>OX336388.2:1891578170-1893009837 GCA_946902985.2 Meconema thalassinum | reverse complement strand
TCCTAGCTACCCAGAATGGCAGCTTACTTGACGTCCTGGGACATCTACTTCAATTCTAGACAGACACACTTCTACAATCATTTCAATAACACAGATTAATAGGAATATCTACTTCTCACGCATTCACACGGGACTGATGACGTAAGGTTCCCTTGCCTCTAACTGGTGTGACAACAACTGTTACTGCATTTCTGAGTATAACAGCCCACTGAGGCAGATTGCAATATTCTAATCCTTACACCTAATATTTACTTCTTTTGAAAGAGTTTCCAGTCATGAAAATAAAGTCGTCTACTCTTTCAACTCGTAATTACACCAATCTTCATCAGAATAAAGGTGATCTATATAGAATTGTAATTATCATAATTAATGCGAAGGTAATAAAGAAACTTCCGCTTATTGAAAGTCGCTGCCAGTCGCATTGCAAACAGTGACTGGAGGCGTCAAACGAAGAGCAAAGAGGTGTTGTTCGGTTTTTGACAGCGAAAGGAGTAGGGGGAACGGACATTCATCGCCGAATGTCATAAGTGTACGGCGAACACTGCATGTCCATTGCAAGGGTCAAGGCGTGGCACAAGCGCTTCAGGGAAGGACGGGTGTCGTTAGCCGATGATGCCCGGTCTGGGGAACCCCCCTGCATTACCGATGACAACGTCCAGCTGGTTGATGCACTTATTACCCAGGACCGGCATAGCCGCCGTGGTCGGATTGAGCGTCGGAAGTGTGCACACCATCATGAAGGAACGAATGCACTTGCGCAAAGTGTGCGCCCAATGGGTGCCCCACAATATTCAACCACACCAGGAAGCATGTCGAATGGCCTACTGTCTTGGTCTTGGTTGGACGATTGATGCATCCTGCTGCTCGCTTTATATCGTCACGTGACGTGCACGCGTGCCCTCTAGCGACGGGCTGTGACCTTCCACGCTCTGGTCGTAACCACACCTCGTTACACACGCCACGATTAGCCGATGTCGTCACCGGTTTGCGCATTACAGCCTACGGCTCGTTACTTTTTGAACGCACCTTATATATCCCTGAGATCCCCAACATAGCTCAGTAAGTATTTAGTTAAATCGGAAATGTGAATTAATTGTAGATATGTGTATTAAAACTTCGTGATCAACAGAAGTGAAGTTTTGGAATCAATTTGAAAGAAACAGTTTAGGAAGATAAACTAATATCAATCACGAAATGAATACTTTCCATCTAAAATCACCTATTCTGATGAAAGTACCACATATAGGCTTTGATATGTTTCCTTAATTAGAAACCACTGATGCATCTCCCGTGGAATGTCGAAATTATCTGATTCTTCTGTGAAAGAGCCTATGAATTCACCTGTACAGCGTCTCTCTCTACCTGCTGCCAACTTAGGACCATTCATCTTGGAGTCTAGTTATTGCCAACTCGCTCAAAATGTTGTGGTCAACGTAGCATTAAAACAGAGATGATTCACATTATACCAGTACATTAATTTGTAATCTCAATTCAGCTGTGGTCCTTTTGTTCCCTTAAGAACTGAAAGCGGTGCAAGAAGTAGCAAGGACTGTCTGAATGTGACTAATTACCCAGCGCCAACTTCCCGCGGCTCGGCGATATTTCTTGCGCCCATTCCCTCCTCCCACTGCGGTTTTCACTCCTCTTGCTTACATGTTGAAACAGTGAAAACTCCCACGAATCTGCTTAGTTTAAAACAATATTTAAATCCAACAGATTCTTTTTACACTTTAAAGGTTGGTAACAACTAAGGCCCGGAAGTTAAATGAATAAATAGGCATGAAAAATTGCACTATTGGTCAAAAATGCATCACGTTTCAAAATATATTCACTATGAAAAATAACTACGGCAATTACGATCACTCTGTATTCTTTAGCGTTTCTATTTTGAATATAAAGGAAAATGAACAGACGGACAAATAACTACACCTTTTTAAAATATCTCAACTAAGAAACAGTTGTAAATAGTATGTTGGTTGGTTCCTCAGTTTAGGGGCTGCGACAACGCGGTCATGTAGCCCCGTGTACTTTGGGTGTGTGTAGAATCTGTCTGATATCCGGTGTTAATTGTGATATCTGTATTAGTGTGTTTTATCTGTTTTTAATTCAAGTAAGGACTGTAGACATTGAATTTTCAAGTAGTTCCTATTTTCGCCTCCAAACGCCACTGACAACGACTACTAGTTCAGAACTTTGTTACTAGATGCCACCGCAGTCAGCTCCTGGCGACAAACGTTGGTACCTAAGAGCGTTGGTCGAATTTAACCTATAATTCAGCCTCACACAAGTGTAATTAGTGGAGAGTTTTTAACATGACATAAATCTATGACATGGGACCGCCGGCTTTACTTCCCCTCCGAAGGAAGGCATACGGAGGGATTTTAACGCTCTTAAAAAATCCAACGACTTCGGCCGGGTTTGAACCCGCAATCTTGGGCATAGAAGCTCAGCATGCTACCTACTACGCCACCGAAGCCGCCGTAAATAGTAGGAAATGTTATTTTATGGAACTTCAAGCGGTGTTGACCATCAATAATTATTTTATTCTATTCATTTTTAAGTAGAAGTGGTTTACAATTCTAATAGACATTGCATTATTTATGAAAATAATTTTACAATATTTGCATAGTGAATGCTCAATAAAAACAATTCATATTAACTTGAAAAAAAAAGGACTGAAACGTACTAGGTATTAAAATAATTTCAGTATTATTCTGTGATAGACTCTCGGAGTCCGAATCGAAATATACAACTTTAAGAAAATGAAGTAACAAAGAGCGCTTCAAAACGATAGGAAATTAGAATATACGCCCTTCTCAAGCAGAGATATGCACTTAAATAGAAAAACAAGATGTTCGGGAAAGAACATATAGCCTACTTTCTCCGAAATGTATGGGTATAGTTATAACTCTCTGTCCTTATCATCTCCTAATTTCTTCCTACTTGAAGTGCAAATTGGCACACAGGATTTGAACAGTGGCGTTCAAACCATAGTTTATAATTTACCCCAGCATTTTGCAATTTCATCAGCAAACACTCCAAACACCGACTACTTACAATAATTGAAACTTCGTTGCTCTAATAAGGCCCATCTACAATGCGCAGTCGGCAGTCCGTAGTTGGTAGTCCTCGGTCGGCAGTCGCGATCGACTCCGTGTATACTATAGGCACCATACACAACATGAAGTTCCAGTTGGTAGCTGGCAGTTGGCAGTCGAGAATTTTATCCTTGACTGCCAACTACCCGACTGCAGCAATGTAATAGCCAATCAGAGCAGATCAGAAACTGACGTCACGTTGTTGTTCTGTGTCGTGTACGAATGATATAGAACTAAGTGAAGTAACTTCGCAACCCGTTAATTTATAGGCTAATCTTAAATACACGGTATAACAAAATAATCCATCTCCAAATCATCCATATTGCAAGTTTTGAGATTATCAACAACGCCTCTGTGCACAAGGAATAAACGAATGTTACTGTCTTATTACTCCTAGCAGTCGTTAAGACTGGGTTCACTAACTGGCCGGTATAGAGCGCTGCTCGAATCTATAGTTTCTGCATAGTACAACTGAAGGCTGGAAGATGTCACTCCAGTGGAGAATGTCGTTTTTTTAATATATAATTTCCATTGCAAAAAGCACCATATAAAGCTTTATTTTATAACGTCTCAGTACTCAAGAAACAATAAATATAAAAACTAGTCGTGATATCTAGTTGTGAAATATCGAACAATATAATCCTAACAGAGCGAGTGCATTCTAGTGGCCAGAAGAAGAAACTTTTCAATAAAATCTGTTACCTTTTTGTCAGCTAGATGTCTCGATTAAATCTGCTGGCGAATTATGTTTTAATTAAGTATATGTTTTGCACCGTAATATGCACAATATAACGCTTAATTTTAAAACGTCTGAGTCATTACAAAGCAACAAATATGTAAAATGTCAAGCAAAAAACTAACTCTGATGGGGTTTGAACCATAGGCATATGAATGACAGACTAACGCTTTACCACTGAGCTAATTGTGTCAACGAATATCGTTCTATATAAAATGACTTACATAGAACTTGTTAGCAAATAATGATTTATACTAAACGATTTCATCACTGAAGTATATTATTTATATATAAAGCATTTCATACAAAGTTTATTTATTTTGTTTCAGTACGCTATATTGCCTGCAAAACTCAAATTAGTGAAATATAAGTCAGGCACAAGATATCCGCTGCCATCTTGTCTTATTAATGAATCAGCTGAGCTTTTTAAAATCACGTCTGCACTATAGTATTACAAAAAATAAACTTTTAATTTCGTACGTGCCTCTTCCTTTAGAACAGTTAAAACGATTCTCGGCTCGATAATCGGAACTGGTGGGTCCCATGATATGGATTATAAAGTTTGCATAATTCGCACGGCCGCCATCCTGAAATGGTATGGCGGACGACCTTGTAGTTTGGTCACAAGACGCATCCTATACGAAGGTATGTTGTTACCAAATTTGGTAGAGATTGGATGATTTGGTTAGTCGTTATTTGATTTTACGTTTTGAACGTTTGAGTGGCCGCCATTCAGTTTTAGTAAAGATGGCGGCGATATAAAACATGACACTGAGGTGTCCTTTGCTAGTGCTACCTTTGTACCAAATTTCGTTCAATTCGCATTCACCGTGTTCGAATTGATAGGGGGGGACAGACATTCAGAGTACACACACTCACACACACACACACACAGACTCACACACACACATACACACACACAGACTCACACACACACATACACACACACAGACAGACACACTTTTTTCGCCCTGTGTTGATCTCATAAGTCTACTTTCATTTTTTGCAAAAATCGAAAGTAGGCTAATCATTTTTTGCAAAAATCGAAAGTAGGCTAATGAGTGAATTATGATGCATTGTGTCAAAATAACCCAAATATGCATAAATATGCAAAAATATGATTTTGCATGAACTTCCGGGCCTTAGTACGGTAATATAATAATAATGTCGTATGGCCTCTGGTGCCGAGTGCAAGCTTTGTAATTTGACACCCAGAGGGTAGCTTGCATGTCGAAATTCGTTGTTCCTTGAATCACTATGAAAGTCAAGGAGGTTAGATATCTTAGCTCCTAGAAAACTATAGCGCTTTCTAGTAGAGAAATGAGGAACGTTTTGCTGGCGGAAACTCCCGAGATTAATTTTGCCATTATGAACACGGCCTACTGAATTCAAATGGGTTCTTTGACATGCCAACATCGTATGACATGCGTGTCGTATTTTTGCCGCCTCTCAAAAATCACTTACCACGGCCAGGAGCGAACCTGCAATTTTGGGGTTAGTAGACCGACACGCTATCCACTCACCCACCGTAGCAAGCTCTTAGTGCGGTAATAACAATTCATACTTTTAATACCAGGGAACATCGCAAACGTGAAACTCCCGAACTCTCTCAGAATTTGCATACAGATGACAAAGAACGTGGTATTTTATCCCCAATTTTGTGTATCGTTATCATATGACGTGACCGCCGACAAACCATCAATGACTTTAACCCGATGAGTGCTACGCACGCTTACAGACGGGCGGCAGCGCCTGGGTAACTAGACTCTGAAGCCTATTTTAAAAACGTTGTTGTTTTGGGCACGTATGTAATAGATTTCTTGAGAGAGCTTGCTAATAAGGTAGCAGGTAAAAGAGCCCCCTTCTCAGTTTACTGTTTGCCTACTACGTTACGTTTTATTGGGTACTAACATCAGCTGAGCACTTTATGTTTATGGAACGGAACGTTTTATTGACTGCAGCAGGGTTAATCAAAGGTTGATGGTCGTAGCTCACGTCTGATTGACTGACAGCTCCAGTCGTTTCACTTTTAAGTGTGTCTCGCTCCCTACGACACCACTTCCTTCTCTTTCTGTGTTCTTATAATTATGGAGTAAAGTTTATTAAAATGGAAGCATAACAATGACTGGAATAATTATCATGTCTCTTGCTGGTGTGTTTAAAATGTGATGTTTAGCGTTGCTGGCACTAACTTGTCATTTACGTCCGCCTCGTTGCATAGTGGCTAGCAATCTTGGTAATCACCGCGGAGTCCCGGATTCAATTCCTAGCTCTGCCAAAAAGAGTTAATTCTAATCTGAGGGCTGCAACGGAGTACACTCAACCTCGTGAGGCAAAACTGAGAAGAGGCGGTTTCGATTCCTACCTCAGCAATCCTGGAAATAGTTTTCCGTGGTTGCTTAGTTTAGTTTAGGGCCGCAACAACGCGGTCATGTAGCCCCAAATGACCGCGTTGTCGCAGCCCCTAAACTAAACTAAGCAACCACGGAAAATCCACTTCTACTCCAGGGAAATGCCGGGATGGTTCCACTTAATGCCATAATTACATCCTTCCTAATCCTTACCTGAATTGCAAATACACACACTACTACTGACACCACAATAACACAGGTTATCAGACATCGATTATTATTATTATTATTATTATTATTTTATATTATTTATACTTATATATATATATATATATAGGCTACTGTATATATATATATACAAATCCAAGAACACGGGGCTAAAATGACCACGACGTCCAAACCCTTAAAATGAAACAACAACAATAACATGCTGCGTAAGGAATTGATCGTATTTCTTCTTTATTAGTATGCTTTTTTCTTTCACCAAATAAAATCATTTTCAATCAATCTGGTAGCCTACCACCTGTGTAGGATATTCTTAAATTCTTGACTTATACCATGGTGTTCTTGCCAGGATAACTTAAGCATAATATTGCAAGCAGCTATTGGGATAACCGACAGAAGCTTAGCGTTCAGGAGTCTTGTAGAGATATGATACAGAATAAGAATGCCTTTGCAGCAATGAAAGGGTCCTCCTAGTACAAGAAATAATGCCATTCACACTTTTCAGGAATTCGCCACTAAATTGGAGGTTTGCTTTTGCTGCACCGATTGTTGGAGAACTCAGGTTGTGAGCAGAAGAGACCTTTGTTACGTTGCATGATGTTTGAATATACTGTTGATTTGAATGAAAACATTATCAAACCTGGTCCACATTTCCTGCTTACCCTAGCACAACTAATGTAAACATTGACCGATGGTCAGCAACTGCCCCCATCTTTGTATCTGTCTCACGTTTTGGGGCTTGATATTTGTTTAAAATGGAATCCAATCCAATTGAGGCTTGGCTTGTCTGCCTTCGCGGATGTTGACAAATTGTTTTCCTGTGGCACTGCTTGACATCTGCCGCCCTCTCTCCTCATATCCGGCTTGAGACAAGATCTTTCTTTGTTTACCCGGCATTAAGAAGAACCTTACGCAAAATAGACGAACAATCATTTTCAATCTTGAAAAATATATAAAAGGGAGCTTCAAGGGAGATCAAGAGTAAACAGGCATAACGATAGTCAAAGAAGAGCGGGGTGCTGTCATGTTTGTGTAAGACATATCGCATCTTGAGGGAGGGGACTACAGCTCTCATATTTATAGAATACGAGCCGTGTAATTACAAGCATAGGCAGACACAAAGTCAGGCTAACACTAACCACGCGAGAAGAATGTGTGCGATTATAACAAGCATGCAACCGATTTGCATACACCGGCTTCTGCGGTCTCCTGTTACGTATCCAAAGATACTTGGTATCCACAGGATCTAGTGTTAGTTCAATTCACGGCTCTGGCAAGAAATTTATTTTAGGTGTGAAGGTTGAAACGGAGATAGTTAGTTATTGTTGTTTTAAGGGGCGGAACTATGAGGTCATCTGACCATTAAAAAAACGGAGATAACTCAGGCTCTTGAGGTAAAACTGAAAAGAAATGGGTTCGATTCCCATCTCAGCTGTCTTAAAAGTGGTGTTCCTAGGTTTCCCATTTCTACTCCAGGTAAGTCAGAATGGTTTCTAACTTAAGGTCACGACTGCGTCCTCCACGAGGCTGGTGACCTCGATGTCATATTTAAACCATGTTATTAGACTTATGAGCGGCTTCGGTGGCGTGGTTGGTAGCATGCTGAACTTCTATGCCCTAGATCGCGGGTTCAAACCCAGCCGAAGTCGTCGGATTCTTAAGAGCGTTAAAATCCCTCTGTATGCCTTCCTTCGAAGGGGAAGTAAAGCCGGCGGAACCATGACATAAATTTATGGCATCTAAAAGAACCTTTCACTAACTTCAATTGTGTGAAGATCAAATGTGTAGGTTAGATTTGATTATCGCTCTAAGTTCCATCGTTTGCCGCCAGGGGCTGGTTGCGGTGGCATCTAGTAGCCAAGTTCACAGCCAGGTGTAGTTGGCGGTAGCATTTGGTAGCAAAAGTAGGAACTACTTGAAATTGAAAGTCTGTAGTCCTTACCTGAATTACAGATAACACACACTAATACAGCCATCACAATTAACACCGGTTATGACTGATTCTACACACACCCAAAGTACACGGGGCTACATGACCAGCCCCTAAACTGAGGAACCCACCAGACTTATGAGTTACTGCCATTACTATTTCGGTATTTTTCATGGAGGCGCCCTTTATCAAAATGTCACATGAAGGGAATCCGTACCGATGAGAAATCTGTTTGAGAGTGCTAGCCACAATTATTCTTGATTTAAAGGTCTGGTGTGATCGAGAACGAACTGTCTGCCGAGTGGAAATATGGCTTCTCCGACTGCTCCGAGGATAATTGCGACTTATTGAGGAAAGGGGAAATATATTGGTTCTGACAGCTCTTCTTGTCCACCTCCTTGGATCTGATGGAGCCTGGCGGAAACAAATTGATCGTCGCTACGGAGGGTGACGTCACACCAGATAAAAGCTAGACTGCATCAACTCGAGCAGATGGATTTCACTCACAAAATGCAGCTACAGAAAGAAAAAGAAATAATAGTTTCATATGACTTCGTACAAACGTAAAAGCTAACATTACGAACCAGTGAAGTTACGCCCGTTAACGAGCAAGGCTATCTCAGGACTCGGGAGACGAGTAGATTCGAACCCAATCGTCGGCCGTCCTCAAAATGGCTTCCCATTTTCAACGGCCCTCGACATAGCCTTACGCGTTATCTCGCTCACCACAACTTGGGTGGGGAGCTGCAGTAAGTCCAGAGTTTGGAGGTTTGAACCCCTGCGTTGGTACGTGTGACCCTGGGTGTGTTTTTTCCCCGGATTATTCAACATTCCCTCCAGCAAAAATTCTGTCATAGTACGAGTACTTAATATCAAGTCCCAGATCAAGTACTCCATCCTTGAATCTATTATTTACAGATACACTCACTACTACAATCACCACAGAAACGCAGGTTATTAGATAAGTAGAACATAGACCCAAGTAACTGATGTCCTAGAGTAGGCCTACTTACAGTAAATCATGTTACATTTTAATTACTCAGCCTGCACATTGTATAAATCCAAACGATTATCATGTATTGGTATAATAAATGAATTCAAATATAAATTCTCACAAGGCTTTCGTACAGCTCTATCCAGTCTGGATAAACCGTAACATATCCAGGAAGACGAAAATCAGACTTCGTAATACCAATGTGAAAGCTGTCCTATTGTATGCATGTGAAACATGAAAAGTTACAAATCCTATTAGCTACTCACTTTAAGTATTCATCGGTAGTTGTCTGAGTCGAATTCTTGGTATACGATGGCCAGATATAATCCCAAACGAAGAGCTGTGGAAAAGGGCTAACCAACAACCTTCAGAAGTTCAAATTAAACAGAGGAAATTGGGCTGGATTGGGCATACTCTGCGGGAACAGAATGATGCAGTAGAAAGGGAAGCTCTGGACTGGAATCCTCAAAGGCCTCGGAGACGAGGAAGACCAAGGAAGACCTGAAAACGTACCATTGAAGAGGAGCCCAGGAAAGCTGGAAAGACTTGGAGGGAAGAGAAGCACTTGGCAGCAAACAGTCAGATGGTAATCATTCTTGGATGCCCTATGTTCCGCACGGAGCGAAAGGAAATAAATCACGTAAGTCAAATGCCCGGTTGGTAACAAATTAATCATACACTCAAGTAGCCTATACGTAGTGGTGATGACAATGTTCCAAGACTTTAAATCAAACAGCAGCTTAAATATATTTTGAAATTCACAGTATGTATCGAGTTTCTTATACGTATGATTCTAATTCTCTTAAAGCTAAGCTCAATAATAATAATAATAATGAAATGAAATGATCGCGTGGTCTCCGGAGAGGCCGAGTGCAGGTCTTTCTAGTTGACGCCCGTGGGCGACCTGCGCGTCGTAATGAGGATGAAGTGAGAATGAAGACTTCACACACACCCTGTCCCCGAGCCTTGGGAATGAATCCCAGGAGATTAAAATCCCTGAAGGCTCGGCCGGGAATCGAATCCGGGGCACTGTGGGCTAAAGACTAGCGTGCTAGCCATTTAGCCACCAACTACCGGTACAGGCTCTCGGAATGGCGCACAAGCTGGGACAGATCCAAAAGTCGGTGATCTTGAACACATGCCATACAGTGTGACAATTCCTAAATAAAGAATGAACTCTGTAAGTACCGACAGCAGTGGCTACGCTGGCTAAAGCGCAGAGTGAGGTCATGGGGCCAAGCTCTCTGCTGACTCGGTAGACGCGTGGGTTCGAGCCCCACCGTCGGCCGTCCTTGAAATGGTTTTCCGTGGTTTCCCATTTTCAACACCAGGCAAATGCTGGGACGGTACCTTCTGACAGGCCACGGCCGCTTCCTTCCACATCCTTGCCCAGTTTCATTCATCTTCATCCATTCCATCTCTCATCCCGACGCGCAGGTCGCCCACGGGCGTCGATTAGAAAGGCCTGCACTCGGCCTCTCAGGAGGTCACACGACAAAAAAAAAACTCTGTAAGTGCTTGACATTAGTCCGTATTTTCAGTCATCGTGCTATTGTAAAATGAGGAATTTATGAATCTGCTTAGTAATAATAATAATAATAATAATAATAATAATATGGTCTCAACTACCTGATGTAATTTTTTTAAGATGGTGTCATCTAGGTGATCTACTAAACAATTTTGACGTTCTCCTTTCCACTGCTATCTAGAAGAATAAGTTGTAAATATGTATGAGACCAGTGAATGAAATTCAATCTCGCCTTCAACAAATCTGATACGAAGGTCCTTCATCGAGCCGACATCGTGTCATGGACCTAACATCCTCAACAAAATCCATTTTCCTCGGCCGGGGATCGAACACGTTTCTTAAGATATAATGGCAGACACACTATGACTGATCCTTGGAGGAAAGTAACCACCATTACTATCATGAACAGTAAATGAATTAGATCGTCATTGAATTCGTGATTGAATTACAGTAAGAATGTGCCACGTTCCTACGAGCTAAAAACTTCCAGTGTATACCGCCATCATTGTTGTTGTTGCCGAATCATTTAGTTTCTTTGCAACATCGTGATTATGTGGCCCATGTACTTGGGTGTGTATGCAATATGTGTTGTTGTAATAGCTCTATTGGTGTGCGTATTTGTAATTGAAACAAGAGACTCAACATACAGGTGAAAAGAAAAGCCTACACGACAGCAGTGAGGTCGACCATGTTGTATGGTGCAGAGACGTGGGCAACAACAAAGTCGTAAACTGGATGTGACGAAAATGCTTTGATGGATGAGTGGTGTTACTAGGAAGGACCACATCAAAAATCAGAGGAACTGTTAAGTCTCGAAGAAAATCCAGAAGAGAAGACTGGTGTGGTATGAGCCAGGCGCGAATTTAAGGGGGGGGGAGGGTCACGGGGGTCATGACCCCCCTCCCCACCCCCCAAACGAAGACCAATTTTTTTTTGCAAACTCAAGAAACGAAAACACAATAACCAGACAAATAAAACTTAACGAATTTTAACTGAAAAACAGTTTTTTTTTTTCATTTTATTCAATACTGAAAATATCTTTATTGCAATTATTATGTTCTGTTACAACTGTACATATTCACAACTTCATACCTGTTATATAAAAACGATTATTTATATAACAAAATCAACTTGTCTATTTTGTTTAGCAAACCTTGTGATTACCGAATCGATGTTTATAGTGATGTCACGATGAATGTGCAGCAACGCACGGATAGGAATTTGGGGCTTTTTTCGCACCAAAAAATTTTGCCGACGTCCAAACTGAAAGCTTGGTTGGCAATTTAAGCTGTGACTTTCTCCCTTTGTCGGTACCAACTCGACTTGCCGAAACTGTAACGTACCTTGATACTTTTCTCGTAGCTCGATGTAAAAGTCGCAAAACACGCCGTTGCAATTTGTGCGAATATTTTTGGTGCGCTAAACGCATCAAATTTCTATCCAAGTAGCTTGCAAAAAAATTGGTCTGGTTTTGTACGTTTGTTTATTTTGTGATTGCGTTTTTAGTGATACAATTTTTCTTAACAATTTCGATTCTCTGTCCCCCCCCCCCCCCCCCTTCCAAGCCAAACTCTAGATCCGCGCCTGGTATTAGCATGTTATGCGAAGGTATGAAAACTATGCAAGAAGAAGGGTGATGGATCTGGTAGTGGATGGAACGAGAAGTAGGAGCAAACCCAGAATAAGATAGACTGACAATATTCAGGAAGACCTGAGAGGCGTAAGTTAGGGGAAATTAATGTGTGGGATAGGATAAAGTGAAAAAGACTTTCCAGAAACATCGACCCCACTTGAAACTGGATAAGATGTGGAAGAAGAAGATTTGTAATTGAAGTTAGGATTTTTGATAGGACCATTGCTTAACTTAGGTACCATCACTTCCATCCCAACATTTACCTGCAGTAGAAGTGGGGAAATCCACGGAAATACACTTCTAGAATGGCTAATGTAGGAATCAAACCCACCTCTTCTCATTTTTTACTCGTGTGACTGAGTAAACCCCATTGCAAACCTCAGACCAAAATTAAATTTCTAGATAGAACAGGGAATCGAGCCCAAACCTTCGTGGTGACAGCCGAGAATGCTAGTTACTACGCCATGATGTGGACAAATGGACCAAGTTTTCACTGATCTGCTTCCTCTATTGCTTACTTCCCCGCAAAACTACACACCGTTGATTTGGCTTATCAATTAACAGCCTAATATCGTGCGCACAACCACCGTTAAAATTAATCTTCTAGCGGTAGGATTACCTCTCTTGAACCTCAAATGGTCCCTCCATATTACTGTAATTATCATTACAGTTCCTTGGTTGGAGTTGGCGCCATGCCTTAAACGTGCAACCCCTGCGATCCCCTATAGCAATTCTTCATCTCCCGAGTTAAGGGGAGCAGAAAGACGAAAACGGGAATAAGGGGGAGTAAGTGTGAGTAAAAAAAAATTCAAGCTCGAAATCGGACAAAAGCTATATTCAAGCAAGACTCAACATATTCACAGTTGAATCACGTTGGCGGCCCCTCAGCTAAGGGAATATACGGGCCGCTGACATTTGCATGGTAGCCTCCCCAAGATGAATAGTCTTGAGAGGGAAGAATGCTATGAACGATAAAGGAGGGAGAAAGACGAATTTAAAGTGAAGAGAATAATCGAAGTCAGATCATAAATGTGGGAGATGTTCATTTGAGTGGAAGTTTACGACAGATTGTGTGGTGTATTTGTTAGTTTCTGGCATCAGCGAGCATTCAAACAAAAATACTGTATCTCTTCCTTTTTCTTCATTGTTGAGGTTTGTGTCAGTGAGGTTGTACACTGCCTTTCTTACTATTTCCCCTCTACCAGGTTACTCCCTAATCTTTCATGTTCGCCGGATTTATTTTTTCCCAAGTTTATCCTCTGGCTCTGTATTTGGCTGAGGATTGAAGGCCGGATTCTCTTCTTGCCACATATGTTAGGTGATCACCTCGTAATGTAATGGATAGCAATTTTGGCTGTCAAACCTGAGGTCAGGGCTCGATTTCCGGCTCTGCCAAGAAATTTAATTGTGGTCTGAGAGCTGGAGAACGGTATACGCTCTGCCTCAAGCAGAACTGAGAAGATTCCCACCTCAAGAGTCCTAAAAGTGGTTTTCCGTAATTTCCCCATTTCTACTCCAAGCAAATAGTTTCTAACTTATGATCACGAACACCTCCTTCTCAAACGTAGCTTTAATTTCAAATACATACACTACAATACAATAGACACCACAATATCAAAGGTTTCTTCCTTCCTTCCTTCCTTCCTTCCTTTCTTCCCTTCTTCCTACCTTCCTTCCTTCCTTTCTTCCATCCTTCCTTCCTTCCCTCCTTTCTTCCTTTCTTCGTTCCTTCCTTCCTTCCGTCCTTACTTCCTTCCGTCCTTACTTCCTTCCTTCCTTCCTTCCTTCCTTCCGTCCTTAATTCCTTCCTTCCTTTCTTCATTGCTTCCTTCTTTTCTTTTCTTTTCTTTTCTCTTCTTTTCTAGGGCAAAACATCCCTGTGCCTCTAAATCTATGGTAGTTAAAAGGAACGTTAGCTATGGTAGTTAAAAGGATCGTTAAACCCATATCTTTTCATTTGCAATTTCTGACATAATAAAATTAACTTGTACAGTATGGGACAGATTATTCCACAGTTCCTGCTGAATTGTTTTTCCATCTTCACTAGTACATGCTCAGAATATTCACTAGCACACGTCTTGTTAGTAAATGTTGAATGTAATGCATCCTAAACACCCACTTGTCTGGGCTGCTGTTCAACCGATAGAAGAGCCGGTCCTCCAGAGTCAATATGCGCTAGCGCATTAAGCTGTGTCTGCTATGTGGTTGATAATAAATTCCACAAGAATTATGTGTGTGGACCAACTTCGCCTTTCATCTTCTATTGGAATTAGGAGTTGATTTATGATATTCTGCACGGAAATTCCTGGCTGTATCAAGGAAGCTTGGTTCTACATGATAAGCAATTTTGTAACAATGCTATAATTTACTTCCCAAAATTAAACCCTGATCTCACTTATTAATCGCGCAGTAACTATCGATAGTCGATACAATCCTCCTGTCATAAGAAGCTACCGTACCGTACTTACAGTAAGAGGCAGGTGTACAGTAAGCGTCGGAGTAACATTAATTGAGTCGACCAGTTGCAAAACTCGTTATGGTCATCTATTTTTCAAAACAAATTAAGACCGCCATTTTATGTAGCTCATCAAGATACTCATTCCAGTATTGTATAGTTGTGCAAACTCTGTTTTATCTGCATGAAGGATTGGAACTGCTGCAGAAGTCATTATGCCCCACTCCACAATACATCTGCAAAACTCGTTGAGTCCCATCATAAAAGATTATTTATGTTCGACCCTCACTATTATGTGTCAGATAACTGTATCATAATGATGGTCATTATAACACTGTTTTCCATTATGATACAGTTTCTCCAGCCAATCAGAGCTCGTTCATTGACCAATTACGTAACGATAACTTCGCGCATGCGCTCAAAATCCAACATGTCGGACATAAACACAACATCGAACTATAATAAATTACCGACATGGAATACCCACCGTCCATATGTTCGCGTAAATAAACTGGCGAATATGAGACAAGAAATAGCACTGTACCTTAAAATCACCAACGCTAATTTCTACACAGCGCATTGTCTTCAAATGACTGCGGTGACAATATTACTGAGGGACGGCTGATTTAAACATATGGTTGCATATGGCATTGCAACCGCACAGAGCGCATGCGTCGGTTGTTCAAAGCTCTTGAAAGACAAAGATATAACACCCAACGCTCGCTCTGCGATCACAAAATTCCAGTAGCTGACTCTCAACAGATATTTATGAATATTTATGTTAAAACATATAATAAAGTTATAATTATCGTCGAACATAAACAGTCGTATGCAACTCGCCTATAATGGTAATTAAGACACTCGTATGGAAATTATAAAACTCGCATACGCTCGTTTTATAAAAAAAATACTCGTGTCTTAATTATAGCCATTATAGGCTCGTTGCATAATGTACTATTATAGGCTCTTTGCATAATGTACTATAATATGACTGTGCTAAATGTAGAAGTAATTACAAAACCCCTTTAACCTGTTACATAATCGCTCACAATTATTGATGTTATTGCATTGTAAGTGGTGTTGCGGTGTTAGATATATTTCCTTAGTTATTGGAATATCTTATACATTTGCTTATTTCTGGACAGTGCATGTTCGAGTGTTTCCTGAATAAAAATATTTTCAATTTATGAAGGAAGAAATGTGATATTTTTTCAGAAAATAATTGCTTAGAAAGAGATCATTTCGCTTAAAATAACTACTCAAAATATTGAATAGCTCAAATTTAGGCATTTTACCCTCATATTGACTAAAATCAAATTAAGGGAAACAACGCTTCCATTCATAAATAGGGTTCAGTTATTGAATTTAGAAAAAAAAACTAATAATTTGGTCACGTCTGTAGTTGCCATGGCAACAACAGCAAGCGCACTTAATTCCCACTCACTGATGCGTGCGCGATCACCATACACAAGTCGAAGGTGTTACTTATTAAGGAATAGGCAAATAAAAGCATATCCATGATTCTGTGTTTTGGTTCTCCAACACCATAACTTTCTTCTTCTTCTTCCTCTCACTACCTTTCTTCTTCTTCCTCTTCTTCCTTCACTCACTTACTTTCTTCTTTCCTCTTCTTCTTCCTCTCACTAACATTTGTTTTCTTACTCTTCTTCTTCCTCCTGCTGACTTTCTTCTTCTTCCTCCTCTCACTAACTTTCTTCTTCTTCTTCCTCCTCTTCTCCCTCCTCTCACTAACTTTCTTCTTCTTCCTCCTCTCACTAACTTTCTTCCTCTTCCTCTAACTTTCTTCTTCTAGGGGCAGATGACCTCGTAGTTCCGCCCCTTAAAACAACAATAACTAACTCTCTTCTTCTTCTTCTTCCTCTTCCTCTCGCTAACTACCTCTTCGTCTCCTTTCACTTTCTTCTTCTACTCACTTGAAGGACAGTGTCGGCTAAGGCCTTACACCTTTATTGCTAATTTTATCAAGCCTTGTCTGTCATGCTGGATATAGGAGTTCTACCAGACAAAACTTTCTTTCATTCATGGCTGTCACCCTGGAAATCTGGTTCTGCCAAGAAATGTAATTCTGGTCTGAGGGCTGGAACGGGCCACACTCAGCCTCATGAGGCAAAACTGAGAAGAGGAGAGTTCGAATCCCATCTCACCCATCTTGGAAGTGGTTTTCAATTGTTTCACACTTCTACTCTAGGCAAATGCCGGGATGATTCCTAACTTAAGGCCACGACTGCTTCCTTCCCAATCTCATCTGAATTAGAAATACACACACCACGACAGCCATCACAATAAAACAGGTTATTAGACAAATTCTACAAACAGCCAAGTACACGGGGCTACATGACCACGAAGTCGCAAAGTCTCTAAATCAACAAATCAAACCTGTGTTATTGAAGTGAATTGAGAGAATTAGTTCCCCTTGGTTCAGTCATTCATATCTCTGATTAACATTTGAAAATAAGACCACAGTCGGAACACTTATCAACTGTTTCTAGAGGGGCAGTTGACCTCGTAGTTCCGTCCCTTAAAACAATAACTAACTAACTAACAACTGTTTCTGTCAGCAGGTGGCGCTCCTGGTCGGCCGAGCTTGTCTCTGAACCTGGATGCAGGAGGCGGTGGTGGAGGGGCTTCCCCGAAGAAGAGGCTCGGGTTGTGCCTGAATCTGGGCGGAGGAACGTCCAATACGAGCGACAATGTAGATGTAGATGTAAATCTGACCCTGGAGCGACAAGGGTAAGTTGTACGAACAAATGTAGGCTAATGCGTGTACATTGCTTTGAGCCTCCTTGTACGAAACCGCAGCGCACTAGAAAACTGTTAATGCCCATTTATTTTACCTGTTAGGATAGGTTGGTTGGTTGGTTCCTCAGTTTAGGGGCAGCGACAAGGTGGTCATATAGCCCTTTATACTTTGGGTGTGTGTAGAATCTGTCTGATAACCGGTGTAAAATGTGATGACTGTATTAGTGTGTGTTATCTGTAATTCAGGTAAGGACTACAGACGGTCAATTTCAAGTAGTTCCTGCCTTTGCTACCAAATGCTACCGTCAACGACACCTAGTTGCAAACTCGGCTATTAGATGCCTCCGCAACCAGAACCTGGCGGCGAACGTTGGAACTTAATAGCATTAATCAAATCTAACCTACAAATTTTAGCATCACGCAGGTGTAGTTAGTGGAAGGTTCTTTTACATTCCATAAATCTATGGCATGGGCCCGCCGACTTTACTTCCCCTCCGAAGGAAGGAATACTGAGGGATTTTAACGCTCTTAAAAATCCGACGACTTTGGCCGGGTTTGAACCCGTGACCATGACATAGAAGCTCAGAATGCCCCAACTGCGCCACCGAAGCCACGGCCTTTTAAGATACCTTAAAAAACAAAATGTAGAAATGTGTAGGATTATAACTATTCCTGGACAAGGGAAGATAAAGGGGCTCCAGGGTCAGATTCCCACTGGATTTGGAATGTAGGCTACTCATTACTGGCCATTTCATGTTTACCAGATAATTATATAACCCGGCCGAAGCCGTCGGATGTTTTAAGAGCGTTAAAATCCCTCAGTATGCCTTCCTTCGGAGGGGAAGTAAACCCGGCGGTCCCATGTCATAGATTTATGGCATGTTAAAGAACCTTCCACTAATTACACCTGTGTGAAGCTAAATTGGATAGGTTAAGAATGTAAACAACGCTCTTAGGTTTCTGCGTTCGTTGCCAAGAGCCGACTGCGGTGGCGTCTAGTAGCTAATTTCTGAACTAGGCCTAGTAGTCGTTAACGGTGGCGTTTGGCGGCAAAAGTAGGAACTATTTGAAAAATTCTAAGTTGCAGTCTGTACTTAAATTAAAAAACAGATACACACAGCCATCACAATTAACACTGGTAATCAGACAGATTCTAACCTCACCCAAAGTACACGGGGCTACATGACCGCGTTGTCACAGCCCCTAAACTGAGGAACCAACCAACCAACCAGATAATTATATACCGCACTGCATGTCACTTTTTCCAACTTATCGATTTAGATCACCATGTGATAATATAAGGATATGATTAGAATATAATTCCCTCCGCTCCAAATGTCGGATAGCCAGAGATTAGGGCGAGAGTATTGTTTATTAAAACTGGCACTTGATTCCCTAACAGCCTAGTTCAAAAACATACTGAGAAAGTTTTAAGGGGCTCCGTCCAAATGGCATAAAATCAATATTTTTCTCTATTAAAACGTGCAAAGAATATAGAAATCTTTGGTGCCATTTTCAGTGTTGTCTAGTTCAGATACCTTATCAGTCAATCAACACGTGAACATATTGCTTATCACTAATAAAGCTTGTCATGGCAGCTGTAACCGCAACTTCGCAGATTAGCTGCGACTATTTGTGGGTGGAATTTTGGGTTTTCGCAATGCTTAATAGTGCTGGTTAGTTGTCTTTTATATATGATTGATTTGATTAACCTGGATCAGATGATGTTCGCTTGAGATAACGAAACATGTCGTCCTCCTCACTCCCCTGTATAATCTGTGCAAATTACGATCTCATAATAATTATTTTTCAGGTAATTGTATATTTGTAAAGTTTTGAAGCCATTCTTTCAGTCAGTTGCAACTCTTCAGTCGGTCAACACGAATTTGCCCAATGACTGGGTGGGGTACAATGGACATAAGATATGAATAATGAGAAAATAACACTCATGGGGAAAAAACATGTATTAGTTATGATCATTATTATAATGGGGTAATTTTCGAATTACGCGTTTCCAGCTTCATGCAGTCATCATGAAATCCTGATCACTGTGTTGAGGTTTAAATTTACATACAAATATTATCTAACTACAAAAAGAATGTATTGCGTTTAATTGGTACAGTATGATTCGCAGTTTCAATCTCGTTATATATGGTTAGTTTTTTTATAAGGGTTTATGAATTACGTATGAGTATTATGCACATGTGCACAAATTAGAACAACACAATATAATAAATAAAATAAAAATAAAATTAGAGCATGCACTTGATTCTATTATGTAGGCTATATGGTTACTTATCCCAGCGGAGCCGTTGGTCGTACAGTTGTTACGCTCTCACCTGCGTACTCCCTACTAACCGTATATAACGAGATTCAAACTGCTAATCGTAATATAAACACCAGTTAAACGCACTACAATTCTTCTTTTGTGGTTAGATAATCCTCCCTATATTATTCTGCTAAGGTCCCATTCCAGTTTTGTACCGAAAATAAGGTCCCATTAACACCAACCTACACATATGGGGTACCTACAGGTTCAGCATAACCCAATGCATAAGCGAAACGCACTCGCTTACTCTTTAAATGCCTCACAATTAAATACCTTAAACATGTATATTTACAATGAAATAATGAAAGAATGCAACACGGTAACCATGGTAACAGAATCTAACATGCAATGCAATTCCAATTATTACATTACTGTGAAAGTTTCCAGTCGGTTATAAGGTTATCACTGAACCAAATTAAGCTGTAAAATTCATCAATACATACAGTATAATGCGCTTAAGGGGTCAAGGAGCACTCTAGAATTTTTTCACGCAATTTTCACGTGTGAGTGTGGTACGAACGGTCTTTTTCACCCGACTATAAAGGGTCTCCGAAAACCACATTTAAAGACCCTTAAATTAACAGTGTGTGTGATATTCCCAGAAAACCTAACTTCGCTCTGATACACCTATGAAGGAATGACAAACCCCTAACCACTGCACCAGTAGCTGAATTGATCAAGTCTGATTATTCATACCAAGGTTAAATCAGTCATAGCATTCATGATTGAGATTTTGCTAAGTGTACTCTTTACAGCTAGAATATTCGCAGGCGAAGCCGCGATGGGTAATGCCAGTGTATATAAATTTTCTCAACACAGTGATCAAGATCTGATGATGACTGCTTGAAGGTCGAAACGCGTAATCATAAAATTGCGCCATTATAATAGTGATCATGACTAATACATTCAATTCGTTACAGGAGTGTTATTTACATATTATATACAGTACATTGTACCCCGCCCACTCATTCTTGATGATCGACTGAAGAGTTAGGCCTACAACTAGCGGTTGTATATTTCCCGCGTAATATAATTGGGCATAAATACGTGTTGATTTACTGAAAGGTTATCAATTGTTATAAAACAGGTAGTCCGCCTCGTTGCGTAGTGGCTAGCGTTCTTGGCTGTCACTGCGGGGGTCCGGGTTCGATTCCCGGCTCTGCCAAGAAATATAATTCTAGTTTGAGGTAACGGAGTACACTCAGCCTCGTGAGGCAAAGCTGAGAAGAGACGGGTTCGAATTGCATCTCATCCATCCTGGAAGTTGTTGTTTTTTTTTTTGTTTTTTTTTTTCATGGTTTCCCACTTCTGCTCCACGCGAACACTGGAATGGTTCCTAAATTAAGGCCGCATTTACATCTCGACTGCCTGGCTGCACTGGGCCAGCGTAAACGGACCCCCAGCTGACCACCTCTGTTCTAAAATATCCTCGATTAATTTCCATTTGCGTCTTACATGGCCAGTCGTAATGCACAAGTCACACTTGAAAAGTTTAAATAATGCAGGAACTCTTTATTCTTATACTGTATAGCCTATTGGACAAACATGAACGGAAGGTAAAGCTGCCGAAGGTGGCTTTGAATGACGAATTTATCAGTCGCGCTAACGAAGAGTTGGCAGGCCGAGGCCGCATGAATCACAAGTGAGAAGCCGAGCCGACCAGCTAGGCTAACGAGCTTAGCCTGCGGGGCTTTGATTGTCGCATTTAATTAGCACATTGCGTGACACAAGACAGGCTTTGGCTTATTGGTACCACTACATCCTATTTATTACCCTAAAACAATGGCGCTTCCTTGTAGCTGACGTAATTTGATCCTCACCCTTATCGCGTCAATGTCTGGATTAGAATCGGTGGTGGCATTGATTGTGTCTTAAGGAACGAAACATCTAGGCCATCTGCTTACGGTAGACCACCATCTCTATGCTGACACTTCAAATTTATTGGCCTACAAGTCTCCAATTGCCCCTCTAGAATAGATTACAAGGGCAGTTGAGATGCGCTTAAGTCACGTATCGGATTTTCATAGCCACTGAACTGATCAATTGAAAACAATTTTGCCATGTCTGAATGTATTGTTCATTTAATTTTAGTAATTACATTATAATTCGCTTTCCTCCCGAGATTTTAATGAATTTTATCTCAAGAATTGATTTTCAGTCTGTCAACACGATAATGTACCCAATTAAGTTGGGCGAGAATAACACTTATCTACTCACAACCTTCGATACACTGAGAAACATGGAAACATGTATGTTTTATGGCCTAGATGATGAACACTTGTTTCAATTTGTGTATTATTAATGTGCTACACAAGTTGGTTGCTTGATTGATTGATTGATTGATTGATTGATTGATTGATTGATTGATTGATTGATTGATTGATTGATTGATTGATTGATTGATTGTGAAACTGCAAATTCTCAGTCCTAAGAAAAAAGAAGTCAGTCGTACAAAAATTAAATTTAAGTTCCTCTGCTACACTGAGAACATGGATATGTTTTAGAGGTAGATGATGAATATCCTACTTGTTGCCATCGTAATCACATAGGAGGCATAGATGACGAACACTTGTCGTCATGGTAACCACATAGGAGGCATAGATGACGAACACTTGTTGCCATGGCAACCACATAGGAGGCATAGATGACGAACACTTGTTGCCATGGCAACCTCACAGGAGGCATAGATGACGAAGAGATGTTGCCAAGGCAACCATATAGGAAGCATAGATGACAAACACTTGTTGCCATGGCAACCACATAGGAGGCATAGATGACGAACAGATGTTGCCATAGCAACCATGTAGGAAGCATAGATGACAAACACTTGTTGCCATGGCAACCTCATAGGAGGCATAGATGACAAACACTTGTTGCCATGGCAACCACATAGGAGGCATAAATGACGAACACTTGTTGCCATGGCAACCTCACAGGAGGCATAGATGACGAAGAGATGTTGCCAAGGCAACCATATAGGAAGCATAGATGACAAACACTTGTTGCCATGGCAACCACATAGGAGGCATAGATGACGAACAGATGTTGCCATGGCAACCATGTAGGAAGCATAGATGACAAACACTTGTTGCCATGGCAACCTCATAGGAGGCATAGATGACAAACACTTGTTGCCATGGCAACCTCACAGAAGGCATAGATGACGAACAGATGTTGCCAAGGCAACCATATAGGAAGCATAGATGACAAACACTTGTTGCCATGGAAACCTCATAGGAGGCATAGATGACAAACACTTGTTGTCATGGCAACCTCATAGGAGGCATAGATGACGAAGAGATGTTGCCAAGGCAACCATATAGGAAGCATAGATGACAAACACTTGTTGCCATGGCAACCACATAGGAGGCATAGATGACGAACAGATGTTGCCATGGCAACCATGTAGGAAGCATAGATGACAAACACTTTTTGCCATGGCAACCTCATAGGAGGCATAGATGACAAACACTTGTTGCCATGGCAACCTCACAGAAGGCATAGATGACGAACAGATGTTGCCATGGCAACCACATAGGAGGCATAGATGACGAACACATGTAGCCATGGCAACCACATAGGAGGCATAGATGACGAACACGTGTTGCCATGGCAACCTCATAGTAGGCATAGATGGCGAAACTTGTTGCCATGACAACTAACTGTCCGAAACTTGTCTACGCTAATCGCAGTTACCCCCAGCCCTAAAACATACCCATGTTAAATCTGGTGTGTTGAATTTGAGCTAGTTATTCTTTATGACTCGTGAGCATGTCATAATGTCTAATGCATGCTGTTGCAGATGGTATCATGGGGCCATCACTCGCCTGGAGGCAGAGAGCGTGTTGCGGCTCCATCAGGAGGGTAGCTACCTCGTGCGGAACAGCGAGTCTACACGACAGGATTATTCCCTCTCACTTAAGTATGTTTATTCTTCTCTTTGTATGTTGTTGTTGTTTGAGTCTTCAGTTTTTGACTGGTTTGATGCAGTCTCCATGCCTCCCGGTCCTGAGCTAATCGTTTCATCTCTACATAGCTACCACACCCTACATCCGAGCCAATTTGTTTAACATGTTCTAACCTTGGTCTACCCCTATAGTTCTTGTCCTCGACCCTTCCTTCCATAACTAAGCTTGCTATTACTGGGTGTCTTAGTATGTATCCTACCAACCTATCTCTTCTCTTCATTAGCAGTCACCAGAAGCATCTCTCCTCTCCCACTCATCTTAATACCTCTTAATTTGTTACCCTATCTACCCATCTGATCTTCATCATTCTCTTGTAACACCACATTTCAAACGTTTCAAATCTCCTCTTTTCTGCTGCACCAATAGTCCCAAGTTTCACTTCCATATAGTGCCATGCTCCAGACAAAGGTTTTCAAAAATGACTTCCTTATACCTAAATGTATATTTGATGTCAACAGATTCCTTTTCTGTAGAAATACTTTTTTGCCTGAGTCAACCTGCTTTTTATATCCTCTTTGCTTCGTCCATCACTGGTTATTTTGCTTCCTAAGTAACAGAAGTCTCCTACTTCCTTTAGCTTTTCACCTGCCAATTTTATGTCCATAGAGGTTTCTGATTTATTTCAGCTGCATTCCAATATTTTTTTTTTACATTTATTGATTTTCATCATGAATTCTTTCCTCAAGACGGAGTCCATACCATTCAACAACAAATTCAAATCCTCTGGCGGTCAGCCAAGATGACGATGTCATCAGCAAATCTCAGAGTTGAAATTATTTCTCCTTGAATATGCACTCCCACTTTAAATTTTTCTCCAACTTCCTTCATTGCTTGTTCAAGGTAAAGATTGAAAAGTATGTGTGATAAGTTGCAGCCTTGCCTTACACCTTTCTGAATACCAGCTTCTCTCTCATGTCCTTCAGTTCGAATGACTGCTGTCTGGTTTCTGTATAGATTGTAGATCACCCTCCTATCCCTGTACTTTATTCCAATCATTTTCAAAATGTCAAACAATTTAGCCCAATCAACGTTATCACAAGCCTTTTCTAAGTCTACAAATGCCATGAACGTTCTCTTATCTTTCCTTATTCTACCTTCCAAATCTTTCCTTATTCTACCTTCCAAAATCAGCCTAAGACTTAGTACAGCTTCCCTTGTTCCTACATTTCTGCTGAATCTAATCTGGTCTTCACCCAACTCCGTTTCTATCTTGCCTTCCAAACTCTTGTAAATTATTCTAGACAGGATCTTTGAAGCATGAGCAATCAAGCTGATTGCACAGTAATCTTCACATTTGTCAGCTCCTACTTTCTTTGGTATAGGGATGATAACATTCTTCTTGAAATAGTAGGGTACCTCACCTGTTTCATAAATCCTACACACCAAGTGAAATAACTTGACCAGACCATCATCACGCATGCAGCGTAGCAACTCAATCGGTACATCATCTATGCCTGGTGCTTTGTTCCTGCTTAAGTCTTCCAATGCTCTGTCAAATTTTGATCTCAATATTAAATCTCCTTTCTCATCCTCATCAATTTCCTCTTCCTTTCCATTGCATGATTCTCAATCTCCTTTCCCTTATACAAACACTGTATGTAAGCTTTCCAACTCTCAACGTTTTCTTCCCTATCTGTTAGTGGCTTTCCATCTGTGTCCTTAATATAACGGCATTTAGTCTTCTTTTTTTTTCTTTTCTTTTTCTATACAAGTACCTGCACATTTCTCGTTCAACCATTCTTCTTTCGCTTCTTTGCACTTCTTGTTAACCTCATTTCTCAGACGTCTGTATTCTGCCTTCCCCTTTCCATCTCTTACATTCTTGTGTTTCTGCCTATCATCCATTAATTCTAGTGTACCCTGAGTGATCCACAGTTTCCTAACTATTCTTTCTTTCCTACCAATGTTTTTCTCTGCGGATTTTGTTATTTTATTCTTCAAAAGTGCCCATTCGTCTGCAATTGAAGTTTGTTTTGGGTTTTTCAATTATCCTTCCTTTATACTTTTCTTGAATATTTCATTTACATCCTTCTCTTTCAGTCTGTCTATTGCCCACCTCTTTGACATTTCTTCAGTTTCTTCAACTTTAATCTGCATTCTTTAACAACCAGATTGTGGTCAGAGTTTATGTCAGCACCAGGATATGTTTTGAAATCCAAAATCTGATTTCGAAATCTCTGCTTGACCATAATAAAGTCGATTTGGTAACGCTCTGTAAATCGTGGTCTCATCCATGTGTATATTCTTCTATTGTGGTTATTGAGTAAGGTGTTAGCTATGACCAACTAATGCTCGGTGCAGAATTCAATCAGCCTGCTTCCTCGATCATTCCTTTCACCTAATCCAAAATCTTCTATTTTCCTCCCTTCTCTCCCTTTTCCTACCACAGCATTCCAATCTCCCATTACTGTAACATTTTTATCACCCTTGACATACCTCAGAATTTCATCTATTTCTTTGTAGACCTTTTCAACAACTTCATTATCAGCTTGACTGATAGGCATATAGACTTGTACCACTGTGCTGCAGGTTTTGTATTGATTTTTGCTACAATAATCCGTTCACTATTTTACTCATAATACTCCACCCGCTGTCCAAGTTTTCTACTTAATATGAGAGCTAGTCCCACATAGCCTTTGTTTGATTTAGTGCTAATGACCAAAAGTCCTGTTCTTCCTGCCTGCGCATTTCACTAATCCAAACCAAATCTAACCTCAACCTATCCATTTCCCTTTCTAATTTTTCTAACCTTCCACTGCCTAGCAGACTTCTAACATTCCACGCTCCGATCCGTAGAATGTGAGATTTCCTCTTTGTCACTACTGTGATGTTAACTCCCTCTAGAGTAGTCCCCACCCGGAGATCCGAACGGGGGACTAGTTTACCTCCGGATTGGAATTTTACAATCCGGAGGTATAAAGGTAAACATCCTCATTCACTCACTAATTCCTCAACAATTTGGAATATTACAATATCACAAAGAGAAAAATTGAATCAAATATTTTGGGGGTTCGAGGGCACTGGGGGCCTACTCTTATTTTTTATGCAACGTGAAAGTATGATGCTTTATTTTAAAACTACAGACAAGTTCTATATAGACAAAATATTAAATTTTACTTTTAACTGGAGGCCATAAACAACATATTTGTAAACAGTGAAGCTAAAGCACTCAGTAATCACTTACTGCCCCGCTTCCTAATATATCGTGATACATATCAATATAAGGAGGTATCTACTGTAGGAGAAAATTAGTAACAATGATATCAAACATTTTACAGTGTTGAAGGTATAGACACGTCCTAATTATTTTTCGCACTATATATACATGCGATACATCATTTTCAAGTGTGGATAATCCCTGTACAGACATGGAATTTTAATTTATTGTAGAATGAAGTAGATAAGAGCACGACTTCGACATCTGCATATCTTTATAAAAAGAACTTTCTCGATATCTTAACATCCCCTCTGGGCACAATCTACTGTAGTTTTTATTCCAAAACTGCAAAATTCGTGAGGATTTGGAGGTTTGAGGCCGATACTTCTTCATACTACATTATCTTAATACAAACATCGAGGCTACAAAAGGCGGCCAAAGACTTTGGGATTGTGTGTATGCAATAGATGGTCAATTCAAACTATGGTTACTGATTTGTATAACAGCTTAGGCTTTAACAGCCGGTGTTAATAACTATGTTGAAGTTATCCGAGCATGTAGGTCGTGGTCCAGGTAGGATATTATCTCCCAACGTTTCACCGGAAACTGCGTCCGGCATTATTAAGGGTCCGGACGCATACCGGATACAGTTTCCGGTGAAACGTTGGGAGATAATATCCTACCTGGTCCACGACCTACATGCTCGGACAACTTGAACATAGTTATGTTAGTGATTTGTGTTCATAACTTCACACCTCCTATGTAAAGGCAACATAGCTCAAAAAATATAATTTTCTACTTAACCACTAACCACTTTGTTTTATAAGCTCCTCTAAGTCGCATTGTACTAAATCAATGAGTAACATAGGTTTTGGTCAGTGATAATGCTAGGATTAACATATTTTGGATTATACAGTATACTTCGTGCACATTAATTCGTCCATGGTTCAAACGTCCTAATGTCATTTTCTCAACATGACTCATTTTGAGTTTATCTGGTTTTTCATTGGAAGTGCTATATACCGGTGTTACACATATTTTTGAGACTTTTCAATATATTCCAGTATCTTATATTAGGCCATTCTTTACTGCAACTAGTCAAGGTCATAGGCAGCTATAGAATAAATGTTATAGGCACATTCATTCATTTGATTTTAAAACAAAATTGGCAAATTTAATGTACCGGTACTCTTAAAATTAGTTTCCAGGGAATCGGAGGGTACATTCAAAAATAGCTGTTGTCCTTATCTCATATGCATAACTTTTTATGTACGGTATCTGTCTATCTGTCTGTCTATTTGTCTGCCTGTCTGTCTGTTATCATCTCGTTAATATATTCAGTGTATTGGAGCCATTCAACTGCTAATTATGTACATCTTGTGAGAAACAAGTAATTACTTGAATTCAGCATTATGCCTTCTAAGGACCTCCCTGGACGATCTCCAAGAAGGGTCTGTGCCACGGATTATTTTCAAAGTTCTTAAGGAAGAGTGATAAAAACCTCTGTTTTAAAAAATAGCGTAATCAATATTGTGTTTCAGGAGTGCCCGAGGGTTCATGCATATGCGCATCCAGCAGAACAAGGAAACGGGGAAGTTTATCTTGGGCCAGTTCAGCAAGCCATTCGACAACATCCCTCAGATGATCCACCACTACACGCTGAACCGCCTGCCCATCCGTGGTGCTGAGCATATGTGCCTCCTCCAACCGGTCATCGAGCAGCTGCTCTAGCTCGGGCTGAACCAGTACCTCTTCTTAAAAACTACAAAGTTATAATGTCGGGATGTGGTGCTGGAGGTGACGATATCATTGAACCCTGTGGATCATGTCAGATCACTAGGCATGGTTGGGAATTTATCTCTTCATAGTCAAAATTAGCCTTAAAGTGCTTCTTAGGGATATCAGAGTAGCAGATGTCATTACTTGATTGTGAAATGAGTATAATCTAGTAATGAAATTCCCTTCTTCTTCCAGCTTATCACCAGGCTAAACCTCTTCATGTCAATCTGTTAAGATCAGGATTCAAATTACTGTTGTGATAAGGATGAAGATGTTACTAACATCCGGTCCCTGAACAAGAGGAATTAACAGCACAAAGTTAAAATCCTACTACCCATCCGGGAACCAAACCCAAGGCTTTTCAGACCAAGGACCAGAGGCATATCCACCTAGTCACGTAGCTAGACTTTTAACGTATTAATCAGAGCTGTTACAAATGTGCCAAGTAGAATTGATTTTATAAAATGAGTCCGTATACCAACAGGTTAAGTGTAAATGATTTTTTTATTCATTAGTCACTGGTTCTATTTAAATTGAAAGTTTTCACATTACAGATATTCACTTTCATTAGGAATATTTAGTCATGTATACTGATTTCATCAAAGAAATCAAAACCATTTGGATGGCTGGATCAATTCATTCAAGCGTTTTTCTCTTGGATTTGGTGTCAAATATACCATACCATAAAATGAATTTGTCTTCCTTACCTTCTGGGGGCGCGGTGGCGCAGCGGTTAAGCTGTTGACCTCTCACCGAGGTGTACCGGGTTCGATTCCCGGCCAATGCATGTGAGATTTTCAAAGTGAAATGTCATTGTCCTGTGATTCGGATTCCACGTAATAAGAGGAGGTCCCGTGGCTCATGATCGCATGATAAATGTTCACGTAAAACTAAAAGCTTCCTTCCTTTTCATCTCACCTTTAATTTTTAGTGAGAAGAAAACACTGAGCTTTTTTTAGTTCTGACACATGTGCAAATAATTTTTCCTTTCTTTTTGTTGTTAAAATTCCCTGCTTCAATGAAAGACCACTGGATCTTCTCCCTGACCATAATGACATTTGCGAAGTCAACTAATACTTCCATTCAGTTATTTTGAAGAGGTTGGCCCAGTTGCGAGTTTCTTTTCCTCCATTACAACATAGGAAATTGGCCATTAACCTCAAAGTAAGGCCTCATCAAACAATAGAATATCACATTGCATAGATTCCAATAGCGCATGAGAAATAGATTTCCTAATAGTGATTTATGAACCCTGATCTTAACTCATGATCCACCGCACAATGCTTATCTCCAGTTATTTGCTGTCCTGGCTCTGCAAAGTTACCTACTATATCGACTGTTTCATGCACAAGGGATTTTGTAAAAGACTTTCAATGGATTGTGTAAAGGACCTGTGCCATTTGGTGTCACAAATGAAATATGATTGTGTATGAATTTATAATATACGGTAATTAATTAGAATAGGAAAATAAAAATATGTGCAATGCCATACATATGTGCCCATAGTTTATCATGTAGCATTGTATGGAGATTTATCCAAGCCAAAGAATAGCTGTGAACATTTTTTATTATAAGAAGAAAGAATATATATATGGTATACAATAAAATAATTTGTCTTAGGGTAGTTGGGGATTTTAAATTGTTGTAGTGTTATGGGGAAAATGGTCGGATGATGTTTTAAGTCTATGTGTAGAAAATGACTTAATAAAAATATGAAATACTGGTAACATATAAATTATGATAACAAATCCATTCATTTAGGTTTAAAACAGCCACTCAATTGTTAAATTTAAGGTTGAAAAGACTCCTATAAATTACCATTCAAAAAGTGTCCGTCCGTCTGTCCATCTAACCGTCCGTTAGTCGCTGTAATAACTTAACGAACTGCTGGACGGATTTTGACGGTGACAAAGCACAGTTTCCAATTTTTTAGTATTATTATTAGTCTGAAACAATTCAGTCAGAGCATTTCCAGGTCTCATGCCAGGAACTTCATTGAAATATTGTGGTATATAATACAAAAATATGGCTTGCTATTATTTCAAAATTGATCTGGAAATTATACACTGTAGAGATCCCACAATAAGAACAGTTTTCACCCTGGTTAAGATCAAAATCAAATACCAAATTGAGTGCTAGATTTATCTCACTATTGAAGCTTGTCTTCATTTCGTTTACTGACCATGAACCAAATAGAAATCATGGGGTAGTAATTATTCTCCCTCCATTGTTTTATGTTCAATTATTTATAAAAATGATATTATATGGTATAATCCCTTGTATCCAGTGACAATGGGACTGGAAAAAATGCAATTTAACTGAACTTTACTGTGGACTAGCTTGCCATGAAATATATTGTCATAAACTACTACAGGTGACATATCCAATAACAGGTTTCAATTAATGTATTGGATCAATTGGAAGTATTGGATCCAGATCACATAGCTTCACCTAATTCCATCTACCAGCATGATACACAACTGGATTGGATAACAGAATGTTTTGATACCCAAGATTTTAATCCCAGTATTGATAGAGGCTATCCTGAGTGTGGTTATTCCACAAATACCAGGATGGTACCTTAGTTCAAAGCCCGGGCCACATACCCAAGTCCAATTTCAGTTGCACATAATGGCACTACAGTCGCCTCGAGCTATTCCATACACGCACAAGTACGAGATGTCCCAAGCTCCTAAATCACAGGTAGCCACACTGTGCAAAAACACAATTGAGATAATGTGCTACCCAAATGTGATTCAACTTGGCACCTTCCAATCATGTGATCTCAGCTAAGCTCTGTTAGGATGAGTGGAGCAAAGTTCCTGGCCAGCAACAACTTTCCTAATTCCAATTTAATTATGAAACATCTAATCCGATTCCATTGTAGTGTTAAACTGCACATGTCAATTCATCCAATTTGTTTTCTATTCATTTTATTTAATTTTGCCCATCACTTCCAGTGTTCTTATGTTTACGTATCATGTTGCAATCTCACAATGATAAACAAGTATATTTGCACCAAATGTTATAGCCTACTGCTTTTCAATCAAACCAAACTATCAGGAGTCTTCTTCTTCTTCTTCTTCTTCTTCTTCCTAGCGTTGTCCCGCTGGTGCAGGGCCTGCGTTTTTGGTCATTGACCTCTATTTTGTCCGGTTTCGTGCGTCAGCTGGATTTAGGCCGGTATTTTTTAAGTCACCATTTATTGTGTCTTGCCAACGCTGCTTCGGTCGTCCTCTGGGCCTTCAACCTCAAAATGAAGGACAGAGTTAGTAACAGTATCAGGCGCTGCACGCAGGGCATGGCCATACCATCGGAGCCGTTTCTCCTCATTTTGTCCATAATTGGGGCAACACCCATTTGCTCCCGAATTGTGTCGTTTCTGACATGGTCAGTAAGGGAGATGCCCATTGTCCAACGGAGCATTCTCATTTCCATGGCGTGTAGGTGACATTCTGAAATTTTGCCAGATGGTCGACATTCAATTCCATACACCGCAACTGGCCGTCCCACTGTCTAATATATCTTGGATTTGAGACAAATTGACATTTTCTTGTCGCAAAGCACACCCGTCACCTCCTTCCACCGCAAAACCAAACTATCAGGATTGAAATCCTTTAACAATAACATGAGCACCCAAATGTATCTTGACTTCTCAAGCACCTTTTTTTATTCTTGCTTGGTCAACAAAAGTGTCATTGTTTTGGAAATGCCGGTGATCTGTGTGCTGGATACAAGGGATATTACTGTATTGCCATTGCCATTTTCTATTCTGTATTACTTAAACAGGCACTGTACTCCCGTTTATATTCACTAATAATATTGTGATACTTTACATTAAGAGTGTACTAGTATGCCACTGATAATATTGTCTATTTTAAATTCTTCAGGTGAAATATCAGATCTCTACCTCCAGGATGTGATTTGATGGCTAAGTCTCAAGACTTTGTGTTGGAACCAACTTCAGGTCAGATTCCTAGGATGGGAATGTCTTTATCAAAGTTGAGAAAGTTCACAGTTGGGGGATAAATAATTATTGTTTTCATTTTAGAACATTAAATAGTTTTGAATTTTCAAAAGAAGAAATATCTTTTAAGATTATTTTTCAAAACTGCTTACTGTATGGTAGAACTTTTTATCACATTCATGTGCATAATCCATCCAATTGTTGGCCAAAAGAAAGTACATTCTGAACACAGAAATTTTTGAAATTAATGCTTTTTTTATTATGATAGGCAATTATCAATGTCTTGTTTATTAGTAAGTGCATTACTTATCAACTCTATAACTGATCTCCCACTAATGTACCTAAAATGCAAGTGGCTTGGTCACTTCATACAGGTGGAGGGATATAATTGGGAAACCTTTGGGTGTAATTTTAAAAATTCATGTCTCCTTGATTTTGTCCAATTAAAACCAAACTCATGAAAACGTGGGTTTTAAAGATGTGCCAATGTTTGAAAACTTCCAAATTGCTCACGAGTTTCTGAAATTCAATAATATGATCCTCAAGATGCTCGAGTTGCTGCCCACTGGGTTGAAATATAAAAATGTTGCAAAGTATGGTATCAAGAAAAGTTTACATAGGTGCTGGTAACACAATTTTTTCAATATACAGTATCATATCAATATCCCCCCATTTGGTTTTGAGTCTCTAAATAATCAAATAATGGGCAACTTCAAAATTATATCACTGTATTAAAATGATTATGCTAATTAAAGAAAGAAAGGCAATTATTTGTAATTTTCCAAGTCCATGTTTACTTACATAATTTTCACCAATGGGCAATTTGTTATTCCATGCCTTTTGCTGTGAAATTTGGAAATTATATTTTCTTGAATATTTAATTTTTAAATAACATAATGGATTTTGTTGAAAGTAGTAAGAGTTTTCACTTACCCGCCAAAATAGCACCCTATAATACATACAAACACAAGTCACAGAATATGTAACATTTTACATGTAAGTACACGATTGTTGAGGACACGTGACGGCGCCGGGTCGGTAGCAGTTGGCAATTATCGTAAGAGGTCGGAGAAGACAGGCAGCATCTCAACATGCCGGGCCAAGTTGAGTAAGGACGAGACTAGGATGTTTGTTCATATGCTCATTCAAGGGCCAGTCGACTAGGCAAACTCTCAACTTGCCTGCCCTACGAAGGAATATTGTAGCGAAAAACATGTCACTCTCGAGTCACATTCAGTGATTGGCGTTCAGTTTGAAAAAGTGGAGAGCCTACACTGACAGATTTTCTTGAGAGTGGACAATTTGAAGCATTCTAAAGAAAAAATACCCTTTGAAATATTGTACTATACATAATGTAATATGTTTCATTAACAACATACACAAGGAAAGAAACATTTAATATAGGTATGAAGGATGTTTTCTTTCTCAAAATGTCCAGCGCCTGCAATGCACTTGAGTGCTTTTTGATTACTGACCATCAGTCTAATAAATCCATGGAAGGAAGGTTATGAAAATTTAAGGATAAAGTGTAAGTACCGGTGTTGGACAAATAAACTCAATATATCTACCCACTAAGTTTAGTACTGTTACCACAGAAACACGTGAAATCACATCAATCCAATACACACCAAGATACATAGCACTGATGACCAAGATATCCCAAGCCCATATTATTGATTAACAACAAAAGCAACATCAATATATATCTGAGCAAGAATCCATTTGAAGAGGCTTATTGGTGATTGACTAACTGCCAATGCTGACCAATACATCATAACTTTTGAGAATCCAATGAACATTGGGTGACACCATCATAATCAGAGCAAGAAATATCAATAGCCTCCTCGTGAAACAAAAAGTTTGCTTTTTTAAATATTGGTACCTATAAGGAAATAAAATAACTTTCCTATGCCTATAGGATAGAGTATAAGGAGAGTGGTGGTTAAGTTTACTAAATTTTTGTTCTCAAACCTTGAAGCATTTGGACAAAACTCAAGACACAGGTCTTTAAAATTTAACCCTGGTTTCACCCAAAATTTTGATAACCCCATCTTTCGCATAACCTTGTTAATGATTCAACATGATTGTTGGCGACTTTTAGTACAATATAGCTTTCATTGGCCTAGACTCACATTAGAATCTGTCTTCAACAATACCTCAGCTAGCTCTTCCTGTCTTCTCTTATTTTTGTCTCTAAAAATAAGAAAGCACTCCAAGTCCACTGACTTCCATTTTAGAAAGTAAACCTAGATAAGAGAAACAGTGCAATATTAGTTTTACTTGTGCATAGCAAAGTATATTTATATTAGGGATTGTGTGTATGATATAAAACCTTAGGTAATAATGCAAGTTTTAGTAACATTAAATGGAGAAAGTTACCACTGTTTTGCAAGCTTAATAATAATATTAATAATATTATAATGTATTTTCATAATATTATATCTGCTGCGGAGTAATGATTTTGTAGAATATATTATCTTGTAATTATGTAGCTTTGGTCACCACATGGAGACAGTTTCAGATATTATTATGCATGTCCAGTGCGATATATAAGAACTGAAACTGTGGCATGTCTGTTGCAAATCATTATATTCTATATACTTACTTTGAGTAGCCTACCTGTCGTTGACAGGTTCATAGAGTAATGAAAGTCCATATCCCCATCACCAAAGAAAAGAAAGAAAAGCCCTACAACAGAAAGGAGGGTGACAGCCTTGTCCTCTAAATCAAAATAGTGGAGGAAATTAAGTTCTTACTAACATTGAAATTTATAGCAAGAAATCAATGTTAGTTAGCAAATTTTATATCGAAAACAAACCAGTGGAGTAAAACAGCAATAAACATAAAATAGTTTCTGGGTAGAGACAGAGTAAGAGTAGTGTACACATGGACTCACTCAACGGTGCATGCATAGTGAATAATAGATATCTTGTGACTCCTTATTTGCATGATTGAGTCTTGTGCATTAGAACTGTGTTGTGACATATCCACATCAGGAAGGTGTCCTTTTAATCTCTCGATATTCTTCGAATAGCTGAGTCACCAAGCCTTTGTCACACCTTGACTTGTCTTGTCAAGAGATGGATATACAGTAGATTGCACAATTGCCATGCTGCAGAAATCTGAAGCTTCCTTTAACTCCCTCGCCCCATTGCATAACGTACATAGATCATTTTGTAACCTACAGTAGTTTAATTCTAGGGATGCCTTCTACTCAACTACAATTTTTCATGTTATTTGCTCCGCCAGCGTTAATGCCAACCCATAACAAACAGATGCACAGACAAGTAAAAAAGTAAGGATACATTTGTTCATACCTAAATATCTACAATCACCACCAAACTTAACACTAGTCCCCCCTACTGGATAATCATGAGCAATTTATTACTTTATTTACATAATTAACTGCTTGATATTTCTTGGTACCATATTTATCTCCATGCCATTTCTAAGTGTCCAGTTTTGGAACTTAACCATATCCCCTTGAAAAGTTTCACAATCATTAGTATCCTTAAGTTTATCATTTTAAATGATCTTGTCGACGTATTCGTTACGCTGGGGTCTGGGGTCTGGCGTTACGTTACGGTGACAGGACGAAATGTTCCCAGATGCACTGAGTGTGTGACGTCATAGAACTGCTCGGTGCATGTGTTCCCGACAATCTCTACTTCGTTGGTATAAGACAAAAATCCCCGATTCTTGGATGTCACGGGTAATCTCGAGAACCACTGGATGGATTTTGATGCGGTTTTCACCATTCTGTAAAGGATATCTCGAGGAAAGATTCTGTAGAAAATAATTTATGTATGATCAAAGGAAGCCAAGCAGTAACGATTTCAGTGAAAAAGTCGTAAACAAACTTGGCGTCCGTGTGCTTCTTAAGCTTACGCTGGGCAAACCGTTAAAAATATCAATATACTATGAGCGTAAGAATTGGTCAGCATGAAAAGTTCTACAAAAAAGTCCGCGAAAGCATATCTCTATCTTCAATACATCGCCCACTATAAGTGTTTTTAGACTGGATATAAGGGGCACGTCCCCGCGCACTCTGGTGAGCGTGACGGCATCCCGCGCGCTAGACCTTGCTTTGCCCTTGGTTTGCACTTGCCGTTCGCGAGTAACTTGAAACGAGATAAGCAATATACGTATTATGCAGATAATTTTCTAACATGTCAAGAGTCTTTGGCTTTGAGCGAAGCCTTTCTAGCATTTTTCAGCATTTGTAGCATTTAAAATGATACAAAGTCTAGTCTTTCACACTGACTGTCACTTTTATTTCTATAAATAAATAAGTCATCTTATTTGAGATGATAATGTTACTCCTAAATCATTTACATACATTAGAAAAATCAAAGGTCCCAATTTACTGTCCTCAGATATCTATCCCTTCCCACCCTAACTTGTTCATATAATGAACTTACTCAATAATTGTCATATCATAAACAATGATTTGCATATACATACATTTTAAAAAGTTTCATTTATTTATTTCCCTCCATAAAATTGGTGTCATGGGCAACTGTGCCTGTAAACAATTGGGTGGGTTAGAATAGTGAAGGTGCATGATCAAAATCTTTGATATGGTATTTGTGTTGGTCAATATCATCATATAGGCTATTTATCAGTTCAAACTGCAAGCAGAAGGCAGTTGTGTGCATTATTTAGGCTTTTGCACCAGTAGTTCATGACACTACTGCCCTCTCTATACCAGGCAACCTTAGGCATGTGGCTGGTAACTCTGTAGGATAAATCCACTCTGGTTTGGGGCATGCACCTCTACAAGTCCTTCTAAATAACAGACAGAACTGAGTAATGAATGATTGTATTGATAGCTACAGTAATTCTCCATCTGTAACTAGATTCTTTGTGGTGATCATAATTATTAAGTTTATCTTCTCTGTATATTGTAAACAGGTCATCAGGATCATTTCAGCGTAACAAATTACTGTATCTGTTAGTCAGTGTGCCAAGCAGAACCCCTTAATGTGACATAGAAACCATGGGAACTACCATTTCCCTGTATCAGTCAGACTGTGTAACATAATATAGACATTAGCTACGTTTGAAAACTACTCGAAGAAATGCATTATGGGTAAGTTGGAAGGTGCAGCACTTTGTTATTATCAATTTTTATTATAAATATATTAGTACTGAATCTTCCCAAACTGTATTTCAAAAGAGCTTACTCGGCCATTTTTATCCTTTGTGTAGTTTTCAATCATTTTATGGGTCTGAAATTGTACTACATAATATGAAACATATTTTCTTGCCATTGACAGATGCTAACAATTCTGGTAGCTGATGTGATGGAATGATTGACATTTTGTGAATAATAAGAAGTCACTAAAAATATGCTCTGAATTTGATTTACCTCCTGGTTCCATTTACTCATTTTTATTCCAGCAATATCCCAAAACCAGAAGACTGGGAGAAAGGGCTAATAATACCAGTGTTTAAGAAGGGGGACAAGAAGGTGTATGATAACTATAGAGGGATCACCCTCATATATTAGATAGTAAAAATACTGGAAAGGATATTAGAAAGAAGAATGAGAAGAAAGGTGGAAGGAGAGTTGCAAGAGGAACAGTATGGCTTCAGGAGTGGAAGATCCACAGTGGACCCAATCTTTAGCTTGAGGCAGGTGATGGAAAAGAACTGGGAATATGGAGAGGATTTGATCATGACTTTCATAGATCTAGAAAAGGCATATGATAGTGTCCCCAGAGAGAAGGTATGGGAAACCATGGTTAAGAAGAGACTGGGAAGAGAAATGTTGGAAATGGTGCAAGCAATGTACAACAACTGTGTTAACAGGGTACTGACCCCAGTTGGAAAGACAGATTGGTTTAGGAACAAGACTGGACTAAGACAGGGGAGTGTGCTGTCACTTCTCTTGTTCATAATGGTGATGGATGAAATTGTAAAGGAAACAAAGGAAGCATATGGACATAAAGAAATGAAGTTACTGTTATTTGCAGATGATATTGTGGTCTGGAGAAGGAACACCGAAGAAGTGCAAAAACAACTAGATGCACTGAACGAAAATATTCAGAAGTACGGCCTGAAAATCAGTATAGAGAAAAGCAAGACCATGGTGATGACAAGAGGGGAAAGACAAGGAAAGGGCACTGTGAAAATTGGAAGTCAGAGTTTGGAAATTGTGGACACGTTCAAATACCTAGGAAGTGAATTGATGCAAACTGGTAGGTTGGACATGGAGATTGGCAGGAGGGTACAGCAGAGCAATGCATTCTATCAAAGTGTAAGAAAACTAGTTTGGGATAAGGAAGTACCAAGGAAAAGCAAGGAGGTAATGTATAAAGTGTACTATGTTCCCATATTAACTTATGCAGCTGAGACTTGGATCCTGAGAAGCAGGCAAGAGAGTAGAATCCAAGCCAGTGAAATGAAATTCCTAAGAAGTATGATAGGAAAGACAAGGAAAGACAGAGTGAGGAATGAAGATGTTAGGAAGGAAGTTGGGATGGAAAAACTAAATGAGAGAATTGAGAAGAATAAACTAAGGTGGTTTGGACATGTAAAGAGGATGGAGGAAAATAGAATACCAAGACAGATGCTGGAGGCGAAGTGCAAGGGTAAGAGAGCAAGAGGAAGACCTAGAACAAGGTGGATTGATTCAGTGAAGAACAGCGTAAGAAAAAGAAATCTGGACTGGGACAAGATCGTGGAAGAAGAATGGTGGAAGGAAAGAGGAAAGTGGAGAAGTGCCATAAATACCCCGACCCGGCAGGAGCTGGATAAGGGGAAATGATGATGATGATGATGATGATGAGCAGAAGTAAGAAGTTCATGAAAGTGAAATCGAGAGTTGAGAAGGTAGTGAAGATAGAGATTTTCAGGAGAAAGTAAAAGTGCTATAGTAGCATGGTTGGAAAGAGTATCATTCTATAATAATTCGGGGGCGTTTGTGGCGACACCCCCTTGCACGGTAATCACCCAAATTGTTTATAAGAGGATTGTTAATCCGTGTAGCTGTTCTATAAGTTTTAGCTGCCTGTCGGTGTATCCTCTGACTGATGGTCGAGAGGTTGTAGTCGGTGTGTAATTAGCATTACGAACGTACCAGGGGGCGCCTGATATCATACGCAAGGCTCGATTCTGGACAGTCGGGAGTTTCCTGAGAGTTGAGGGAGCTGCGTAACCCCAAACAGGGCTGGCATATTCCATCACAGGGCGCACAAGGGTGCTATAAGACAGGAGCTTGCTGAATTCATCTAGGGAGCTCTGGGCCTTGAGTAAGGGCCATAGCTGCGCTTGGACGCCTTCGCTTTATTAGCGCGCTGAGATACCTCCTGAGCGAAGGTGAGGCCTCGGTCCAGCGTGACTCCCAGGTATTTAGTAGCAGGTTGACTTACTTGTGCCGGGCTCCTCTCCGTCTTCTTTCCTGTCGACCACACTTGGTCAACTCTTTTTCTCTTCTGACCCCGACGGTATTTGGGTATCCGAGGCCTAGGGAGTCGCTTCCTTTCCCGCCTTAATTGGCCCTTGTCTCATATTTCCTGACCCCCTCCTTCTGTGAGAGGTCAGCCTTCCTTTTCTTTTCCTTTTACCTCTTGCCTTGTGCTCAAGGCCTTTAAGGAGTCAGGGTGTATGTAGCCCCACCACTTCTGGTGCACCCTAGATAATGCTACACCCTCAGGGGCTCACGGCTGGTGAGTTCGGGAGTTGGCGACCCCGAAGGATTCCTGAGCTGGGACCGTTTTCCCCTTTTGTCGCTTCCCTTTGGGGCGGACCCTCTCCTCTCTCCCCTCCCCTCTCCAATCCTCTCCTCTTTTCCTTATATTTCCTTTTCTCTTTCAGATTCCCGCACTGTTTTTGTTACTTAGTTCCCCGTGTTTCTAAATTCCCTTTTAGCGTTTTTTTTAGGTATTTTTAATCTACGTGGCATTTTGTAAGTCTTTTCGATCTAGATTGCATTTTGTGAGTGTTTTTCAATCTCACTTGCATTTTGTAAGGATTGACAATCTAAATTGCTTTTTAGTAAGTCTTTCAATATCCGGGCCGGGGCTTTTGTGAGTTTTTTGAATTTCAATTGCATTTTTTATTTTCAACCTACCCCGCTTTGTTCAAGTAGTTAAGTCTCAATTGCAATGTTGTGGGTATTTTGAATCTAAATTACATTTTGTAATTATTTTCAATCTAAATTGCATTTTGTAAGTATTGTCCATCCTAATGAGAAGTTTGAATCTACCATACATTTTGTAAGCAATTTCAATTGCATTTCGTATTTTCAACCTACCCCGCTTTGTTCAAGTAGTTAAGTCTCAATTCCAATTTTGTGGGTATTTTGAATCTAAATTACATTTTGTAATTATTTTCAATCTCATTTGCATTTTGTAAGTATTTTGATTTCACTTGCATTTTGTAGGTATTTCGACAGTACGTTGCATTTTGTACGTATTTTGGACTTAACCTACATTTTGTGCGTATTTTTCAATCTATTCCTTTTGTATTTTCGTTCGAAATTCCCTTATGTACGTATTACCGCTCTCCATTTGGTGAGTAGTTTCAATCTGAGTTCCTTTTTGTAAGTATTTTCCCTGCTACATAAGGCATAGTTGTTGGGGCTCACTGTCTATTTTATCTAAACCATTTTCGTTTCATCCATAGCAGTGAGCTGTTTTTTTAATCTTCATCCTTTCATTTCACGCCATTTCATTTCATCAGGGGCCGATAACCTCGATGTTAGGCCCCTCAAAACAACAATTATCATCATCATCATTTAAAAATTGTTATACACTCTTTCATTCGCACCCCGCAATTGTTCATGACCAATTCGGTTCCACATTTACTCTTAACAGTGAACAATCATTCATACCAAAAACATCCGCTCATAAAACACACTCTATTTCAAAACAATTGATTACTAAATCCTACTAAATTATTTAACTAATTAAATCATTTTCAAAAAAATTACATTTAACATGTTTATAATAATATCCATTATTTTGTGTTGCTAACACGATACTTTCGAGATTCTGGCTTCTCGGTTACTGTACAATTCTTAACTAAATTTATACACTGGTTTTTCACATAACCCTTCTCTAACGTTCCGTAGTTTTGATATACAGCTTACACATCGTCTTATATAGGTTTCATATCATTGTCGGTATAATACAGTCGACTAATTAAAGTTAACTGTACGTAATTACATAACTTCGGGTTTAATAAAATTTAATAATTGTATTATAGACATATAAACATGCCTTAGGTGTAGAGGATTTGATGATGATGTCTATTAGATATATGTCATTGTTCTATTAGACTGTGGTGTGTGAGTGTGTCTGGTAGCAGTTGCATTGTTTATTACTTATAGTTCATTGTTTCAGTAGACTGTGATGTGTGAGGGTGCATGTGAGTGTGCCTGGTGACAGACTGTTTTAGTGGTAGTATTTGTTGTTGGTGGAACTTTAGTATTTTTTTTTTGTTAGTAGAATTTTGGTATTTAATTGTTAGTACGGTAGAAGGTTAGTATTTTTGTTAGTAGAATTGCTCTTTACTTATTCTGAAAGGGAGTAGCAGCCTTTCAGAATAAATCAAATCTTTACTAGTCTTATAGACGGTTAAGATATTGATAATATAAGCCAAATAATGGCTACACTGCGTCCTGCTGCACGGCTGAAAGCAACGGGAAACTACAGCCGTATGCTATTCCCGAGGATATGCACCTCTCTATGCATAATTACATGTGATGATGGCCTCCTCCCTTGAAAAATTTCAATCCGGAGGTAAACTAGTCCCCCGTTCGGATCTCCGGGTGGGGACTACTCGAGAGGGGGTTAACATCACAGAAGTGACAAAGAGAAAATCTGACATTCTACCGATCGGAGCGTGGAATGTTAGAAGTCTGCTAGGAAGTGGAAGGTTAGAAAACTTAGAAAGGGAAATGGATAGGTTGAGGTTGGATTTGGTTGGGATTAGTGAAATGCGCTGGCAGGAAGAACAGGACTTTTGGTCAGGAAACTATAGGGTCATTAGCACTAAATCAAACAATGGCCAAGCAGGGGTTGGCCTCATATTGAATAGGAAACTTGGACAGCGGGTGGAATATTATGAGCAATATAGTGAACGGATTATTGTAGCAAAAATCAATACTAAACCTACCTGCACCACAGTGGTACAAGTCTATATGCCTACCAGTCAAGCTGATGATGAGGATGTTGAAAAGGTCTACGAAGTAATAGACGAAATTCTGAGGTATATCAAGGGTGATGAAAATGTTATAGTAATGGGAGACTGGAATGCTGTGGTAGGAAAAGGGAGAGAAGGGAAGATAGTAGGAGATTTCGGATTAGGTGAAAGGAATGATCGAGGAAGCAGGCTGGTAGAATTCTGCACCGAGCATGAATTGGTCATAGCTAACACCTTATTCAATAACCACAATAGAAGAATATACACATGGATGAGACCAGGAGATACAGGGCGTTACCAAATCGACTTCATTATGGTCAAGCAGAGGTTTCGAAACCAGATTTTGGATTGTAAAACATATCCTGGTGCTGACATAAACTCTGACCACAATCTGGTTGTAATGAAATGCAGATTAAAGTTGAAGAAACTGAAGAAAAGTCAAAAGCCAAAAAGGTGGGCAATAGACAGACTGAAAGAGAAGGATGTAAACGAAAGATTCAAGAAGAGTATAAAGGAAGGACTAATGAAAAACCTTAAACAAACTTCAATTGCAGACGAATGGGCACTTTTGAAGAATGAAATAACAAAATCCGCAAAAGAAAACATTGGTAGGAAAGAAAGAATAGGTAGAAAACCGTGGATCACTCAGGATATACTAGAATTGATGGATGAAAGGCGGAAACACAAGAATGTAAGAGATGAAAAGGGGAAAGCAGAATACAGACGTCTGAGAAATGAGGTTAACAAGAAGTGCAAGGAAGCGAAAGAAGAATGGTTGAAAGAGAAATGTGCAGGTATAGAAAATTGTCTGAAATTAGGAAAAGTAGACACAGCTTATCGAAGGATTAAGAATACTTTTGGGGAAAAGAAGACTAAGTGCTGTAATATTAAGGACACAAATGGAAAGCCTCTAACAGATAGGGAAGAAAAGGTTGGGAGATGGAAAGCTTACATAGAGAGTTTGTATAAGGGAAAGGAGATTGAGAATCATGTAATGGAAAGGGAGGAGGATATTGAAGAGGATGCGAAAGGAGATTTAATATTGAGATCAGAATTTGATAGAGCTTTGGAAGACTTAAGCAGGAACAAAGCACCAGGCATAGATGATATACCGATTGAGTTGCTATGCTGCATAGGAGATGAAGGTCTGATCACGTTATTTCACTTGGTGTGTAGGATTTATGAGGCAGGTGAGGTACCCCCTGATTTCAAGAAGAATGTAATCATCCCTATACCAAAGAAAGTGGGAGCTGACAGATGTGAAGATTACCGTACAATCAGCTTGATCACTCATGCTTCAAAGATCCTGTCTAGAATAATTTACAAGAGGATTGAAAGCCAGATAGAAACGGAGTTGGGTGAAGACCAGTTTGGTTTCAGGAGAAATGTAGGAACAAGGGAAGCTGTACTAAGTCTTAGGCTGATATTGGAAGGTAGAATAAGGAAAGATAAGAGAACGTTCATGGCTTTTGTAGACTTAGAAAAGGCTTTTGATAACGTTGATTGGACTAAATTGTTCGACATTTTGAAATCGATTGGAATAAAGTACAGGGATAGGAGGGTGATATACAATCTGTACAGAAACCAGTCAGCAGTCATTCGAGTTGAAGGACATGAGAGAGAAGCTGGTATTCAGAAAGGTGTAAGGCAAGGCTGCAACTTATCACCCATACTTTTCAATCTTTACATTGAACAAGCAATGAAGGAAATTAGAGAAAAATTTAAAGTGGGAGTGAAGATTCAAGGAGAAATAATTTCAACTCTGAGATTTGCTGATGACATCGTCATCTTGGCCGACAAGCCTGAGGATTTGAATGAGTTTTTGAATGGTATGGACTCAGTCTTACGGAAAGAATTCATGATGAAAATTAATAAATGTAAAACAAAAATACTGGAAAGCAGCCGAAATAAATCAGAAACCTCTATGGAGATCAAATTGGCAGGTGAAAAGCTAAAGGAAGTAGGAGACTTCTGTTACTTAGGAAGCAGAATAACCAGTGATGGACGAAGCAAAGAGGATATAAAAAGTAGGTTGGCTCAGGCAAAAAAAGTATTTCTACAGAAAAGGAATCTGCTGACATCGAATATAGATTTAGGTATTAGGAAGTCATTTTTGAAAGCCTTTGTCTGGAGCGTGACGCTCTATGGAAGTGAAACTTGGACTATTGGTGCAGCAGAAAAGAGGAGAATTGAAGCATTTGAAATGTGGTGTTACAGGAGAATGATGAAGATCAGATGGGTAGATAGGGTTACAAACGAAGAGGTATTAAGACGAGTGGGAGAGGAGAGATGTTGCTGGCGACTGCTAATGAAGAGAAGAGATAGGTTGGTAGGACACATACTAAGACACCCAGGAATAGCAAGCTTAGTTATGGAAGAAAGGGTCGAGGACAAGAACTGTAGGGGTAGACCAAGGTTGGAATATGTTAAACAGATTGCGTCGGATGTAGGGTGTCGGAGCTATGTAGAGATGAAACGATTAGCTCAGGACAGGGAGGCATGGAGAGCTGCATCAAACCAGTCAAAAGACTGAAAACTCAAACAACCCAAAACTTTCCCAAATTACTTGATGCATGCGAATTAGTCCATGAAGAGGAGCAAACAAAGTGTGTTCAATCCTCCCCTGCTGATGGTTACCATGCTTTGAAACACTTTGAAGGATCAAAAATAAGTACATAAGCTACATTCTGATTTCAATAGCCTCATAAAGAATTGATGAGCAAAAATATTAACCATATTGGTTAATAGAAATTAATGCTTTTCAGTCGGTCAACATGATTGTACCTAATATTGAAATGGGTGTTTCCCTGAACCTGAAAAAATATTACATGAAATTAATAAATTTCTAGATTTAATCTCGTGTTCTTCTTCAGGTTTCGGGCAATACGCAATGCAATTTAGTACCATCGTGTTGACCGACTGAAAGGCATTAATTTCCATTACTAAGTCAATGCTGAGAAGAGGCTTCCAAGACGATATCATATTGGTTTAAAAATTTTAGATTTTTAAAAGTTTTCTTTCTTATAGTAACTTGTTAGACACCTTATTTTCTTTTCGAATTCAGTCCGTATTGACAACATAACGACGCTTTTGCATCCTGCTGAGAAGATTTAATTACAACGACTATCATCATTTGAACTTCATTTATCTACAAAATTTTCTTGTCTTTTACATTTGATAACGAAGAAAGATTACTAAATTGTATATGTTTCAATACTTACTGTAATGTTATTCAGATTTTAGTTACTTATACAAGGGATTCTTATTGTTTCTTTGATTAGGTTTTATACACAGATGTGCAGTATATGTTGGTTAGATATGATTAATTTATTATCAAGAATTACTTACAATTAAGTTAGGATCTCTGCATTTAATTGGTATTGCTTTTAAGATTTTAATTTTCGAACAATTTGTACTGAAGAAGAACCCTCTAATGGCCCGAAACATGCGCACAGAACTTTAATTACGTTATACGTTAATAAATGTATTGTGACCGATATCGCATGGGTTTGAGAGCTCTGGCAACGTCGCATAGCAGGAGGAAGGATGCAAGCGGAAGTAACCTGAGGTTGATGTTTTTACGTCATGGACATAGTCGACAGCATGACTAGGCGAAGGTTCCAGAAGCGTAGAGGGCGCTAATGAGCTCCAGGAAAAGTTGAGGTGGAAAGGTCACACCGGAGAAGCGGGTCACTTTATTTTGCATCGCCGTACGACGCGGGTCACTTCATTTTGCATCGCCGTCCAACGAAGTTCACTTTCTTTTGTGTCACCGTACGCCGAAGTTCATCTTTATTTTGTGTCGCCGCACGCTGAAGTTCCTAACAAGTGTGTAGTAGCAGTCGTGTCGTGGCCGCTTGGAACCAGTGTGGTATTCCGACAGTTTTTTGGGACATAGCTGAAAGGATCAGTATTATTTCTTGCGTGGACAGCTCTGTGTTAACGAATACTAAATCTGAATGTGGCGAGGTGATATTATAACGCAGATCATAATGCATTATGTTGTGGGACACTAGTCATTTGTACAATGAAGTGTGAGCAGACACACGTGGTGTCTCAAGCTTTTACCAGGTACGGGACTGTATGGGCCGTGCGCTATATAACTAACGCCCAGAACATATGAACGAAGCGATGTGCTTTTGTTTGACGACCAGACAAATGAGTGTCTAGGGTCAGTGAACTATGAGAGATAAGCTGAGTGCAGTCCAAATATAGAGCGACATTCTAGGTCAAGGACGGACGTAATACCTTATGAGTACAGGCTTGTGTAGACGCATACGATATAACCTGTGCCGTTATAGAGTTATTTTCACGGCCATGAGTTGATATTACTTGGCATAGTCGACATGAAGATTGCAGCGATGTATTGGACAGACATAAAGGCTATCAGTACAGACCAGTGCGAGTTTTGTGTCAAGAACTTTACGAGCGAAGAGATGGCAAGCTAAGTTTAGTATGTGGAAGCTGTTACGATGACGTGGAAACGAAGGCGAACCAGGACCATGGACACCCCGAGGGTCGCGAGCTGGATCCAGGACGAGAGGGGAGGATGTTCAATGGGAAGAACGTGGACCCAAACCCCCCAGGAAACGTGTCAGCGGAACCAAGACTGAGGTGGCCGAAAGGTACTGAAAACCATGTTAATTCTTAAGTAGTGGTTAATGGGTAGTGGTTACTAAGATTTGGACAGTTGGGCAAAAATCGAAATAGAAGTTAATCAATAAGGATAAAATGCGATATAATGACATGATTAATAGGATAGTAAATTTTAAGTTTTCTTTTGAGAGATTAAGGCAGTTTTCTTTAGGGTTTAAAAGTAAATACATGGATGCTTTAAAATATAATTTGAGTACAGGGATCTGTCAGCGTGTTAAGTCGCTGTGTTCTTTGAATTGGTGCAACCTGGATGACAATTTATGGTTTGAACAGGCTTAAATTACAAGGGATTCATTTACACTTAATGGACCACTTTTTGTGCGCACATCACATTTATGCTAAACACTCACACGTCACTGAGGTTTCCCTTTACATGCTAACATGAGGAGATGCGTTTGGTAGGTGACTGATACAAGGTTGTGTAAATAATGATACTGCATTGATAAAATAGCAGGGTTGCATAATACGAAGTTATGATGAAACTAAAGGTTCTCTCTATAGCGAGGTGAATAAAATAAATGATTATAATTAATGTTACGTGATAGGTTCAAGTATATGAAATTTTGAGGCAATTGTCAGTTGAAGAATAATACAGATAGGCAGAGGCCATCTATTTAAATGTTTATGGTGTAGTTATAAATATGTGAAGAGCATGCAGTGATTAATAAATAAAATAAATAAATATCTGGGATCATAAAGATGTTAAAATGTAAAGTGATGAATGTAAAAGCCAACAACCAGTCATTTTTCTGGGTGAGGCACAGCTGAACGAAAACCAGTGAAATAATAATGAAAGTATTTAATACATGAATAAAAGGTCTGAAAATAAAGTCTTTAACGCCAGTGACATCCATATATAAAAATATTCTTTTTCCTATTTTGGTGATTACATTTAGTTAGAAGGAGATCGAATGAGGCAACATTTTTTTTTTCTTTGAACATCTTTACAGATTTATGCACCTACTCATTTATGGACTATTAGCGGAGAGGTGACATAGCATTTTGAAGTAATGGTTGTAATACTAGAATGATATAGCTCAGATCTCCGTAAGTTATTTTGTATCCAAAGATTAGGACGCCCGGAGATTTTTGTCCTCATTAATTTGAATTTTGCTTCTGCGTCATTTATTTATTTATTTGCACATCAAGAGTAATTTCGAGAAGTCTCCGAGCGGAGGTAGGCTTCTGTGTGTGATTCTATGTATTTAGTGGTGTGGTTCTGTAATAAATGGTGGATGAGTTTTATCTTAACAGCGGAGTTTTTTGTCATTCTTGTTCGATGTCATACTTGTGTGTCCACCGGATCAATTTTGAGATTTTACCCCAGTTGTACCCATCATTGTAAAGACCCCGGGATTGCTTGAATCTCGTTCCCGACACAGTTTTTTTAAGGCCAAAATTGATTCGGACATTCAAGATTTTTTTTTCTTTCGTGTTGTACCGAATTCTGGGTGAGGGTTGAAGTGTATGTCGGGCCACCCAATCCAAAGCCAGATTATCGGGCACAACAAGATGGCGCCCACCGTGTAATGGCCTCGAACTGGGAATATCGTACCACGCAGTGGTATAGCCGACATCTTGAACTCGAAAAAATTGGAACACCAGAGGAGAGTGACAAGATGGTGGACGGCCATGTGGCACAAATGGAATGGAGAGAAAACCAATTGAGTGCTGGTACCCCATTTTATTGTGCGATATGTCTGTCAGTCTGTTAAAGTTCACTTTGTAGGATTGTTGTGTGTGTTTGAATGACATAGAACGAAGCGATTCAGTAACGTTAGATCGCTGTTTTTAAGCGATACCATCCACATTTATTATTTCCACATTATATTAGATTTCGATTCCACTGTCAAATTGAAGTAACCACTAGTCCTTAGTCTAAGTTAGTCACTAGTTGTAACAGCTTCCATGTTTATTTGTTGTGAAATATGGGAGAATTTGATGAAATTAAGGGATTGATAGGACAGCTAGGAGAGAAGCTAAAGGATTTAGCTAAAAGTCAAAAGAATATGGAGGAAGGTTTGAAGACTCAATGGAAAGACTATGAAGGTGGTATGAACACTAATCTAGATGGGTTGGATAGACAGTTGATAAAGATACATGAAGGAATAAATACTAAATTTAAAGGTTTAGACACTAGATTTGAAGGTTTAGACACTAAATTTGAAGGTTTAGACACTCAATTCAAAGGTTTCGACACTCAATTTAAAGGTTTCGACACCAAATTCAAAGATTTAGATACTAAATTCGAAGGTTTTGAAAAAAATCTTGGAATTCAGTCAGGGGACTTGCAAGGAGGATTGGAATTATTTAAGGAGCACCAATTCGATATGAAACAGTACATGGAGAAGGCTCAAGCCGAAATGGCGGATTTAAAGGAACAAATTAAGAGGGATAAGGTGGAAATTGAAAGTAATATGGGGACACAGTTGAAATCATTGGAGAAAACTGTTCAAGAGAAAATGGATCGAAGCGTGGAGGCATTGACCGCCAAGATGGAAGAAAGGGATAAAGCAATCAACGCAGAGGTCTTGGTGTTAAAGGAAGAGGCGAAAGTAGTACAGCAGAGATTAGCGAAAGATACCAGGAGCATGACCGATAAAATGTCTGAATTCACCATGGAGCAGGAATGCAAGATGGAAAGTCTTAGGAGTCAGATGGGGGAAATGAAATTAGAGTTAAACGACGAAATTAAAACACAGATTGCAACAGCGGTTTCGACAGTACAAGATAAAGTGAGTATTGCTCACGGAGAACAGTTAAAGAGAATTGTTGAATTAGAAGGAAAGATGATAGAAGCAAAATCAATAGATGTAAACAAGGAACCAAGTCCGACAGGAACAACATTCACACCATTCAGTTACAGCTCAACTCAACCGATTACCATCATTAGGAATCAGGAGGACCGCCCAAAAAAAATTTCAAATTTGACTGGCATCACACCCATAGAATTCCTGCGGGACCTGAAGGAATACATGGATGAACATAGGGTTCCTAAAGAGAGAGAAATGAGGGTGATAGAAAGAGCTCTTGAAGGCCAACCGCTAAACTGGATGCGAGCTTTTAGGAATCAGTTTAGAGGGTACGATGACTTTGCGAATGCTTTCCTGAAGAGATTTTGGTCCTCAGAAGATCAACAAAGTATAAGGGCTGAATTATACTCAAAGAAATACGCGACTACCAGGCCAACACAATACGCTGGGTACTTCACGAATCAGGTAGCCAGGCTACAATTTTTGGATCCACCGTTGGAGGAGCAGGATTTGGTGCATGCCATAATACGGCAATATCCGGTAGAAGTCCAGCGTGTATTAATTGCATCGGGTGCAAATAGACTCGAGGTGTGTGACGAGATTTTGAGGAAACTAGACCACACGAGCAAGATGACGGAACCTCGTAGTCCAAGGACAGAACAGAGAGAGGCAAATATGGTGGTAATGGATCGTATGGCGCAGACGGAACCTCAGCGAAGTTATGGAAGGAACGATAGAGATGGAAGGGATGAAGGAAATGGCTTAAACAGATACAGGAATCAAGGAAAGCCATATGACCGGAGGCCATATTATCAGGATAGAAGTGGACGATTTAATCAGAGGGACTACGGAAGGTCAGGATATAGAGGGAGAGAATCGTGGTCACGTGATCGGAGACCATACAATAATTACCCAAGATACGGGAATCAATAAAGGCAAAATTATAGGCCATCATTAGAAGAACGTCACCAAGAAAGCCGAAGATACATTGAACAATTAAGGGAAAAGGAACAAGAAGAAGAATCTCAGGCAAAACAGCATGAGGAATCGAAACCAGGCACCAGTGGAGTCAAATCGGGAAAGAGAAGCTGACAGGAAGGAAATGCTGAGTTTGAACAGGGACTCACAAGCAGTAATAACGATTTTTCGCCCATTAATAATGATCTACGCCCAGATGTCATGACAGTCCAAATTCAAGCCATTCACAGCATTACTGATGATGATAGGAGATATGAAGGCCAAGACGAAGAAGAAAGTAGAATGAGTGAAGAATGGATAGAGCTACCGTTTCAGGAGGAGAATACCACAGAAGAAGATGAAACTGAGAGAGTTATAGGCAAATTCAACGCAGCTAGCCTTAATGGTACCACAAGAGAGAGTAAGCATGCGATATGGAGAACTTATTGAAGAAGTAGATTGTTAACCCAACAGAATAATAATAATCGAGATGTTTCACGCTTATTATTATTCCTGGTTGAGGGGGATTTGTGACCGATATCGCATGGGTTTGAGAGCTCTGGCAACGTCGCATAGCAGGAGGAAGGATGCAAGCGGAAGTAACCTGAGGTTGATGTTTTTACGTCATGGACATAGTCGACAGCATGACTAGGCGAAGGTTCCAGAAGCGTAGAGGGCGCTAATGAGCTCCAGGAAAAGTTGAGGTGGAAAGGTCACACCGGAGAAGCGGGTCACTTTATTTTGCATCGCCGTACGACACGGGTCACTTCATTTTGCATCGCCGTCCAACGAAGTTCACTTTCTTTTGTGTCGCCGTACGCCGAAGTTCATCTTTATTTTGTGTCGCCGCACGCTGAAGTTCCTAACAAGTGTGTAGTAGCAGTCGTGTCGTGGCCGCTTTGAACCAGTGTGGTATTCCGACAGTTTTTTGGGACATAGCTGAAAGGATCAGTATTATTTCTTGCGTGGACAGCTCTGTGTTAACGAATACTAAATCTGAATGTGGCGAGGTGATATTATAACGCAGATCATAATGCATTATGTTGTGGGACACTAGTCATTTGTACAATGAAGTGTGAGCAGACACACGTGGTGTCTCAAGCTTTTACCAGGTACGGGACTGTATGGGCCGTGCGCTATATAACTAACGCCCAGAACATATGAACGAAGCGATGTGCTTTTGTTTGACGACCAGACAAATGAGTGTCCAGGGTCAGTGAACTATGAGAGATAAGCTGAGTGCAGTCCAAATATAGAGCGACATTCTAGGTCAAGGACGGACGTAATACCTTATGAGTACAGGCTTGTGTAGGCGCATACGATATAACCTGTGCCGTTATAGAGTTATTTTCACGGCCATGAGTTGATATTACTTGGCATAGTCGACATGAAGATTGCAGCGATGTATTGGACGGACATAAAGGCTATCAGTACAGACCAGTGCGAGTTTTGTGTCAAGAACTTTACGAGCGAAGAGATGGCAAGCTAAGTTTAGTATGTGGAAGCTGTTACGATGACGTGGAAACGAAGGCAAGCCAGGACCATGGACACCCCGAGGGTCGCGAGCTGGATCCAGGACGAGAGGGGAGGATGTTCAATGGGAAGAACGTGGACCCAAACCCCCCAGGAAACGTGTCAGCGGAACCAAGACTGAGGTGGCCGAAAGGTACTGAAAACCATGTTAATTCTTAAGTAGTGGTTAATGGGTAGTGGTTACTAAGATTTGGACAGTTGGGCAAAAATCGAAATAGAAGTTAATCAATAAGGATAAAATGCGATATAATGACATGATTAATAGGATAGTAAATTTTAAGTTTTCTTTGAGAGATTAAGGCAGTTTTCTTTAGGGTTTAAAAGTAAATATATGGATGCTTTAAAATATAATTTGAGTACAGGGATCTGTCAGCGTGTTAAGTCGCTGTGTTCTTTGAATTGGTGCAACCTGGATGACAATTTATGGTTTGAACAGGCTTAAATTACAAGGGATTCATTTACACTTAATGGACCACTTTTTGTGCGCACATCACATTTATGCTAAACACTCACACGTCACTGAGGTTTCCCTTTACATGCTAACATGAGGAGATGCGTTTGGTAGGTGACTGATACAAGGTTGTGTAAATAATGATACTGCATTGATAAAATAGCAGGGTTGCATAATACGAAGTTATGATGAAACTAAAGGTTCTCGCTATAGCGAGGTGAATAAAATAAATGATTATAATTAATGTTACGTGATAGGTTCAAGTATATGAAATTTTGAGGCAATTGTCAGTTGAAGAATAATACAGATAGGCAAAGGCCATCTATTTAAATGTTTATGGTGTAGTTATAAATATGTGAAGAGCATGCAGTGATTAATAAATAAAATAAATAAATATCTGGGATCATAAAGATGTTAAAATGTAAAGTGATGAATGTAAAAGCCAACAACCAGTCATTTTTCTGGGTGAGGCACAGCTGAACGAAAACCAGTGAAATAATAATGAAAGTATTTAATACATGAATAAAAGGTCTGAAAATAAAGTCTTTAACGCCAGTGACATCCATATATAAAAATATTCTTTTTCCTATTTTGGTGATTACATTTAGTTAGAAGGAGATCGAATGAGGCAACATTTTTTTTTCTTTGAATATCTTTACAGATTTATGCACCTACTCATTTATGGACTATTAGCGGAGAGGTGACATAGCATTTTGAAGTAATGGTTGTAATACTAGAATGATATAGCTCAGATCTCCGTAAGTTATTTTGTATCCAAAGATTAGGACGCCCGGAGATTTTTGTCCTCATTAATTTGAATTTTGCTTCTGCGTCATTTATTTATTTGCACATCAAGAGTAATTTCGAGAAGTCTCCGAGCGGAGGTAGGCTTCTGTGTGTGATTCTATGTATTTAGTGGTGTGGTTCTGTAATAAATGGTGGATGAGTTTTATCTTAACAGCGGAGTTTTTTGTCATTCTTGTTCGATGTCATACTTGTGTGTCCACCGGATCAATTTTGAGATTTTACCCCAGTTGTACCCATCATTGTAAAGACCCCGGGATTGCTTGAATCTCGTTCCCGACACAGTTTTTTAAGGCCAAAATTGATTCGGACATTCAAGATTTTTTTTTTCTTTCGTGTTGTACCGAATTCTGGGTGAGGGTTGAAGTGTATGTCGGGCCACCCAATCCAAAGCCAGATTATCGGGCACAGTATTGATAGGAGTTCATTGCCATCTTCAAGAATCAAAAAGAAATGTCAAAATTGAGATAGGCTACCATATTATTGAAGTTTACAAGATTTGTATAATCACAACTACATTGAGGATCTTATACTCAGGGCGTCCAGCGACCTTGAAAACCTTGAAAACCTGGAAAAAAAAACTTGAATGAAAACAAAATTTAAAAAAAACTTGAATTGCCCCGAAAACCGTGGAAAGGGCCGTTTCAATCTCTAGCTGACACGCGTGACTTGGTCAGCTAGCAATGTGTTGACTGTTTATTAGTTGGTTTGGCTGTAAGCGATGTTTAATGTTTGCTGTTCGATACAAGACTTGACCGCGGTTGCGCAAGAGGCTCCTATCCGGCTACAGCGCGCGGTATTTACATTCCTCTGAGGAATGCATTTCGACCTTGAAGGATATGTTTCCCGACTCAGAAATTGGTCAAAGTATGCAACTTCATCGGACAAAAATTGGCTATGCGATTGTACTTGGCATTACTCCCTATTTAATGATCAACGTTAATGAGCTAATCTCTCGTTGCGATCACGTAGTTATTGGATTTGACGAAAGCTTAAATTCAATATCCCAAAAAACTCAGATGGACATGTACGTGATGTTCTGGCATCCGGATAAAGCTCAAGTTGCCGTCCGTTACTTACATTCAGGTTTTCTTAATCGTACTCAGGCCATAATTTAAGAGAGGAGTTAGTAAAGTCTTTGAAGACCATTGATGGTCTGAAAAAGGTTTCCCAACTCTCTATGGACGGACCTCATGTTAATCATAAAGTTTCGGGAATTAGATGCCGAAGTGAAAGAATCGTGCGGAGTTTAATTGTTCGATATTGGAAGCAGGCGGATTTCATGTTGTCCACTTAGTACCGTAGCCATGATGTCTACTGGCTGGGATTTAGCATCCATTTTGTATTGTATGTATGAATATAAAGACGCGCCAGCACGGCGGAGTCTTTACGTTCAGTATACTGGCTGTACCTTGTTTCCGTTGCGATTTTGTGGAACACGTTGGTTTGAAACAAAAGGGTTGCAGATCGGGCCATAGAAATTCTTCCCAATCAAAGAAAGTTTGTCATTACAGCTGAAAAAGAGAATACCGCTCCCATTTCACGCAATTTTGAGACAGTCTCGTCAGCTGTTAAAAACGAATTATTGGGAACTAAACTTGCATTTTTTGCCTCAATCGCCAGCTTAATTGAACCATTTCTGAAAGAGTTCCTGACAGATGCTCCTATGGCGCCATTCTTGTATGAGGAATTTCGCTCCCTCTTTGATACATTTATGAAACGGATTGTCAAGCCTGATGTTATGCTGACAAGTTCTAATTTGCGAACCCTTGAGGTAAGCTCAAAGAATTTGATTCACGCCAAAAAGTTTGACATTGGGTTCACTGCTAAAGACGAGTTGTCCAGGGTTAAAAACCTGAAGGAATTAGACATTCTTCGCTTGAAGGAAAGTATGCTCGGTAGTCTAGTTAAGCTTGTGGAAATATTGCAGGACCAGTCGCCCCTGAAGTATCAATTTGCGAGATTTGTTTCTTGCTTAGATTCTGCAGTTGCTTTGAACGAAACGCTTGGCTTGAAACGCGTTGACAAGTGGCGAAAAAACACCTCTCCGGGTCGAAAGCAGACCAAATCAAAATAGAATATGTGGAAGTGTGTAGAAATGCTGAGGTTCAAGAGCGTTTTAAAGCTTATAAGAGGAGATTAGATGAGTTATGGCTGGAAGTCATGAAGTTTTCACAAATGCCCACTTCTAATCTGCTGGACTTGGTTAAAAGTATCCTTATGCTGCCCCACGGAAACGCCACGCTCGAACGTGGTTTTTCGATTAATGAACGGTGCATCGTTGAGAACCAGGTGGAGCATACAGGTAGTTTAGTAGCCCAGCGCTGTGTACATGACGCTATCCTCGACACAGGTGGTGTAGAAAGAGTTAATATACCAAAATGTCTAATTTTGTCAATGCAAAACGCGCACTCTCGGTACCAAGATCATTTACGCGAGCAAAATGCAAAAAATGAGACCTTAGCCAAAGCTGAAGCTGATAAAAAACGGAAGGCAGAAATCATCAAAGAACTAAACGCAAAGAAGGCAGCTTTGCTAACTGATGCTGCTAAGCAAGTAGCACAAATCGATGACCAAGTAAAGGAACTGAAAGATTCGAACGTGCTCTAGTCTTGGTACGCCAAAATCTAGTTTTTACGGTGAATCACCAGTATTCGTAATGCTAATTTAAGTATGTACTTACCTAAAGATGTGATTTACGTTGCCAAAAAGCCATCTTTTTTGTCCTCTTGTTCTGTTTGTAGAATGTAAGGAATTTTATTCTCAAATGAGTTTACTTTAAGTTTGCGTTCGTACCAAAATGTACAAGAGATTTATTTTTCATTTATTTTAATTGTTGTGTAACTATGAAAGACTGATTATATTTTCTTGCTGGAAATACAGTATAATTGATTTTTTACCTAACAGCTTACTTCTATCTCGACTCACCAAGCAAGAAATCACTCGAAACCCGCTTTTAACGAACTTTGCTTGCCACGGTGGGTGAGTAGATATCGTGTCGGTCTACTAACCCCAAGATTGCAGGTTCGCTCCTGGCCGTGGTAAGTGATTTTTGAAAGGCGGCAAAAATACGATACGCATGTCATACGTTGTTGGCATGTTAAAGAACCCATTTGAATTCAGTAGGCCGAATTCATAGTGGCAAAATTAATCTCGAGAGTTTCCGCCAACACAAAGTTCCTCATTTCTCTACTAGAAAGCGATATAGTGTTCAAGGAGCTTAGACATCTAACATCTAACCTCCTTGACTTTCATAGTCAAGGAACAACGAAATTCGACATGCAAGCTACCCTCTGGGTGTCAAATAACAAAGCTTGCACCCGGCATCCGAGGCCATACGATATTATTATTATTATTATAACGAACTTTGCATGGAAGTGATTCTTCAGTAAATGGAATTAGCTACAGCTATTAAGAAATGCGCATGATGCAGTTTTAAAAAATCTTGCCGAGAAGCCCTTTTTAAAGGAAAAAATGCCTTTGGTTGTGTTGTTAGAGTCCCTTGATTATTCTGTGTTTTGCTTAGCAAAATATTCTTTTATTCTCTTCAATTTACATTTAATTGGTCTACTATTACAATAATAGTTATTTTTAGCCCCCACACCTTAATATTCACTTACAATAGTCTATTCTTCTTTTATTTTATTTTTAAAAGTTGGAGGGGAAACCTTGAAAATCGTGTTTTTTGAGCCTTGAAAACCTTGAAAACCTTGAAAAAACCTTGAATTAAAAATCCCATTTTGGCTGGACACCCTGTATACTGTACAAAGAGTACAAGCCATATAGATGAAAGGTAGAGAATTGAAATGTCTGATACATGCAGGACTCCAACCCTGATTCTTGCAATTGTGCTCACAGCAGGCAACACATTTACACAGGCTAGCATCACATTATGAACCCTTATCATGAGAATTTTAAACATATCCAGTGTTAGCTCAGTCAGCATATCAGTGGTAGCCAAAGTCAATGGGGACAGGCTCGGCTCCCACATATATAAGATAATCTAATTATCTGCATTTAATCTATAATATTCCTACAATACATGACCTAATAGCTGAAAGCGTCCTTGGACGTTGGAGTTCACATTTAGAATAACAATCATGCCATCATACAAGGAAAGAAATCAGTCCAGCGCTTCCTTCATTGCGACGTCATCTGAATATGTGTTTCATGAAGGAAGAGCATAGGTCCAAACTGAAGACAACCTACTGTTATAAAGTACCAACAGCGCTTGGACTCTTGTTCTTTCTGTGAGAACTTATCAGTTGTGGATGAAATATTAATTGATTTATTCTCATCAGAAATACTGATTAATGCATGGATAGAGGAGATGAGCAGCTCACGAGTGTTGGTCCTAATCAAAGTCAGAGGGTGAGCAAGCATTCCTGTTCTCTTCTTGTAACAGAGATGGCAACCTTACCTCCATATGCTTGCCCATTCTCCATAGTGGTGAGGAAATGGAGCCGTGAAGGAAACTATAGCCGGAGAATATGGGGGACAAAATTTGAAAAATTATGGAAAAACATGTTTTGTGTTTTACGTCAGATCATTCAAAAGTGAACATTTTATTCTTTCTCTTTCTTTGTGTTCTGTCCTTGACTATGGTATAGGTATCAATAAATACATAATTGACAAAAATCTTGACCAAAGTCTATGCTCTATCAGTCTTTACAGAATGCAGAAAAAACACGAATTGCAGTCGTAGCTTTGGAATAGTGCCTAGTAGTTGGATTTAAAAATTATTTGTGAAGTAAATTCAATATAGTTTATCTGAGCATTCGAAATTTAGCCCGATGCTACCCGATGCGTTAGTTATCTCTCAATTTCCATTATATTTTATGATTTATTTTCAGTATAAATGTTAATTAGCAATATATTTCATTATTATGTCATTTAACAGGTAAATCGGTATTTATAATGAAGTACATACCTTAAGAAACATCCTACAGGTCTTGAAAAACGAAATATACTTTTTCCGCTCAAATTTCATATTTTTTCAAATTCTGTCTGCCTTTTTAAACTTGTAAATTTTGAGATCAAATTTGTTATCAGCAAGGTCGAAAACCTAATAATACCGTTTTGTGTCTAATTAATCCTATTAGATTTGGTCCACCATATTGGGTCCATCATTTTGAATTTTTCAATCTTAATAGGCCTATCAAATTCGTAATCAGTGAGGTCGAAAACCTAATTATACGGTACCAATGTTTGTCTACATTAACAAAGATTTGGACTTTTGTCCACGTTTTCGGCAATCTGTCCCATCGTGTGCCGCCTCGATTCACCCTATTCTGCTTGCGTACCGGTCACTACGTTTAGAAGACTCGCAATAATCCGACATTGGCAGAGCGACAGGTTCGGTAATTCGAAAGTCTTTCTAAACCATCTTTTGAAGCTAAAATGGAAAAAATAACCCTCGCACCTATCGCGAGTGACCTAATGGTGTGGCGGGGTTGATCAGTACTGTATAGTTCAGTGATTTTCGTGTGGAGGGAGGCGGGCTGGGAAACCCACCCGCCATTGAATGCTGGCTGACCTTGGCGGAAGGGTAGGGGACCCATACGCTGTGTTCTAGTAGTACTGTATTTCTGCAGTCTTTCCCTTTAAGACAGGATTGTAGATTGCAGGGGCGGTTCCTGAGGTGGTGCCCGTGTGCCATGGCACCACCAATGTAATGAAGAGAGAATATGTGACTTTTCCCTCTCAAGAACAGTTTATATTACATTTACATTTTGAGGAAATTGTATGCATATTCTGCATTTATATGAACGAGCGTCAAACTGACATGCGTTCTGGTGGCGCTTTATTGAATTACTGAGCCAGAGCCAACCGGCACTACCTACGAATATCAGACCGCATCAGACACTGTACTGCAATAAGGACTAGTTTGGCTTGAGTTTGTTTGTGTTGTGTTGAGACGCATATTACCCTGAGGTAGAGCCAACGGCCCCGTGACGCGGAGCTTCAATTCTATCCACGAGATAGCAGCACGTCACAGGTTCAAGCGCACATTACATACACGTTAGAACTGCTTTATCTTTCAACCACTAGAGTACAGCATATGGCAACACACCTCCAGTGATACCAGCTTGACGATATATCACTGTGTCTAGACTATTAAATAAATTCAAACCACAAAATAGTTTTAGTTCTTTATTGTTTGACATTTAGCAACTTTTTCAGGCTCATATTGATGACGTGGATTATTTGTTCTCTCTTTGTAATGTAAAAATTCTGAATTTTTCAACGAGTTTTACTGTGTTTCATTAATTTAATTTGGCGGCACAGTTTCACGTCCCAAGCGTAAACACAAATTCTCAAGTTTGAGTGCAAATGTGTATGAATAGTGTCCGTCGTTAAATAGCTTTTGTGTTCATTTATATTAGATGCAGGGGTTATCCTTTCCAATCAATCCGTATGTACGATAAGTAAGGTTGCCTTAGAGGTAGGTCATCGTGTTCATTTCATCTCACCTATTTATTTAGAGACAGCAACTGAAATTGCGACAAAGAGGCTGTGCGCGCGTGTGTGTTAGCAATAGCCATGCTTATTTATTCCTATATAGTCATGTTACTTAAACTTGCATAGCAATGTGTATCATGCGGCATTGACCATATAAACACCGTTTTAATCTAAGTGTGCTTTTTGAATCGATATATGCAAGCTAGGTCCCTTAATAAAATTTGATTTGTTTCATGTTTGAAGATCGCATAGCTCGAGCGCGACGTACGAAGCCGTAGAAATCTCAATGGGCTCTGTGTCACCTTTCGGAAGTGTAACAGTGAATAAAATAAGCGAGTTGTTACAATCTCCATTTAGCAATAGGACCCTCACTGAAAAAATAGACTTAAAAATGGGTAGTCACTTCCTAATTTAAATATCCAGCAACGGTCAAAAAATCGATGCCACAAATTCAATCCGGAAATTTATAGCAAAAACAAATGGATTTGTGGTTCCGAAGAAGACAATGCATTCTTCTGTCTTCCTTGTGTGTTGTTCGGCGGTGATGGGAGTTGGAGTAAGACAGGTATTAGGGATATAGGACACATATGGTCTAAAATTAAAGTCCATGAATCATCAAAGCGACATATGGATAATGTTTTAAGCCTCTCATTTCTGGGCAAAACGAACATTCAAAGCAGGTTGGATAGTCAGTACAGACAAACTATTATCACTCACAACAAACAAGTAGATAAGAATAGGTATGTCTTAAATTTAATTATAAACTGTACCCGCTTTTGTGGTGCCTTGGAATTAGCCCTTAGGGGACATGATGAAACAGAAACATTCGAAAACAAAGGCGTATTTCGCGAATTGATTCAGTTTAGTGCTGAATTGGATAAGGACTTGAAAGTTCATCTCAGCCAGTCGCCTGTGTTTAAAGGCATCTCCAAGACTATTCAAAACGAACTGCTCGAATGCATGCTCCAGGTGTATCACGACGAAGTGTCCAAAGAAATAAAAAAGGCTGACAATATAGCAACAATCGCTGATGAAACAACTGATGTGTCTTGCAATTATCAATTGGTTATTGTGTTACGCTACGTTGTTGAAGGAAGAACAGTAGAAAGATTTTGGAACTTTATTAATCCCGAAGGCCAAAATGCTCATGTCATCGCAGACAGCATTTTAAGTGAAATCGACCCCTTAGTGGGTGATCAACCCACTAAATTGATTGCCCCAAGTTATGACGGAGCATCCGTTATGAGTGATTGATTAAATGGTGTGCAAAAGTTAATCAAGGATAAGTACCCTAATGAAAATGTTATTCGTTGCTATGCGCAACAACTTAATCTCATAATGTCCACAGCAGCCTCCGTTAATCGACAGGCTCGCATATTTTTCGCTCATCTCACAGGAATTTGTTCATTTTTTCGCATTCGCCACAAAGATCGAAAGTGTTGCGCGAGATCATAGAGAAAAGTTCGCCTCGAGTATCACTCACACGATGGAATTACCATTCGCGTGCTGTGAAAGATATTTATGAAAATAGGGAACACCTCGTCAAAGTTATGGAATCCATCGAAAGCAATGGGTCCATTAAGTTACCTTCCACCATTGAAAAGCTGGAGCATACAAGCAAAGGCTTAATGACAAGAAATTCATTTTCTGGCTAACATTTTTCAATAAGATAATGCCTCATGTTGACATAATTTTTAATCAGCTGCAAAAGAGAATTACTGACCCAATTAAAGTGAAACAAGACATTCAGCATTTTGAAGGCATCATACAGGCAATCCAGGGGCAATATTGATGAAATAATGAATGAGACTTTTATCGAAAGAGGCGAATCCTTACCTTCTAAAAGACCCCGGATTGATGAGGACTGTAGAAAAAGGGACGCTCTGGAAGTATGTGATGCTATCCGTTCAGATATAAAAATTCGCTTTCAGTTGACTGGACTCCTCACAGCTACCAACCTATTCGCAGTTCAATATTTTGACAATTATATCAAAAGCTTCCCAGACCTGTACCTTGACGAAATGACGAGCGTATATACATTTCTTGATAAAAGAAAGTTGAAGGGTGAGCTGCAAGTATTCTATGCTAGGCCTGAATTGAGAGCGGTCTCTGGTGCCGTTCCATATCTGTCGTTGATTCTGGAAGATGAGCTATGTGATACTTTTGAAGAGACAATCAAAATCTTGAAGTGGCTGATCACAATGCCTCTCTCAACATCGGAAGGGGAGCGGTGTTTCTCAATGCTCAAACGGATAAAGAACTTTCTTCGGAACACAATGAAGGAAGAGAGATTAAGTGCCTTAGGAATGTTGTCGTGTGAGAAATCATTTGTGAACAAGATTGAGAACTTCAATTCAAAGGTATAATAATAATATCGTATGGCCTCGGGTGCCTGGTGCAAGCTTTGCTATTTGACACCCAGAGGGTAGCTTGCATGTCGAATTTCGTAGTTCCTTGACTATGAAAGTCAAGGAGGTTAGATGTTAGATATCTAATCTCCTTGAACACAATAGCGCTTTCTAGTAGAGAAATGAGGAACTTGTGCTGACGGAAACTCCCGAGATTAATTTTGCCATTATGAACTCGGCCTACTGAATTCAAATGGGTTCTTTGACATGCCAACATCGTATGACATGCGTATCGTATTTTTGCCGCCTTTCAAAAATCACTTACCACGGTCAGGGGCGAACCTGCAATCTTGGGGTTAGTAGACCGACACGCTATCCACTCACCCACCGTGGCAAGCTAATTCAAAGGTGATAGACTTATTTGCCTACAAGAAAGAACGAAGAATGGACTTTCAGCACCGCTCTTATTAATTCAAATGAAGGTGTCGATCGAGGTTTTGGAACAAATATTTTTGGTGAGTAGGCCTAGCATATGTTGTTTTCTTCAAATTATTTTTCTGAGAGGTTTGTACAATTATAATTCTTAAAATGGTTTTTATTTAAAATGCATATCGATCAAAATATGTGTATGATATAATATTGTATGGCCTCGGTGTCAGGTGCAAGCTTTGTTGTTTGACACCCAAAAGGCAGCTTGCATGTCGAATATTTGTTGTTCCTTGGAGGGCCATGAAAGTCAAGAAAGTTAGATATCTAAGCTCCTTGACACTATAGCACTTTCTAGTAGAGAAAGGAGGAACTTTTGTTTTGGCGATAAAGCCCGAGATTAAAATATTTGTAGTAGTTGCGCAATTTCTCAATTCACTTCAGCTGACACTTCAATTAAAAACGTCTTCTACAATAGCACAGTTAAATAATGTTAAACATATAACTTCGCTGCTCCGCCTCACGTGGTTACAAGAGAAATTGAAAGCAGAAAGCTAACAATTAAGCAGTTTCATCATCATTAGAAAACGCAGACTAACTTTCTACGGGCACATACAGAGAATGAACAATAAACGACTTACAAAGAAAATCTTTGATGTAGTAAACAGTTTAAAAAGGAAAACAAATTGGTATCATGATATAGAAGACGATTTAAAGCAATTAGGGATCAACAAGCAAATGATAGAAGACAGAGAAAAATTCAGAAACAAAATTAAGAACGCCAAATTTTTAGTAAGTGAAAGGAAGAAGATAGGAACATTGTGGACGGAACAAAGGAAACAGGAGCACAGTCAAAGGATGAAGAGATTTTGGGAAGAGAAGAAGGGAAAGAAGTGAAAATTGTGACATCATGATATACTTAAGTTCAAACACTGTCCATAAGGGCAACAATGATGTAATAATAATAATAATAATAATAATAATAACTTATTGCATAAAATATGCACTACCGGTACCTGCAACTTTTAATGATTTTATTGCAAATTTTGTATTTGCTGGCACCACCAAGCGAAAACTCACCAGCCGCCACTGGTAGATTGAATACATAAATTTTGATAATTGGACAACTTCCCGGTCCCAAACCTGTCGGATTATCGCAAGTCTACTGTACGACCTGCAGCAAGCAGAGTCCATTGTACATGGGCTCACTGTATTCAACTGTTCGGTTTCCCGTCAAGTTTCTGGTTTTTGTTTCTAATAACTAAAGTTATTTGGAATCCAATCTTGAAATGAGGCCATTGGCTCCTCCAGCATAGACTTCTCCCTGTGGACCAACAGTCATGGCATTGATACAGTAATCCAGTGCTCCTGTGGCTGTACACTTGAAAGTCTCCAGATCCCATTGCTTCACGCTCTTATCCCAGCTTCCGCTGTACAGCGTACTGCCTGCACCGCACAGAGCATTGATGATCATAGCGTGGCCCTGAAACAAATTGGACATATTATGGCATTTTTTTTTAAATAAAAGTAATGTGGAATGCAGTAAGAGTATTAGGCCTATAGCGCAGAAATTGGAAATTGAAATATTTTCTTTAAAAAAGAAAAAGAAAAATGATCTTATGGCCTGTCGCCATCACTTGATGATAGCAGTATTTTTTCATTTGTCTGTTGGCACAGGCTAGAACAAAATGTGCAGATGTCTCAGTCTATTTCATGGCTGTAATTATATGGAAACTACCGAGATAATGATGAAGCTGAGTAAATTAATGGCATTTGGGGCACGGCTAATAGCTGTGGATGTTGTGAAAGATGCTACTCATAGGGTTAGTGGCGCTACACTGGTCCAGTGTAAGAAGTAATGACAAACTACCTGTAAGAGGATATAAGGAAACCAGAGATATATAAGCAAAGCGAACTGATGTGAGTTTAATAATAATAACGAACTGATGTACATGGATGGCAATAGCGGAACCGCGCAAACTAAACATGTGCGAACATGGCGCGAGTTTTAGACAAACTGAAAGCATAAAGGGCAGGTGGCAGCACCTTACATATATAGAACCGCATACTTGATAAATAAGAATAAAACTACCAAAGTTACAACACTTCCCCTCAAGTAGAGGTTCATACAATCTTTACACTCTCCAAACCAGCAAACTTCAAGCAACGTTCATGTTTCATTCGACTTAAACTCTTCGTGAGAAAGTCAGCAACTTGATCGTTCGTAGAGAAATACTTCAGAACAAAAAATTTACACTCAAAGACTTCGCGAACAAAGTGATGTTTGATATCAATATGTTTGCTTCTACTGTGATACATCGCATTCTTTGCCAAATTAATTGCACATTAGTTATCACAAAAGATGAACATAGTGGCTAAGTCTTTGAAGCCTAACTCGAGCAGAAATCGACGTAAGTACACAGCTTCCTTGGCGCACTCTGACAACGCCATGTACTCGGCTTCCGTGGTGCTAAGGGCCACAGTTCTTTGTTTTCTCGAGTCCCACGATATAGGGCATCCGCCGAGCAGGAACACGAACCCCGTGTAGGACCTCCTATCTTCTTGGCAGCTTTCCCAGTCGGCGTCGACGAATTCTTGGATCGGTTCGGTGTCTGCTTCGTAGATCAGCCCGATGTTCGAAGTCCCCTTCAAGTACCGCAGCACTCTCTTGGCAGCTTTCCAATGTTCGACTCCGAAGCAATTGTTGAACTGTCCCAGGTAGCTAACAGCGAACGAAATGTCCGGGCGTGTAGTTGTCGACAGATATGTCAGCGCGCCTACCAATTCGCGGTAAGGCAACTTCAACTCGTCAGTACTGGGATTCTCATTTTTGCTCAATTTCGTTCCAGGGTCGAGTGGTGTGACTACAGGGTTGCAGTCGGCCATCTCGTAGCGTTGGAGAAGCTCTTCAATGTAACCCTGCTGTAGCATGGCTATACTTCCAGTCTCCTGGATTAGTTCGATGCCTAGGAAGTGTTTGGCAATCCTAAGTCCTTGACCTTGAAATTTTCACTCAGGACTCTGGAAATCTCGGGGATCGTCTTTTTGCATTTTGACAGCACCATCATGTAGTCAACGTAAACGGCAATCAAAGTTATGTTATTTCCGGAACCAATTTGGAATAGACACGCATCCGATGCGGTTGGTTTGGCACCGCACTTCCTCAAGACCTCACGCAGCTTGGCATACCAGTTTCTACCGGCCTGTTTCAATCCGTACAGTGATTTTTGTAGTAAGCAGACCTTGTCGCCTCCCTGCAACTGGCGAAGCATGTTCTTGGCCTTCTCCTTGGTTTCGTCGTCAGTTCCAGACATCGCAATGCTCTCTAACATCTCCCTGAAGTTCTTCGGTTGTTTCATGAATATTTCCTCGTCTAGGTCACCACACAGATAAGCCGTTGTGATATCGTACTGTCTGATTTTTACACCGAGCTTGGCAGCGAGACAAACCATCAATCGAATTGATTCCATTCGCGCCACCGGTGCGAACGTGTCAAAGTAGTTGATTCCATACTCCTGGTTGAAACCTTGAGCCACCAGCCTGGCCTTCCTCTTCTCAAGTGTTCCATCAGGTTTTAGTTTGTCGCGCAGCACCATCCGGCATCCGATGACTTTGGCATCACGGGGAGGATCCACCAGCACCCATGTTTGTTTCTCAGGATAGATTCCATTTCCATGACCAGGGCACCATGCCACTCGTTCGAGTTTGGTCCTGTTATTGCCTCCTTGAATGGAATCTCTGCTAGAAAAATATCCTGGTCTCCTTCTTGCTCCTCCACATCTTGGAGATTTGTTTGAAAAAGTTTCTTCGGTCTTCCCCTTTTTCCAGTTCGCAGAATCTTGGGTCGACCAGGTCCTTGCATCAATTGAGGCGTAGTATCGGATGTTTCGACAGTCGTTCTATCATGATCATCCACTGGCGTCACATCGAAACTGAGGAAAGGTTCATCTTCTCCGATTTCGGGTTGAGAGACTGGTTCCTCCATGACAGCTGGTTGATCTATTTCTCTTGGTGATTGCGGCGGTGGTTCTGCAAAGAACAGCTCCCAACAAATATCTTGCTTCGAGGATTCCGGGCGCTCCATCCTAGTCTCTTCCAGTGGCTTTTCATTCTCGAAGAATTTTACATCTCGGCTAATCAAAACTTTGTCTTTGTCAGGGGAGTATATGCGAAAGCCCTTGGTTTCTTCGGAGTAACCCATGAACGCGCCTTCTCTGCCTCGTTGATCCAGTTTCCCTCTTCCGGGATCCCTGTCCAGGAAGTAAACCTTGCTTCCAAACGTTCTGAATTGTGAGACGTCAGGAATCTCTCCTGTCCACAATTCGTATGGTGTTTTGCCTCCGATACTTTTTGATGGCAGGCGATTACGGATGTAATTTGCAGTATTCACTGCTTCCGCCCAGAAGCGGTGAGGTAATCCGGCGTCGAACAACAAGCACCCGGCAGTCTCCATCAAAGTCCTATTCATCCTCTCCGACTTCCCGTTTTGTTCAGGGTTGTGAGGGACTGTGAGGTGTCTTGTGATTCCGCGCTTCTTCAGGTAGTTGTCGAACTCTCGATTTAGGTATTCCCTGCCATTGTCAGACTGGATCATCTTTACTAGTTTTCCTTTCTGATTCTCCATCCTGGTAACGTACTCGACGGTAGCTTCGTAGACCTCTGATTTAGCCTTCTGAAATCTCACTTCACACCAATGAGAGTGATCGTCGATCAATTCCAAGAGGTACCTTGAACCTCCCATACATGGAATCGGCATTGGTCCACACACTTCCGTGTGGATCAAATCGAGTAGCTCCGTCCGTCGATCGGATTTCTTTGGAAACTGCGTCCTGGACATCTTCCCCTCGAGGCAGACTTTGCAGTCCAGAGTCGTCGATGGATTTCTCAGCTCAACGCCAGAAACCCTCCCTTTTCTCACAGCTACCAAGATGTCGCCCACGTTGACATGTCCGAGCCGACGGTGTAGCAATTCTAGATCAATTATTTTGGGCGATGCAGCCATATTTGCTCGTTCCTGACTCTCACTGACGTAATATAGGTTATTCTTCCTCTCAGCTCGCATCAAGACTTCTCCTTTTTCGTTCACGACGACTGCGCCTTTCTGGTCAAAAATCACCTTGTGGCCGCGGTCGGTGATCTTTCCCACCGACAGCAAGTTTGTCCTGAGGTCTGGAACGTGAGAAACATATGAGAGAGAGACATCTATCTCTTCGTTCGCAATGCGGGTACATAAGCGAACACTGCCTTTTCCCTCGATCTCTGCCGTTGAATCATCAGCCAATTTCACCACACCCCTTCGTGACTCATCGATCTTCGAAAAAATCTCAGGGTCGCCACAGATATGTGAAGTCGAGGCACCATATTCTGCGTACGTCACTGCTCTGAGTTGTCGTCGCCTGTAAGCATAGTTCTCGAGTGAAATTTGCCGATTGAGTATTAGAACTGTCTTTACCTTTGTTCTTCGATGGATCTCTTTGTTTAAATCTGCACTGGCTGGCTCGATGACCTTGCTTTTTGCACACGTAGCACCGGAACTCAGATCCGCCTCCTTCTGTTTCACTGTTGTTGTTTAGTTTGGGTGTTTGTTTCTTATAGTTCTTGATACCTGGACCAGTCTTCTTCTTGACGAACATAGCTCCCGCTATTTCACCTTGTGTGCTCGATTTTCGTGCGTCATCCTCTTCGATGATTTCGGTCCGAAGAGCCTCGGGAGTCGGTAGGTTGTCACGTGACTCTATTGCACACTTAAAGAGCTCGAACCGTGCCGGCAGACTGTATAAACACATAACTGTCAACAATTCCGGATTGATCGTAATGTCCATATCTCCCAATTTGTCCACGGTGTCGAAGAAATCGTTCAGATGGTCACGCACGTCGCCTTCGTCCGCCAATTTTTGTAAGGTTAGCCTTTTCAGTAAGGTCGCCTTCCGAGCCGGTCCCTGGGATTGGTAGATCAGTTTCAGTCGTTGCCATGTATCACGTGCCGTGACACAATTCTTGACTTCCTTTATTTCACTTGGAGACATCGACAAAATGATCAGCGACCGGGCCTTTTGATCCTTCTTGTCCCACTCTTGAATTGCCGCCGCGTTTGCATTTCCAGCCGCTGGTTCTGGTTTCGTAGAATTCCCGCCGACGTATTCCCACAAATCGCCCGTAATGAGGATAGCTTGCATCTGCACGATCCACGTGTCGAAATTGTCCTTACCGAGGGGTTCAATTCTCCCAATACTTCCGGCGTTCATTTTTGAGGTTAACTTCTGGCACGTTTTTACGAATAATTACGATTTGTTATTTACGCACTTAGTCACGCGCATCTGGGTCCATAACCTGTAAGAGGATATAAGGAAACCAGAGATATATAAGCAAAGCTAACTGATTTGAGTTTAATAATAATAACGAACTGATGTACATGGATGGCAATAGCAGAACCGCGCAAACTAAACATGTGCGAACATGGCGCGAGTTTTAGACAAACTGAAAGCATAAAGGGCAGGTGGCAGCACCTTACATATATAGAACCACATACTTGAAAAATAAGAATAAAACTACCAAAGTTACAACACTACCTAACCCCTCACCTTGTCGACCTTGCCAACTGCGCCACACTGCCGGCTAAAAAATTGCGTAGGATGCTCTGGAATAAGATATTTTCCAACACACTGACAAGGAATAGTCCATCATTTTTAATTTTCGTATTTATTATTATTATTATACTTGCTTATTCATTTTCGTGATAATCCTTTCTAATAGGCTACCGTTGTAATAATAATATCATTGTTATGGGTCTAAGATCACATTCAGAGTGCCAAGATTTTCTTTGCAGAGCTTTATGGCCGAGAACCTTGCCAACTGCGCCATACTGCTGGCTAGCATATTAGTATAGATATTTTCCAACAAACTGGTTAAGTAATAGTCCATCAAAGATCTCAAACATATTTTTTTTTTAATATTTCGTATTTAAATATTCCATTTTAATTTTCTTAAGGTAGCAATAGTAGGCTTACACTTGACATTGTGTCACACATAAATTGATCTGATCTGAAAATTTGGAAAACAGCTCTTGTGCTGATTGACGTTAATTCAATCAATTTTTTAGACTCTGACAACCGTCAGCAGGGGAAGGTAAAATACACTTTACCCTAAGTAAAAATTTAGACTTTCACGACCGGCGTTGAAATAGGAATCTCAGATTCCTACACTTTACCCTCTCTGGATTTGCACCTGTGTCAGGGATGGGCCTAAGTAACCAAAAATGATCCTGCTTCTGGGATATTTTTAGTACTAGGAAGAATAATGATTGGGGACGGCCTTGCTGAAATCTGGTAATCGCCAAAAGAGTATCAGTATTCATCCATATTCCCAAATAGAAAGTGACAAGAAGAACAGCTCAACCTACCCCACACCTTCACTCTTATATCACATGCAAACATTTTTTTCTTATAATTATTCATCAGTGCTTGACGATGATCATTGCCAGAGAAATGTTGGTATTCATCATTTTGTAAGCATTCGATGAATGGTGGTATAAATGTAAAAAAAAAGAGATCAGAGAGATTACTCTCCAGCCTATTATGCTTAATTGATTACCGTATTTGAAGGCCTTCGATACTATCGAACATGATCATTTATAGTGCTGTGTGACAGAAGATAGCCTATGTTCAAGTGACCCATACAGTACAGTGACACACCTGCAACTCTGTCAGACACTTGTATTGGGTCTCCTTATTGTTGTCATGTACAGCAATTGCTGAGCCAGTCCTTGTAGCAAAACATAACTTATTGCCCACAATACATACAGGACTGCTGCCCTCCAGGGTCTGGCGGGTAACGACACGCTTTGATTCCCCTGCACAGAAAAGAAATATTATTACACTTAGAAATGGCTTTAGAGAGCGGTCATTGAACTTGTGACCTTAGTCGGTATACAAAACCCAACTGCGGTCTTATTTTCATGTTTTACTTAACAGATTAATACTATTACCACCGTCGTCACTAACAGTAATAAGTTCTGCTTTAAAATATGATAAGCACAATGAGGTAATTTTGACTTATTATAAGGTGCGTTCAAAAAGTAACGAGCCGGAGGCATAATTACAGACACCAGTACCTGTATGTTCGAAGTATTGGCCCTGGCTGATGAGGCACTTGTCCCACTGTGACATGAGGCGGTGAATGGCTGTCTCATAAAATTCCCTGGGCTGCGATGTGAACCAGTTCCACACGTACAGCTGGACGTCGACGTCCGAGGTGAATCGTTGGCCCCGCAGAGCCCTTTTCAGGGCTTCCAAACTTGGCGTAATCACAGGGAGAGAGGTATGGACTATATGGAGGGTGGCCGAGAACCTCCCATTTGAATTTCTGCAGTAGTGCCGCGACTGTGTTGGCCGTATGAGGTCGTGCATTGTCGTGGAGCAGAATGACCCCACGGGTAAGATTGCCTGGTCGTTTTGTTTTGATCGCTTGGCGAAGGGTGGTCAAGGTTTGCGATTAACGATGGGCATTCACTGTTGTCCCATGCGGCATGAAGTGTATCAGAAGAGGGCCATCTTAGACAAAGAAGAACGTCAGCATTACCTTTCCTGCACTCGTGTGGATAGCCTTGCCTTTTTTGGGTGGTGGTGACCCTGGATGCTTTCACTGGGGGCTTTGTCGTTTGGATTCTGGTTCGAAGTGATGACACCATGACTCATCTCCAGCCACCACCCATGCCAGGAACCCATTCCCTTCCCTGGCATAGCGCTGCAGATGACCAAGACAGTGGGCCATTCGACATGCTTCCTGGTGTGGTTGAAGACTGTGGGGCACCCATTGGGCACACACTTTGCACAAGTGCAGTCGTTCCTTCATGATGGTGTGCACACTTCCGACGCTCAATCCGACCACGGCAGTCCTGGGTAATGAGTGCATCAACCAGCTGGACGTTGTCATAGGTAATGCAGGGGGGTGCCCCAGACTGGGCATCATCGGCTAACGACACCCGACCTTCCCTGAAGCGCTTGTGCCACGCCTTGACCCTTGCAAGGGACATGAAGTGTTCGCCGCACACTTGTGACATTTGGCGATTAATGTCCGTTCCCCCTACTTCTTCCGCTGTCAGAAACCGAACAACAACTCTTTGCTCTTCGTTTGACGCCTCCATGTCACTGTTTGCAATGCGACTGGCAGCGTTGGACTATTGATGCATGCTGCTGCTCGCTTTGTATCGCCACGTGACGTGCACGCGTGACCTCAAGCGACGGGCTGTGACCTTGCACCCTCTGGTCAGAACCACACCTCGTTACACACGCCACGATTAGCCGATGTAATCACCGGTTTGCGCATTCCAGCCTCCGACTCGTTACTTTTTGAACGCACCTTATATTTTGCTTGAATTTGTTGCGAAACTTCTAAATTGCTACTATTTTTATTTTAATCAATAACTCGTTTAAGATTCCACCATTTTGACATAAATACACTAGAATATAGTAAGTTACCTGGTAACATTTCTGTGATAACGCAATCACGATCTCTCACAGTGTAGACCAAGCTACCAACCACCACAAAGTCCCGAATCTCTTCAACGAGGTTGTAAGTCAGTTGAACTGTATCATTCTCAAAGACTGTCAGCTGTAACAATAGTTTACACTTTATTATTCAAATATTTAATAATTCATCTCCGAAGATTCTGTAGGAAACCGTACTCATATTTACATACAAACTAAAAACAGCAAGTAAACTTCATAATGGACAAATGAACTTCTTTGGGAAGGTGACAAAGTTCTGAGGAATCTTTGTGGTTCTGTGATTTTATGATTAAAGCTTGGCTGTTATAATCATAAGTTATAGTTTCTTGTCTTGGTGTTCGTATCAATTAATTGGCATACTATAGAGTCCCTTCACTATTGTATTTAGGTCCTCGTGCATACCATTTTAGCCAGGGAATGTATTGAGTCTCATGATTTAAAGGTCATCTGCCAAGAAATGTAGTTCCGACCTGAGGTTTCGTCGTGAGGCAAACCTGAGAAGAAATGGGTTCTATCCCCCTCCCAGGGGGTAGGGGTTCTCTGTGGTTTCCCACTACTACTCCAGGCAAAGCCGGGATGGTTGCTAACTTAAGACGAAGTGATTTTCAAATATTTGAAAGCGGCTTCGGTGGCATAGTTGGTAGCATGCTGAGCTTTTATGCCCAAGATCGCGGGTTCAAACCCGGCCGAAGTCATTGGATTTTTAAGAGCGTTAATATCCCTCAGTATGCCTTCCTTCGGAGAGGAAAGTAAAGCCGGCGGGACCATGTCATAGATTTATGGCATGTAAAAGAACCTTCCACTAACTACAACTGTGTGAATCTAAAATGTGTAGGTTAGATTTGATTTAACGCTCTAAGTTCCAACGTTCACAACCAGGTGCTGGTTGCGATGCCATCTAGTAGCCAAGTTCACAACTAGGTGTCGTTGACGGTAGAATTTGGTAGCAAAATTAGGAACTACTTAAAATCGATCGTCTGCAGTCCTTATCTGAATTATAGATAGCACACACTAATACAGCCTTCACGAATAACACCAGTTATCAGACAGATTCCACACACACCCAAAGTACACGGGGCTACATGACCGCCTTGTCGCAGCCCCTAAACTGAGGAACCAACCAACCAAATATTTCAAATTACTTTCCTGGTGATCTAATCACCCGAGAGCAATGAAACTAAGAACAGCGAATCTTTATTCAGAGCTTAGTATAGCGTCTTCAGATCCAGGCTGCACATAGGCTACTGTATGTGCATCTTTACTTTTAATATCTTTTTTATCAGCAGCAGTTGGTATTATGTGAATTCTGACCTGAATTTATACCCCCTAAATATTCTCATTTATATAGGGTCAGCGATGACTTGTGATTTCGAAATGTTATATTTGTTTCACGACCGTATGCCCTTCCCGACGCCTAGTTCATCACAGGTGTCAATTCCAGGTAAAATGAATGGTGACGATTGAAACTCGTAAAAGAAAAGTTGGAAGGAAGTAGCCGTGGCCTATCTATTGTACCCATCTATAGGTCCTCGAAGATGCTGAATCTCATCTCGGGGGTGCTTCGTTCGGTGGCTAATTAACACTTTACATCCTAGGAATTTCGAAATTTGGATCATGGGAACTTAAAACTATAAATCATATGCCAGGGGAACAAGAAAACAGAATTTATTCCCAGAAGTTACTACAAAAATAAAAATAAAACCAACTTCCAAAATTAAACAACCCACAAACAAACGTAAAACCACAACAATTAAAACTACGTCATCACTATCCTTCTCTGTCGTGAGGTCCACAGTGATGGTACGACCACGGTACCTTAATCAAATTAGCTCGGGCAAAGCCTCAGCTTTCCCTTGACCAAACACTTCAGGATCATGCAACTCCTATTAACACAAACAAACCAAAAATGAATCAAAAGATCAAAGTGGCAAGTCCGCACCCCAGGTGAGCTCAAATAAGCATGACTTCAAAATATTAAAATAATGCCACAAGAATTAAATCATTTCGTTAATCAGATCAGATTAAATTATAAACCCCAACGAAGCATCAAATCATTAAATTTTACAAGCTGAAATCTCATTTTAACGCTCTTATATTGGGAAAAAGTGGATCATATAGACGAGATCGTTCCGCTTGGAGGCAGGCCTCCCTTCACGACCTCCGTTAGGATCATATACGGTCGACATGAAATGCGGCCAAACAAAACACAACATTAAAATACAACGTGCCTAACTCAATCAATATACAAGTGTTTCTGTATGAAACATTTATCAGGACATCACTTACAACCGTCTAGCGGCCACCCAGAGGGTACAAAATCTGATACACTAGTAACGTGGGTCCACAATCAATTATAAGTATCAACCAAAAACAGAAATCCCAGAATAAACATCAGAGAGAAATGCATAAACATACCAGCCATTTAACTCTTTCTAAAATAACCACTGACGGACTCAAGGCCAAGCATCGTCACCCCGTGGTGAGGGACATCCCCTGCTCTCACAATACCAACAGCTAATACGACTGACCACACCAAGTGCTACTATGGCTCGCCCCACGAGCCTCGCAGAACCAACGGACAGCGCGCTGCCTTCGGGCGTCAGATCGACCTCAGCATCACGGTTGTCATTTACCTCGTGGGAACTTTCTCAACCAGGGCATCACCATATACTTACGTGGGTATAACCTCCACAATTTACCAGCACTGGTGGACACCATCATCCACCGAGCTCAACAAAGTATACGTGGGCACACCTTCCACATACAACATTACCACTGTAGGCGCATACCCCACACCTTACTTACCATCGCACTTGCATACCTTAGTCAGTCACCACAAATATACCACACCCCGCCGGGTCAGCTTGCTTTGTCCGTCACCGACAGAAGGTCACAAAATCATTACCTGGTATGACTTACCACAGGCGGTCCACGTACCTTATTCACCACATAATATATCCATACGCTCTGGTTTGCTTAAGACAAGATGCACAATCTCTCCCCCACCTTCTCAACTGAACGTTTATTTACAGTGACAGGGGCTGATGGCCAAGCCTCCCCTGAATTATACTCTCCCAAACTACAAAGAAACCCTTGACCACACGATGCATATTTACACGCACGTTATATCAACAAACAAACAACACAAAAACACAATTGACATTAGGAAATGAATATGTACAAAGCCATTGCATTCGTGCCGACCCGTACACCCCTAACTAAATTATGCAAGATAATTAGCTGTACTCAACACTTTCCTGGGTCCCAGATTATCTCCATCATCGCAGCATGCCCCAAGGTTTGGCCTAGTCCATCATCGCCCTCATGACGAATAACAATTGCGATGATCCTCCCATTGTTCCTGCTGTAGAGCCAGTTCCTGCTTCCTTCGGATTCCACGTTGACAGGGGGGCCATAAAATTACACGGTTAAACTATGCGGCATAAAAGGGTAACACACACTCACTGTTCCGTGCAGATATCCCTATCATTTCCCTATATTGCTACTATCTGAACTACTCAATTCATTCAGATCGTCCGCTGTAGCTCCTAGCGATACAACTTATATATTTATCTAGCGCGGTGGCCAGCCTATTTCTCTGCCGAACTTACACTTGCGAACTAGCGCGCATATCAATAACTAGTCTCGACACTGACAAGAACTCGCACTCGCATGTTAAAGTATTTGGACATGATCCCAATAGAAGTGTCATACTGTCTCAATTTGCACTACTGGATAACGTAAAATAGCAGAGTCCTAATCACGAACTTGACTGACGTGAAGTGTGCGTAACAGAATCACAAAATCGACTGCCTTCACTTTCCCAGATGGAGCTATTTAAATGATTGAAGCATAACTGGTCACAGGAAGGGGAAATATGAAACTAATTTCCAAAATAATAGCTCTATCCCAAATTTACTTATATTACTGCACTCGTGGTGATCTCAATGTCTCATCAATGATATCCTTTCCAAGAATCGATCGTGGCCCTCTTATCAAATGAGCTCCGTAATCATCCCTCATTGTCTGCCAATTTACGCGCAAAACACGGCTTGGTGACGCTTGAACACTCATTGGCTGACGCCGAAACGCCCCCACTGCAGGCATTTTATACTGAATTAAATCAGCCTTACATCCAAATTGCACCAAATTACATTTCTGGGAGGTTGAGAGTCTCCCGCGTCCATCTATGCAACTCTCATTGTTCTCCGTTCATTAATTCTTAAGTAGGTCGAATCTGGGCGGTAACCAAACTGAAGCCGTGTCCTTGCCGAAATTCAATTTTCTCACATAAGTTCTTCCGTTTAGCGACCCGTCGGCCTAGCCCTCGCCCGTCTTCTCGCGGTCCAAGTCCACCCTCGGCACTCCCTGGAAACATGCTAAGTGTTTTTATGACCACTCATCCACTGCTCATCCCTCCTGCTATTCCTCGCTCACGTTTCTGCACGTTTCCAATAAACATATTTGCCGCCTCCGTACTCTGCAACTGCTGTGCCGGTCGCGTATAGAATTAATGTTGAAAATATAAAACTTGAGACTAAATGGATATGCAATATGCATTAAGGTCTCACTATATAGTTTTTCCTGGAGTTGAAAATGATAAATCATGACTGACGGACGGTTGGCGGAGGAAAGATTGGAACTGGACACCGCCGAGGGCGATCGAGTGGAGCAGATATGTGATGAAATAAGGGAAATATCAGTCAACGGAAGAAGAGAGTAGGAAGTGTGCCAGTCCTTGGTTATTGGGGACTCAATAACTAGGCGCTTGGGAACAGGGCTTCAGGAAACAAATACTGAAATGAAATGTTTTCCTGGTATAAGGACCGAACAATTGAGAAGAAAAGTGATGTTAATGGGAGGGGGTGAAGGAGTTAAATCAGTTCTAGTACACGTTGGAACAAATGACCTAAGGAGCTCTCCTACTCCAGAAAATATAGGAAATGACATTAAAAACCTGATAAGAGCATGCAGGGAGAAGTATAGAAATGCTTCTATTGCAGTGAGTGGAATTTTATATCGGCGGGACATAGATTGCAGGTATGTGGATATAGTAAATGGTGTACTGGACTGGATTTGTGGTGAAGAGGAAGTTCTATATATTAACTCTGGACTGTGGATAGAAGACTATGATTTGGGGTGGGATTGTCTCCACTTAAGTAGGCGAGGTTCGGCCAAACTGGGACAACTCTATGGAAGGGTCATTAAAAGTTTGTCAATAAACCCACCAAGTGTTTAAGAGATGGTTCATCCCAAACCAGTAAAGGGGACAGTAAACGGAGCAAGATGGTTGCTAGTCTTGGGTACAAAGGGCATTATCAGAGCTTCAAGTGTCTTCTGGTAAACTGTCGTAGTGTAGTTAGAACCATGGTAGAAATATATGATCCAGATATTATTATCGGGACTGAGTTATGGCTAGTTGAAAATGCTGTGGAAGGGGAGGTATTTCCTATGGGTTACAGGGTATACAGGAGGGACAGGGGAAGCACGGGAGGTGGGGTATTTATACTAGTTAAGGATATATTTAGGAGTCATCTAGTGATTAACAGATAAAGTAAATGAGATTCTGGGGGTTAGGGTTGGTTCTAGAGATATGGTAGTCATTTTGGGTGTAGGTTGAATAGAACAGGGAGGTGAACGGGATGTAAATCTAGGAGAAACGTTAGTAAATTATGCTATGGAGGCTGACCGGGCAGGAAGAAATTTAATTGTAGGGGTGAATTTAATATGCCAAGAGTGGACTGGGAAGGTAGGGCAGATTCTCAAGAACATTATCAATTGCTGGCTAACAATATAATATGGGAGGGGGGCTTTGTTCAAGTTATCGAGGGAGCACTAGAGGGAACAGCTTATTGGACGTGTTTTTGATAAAGCCTGTGGATATTTGGGTCAAATCAGAGATCATTGAAGGGATATGTGACCACAAGGCTGTTGTAGTAGAGGTTAAGTTGGGTATTGAGAGGCAGGTTAAGAGGGAGACAAGATTGGTAAAGCAGTATTACAAAGCAAATAAAGAAAAGATTGGGAGTTACCTAGCTGAAAATTTCAATCAGAGGATAGAGGGGGGACAAAATGTAGATAAACTGTGGGCTGGTTTGAAAACCATAATTCTAGATTGTGAAAAATTACATGTGCCATTTAAAAATGTAGGGGCGACTACTGATCCACTTTATTACAATAAGGAGGTAAGAAGATTAAAGAAGAAATGTCGATTAGTAAGCAATAGGCTCAGGAAGTGAATAGGCCACCGAATAGAATTAAATAGGTTAAAGAGGGAACAGAACAGGGCTAAGATAGTAGCTAAGAAACATTTTATGGGTAGGCTGGTTGGCGGGGGGATGCCTTTCAAAGAACGGTGAAGAAATATGTATGTCTATTTAAGGGGTGTGAGAGGAGTTCAAGGCCAAATACCTGATATCTAGGGAGAAGATGGAACGTTGCTGGTGGAAGATGGGCAGAAGGATGAAGCATTTAATAAGGTGTATGGTAAGGTGGTGGGGATTGTTGGGGAGGGAAATGTAGATCAGAAAGTAGAGCAGGGTATTGAGGACGGGAAGAAATTTAGATATGTAAATAAGGATATCTATAAGGCAATATGGGGATTGGGGTCAAGAAAAGCAGCTGGGGAAGATGGGATGAATGGGGAATTGTTAAAGATTATGGGATGGAACATTGTACATTATTTAAGGTTTCTGTTTGATTTTTGTATAAATAATGGGGTAGTGCCTGATGACTGGAAACAGGCTCTGGTAGTTCCGATATATAAAGGGAGAGGGGAAAGGAGGGATAGTGATAGCTACAGACCTGTCAGCCTAACATGTATTATATGCAAATTTTTTGAAGGAATTATGAATGTTTACAAAAGGGAATGCTTAGGGAATTGTAAGTGGTTGGCAAATGAACAGCATAGTTTCAGAGAGGGATTTTCTTGCGAATCACAACTATCAGGGTTTCAGCAAGATATCAGTGAGGCCTTGGATAATAGAGGTCAAGTTGACTGTATTGCAATTGATCCTTCAAAGGCTTTCGATAGGGTCAATCATGATATCCCATTAAGGAAAATGGAGGTTGTGGGATTGGACAGGAGAGTAATACAATGGGTGAAATCTTTTTTGCAGGGGAGAAGTCAAAGAGTAAGGGTTAGAGGGTCAGTGTCAGAACAGTTAAGGGTGGAAAGGGGGGTACCTCAGGGAAGTAAATTGGGACCTTTGCTGTTTCTCATGTATGTAAATGACATAGGAGTTGAAATATCATCCCAGATAAGATTATTTGCTGATGATATAGTATTATACAAGAGGATAAATCATCTGGACGACTGCGGCATTTTGCAGAGGGACCTGACTGTCATACAAAGCTGGGCAGATGAAAGTGATATGATGATAAATTCAAAGAAATGTCAGGCAGTGAGATTTGTTAACACAAGGAATCATATTGTTTTTGAATATTCAGTAGGGGAAAATAAAGTTGTATTTGGGGACGAATGTAGGTGTTTAGGTGTAACTGGGGAGGGGGGGTTGGGAATTTTCACTGGGGTAAGCACATAGGAGAAATAGTGAAGAAAGCATACACGTCACTACATATGGTTATGCGAGTGTTTAAAGGGGCTGGCAGAGAGATTAGGGAAAGGGCATACATGTCCCTAGTCCATCTTCTGCTGGAATATGCTGGGGGAGTGTGGGATCCACACCAAATGTATTTAATAAAGGAATTGGAAGGAGTACAAAGGAAGGCCACCAGGTATGTAATGGAGGTCCACAGATCGACGAGTAGTGTAAGTAGGATGATTCAGGATTTGGGATGGGAAATTCTGGCAGATAGACGTTCAAGGGCAAGACTAGGGGGTATTTTCTTAGCTTACAAGGGGGAAATTGCTTGGGAAGACATTCATGAGGGATTGGGAAAGGGAGGTACTTATATGGGCAGATACAGTCATTCGAGTAAATTAAAATTAAGTCAGTGGAATAGTAACTGGGGCAAATATCCTTTCATTGGGAGGGGGGAGGTAGAATGGAACAGTTTGCCAGGGGACATTTTCAGCCCTTTGCCTTCTAATTGTGGAAAATTTAAAGAGTTGGTGAGAAAGCACCAGATCAGGAGCCAGTGACATGACATGGATGAAGAATAGTGTAAATTATCCTTATTCGTATTTTATATTTGTTTCTATTATTATTATTTTCTTATACCAATTAATCCCTGTATCTATGATGCAATTATTTTAGTTGTTTGAATGATTTATTTTGCTTAGTGTTTTTGTTGTTGTAATTTGCCACCATGGACAGCGTCCACATCTGCAAATAAATATATGTATGTATGTATATATATATATATATGTGTGTACGTATTTAGTGAACCCATGGGGGAGGTACAGTATCGAACCCATATCCTTGTACTTCAAAAGGAAAGAATTAATGCAGGTTTTAGAACAGAGGTTTGAAGTTAGTTGAGAAGGGTAATACTGCATCATATTGCGTGACGCATGGATAAGTTGTGTAACCACAGATTGCCAGGCCACAGCTGCAGGGTGATGTCACTGACGACTCACCGGAGATCAGGTTACGCACTCGATAAAATTAGATTTGATAATATTCCATTGAGTTGAGAGAGATAGAGTTTCGGAAAAAGCCCTTACTCGACAGTAAAATGGCATCACCGCATCAAGGGAGGAGTCATGAAATCAGAGAAATAATTAAAATTGAGCAATTTGCGGGCATTGAACTAAAGAAAGTACTCCAACAATGTTAATTATCCAGGGAAAGAAATTTGTAGAGTGGATAAAGTAAACAGTAATTGTACAAGAAAGAAGTGCGTTATCAGCATTGCGTAGTCGGTAAATTCCCGAACCAGGATCTTGTGGTAGGGGACAAAACGAAGACACCGCCCTCGTAGTAGAGGAGTCCATTTTAATTAATATTAAAGATTTGTACGATCGATTCTTGGAAAATTAGATATTTTTGAGACATTTAAAACCTCAGCTTTATGGAGATATTTTTTTAAACATCGTACGACGATTATTTTGGAAGATGGTGGTGGAGAAGATGAGAAATTTATTTATTTTTACCAGAATCAAATATATAAAGCCGGCCCCGTGGTGTTGGGGTAGGGCGCCTGCCTCTCACCCGGAGGCCCCGGGTTCGATCCCCGGCTCCGTCAGGGATTTTAAAACTGACGTGAGGGTTGGAACGGGGTGCACTCAGCCTCGTGAGGACAATTGAGTAGCTGTCTGACAGTGAGACAGCGCCCCGATCACGAATACAAAGATTAACGGCCGAGGGGACCCGACGCGCTGATCACGCGTCACCCCAATATCTGCAGGCCAAATGGCTGGGCAGCGGTCGCTTGGTCGGCCTTAGCCCGTCATGGGCTGGATAGTGCCAGGGGTTGACTTTTGACTTTTTTTTTGAGAATCAAATATATAGGCCGAGAGCCCAAGGGAAATCATGCAGTAATTATCAGACCACGTACGGTCGTGCTGTTTCACAGCACCGGCAGTCTTATTCAGTCCGTTGGGACTCGAATCTGTATCACGACGCGGAAGTACTCTTACGAGAAGTACTGTCCAGCATTCATCAGTGTCGCCGCGTCTTAAAACATCGAAGTCCTTTTCAAAAGGGAAAGTATCGTCATAACTTCGAACAATTAATAGTCGACGGACTTAGGCCAAGTTTTAAAACTTTGAGCAAAATACGTTAGCCGGCGAGGGTAATCGAAGCCCAGACACTAGTATTGAAGTTACATCGTAGTATCTCGAAAGTATACGAGACATCATCAGAGAATTGAAACTCTAAACGTTTTTCCCAGTGCGTTAAAATAACCACAGTAGGGTCAAACATAGCAAACACCTAATTTTCCTGAATTGAGGAGATTAGCGTGAGGAGTGGCGATAGAGTTAGAAGTCTACAACATAGGCATCAGTAGCCACGTGGAATTACAGGGAAGTATTCCATCAAGAAAAGACAATAGTCGTCTGAATTCAGTTCAGACGCGAAGTACTAAAGACAATTGTCGAGCGCAGTACAGTGACTCCAGGGGTGAACGTAAACCATAGACCGTTTACCATATTAAACAATTGCATACCGTAAGAGACAATAGTATCGTGCAGTACTCTAAATGCTGATAAATTCAACACCAGAATTAGGAGAATATTCGTAGCCAAGGAGGGGAAAATTCGTAAGAGACTGCCATTGTCCAAATAGGAAGTAGAAGGCAGCGGTCGAAACTTGCACCCCTAGGATCTGGATCGAAAAGAATTCACGTGTGTCAGGCAGTGTTTGATGCCACAAAGTGAAATTCTATGTGTAAATATAATTATTAGTGAAATTTATATTTTGAGTGATTCTTTTTAGTGTTGTGAAAAATGTGTGTAATCCCTCATATTAATTTAAATGTGTTAAATATGTGCAAAATAGAGGGAAATTTAATTAGTGATAATATATGTGCCACCATGGAGTGAGAAATTTAGCGTGGGCCAAATGTCGCTCCGCTGGAATCCGGACAGTTTGGCCGGATAATTCATGTAACACCAAATTTTACTATGTGTTTTGGATTCGGGAAGCTCGTGTAACAATAGTAACCATGGAGAGTGTATTCTCCAACATTGAAAACAGGGTTGTAAAGAAAACTCTGTCATAATGAGAAGTGCGGGATCTAATAATTAAAGTAAAAAATTACTTAAATGTAAAGGTGCAATCAAAAGAAATAGTATTCAGTGGAATACCAGTAAATGAAAAAGAATAATGTTATTTAAAGGCAAGCAGGATAATAATAATATTAATGTATTGAATGAATAAGTTATTGAAATAATATTCAAGTATGAGCCGTTATGTGCTAAGAATGATAAGAATAATGTAATAAATGAACCAATTATTGAAGTAGTATTCAAGTATGAGCCGTTGTGTGCTGAAATAATGATAACAATAATGATAATGATAATTATTGAACCAGGTGTGTTCTTGTAAACGAAAGGTCAAGATTACGTTAAAGGCAAAACTATTATTTTTGGACGGAGAAATTAATTATTTTGGAATAAATATTGGGCTTTGAAAGCCATCACGAATGTATTGATTGTCGCCAATGAGCGCTATGTTATTAATGGTCACGCTATAAATGTGGTGAAAAATAATGCCAGGAGATTATGATTACGGGGATCAGCTGGATTGAGTAAATGATTATGTGTGTGTTTATGATGACAAACTTTGAAGGGTGCTAAGTTTACTGTTAAGCGCGGGATTGCGTGCGAATACCATTCCAAAAGTCGCTGGCCAGAGAATCGAACCGGAATTCTCTCACGTCGAAAGCCCCTTAATTATTATTGGTTTTATTGAGTTCTTACTTGCCAGTGATAAAGCTCCGCAATTATAATTATAACTGAGCCTCAGAAATAGGTCATTAGAACCTCAGATTGTTTCTGTTAAATAAAAGTGATGTGTCGCCTTTCCAAGTCTTAAGAAGTCACGCATGTTTGAAAGCCGTTGTAATGTACCGTCCAGGAGGGAGGAAGCATTGATAGATTTTTCAACGGATTATTATATAAGTTTTCGGACTCTGACCCTACTCGATTGAGGATCGTTGTACCTGCTAATTTGCAGAGGTAAATTGTATGGTTAGCCCATAGATCCTTTGGACACACGGGAGTCGACAAAACAGTCTCGATGCTGAAAGAAGCATTTGTAAGGCCAAGACTGAGAGAAACTGTAAGGGATACGTTGAAGACATGTGACAATGTCAAAGAATTAAACCAAATGCGTTTTTGATGAGACAAAATCCGATACCACTGTTACCCGAGAGACCAGGTCAAATCATTTCAATTGGCAAATTTGGACCTTGGCTAAGGGCCAGGAGGGGAAACAGACAGATAATGGTGGCTATGGATGTCTTCACAAAAATGGTTGTTCTTGCTCCCATACAGAAGACTAGTACCAAACAAGTCTTAAAGCGACTCAAAGAAAAAGTGATACCTATTCTTGGTAAACCCGAGAACTTTTATCGGATCACGGTAGTTGCTTTACAGGTGTAGAATTCAGACAGGAATTAGAGAGGCTTGGAATACGCCAGATCCTGTCGAGCATTCGCCATCTGAGGCAAATCCTGTAGAGAGGGTTATGAGGGAAACGGCCAAGTATTGCAGGAGGAAAATTGGAAATGGAGACATCCTCGACATCATAGAATGTTGCATTAATAATACGATACATGAATCTACTGGAGAGATACCAATAACGTTGCATCGGAATGAGCAACCTGAGAGACCATGGGGTCTGGTCGTTCCTAGACCAACAGACGCTCAGCCTGGAAGAGAAGTTCGGATCAGAAGAGCTAATGAGCATCTGAAAGCTCAAGCCGATAGAAGGCAAAGAAGAAACAGGCACAAAAGTTATCATCGACCACTATTAGCAGGAGAAATGGTGTTAGTGAAAAGACCAGCAATTTCTGATCCAGGGAACCGCGTGTATAAGAAATTTCAGAAAATGTACCACGGCCCGTATAGAATAATAAGGGATCTAAGAAATAATGCTTATAGAATTCGGCACTGTGAAACGAATCATGAAGTGACCACGAATTCAGCTAATCTGAAATTGTATTATCCTCCCGAAGACTTCGATGAAGCAAATGAGCAAGCCCTGGTTATGAAAACAGAAATAGGGGCGTGGTGGCTCAGCGGTCTAGCTGTATGCCTCTCACCAAGGCGGTCCGGGTTCGATTCCCGGTCAATGCATGTGAGATTTTCGAAGTGAAATGCCATGTCCTGTGGTTCAGATACCACGTAAAAAGGAGGTACCGTGGCTCATAATCACAAGATTCACGGTCACGTAAAACTACAATCTTCCTTCCTTCCTTGAAAACAGAAAGCGTCGACGAAAAAAACACTTTTAAGACAAATAGGAGTAATTTAGAACGCGATCAAGATTGTGAAGATCTAGATCAACCATTCAACTGTGTATGTGAGCTCGAAAGAACATATGTTGAATTGAAAGAAATAATTGAGCAAATTGAAGATGAAAATTGCAATTTAGGGAAAGAGAATGAGGAAATAAGGATACGGGTAGGCAGGGGCGCACCGATGGGGGGGGGAGGGACGAACGGGACCGCCCCCCCCCCCCGCCAGGGGGTTTTCAGAAGTGGTCCAGAAAAGTATTTAACGTACAGAATTAACGAAAAATGTATTATATGACACGTGAAAAAAATAAACAAGGCCAGTGGAGAGAGCGAGATTGTTACCGCGTGAGCCTAATTTTATTTACTCTTTCGTTTTTTTTTTTCAAATCTCATCTCCGTGGCAACGTGGATTCTCTGAATTCTCTGCCCCGTACCACTCTAACCGGTTCAAACTGCTTTCGTCACTTAAAGTCCATACATCACGAGGCTATGCACGGCGACTACTTACTGTCTCGCTTACTTACAGTCCCCTCCCCGCTTCGCCTACCGCTCCCCACTACCCTCCCCTGCCCACTCACCTTCAGCTTCATCAAGTCAAGCAGGCTGGCTAACCTACAAATACTCAGTTCTGTCTAAACTCTCACGGGGAGCTTTTGCCTGTTGTTAATTAAGAAGATTCCTTTTGACAGTGATAGTGACGTTGCGTAACTTTTATAGTTCATTAAACACGTGTGTGATAGTAAGATGAGTGTAAATAAACAGAAAAACTAGAGCAATCTAGTTCAATTTTGTCCTATATTAAAATTATAAATAAAGGAAGACGAATTCCAACCACAGCCAAGTTGCAGTAAAACTGTACCAGAATTAAGTGCAAATGTGAACACTAACGAAGTGTTGGAGAAAGAAGACGCTATGATTGTTGACATATGCCGACCAGCTGTCCCGACGCCAATGCGGGAACCAGACGCATCCAGTCACCTTCCTCATGACATAGGCAGCTTTATTGGGAAACAGGTAAGGAATAATATTTTTGCCCATATCCGTAAATTACTTTATACAGTTATTCTACTTTTAGCAATATATTTCCACACCTCTGTTTTAAGAATGATATTGCTAAGTTAAATCCTTGTAGCCAGCTTACCACCAATCAATTAGACAATTACATATAAATAATTTTCGCTTTATTACCTTAATTAATGTTCATATTTATAATGCATTTCAGAAAATTATTTAATATATTAAGACAAAGTATTTGGTTTTAGGTTATTACAGATGAAGACAAGCGGAAAATTCTGACAGAGGTGTGGATACCAGATGAACGTTACGTTTTCCCAGGTTCAGAATTTGGAAAGAAGAGGTTAAAGTTTCAGCATAGCTGGTTAAAATCAAGAGAATGGCTTGTTTATTCGAATAAATTAGACGGCGCATTTTGCAAATACTGCGTTGGTTTTGCACCCAGTGGAGCTGGTAAACAAGGTTTGCCGCTAGGCAGACGTGTTAGAACTGAATACTCTGATTGGCGCCATGCACAAGAAGACTTTCGCAAACATGAGTTGACTGCATATCACGCAAACAGTAAATTGGATACAGAAAATTTCTTAGCTGTTCATAACAGGCAAAAACTAGATATTGTGTGTCAAATAGACAAATCTATTAAAGAAAAAGTTGAAGAAAATATACGCCTTTTATCTCCAGTCATCAAGACTGTGATATTTTGTGGAAGGCAGGGCTTGGCATTGCGAGGACACAGGGATGGAGGCCTATTTGACAACGTTGAAGGGGAACAAATATTTACGGAGAATGAGGGAGATTTCCGATCCCTTCTGAGGTTGAGGGTTGAGAGTGGAGATGATATATTAAAACAGCACTTGTTCACTGCTAAAAGAAATGCTACATGCACAAGCTGGAAAATACAAAATGAAATTATCTCAGCTTGTAACGACATTTCCAATATCGAACAGTTGTCTTTGTGTGCAAAATATGTAGATCAAGCCAACAATAATGTCAGAGAAGATTTTCTTCAATTTGTGCCACTATATGACCTGACGGGAAAGGGAATCGCTAATGCAATTTTAAGCAACCTGAAAGATTTCGGAATTGATATCCAGTACATTCGTGGACAAGGACTTGATGGAGCTTCAGGGTGTACATCAGGGTGTACAGCATTACATAAAAGAAGAAGTTCCAAATGCGCACTATGTTCACTGTAGCAGTCACTCTCTGAATTTGGCCATATCTGACGCTTGTGATTGCATGATGGTTAGAAATTGCTTAGGTACAGTGAATAAGGTCTACGACTTTTTTAATACGCCTAAGAGGCAAGCTGTGTTGAATAAGTTTTCTGAGAATCCCCATAAAAAAAACTCAAGCAGCCTAGCCCTACTCGATGGATACAACGACATAACGCTGTAGACAATTTTGCAGAAAAGTATGTTGATGTGCTTAAGTCGCTTGAAGAAATATCAACATGGACTGACAAGGACACTAGTGCAAATGCACACATTTTACTGTGCGCAGTTAAAAAATTTGAGTTCTTATTGTCACTGCAAGTAATTAAAAATATATTTTCATACAGTCTGCCTCTTACTAAATTTCATGAGACAGAAAGCATTGACCTTGCAGGTGCCGTTAACTACGCTCAAGACACTTTGGACCAGATAAAAGAAATAAGAGATAAGGCAGATGAAGAATTTTCACCTATGTATAGAAAGGTTGTTAACACCTGTGAACAGAATGATATTACGATATCCATACCACGCTTATCACAGAGGCAAATAGGGCGAGACAACATGCCCTACGATGGGCCAGAATCATATTACAAAAGAACCCTGTTTATCCCTTTTATTGATCACTTTATTGCACAACTAATGAATAGATTCATATCTCAAAAGAACATTTTATCTTCTTTCCAAGCTCTTAGTTCTGACAACGAAGATATTCCCGAAGCAGTTGTGGACGCTTTGTTTAAAGAATATTGCTCAGATCTAACCACATGTTCTTCACAGCAACTCCTGGGAGAACTAAAAAAAAGTATGGCAACGAAGACTAATTGCATAGAAGAGAAAACTTTAAGTTAAATAAAAAAGTATAGAAAGATCAATGCTATAGAAGCTCTACAGGCGTGCAAAATATCAATGTACCCTTCTGTGCACAAACTCCTGCAAATTTTGGTAACTTTACCAGTAACTTCATGTACTGCTGAACGGTCATTTTCGACTTTGAAATATTTGAAATCTTATTTAAGAAATACGACATCAGAGACTAGACTGAACGGTTTGGCATTATTGTATGTGCATAAAGACATACCAGTTAATAGCGAAGAGGTTTTAAACGAACTTGCGAAAAAACCTCGCCGTCTCGACATCAAGATTTAAATATAGTCTTATTTTCTTTTGGTTTTATCTACAAATAATCTGTATTATTTACCAATATATTTGTTTCAGTATAAATATACATTATCTTAATTTGATTTGGTAATAAATATCTTCTTTCTTCCTGTATTGTAGTGATTGGTGGAAGCTTTTAGTGTTGTATTACGTAATTATTGATCACCAATTAACTGATGAAAGGTATAGTTAACTACGGCAGAATTTGCGGTTCGGTTTACATTAATAAATTTGTAATCTATTAACCCAGTAAAACTTGTTTTAACATTTTAATAGAAGCTAAGTTGGATAATATTTTCACGTCTCAGGATAGTTAAAAACGCAGTTTTCTGCGTCTAATTTTTTATTTTTTCCGGGGGAAAACCCCCGGACTCCCCTCTCGGCTGGGGGTATGGAATACCCCCAGACACCCCGGATGCCCCCCCCCCCCCCAAGTAAAATCCTGGGTGCGCCAATGCGGGTAAAGATAAAACACCCGTAAGGAATAAGGTATTCAGAGGACATATAGCCCAGAAAGAGAGGAACTGGAAGAACGGGTAGGGACAGAGTGTGCCCGGCCTACACCATTACCGGATATGACTTTGATTAGAAAACCCAAATCATCGTGGGATTGTAATAAGAATGAAAACAGAAGGTATTAAGAGAAAGTGTGATGACTTCGATACTGACTGAAGGAAATTTTCTATGGAGAATACTTAAATAAATTTCCTCAATACTTCGAAAATTTATTTATCTAAGGAGGGGAGATTTGAACCCAAGGGAGAGGTACAGTATCGAACCCATATCCTTGTACTTCAAAAGGAAAGAATTAATGCAGGTTTTAGAACAGAGGTTTGAAGTTAGTTGAGAAGGGTAATACTGCATCATAATGCGTGACGCATGGATAAGTTGTGTAACCACAGACTGCCAGGCCACAGCTGCAGGGTGGTGTCGCTGACGACTCACCGGAGACCAGGTTACGCACTCGATAAAATTAGATTTGAAAATATTCCATTGAGTTGAGAGAGATAGAGTTTCGGAAAAAGCCCTTACTCGACAGTAAAATGGGATCGCCGCATCAAGGGAGGAGTCATGAAAACAGAGAAATAATTAAAATTGAGCCATTTGCGGGCATTGAACTAAAGAAAGGACTCCATCAATGTTAATTATTCAGGGAAAGATATTTTTAGAGTGGATAATGTAAATAGTAATTGTACAAGAAAGAAGTGCGTTATCAGCATTGCGTAGTCGGTGAATTCCCGAACCAGGATCTTGTGGTAGGGGACAAAACGAAGACACCGCCCACATAGTAGAGGAGTCCATTTTAATTAATATTAAAGATTTGTAAGATTGATTCTTGGAAACTTAGATATTTTTGAGACATTTAAAACCTCAGCTCTTCGGAGATATTTTTTAACATCGTACGACGATTATTTTGGAAGATGGTGGTGGAGAAGATGAGAAATTTATTTATTTTTACCAGAATCAAATATATAGGCCGAGAGCCCCATGGAAATCATGCAGTAATCATCAGACCACGTACGGTCGTGCTGTTTCTCAGCACAGGCAGTCTTATTCAGTCCGTTGGGACTCGAATCTGTATCACGACGTGGAAGTACTCTTACGAGAAGTGCTGTCCAGCATTCATCCGTGTCGCCGCGCCTTAAAACATCGAAGTCCTTTTCAAAAGGGAAAGTATCGTCAAAACTTCGAACAATTAATAGTCTACGGACTTAGGCCAAGTTTTAAAACTTTGAGCAAAATACGTTAGCCGGCGAGGGTAATCGAAGCCCAGACACTAGTATTGAAGTTACATCGTAGTATCTCGAAAGTATACGAGACATCATCAGAGAATTGAAACTCTAAACGTTTTTCCCAGTGCGTTAAAATAACCACAGTAGGGTCAAACATAGCAAACACCTAATTTTCCTGAATTGAGGAGATTAGAGTGAGGAGTGGCGATAGAGTTAGAAGTCTACAACATAGGCATCAGTAGCCACGTGGAATTACAGGGAAGTATTCCATCAAGAAAAGACAATAGTCGTCCGAATTCAGTTCAGATGCGAAGTACTAAAGACAATTGTCGAGCGCAGTACAGTGACTCCAGGGGTGAACGTAAACCATAGACCGTTTACCATATTAAACAATTGCATACCGTAAGAGACAATAGTATCGTGCAGTACTCTAAGTGCCGATAAATTCAACACCAGAATTAGGAGAATATTCGTAGCCAAGGAGGGGAAAATTGGTAAGAAACTGCCTTTGTCCAAATAGGAAGTAGAAGGCAGCGGTCGAAACTTGCACCCCTAGGATCTGGATCGGAAAGAATTCACGTGTGTCAGGCAGTGTTTGATGCCACAAAGTGAAATTCTATGTGTGAATATAATTATTAGTGAAATTTATATTTTGAGTGATTCTTTTTAGTATTGTGAAAAATGTGTGTAACCCCTCATATTAATTTAAATGTGTCAAATATGTGTAAAATAGAGGGAAATTTAATTAATGATAATATGTATGCCACCATGCAGTGAGAAATTTAGCGTGGGCCAAATTTCGCTCCGCTGGAATCCGGACAGTTTGACCGGATAATTTATGTAAGTAACACCAAATTTTATTATGTGTTTTGGAATCGGGAAGCTCGTGTAACAATAGTAACCATGGAGAAAGTATTTTCCAACCTTGAAAACAGGGTTGTAAAAAAACTGTGTGATAATGAGAAGTACGGGATCTAATAATTAAAGTAAAAAATTACTTAAATGTAAAGGTGTAATCAAAAGAAATAGTATTCAGTGGAATACCAGTAAATGGAAAAGAATAATGTTATTTAAAGGCAAGCAGGATATTAATAATAATAATATTAATGTATTGAATGAATAAGTTATTGAAATAATATTCAAGTATGAGCCGTTATGTGCTAAGAATGATAAGAATAATGTAATGAATGAACCAATTATTGAAGTAGTATTCAAGTATGAGCCGTTGTGTGCTGAAATAATGATAACAATAATGATAATGATAATTATTGAACCAGGTGTGTTCTTTTAAACGAAAGGCAAAACTATTATTTTTGGACGGAGAAATTAAGTATGTTGGAATAAATATTGGGCTTTGAAAGGCATCACGAATGTATTGATTGTCGCCAATGAGCGCTATGTTATCAATTGTCACGCTATAAATGCGGTGAAAAATAATGCCAGGAAATTATGATTACGGGGATCAGCTGGACTGAGTAAAAGATTATGTGTGTGTTTATAATGACAAACTTTGAAGGGTGCTAAGTTTACTGTTAAGCGCGGGATTGCGTGCGAATACCTTTCCAAAAGTCGCTATTATTATTCGGACGAGTGGTCAGATACCCTCGCTCCAGGTGTTAGCCCTAAGTCCTCAAAAATGGAAATGTCCTAGAGCGTGGCCAGAGAATCGAACCGGAGTTCTCTAACGTCGAAAGCCCCTTAATTATTATTGGTTTTATTGAGTTCTTACTTGCCATTGATAACGTTCCGCAATTATAATTATACCTGAACCACAGAAATAGGTCATTAGAACCTCAGATTGTTTTTGTTAAATAAAAGTGATGTGTCGCCTTTCCAAGTCTTAAGAAGTCACGCTTGTTTGAAAGCCGTTGTAATGTACCGTCCAGGAGGGAGGAAGCATTGACTCGTCCTCGCCCGTCATAAATTTAAAGCCTCAAGTGTCTTGACGTGTTCTTAATGGAAGCCACTGTTGAGGTAGGCCAGTTACAAAGCCAGACCCTGTCTGCGGTCTGTCGTTTTATGAACTTTTAATGGACCGGTAATCTGTACCGAGTTTTGCTCTGAGTATTTATCCTTACCGTTGCATTATAGATCCGCACTTCATGAATAATTAGATTGTCATTTGAGACTAATGAAAATCCCTTTGTATTGTTGCATTTTATATGTTATTGTTCCCAAGTTATTTTTGGTAATATCAGGTAGCCGGGAGTCTACTTTGAGTTGAGTAAATCAGTAGTTTCCAAAGCTTGTGGTGCATGAGTCTCCCGAAGACAAATACAATTTGGTAGTGTTGGATAGAGGGATGATATAGTGTGAATATCATGTGGTACCCAAATAAATGGTAATTGTTGACACTATTTTTTATTAACTCAAATTTATAAAATATTCAAGTTAAGAATATTTAGTGTGTTTAAAATAGAAATTTCTATGTAATAATTTTTACCGAGACTTTTAGAGCTCGTTTTTTGAGAAATTTTTGTAGTGTTGCTAAATGGAAGTGAGAGCAGTTTTGATAATTTTTTTAGGGTTCAGTGGAACCTCAAATATTGATTTTGTTAGATTAATGTTGTATTTGTTCCTTGTTCATTAGAACAAGTGTGAAGCTTATTCAGTTTATTTGTGTTTGTCTGTAGCGCCTAATTTTGATAATTAAATAATTTTATAGTAGGATTTGAATTTCATTTCATTGAAGTGTCATCCTAAGCTTGATCCTATAATATGTGAATCACTCAGTGGGAGGACGTTCTATGCCCCGAAGATATAAGACTGAGCAGTTGGACAGTGATTTGCATATTTCTTGCACGCAAGGGCACAGTATGTATGTAACAAAACATTTCAAGGAGATCTGACACGTCTTCGCAGTCCAGAGATAAGCTTGCCCTATAAACTCGTTACTTAGCGATTACCGCAGTCGGTAGTGGTGACCAGTAATTTTAATATTTTATTAAGAATGTGCCTTTTGTCTTCATATATGTATTATTTGCGCCATTATTCAATAAGAAATAGAGGAAATAGAAAATCTCAGACACACACATGTTGTTTGGGTATGAAGAGTTAGTTATTGTCGTTTTAAGGGGCGGAACTACGAGGTCATCTGCGCCTGGTTATGATGAGGATAGAGACATTTCATATTCAATTGTGTTCAAAAATTCTAGATAGCATCAATTCAAGATGTTAAACGTATTTATTTTTTATTTTTAGCATCATTTCCAAGCGATTGAAGAGATGATTTGTATGATAGGCTGTTATAATAATAATTCATTCATTTCCGTGTCCGATCATTTCCAGAATGTAGCAACTCCGATGGCCTTGTTGTTTGCCTCGATCAGGTCCTGGGTAGTGCAGGGTTGTTCTAGTAGTGGACAAATGAGCAGGTGGGCTGGGTCTTGTGTTGCTCCACACTCGCAGGACGTGTCTCCATCAGCTGGAAGGATACCCCATTTCTGCATGTTGGTCTTGCAACGAGGGACGCCTACCCTGAGACGATTAAGTGATTTCCAAACAGGGTAAGGCAGGTCATTTCCTGGGGCTAGCTCTTCCTTAACAGGGATATCCGGCGGCAGCTTGCTCTTCCACCTGGAGATGCGGTTAGATTCCGATGTTCCTTCCAGTGGTTGAGTCCTGGCGATGAAACTCTTTCTTGATTTCAGTCGACGGACAACAGCCTGATGATTATGCAGTGGATGACGGGGATCATTAATCTGCTTCGCCCTCTCTGCATCAGCAGCAACAGCCCTCCTGATAGTTGGGGGAGCTATCCCAACAATCGGGTAGAGTTTGTCGACTGGAGTAGGCTTCATACATCCCGACAAGATTCGTATGGTCTCGTTGATGGCAATGTCAATCTGCTTGGTGTGACTGGATGCACTCCACACAGGTGAAGCGTACTCTGCAGCAGACATGCACAAAGCAAGAGCAGAAGTTCTTAGGACGTGAGGACTTGCCCCCCAGGTGGTGGCTGTGAGCTTCCTCAAAATATTGTTCCGTGAACTAACTTTCAGCCTGGTCTTATGGCAATGTTTCTTGAAGGACAGTGTTCGGTCAAGAGTGACACCTAGATACACGGGTGTTGGACAATGTTGGAGTTGTTTGCCTTGCCATGTAACATCCAGTTCCCGCCGAGCTTCTCTATTCCTTAAGTGAAATGCACATACTTGAGTCTTGTTGGGATTTGGCTTAAGATGATTGGCTTCATAGTAAGATCCAAGGGTATCTAGTGCAGAAGTCAACTTTCCCTCCACCTCTTCAAATGTTTTCCCTTGGGCAGCCACTGCAGTATCATCAGCATAGATGAAAAGCCTAGAATGTTCTGGTATGGGCTGATCGTTAGTGTAAATATTAAATAGCACAGGAGCGAGTACACTGCCTTGAGGTAAGCCGTTCTTTTGTATGCGCCATCTGCTCTTTTTACCATGGAGAAAGACTTGGAACCTTCTATTCTGCAGGAGAGTGCCAATAAGGGATGTTAGTTGGTAGTCGTTGGAGGTCTGGTACACTTTCCTCAGCAACTTTCTGTGGTTGATAGTGTCGTAAGCAGCTGTTAGACCGACAAAGGCAACTCCAGTTATCTCACCTTGTTCATACCCATCCTCGATGTATTGAGTGAGGTTCAGTATCTGACTGCAACATGACTTTCCAGATCGAAACCCAGCTTGTTGGGGAATGAACTTATCTTCAAGGATGCCGCTAATTCGGTTCAGGATAAGGCGCTCGAAGATCTTGAAACAGTGACATAATAAGGATATTGGGCGAAAGTTTTTAGGATCGTTTGGCTCCTTACCAGGCTTAAGCAGTGCAACCACTCGGGCTTTCCTCCAGAGCCTGGGGATATAAAGCTTAGATACACACTCATTAACCATCGTAAGCAGCCATTGTAGGGTGGTCTGGCCGAACTTTTTGATCTGTTCTACTCTGATGTCATCGATGCCAGCAGCTTTATTCAATTTCAACGTGGAGATGGCAGATTCTAGTTCATTCAAGGTGAAAGGTTCTCGTAGGTTATGGTTCTCATGTCCTGAGGTTCGTTCCAGTTGCTCCCGTGAGCTCCGACCTTTAGTCTTCCCGTTCATGAGTAATTGGGTTGCAATCTGGTCTGCTGTTATTGTGGTGAAGTTTCTAGATGTCGTTGGGTCACCGCTGAGGTTTTTCAGGAGATTCCAGGCCCGCCTACTATTTAACTTCATGTCGAGATTCTCCACCAGTGAGGTCCACTTAGCTTTGCAATGTGCTGAGATAGTTTGCAACAATTCCTCGCCAACATGGATAGTATCATCAGAAAATGGGTCTGCCTCAAAGAGATCCTTGTAGTGGTTCATCAGCTGTTTGCTGTTATCAGTCAGTCCTGGTATGTAGCTTGTTCTACAACCTCTTGGAATAGTCCTTCTAGAAACTGTATGGACGCATTTGACAAATGCCTCATACATCTCAGGTTGCGGCGGGATTTTGGCAACTTCTGTATCAAGCTCTTTGGCAAATCTTTCCCAGTCGGCCTTCTGAAAATTAAACCTTCGCTTGAAAGGCACCTCCTCTGGCACAACCATGGCATTCACTGTGCAGATTATGGGCCTATGTTGGGTAGATGGAATGGGCTTACCCATCATCTTCAAACAACTCCCAGCAACTTTGGATGACACGAAGATATTATCGGGGTTGTAGCCTCTCCTCCATCGGCCACTGTTGAAGGATGCTGGCAGCTTTGGATCATGAATTAGCTGAAGATCATGATTCTCTGCCCAGGTTTCCAGTTTTTCGCCATTTATATCTGAATCTGGGTATCCCCAAGATGTGCTTCGGCAGTTGTAATCGCCAATGATGAAGTTTACGTCCTGGTAGTTGAAGTTGGCAGGTTCCTCAAACGTGAAGTCGACATTGGGGGGCTTGTATATAGAAGTAGCGCAAAAGTGTGGTGTAGATATTGAAAGAATCTCGATGTCATCCTTTCCAGTCAGCGAGGCTGATGTGATATTTAGGTTTGGTTTGGTAAAAATGGCACTGCCGTATTTATCGTGGGGCCTTTCCAGAACAAGCTCCATGCCTGCGATTTTGGGCCGATGGCTGTTGTAGCCCCGGTGAGTCTCTTGCATTAGGAGTATGTCACATTTACATTCGTTGCACAGATCAGCCAATAAGGTCTCTTTGGCACGCGAGAATCCCTCGATATTAATCGAGACTATAACAAGTGGTCTTAAAAAGGACCCTTTAGGGAGATTACTACTTCTGTGTTGACCGGTAGTGGAAGAATCTGCCGCTGCTATGCAACGTTGCCCAGGATGCGCCCGATTGTACTGGTTTTCCATAGTGTAAATTATACAATCTTCGGGGAGACTTCTTCCTTGCACCCCATAATAATAATAATAATAATCATAATCTAATGGCACTAAATTCTGTAACTTACTTTTCGTAAATCAACAAAGCAGTGCATTTGACTTTTCTTAAATTTAACTCCCCTGACTCGTTACAGAAAGGTTCCAATTCGCGGAAGGAGCCTTAATCACCGATACCGAAGTAATATTTATCTTAGCACATAATTTCTCAATGTAATGGTATTGGTGGAGACATAAGTGGTGTACCAAAAACTATTTAGTACATCACATGAAACATCCTTTTAATAGTCGGGAGAGTTTTTAACGGAAAAGATAAGTAGGATATATAAAATTAGGTAATTTAGTACTTCTCGGAACTACTTGATTCTTTGAAGTCCCCCCAGGGGCTCACATATAGTGGGACGTGGGTTGGCGACCACGGGACCCCAGCTGATTCTGGCATTGCTTCCACTTACTTGTGCCGGGCTCCTCTCCGTCTTCTTTCCTGTCGACCTCTCGTGGTCAACTCTAGTTCTCTTCCGACCCCGACGGTATTAGGGTATCCGAGACCTAGGGAGTCTCTTCCTTTCCCGCCTTAATTGGCCCTTGTCTCATCTTTCCTGATCCCTCATTCTTCGAGGGGTCAGCCTTCTTTTTCTTTTCATGTTCTCTCCTGCCTTCTGCACAAGGCCCTCAAGGAGGCAGGGTTTATGTAGCCCCACCACTGCTGGTGCACCCTGGATAGTGCTACACTCTCAAGGGCCCACGGCTGGTGAGTTCAGGAGTTGGCGACCCCGAGGGATTCCTGAGCTGGGTTCGTTTTGTCCCTTTTTTCCTCTGACCTTGTGGCGGGCCCTCTCCTCTTTTCCTTTCCTATCTGCCTTTCATGGCTCTCCTTCCTTCCAAGTCCCTCAATCCTCATCCTTCGAGAGTTGAGGGCATTTCTGCTTTTAGTATGTAAGTCTGTAGTTAGTATTAGTTATATTTTTCATTCTCGTCTCATCTTTCACTATCACCCAAACCATTAGGGGCCGATAACCTAGATGTTAGGCCCCTTAAAACAACAATTATCATCATCATCATCATCATCATCATCATCTTCTTTGAAGTTAAAGTGAAGTACCGTAACTGCTTTTCACCTGGACGATAGACACGCAAATTATCAGCCCAGAATCTATTTTAGGGGCAAAGCACTACCGTACAATGATACCCTTACATATTTGGGAATGACTGTAGATAGAACCCTAACATACAGAGGCCACTTGCGTAAATCTTCTGCGAAACTGAAGATCTGCAATAACCTTCTTCAACGCCTAGCTGGAATATCATGAGGGCTGATGCCAACACACTACGTACGACTGCTTTAGCACTTGTCTATTCTTCAGCAGAGTACTGCTCTTCGGTATGGATTAACAGCCACCACACTCATCTGGTGGATGTTCAGCTCCGTCACAGTATGCGTATAGTTACTGGAACATTGCTTTCGACTCCAGTTTGGTGGCTACCAGTGTTGAGCAACATACCACCTCCTCACATCAGAAGACAAAAACGTCATGTTCATCTGTGGTCAAGAATGCTCAAGAACACAACACTCCCAATTCATGAGGATGTGAGTCAACTAGGATCATCCAGGCTGAAGTCCCGCAAACCTGCATGTAAAACTGCCTTGGAACTGACAACCAAGCAATTCAATCTTAAAGACACCTGGCGGAATGAGTGGACTTCTTCCCCACCACATGGCATTATAAAATCGCAAATCCAACTGTGAAACTAAATGGTTTCACTTTGCCAGGGAATGTTTGGTGTAGACTTAACCGCATCAGGTGTGGCTTGGGAAGAACCGCTTCGGTTCTTTATAAATGGGGTTGGAGAGATTCTCCACACTGTGAATGTGCTGACATCCCACAATCAATGAAACACATAGTGGTGGATTGTCCTCTTCGTGCCTTCCCCGGTAGTTTGGAGGACCTGCACTCAGCTACTCCAGAGGCGGTGTGTTGGCTCAACAGGTTAGATGTAAAAGTGTAACTTTCAGTGTGAGCATACTGTGTCTGTTGTTGTTGGTACTGTATTCTGTATTGTTTTCCTGTGTGTAGCAACATACGCCAAATAAATAAATCTTTGAAGTTCAGAATCAGAGTTGGGGAGACAGCGAAATCGATTGACCCGGATATGTTCTTCACAGTTTCTGTCGCCTAAAATGTTAAAGCACACAGTGTGCTTAATTTCTAAGCATGGAATAGAAACATTTTCATGTGCTGTGATTGTTGATTCATTTAGTGGCTTTGAGACATCGCAGTCATGTATCCCCGTATTCTTGAGTGTGTGTGGCATCTGTCTTATAATCTGTGTGTATTTGTAATCGGAACTAGGATTTGGAAGGAAGCAGCCATGGCTATAAGTTAGGAACCATCCCAGCATTTGTCCGGAGCAGAAGTGCGAAACAGCGGAAAAACACTTCTAGGACATCTGAGATGGGAATCTAACTCATCTCTTCTCAATTTTGCCTCAGAAAGTTGAATATACGCATTCCAACCCTCAAATCAGAATGAACTTTCTTGGCTGAGCCGGGTATCGAACCCAGGACCTGTGGGTCTGGAGTCTAAGTACGCTGTGGGGGTTGTCTTTGTGCTTTTCTCTTTTTGTCCATGTTCCTTCCCCTTTATCTCTCCCTCCATCCGAACCTGCCTGTCATAGTATTTATCCTTTTATCGCGTTCCGATTGCTACCCATCGATTGTTTATTATGGTACGTGTCATTCTTACGCTTGTGTATGCAATGCTTACATTACATCCAAGAAATATGCCTATACGTTCGTGCTATGGAGGTGTGCTATTGGAGATTCAACCAGCTCTTGGGCTGATGATTGAACAGACAGACCTTTATAAATGAAATGGACCAACGACATACTTACCCCACCTTTATCATCGCCGGCATAGAGTTTGTCGTCAGCCACGAAGAGCCGGTAGATTTCATCTTCAGTGTTCTTAAGTGTCTTCTTGTGTTTAAATGTGTTGATGTCCCAAGCTTGAACGGTCCCATCATTGGAACATGAGTAAAGTGTGTCCTTGATGGCGGCAATATGGTAGACCACAGACTGGTGTGCGTCAATCACTCCTTGCAGCCGAAGATCAGTGTCCCACACCTGCAACATAATTAATTGGCTTACGAGTTATTCCAGGCTAACATTTAAATTGACAATACTGCTGGCATTGAGAAATAAGTAAATCAAGTATATCTTCAAGCAATATTTCCTTCAAATTGGGATTAGCGCTTTAAAATATGCAGTGATGATTGTCATGTGGGTAATACAGTAGAACTCCAATTATCCGAACTGCAACCATCCGGATCACCAGTTATCCGGATCGCTTTGAGGAAAATAAAGTTGTAGACTGATGGCGCAGAGCGGAAATGAGGAGAGAGAAGGTAGTGGAGGGAGTCTTGATAGACACACTGACGTGCAATACAGTTACAGTAGGAGCTAGCAACTAGCGAAGTGTAGGTTCCTCTCCTCTCAATCACGCTGCACCACATGGACCCGCCCGCATACGAGACTATTTCCGTACGCAAGTGCCAACAGGTGATGTTTTCTATATGACTTACTTTATTAAACCGAGTTGGTTTTATTCGACAGTTATTACAGTACCGGTAGTTGTATAATAGCCTACTGCACGTTCTTTTATCGTTCTGAAATTAATCCACAATGACCAAAAGTGGGAAAAGTGCTAAGCCCCCATCAGGATCAAGACACACTAGTAATAAATTTTGAGAACCTTTCTATAATAGCCATATACGTAGAGTCATTAACATCAATAGAAGACATAATCACGACCATTATGATCGCCTTAAGACATACGCCACCTGGACGAAACATTATTATAACCGGAGACCTTAACTGCAGATTGGATGTCACGAGCCACAGAACAAACGAGCTGTTAGATATGATGATAGAGGAAGGCTTCATCCTGGTCAACCAGGTGGAAAAACGAACCTATTTCGCACACACAGGATGTAGTACTATAGATTTAATATTTTACAAAGGATCCAACATTACATTAAATAATTATAAAGTATGTTACTCGGCAGATGAGACTCCCCTAAAGAAGCATTGTCCAGTTGTGGCCATCTTTTACATTCCAAACGTGGTTAGCAGAATTAAAACCACAAACATTAAAGCCTCGCGGCAGCTGAAGAACTACGTACTAAGTCAGAAGACAGAAGAATGGAAAGAATTTGAGAACCACATAGAAGAAAATGACATTGAATCGGCTGCCATGACACTGGAAAAAAACAGTCTGCTATGGTATACAATCAAAAAAGAAGAGCACGCATATGGTTTGACACAGAATGTTATAAAGAGACATATTACCCTCTTTGCGCTACATACAGCCAAATCCAGCCATAGTTCAGAGGATATACAATCCTACAGTCAAATCAGAAAACAATTTAAAAATCTACTTAAGATTAAAAAGAAGGTCTACATGGAACAGGAAGCAACCAATATGGTGGAAGAAGACAGAAAGGACTCATACGTAGCATTGAGGCCACGGAAATCTCAAAGCAGTAGCAAAATAGACATAACAGTTTGGGAAGAACATTTCAAAAGCATCATTCTCAACATTGATAAAACCAACACCGCATATGATCCGATCAATGTGAAGAAATGCTTAGCGGAAACTAACCCCTTTACGACGGAAGAGGTACACGAGACAATAACATCTTTAAAAAACAAGAAGGCACCAGGCCCCGACGGTATATGTAATGAACATATCAAAGGTTCAGCTAGCTTGTTACTTCAAGGAATCACAGATATGTTAAACCTGTGCTTACAAGAGGGCAACATACCCGAAATATGGAGGATTTCAACAATTAAGATACTATTTAAGGGGAAAGGCAATGAATTGGATCCGAACTCATACAGGGGAATTGCCCTGGAAAAGTGCATATTGAGGATACTCACAAGTATTATCACAAAGCGAATCTCTAAAGAAGTAGAACACATGATCCCGGAAGAACAATTTGGTTTCCGTAAAGGCAGGAGCACTCTGCATGCAATTAACAATTTAATTGATGATATAGAGGACGCATTACGACATCCGCAAGGAAAATTCCATGTAATATTCGTAGATTATACCAAGGCTTTCGATACACTAAATAGACGTATACTAATCTCAAAGCTGGAATCAATAACAGGAAAAGATAAACTCAGTGGGCTGATCCATAACATGTTGACAGCCAATTTTATTCAGATCACAGATGGCGTAACCACATCGAAAACAATAACTCAAACAAACTGTACAATGTCGCCACATATGATGTTGTGCAGATGATTAGACAAGAGTCGGAAGATGTCAAAATCTACATATATGCGGACGACATGGTCATTGGATCGAACTCCTCCGATAACCTACAAAGAGCCACAAACCAACTTGAGAGGTGGGCGCAGGAAAACAAAATGGAAATTAACACCGAAAGAAATTTACAGATGACATTCCGCAACGGAGGTCGAGAAGCTGTGGAGGACAGGATATATCTAGGATTGAAACCTCTACTGAGAGTCAACAGCTTCAAATACCTGAGAGTGACTCTGCAAACCACTGCCAGATCATTCAGAATGCACGTGAAATCCCGAGCAGCATCTGCCACAAAAGCAATTTTCGACATCAAAGAAATATCCAGATTATCGTTGCAAACTGCTATGACCTTGTTCAACGCAAAAATAGTTCCAATCGCAATCTACGGAATAGATATCATATGGGAAAAGATCAGTCTAAAAGATCTAATGACTTTGGGAGCAGTCAAATCACGATTCCTGAAAGCCGCCCTAGGTGTATCGAAATACACAAAGTCGATGCTAGTATACGAGCTCGCCAAAGAACCTTTCTTTATAGAGGACCTACGTATGAGGCTCCCATTCACCGTCAGCTCGAATAAACTGCTCCATGAAAGAGAGAAGAAAAGAAGGGAGATTTGGCTGGACTTTTATACAACAGAAGCCATGATAAATAGATCCTGGGCCGACACGAATCAGGAGCTCCGACACCTGGTGACCTCAATGGCTGTGCATGGGTACCACCACAATGTATGCAAGACGAAGTGTTTACACGACCCCAGGAATACCTGTGTTTGTGAATTGTGCGATCAGCCCTGTGACAGTTACCATGTGACCAGCTGTAAAAAGCGAGTGAAATCCCTGGTAGACTTTTGTGCATAAGATCCACAACATTGGGTTGGTTGGAACATATCCATATACTGTACATTAATGGCCGTATGGCTGCAATAAATTCTTATTAATGAATGTATTAAAATACAAAATCTTCCAGCGCACATACATACAAGTTATAGCTGCTCACCGTCAAGCGGATGCGAGACTTGGCTGCATGAAAACGATTTAAGTGACCAAAATAATCAACTCTTGCGAATATGTACAAGAACTAGCCCTTTATATAAGTACGGTACTGTACAAATTGTACACAACATTGTTAGGTAGTCATTAAATTAATAGTGTACGGTATTACAGTATCCATAAATTTAGCTTGAAAGAAAGAAATGACCTTTTTCATGATTTATCGAATTATTCGGATATTTGATTAAACGGATCAGGTATGTTCCCAATTAATCACCATAATTGGAGTATAGCGTAGCTTTTCTTTACGGCTAGTGACACTGATGTCATTCAGAAAGAAGGAAATCAAGGGTTGATAGTAGATACTTTCTTCGAAGTTTCCTTTAAACTGAATTAGCCCTTTACGAGTTATATCGTTAGTTGGTAGCTTTTATTTATGATTGGCAAAAGTGACTTGAGTGAAAAATATAAAAGCCAGATGTTTGGTATTGAGGACTTTAATCGTACAAAGTTTGATCGAAGTCAATTGAGCCGTTTAGAAGTAAATGTGGGAGGGAAATACCATAGCTTACGTCAGGTCGCGGTGGCACACTTTCCTCTTACCTAGGAAGTCCCGAGTTACATTCCATGCTCCATCGAGGATTTTAAAATTCACGTGAGGGCTAGAATGGAGAGCACTCAACCTAGTGAGGACAACTGAGTAGCTGTGTGATGCGAGAGTGAATCTGGTCAAGAAAGCCAAGAATAACGGCCTATGGGACACGACGTACTGACCACTACTCTATTAGCACATGCATTTTCGTGCATGTGTTACCTTACACCTGTATAGTGTTGTACATAAGTGTTCTATATCCACCTACTCCTAAGAAATAAAGGGTATATGTAAATAAAATCTGATGATGTTCGCCTGACGAACGAAACATGTCATCCAATTAACACCCCCCATTTTATCATTTTAAATGATCTTGTCGACTTCGTCGTTACGCTGAGGTCTGGCGTTATGTTACGGTGACGGGACGAAATGTACCGAGAATGCACTGAAGTGTGTAACGTCATAGTGCCATGTAGCAGCCGAGTATCAAGAAGGCAGTGCGAGAACAGAGTTTCAAGAAGGCAGTGCGAGAACAATCAAGTAAGCAGTGAAGAAACAAAGTAGAATCTTGAAACTCTGTTCTCGCACTACCTTCTTGGTACTCGGCTGCTAGCATTTAACATGATATTAAGTCCAGTCTTTCATACTGACTATCAGTCTCTTTTTTTTTATGTGTAACATCTTTCCACTCGGTTGCTGGATATTTTTGTGGGAGTGATTTTGAAAAAATGGGACGGAAGTAGCCTAGATCGGACGGAAGTGTGTAAGACGCTAAAGCAGTCAGGAGGGATGCGATCCAGGCTGGCAGTGGTACCATGTGGAATGTATATAACATACGGATTACTTCAAGGTTTGGAGGCGCCATTAAAGATATTTCTACAATAAATAATCTTCAAGTTGTTGTTCTTTGGTGTAAAAATATTCATTATTTTATATTTGCTGAAAACAATTGTGATTTATTAAGAGTCTGTTTTTCAATCTCTGGATAGAAGTGATGGGCATCCACTCCCCAAGAAACTTTGCTCAACATTTTCATACTGAACAGTAAACGCTCATGCGAACTCAGGTGTCAACTGATTGAAACACAAACCACATGATAAAAGTCTTCGAATCAGTATTTAAATGATGATATGCTTTCATATGAAACATTGTAACTAGTCGGCAAAGCCGGTATTATGTTTCTGCACAATGGCTATTCAGATATTAGCCCACATTGCGGTAATGCAGTGATCAATGTAATATATATATATATATATATATATATATATATATCGATGTTTTTATACGGGAACTGAGCTAGCCTTTCATAGACCACTATAGGAATTCCCTTTACTGTCAAGTAGGCGTATTCATAACTAATTAAAAACTCAATTCCACGCAGGAACATTATCGAAAAAAAGCAAAATATTAATGGAGCATAAAAAATACTTCCATATTATTACCGGCACGTGAAAATGAGTACCGGTCTTGTACTTTAAATTTCTGTGGTTGTAATGCCTGCGTGATAGCATCTTGGTCTGCGAATCATGAGCTCTCAGTTTCGAACCCCATTCCCGGCTATTATTTTTGCTGCCGTATTATTGATTTAAACGATATATATCTTAACAATATGCGTCATTTTAACAGAATCTACATAAAATTACGATGTATCTAATTTTAATTACAATAGTTTGCACCAAGTAGGAGTAGGGAAATTTGATTGTATTGAACATTATTTCTAGTAGTCTATAGATAGACTAGAGACTATGGTTTCATTCCACCTCTTAATTTACAATATAATATGTGATGTTTGTTCAAACAAGCGTGACAGTAGTATATCTCCAATTCAATCTATACATTCATCATAGTACCAGTATGAAAACGGAGCGTAAATTAACATTTTAAGAATGTCCAAGCAGTGTAGTATACGAGTAGGATAACATGTCATATGACTTAACATACATTTCATTACAATTTCATAGTAGGATAACATGTTACACATCATATGCGACTACTGTAAGGCTCGTATCTTTTTTTTAGAAGTGCTGGTGCATAAAAATGTAGAATTAATCGGTGTAATTCCTTCCAGGTTAGCAGATGTGAGTAGATAAGTGTAATTCCCCACCCTATTTGTACAAGATTACAAAGGCAACACAGAAAAATGATTTCTAAAATATATGTGTTTCAAACATACAGATTGTATTTACAACACTTCACCTTAAGATCCAAAATTAAAATGTCCTCGCTAGCATACAAGTGCTAGACTGAACAGACCATAGTTACAGCCCTGCACTGTGAAACAAAACATTATCCGCACCCGCCCCACATCCGCACGACTGTTATCCGTATCCTCGCCGCATCCGCACGACTGTTATCCACATCCGCCCCGCATCCGCACGACTGTTATCCACATCCGCCCCGCATCCGCACGACTGGTATCCACATCCTCCCCGCATCCGCACGACTGGTATCCACATCCTCCCCGCATCCGCACGACTGGTATCCACATCCGCCCCGCATCCGCACGACTGGTATCCACATCCTCCCCGCATCCGCACGACTGGTATCCACATCCTCCCCGCATCCGCACGACTGTTTCCACATCCGCCCCGCATCCGCACGACTGGTATCCACATCCGCTCGTTTATTATCCGAATACGCTGACATTACAATAATATTTTTAATTTATTAGATGAAATCAACACATTTAGACATTTGAGGAGACATTCTTTCCCCTAACTTTTTCAGAAGTCAACACTAATTGAGGGCATTTCCATCACTGGCTTCTCTCATTTCTCATACAATCCAAGTGAAAGCAAATAGGGAAATAGCAAGAAACGTGAGAAATGCAAATCTTAGCAGAAGCTACAAGTATCATCATATATATTACACACATCAAAAAAAGTTTTGCATCACCTCGGTTCCCAGATCTCCGGCATATAGACGTTGACTGTGTATATTGTATCCAAGATACAGTCCCTTTGACTGTTCATAGATGTCACTAAAACTGCTCAAAGATGTAAACAGCCATGCATGAGCAGGGCCTATTAGACGGAGGGGGTACGACAGCCGATCAGTTCCAGTCATTCCACCAGGACGAAGGTACGCTGCTCATGTTGTCTGTAGTTCTACCATGCCTAGAAGGTCAATACCGCAGTTCGATCGCGTCCGCATTGTTACTTTGTGTCAAGAAGGGCTCTCAACAAGGGAAGTTTCCAGGCGTCTCAGAGTGAACCAAAGCGATGTTGTTCGGACATGGAGGAGGTACAGAGATACAGGAACTGTCGATGACAGGCCTCGCTCAGGCCGCCCAAGGGCTACTACTGTAGTGGATGACCGCTACTTACGGATTGCCGCTCGGAGGAACCCTGACAGCAATGCCACCATGTTGAATAATGCGTTTCGTTCAGCCACAGGACGTCGTGTTTCAACTCAAACTGTGCGCAATAGGCTGCATGATGCGCAACTTCACTCCCGACGTCCATGGCGAGGTCCAGCTTTGCAACCCCGACACCATGCAGCGCGGTACAGATGGGCCCAACAACATGCTGAATGGACCCCACGGAATTGGCATCACGTTCTCTTCACCGATGAGTGTCGCATATGCCTTCAACCAGACAATCGTCGGAGACGTGTTTGGAGGCACCCTGGTCAGGCTGAACGTCTTAGACACACTGTCCAGCGAGTGCAGCAAGGTGGTGGTTCCCTGATGTTTTGGGGTGGCATTATGTGGGGCCGACGTACGCCACTGGTGGTCATGGAAGGCTCCGAAACGGCTTTACGATACCTGAATGACATCCTCCGACCCATAGTGCACCCATATCGGCAGAATATTGGAGAGGCATTTGTTTTCATGGACGACAATTCTCGACCTCATCGTGCACATCTTGTGAATGCGTTCCTTCAAGATAACGACATCGCTCGACTACAGTGGCCAGCATGTTCGCCAGACATGAACCCTATCGAACATGCCTGGGATATGTTGAAAAGGGCTGTTTATGGACGTCTTGACCCACCAACCACTCTGAGAGATTTACGCCGAATTGTCGTTGAGGAGTGGGACAATTTGGACCAACAGTGTCTTGATGAACTTGTGGATAGTATGCCACGACGAATACAGGCATGCATCAATGCAAGAGGACGTGCTACTTGGTATTAGAGGTAGTGGTGTGTACTGCAATCTGGACCACAAATGCTGAAAGTCTAGCTGTATGATGGTACAACATGCAATGTGTGGGTCTCATGAGCAATAAAACGAGCTGAAATGTTGTTTGTGTTGATCTCTATTCCCTTTGTATTTAAAGGTTCCGGAACTCTTGGAACCGAGGTGATGCAAAACTTTTTTTGATGTGTGTATTTCAGTAGTATAGATCCCTCCTGTGGCACTCACAAGCGACCGATCGTGAAAATGAGCATTCAAATGAAAGAGAATAGACATTAGCAGTGAAGAATTGCACTCTAATTCCATAAATATCAATAATTTCTTTAAAAAGTGACTTTTTAAAAATGTACGAAGTGTGCCATTTGCAGATACTGTTGATGTATGAAAATACGCTCCGTAATTGCTGTCCATTTCACATTTTGGTCGCTGTGACGCCCGTTCCATGTCATTTTAACATTATGAGGTCTTTCCTTTATCATTTTGCATGGATTTCAGAAACAGTAAATCAAAGGAATGAGTACCGTACTCAAATCGTATAATTTCATAAATATCGAATAACTGGTGAGTGCTACAGCACACACAGCACACAAATTACATAATCAGTGACAAATGGCATTCTAATTTCTTAAATATCAATTTTTGTAAGAAGTGTTCGATTTGCAAAACCTATTGGGGAAAGTGTGGTTTATGAACATGCGAGATTTCTCGCACGGGTACGCTAGTATATAAAAATCCAGTTCAACATTGTATTCTAAAAACTATCCGCAAATTTACTATAAACATTATCCGCAGTGTATCCGCTATCCGCACAGCCATGCAAACTATATCCGCATGGTGAAAAAGTTTGCGGATATCCACGGGTTTATCCACGGATATCCACATCCGCGCAAGGCTTTAACCATTGTGCACCCTTGCTCAGCGGTAATCGTATCTCAAACGGGTAATAGTTGACGCCACCTCTTGTTGAGGAGCCTAATATCGAGGTCATTTACCTCCAACTTCCCAATTCTAGCCTCAAATAAAATATACACACCACGGTAACACAGGTAATCAGATCGATACATACTCTAAAATATATGAGGTTAAATGTCCACGATACCCAAACCTCTACATGAAACAATAACAAACTATATTTCTTGTTTATTTTAGGGCCTGCAGCATGGAGGTCATATAGCCCCATGTATTATGGGTATGTGTGTGGAATTTGTGTAATAACCTGTGTTATTGTGATGGCTATACTAGTGTTTGTATTTGTAAATTTGGGCTGGATTGGGAAGGAGGCAACCATGGCCTTAAGTTAGGAACCATCTCAGCATTTACCTGGAGTAGAAGTGGGGAAACTATGGAAAACCACTTCCAGGATCGCTGAGGTGGGAATCGAACCCTCCTCTTCTCAGTTTTGCCTCACCTCTCACACCTGAATTAAATTTCTTGGCAGAGCCGGGAATCGAATCCAGACCTCCGGGGTGACAGCCAAGAACGCTATCCGCTACACCACGAGGTTTCATTCATTCATTTACTTTACTGTATTTGCAAATGGGAGTAATTCCCCGGAGCCAAATTGTACACTTACAGAAAATTACCAACAATAATATGAAACATATTACCTAGTCTTGCCATAAGTTCTGTCCCTAATAGAAAGGCCTCTAGGGGAAAGAGTGAAAGAACGAAATGCAAGTCAAGTTATGCAATTTATTCACGAAAGGCTAATGAATACATGAACAACACAAATTACTCAAAATGTCCACCCTTTGCCTTTGCACACTTCTTCAATCTGTCGGGCCACTGATCTATTGCTGTACGCACCACCTCCAGAGGTATTGAGGCTGCTGCCTTCACCAAATCTGCTTTCAGGGTATCAATATTTTTGTGGGGCTTAGAGAAGGCTTTCTGCTCTAAAACATTCCATAGACAATAATCCAAAGGGTTGAGATCTGGACTGCCAGAGGGCCAATCTTCAGCGGCGATAAAGTCACGCACGTTCGTTCTCAACCAGGCCTGTGTCGTCTTTGCTTTGTGTGCAGGTGCCGAATCTTGCTGAAATGTCCACTGCTTTCCTGCAAACAAGCCATCATTTAAGGGCTTTACAACCTTATCCAAAATGTCCATTTGGTAGTTTGCTGCACGCGTTTTTACCCCCCCTGTTCACAAAAATTAAGCTGGGTATTGCCCGCAAATGACACTCCCCACCAAACCATCACTGAAGCTGGGTGGTGCCCTCTTTCCACCTTAGAAACCTTTGCACTCGCTTCCTGAGAGCTCCGGGCGTACACTTTATCATTTTGGCGGTTACATTTTTCTTGCGCGGTGAAAATTTGTTCGTCTGTGAACAGGATTTGCCGATGACAACCATTCGCGTACCGCTGACTTAACCTTTTCGCTCTTATGGTCCTTATTTCTCGTAAAGCTGCATGTCCAGTGCTTCGTCGATAGGCAGAAAGCCTGCGGTCTTCTTTGATGATCCGTGACATGGTTCGGGTTGGTATTTTCATTTCCCGTGCCATGATTTTATGTTTCCTGAGCGGATTTCTCCGAATTCTGTGTCGTACGGCTTGGATAGCTGCTGTCGTTCTTGACGTGCGTGGCCGGCCACTTCTTGGCCTGTCATTGAAAGAGGAGATAGCATTGTACACATTTTTTTTTTGTTAATTTCAGTTGTTTTAACAGTTCAAATATCTCCACTGGTGACATGTTGCACTTATGTAACGCAACCACAGCGATGCGATTCTCTTTTACTCCCCACTCCATGTTTACCGCGCGCAATCTAACTCTCAACTGGCTTGCTACTCGTCAGTTATGGTCACGTGACGGAGTGTGCACACGATCGTAGAGGTTGCACCAATTGCGAATTATTTTATTTTATTTTATTAATGCAGCCAATGGCCATGTACTTTTCTTTTCAGGACGGGTCAGGGAAGGGATATTGGAAGGAAAGGAACCGTCCCGGCATTTGCCTGGTGGTGAAAATGGGAAACCACGAAAACCATTTTCAGGACGGCCGAGGTGGGATTCGAACCCACGCTCTCCCGATGCCAGCGAGGCACGAGATAGCGCATTAGCACTCTCGGCCACCGCGACCGGTTTTGAGAGGCCTCTAAACTGGAGGGACTAGGTGTACACAAGTCGCGATTTGGGAACTAGAGTAATTACATCGCAGTATTTACACATTTCAGTCTTCGCTTGAACATATCAATATGTTTATGTTCGACCCTGACTATTATGTGTCAGAAAACTGTATCATAATGAGGCTCATTATAACACCATTTTTCATTATTAAACAGTTTCTCCCACCAATCAGAGCTCAAGAAACAGTTGTGTGACCAATTAAATAAGGATACCTTCGCGCATGCGCTCAAAATCCAACATGTCTATATAAATTACAGAAAGTGCACTGTCCATATGTTCGCGTAAATAAACTGGTGAATATGAGACAAGAAATAGCACTGTACCTTAATATCCCCAAATCCAATTTCTACACAGCGCGTTGTTTCCAAACCACTTCCATGAGAGTTTTACTGAATACTGGTGCACAATCTGAACATATGGCATTGAAGCACACAGAGCGCATGCGTCGGTCGGCCAGAGAGCTTGGCAAACAGAGATATAGCGCAGCACCCGATCACAAAATTCTAGTTACTGAACAGATATTTATGAATATTTATGTTCGAACATAAAATAGTAATAATTATCGTCGAACATAAGCAGTCGTATGCGACTCGCCTATAATGGTAATTAAGACACTCGTATGAAAATTATACCACGGTTAATGAAATAATATTTCCGATAATTTGTACGCTGCGTGGTCTAACAAATTATAGCAATCAAATATTTCCAAAGCTGCTATAATTATAAAGGGAGTCCTTTTAAAATCTTCATTATGGTGTTTGAAGCCATTTTCAGTGTTGCCTTAGTAAACGAAATTTTGATGCTTTTCAGTTGGTCAACACGAGTTTTTCCCAAAAGAGATGGGTTATTCACTAATCCTGAAAAACATTACATGAGATTAATAAATACACTTGGAGGACCAGTTTCGATTGTCAAGCATTCATCAGATCCATTACACTCAGGCCCTAAAATTTATATCAGAAAGTATGGGTGAAAATATTTACATTATGTAGGCTACACTTATTTAGTTGCAGTATGAGTTGAGATAATTCAACTCGTCAATAACCGGCTTCGGTGGCGTAGTTGGTAGCATGCTGTGGCCAAGATCCCGGGTTTAAACACGGCTGAAGTCATCGGATTTTTAAGAGCGTTAAAAATCCTTCAGTATGCCTTCCTTCGGAGGGGAAGTAAAGCCGGCGGTCCCATGTCATTGATTTATGGCATGTAAAAGATCCTTCCACTAACTAAACTTGTGTGAAGCTAAAATTTCTAGGTTAGATTTCGTTGTAACGCTCTATCCAAGTTCCAACGTTCTCGAGTAGTTGCCAGTGACATCTGGTAGCGTAAGTTGGAACTACTTGAAATTGAACGGAACTTGTAGCTCACCCCATGGGTGTCCGCTTGAAGCAGCTACAGCCTCTGGCAAGCCAAACATGTCCTCGGACACTCCCGGCACTAAAAGCCATACGCTAAATAAATAAATAAATAAATAAATAAATAAATAAATAAATAAACTGGTCAATATTTGTTAGTTGTGGTCTATGTGATGTTTTGTTAAAATACTGGAATTGGTGATTGATCCCCAAACTTGCTTGTTTGGAGTGAATATGTGATTGTGGTTAAATGGACAATACTGGTTGTATTGTATCGGCTACTTATCTGATGGTGTCTTGAGCTGTCCTGGTGAGAGCAGTTATCTTGGTCACTATCTACTCTCGCCTGGGGGTTGTATTGTACCGGCTACACGGTGGGTGAGTGGATAGCGTGTCTGTCTACTAACCCCAAGATTGCAGGTTCGCTCCTGGCCGTGGTAAGTGATTTTTGAAAGGCGCAAAAATACGACACTCATGTCATACGATGTTGGCATGTCAAAGAACCCATTTGAATTCAGTAGGCCATGTTCATAATGGCAAAATTAATCTCGGGAGTTTCCGCCCACACAAAAGTTCCTCATTTCTCTCCTAGAAGCGCTATAGTGTTCAAGGAGCTTAGATATCTAACCTCCTTTATTTTCAGAGTGATTCAAGGAACAACGAAATTCGACATGCAAGCTACCCTCTGGGTGTCAAATTACAAAGCTTGCACCCGGCACCCGAGGCCATACGATATTATTATTATTATTATTATTATTATTATTATTATTATTATTATTATTATTATTATTATTATTATTATTATTATTATTATTTGATGGTGTATTGCGCTGTCCTGGTGAGAGCAGTTATCTTGGTCACCATCTACTCTCAATCACCAGGACACCGCAAAACACCATCAGATAGTAGCTGGTACAATACAACCTGCACAACCGGTGGTGGCGCGCACTTTCACACTTTTACCAAACATGTTCAATAATGTGTACTTAAAGTGCTCATAGGCGATGTTGAAAATGTCCTCCCTCTCTTGTAACACACACCTGACATCTTCTGATGAAAGAATGTCTGTCAACTCTTTTATTATTTACGGAGCCTGTTTTCTTCAATCGTTTAGCGAGCCTCCTAATAGTACTGGTATTAGGCACAAGTCTTCCTGGAAACTTGTTTCGAAATTTTCGTCTCGTTTCAGAACAAGATCTTCTGCTTTTCATTTACGAATTATGGATGTACACGTTCGCGCAATGTGAATTGATATCTAGGCATGACCAACAATCACAGTGATCACAATACTCGCTAAACGTACAACACTAACGCCTAAGCTTTGCAGAAACACGTCCATATGAATGACAAAACGCGTGTGAACTAACGATAAGAGTCAGAGGAGCTCGCCTACCACCGACTGAACCGCTTACGCGCACCCGCGATCTGCGCCAGTCACAGCCGGCTTAGCTTGCCGTGTTTATCGGGGCACACATAGATAATGACCCTGTACAATACTGGCTGTACCAAGGCCGCACTAGATAGGCAGGCCACAAGGTTCCGGCCGTGACGTCACAAATGTGGCCCACGTTCAGCATGGCAGTGTACGGCCCGCTCTCACTGTGACCAGCGTATTGTTCATTTATTGAACCTTATCGATGTATTTGAACAAGCCTTCAATTGTAGTTGTATTTAGGCTTGTGTACTACACGAGTTTTATGCGGGGCGAGAAGTGGCAGGGCAGTTTTATGTACCAATATTACCTCAATTTACATTTCCTTACGTAAATTTAAGCTGACAACTGTCATTTGTAACGGAACACAGTTTCATGTAAAAGATTAAAACCCATAATACCTATAAAATAGTTTTAATGTTTCTAGTCAAATACATGATAGCAATTCACAATAATAGGCTGGAACCTTTCTTAAAAATTAGGCTTCCGCTTAAAACTTATCTAACAATTCCTAAGGTTTCAATTTATCAATTCTTCTTTTCTTTTGCGATTTATGGGTGTCCTTACTTGAGGATTTCTTCTTATTAGCCATGAGTTTGACTTCGATAACTTTTGTATAGTTATTCATTAATATATTACAAAAGGTGCCTATACGTTTGTCAACGACATTTTTAAAAATACTTCCACAATCTCGGCATGTTTCAAACACCACGTTTTCATTCTCCATAACATTGTTGATAAGCAAAATCAGAATGTTTCTTTGAGAGTAGCATTGTAAAAACATCGATTCATACTTATGAATCACTTATAAGTATATTAAATAATTTAAATTGTGTGATCAAAATGTTAACAATAAAATCTGATGGATACTTCAATGCTCCCCTCTCGATTACATTGAAATAATAATTTTCTTCTGGCTCTAACACATCTGACGTTACATTATCATTATTTAACAATAAAACATCTTGACAACTTCTACATGTACAGTTTTTCATAATTATTTTACAAATAATATTATATCCGCCAATATAAACTAGACCTAGATACAATGACATCATTAAACTCAACCTACACACTTTCAAAATGTGAAATTTCTGTAGTTTTGCAGTTTTTACAATCTGAGCTCTTGCAATCCACATACTTAATGAAATATCACTAATAGGGGTATCTGCGTGTTTAGCAGAGTATGCATTTATTACCGTTAGGGCTTTTAATTTTCGCTCTGAATCAAGGACTTGTTTCACTAAAATATGGTAGCAGGCACCACTCATTTGTCTGTACTGCCCAAATCTTGCTCCTAATTCATCTGTCTGACATTTTCCTAACAATACATACTTGAATCCTATACATGTTTTCAAGAAATTCGACCATTTTAACATCTTGCCTTTGTCACCTAATGCACGTATAGGGTTACCCTTGATCAAAATATCATGTTTTACGGCTTTAAAATCAAGAGTCTCGTTTAATGTTAAAGAAGTACCAATTTTCGGAACATTTTCCTCGGTCATATAAATTTTGAAAATACAGAGTCTTTGGCTGTCAAAATTGACAAAAACGTTGTCAAAATTTAATTTGCATTTAATACTGAAATTACCCTTAACGTCGTCGAAGTCCTTGATCCTATCATCTTCTTCCTCAGCTTTTTTTTCTGTCTTCTTCCCGTTTTTCAATTTCTTTTTATCTTTGAATAGGAGTTTTCCTCGGTGTTGGAAGATTTTTTGACAGATAGGCTGGCACATTTTCAAACTTAGTAGGAATTTGCGAGTTTCAAATGGTCACGTTTTACAGTTAAAATGGACCCATCGGGTCTTTTAACAGAATCCTCTCAAATTATGAACCTTTCGTCGAAGTGTTTTATGCACACACCAGAGCTTGCCGAAGGGACAAATTCGGATCGATGGATGGCTAAGATCCACTTTAGTTTCCGAACCAAGTCAGTAGGGAATTTAAACACTGAATTATTAGGTTGGTTTGAACTGTAGTTGCTTCTACAGCCAGGTACACAACACGACGTGGGCATAATTCATTATATTCACACAAGTTTCAATCATTAAATACCATTAAATGGGTCACTGCTGCGAGGTTCAGCTCAGCCTACAAGTCACTGGCGAGAAGTGAAGCGTCCGGCCACATGTGTGGCATAATTCACTATGTTCACACACGTTTCAATCATTAAATACCATTAAATGCGTCATTGATGCGAGGTTCAGCTCAGCCTACAAGTCACTGGTGATGTGGCAAGAAGTGAAGCGCCCGGCTACATGTGTGACGTAGAGACCAAAGTGGAGGGGGAGCCTTATGGCCTGTCTATCTAGTGCGGCCTTGGCTGTACCCGGCATGCGTTGCAATGTCAACCAAAGAAAGTGTTGGCGTGTTAATTTCGTTTGTTGAAGTGCTTTTGGATAGATAATATTTATTTTTATTTTTCCGTTAACTGCATCTAAACTGTACGAAGTACACTCATTTGTTGAAACGACTCACGAGCCATCTATTGTAAAATGATTTTCTAATTCATAAACCTTCACGGGCATGTACAACAGCTGACCAAAGTTCATTTGTTGAAACTATAAGCGCGTCAGCACTCATTTGTTGAAACAAATCGTGTGCCACCTTAAGTGAAATAAATTTAATAATTCAAAACCTTTCAAGGGCGTGCACACGACAACTAACCAAAGTTCATTTGTATAAATGATTCACACACCAAATATAAATTTTTGAAATGACATGCGCTCCACCTATTTAAAAATGGATTTACGAATTCAGAAATATTCGTGGGAGCGTGCACAACAACTCACCAAAGTTTTATCGCAATCGGGTTATTGCTATATTAACGCATGCGGGACTTTGTTGATACGATTCGTGTGCCGTCACACTTTTGTTGAATTTACTCGTGCACTACCAATGGTAAAATGGATTTACCAAGTCAGAAACCTACGCAGGAGTGTAAGCCTACACAACAACTCACCAAAGTTTTATCATAATCGGGTTATTGCTATATGAACACATGCGGGACTTTGTTGATACGATTCGTCCACCGTCACACTTTTGTTGAATTTACTCGTGCACTACCTGTGTGGTAAAATGGATTTACCTAGTCAGAAACGTACGCAGGAGTGTACACAACAACTCACCAAAGTTTCGTTGCAATCGGATGAATGGTATATGAATGCATACGGGACATACATACGGACAGACAAACTATCATGTAACATTCATTTTTTTATATAGAGGTAATTCAGAGAACTGTATATCCTACCTGAAGAAATAATATAAATAATGTCGGTATATAACAGAAGTAATTCACTCCAGAATTCTGCAGTAAATGGGTGTCCGTCGTTTTTCACTGCTAATCCAGATTTTCACTATGTGGCTTTGGACATATAACAAAATATAGAATGACTTACCTTAACTTTGCCATCCTCAGAGCTGCTATAGAGCTTGCCATTGTAGAACATAAGCGAGTACACATCCTTGAGGTGCCTCTCTGATTCTGTCACAGACGCTGTAATGTTCAGTGACATATTGTACGATACGAGTCGGTACAGTGTCGGTGTAGTAATGCGCAGAGAAGCGTCTAGAATGATGAGGATCTATCCTATTTATATGGTGTGCTCCCTCCCCACATGGCCCCATCCCCAATTGAATGACGAAAATAGTGCATGCACTCCAAGTGTGTCCTATAGTTAGACTTGCTAGGGCGAGAACACCAACCTCCAGACGTCAATGTGAACTACGCCAAGTTCATGATCATGTTTGACAACACTCTTCACTCGCTACACTGAGAAACATTGAATCATGGGTATTTGATAATTTAACATATTTCAAAAGAAATATTTTTACCAATGTTACGCTCAGGAATGAGAACATCTATGTTAATATTTGAAGTGGTGTTTTCAATGTTTGGTCAACAATGTTCGTATTTTCCTGCATATCTCTTCCATGTCAGTAGATCCCATAATAATAATAATAATGTTGGTTTTACGTCCCTTTAACTACTGAGGCTTTTAGAGACACCGCGGTCGGAATTTTTCACCGAAGAGGATCTTGAACTGCATGCCAGTAAATCTACTGAAACGGCTTCCTCACATTTGTCAACCCCCAAATGCCAACTGATTGCGCCAGGATCTTGCAACCTTGTGTACAGCAGGCGAGAACGTTACCGCTGCACCACGCAGTCAGTCAGAAGTAGAGACCCATTTAATTATTCAAATGAGCATATTATTTATATTATTGTTGTTCATATTATTACATTAATTTTATTATTATTATTATTATTATTATTATTATTATAAGGCCACATTTGGCGTAAATTGGCGGCTTCGGTGGCGTAGTGGTAGAATGCTGAGCTTCTATGCCCAAGATCGTGAGTTCTAACCCGGCCAAAATCATTTAGGGGCTGCAACAACACGGTCATGTAGTCCCGTGTACTTTGGGTGTGTGTAGAATCTGTCTGATAACCGATGTTAATATGTGGTTTTATTTATCGTATGGCTTTTAGTGCCGGGAGTGTCCGAGGACATGTTCGGCTCGCCTGAGTCTGTAGCTGCTTCCAGCGGTCACCCTAAAGGGTGAGCTACAAGTTCCGTTCAATTTCAAGTAGTTCCAACTTTCGCCACCAGATATCAATGATACCTAGTGGTGAACGTTGGAACTTTGATAGAGCGTTCTGACGAAATCTAACCTAACAAATTTTGCTTTACACAAGTTTAGTCTGTGAAAGGATCTTTTACATGCCATAAATCTATGACATGGGACCGCCGGCTTTACTTCCCCTCCGAAGGAAGGCATACTGAAGGATTTTTAACGCTCTTAAAAAATCCAACGACTTCGGCCGGGTTTGAACCCGCTATCTTGGGCATAGCAGTTCAGCATGCTACCGACTACACCACCGAAGCCGCTAATATGTGGTGACTGTATTAGTGTGTGTTATCCGGTTTTTTTTAATTCAAGTAAGGACTGCAGACTTTGAATTTTTCAAATAGTTCCTACTTATGCCGCCAAACGCCACCGTCAACGACTACTAGTTCAGAACTTAGCTACTAGAGCCACAGCAGTAGGCTCCTGGCAACGAACGTAGGAACCTAAGAGCGTTGTTTACATTCTTAACCTATATATAATTTAGCTTCTCACAGGTGTAATTAGTGGAAGGTTCTTTAACATGCCATAAATCTATGACATGGGACCACCGGCTTTACTTCCCCTCCGAAGGAAGGCATACTGAGAGATTTATAACGCTCTTATAAATCCGACGACTTCGGCCGGGTTTGAACCCGCGATCTTTTGCATAGAAGCTCAGCATGCTACCAACTACGCCACTTCGGAGGGGAAGTAAAGCCGGTGGGCCCATGTCATAGATTTATGGCATGTAAAAGAACATTTTACTAACTGCAATTGTGTGAAGCTAAATTTGTAGGTTAGATTCCATTAGCGCTATATTAAGTTCCAACGTTCGGCGCCAGGCGCCGGTTGCGGTGGTATCTAGTAACCAAGTTCACAGCTAGGTGTCGTTGACGGTAGAATTTGGTTGCAAAAGTAGGAACTAGGCCTACTTGAAATTGATCGTCTGCAGTCCTTACTTGAATTAAAAACAGATAGCACACACTAATACAGCCATCACAAGTAACACCGGTTAACAGACAGATTCTACACACACCCAAAGTATAGGAGGGTACATGACCGCGTTGTCACAGCCCCTAAACTGAGAAACCAACCGACGTATTTCGTAGTAAATGGCCCATTTTGAGAGCCTTGTTGCCTTGGTAACCATATAGGCCTAGCTCACTAGCGAACTAAAAGCTATTTAGGGAGTTCTGTTGACACTAAACCCTCAGTAGTTAAGAGGGACGTAAATCCAATAATACTATTATTATTTATATTTTAATTTAATAGACACTCGGGGTCGCTAGAAGACAACATCGAAATTTTGAACAACTTTTAGGAACTTTAGGGACTGTTAGTCCAATACTACGAGTTCGCACAATCTCGCGACTTTCCACATCCGTGAGAAGTTAATTAAGGGTAGACGCAAAGCTCGTGCAAGTACCTACTATTCTTTAAGGGCCGAGGAGATCGGTCGCAGGCCCTTAAGCCAAAACTGCCAGCATCCCTATAAGTGTATTGACGTCAGAAAAGTTGGATGGCGCAGCCACGCGGTAGAATGTTGAAGCTGTAACATTGTGACTGGTGAGGTTTATTTTCATGGTGAAGCATTGATGTCGTGATGGAAACAGAAAGGAATTTGTCAAATTCGAGGAGGTACTGCTCTGTATACGGTTGCAAATCGTATAAAATGGGTACGAAATCTCTTCACTACTTTCCTGTACAAAAAGTTCAGGGAGAAAGATGGGCTTCGGCGCTGTCAATTGGAAAATGTGTTACACGTTACATGACAGTGTGCTGTCTGCATTTTTGTGAAGACGACTTCTTTCCACAGCGTAAGCACCGGTACTGTTGATTATTGATAGTTATTGTCTCTAATTTGTATTCACAAGGATTTAGCTACATCAAAAATACTGATAAACTTGTAGCCTTATACTTCCGTGCCGTACATAGAACCGAATGTAATCCACTCTTCGTAAACTTATTTTAGGGGTTCTTCCGATTGACAATAGTCGAATGGTTAGAAAACTTAAGAAAAATGCTGTTCCTAGCCTTAATTTGCCAGAGAATGTATATTCTTGCCTTTGAACAGCAAGTATGTAGCTCAATATTTGCAATATGGAAGTATGATTTGGCTTAAATTGTGTTTTTGTCTATGATCTCCTTACCGTTGAATTTAGTTAATTAATGTGTAAAATCTTAGTTTTAAGTACCGGTTTGGTGATCTATCATCCCAGGCAGGCCGGTAACACCTATACTACTCAGGCAGATAGGTCACTTAGTCGTAATTTAGAAGTTATAGTGATGTTAAGTATACATATGCGGTAATGTAGCAGGAGACCTGATCGGCCTAGGCTATTCTAACTTTAATTAGTTCCCATTTCAGGGGATTTTAAGTTTTGAGTGCGAATAGTTGGTTTGAAAGTTGTAAAACAGTAAGGAGAGTATGTTTTGTATAGGTTTTAATTGGTATTATGGTTTATGTCGAGCTGAGGAGTGAATTTGATTTGGCTTAAAGTGTAGTTTTTGATCTGTTCCGTTTGCTTATGACAAGTTCAAATGGAGACTCCAGCTTTGTTAAATATCTGTATTTTAAATATTTAATTAAATATATTGATAAAGAGGATGCCTCCATTTTAACTTGCCTGTGGCAAGAGATTAATAAATTTATATTCTTGCCTTTGAACAGCAAGTATGTAGGTCAATATTAGCAATATTGAAGTATGATTTGAGCATCCCAAGTAACGCTTCTTTGAACCCAAAACATTCATGCAAATTCAGGGTTGCTGGATTCAATTTATTATCAGGGAGTCGTCCTTTGTGTTATGTGAGAGATATATATTGTGAAATTAATAAAAACATCGATACCGCTAGGCTCCCAAGTACAGGCTTCATATATGTAACAGCAGACAGTAAATTAACTATCTACAGGTGGGTAATATTTTTAACTGGTAGTAATTAAGCACTGCATTTAAATTGATTATAAAAATATTTCTATCAATGAAAGAAAATATGTAGTATTTTACCATCATAAGTTAGAAGCCATAACAAACGCACACCCTATCACTGTCTTGATTACTTCTCGTCACTATCTTGCCGCCATATTGCAAACAGCTGACCGTAAGCTCCTCCCCCGTTTCGGACGTCAATTCCTTCAGTCCATCATCATGTTTATATTTTTCTCATTTAATCCCCTGAAGAATGTCTTTCGAATTGTGTATCGTGTGTCTCTACTTAGTATAAAACAAAGTCCCAGATTGTTGGATGTCTCTCGAGAACCACTGGATGGATTTTGTTGCGGTTTTCACCATTCTGTAAATGATATCTCGAGGAAGGTTTCTGTATAAAATAATTTATTTATGATCAAAGGAAGCCAAGCTGTAACGATTTCAGTGAAAAGGTCGAAAAATAAACCTGGCGTCCGTGCGCTTTTTAAGCTTAGGCTGGGCAAACCGTTAAAAATATCAATATACTATGAGTGTAAGAGTCGTTCAGCATGAAAAGTTCTACAAAAAAGTCCGTGAGAGCATATCTCTATCTTCAATACATCGCCCACTATAAGTGTTTTTAGATTGGACGGAAGGGGGATTTGTGTTTCATGCACCTCGCCATTCTTAAATTACGTCTGACAAGAATTCGTTACACATGCATCTCCATGATAATATAAATAATCCAGTCAGTGATTTTAACCCATCATGCCGAGACGTAAAGCGGATATAGGTCGTAGTTCATTGACATCGAAAGAAAAGCGCTTATCACGATTGCATTCATTACAGTTCCCGGCTTCGCCCGGGAACAGTTATCATTATTTGATTTATTGATGTCTTCATTATGTGTATTGTATTGGGCATTGTAATTTAAATCAATAGTATGACGAGGGAATGGGAAAGTACGCACCTCTCAACAAGAAAAGGACGAACGCTTATTAGAAACAAGCAGGTGCCCGCGGCTTCGCTCGCGTCATAGTTGAGTTATGTCCCATTATATATTTTGTTATTTCCCATTTTCTTTTGAATGCCACCGAACCAAGCGTTAGATGTTCATTGACTTTCGTCAGAAATGAATGAATGATCGTGTGGCCTCCGGAGAGGCCGAGTGCAGGTCTTTCTTGCTGACGCCCGTGGGCGACCTGCGCGTCGTAATGAGGATGAAGTGATGATGAAGTCAGCACATGCATCCAGTCCCCGAGCCACGGGAATTAACTCCAGGAAATTAAAATCCCTGACGGCTCGGCCGGAAATCGAACCCGGGGCACTTTGGGCCAAAGCCTAGCGCACTAACCATTTAGCCAAGGAGCCGGACTCGTCAGAAATGTAAGATGCGGAGTGGATGTAAATTTTGTGTTTTCCCGTCCGACTTCAGCCGCGGAAATGAAAAGTTTCACGTGTTATGTAACACTTATATCATAAAGAGATATTATATTTAAACCGATTGTTGACGGATAGGGAGGTGTAAACAGACAACGCACACTGGTCACTATTCTAAACTCGCCATCTTGTATTGCACACCACAGAATACAGAGTAACAAATACAAAGAACCGGGAGGGACAGATATAACACACAGACACTGCAGTCCAACATAATGTCAATGGCTATGGAGCTTGGGAGGTGGCACCATCTGTGGCCAGGTTGGAAGTCAATTCCCAACATCCTCCCCACCCTGGTCTACCTCTAGAGGCACGACCAGCTGAACGGGTCGGGCCAGCTGTTTTCCATCTGCTGTAAAAGGATTACAGTCCTTACAATCCCGTCCCTTCCAGTACGCAGCTCGTGGATCCGGATCTTTCTCCAGAGATGTCTCGGCTGAAGATCACTTTGAAGGAGCGCGACGTCGCCTACCCTCAGCGTGGAGTTCTTCTTGAGCTGCTGGACTTGATGGAAGCTCTGCAGCAACAGTAGGTACTCCTTACTCCAGCGCTTCCAGAAGTCGTCTGCCAGTTGTTGACGCAGTCGGAATTCTCGAACAGGAACTCCCGTTGGTGGTTCAGGCCCAGATATAACTGTAGTGAGTTTCTCTCCCACAAGGAGAGTCAACACATCGCCGGTGTCTCCATTGCGAGTCAAGGGTCTAGAGTTCAGTGCGGCTTCGATGCTGACCAGTACTCTTTGAAGTCCTTCTTAGTCGATGCTGGAGCGTCCAAGTACCTTCCGTAGGCACCGCTTCGTCGATCCAACCATCCTCTCCCACCATCCTCCCCACCAAGCCGCGCGTGGGGCGATGAATTTCCAGGTTACACCGTGCTCGGAGAGGTAGCGGTGAGTCTTCGCCGCCGACAGTGAATCCCAAATGCTGGTGTATTCTTTGGAATACACCTTAAGATAGAGTAAGCTTTTGCTTCTCTTTGCTTTAGTTCATCCCTTCCTTTTTTCGCAAGCACCAACAGTGATCTCCTGATTTCTCTTTGTTGGTACATGTCTCTCACACTACCTGTAAGTCTGTTCTAGATATATATCTTCCATGACCCACCTAGCGTCATCTAGCAGCGAATCTCTGAAGTTCCTCAATTCTTCCCTGTACAAGAGGACTTTCTTACCAATCTAGCCACCAGATCTCGTCGCTATCGCCAGCTATCATCTCCGTGATCAAGAGAAGTTCGTCTACTTTTTCACCCTCCAGGCTGCGCTAATGATGCCTGCTATCAACTCTTTGAAGACCATTTCATCAAGAGAAATTAATATTTCAAAGTTGGCTATTCTTATATGTATTCCTTTTGTCTCCTACCCCCACTCTTTTCCCTTCCCTGGTCTCTCCGCGCTCCGTTGAGCGGGTCTCACTTGTACGTCGGAAGTCAAACCAGTCAGTTGGAGCTTAACTAAAGCTCGCCTCTTCTACCCTAGAGGCAAACTTTTAAATTCGACGCCATGTTCGAGTTTTAGAATTAACCGTCAACAGCAACATCGCCTTCTTCGTGAAGCAAAGATAAGTACCGACTTCATGTTTTAACCACATTCTCATCGCTTTTAAAAGGCTCAATGCTTTTATTTGGATTTTATAGACAGTGAAAGTTGCTATGTGATAAAATAACTGCTTTCAAGAGATCTTATTGATCAAACTCAAACTATCAAGTCTAACTTTCAAAATGAAAGATTTTCTGAGATGCTATCTCATATCGAGGGATATTTCTAAAATACCCACTGTCTATATAATCTAGTTTTCCGCCGAGGGATTCTCTACCCAATTTAAACAACTCACCATTGCTCTGGAACCTGCCAGAACCTACACTCTATCTACCAGTTATACTGTCATGTATTTTCCACTCACATATGGGAATACTTTTTCAAACTAAGGAATCTTCCTTATGAACTGCTAATCAATATCTAATTTTTCTTCCTCCGTTGGGATTTTTCTGGTGCATTCAACTATAACCTACAAGTTTTTCAAGCAATAGACTCTCGTAAATCTAGTGTAACTAGTTATCTTCCACCATTGCAATAACATTCTTTGCCATCAACTTTTTGTGCTACTACAGTGAATTTTCAACTATATCAACAGACTATAGTGAAAACAGTGCCTGTTCAACTTTTCATCCGCGTCGCGCTCGTCCGAGTACTATAAATACGGCCATGAACACTCTTCCACAATCCCATTTGATCTTTCCCAAACCCTTTACTAACAAACTAAAATAATAAAATTGTTACTTTTGGTCTTTTTTCAATGAGGTGTCACTCTCCATAAGTGCCCTCCCTTACTTGCTCCACGTATAACGAATTAATGTCTGTAAAACTTCGTGTCTAGTACACGCCTTAAATTATATTGTTTCTCCCTTTTAATGACGGAATCCAATTCTTTCGCCTCAAAAGTGAGTTATTTCTAGGTTTCACGAAAGGGAAACTTGCCCCATTTTTCTCGTGATCCCTACTTAAACATAGGAGTTCTAGAAACTTCCTTTCAATTTTTCTCTTCAGGTTTCACAATAAGTGACCTGCCCTATTTGTATAATCTCCTATGTATAATCTACCGACGTAGCTCTGTATTAATACAAGAAGTTATAGAAACTTCTATTTCATTTTTTCCTGTTTTTTTTTTTTTTTTTGGTTGTTACTTTCGAAGTTGTTATCATTTCTAAGATACTTATCTAGAAATCCTTAAAGCACACATCTTGTACTTGATTTATTGTTTAACTTTAATTACGTCAATTATCTTTAAATTTCCCATTTGTTCATCTTAGCAACATTTCCAAATCTTACGAAGATTTTAAAGCATATAAAAGGTTTAAAATCAAAAGAATTGTCAATTGCCTGGCGCAAGCTTTAGATGTTTTCGGAGGTCTGCGACCCCAATTGTTTATAAAAAATCTAAATTATATATGTGTTACATAATCTACTTCCTTTTACATTGTTAAATAAATTAAGATTAGTTCTTTGCTTTATCATTTCTCTAACATAACGGTTAGGCAAGATCCTGACTTCCTTGACTCTTCCTAGGTTTATACCCTCTTTAATAAAATAAATCTATTGATAGGGTGTTCACCACTTGTTGCATTTGAGCAAGAACTCTTAGTTACTAACTTAGTAAAGTCTCTCTTAGCTTTAATAGCTAATTCTAACTGGCCAGTAAGGCAAGCATAGCTCGCTACGCCAGCTTCCTGCTTGTGGAGATTCTCTCTACCACTTATGGTTGGTTTTTCAAAATGTAAGTGTTTCTCATTGTCTAAACTTTTAGTCGGCGCCTTGCTGGGTAAAAGCTTAGTCATTTCTAAATGCAACTATTAGTACACTTACCAAAATCATTCCCAAGGGTATAATTGCTTTATTCCTATCCTTCTTGGAAGCATTCGGTCGCTCTTTAGAAATTCTACAATTTCAAAAACTAAAATATCAAAGGTGATTCGAATTATTTGTATTCTTCAAAATACTTGTTTAGAAACGAACTCCTTTGAACAGATACACAATAAATCTGTTACTTTTTGTCTTGCCAGACCACCACCCTTCCCCATAGTAGATATATTTATGCTTGAGAGGGAATACGCTACAGCAACTTTCTTGCGAACAGCCCAAGTTCCAGCTGCGTTTCCTGTTAGCTTCGCCCAGGTCCCTACCCACTTTAGGTATCGAAAAGCGGATTTGCAGTGGCAGCTGCCTTTGAGTATACTTAAAGTTAAAATTATAACTTCTTTTGGACTCTCGTCCTATTTCTCCATCCTTTTTCTCCAGTCCGAAACCCACTTCTTTTTCTTCATCATCTTCCCTTGGGGGTTAGGTTATTCCCAAGCTAATAATCTACCCAAATGCCACTCAGTTCCTTGTTAGCCGCGTGAAAGGTCTGGGCGTTGTCCGAATAAATAGTGTGTGGCAGACCGCGCCTACCGACGAATCTCTGTAGTGCTTGCATGAATCTGTCGGCGCTCATATCACCACTCAACTCCAAATGTAGGGCCCGTGTAGTGGCACACGTAAAGAGAGTGATGTAACACTTCTTGGCTGATGTTCCTGCCCTGACGTACAGCGGGCCCGCGAAGTCGATACCTGTGACAGCGAATGGCTTGCTCGGGTCACGCATTCGGAGGGCAGTGGAGCCTCTATTGCCTGGCCACCAACACGTTTTACCATCTTGCAGGGTAAACATTGGTGAAGCACGTGTTTGATGGCACGGCGAGCACCAAGGATCCAGTAGGTGCTTCGGAGGTCAGAGAGAACAATCTGTACTCCGAGATGATGGAGCCGTATGTGCTTGTCTCTTATCAGCAGTTGTGTGAAGTGATGTCGTCCTTCCATGATGATTGGATGCCGTTCACTCTCTGAAACCGCAGCATATTGTAGGCGTCCACCGAGGCGAAGTATGTCATTGTCGAGAAATGGATTGAAACGTTTGATCTTCGATTTCTCAGGCAGAGGGGTCTTCCGTTTTCGGTAGGGAAACATTCCATTTGCATTGCCTTTATCCAATAGCGGAGGGCTCCATTTATGTCTTCTGCTCTCAGTTCCCCCGTTGGTTGGTCCTCATGTCTAAGTAGGCGTACGAAGCGAAGAACCCATGCGGTTACACGAAGGAGCTGGTAGCTTCAATTACTGGGTCTGGTGATTCAGTTTGGAGCACGTCCTGAGCGGGAGTTCTTGCTTCAGGGAGGAGCGTAGAGATGGGTGAGCTGTGTGGCCAATGGCATTGGTCGAGAGATAGCCATGATGGTCCTTTCCACCAGGCCTGAAGAGTTTTGATCTTCTCTGCCGTCAATCCTCGCGACAAGTGATCTGCTGGATTGTCCTTGCCTGGACAATGTCTCCAGGGCCGTAGAGAGCGGCGACGGGCCCTGGGGCTGGAATCTCCCGGGCCCCCCTTTATAACCAAATTCTGTAAATTAAAATTATAATCCTCGTAAATTTGCACAAACTGTTTTATGCACAAAATGTTCATCATGAAATCACTTGCAAGAACATAAAAAACCAGCAAGCAATAATAATAATAATCATCATCATCTTCCTTTTCCGTCTCCAGTTTCCCGGGTGCGGTAGACAAGCGATCGCCGCTGCTTTCTGTCTTTGCACAACTTCCGTTCTACAACTTCTTCCCAGTTCAGCCCTTTTTTCTCCTCTTCTAATTTCACGGTCTCAATCCATCGTTTTCTGGGTCTTCCCCTCGGTCTCTTCCCTTTTAGTTCTCTATTGAAGTAATAATAGTAATAATAATAAGTAGAGCATGCTGAGCTGCTATGCCCAAGATCGCAGGTTTAAAACCGGCTGAAGTCGTCGGATTTTTAAAAGCGTTGAAATACTTCATTATGCCTTTATTTGGAGAGGAAGTAAAGCCGGCGGACCCATGTAATGCAGATTTATGGTATGTAAAAGAACCTACCACTTCAATTTTGTAGTGTGTAGTCAAAATGTGTAGGTTATTTGATTAGAAACGCTCTCAAGTTCCAACGTTCGCCGCTGGGTGTTAGTTACAGTGGCGTTTGTTAGCCAAAATTGGAACTACTTGAAATTGAACTTGTTAGATAGCCTACGGGCGTTCAATTGGAATGTCCTGATATGACCATTGGCTGCAATAAATAGCCTACTGTATAATAATATTTCAATTATATATTCCACTAAATCCATGCTATATGTGTTATCACAAGTAGAGCGTGAATTACTATCAATATAAATAAGTTAATGCTGGTATGTTAAATTTACAACAGTGAAACTGGGGGAATGCACGCAAAAGTATTTGCAAATTCAATGTTTATACCTGATAAGCGCGTACCAATGCATTATTTTCAATTAACCGAAAGAAATATCAGAGTAAGGCAATCGAGAACTAGGTAATAATTTTCATTAAATTCACTATACTGTTTAGTTTTGGCGTTTGACAGATCTAAATTTGCCCCGATGAGGTAACACTGTAAGCATGCACAGTGTTCATATTTAAAGTTCTGCAGATCTTCTTTGATATCAATAATTTTAGAACTTCAGTGATACTCGTAAACGCAATATGCTCCTTTGTCGTACACAAATTTGTAAAGAAAATGCATTTGCCGGACCGTAATTTCATCGGTTTTACAATATTTAAGTTGGGGAACAAATTCACATTGAAAAAAGCTGTTTTCCATGAACTCGGAAACAGATGTGTTCGAATTCCACCGTCAGAGCTTTTCCATGATACATCGTTTTAACCCTATAGCCAAAGGCTGTAGTTGCACCATCGTAGATTCATTTCCTCCCCAATTCTATCCCAAATTAATTAAGAGTATATTATTAACTTCAGATATAGATTGCCGGACAGAGTTCTACACGCACAGTAAGTAGGAAGGACTGATGACCACGACGTCCTCAGACCCAAAAATTAATCAACAGAAAGTGCAGCGCACTGAACTGCATGTTAAAAGAGATGGAAAGGGTATACTGTACACTGTGCAGTACTACGACCTCTGTGACATAAAACGTAATCTCTTTTCATAATGAAAACATGATTTTTACACTAAGACTTTTTTTAAATACGTTTTACGTATCCGGTAGTGTTTTTATGTTGACATTCTTAAAATTTGCTGCTCTTGGAGAGTCACGCCCCCGACACTGGTAAGTGTTTTGGTTGAACGGCGATCACACATCTTTGTACATTAATCAAAGCAAAATACATTTTCATAATTAACCACATGTATACAGTAGGCCTAGGTCCTTCGTGGGCTGTAGTGCAAGTTTTTTTAATACAGTACTCATACGCACGTCAAGTAATTATGTGCTATCAGTAGATTGCAGCTGATCAGTGATTTGTTTTCATAAAAGAAGAAAATGTGAATTTGAACTATATTTTATAATTTCATATTGCTTTGCAGTAAGCAAAACTAGAGCCAAGTTCTCCTAAAATCCCCAACCCTATCTATGACTGGTGACCATCAGAGGCGGATTTAAGTCAAGATTATGGGGGAGTGGACACACAGGGGATCTGGGAGATGAAATATCACCAAGCTCCGGGTGGGGTCCGGGCAGCCTCCTCCGGAAAATTTTGCAAAAATTAGGTACAAATTATTGAGTTTTAGGCCGTTTGGGTGATAGGTTTTGTGATATTTTGGAGTAAAAATTTGGTGATCATTGAAATTTAGTGGCTATAGGAATGACTCTCCGATATTGAAGTAAAAGCTCTCACACCTTCCAGAAAGACCCCGCGGTGTAGCTCACCAACAACCGCGATGGGAGTCTACAGAAAGTCTGCAGATCGGATGTTCGAATCCCGGTGATGACAGCAGCTATCCTGAGTGTGGTTCTTCCCTCCAGACAAATGCCGGGAAAGTACCTTATTTAACTCCGCAGTCGGGAAGCCGAATCCTGCATTCCTGCCGCGGCTTCGTCAGGACCCGGAGCCATTTCTAAGTCGTAGATAAAGAGAGCAACTCATTTTATGTTTAACTGTACTGAGACGTTGAAGCGTATCACGAAATGGCTTGATTCGCAAGGGAAAGTATCTCTTCGCTTCCTGAAAAATAAGTGCTTTGCAGATCGATGCTGCTCTTTGGAATAAATGGCGTAGAAATGTTCAATAATAATAATAGCCACTGCACCACCTCAAAACAAAATTATATTTATATTAACATTTGACAATACTTCATCTTAATTTTCTTCCAAATTAAGCATAGTTCAAATCTGAAAATCTGCGCGGTTGCCTACATATGCAATATATTAATTCCTCCATCGCCATGCACTCCCCTGACGTTACTTATTGTTGTTTTAAGGGGCGGAACAGATACGTCATCTGCCCGTACCACTGACGTTCCTTGAGAGGATGGAAAACAAAGTTCAGTGCCCTAGCTCAATTGCATTTTCTCCTGGTTAATTAAACACTCATTCCAGAAAAATACTCGAATATTACCTTAGTTTCAGCCTTTGGATACATTTCGCAACTCTAGTACCAATAGTAATGTAGGTTTTAAATAAATCCCTTAATCAGAAATGATTTGAGCACCAACCCAAGTACCTAGGATTGTTGATCGTATTGAACGAACCAGTAATAATAATAATTATATTGCACCTAAACATACAGATTATTCAAATGTTAGGATTGTTTTCTCAATTCAGTACGGTATACGAGAAGATGAACAATTTCGCATGCATTTCTTCTATCTACGTTTGACAACAGAATCACCCCACCCTTTCGCAAGATATTTAGCCAGCAATGATAATTTTTCTCATAGTGCGAAAGTGAATTACTAGCGAACGATGATATCGCTGTTGCGCCCCTTAAATCAACAATAACTATAAAGTGAATTACTTTGTGGACGCTACTTTAAAGTGTATTTTACTTACCTGCCTGCACGGCATACGATACGTCCAGCTAGACAATATATTCATTTCAGACACTATCACCTCTAAATATCTAAGCTTGACGTGACGCACCAAACTTCAATCTATTGAGCTACCTGACCTAACACAACAGGGCAGCCCAGGCTCTCGTGGCCTTGGCGAAATAAGTGAAGGGATGAGAAAGTTATTTGAAGGATTGGTGCATAAGCCGAATAAGCTAAATTTAGAATCTGAGAACAATACATAGCGAAACCGCATCGCCTAAGTTGACCGCTTTGAGACAGTTGCTCTCCCCACAAGTGCTTTGTAAAGGAAAATTGTCCACTTGGCAGTGGACTCCATGTAACTGTGTTCACAGACGGTTCTTTGCATTCACTAAATGATTGCCAGTAGAAAATTCAAGTCACATAAAGGCAATAATAAATCAATGCCTGATTGGGCCCACCCTCCTCGGACGCCGGGACCCCTGTGAGGGTCGGGCCCCGGGGCACCAGCCCTGCCTGACCCCCCCCCCTCTTGTCGAGCCTGAATGTCTCCATTGTGACGGAGTGGTAGAGGATTGAATCTCGGTCACGCGGTTGCAGACGAATGTCTTCCAACGACTCGGATCATTCTGAATCCATCCTAGGGTTACTTTTGAGTCCGTCCACAGGGTCCCTCTGCTTGTGTCGAAGGGCAGCGCCTTAGCGCAGTAATTCAAGAGTCGAACGCCTATCGCCGCTGCTAGCAACTCTAAACGTGGTATTGTCACCTTCTTGACTGGCGCAAGTCTACTTTTACTGCACAACATGTGGGCAGATGTTGTGCCATTGCAGAGAGATCGTATATACAAAACAGCTCCATACGCACGCTCTGAAGCGTCGCAGAACACATGGACATCTGTGAGGTCGCATTTGGACATTCCGGCCCATCTTGGGACGGTGATCTGCGAGAGTTGTGGTAGACTTGAGGTCCAGCTGTGCCAGCAACTGGCAAGGTCCTGCGGTAGGAGTTCATCCCATTTTAGTCCTCTATGCCATGTGTCCTGAAATAGGATTTTTCCCAGTATTGATGCCGGCGTCATTAACCCCAATGGGTCGTAGAAACTAGCAGTCGCTTGGAGCAGGTGCCGTTTCATAGCGGGGCGGTCCTTCAGTCTCGTGATTTCTGTAACATCTATTGACGTCCGAAACGGGGGAGGAGCTTACGGTCAGCTGTTTGCAATATGGCGGCGATATAGTGACGTGAAGTATTTGGGTGTGCGTTTGTTATGGCTTCTAATTTATGATGGCAAAATGCTACATATTTCCTTTCATTGATAGAAATACTTTTATAATCAATTTAAATGCAGTGCCTAATTACTACCAGTTAAAAATATTACCCACATGTAGATAGTTAATTTACTGTCTGCTGTTACATATATGAAGCCTGTACTTGGGAGCCTAGCGGTATCGATGTTTTTATTAATTTCACAATATATATATCTCACATAACACAAAGGACGACTCCCTGATAATAAATTGAATCAAGCAACCCTGAATTTGCATGAATGTTTTGGGTTCAAAGAAGCGTTACTTGGGATGCTCAAATCATACTTCAATATTGCAAATATTGACCTACATACTTGCTGTTCAAAGGCAAGAATGTTAATTTATTAATCTCTTGCCACAGGCAAGTTAAAATGGAGACATCCTCTTTATCAATATATTTAATTAAATATTTAAAATACAGATATTTAACAGAGCTGGAGTCTCCATTTGAACTTGTCATAAGCAAACGGAACAGATCAAAAACTACACTATAAGCCAAACCAAATTCACTCCTCAGTTCGACATAAACCATAATACCAATTAAAACCTATACAAAACATACTCTCCTTACTGTTGTACAACTTTCAAACCAACTATTCGCACTCAAAACTGTAAAACCCTGAAATGGGAACTAATTAAAGTTAGAGTAGCCTAGGCCGATCCGGTCTCCTGCTACATTACCGCATATGTATACTTAACATCACTATAACTTCAAAATTACGGCTAAGTGACCTATCTGCCTGAGTAGTATAGGTTTTGCCGGCCTGCCTGGGATGATGGGTCACCAAACCGGTACTTAAAACTAAGATTTTACATTTTAATTAACTAAATTCAACAGTAGGGAGATCATAGCCAAAAACACAATTTAAGCCAAATCATACTTCAATGACCTACATACTTGCTGTTCAAAGGCAAGAATATAAATTCTCTGGCAAATTAAGGCTAGGAACAGCATTTTTCTTAAGTTTTCTAACCATTCGGCTATTGTCAATCGGAAGAAAATAAGTTTACGAAGAGCGGATTACATTCTTTGTACGGCACAGAAGTAATAGGCTATACGTTTATCAGTATTTTTGATGTAGCTAAATCCATGTGAATACAAATTAGAGACAATAACTATCAATAATCAACAGTACCGGTGGAAAGAAGTCGTCTTCACAAAAATGCAGACTGCACACTGTCATGTAACATGTAACACGTTTTCCAATTGACAGCGCTTAAGCCCATCTTTCTCTCTGAACTTTTTGTACAGGAAAGTAGTGAAGATATTTCGTAGCCGTTTTATACGATTTGCAACCGTATACAGAGCAGTACCTCCTCGAATTTGACAAATGTCTTTCTGTTTCCATCACGACGTCAATGCTTCACCATCTAAATAAATCTCACCAGTCACAATGTTACAGCTTCAACATTCTGCCGCGTGGCTGCGCCATCCAATTTTTCTGACGTCAATAGTGAGCGAGTCTGTCACTGTGTTCCATGGAACGCCAAGAACCTGTGTTTCCGTGGTGATCTCTCTTCCTTCGGCCTTCCATATCTGGATCAGCCACAGTATAGATATCAATACAGTAAGGACACATCAGGCCTTTACCATGTAAATTTTTCGTCATGGTTTTGAATCGGCCGGTTCCGGAAGCACCGCACGCACGCACGCATGGCGGCGACGGTTCACCATGTATCCGCGAGAGAGCAGTCTACCTGTATTCATTGAGTGCGGCCTGTCGATTTTGTCTGAAGAAAACATTGTTTGTAATTGTTAAAATCATAAAATCAACTCAGAAATATAATTTTGCATTTTAACCAATGGCAGAAATGTGGGAAACCAACATCTGTGCGGTAATTTTTTGCGCAGTTCTTGTCACACTGGACATAACAGCATTCCGGTTTCCTCGTGCATTGGAGCGGTAAATACAAATATCACACGTTTCATCGAATAATTCTGGTTTTAATATCCATGAGATGTCAGTCCCTCAAACACCTATCCATTAATTCACAAATTCCTCATTCCTAATCCAGATATAATGACTGGATAAAGGCCTGTAATCAGGAGGATTTACTGGCATACGTGGCAAATCTACACGCCAATATATAGGGTATGTAGCCTTTATTTCTCAATGGAAGTGTTTTAAACCACAAGGAGGGCAGTGCTAGGCTGAGATTAGGTAATAATGCCCAACAAACATTAAATCTCCACCCTAGAGAAGCTATTGTCTCCTTTAAAGTGTCCGTTTTCTAACCCCACTTAGCCTAGGAGGCAAATGGTTTCCTGACTGAAGTTAGTTGATGTGTTTGATTAACTGTAATTTGTTAAGCTGCAGCCCTTTACAGTGAATTAAGTGCTTTAATTACAAGCTACAATGCAAATCAGATTTAACATTTGCTCCCTCACCTATGGGACTTTGTGCTATTCCCGAAGAGTTCTGGAGAAGTTTGGATTGTCGTGTACCCAAAGCTACAATCCCATGAAATGACTTAAGGTACTCCAGTCCCTCAAAATTGTAAATAGTGTTTCTTTCAGAGACAAACTATTGAGGTTAGCAACCCCTCACTACGCTCTGCATGGCATTAAGGCTGTGTGACTTAAAAACCAGGGCTGTTAACCTTGATGTTCCTACCTCATAGACATATCACAATGCCCTTAATTTTATTTAATTCTGTGAGACAACTAAAGGTTTGCCCACCCATGTAAATGATAAGCCCACCCAATTTCTTCTCAAGTGATACCTCCCTCTCATTCCACACACGCCCAAATACACGGGGATATATGACCACGATGTCTCAGCCCTTATAATAAGCAACAACAACTGTATCTTCGATACACACTAATCAAATTCCTGGATACTTCTATACTTTCAGCAACGATCCTAGGGATAATTTTTCTTCACTATGTCACATGCAGAACATGGTGCCACTAAAGCAATACTGTATAGGTCCATGTTATTTGAAAATGAATACCGGTACATAATAATCATACACGAGTGGAGCCTTGCATAAGTGAGGAGATGTAACACCAAACTCTGGGTGTCAACAAGCCTTACACTTATATCACTCGGGAATTGAGAAATTGGGTGGGCTTATTGTGTGATAATCTGTGTTACTGTGGTGGCTGTACTAGTGTGTGTATTTGTAAATAGGGGATAGGATTGGGAAGGAGGTGACTGTGTCCTTAAGTTAACAACCATCCCAGCATTTGCCTTGAGTAGGGAAACCACTTCCAGGATGGCCGAGGTGGGAATCGAACCCTCCTCTTCTCAGTTTTGCCTCACGAGGCTGACTGTAACCCATTCCAGCCCTAAAGCCAGAATCAAAATTTCTTGGCAAAGCCGGGAGTCAAACCCAGACCTACGGGGGTGACAGCCAAGAAAGCTATCTTCTGCACCACGAGGTGGTCTCGCGAAAATGTAATGTCTTGGTCATAAATATAGGCTATATAAATCTACATGAAAATAGCCTACCGCCTATCCAAACATTTTCATAAATTTAAGTTTCATATACCATTTTAAAGCTCAATGGTTTTAAAATTTACAGTTATCTTAAGTCATAGCAACAGATTTCAATGTTTACATTAAGCCACATTGTTCAAACCTGTTCAGGGATGTCGGAAATTCCTCAGATAATGTCAAGCTGCAACTCACATCCTATTCTATTGTTGGGCAAGGACTTGATTCTCATCATTGCAGAAATAATCTGTTTAATACTAGCTGTAAACATGGCCAAGGTTTCATGTGATACAAGCTAAAGGTGTAGAATGTGGTATAAATGTTTATCTCAAGTATCCAGTACCAGTACCTCTATGTCAATGTTACATAGGCATTGTGCTTGCTACACTTGTCATAGTATGTGGTACGGTATAAATTTCAGAGTGTGCATCAATTTTAATTTCTACCGTTTGATTATTCATATTTATGTGGGGGTCAGGAATCGTATGGTTTGTGAAGTGATGCTTAGGAAAAGTTGTCTCCTTTCTTTTTAAGGATCTGTGAAGGACAGAGTGGTGTGTATAATGACATACTAAAATTGTAATGGCTGATGAAGGATGTAATTAATATCCAGAACATGTCCTACTATTTGCACATTATTTATTCATTTAAGGGTTAATTAGGCAGAAAGATTTACAGAAGATTACAATTCAAGAAATATTATACTCATCAGAGTTAATTAGAGATGAATGAAACTGGGCAAGGTACTGGAAAAGTCTGTGACCTATTAAAAGGAAAGGTCCCGGCAGATTTCCCCTATATTGTTCAACCAGCCACATCTGGTTACGACCACTATATTCTTCCTAAAGTAACTCCACAGAGAGAATGAAAAGTGTCAAGAACAAACTTCTGCTTGCAATCGCACATTTTTTCTGCATTACAGTATTACTTACTTGTTTACATGGTTTATGTAGAATCAACTCGTTCAAATATTACAGTGAATTCTTCTAGGTATTATGCCATGTCTGTGCCCCATCATATCCATAGTACCGTACTTAGAAGAATTTGCAGTAATTTATTTTCTGGCCATGAAAGCCTAAACATTCCAACTCAGGCATATTTTTCTGCAAATGTTTGGGTATTCTGATATATTTTCATGGAAACATTTGACTTTTTTTTTTAAGAAACATTATTTTTTCCTGTTTTCAATTTTCAGAGGTGAAGCTCACCAATTTTGTGACTATATCCTGAAGTTGGTTGGCCTAGAAGCCTAGAGTACGGTATATAAAATATGGTAGCGAGTGTTTAATCGTAAAGAGGTTATCTCAATAGTGATTTTTAATGCCCTGGCATTGTCATTGAGGAGCAAATTTAACTTCCTAAATACTGTAACATTTAAGTTGGTCTAACACGAAAGAAATTTAATAATACTATACCTGCAAGGTTTTAGCTACCTACTAAGAAAAGTAATGTGCAATTTTTGAATGGAGCTACCTAGGCAAATCTTTACACCAAAAACCAACATATTGTTTATCGCTACCTTTTAGTAGAGAAACTAGAATTCATGTCAGATAACCTGCAGCTTCTGTGACTGATAACTATAGTTTTGTCTTGTTGTCAACAAATGTGATAGACAGGTCTGAAGCAGTTCATTATTTCAAAAACTGACTCTCTCTATCAGAAATCAAATCAGTGATTTGAGATCATGGCGATATCAGGAATGTTTGTTTATTGCATTACAACAAAGGATTTGGAAGTAATCTCATAAAGCAATAACTTCTAAATCAAAATAACTTACAATTTTATTGTTGGACAGCCAAAGGACTTAACATAATCCTCCATGGTTTTAGACAGGTGCAACGATCCATTTTCTTGGTTATCCCATCCCGTTAGAAAATGGAAGGATTGGGGTTTGAGACCTAAGGATGTTGTACAACATTAACTGCAAATCACATCACCACACTGAAGACCTGGTTTGTGAAATAAGTTGGTTCATGTCCCTTCACCTTCATTTCAAGTTAGCTTCCTTGTTTCTCATCTCAAAATGCTGAGATGGTGGCTTTCCCATAGACCACAGTCACTTCCCCATTCCTTTCTTAGCCTCTTGTACTTTCCATCTACGTTGAGACTGCATGGATGATCCTTTTCTCTAGAATGAAAGGGCTCCATGACACTGTCAATTAGGATGAAAAAGACTTTGGGAGTGAAGTAAGGGGATAAAAGAAATATTCATATCCAAGAAATAAAAATAGCCAAACATATAAGCCCATTGTTTCCACAGCCTCGGGGCCGATAACCTAGATGTTAGGCCCCTTAAAACAACAATTATCATCATCATCATCATCATGTTTCCACAGCTACTGCCATGGTCTAGAAGTAAGCATAGCTGCCTTCTAACTGGTTGGCCCAGTTTTGAATCCTGGTTTTGCCAAGGAGAATTTAAATTTTGGCCTGTAGTCATGTGTACTTGGATGTGTGTATCATTTGTCTCATAAACTGCCTTATTGTGATGGCTGTATTAGTGTGTGCATTTATAATTTTAGGTGAGGGTAGGGAAGGAGACGACTATCGCCTTATGTTAGGGGTAGTTTACCGTCTCGGCATTTACCTGCAGTAGAAGTGGGAAACCAAGGAAAACCACTTACAAGATGGCCGAGATGGGAATCAAAATCACCTCTTCTCAGTTTTGCCTCACAAAGCTGAGTGTATCCCGTTCCAGCCCTCAGACCAGAATGCTAGTTGCTACACCATGAGGTGATCTAAGTGAAAAGGGATGGATTCTAATCCACCTCTTGGTCCTAATAGAAGTGACTTTCTATGGTTTCTAATTCCCCTTCCCCCTCCCAGAATGCTCCATGCACCAAACATTCCATCTTCAAATTATTTTGCATGCCCAATTAAATGGAGTAATATAGCTCGGGTGGTGTTGGGGTAGCGCACCTGCCTCGCACCAGGAGACCTCGGGTTCGATTCCAGGCTCCGTCAGGGATTTCAGAAACCGGCGTGAGGGCTGGAACTGGGTGTACACAGCCTCGCAAGGACAATTGAATAGCTGTCTGACAATGAGGCAGCGCCACGCTCATGGAGACCAAGATTAACGGCCGAGGGGACCCAAGGCGCTCACCACGCGTCACCACATAATCTGCAGGCCAAATGGCTGGGTGGCGATCGCATAGTAGGCCTAGGCCCTTCATGGACTGTAGTGCCACGGGGTTTGTTTGTTTGTTTGTTTCGTTTTAATGGTAGTTCGGAGACTACGGTTTCAATAGTCTTCTTAGAATGTACAGTATATGGGTGTTAACTTTAAAAATACCCGCACGAGTCTCTCTGGAGGACTCACACATTATTACTATTACGTAAACATATCTTGCATAAGAATCATGGCCCTACTAATAATATAGTTCATCGTATCTTGGTGAGAAAAATACCTTACCTGTATGTGCATTTGCTCAAAGAACTTTTTCTTTTCTGAATTTTTATTCCATACATATTTTTTTTTTTTTAATATTAGGCATCCACCTATAAATTTTAACTCAACTAAAATTTGTATTATTTTGTGTTAAGAGGGACAGATGACCTTGCTGTTCCGCCCCTTAAACAACAATAACTATCCATACTATGTGTGATGTTAATGAGCAATTCTGAGAATATTTACAGCGGATCTAGATTGCAGTCATGGATCACCTTGTGGCGTAGTGACTACCATTCTTGGCTGTTGCCCCAGAGGTCTGGGTTTGATTCCCGGCTCTGCCAAGAAATGTAATTCTGGTCTGAGGGCTGCAACAGGGCACACTCAGTCTCGTGAGGCACAACTGAGAAGAGGAGGGTTTGATTCCCACCTCAGCCATCTTGGAAGTGGTCTTCCGAGATTTCCCACTTCTTCTGCAGGCAAATGCTGTGATGGTTCCTAAGTTAAAGCCAATGCCACCTCCTTACCAATCCTCACCGGAATTGCAAATACACATACTCAGACAGGCATCACAATAACACAGGTTATCAATCAAAATTCCACACTCGCCCAAGTACACGGGGCTAAATGACCACGATGCCCAGGCCCCTGAAATGAAACAACAGATTGCAGTCGATGTACAGAAGTTGTCTAACATGGTGGCCAGATTGCTCCTTAGTGCCTCTTGGTCTATTGGAATGGCTGTAACATCCGCCGCATTATACCATAGTCGAACTGTTCCTCTATTGGAGCACGAAGATTGGGATTCTCTGCCGTCACTGTCTCATGAAGCCATAGCCAGGTGGCTATGCTAATACTTGTTGTTTCATGTAGGAGGTTGTACTTCATGGTCGTCAGCCCTGTGTACTTGGGCGTGAGAAGAAACCCATACAACAGGAGCAATCGAGTGTGGCAACGGGTGGGTGAGAGATTTCACAAGCTCTTCATCCAGGAACGCCTCCAACAGCAAGGAAATTGTCATGTTTTGTGGTGGGATCATGTTTGGTCGACGTACGCCTCTAATTCCTATCCACGGTAACATGACCGGTCTGGTATACAGAGACAACATCCTCAAACCTGTCGTTACAGGATTCGCTGCCACAATGGGTGAGGGCTTTACACTAGTGGACGATAATGCCCATCGAGCTAGGGTGGTCATCAGTTCCTTCAGATGCAAGGCATACGGAGAATGGAGTGGCCTGCATATTCTGCGGACATGAACAGTATCGAACATGCATGGGAAAAGGTTAAGAGTGCAGTTTCGCACTGTCCCAATCCTCTAACAAACAAAGAAACATTCAGCAACTGATTGAAGCTGCTTTCCAAGAGTGGGATAATCTGCCCCAAAACCAGGTTGATTCGTTGGTTCTCAGTACGGTATGCCTCTTTGTCGGCAAGCATGCCTTAGGGCTCGTGGTGGCCATACATGGTATTGATATGCCCCAACTAGAAAAAGATTGCCACTTTTGTTAAGCTTTTAGTGTTTGTCTCTTTTGCACAACATATTGTGTGTTGTTTTTCTTTGTATGCCATTACATACTACCTTACCAGGGAATTGTTACTGCTAGACGTGGAGCACGGCTGTTGTGTATACATTACGTCAGCTCGCCTCGCTATGGCTGCCGCGAGCGGTTGCTGGGCAAGAGGGGGAACTCATGCACAGTCGTACAATGAGAACACGCCGCACAGCGCACGACCCAGCACGAATCATGCACACAAATGACATGCGATGAGGTTTCGCTGGCGACAACTGCACGTCTATCGCAGGAGTGTGGCTGGGCGGAGCGCATTAGTTCCGATTTCCGCCACCGGTAACAATTCGCTGGTAGGATAGTACACATAGCAAAACACTAAATCGCAATATGCAAAACCTTTTTTTGAGTACTGTTCAAGTTACAAACACTGCTAGTCCCCATAACACTCTAGGGGCAGATGACCTCGAAGTTCTGCCCCTTAAAACAACAATTACATTACATTCACCACAACACTGATTATCAAATACCATGCACACACAAGTACACGGGTCATAGACCAAAGAGGTCCTAATTGGAACTATAATAATATATACAGTACCGGTATGTCAAAAAATATGGTTATATAAATGACTCCAGATTATAGCTTACCAAGAGGCATACATAGGCCTACTTTGAACCGGCCTTGGTGGCCGAGAGCGCTAATGTGCTACCTCGTGCCTCGCTGGCATCGGGAGAGCGTGAGTTCGAATCCCACCTCTACCGTCCTGAAAATGGTTTTCGTGGTTTCCCATTTTCACTACCAGGCAAATGCCGGGACGGTTCCTTTCAATAAATCAACGGCCAATTTCCCTTCCCTGACCCGTCCTGAAAAGAAAAGTACATGGCCATTGGCTGCATTAATAAAATTATACATACTTTGAAACTTTAGTGTTTAAAATAAGACTGCTGTTACGACTTGAAACTGAATCCCAGCACCCTGCGCAGAGTGTGAACTGATAACACCACGATAGCCCTTTGTTAACTCTTGGGCCTAGTAACTGAAGCTATGGCATGTAGTTAGGTCTCCTAATGACCAGTATTAATTCTGCTATGATGTACATGTCGCTTACAGGTACCAACTGCAAAGACCTGCCCCAGGCCTCTCCAAAAGCAACACAGCATTATGAGCCTAACATTTCTCTCATCCAGGTGTAAAAACCGTCCATCGCATGGAAAACTCTACTACATTATCTCAATTTCTGCAGAATGGGGAGAATAAGGAGTTGACATACCACTGACAAGTAAAAAGTGCGGTGCGGATAGATGGCAACTTATTAGTCGTGACGAGGTTAAAGTTAGGTCTGATTGGTGTTAAGCTATAGTTAGAGCAAGTTTAGGACTGAGCGTTTTACTTGATTGATTGGCGACACCATTGCACATAGTGTTATTTACCAGTTATATTACTTTATTACATTCACTAGCGACAGAAAGCAAAGCAAACTTGTAGCTTCACGTGGCTCTCGTGATCATAAGCCACAGAACCTTTCTTTTTTATATTTGGAATTTGAACCACTGGATGCAACTTTAGAATTCTAACATGCATTAACCAAGAATCAAAACCCAGTCCAAAACTATAATATGACGACTTGAGGATCTCCGAATGGAGATCTGGGTGTGACCTTGGCTTCTAGGATTAAAGAAGCAGGCCTCTGTACGAAGGGTGGTTGGCCGGTTTACTTACTGTAAGCCCTGAGCTTGTATTTCAGCTTTACTTTACTTATTTTTAGGCCATCTGTAGGCTAAACAAAACAATCTACCAGTAAATGTATCGTCTATTTGTTGAATCTGAAAGCTACTTGTTGCTCCTATAATAGCCATACAAAGACGTGGAACTAATAAAGGTAATGAAAAGAGATTCCTTAGCACATAACTTACAGTACCGATATTGAATTCTTCTTGGAACACAAGATAATGAACGGAAGTGTGAGTAGGCTAAGAAATGAGGAGTAAGAAGTAGCCTAGGCATATCATGAAATGTGAAAATAACACTGCATAATAAGACTGTCCCCACCCATCAACATGACATTTTTATTGACTAAATAAATTCCCGGGTATTTACGTTAGGAAGAACATTAAAAATTAACACTTATTTACAGTTACTGTAGAAAACTTGAATTGCATTATCTCAGACTACAAAGGTTTAAGATACAAAATCCACATTTCCCCCACACTTTTCAATATATTGTGTGTTAATTTAATCATTAAAAACATATCATAACCTTTCATCGTTACGATGCAATCACAATGCGACACCACAGGACTGGAGGAGGAATGTGGTGTTAAACATTAAATTCCACACTTCTTAGAATTAAAACACAGTAGTATTAACACTTTCTATTTTCTTGTTATTTATTTTCTTAAAATATCTGATTATAAAGAGAGCTAGTGTGTTGAAATAGAGTTAAATAAATGACATAAAATATACATTCATCAATCAGCTGTTTATCATGTGTTTGTCCGTAAGTGGTGCTACCTAGCGGCTTATAGGTGTATTGGTGCTCCCCCTTATCAATTGTTTTTTTGAAAATCCGTTCTTCCGGTTTTGCCGAAGTGTCCATACTGTATTGGTATCTATACTGTGGATCAGCTGTTGAGAACTCGTGGCCCATTTCGACATGGGTAGACTTATCTTCTTCATGAGAGAGGTGAGTTCATAGTAGAGTGCGATCGCTTCATTTTCTCCTCGGGCACCTGCGATAATGTCGTCCATGAATGTATTTTCATCTATGTATGAAGCCGCGGAAGGAAACTGAGATCTGTTTCTAGTGGCTAGTTCTCTCAGCGTAGCTGAAAGGAGAAATGGGCTGCAAGTCAGTCCGAATGGGAGTCTTGTGAAGCGGAAAATCGCTTGCTCGTTGGAAGCCACTTGAGCACCACTCTCATCTTCGACAACACGGTACCACAGGAATCTGGTCAAGTCCCTATCCTCTTCGTGAAGCGACAACTGAAGAAACGCTTGGCTGATGTCTCCCATCACACCGAGGTGAATGAACGGAACCACAATACTGCAAACATTTCGGGGAGTAGGTTGGGTCCCATTTCCAGGGTATCGTTGAGTGGACGCGCGTTTTCTTCGTGTGACGATGCGTCGAAGACTATACGCCATTTAATGGTTCCATGTTTCTCTTTCTTTACTATGTGATGAGGAAGATAAAACTCATCCGTACGGGTTTCCTCTGGAGCTAGTTCCACGTAGCCTTTCCCTATGTAGTCCATCATGTGGTTCGTATATGTTTGTCTCAGGACTTCGTTCTTCCGGAATCGGGTTTCCAGTGATTGGAATCGTTTTTCTGCAACGTGATAGTTGTTGGCAAGTTCCATAGTTTCCTTGCCTGGCAATCGTACGACTCTTCTTTGGTCCTCAATACTGTAAGACGCGTGAAATTGTGTTAGAAGTGATGTGTCTTTAGCGCTCATTGATCGGTCTTGTTCAGCTGCAATCCCAACGGACTCCAGATCCCAAAAACGTCGAAGAGAGTCGTCACAGGGCATGGAGTGACATGCATCGATGAAGTTTACAACCGTGTTAGTAGCTGATACACCTGAGCGGTTTCCGGTGAATATCCATCCAAATTTCGATGGAATTAACACAACTGACGAGGAGAGTCGTATCGGGGCAGAGTCACTGACGATTGTCCAATACTGATCTCCTCCGATTAACGGCTCGATTGGAAGGTCAGCTGAATCATCTGTAGGGTCAGCCAATTGCAGTTTCCGCGTTTGTCCGGTCATCGTGATATCTCGTGGTACTGCTGGGTGGTGAGAAAAAGAGTGGATGGTTTCGAATGCCTTCAAGGTTACTTGGGAACTGTCCCAAAATCCTCTCGTTTTCAGGCGAACGAACCTACGTGAATGTGATGTGTTGGATGGTGTTTCAAACGCGTGGACCTTTAATGATGCGTCTCCAATGACGTCCAGACCCAGTTCATCGACCAAAGAACTTTTGACGAAACTGGATTGACTACCTCCGTCGAGAACGCACCTCGTCAGCTTACTCGAACCCCTTGGTCCCGAGATCCATATTCTAGCAGTCTGGAGATGGGTAAATCCCGGAGTAGTGACGTTTATTTTACCAACGGCGGTTGTTTCTGTGCAATTCGCGACAGGGGAATGACTTAAGTTGCTGCAAATCGCTCTATGGTGACCTTTTCCACACTGGGTACACGAAACTCTTCCTTTCCTGCTACAGTCCTTTGTGTGATGGCCTCGTTTAAGACAGAGGAAACAACGCGATGACTGCTTCAATTTCTGAGTTCGAGCGTCAGTCTCGGTTACCTTAGTACAATCCTGAGCCCAGTGTCCTCTTCCCTCACAAAAGACGCAGAATGGCTGTAGTCTTTCCTTCTTTCTCTTCTTCCCTTTCTTCGCGTGAGTGTCAATCTGGAACTCCGCTGTTGTTGGGACAGAAAGAAGCCGAATCGTTTGACTGATGAGGGCGCCTTCAACCTCTTCGTTCAAAAAACACATGAGTTTGATGATGTCACCTTCACTAACGTCTCTCCGCGTGTGGATGATCCAACGTCGGCAGATATCATCTGGGAACGCTCTGAGTATCTAAGGGGGCTAGCACGCGACCGTAGTTGGCAATATTTTCTCCCAGAGCCTGCAGTGCTTGAATCCGTCGGTTGCTCTCAACGTAAGTGTGATTTAGGGACTCGGGGGTGACGGAGTGTATCGGCGGTATGTTTTCCAGATAGTCTAAGTGCGCCTGGATAATTCTATTTTCATCTCCGTACTTGGAAATGAGAATTTTCTTTGTGTCATTATAAGTGCCGGCTGTGATAGCAATACCGTCGACGAGATACTTGGGTTTCCCTTCTAAGTAACCTCTCAGAAAGACGTGTTTGTCGACCTGCGATACTGTAGGATTCTGGTCAATGGAAGTAGTGAACTGCTCCCAAAAGCGAGACCATTCTTCTATATCTCCCGTGAAGGGGCTAAGTTTTATGGTGGGTAACTTAATTGGATGTGACGTGGGCAAGGCAGTGGGGGTGGTGCGAGCTTCGTTTATGGACAGAGTAGAGGTGACAGAGTAAAGTTTCTTGTCTGCTCCAATGGTAGCTTTCTGTATGGCGCGCTTTACATTGTCAATATATTCGTCACATACAGTAATGTCAGCATTGTATTCTGCGTCAGATAATAGATCATGAATACCATCGTCCAGTTAGGTTAAGCTAGTGAGTGTTTCCTGCAGTCTATCGCGGTGGAATGTGAAGTCTTCTAATGCTGTGTCTTCTGTAAGGCTGTTAATGGCTGTAACGAAGCGTGTGGCATTTGTTCTCTCACGTGTCCTCTTCCTTTTCAGATTGTGCAGGGTTGCTGCAGTAGCGGTCTCTTGTTCCGTCGGCATAATGGGTGCAATAAATCTTAAGCTTGACTGACCGGTCTCCCTCCAGACGTGACGTAGTGAGCGGTGAGCGTAATGTGGGCAAGGGGGGGGGGGGTAGGGGTGCTCCGTACCAGGACCTTCTATACTACCGGACCTGACACTGGTGGCGGGTAAAATGCAAGATGGCTGACGTAGTTGGTTGTTGTTTATAATGATGTGTGGTTTTGTTTACGATGTGATAGTGTTGTGATAGCCTAGTGGAGTGAATAATCCCTATATCGCTTAGCAATCGTCTCACTTGATTTGCTGTGCTTAGTGGTTATTGCTTTCGTGTAAATAAATGCCTGCATTATCATAGTGCTTCATAAACTCGAGACACCGGTACCTTCTGATTCCATCAATTCTACTAGTGAGTAAGTTGGTCCATTTATTATTCTGTTTAGGGTTTATAAATTATTAGTAATGGTAATCCATTATGAGCAAGCATAATAATAATTAACGTATTCCATTTTTAGGTCTAAGAAGATCTGAAAATTGATTACGAAGAAACATAACCTGCTTTTTAAATTGGATGCAGTGTCCACTAATCCAGTTTTAAGCCTGCTAGTTCAAGGATCTTATCACGTACTTGGTGTGGATTCCTGTTTTTTATAAACTATCAGTAGGCTTACCCGTGGAGATATGCCTCGGAACTGTTGTGTGCCTGGATGCAAATCCAATTATCATAAAGATAAACCATTAGTGCCTACTTTCCAATTTCCCAAAGAAAAAGAACTTAGGGATAAATGGACAAGAAGCATTCATCGTGATGCTTTTTCTCCGACAGCTAATTCAGCTGTTTGTATCAAACATTTTGTCCCTGAATTAGTTATTACAGAAGACAAATTCCCTTGTGCAGATGGCTCAGTTGTAACTGTACCTAGAAAAAGAACAAAACTACAAGAAGGTGCATATCCTACCATCTTTGAAAACCAGCCATCATATTTAACAAAACAGTTGCCTCCAAAAAGAAAGGATCCAAAGGAACGCATGAAGCAAGTTCTTGCCCGTGATGAGCAACAGTATAGTGAGTGGACTGAAAGAGATACAATATTAGGGCTTGAAGAATTTAAAAATGAAGTAGGCACTAGATATGTGGGGCCTTTCACATTATTTACCAAAGTTAGGCATGTTTTGCTGTGTAAAATTGATGACAGCCCCAATGAAGCACCTAAAATTAATACCTCCATCAGAATTTCACCATCCTTTTCTGTGGAAATTTTCCACAACAATTTGCATCTCCCCAGCAGTCAGTTTCAGTGGTGTCTTGGCGATAACTTGCTTTGTGATAAATGGACCAAGTTTGATTGTCTACTGAGTCACCTAGCAGGTTTCCAGATAGAAGATTTAGATGGTAAACAGAAACTTAATCTCTTACTTGGTCGGTTCCTACGTGTTAATATTGACAACTTCGACATTACCACTAAAAAGAAATTGAAATTCCTACAGGAACAGTTTCAACTTTCCCTGTCCACTCAGCCAAGATATCCTGGGCTTCAACATTATTTTATTCTTTTCCTGGGGCTTATCATTTTGTTCACTCCAGCCAAGTGTTAGCAGTACCTCATCCATCTTATTTAAGAAGACTGTTGTGTAAAATGGGAACAAACTGTGCAGGGATCAGCGTTTCAAAGGAATCATACTTACGGGAGAAATGCAAGCTTCTGAGTGACCATGAAAAAGATGTGTGTATCTTGTTAGATGAGATTTATGTTGCCCCTAGACTAAGTTACAAGGGTGGAAAAATTGAAGGAGTTGCTTTGAACAGACCAAATGAAATTCATTGTGCGACTACAATACAGGCATTCATGATAACGTCACCTTTGTGTAGATTTTCAGATGTTGTTGCTCTATTTCCTGTGAAGAACTAAAACAGTGACATGCTGTATAAAATGACTTTAGAAGTACTCACTGTATTGGAAAAGAGTGGGTATGTTTCCCTTTGTCTTATATCGGGCAATAATAAAGTAAACAAAGGCATGTTTCAGCACATAAGTGGAGGTTCTTTGAAAACCAGTATAAAGAATCCAGCCAACAATGACAGGAACTTATTTTTGCTGTTAGACTCTGTCCACCTACTCAAATGCATTCGCAATAATTGGCTGAATTCCCAAGACCAGGTTCTTAACATTCCAGACATTGGTGATCAGCTGTCAGCAGTTCAAGCTCAATTGCAAAGTCAACCAGGTGATGAATGTTCAGCAACATGTGTGTATTACACCCAAGAAGCAAGATTTCAGGACCTGATAAACTTGTATGAATCAGAGAAGAAATCTCTTCTTAAAGAAGCTCCTGCAATCACAAGAAAAGCTCTGTTCCCCACTTCCTTTGAAAAGCAGAGTGTGCCTTTAGCCCTAAAAGTTTTCGATGAAAGGAATGTTGTAGCGCTAGAAAGAAAGAAAATGGAGGTGGTTGCTCAGAAGGTACGATAATGATTCTCAAACTTATAATTCGATGGTGGAAGATCATTAATGTAAAGAATCCACTAAAAGGAAAGCATCTCAGGGATGAAGATTGTGTTCCTGTTACTGGACCAGAAGATAAGAAGTTAAAATTTTTAGAAGAATTTTCAATTCTGGCATGCTTCAGCAATTAATGGAAAGTTGACAAATGAGACACACACAGCTTTGACTCACACCATTGATTGTATTGTACAAATGTGTACATATATTTTCCATACCCTGAAATGGAAATATATATCATTGGGGAAGTTTCAAACTGACAAGCTTGAAGGTCGATTTGGTCAGTACCGCCAGATGAGTGGTGGTAACTACAGTGTCTCAGTAGAACAGATCTTAGAATCTGAAAGAAAATTAAAGATATGTAGTGTTTTGAAAATGAAATCAGCCTCTCTTGGCGAATTTTCCATAATATCTTTTGTTGAATCTTGTTCAGACTACAGTACTTGTGCTTCTGATGATGAAATTGTATCCGACATTAGCATGGACAAATTTGATACAGTACTGCAATGCATTGAGTCAGTCAGGGTTGATGAAAGCAGTGAAAGAGTGATGATTTGTATCGGTGGATATGTCGCACATAGTGTTCTAAATGTGCTGTGGATGAACAAAAACAAGTGTGAAACCTGTGTATCAGTGTTCATGACAGACAGGGACTTGTTAATAGAATGCCAAAACAAGTTCTCTTACTTTGATGCTCTCAATCGTGGTGGTCTGAAGTGTCCCGCAGACATTGTGGTGACTTTGTGTACAATTCTCTATAAGATATTTTGTATTTTAGTCAGTGAACCTTATGAGAAATACTTCCTACTGTTGGTTAAACGCCAAAGGGAACTTGTCATGCAGTTAGCAGTGGTTCACTTTGAACTGTACTTTACAGACTTCGATATTGTCTGTGAATGTGGAATGTCTATGAGAAAATTGGCAGTTAAATGCAGTAAGGTGTTGAGTAACATTTTTCTCAAAATTACTGCAAAGTGCAGGCTGAAAGACTTAATTTGAAGGGAAAGTTTATTCGCAAGGCTTCCACATTAAATAAGTAGGTTTTATGTCTAAAACCAACAAATTAATGAATTATTTCATGTGCATATATTTCTCTATGTCGCCTCCGTAGCGTAGCGGTCAGCATGGTTAGCTGCCGTCCCGGAGGTCCTGGGTTCGATTCCCGGCTCTGCCACGAAATTTGAAAAGTGGTATGAGGACTGGAACGGGGTCTACTCAGCCTCGGGTGGTCAAAATGAGTAGAGGGGGTTCGATTCCCACCTCAGCCATCCTCGAAGTGGTTTTCCGTGGTTTCCCACTTCGTCTTCGGGCAAATGCCGGGATGGTACCTACTGTAAGGCCACGGCCGCCTCCTCCCCTCTTCCTCGCCTATCCATCCCAATCGTCCATCCCTTCCCATCCCTCATGAGGCCCCTGTTCGCTTTGCAGGTGAGGCCGCCTGGGCGAAGTGCTAATCACACCTCCCCAGTTGTAGCCCTCCAGACCAGATGTTCCAGGCTCCAGGACACTGCCCATAGAGGCGGTAGTGGTGAGTTCCCTCGCTGAGTCCGTGGGAACCACCAACCTAGAGGGTAAATTGACTAAATAAAAAAAATATATATATATTTCTCTACTGTAGGTTTATGGTAATTTTTTGTTCTTCAAATGTAAGTTGCATCAATTAACTTACTATCCAGTGTATTTTGTATAAACATTTTAGTTGGTAGAATGCCATTTGATCTCATAAATAGGACTAGCCTTCATGTTTATGGATTTACATGGAAATTACGTATTTCATGTATGTAGGCAGTCGTGACCTTATGATAGGAATTAACTAGATATTTACCTTCAGTATGTGTGGGAACCCATGGTAAACCACCCGCTGGGTGGCTAAGGGGAGAATCGAACCCAACATTTCCCGGTTTACCTCACTAGCCCTCTTACCCTCAGACTAGAATTAGATTTTGTGACAGTCAGGAATCAAACATGAATCCCAGAAGTGACAACCAAGAACTACACCACCTGGTTGGTCACATTTATTTTTAAGAATAATATGTACTAAAAAGAAATTGAAATTCCTACAGGAACAGTTACAACTTTCCATGTCCACTCAGCCAAGATATTCTGCAGATCTCTCCTGTGGGCTTCAACATTATTTTATTTGATTATTTTTCTAATGGAACTCCGGTATTTCAACTCCTGGGGTACCTCCCCATGCCTGTCTCTTATACAGCTACACACACTACTACATTCATCACGTAATCGGAGGAATTCAACCCACACCTAACTGCACGGGGCTGATAACCAAGATGTCCCAAGCCCATAAAATGAATTAACAGCCGACAAAATCACGTCATGATGTTATTTTGTGTTGTGTTGGATTCTGACACACGTCATGCGTTTGATGACCGATCACCAACTACGGCGGCCATCTTGGATTGCAGTGTCAGGTCCGGTAAGGTCCGTACCGCACCGGTACCTTTAAGGACTGACAGAGGGCGTGCTAGGTCCGTGGAAGGTCTTAAGACCTTGTTAACAGAGTGCGCTGGAGAATGACTGGTAGGGGGCGTGAGCTAATAGATGGCGCTGTTGAGTTGATGTAGGCATGTGCGATCAGATCGCACGGAACTGAACGGAACTACACATGCGTGACCCGTTGCAAGGTCCAGTGGTGGAAAGATATTCTACTGCTCGTGTATAGGTTAAGGATACACTGGATTCCTTAATACGTCATGCACAATATATTCATGCAGGCATTTCAAAAATAATACAACATCCGTGCATACAGGGTTCTCTTTAGCGAGGGCCAGTTACGTCTACCTCGCTAATAATAATAATAAACAAATTCAGTAGACAGGATGCGTGCTTCTCGATTGACAATACGCAGTTCCTGATCGTGTAATACCAGTCGTATATTAGCTTCATAAATCCAAATGATAATAATGAATAAATATCAGTTGTTTCAACATGCTATTTTCTTTCGTATTGAAGTTGACTTATCTGCTAGTGCAGTGTAGGCTAATGGAGGCATCTCAGCGTCGGGAGTGGCGTGGTGCTTTGGAGTAGGCTATCCTCTTTTCCCTCGTCGTGGAGCTTCCTGTAGTGTAGAAAGCTCGTCTGTAGATACAATTGCGTTGTAGAAATTAATCCGTAGTCTTCCCGAGTGTTTCGGCACCAAATGTTGAGGGATAGGGAGGTGTAAACAGACAACACACACTGGTCACTATTCTAAACTTGCCATCTTGTATTGCACACCACAGAATACAGAGTAACAAATACAAAGAACCGGGAGGGACAGATATAACACACACACACTGCAGTCCAACATAATGTCAATGGCTATGGAGCTTGGGAGGTGGCGCCATCTGTGGCCAGGTTGGAAGTCAATTCCCAACACCGATTATCATTCCGAGTTCGCTGTTAAATGAAATTTAAAATTCCTCGTGATATCAAAATGCAAATATAATAATATTTTGCATTACTTCTTTTGTAACAATTTCTTTGCCTGCTTTATGAATGGAATGAAATAATGAAATATTAAAGATATGAAGGAGCTTAATTGAATTGTCTTAATATTGAAAATTAACTTTTAAATATGAAATCAAAATACAGCGTTAAAATACAAATATTTGCTATCAAACTATATTTTAATTTGAAAGATTTAAAGAAACGTATTAGAGTTAACTATATATTTAACCTAACCATAAATAACTTTAAAATATTTTGAAAACATCGTACGTCACATAACAACAAATAAAAGAAGAATTTTAAATATAATAATTTAGTTTAGAACTTCTTTATATACAACTAGCTATTACCCCCCGGCTTCACCCGCAATAACATTTGGAATCCCGTTATAACATTAGTTATAAAAATTTGTCCTGTAGTGGAAGATAATGACGGCAACATGGAGCGTTGAAATTGGAAATCGGGTGCAATATACGACGGGGAGCTTTCATTTAAGGCAGGTCCCCTAGCCTACTGCCATGTCTATTGAGAGTGACAAGAGTTTAGTGCTTTTCAGTCGGTCAACACGAATGTACCCAAAAGAGATGGGTTATACCCTAATCCTGAAATAAATTACATGAGATTAATAAAACACTAAGATGACCAGTTTCGATCGTCAAGCGATCATCATCAGATCCATTACACTTAGGCTACAAAATCCATGTTTGAAATACAGGTGAAAATATTTACAATATGTACAATTATTTAGTTGCAGTATTGGTACTGCAACTGTCAGTGTATGCTAAATGCAATATATATGTTAGGTGAAATGCTAAATGGTGATAGCTATCCGGAGATTGTACTTTAGAGAGATTATATGGTTGTAAACTATGGTTAAACTATACAAATTTTAGGCTAACTACTTATCTGATTGTCTTACGTACTACAGCTACTCGCAGTTTTCGTGCTCACTGGAACTCACTGTGCGGTCGACTGCGGTGGTTATCTTAACGACTGTTTTTTCCTGCCTTCTCCCCCCCCCTTGCCCCTACGTGCTGTGGGGAGTGATAGCGATGTGTTTATGTGAGGTGTTGCCAACCTAGATAAGATGTATGTTATTGAATGAGGTGGGTCTACAACTATTAAAGACCGTGGATTAGCCCTCGCCACGCGTGGAGCATAACCCATTCGAACTAAGCGTTGACGGTCTTATGAGGACGTCCCGGCACCTTTAATACTGCCGCGAATATGGGCCTTGGTTTATTGTAGAAGAAAAGTACATCGTACACCTGATCCAGATAACATTTACCTATAAAAAAAACCCTAATTTCCCCCCTTTTTTATCTAGCTTGGCTGTGTAGCTAAATTGTGTTTTGTTTCCGGCAGGGTGTGTGTTTTTAGTAGCGTGAAGGGGGGTGAGCTCTCCATGAACGTGTGTTCATTTAGATTGTTGGGATTGTTTCGTTTGGCTAGGTGTATCTCGATTGATTCCTTTATGTCAAGAGCTCTGCCTTTCGATTCGTGATGGATTATTTTAAGGTCCGACTCTATGTTGGTAAAGCTGTGCCCTGCGTCACACATATGTTCGCACACGGCTGAATGTGTTCCGTATCTTATCGCATTCCTATGTTCATTATAACGTGTGTCTACTCGCCTTCCACTCTGCCCGATGTAATTAGCTTGACAATCGGTGTCTTGGCACGTTATAGAATATACCCCTGACCTTGAATACGGGTCACGTTTATTTAGATTACTATTTAGGAGGTGCCTAGCGGTTGTGTTTTTCGTCGTGAAAGCTATCTTTATGCCTTGCTTTTTGAATAGGTTAGTGATTTTATATGTATTCGCATTCACATAGTTGAAACGCGCAATTTTTTTCTCATTACTGTCCGGTTTGGGAATCGTTTTATCTTTATTTTTATGTTTAGCTATAATTTGATTTATTTTGCTTGACGAGAAGTTGTTTTCATTTGCTATTTGCATAATAGTACTTATTTCCTTATTATAGTTGTCTTTTGACATGGGTATGTTTAAAGCCCTGTGCACCATTGAATTGAAACCCGCTAGTTTGTGCGTACTGGGGTGATTAGACTGATTGTCGATTGCATGCGAGGTTTGTGTTGCTTTCCGGAATATGGAATATGAAAAGTCGTTGTCTTTACGTTCAATAGTTATATCGAGATAATTTATTTTCCGGTCTATTTCGGATCCTTAGTGAATTTGATAGAGTGGTGAAGGCTATTAATGGATTGGAGAATTGTTTCTTCGCTTGTTAGTTCAGTATCGTAGATGCAAATTACATATTACTATTCCCTTTGTTGAAGTCTTTTCTAAGGACGCATTTTCTAGTGCATTGATGAAGATGTCAGCGATTAACCCACTTAGTGGCGATACCATTGCTAGGCCTTCTCTCTGTGTGTATATTTTATTGTCGAATTGAAACACGTTTTGGGTGAGAACGACCCTCAGTAATCTCACAATCTCTTCAATTTCTTTTACCGAATTGTTGGATTTTAAGTTGTTTTCGATAGTGTTGATTGCTTCAATAATCGGAATATTGGTGTACATGTTAGTTACGTCGAAGGATACTAGCCTGAAGCTAGGTTCCATTAGTAGGGTGTTCAATGCTGTTACTAGTTCTGTTGTGTTCTTTACAGAGTTGTTTTTGTCGTTGGAAAGACGGCATTTTAAGATTTTTAGTAACTCTTTGCTGATTTTGTAATTAGGGGCATTCCTACAATTGACTATTGGTCTCATTGGGCATTCCTTTTTGTGTATTTTTGGTTGTCCCCTCAATGACGGTATTTTCGGGTTCATGTTTATTAGTTTTGATTTTTCGGCTTTGGTCAGTATGTATTCTGTTTCTTTTAGCGCACTTTTTATTTGTTTTTGGAATTTGTTGGTGGGGTCTTTTGTTAATTCCTTGATTTCGTTGTTGTTTAGGAATTCGACTGTTTTTTCAATGTATTCTGTTTTGTTCAAAATTACTGTAGTGTTTCCCTTATCTGCTTTTGTGATGAACAAAACAGAATACATTGAAAAAACAGTCGAATTCCTAAACAACAACGAAATCAAGGAATTAACAAAAGACCCCACCAACAAATTCCAAAAACAAATAAAAAGTGCGCTAAAAGAAACAGAATACATACTGACCAAAGCCGAAAAATCAAAACTAATAAACATGAACCCGAAAATACCGTCATTGAGGGGACAACCAAAAATACACAAAAAGGAATGCCCAATGAGACCAATAGTCAATTATAGGAATGCCCCTAATTACAAAATCAGCAAAGAGTTACTAAAAATCTTAAAATGCCGTCTTTCCAACGACAAAAACAACTCTGTAAAGAACACAACAGAACTAGTAACAGCATTGAACACCCTACAAATGAAACCTAGCTTCAGGCTAGTATCCTTCGACGTAACTAACATGTACACCAATATTCCGATTATTGAAGCAATCAACACTATCGAAAACAACTTAAAATCCAACAATTCGGTAAAAGAAATTGAAGAGATTGTGAGATTACTGAGGGTCGTTCTCACCCAAAACGTGTTTCAATTCGACAATAAAATATACACACAGAAAGAAGGCCTAGCAATGGGATCGCCACTAAGTGGGTTAATCGCTGACATCTTCATCAATGCACTAGAAAATGCGTTCTTAGAAAAGACTTCAACAAAGGGAATAGTAATATGGAAAAGATACGTAGATGATGTAATTTGCATCTACGATACTGAACTAACAAGCGAAGAAACAATTCTCCAATCCATTAATAGCCTTCACCACTCTATCAAATTCACTAAGGAATCCGAAATAGACCGGAAAATAAATTATCTCGATATAACTATTGAACGTAAAGACAACGACCTTTCATATTCCATATTCCGGAAAGCAACACAAACCTCGCATGCAATCGACAATCAGTCTAATCACCCCAGTACGCACAAACTAGCGGGTTTCAATTCAATGGTGCATAGGGCTTTAAACATACCCATGTCAAAAGACAACTATAATAAGGAAATAAGCACTATTATGCAAATAGCAAAGGAAAACAACTTCTCGCCAAGCAAAATAAATCAAATTATAGCCAAACATAAAAATAAAGATAAAACGATTCCCAAACCGGACAGTAATGAGAAAAAAATTTGCGCGTTTCAACTATGTGAATGCGAATACATATAAAATCACTAACCTATTCAAAAAGCAAGGCATAAAGATAGCTTTCACGACGAAAAACACAACCGCTAGGCACCTCCTAAATAGTAATCTAAATAAACGTGACCCGTATTCAAGGTCAGGGGTATATTCTATAACGTGCCAAGACACCGATTGTCAAGCTAATTACATCGGGCAGAGTGGAAGGCGAGTAGACACACGTTATAATGAACATAGGAATGCGATAAGATACGGAACACATTCAGCCGTGTGCGAACATATGTGTGACGCAGGGCACAGCTTTACCAACATAGAGTCGGACCTTAAAATAATCCATCACGAATCGAAAGGCAGAGCTCTTGACATAAAGGAAGCAATCGAGATACACCTAGCCAAACGAAACAATCCCAACAATCTAAATGAACACACGTTCATGGAGAGCTCACCCCTCTTCACGCTACTAAAAAACACACCCTGTCGGAAACAAAACACAATTTAGCGACACAGCCAAGCTAGATAAAAAGGGGGGAAATTAGGGTTTTTTTTATAGGTAAATGTTATCTGGATCAGGTGTACGATGTACTTTTCTTCTACAATAAACCAAGGCCCATATTCGCGGCAGTATTAAAGGTGCCGGGACGTCCTCATAAGACCGTCAATGCTTAGTTCGAATGGGTTATGCTCCACGCGTTGCGAGGGCTAATCCACGGTCTTTAATAGTTGTAGACCCACCTCATTCAATAACATACATCTTATCTAGGTTGGCAACACCTCACATAAACACATCGCTATCACTCCCCACAGCACGTAGGGGCAAGGGGGGGGGGAGAAGGCAGGAAAAACCAGTCGTTAAGATAACCACCGCAGTCGACCGCAGAGTGAGTTCCAGTGAGCAAGAAAACTGCGAGTAGCTGTAGTACGGAAGACAATCAGATAAGTAGTTAGCCTAAAAATGTTATAGTTTAACCATAGTTTACAACCATATAATCTCTCTAAAGTACAATCTCCGGATAGCTATCACCATTTAGTATTTCACCTAACATATATACTGCCTTTAGCATACACTGACAGTTGCAGTACCAATACTGCAACTAAATAATTGTACATATTGTAAATATTTTCACCTGTATTTCAAACATGGATTTTGTAGCCTAAGTGTAATGGATCTGATGATGATCGCTTGACGATCGAAACTGGTCATCCTAGTGTTTTATTAATCTCATGTAATTTATTTCAGGATTAGGGTATAACCCATCTCTTTTGGGTACATTCGTGTTGACCGACTGAAAAGCACTAAACTCTTGTTTACTAAGGCAACACTGAAAATATGGCTTCAAACACCACAATCTATTGAGAGTGTTTTTAACGCCTAAGCGCTTCTCGGTAAACTACATTTCTGCTCTTTCTCTCAGGCTGCAGAATGACTAAGCCACCAGAAGAACTGACTCTGGAGCATGCCACGTACAGTTGACCATGTGCGAAACAAGCATTTCTCAGATCCACGCCAGCTACTTTTAAACTCTGCCCTTGAGCCTTGTCAATTGTCGTGGAGTATCAGACTTTCAAAGGAAACTGCAGAGATGTTACAAAAGGTACATGCAGCGTGACTGAGGTTACGAGGGAGCTTGAAGGCAGAATGCGCTGTTCGACCACCATCCAGTAGGGTTGCTGCAATACCCGAGGAGGCGACTGCGATGGCTATGTTCTGTCGACTTCTAAATGTACTGAGCAGGAGATTAATCAGGAAGGTTTTGCCAGTTCCGCCTGGTGCATCCTGAAAAAAGAGCTGACCACGTCTGAAACAACACTTCGAACTATTTCGTCATAGGCCAATCTCTGCTCGTTGTTCAATTTTGGAACATTATCAGCAACTACTTTGGACAACTTAATTGTGTCGTAAGATAGTTCACTGACATATTCTCGGTGAACAACGACGGAGTCTTGTTCTCGAGAAGGCGACGGAAGTCCAAAGCGTTCCAGTTGTTGACCAGACATTTTTAGTACTAAATCCTCGAAGCACCAGACACCTGTTGTAGATAACAACCATGACCAGGTTGACATCAGCACACTGCCTCTGAACCTCTCTCACCACATCTTCCGCGAGGCTGTCTTTGTGTTTTTCCAGAGCATGATGGGATCACTCACTTGTCAAAACACCATTAAGATGGCAAACAGCTCGCGTATCTTGTGGGGAGAGTCGGTGGAGGACGCTTCTTCTAGTGTGCGGTCCCAGTGCCCATCATCCTCTAGCAAGCCAAGTGCTTTACATGCCGCTTGAAATGTTGGTTGAACCACCCCTACCACGGTTTTGAGGTCAGTAAAAGACTGAGGGCCGGGGATTTTATGTAAAGGAGGAGGAGGTAGTAGCAATCGGCATTACCAGGGTAACGGTGTAAACTCTGCCAAGGGTCTGATCTTTTTTCACACCATGATGGCCTGGGACTGGCTTTCTTTGTTTCCTTCTACAGAACTTCTTACCTTTCCGAAAGAAATAGGATAGAACTTCACAATATAAAAGTGTTGGAAGCAAATTTATCGGATTGGCATAGTTCGAAGAAAGCAAGAAGAGTTGTGTTTGGAGGGCTGTTAAACTGGTCATGAATGTCGTCTTCATTAAAGTAAACCCGCTGGCCGTTCTCGAGGTGGACGGCAAGTTGCATGACCGAAGGATAGCATTAATGTATGAGGAAGCAGAATATGCGCCAAGCCGCCTCTGAGCTGTTGATGTAACGTCCTGATTCATATCTCGCAACTTCGTCAAACTCTCCGATGCTAAAAGTAGCTTGGTCGGAACCTTTGTTAACATACTTGCAAGTGTATTTTATTGACTTTACAGAGTTGCAGTACTCAACATTGATATGAGCTGAGAAGGTGCGAGACAGGACGGGGTTATAGGGAACCACCCAGCTATTGTCAATTTCCACTATCTTTTTAATATAAGAAACCCCATCCTCCGAAGTGGGCAGCCTGCGATATTTGGGATACCCATCTTCCCCGGTTTGGGTTTCCTTGATGAGTGGTCTGGGATACTTCTTGTTGCATACTCCTTCCACCATGCAAGACGAACTCCTGTTGAGAACTCCACATGGACCATGGATCATGGTTGCCTTGACAATCTCATGGAGAGCAGGGTCAAGATTTGGGTCAGGAATCTCAGCACTGATCACCTTGTCGATGTCTTCAGGCCTTAGCTTTTCTCCCAGCCACAGAAGTATTTGAACGTGAGGTAATCCTCGCTTTTGCCATTCAATGGAATACATGTGACACCTTGAAGGACCAAAGATACAACCCTTATTAAGAAGTCTTATCATGTGCCTGACTTTCAAATGGAATACCCGCGCTACCAAATCATGCCTATCTTGAGGTTGTTGACCTTGTTTCAGGTGCTCGACTACTTCGGACCATTTTGGATTGCAGGTGAATGTTATAAAAAATCAGGACGTCCAAAATGGCGCATGTGTTCATGCATATAGCGCGGGCCTCCAGTGAAAGTCGACGGCAAGACGACCACTTTACCAATATCTGACAAACGGCTGACAGCTTTACTCATTACGTCCTTCAGGTGCACATATTCCTCACTTCTCAACTTTTTCTGATTGATGTGAATCCAAAGTAGTCTCTCTGTCTCAATCTTTGCATACATATCAACCTGAAACTGATTGAGAAGATTGCGAAATAACTTAACTAAAGATAAGAATTATCACCCTCAAGCTCAAATATTCTGAAGCTGTAAAAGTTAGCGGCAGACACGGTCTTCTTCAAAGGTGCTTGAGTGCTGTTGTGACATTGAGGGATATTCTCCTAACGTAATAAAACAAATCTCTACTTTTAAAAAAACCTGATAAATGGAATAGACCTAGCCTAACTCAACAAAATTAACGTTGGTAGAGGTAATTTTCTTTTACCAAAGTCTACTTTTCATTATAACTATGTCTTCTTCTTCTTCTTCTTCATTTTTCCTTTTCCAGCTGACACTGGGTGGGGGCAAATATGGTTCCTCTCCACTTTGTTCTGTCGTTCCACCATTCCTCTTCCGACACGGTGTTCCAATCCAGGTTCCGTTTCCTAATGCTATTCTCCACCGAGTCCATCCAACGCATTCTCGGTCTTCCTCGTCCTCTCTTCCCTGTCATCCGTCGTTCCAGTGCTCGTCTTGGTAGCCTTACTTCATTCATCCGTTTGACATGTCCAAACCATCTCATGATCTCAATCTGTTTTGCACCAGTTTGTAATTTAGTTTCTGTACTCCCAATTCTTTCCGTATATCTTCATTTCTCACTCTGTCTCTCCTCGTTTTCTGGACCATACTTCTCAGGAATCTCATCTCAGCTGCCTGTACTCTGCTCTCTAACTATGTAGCCTACTACCAAGAAATGACAAAAAACGCCGTACCTAATCCAACAAACAAAGGAACTCTACAGTTACTGCAACTAAAGGCTAATATATAATGCAATATGATGATTATAAAGTGATGGTGAAAGTATAAAGTACAAACAGAAATTACATAGAAGTACTGTTTGAACAGAGAGAGTGGGTAAAGGTCGGGAGCGTAGACAACAATGACGTGCACGTTATGACAGTACGCTCACTGCCTGCAAAGACTGGTAGGGGCGACGTGCTGCAGCCCGCATTGCTTCATATAATCGCGGTTTTCGTGGTTTGACCATGATCCCGAGTGAATTTTTTGAAAACCTTTCTTAGCGAGCACCTACGGCCCTTGAGGAAGCTGCATACCAAATTTCATTCCAATCCGTTCGGTGGTTTCTTAGATTTCGTGATGAATGAGTGAGTGAGTGAGTGAGTGGTATTTGACAAATATATAGTATATATTGGGAGTTCTTCCTTCTGGTGCCAAAATGACTAGGCTACTTGGAGAACTTACTCTGGAACAGGCAACATAAAATTGTCCGTGGGAGAAACAGTCCTCGCGTAGGTCGATTCCTGCAAATGTTAAACTTTGGCCTTGTGTTTTGGAATGGACGATACGCAGTGAGCGGGAAGACGTCCGCAGTTCAAACCCAACTGCAATCTCCTGGCGTGATATCAATAGATGCATTGTCAAAGGAAAGCATTCCATGCACCTAAAGCTTCTGCAGACTTAACACCAGTCCTATTCTGAACAGCAGTTCCTTGAATTCAGATTTGCCTACATTTTATAGTAACTTTCCATGTGTAATATCTCTGTACCTCAACATACAGAAAAGTGCTTTCAAAATCACGTCTTGTGTAAATGTTGGAAAAGTGAGTGTGGTTTTTTGGCGGAATGGATACTCGCTCGTAGAAATTATTTTCTGTAAAATAGACTGGTTCACAATTCTGTAAGTTCATATCGAGGTATGTGACGGCGGGATGCCTTTAGTGGTACGGAAACGGCAATAGCCGCCACATAGCTTCGTTGCTACTGACATAACGACCAGACTGATATGATTGTACTTAACTATATGGGATTTGTGAGCCCTGTGTTTATGAAATTGAACGTAGCTTGATCGCGACCTTTATTTAGTAGTGGCTACTGTAGTGTTACAAAATTAAAGGTGGTATAGGAAGGCGCTATCTCTCACTAATGTTCGTTATTGTAGTTGTAAAACATAGAAAGTTATTTTTAAATCATGATATAGATATATCTTGAAAGAGGGATGACCGTTTAGATTCTAATGTTCTTATCGTGTTTAGATATATCTTCAAAAAAGGATGACCGATTAGATTTCTAATGTTCTTATCGTGTTTTAATAATAATGTTATTGGATTTACGTTCCTTTTAACTACTCTGGCTTTTAGAAACGCCGGGGTGCGCACCCTCAAATGCCAGCTGATTGCGCCAGCATACGAACCTGCAATCTTGGACCCAGCAAGCTAGAACGTTACCGCCGAGCCTCGCAGCTAGTCTATCGTGTTTTAGATCAGGGGTGCCCAACCTTTTAAACTAAGGGCCACATTGTAAATAGTTGGGGGACCTTGCGGGCCAATGACACTCCGGGAGGTTTGACGGTTATGGATTTTTTTAAAATATAGGTGCAATATGGTGAGTCTTGTGTCTGTCTGAGCTTAGTCTTCTTAGCATTGTAGCCATTTTCTATATTTATTTGTAGTGGATAAAAAAATAAAACACTAAAAATAAATTTAAATATTTTATTAATCCCTTTAAAATATAAGTACGATGATATTCAATGCACTCATACATCATGAATGACAAAGAGTGAGTATTTATGTTCATTTGACACAATTAATAATCAAATTATGAAATAAAGTTCATGATAATTTAGTTTAGTGCGACGACTGGAACTTGTTTCAAAGTTTTGGTGACACAGCGCAGGCCGGGCAAAATAGTCTCGCTGGCCATATCTGGCGCCGCGTGCCGTAGGTTGAGCAGTCCTGTTTTAGATTGCCTCCTACAGGGATACTGTAGAAGGACAATTGGATTTCATGTCTTGAGCTACTGTTGCCACGGATACTGACTTGCGATTAATTCATCAGTTTATCAGAGCGTACTGTTGCCATGGATACGGACTTGCCATTAGTTCATCAGTTTATCAGTGCGAAGATAGTTTTCTGGGAATGTCTTTGAAACTGTTGGTTTAGGGCCTTAAAATGTGGTTTTCGGTGTCCCGTTAGGACCTACCGAGTATTGTTTCTCGCATCGAGGAGCTTAAAATGGGCTATGTCCGGTCTTTGTGCGACAACATCGATGTTTTGTGCCAGTTAAGTATAACAAAAATGTAAAATCACATTTCACCCTTTTTACCCCCTTTAAAATAGGAATTTTTAAAAATCCTTTCTTAGTGCGCATCTACACTACGGTAGGAATATATCTTCAAAGTTTCATGCAATTATCTCCAGTAGTTTTTGCTATGCGTTGATTATCATTCTGTCAGGAGTAGAGGAGCAAGGAGGGTTCTGCTTCAAATACCGTTATTTATGCAAATGAGGGGGGCGTGGCAAGGTCATTGACCTTGAGGTAGGTCATGGTCAATGACCTTGAGGTAGGTCATTGACCCCCAAGGTCGCCGGGACCCCGGAAGGTAAACAAACCTTGGAGGGTCCAGGAACCGGTTTGAGGGGGTGTGGGTGGAGGGGGAGGAGTGGGGGTGGGGAGGGAGGGTGGGGGAGGGAGGGGGAGGGAAGGGTGGGGTGGGGGACGAGGGGGGAAGGATGGAAGAGGCTCTGCACGAGACCCTCCTCGACCCAGTCTCTCTCTTGGACTGAGCGCCTTCTCTGATATTATCCTGGGCTATATAGCTTTGCCTTATGCCCGATGAGATCCGAGTGTTGCCGAAGGTTTCCGAATCTTTGTCGGTGAATGAATCGTCAGATTTGAACGGTCAACTGGTGTGAGTGACGTCACAGCAGATTACGGGATGTGAGGTAGGTCATGGACGGGAGTGTTTTGAATGGAAAACATGAATGGCGGTGGATGGCAGTGGTTGTTGAACCCTGACGTGGTAGGTTGGTTAGGTGTGAATGGGTCTGAGAGACAAACAAGATGGGGTTGAAAGCGCTCAATGGTAAACAAACATCAATGGTATCGGGAGTAGTGAATGGAATTGAGGGAGAGGGGGAATGAACTGGTTGTTGAATGTGCTCAATGGTAAACAAACGTCAATGAATCAGGAGTATACTCTGTGAGCTGCCTGAATAGGATTGACATTTCGCCGGAAATTCCACGTCAGTCATCACCCCTCTGCCTCCTGACCAATGCATGTTCGCATAGTTGATGTCATAATACTCTGCGTTGCAATATTACAGCCCACGTGCTTCTGTGCCTGGTCAGCTGTATCGCTGGTTTGTACAGTTTGGCAATCTCGTTCTCAGACCACATGGCGATAAGAGAACTGTCAATCCTATTCTGGCAGCTCGCAGAGTATAGTATTTCCTGTAAATGGTAGGGTGGGGGTAGGATACAAATCGCATAGCATGTTGAGTCGGCCAGCTCGACATGAAATAAAAACAAGAAGGTGTACACCAGATCTGATTTATTAATCCATGAATTATATGTGGCATTAAAACCTAGCCACTTAACAAAAAGTTTATTGCCACGTTTTTGTACAATTTTTTCAACAAGATAATGCTTGGGATATTGCGTCCTTTGCAGTTCCTCCATGTAGAATCCTCCTTGGATTGGCTGCTTGTTGAGGTCATCAAGTAAATAAACAACTGGATTAGAAAGTTTTACCTTGCGAATACGAAATATTTCTGTGCTCCAGTTTGGTGTGTATCCTTTGGCGAAGATTGTTTTATGTTTACTGATGCGCACATAATCACCAATACGTAATTGATGACGTCGTGGATCTACTGTTTTGATTTTGTGATGAATGCGATCCAATTGCGCAATGTTCTTGGTTACAAGGCGTGGTTTCATTTTGATGGTTCTATGTTTAGTGTTGTTGTAACGTGTCACCAGGTCGCCTACAAGTTCAAGCCAGCGATAGGATCCTCTTGCTGTAAATTGTTCCCACATGCGCGTCTTGAGTGTGCGGTTGAAACGTTCTACAACACTTGCCTTTAGATTGCTAAAAGTGGAATAGTGATGGATGTCAAGTGATTTGAGATAAGCGGAAAAAGTCTTGTTGAAAAATTCTTTGCCTTGATCTGTTTGAAGCAAACGAGGTTGTCGTCTTGACCGCTGAACGATGGTCTTGAATGCAGCGGTGACCAGTTGTGCAGATTTATTCCGAACAGGTTCAACAAAGGCCATTTTGGAATAAACGTCGATGACGGTGAGCAGATAGTTGACCCCGTTGTTAGCTTTGGCATAGGGAATCATTTCAACCAGATCAGCTTGCCAAAGATCGTCAACGCCCCGTGTGATGACATGACGACGATGGTAGAGACGACGAGCTGGTCTATGCAACTCGCGAGCAATGCCAGCCTTAACAGGCGAGGGTGTATGAACACGTTGACTCATTAGACAATAATGCCAGCATGACGAAGCTCCTCTTCTATTTCTAAAGCTTCCGCCTCGTGTCCGGTATGACCAGCCTGTTCTGATGCACGCAACAGTTGCAGACGTTTAACCAACTTATTTGGATTGTTCCAATAGGCGAAATCGATGAATGGTTTCAAAGTATTAAACGTGATACCGGACGCTGAATTTGCACGGCGAACACTTGCATAGGTGGGAAACAATTTTGATATGATGGTTTTATATTTGAAGCTCTTATTAGCATTTACTGCTTCAGAACGTTTATAATTACGTCTAAAACCATTTGTAGCCATCAAGATGTCTTTATACTTTTCAAGATCTTCTTTATCATAGTCCTCGGTAGAAGGTGTACGTGAAAATAAAAGTTCTAAAAGAACTGGCGTCAATTTATAACGAACTGTTTTAACAATCAAAACATTGTCACTTATCTTGATTGGTGAATCGCCAATTCGAAATCTATTGTTTTCATAGCGAACACCATAGGTAGTATCAGTTTTCTTAGTAAAAAGATCTTCGAGGAAGGGAGTAACCAACGCACCATAATTTTGTAGTAAAATGGATTTTAACCGCACATATTGTTCGGGCGTATTTAATATTTCTTTAAGAGTAGGCTGCTTTTCTTTGAGTCTAGTGGGTGTTTCAGCAATTATTGATGTTTTCAAAAACTGGGGCAGCGGTGATTCTTTGGAGCTAGAAGACGGAAGCAATGGGGAAAAAACATCCTCAGGTTCTTCATCATTTTCTTCCTCCTCTTCAATTGTTTGTGTTTCTTTTGAGCGTGTACTAGGTTTTGATGTTCCTTTCAACACAGCTTCCAGAGGTGACTTCAAATGTTTTTCGACAAACAGTTCACTGTCGGCATGTGCACGTTTTAGATAGCGAAACTTTTGTCGAATGCTATTTCGTGCACGGATTATGTGCTTTTTTAATTGACTCCCTGTTGTCGCCATGACATCTGAACTAATGATGTTCAGAAAAGCAATGCAGCTACTTAAATACGAATGAAATGATCAAATCCCATGCGGTAGCGTCCATTGTTGATGTTGCTCTGCTTATCAATAACAAGACAACTGTGGTGATGAGCGTTCCAACACATGGCACACAACTGTGTAAAGGCTTGAAAGGTCATGTCTGGGTTCACGTGATCATCGTAGACGTGATGCATGTTGCGCTCATCCTGTCGGAAGAGAACAATCACGTTGGCATTGTCACGAATCAACTGTTTTGGTATTCGCGAATAGGTTTGAGCGAGATAAAAACAATCAATATATTTATGACGTCCCATGCTAAAGTAAGCCTGAATAATACCCTGTCGTTCTGTGGCCACATCGTCAAAAATCATAAGCGAATGGGGGCGAACATTGTCTGGAGAAATGACATCTTCGTGTGCTGCGAATGTGAAGTAGCCCATGTTGCGCAGACCTGACATGACCTGTTCCAAGAACACATACAGCGGTTGATACAGCGATTTGGCAAAAATATAGATATTTTGAAAGCGCACTCCGTTTAAGGAGGTGATGAGGGTAAGCAGAAGATTGGTTTTTCCACATCCCGACGGGCCGGCGATGAGACAGCGAATGGAGGATGGGAAGAGTGATCCATGACGTTGTTCGGACGATGTTGAGAAGAGGTGTGAAACCAAGTCTCCCACCGGAAGTGAATGTTGTTGCTTAATAATCTGCATATCAACTAAATGTGAAAGGGAAAGGAAGCTTGTAGTTTAACGTGACCGTTAATCTCGCGATCATAAGCCACGGGACCTCCGTTTTACGTGGAATCCGAACCACAGGACATGGCTTTTCACATCGAAAATCTCACATGCATTGACCGGGAATCGAACCCAGTCCGCCTTGGTGAGAGGCATACAGCTTGACCGCTGCGCCACCACGCCCCAAATGTGAAAGGGGAAGAGCTGGTCTCTATATACATGAGGCAAACGGGTGTTTCAGTTCCAGTGTAACCATGGACGCCTTTGGAAGAACTCTCAAAACAAATGAACGATTTGCTTTGACAAACGATCCAAAACATGATAGAGATCCGGCTACTAAACGATATGTCGATGCTAATGTATTGTCACGCACTACAGATGGCAATTACGACTTTAATGGAAAGTGATTGACCTATATAACAGAACCCGTATCACCCTCGGACGCATGTTCAAAAAAGTATGTAGATTATTACCGCTTACGACGTATCAAAGGAGATTATGAGGCTCAGAATAAACGTATTACAGGCGTTGCAGATCCTGTGAACGATCAAGATGTGTGCACCAAAGCCTATATGTTAACCAATGCTGTGGTGTTAACAGAAGCAAAGGACTATGACGTACACCAACGTCGAATCACTCAGCTGGCTCTTCCAACAAACAACACGGACGCTGCTCGAAAGGACTATGTAGATAACAAGGTGAAACAGGTGCTCAGTATTGTGCCCACCCTAACTGCAAAGGGCTATACAGCAAATAATGCACGCCTTGTGCATGTGGCCGATCCTGAAGATGATCAAGATGTTTGTACAAAACGGTTTTTAAACTCTGAAATGGAAAAGGTGTGGGAAATTAAGGAGAACGCTCTACAGATGAAGCGAAGACGAATAGCAGAAGTTGCTGATCCTGTGCAACCTCACGACGTGACAACCAAACGATTTTTGGAACAACGGTTATCGCTTTTTATTAAATCAATACCCTCTATATTTCTGCTTCACATTGTAAACCAACAACCGGTAAAAGATCCCAATAACCTCGCCTACATACTACGTTCGGGGTATGACAATTACCGTTTAATGTATGATGGTGCCATTCGTGTAATTGAGTATGCACCAGATTTGAAACATTTAGAGGTACGATTAAACGGTAGTGTTCTACCACTTATTGATCAACCGGTGAAAGCCGGAGACAAATTATTCTTTCACTTGAAACTCTCGTCTGAAGAAAAAGAGGCGGGGAAAACGATGAACGATTTTCCTCTGTATATAGAACTTGAATATACAGCCACCATTGAATAAATAACTACAGGTTCCCTTCCTGAGGAGCGTTAGTTGTGTTCTATACTTTGCGGTGTGAGGTTGTCTTGTTCTTTGGTCGCGATGGTGAAACAGAGATATGTGGTGAAGAAGAGGAAGAAGTTGTCAAGAAAGGGAGGCTTTAAAGCTATTCTTCATGCGGCACGTCAAGCTTCGCGCGGAGAAACAAATAGTGAGTTGGCTATTAAGAAAGCACTCCGAGCAGCACGATTGCATGCGAATCCCAAAAGTAAACTACGTTTTAGAAAACGTGCCCGAGTTATTCCTGTGCCGAAACGTGGTGGATTTTTACCTGCACTGTTTGCTGGACTAGCAGCCCTGGGTTCACTTCTTGGAGGAGCAAGTGCGGTAGCACGAACGGTGAAAGCTGTTGAGGAGGCGAAGCAACAGTTGAAGGAAAGTGAAAGGCATAATAAAACTATGGCGGCCATAGCACTGCGCGGTAAAGGTGTGAACATGAAGCTAGCACCCTACAAGAAAGGACTCGGCATTTACATGTCGCCAAAAAACGGTTAATCGATGCACTGCCACGACGAGCCATGACGCATGAGGAAGTTATAAGATATGCAAAACAGCTTAAGATCTCCCACTTTCGAGGCGTGTTTATGCGCAACCAACTACCGTCTCGTCCACGGAGCCATGAAAGTGCAGTTGTCAATTTGGATGACAGTCATGGACCGGGAACGCATTATGTGGCCTACATAAAGCATGGGCGAACCGTGTGGTACTTTGACAGTTTTGGAAATCTTCCTCCTCCGACAGAGCTTGTTCGCTATTTTGGAAGCAGTGCAACAATACACTATAATGTGAAACGAGTGCAAAATTTTAACACGCAACAGTGCGGTCGTCTATGTTTGACTTTTCTATATAAGACCGAGCACGGCGGGTGACGTGGTCATTATGACAACAGAAAGTAGAACGTTTACAGTGCACGGACAAGGTGCGGAAGTAACTGTTGACTTTTATCCTCCTATTGAATTGGGACGACGACCCTACGTGCTGGGACTTGTTTCGTTTGAAGGCTATAATAGAATCTGCAACATAATTGAAGACGTCAATGATAAGTTCTACTACGATGACTATGTGTTAACTCTACCGTCTGGCAGCTACACCGTAGATGATATTCACGATCACATCTACACAACTCTCACCAAGGAATTTAGTCTAAAAGCATTTCTGGACGGGACACGCAAGTTTGAACTCATAGCCAACAACGTGACACATCGCTGCAGTATTCTTTCTTCTTTTAGGATTGATTTTAAATCTCAACCAGATTCGATTGGGTCATTGTTAGGCTATTCACCACGAGTGTTAGTACCGAACGTGATACACAAGTCTGACCAACCGGTGAAAATAATTGAAGATCATCACGTATCTGTCACGTGTAATATTATTACAGACGTCTACACCAATCAAGATCCCTCGCATTCGCTTTATGATTTTATTGTTACTTCACCTGGTGGTTATATCATCCGCGAAAACCCGTCGGTGGTGCTCTATCATCCTGTGAGTGTGACCAACATCAGGAATATTACCTTAAGACTGGTGAATAGAAACCAACGTCTCATCCGATTAGACCCTCATACACCTGTGACCTACAAACTGTATTTGAAACCAGCATGAAACAAGTGTATAAAGCGGCAACGCTGTCAAGAGCAGGTGTTAGTTGTGCTCAACGCGTGTACAGGTTAACACGTGTCAACAAGCAGATCCTACAACAACTTGGTTACATCTTACGTCATGAATTCGATTCTAGACGTGACAAACCCTGTCGAAGTTCAGGAGGGTATTGTAAGAATTGAACACCATTCCTACCAACCGTATACTCAGGGACTAAATAATAATGATGAGATTCGAATTACTATTAACCAACAAGATATCTACACGCTTCCACATGAAAGTTACATCCAGATTGAAGGGCAACTCACCAAATTGGATGGTACCATTCCAACAACGTCAAAGTTGGCCAACAATGCTTTGGCCTTTTTGTTTTCTGAGGTTCGCTACGTGATCAACGGTATTGAAGTGGATACTACTCGAAATGTTGGCATAACAAGTGTCATGAAACTTTATCCCTCGTACGGAAGCGAAGAGAGTAAAGCTTTTTGTATGGCTGGTTGGTGTCCCAACTCAACCAACGACTGGATGATTAACGATGATGGTACATTTACTGGACATTTACCTCTAAAATTAATACTAGGCTTTGCAGAGGATCATAAGCGCATTGTTGTGAACGCAAGACAGGATCTGATTCTTGTACGAGACAGGAGTGATTATAATGCGCTAAAGGGAGCTGATACAGCGCCAATAGATACAAAAATTCTACTGCAACGAATTCTATGGAAAGTACCGCACGTTACTCTATCAGATCAGAAAAAATTGAGTCTGCTCAAGATTGTGGAGAAGGATACAGCTTTACCCATTCAATTTAGAAGCTGGGAGCTGCATGAATACCCGGTATTACCACTCTCCGATACACATACTTGGTCTATAAAAACCTCACGGTATACAGAGCGGCCACTCTACGTCCTGGTTGGATTTCAAACAGATCGCAAATATCAACAGAATAAAGATGCATCAAAATTTGACCACATCCAATTACGAAATATACGACTTTTTTTGAACGGAGTTACCTTTCCCTATGAGGGAATGGATTTAAACTTCAACAAGAACAAATATGGTAAGCTCTATGACATGTTTGTAAACTTTCAGTCATCCTATTATCAGAAAGAGGCATGTCCGCTATTATCACCACAAGACTTCAAGTCCAAGGCGCCTCTGGTGGTGATGGACTGTTCGTATTTGGAGGAGTCGATGAAGGAAACAACTATTGATATCAGACTAGAATTTGAAACATCTACAGTTATTCCAGAAAAAACAACAGCCTATTGCCTTATTGTTCACGAGGCGCAAGTGTTTTATCAACCGCTGTCCAATATGGTGACCAGAGTATAAATAGCATGTCTTCCTCCATTGCCCTTCACAGTCATGGAAAGCTACGATGAAGTCACAACCCCCTCTGCGAGGTGGGTCTGCAAATGTGAAAGTGATTCACCAGGCTCAGATGAAGATTCAAGGTTTACCATTTATCGCGCCCTAGTGAGTGAAGCTATAACTGCCTATCACAAGAATCATACTGTGCTTAGAATGCCGCCGCATCTGGTTCACTATTTACCAGATGGATTCATGTCTACGTTTGGTATTCATGACAGGGGGTACAACAACAAGCCCATCGCTAATCAAACAAATAATGTGGACGATGGCGTTGCCAAAGCTTCATCTTGTCATGTTGGAGAGCGGGTAGATTGTATGGACTGCAAATGCGATCGTTGCTCAACAAGTCGAGACGCTGATGCAGCATTTGAGATTTATCGCACCCTGGTGAGTTTAGCAATACGCGCCTACCATAAAGCGCAATTTCTTCGTGAAATGCCGCAGCATCTGATTGCCTATTTACCAGCTGGATTTCTGACCGCGTACGGTGCACACGACATTGACCTTAATTGGGATAAGCTACCATTACACCTCCGTATGTCGGCGGATGTTGCAGCCTGCCGTCCTTGTCGTAGACACTTTATGCATCGAGGAGATTCTCACTGTGATTGGGATGGTCCAAATCCTATGATAAAAAATTGTAAGCGATGTACTGATAACTTTATGAATAAAATTGTGTAATTGATTCTTTGTGTGTATATTATTTTCTCGCTCCTATCCATTCAGTTAGTTGTTAAGAAGCAGCGGTGGTGGAAGGTGTGATATCCGTCGCCATGCCGAAAACATTGATTGTCGACGTGCAGGGTTTCAAGGTGAACGGAGACAAGTTTGTATTTAAAGAAGTTGGAATTATTGACTGCACAACCATGTGGGCACCAAGAGTAACCAGTTTTGTCTTTGAACCACCGTTTCCATTGCATTTGCAGTCAGACGAGGACAGAAGACAAACAGAGTGGTTGCAACGCAATTTGGGACTAGTCTGGAAAGAAGGCGACATTCCTTACCAGCATCTATCACTTGTTCTGAAAGCTCACTTGTTTGGTGCTGACCTTGTATTTGTAAAGGGAAGTGAAAAAAAGGAATGGTTGCGTCAGTATGTTAATTCAACATGTCAACTTGTTGACCTTCATGATCTGGGATGTCCTGCACTGTACAACCTCTCCGTGCCTGATGAACCTCAACAAAATAAAACACTTCAAAATGTTTGGAAGCTTTTTGATTGGCTAGCTCGCAGAGCATGTCAAAACTTGCATGTTGAGTGCAAAGCGTTGTAACGTCAGCTTCAGTGTGAGACATACCAGTGATCAGTGTGGACGTGTAGTAATATGGCAGCAATTGAAGGTTTGGACTCAAACCCCACAGAGCGAGCTATTGTCAAGTTTTTTGCCTGTAAAAAAAAGCTTGACAGTTTCACAGATGAGGAATTGAACGCTTTGCCCAAGGCGTTCCTTTTTTATGTTGCTTCAAACGCGGTGAAAAATATTTGGCACAGTCTACCTAGTGAATGGAGCAGAGATCCTGGTCTGCGTGAACTACAACCATGCACTGACTTTAGTCATCACCAGCAAGTGTCTATTACTAAAATGCCATCCATTAGACAGTGTGGAACGTGTCAGCTCATCAAATTGTACCACGGCCATACAAATATACCGTCCTGTAAAGACTTTGCTTCATCATTCCATGGTTGCGATGAAGAAGAGGAAGAAGAGACAGCAGCGGCAGTATCGCCAGCACCAAAAATAAGACAACGCTTGAAAAAGATATGCCAGACCTTTGCTGGTCATGGTCTAGTTAACAAGGCCATTGATCTACTTCCCATTGAACTGCATATTCCTGGCTATCAATTTTGTGGACCTGGAACTAAACTAAGCCAACGTCTAGCACAAGGGAACTCTGGAATCAACATATTGGATGCAGCGTGTAGAGATCATGACATTGCTTACAACAACAAGAATATAGAAGTACGTCGAGTTGCAGACCGCATTCTTCTAAGAAAGGCCATGCAGCGTGTGATGTCATCTACTGCTTCTATTGGTGAGAAGATTGCAGCCTTGATTGTAGCAGGAGCGTTGAAGTCAAAGCTATTGATTGGTGGTGGATTAGTGAGGAAAAGGACAAAGTAATAAACATGAATCAAATATTGTGAAGTATTTATTTGAGAGTCAGTCCACCAGTTCATAGTATACACAAAATATGGTTTAGTTTTCTTCTTGTAAAAAACATACAATTTTAATAAAAAGAATTGAAAATGAAAGTGTGTTCTTTTTTACAAGGTGTGGAAATGTCCATAAGGCAAGCTATTTACACCATCCCACAGACGTTTATTGTCATATGTTGTCAGCGATGTTTTATTTTGATTTACTGTAAAAATATTATGGTTCTTTGAAAGAATGCGTGTTTGCTGGTATAAGCGAGAGGTGTTTGCGTAGAGTACACATCGATATTCCTCAACATTGAGGAATTGTGTGACGCTACGAAGAACACCCTTCGCTTTGCATTGACCTTTATTCTTTTGTGTTGAAAATGCGTACATTTTCGGCGCCAAAGCCACAAATTCTGTCATAACATCACCGGCGCACTCATCCTTAAATAGACCTATTTATTTTTTATTCATGGGAATTATGCCAAACATATTGTTAACCTCATAGTTTGAGGTATCAAAGTAATTTGGATGTTCTCTCATCACTGAGTAAACATCTATCTTATTGGTTTGATAAATAAGACTGTCTGTATCCATATACAGTAATTTTACATCTCCAAACTTTTGTTTGGCAAACTCATAATGAAATTGATACATTACAAATTTTGAATAGTCAAGTATCACCATTCCCAAGTAAATTGGTTTGTTATACATGATTTCTGTCTTTGACAATTCAATGGTTACTAAATCAGTTTCAATAACTCGTACAGAATGGAAATTAGGCATAGCTATATATTTTCGTGCGCCATATCGACCGTCCCAGTGGTTTACCAAATGAATAGTTCTATGCTTTCGAATATTTTCCATTGATTTACCGTAGCACGCATTGTTCATTAATTTATAAAAATTTGATTCAAATGTGGTCTTGGCGTGTTGCCGATGATGAGTATTCAATTGCATGTACGGTTGTAACCATGGTTTTTGGTCAAAGCAAATAATGCGGTGAATGGATTGCAGTTTCAAACCATGTTTCAAACATTGCATTAAATTTTCAATGTGTATGACATACCGATTTTTTGAATTTAACGTTGCCAGCAACTTTTTATTGTTGGAACGTGAACTGGGAGGTTGTAATTTTTCAACACAAAATGGTAGATCAGAATGATCATTGTGTATCTCACAGGGATATAATAAGTCGACCTCTAGAACGTAGCCACGCGTGTCATTGCTCAACACATCTTTTAAATTAAAATTTGAAACTTCATCTGAAGTCAGCCATCGAAAATTTTGATATGGAAGAGGTTTTTCCATAGCATATCCGTATAAATTGTTACAATCTAGGTAGGTGAGGTATGTTGTAGGTTGGTTTGGTTTGTATGTATCCATATATGGATTATTTGCTTTGGCGTGCTTTTGTACAAGCGAAACAAGACCACCACGTATTCCGCGTTCAAAAAAGAGTAACATGTCGATATCTGTTAATATTTCCAGTTCTTTGTCAGTCACCTTCAACATACAGTCCCAACTATATCCGGCAAGGGTGTAGTAATGGGCTGGATCTAGATTGTAGATTTCAAGACACAGTTTGCGAAAGTGTTCAAACACGTCTGTCAAAAGTAGTGTATCAATTTTGAGGTATACATCAGCATACTCGCCCAAACTTGATATCTTGAACACGTTCCATACTTTTTGAGCGTGTAAATAGTCTTCTTCAGAAATATGACTTTTTGTTAAGTCATTGTAAAATTTGTCCTTTGAAGGGAGTGCAGTTTCCTGTAAACATGCCCAATTGTTTACATAATTATAGGGAAACACCCCTTTTCGAATGCATAATTCAAATTGTTTGGCATCAGTCAAGTGTTGACGTACAAAATGCAAATTGTTTGGGTGAAGCCCTTGAACAAGCGCATCCAATGATGATGCGAGGAATCTATACGAATCTAAAAATCGTATACTGATTCCATTTCGCCATTTCGAAAACGAAATAAAATTTTCATGATTTTGTGGAATTAAATTAAACTTTTGGTTTTCAAGGTTAGCAAATTCCTTAATAATTAAATGGCTGTCATACCGAGACATGTTGTGTAAGAAACAAGAAATATAGCGTGCTCTTTTATACGCCAAATTACATACACTATGAGCCGCTCCTCTAAATTTTCCAGTGTACCGATTATGGTCTCTCACTGGTGTGTCACAAGGTGCTATTGGTTTTTGACAAATGTGACAAGTGGTTTCTGTTGCAAAAACCGCCTCGTCTGCGTCCGACATTTGAAGCGGAATTGGATTTTGCAGGATATTGTACACCCGATCTGCCAAGGCGTCCAATTCATTTAAAAACCAAGCAGCAGCATCTGCATCGCGATAAGATTTGAAGTATGAAAGTGAAGGGTCGTATGAACAAATCACGTTTAGGGCACAACTGAATGGCACATGTTGCTGTACTTGTTGAGTGTACGGCCGTGTCGGATCTGGTTTACATGTGTCAATGGGTGTGGTTAAACATTCAAAATCTGCATATACTGTAAATGGAAGCGGTTCTTGACGAGACACATTTTGAAATTTCATACTGGCTTTATCCTTTTCTGGAAATATAATTTTTACCGCTGGTTGTGTGATGCAATCAATAGTATGTGCTGTCAACTTTTGATTGCTAGTAAAATATTGCAAACAGCGATCACATATATGTACCCTATTTTTTTTTTTTTTGTAACTTGTGAACGAACTAGTCTAGAAAGATCTTTGATATAACAATAATGGTTGCACAATTCCCCTTCAATGTACAGTAAATTAAAATGCTTTTCTTTTTTTCCCTTTGTCACATACAATGGACCAATAACTTTGTCCCCTTCAACTCCGTATACATTAATGGAGTAAAGCGGATTTTTAGATTCAAAACGAGAAATGGCGTTGAGGTCCATTGGGAATTCTATGTCTGCTAAATTTAGACTGATCATTAATTCCATAAATTTCTGGTGATATTTTCCCATTCTGTGAACATTTTCAGTTGCAGGACTTAACCCAGCAGCCAAGGACCACACAAAGCAAAAAACGTCATTATTATCCACATTGATGACTGCGTGATGTTTTTCCAACTGTTTAGGTAAATTAACATGAGCTGAACCACTGTTCATGGGATCAAAGGTGCATACATTAATTTTAAAATGGTTGATAGCTTCCAGCGATTTGCCACTTTCCAATTCTTGAAACTCGGCAAAGCGCGTCATGAGCTTATCGACAATGTTTTTACTATACCAACTGTGTATATTATCAGTGCGGTACAATTCACACATTTTCGTATGTAAATAAATCGGTTTGGTTATTTCAACACCTTGTTTTAAAATAACAAAATCACATAATAACTCAGCGTTAATCTTTAACGCTACATGTTCTCTTAAACAGTCTTGCATTTTATTTTGAAAAATGTTGTAGCTAGCGTTTAAAAATTCATTTGGGTCTAAAAATTTAGCATCATTATTAATTTTAAAGCTACATAACTTATTATTAAAACAATTATCCACGTTCTGCCAACTAAGTTCTGGTGCTGACATCATGACACTTACAGTAATTACATTTACTACAAAAACAGCAAATCACTGAACAGTTTGCAGAGAATGAAAACAAATAAAGTTTATTGTCTCTGCAAATTCTGTTTTAACATTAACAAATTTAAAATTTTATTTGATTCTTCAATAAATTCTACCAAACATCTTTTGTTTTCTAGTCCCAAATATTTTAGGTAGATGGTTCCTTTGTTGAGGTCATTTACAGCTTCGTCGTTGAGTTCCATGAACCTCGCAGGTAAGAAGACAGCGAAATCTTCTAGTTCGCAAACTATTCGTCTCCCATATTTCGTGTTTACTTTGCGAACAGCTGTCACCAAATAGGACTCGTTAACTGGCAGGTCCTGTAATCGTTTAGTCTCCAGACCGGTTGCTCTGCCAATGAGATTCGCAACTGTTATAGCAGACATATTGGTTCTGAAAGGTAATTATAAAGTGTTTAGGTAAACTATTAAAAAGGTTCAGGTACCCTCCACCTTTATTTATTAGCACATTAACTCAAACCCTGATCTATAGACTAAACCATCAAATGTGTATACAAAACTTATTTGCTAAGACGAGGAGTCTCCTAACAGTGCTTAGTCCCAGTAAATCAGTCGGATAGAGCGAGATAAGGTAATATCTCTTTTGACTGACGTCAAGCCTGGTAATGACTGTTAGTTGCAATAATAGTTTCATATATCCACTTGAGTAGTGTGTCCTGCATCCCCATCCAAACCTCTAGACTAAACCATCAAATGTGTATACAAAACTTATTTGCTAAGACGAGGAGTCTCCTAACAGCGCTTAGTCCCAGTAAATCAGTCGGATAGAGCGAGATAAGGTAACATCTCTTTTGACTGACGTCAAGCCTGGTAATGACTGTTAGTTGCAATAATAGTTTCATATATCCACTTGAGTAGTGTGTCCTGCATCCCCATCCAAACCTCTAGACTAAACCATCAAATGTGTATACAAAACTTATTTGCGAAGACGAGGAGTCTCCTAACAGCGCTTAGTCCCAGTAAATCAGTCGGATAGAGCGAGATAAGGTAATATCTCTTTTGACTGACGTCAAGCCTGGTAATGACTGTTAGTTGCAATAATAGTTTTATATACCCATTTGATATTATTATTATCCACTTGATAAATATTTAAGGTCAACTGTATAACCATCGACAGTTAGAGAAACTAAAGGTACTGTGTTCAATATTACCTGATAGAAGATCTTTGCAGCAAAGCGATGTGTATACTACCAACTCGTGGACTTCTCTGACTAGCAACAATAATGTCAGGGCTTATATACCCTTACAATCAGAGGCAACACACCGGTTTGTCCGCTTTCTCAGTAACTGGATGACCTCCATATTTAGTGTCCGCTTTCTCAGTAACTGGATGACCTCCATATTTAGTATAAATGAACCTGCTACTTTACAAAGAATTGTCATTCACTGCTGCTATGTCTGATCAGGAAAACACCCATCATGGCGATGATGAAGAATCCGCAAATTGGGACTCATCTTTGGACATTTTCGTGTAAGTAATATTCATTTTTTTTTAAATTGATACCAGACTAAAAAAATTAAATCAAAGCCTAGAACGCTAACCAATTAACCATGGGACCGGAATATATTTTTAATTAAGACAATACAAACACCCAGTCCCCAAGCCAGGGGAATTAATCACCAGAAAATACAATCCCCACAGACCTCCCAAAAATCTAACCCAGGACCCTCCAGTTCAGAGTCTAACAGCAGCCAAGAACAGTATAGTTGAGCCACACAGCTAAACACATAGTTGTATCTTGTCTTGCAATAAGCAGTCAAGTTAATTATTACACTATTGTTTAAATGCAATGTCAAGCTTGGCTAACACTATTGCTGTTAATGTTAATAGCGTTTGTCAAATTGTGGTCAAGTAGCTTTGAACACTTAGATAGGTGTTAAGGTTTTATATACTTAGCCGGGTGTAGCCCAAGGACGGCCGACGGTGGGGCTCGAACCCACGCGTCTACCGAGTCAGCAGAGAGCTTGATCCCATGACCTAATGCAGCGTTTCAGCCTTGTAATACTATCATATATACCTACATTTTATGTTACATAAGCACACATGAACGATTTTAAAAATACAGTGTATTGCATCCTACTTGGTATTCATACATTGTTTGGAACAGACAGCTTTCTTTTTCTCCCAGTCCGACTTAAGAAACATGACTAATTTATTGTAATTTAATGCAAATTGTATTACCGGTTAGAGACCTGTTAAATTTATTGCCGCTGTCAAATATAATGGCTTTCATTATATTGCCAAGACATACTGCTTTAACAAAAATAAAAGTTAATAGCCTACATCATCAATCTTGATACCAGTCTAATGTCAAACGGGCTTTCAATATCTTAGAGTTGTGACAGTATCATTACTCATACATTAAAATTGTGTTGCGCTGTTATGTAAATTAGCATTAGTATACCAGCTTCTCACTCACTTCATGTGAGATCTGTGTAGGATACCGCAAAAGTTGAATTGTTGTTGTTTGAGTCTTCAGTCTTTTGACTGGTTTGATGCAGCTCTCCATGTCTCCCTGTCCTGAGCTAATCGTTTCATCTCTACATTGCTCCAACATCCCTACATCGGAGGCAATTTGTTTAACATATTCTAACCTTGGTCTACCCCTACAGTTCTTGTCCTCGACCCTTCCTTCCATAACTAAGCTTGCTATTCCTGGGTGTCTTAGTATGTGTCCTACCAACATATCTCTTCTCTTCATTAGCAGTCACCGGAAACATCTCTCCTCTCCCACTCGTCTTAATACCTCTTCGTTTGTAACCCTATCTACCCATCTGATCTTCATCATTCTCCTGTAACACCACATTTCAAATGCTTCAATTCTCCTCTTTTCTGCTGCACCAATAGTCCAAGTTTCACTTCCATGTTGTTTGAGTCTTCAGTCTTTTGACTGGCTTGATGCAGCTCTCCATGTCTCCCTGTCCTGAGCTAATCGTTTCATCTCTACATAGCTCCAACACCCTACATCAAAGGCAATTTGTTTAACATATTCTAACCTTGGTCTACCCCTACAGTTCTTGTCCTCGACCCTTCCTTCCATAACTAAGCTTGCTATTCCTGGGTGTCTTAGTATGTGTCCTACCAACCTATCTCTTCTCTTCATTAGCAGTCACCGGAAGTTTAACATATTCTAACCTTGGTCTACCCCTACAGTTCTTGTCCTCGACCCTTCCTTCCATAACTAAGCTTGCTATTCCTGGGTGTCTTAGTATGTGTCCTACCAACCTATCTCTTCTCTTCATTAGCAGTCACCGGAAACATCTCTCCTCTCCCACTCGTCTTAATACCTCTTCGTTTGTAACCCTATCTACCCATCTGATCTTCATCATTCTCCTGTAACACCACATTTCAAATGCTTCAATTCTCCTCTTTTCTGCTGCACCAATAGTCCAAGTTTCACTTCCATGTTGTTTGAGTCTTCAGTCTTTTGACTGGCTTGATGCAGCTCTCCATGTCTCCCTGTCCTGAGCTAATCGTTTCATCTCTACATAGCTCCAACACCCTACATCAAAGGCAATTTGTTTAACATATTCTAACCTTGGTCTACCCCTACAGTTCTTGTCCTCGACCCTTCCTTCCATAACTAAGCTTGCTATTCCTGGGTGTCTTAGTAAGTGTCCTACCAACCTATCTCTTCTCTTCATTAGCAGTCACCGGAAGTTTAACATATTCTAACCTTGGTCTACCCCTACAGTTCTTGTCCTCGACCCTTCCTTCCATAACTAAGCTTGCTATTCCTGGGTGTCTTAGTATGTGTCCTACCAACCTATCTCTTCTCTTCATTAGCAGTCACCGGAAACATCTCTCCTCTCCCACTCGTCTTAATACCTCTTTGTTTGTAACCCTATCTACCCATCTGATCTTCATCATTCTCCTGTAACACCACATTTCAAATGCTTCTATTCTCCTCTTTTCTACTGCACCAATAGACCAAGTTTCACTTCCATGTTGTTTGAGTCTTCAGTCTTTTGACTGGCTTGATGCAGCTCTCCATGTCTCCCTGTCCTGAGCTAATCGTTTCATCTCTACATAGCTCCAACACCCTACATCGGAGGCAATTTGTTTAACATATTCTAACCTTGGTCTACCCCTACAGTTCTTGTCCTCGACCCTTCCTTCCATAACTAAGCTTGCTATTCCTGGGTGTCTTAGTATGTGTCCTACCAACCTATCTCTTCTCTTCATTAGCAGTCACCGGAAACATCTCTCCTCTCCCACTCGTCTTAATACCTCTTTGTTTGTAACCCTATCTACCCATCTGATCTTCATCATTCTCCTGTAACACCACATTTCAAATGCTTCTATTCTCCTCTTTTCTACTGCACCAATAGACCAAGTTTCACTTCCATAGAGCGCCACGCTCCAGACAAAGGCTTTCAAAAATGACTTCCTACCTAAGACTTAGTACAGCTTCCCTTGTTCCTACATTTCTCCTGAAACCAAACTGATCTTCACCCAACTCTGTTTCTATTTGGCTTTCAATCCTCTTGTAAATCATTCTGGACAGGATCTTTGAAGCATGAGTAATCAAGAAGGTTGAATTAAGGATAACAAAATTAACAGTATTATTCTCTTCTTGCAAAACATTTTTTAAACTCAGCTTCCAAAAGCTTACATATAGCAGAACGCGGATTTTACAACTACAGAGGTGACAGCCGAGTTCAGCATTGCTTCCACTTGTGTCAAGCTCCTCTCTGTCTTCTTTCCTGTCAACCTCGCTTGGTCAACTCTTGTTCTCTTCCAACTCCAACAGTATTAGAGTATCCAAGGCCCTTGCCACATCTTTTCTGATTCCCTCCTTCTGCAAGAGGCCAGTCTTCTTTTCCCATTATTTCCTACCTTCTGCCTGTCATTTAATCATTGATGCAGAGAAGTGCAAGGAGTATGCCTCCATAACTTAGGAGGTTTTCTTCTGTGTACTTTAATTTTCCCTGACACAAACATCAAGACAGTTTATATCCTCGCCGCTAGATTGGGTATTCTAATGACATTGATAGACATTTTTTCTATTTTATAGTTTTTCGAATGACCGTGTCATGGCGGAGTTTTTCGACCGCATGATGATGGAGGCAGAAAATGAAAATGTGGATAACAGCGAAACTGAAGAGGAGGCAGAAGAGGAGGCAGAAGAAGCTACCCAAAAAAATAATTTAAACGAGTAATGTACCAAAAAGAAAAAAACAATAATAATAAAAAAAATATTCTTGTTTTGATTGATTTATTTGTCTATCATTCCCACTTTTATTTTTTTATATGAAGCTGAGCGAGCCAACATGTCAGGTGTCAATCTCAGAAATTCACTCCTGTGACATCACACATCGGTTGACCGTTCAAATCAGATTATTCATTCTAACACCCATCCATGTCCATTAACCTTCTAGCACGCCTTCCATATCCTCAGCTCCATAACACATAAATTCAAATCTCCCAAGTCAGCATAAATAAAAAAATCCTTCGGCTGCACTAGGTCTCTGTGATTATGCCTCCATGGCTTAGGGAGAAGCATGCCAACCTCTCACCGCTAGGTCTGTGTTTCAAATCCCAGTTACTCCATGTAAAATCTGTGCTGGACAAAACAGAAGCAGACTGGTTTTTCTCCGGGTACCCTAGTTTTCCAGACAAACTTTCATTCTACCAACACTCTCCACCATCATTTAATTTTATCAGTCATTTATTCAATCGCTGACTCAGAGGAGTGCGATAGGCTTCGACAGTCGGCACAGTTCATATCTTCACAACTAGATGGAATATTCCAATGTCATCAATAGACATTACACCATCTTGTTTTTATTTCATGTCGAGCTGGCTGAACCGACATGCCATGCGTTTTGTATCCCCCACCCATTAACAATTTGTTTACCGTTAAGTATTAGAAAAAAAACAATCCTATCCATGACCTACACTACATTCTGCCTGCGACGTCCCAACCTCCATTCACAGTTCCATCTTCATTCACGTTTGTTTACCCGCCAACCTAGCACGTCAGGGTTCAACAACCACCATCCATCTCCATTCATGTTTCCCATTAAAACACTCTCATCCATGACCTGTGCTACATTCCGTAATCTGCTGTGACGTCACACACACACTAGTTGACCGTTCAAATCTGACGATTCATTCACCGACAAAGATTCGGAAACGTTCGGCAACACTCGGATCTCATCAAGTACAAAGCAAAGCTATATAGCACGAGACCATAACAGAGAAGGCGCTCAGTCCAAGAGAGAGACTGGGTCGAGGAGGGTCTCGTGCAGAGCCTCTTCCATTCTTCCCCCCTCGTCCCCCACCCCACCCTTCCCTCCCCCACCCTCCCTCCCCACCCCCACTCCTCCCCCTCCACCCACACCCCCTCAAACCGGTTCCTGGACCCTCCAAGGTTTGTTTACCTTCCGGGGTCCCGGCGACCTTGGGGGTCAATGACCTACCTCAAGGTCATTGACCATGACCTACCTCAAGGTCATTGACCTTGCCACGCCCCCCTCATTTGCATAAATAACGGTATTTGAAGCAGAACCCTCCTTGCTCCTCTACTGTCAGGACATCTTCCTTTATACCATATATACTGGCAGGTACCCGCGGCTTCGCTCGCGTCATAGTTGAGTTATGTCCCATTATATATTTTGTTACTTCACATTTTCTTTTGAATGCCACCGAACCAAGCGTTAGATGTTCATCGACTTTCGTCTGAATTGTAAGACGTGGACGTAAATTATGTGTACTCCCGTCCGACCAAGGCCGCGGAATTGAAAAGTTTCACGTGTTATGTAACACGTATATAATGAAGAGATATTCTATTTCAACCGATTATCATTCCGAGTTCGCTGTTAAATGAAACTTAAATTTCCCCGTGATACCAAAATGCAAATATAATAATATTTTACATTACTTCTTTTGTAACAATTTCTTTGCTTGTTTTATGAATGGAATGAAATAATGAAATATTAATGATATGAAAGAGCTTAATTAAATTGTCTCAATGATGAAAATTAACTTTTAAATATGAAATCAAAATATAGATTTAAAATACAAATATTTGCTATCGAACTAAATTTTAATTTTAAAGATTTAAAGAAACGTATTATAATTAACTATATCTTTAACCTAACCATAAATAACTTAAATATATTTTGAAAATATGATCATTAATATACTTAATCAATGTATAAGTAATGTAGAATCGTACGTCACATAACAACAAATAAAATAAGAAATTTAAATATAATAATTTAGTTGAGAACTTCTTTATATACAATATTGGCAGTTCTTCCTTCTGTTGCCAAAATCACTAAACTACTTGTAGACCTTACTCTGGAACAGGCAACATAAAATTTTCCGTGGGAGAAACAGTCCTCGCGTAGTCAATTCCTGCAAATGTTCAACTTTGGCCTTGTGTTTTGGAATGCACGATAACACATCCGCATTTCAAACCCAACTGCCATCTCCTGGCGCAATATCAATAGATGCATTGTCAAAGGAAAACATGCCATGCTACGAACATGGGCCTTAAAACCTGTACCGAAAGCTTCTGCAGATTTAACACCAGACCTATTCTGAACAGCAGTTCCTTGAATTCAGATTTGCCAACATTTTATAGTAACTTTCCATGTGTAATATCTCTGTACATCAACATACAGAAAAGTGCTTTCAAAATCACGTCTTGTGTAAATGTCGGAAAAGGTAGAGAAGGTGGTTTTTGGCGGAATGGATACTCGCTCGTAGAAATTATCTTCAGTGAAATAGACTGGTTCACAATTCTGTAAGTTCATATCGAGTTTTGTGACGGCGGGATGCCTTTAGTGTTACGGAAACGGCAATAGCCGCCACATAGCTTCGTTGCTACTGACATAACGACCGGACTGATATGTTTGTTCTTAACTATACGGGATTTGTGAGCCCTGTGTTTATGAAACTGAACGTAGCTTGATCGCTGCCTTTATTTAGTAGTCGCTACTATAGTGTTCAAAATTAAAGGTGGTATTGGAAGGCGCTATCTCACACTAATGTTCGTTATTGTATTTCTAAAACATAGAAAGTTATTTTTAAATTATGATATAGATATATCTCGAAAGAGGGATGACCGTTTAGATTTCTAATGTTCTTATCGTGTTGAGATATATCTTCAAAAAGGGATGACCGTTTATGTTCGACGATAATTATAACTTTATTATATGTTTTAACATAAATATTCATAAATATCTGTTGAGTTTCAGTCACTAGAATGTTGTGATCGGAGTGAGAGCGCTGGGTAGGATATCTCTATTTTCCAAGCTCTCTGACTGACCGACCGACGCATGCGCTCTGTGTGCTTGGCAGTTTATTTACGCAAACCACGCAAACATATGGATGGTGCACTTTCGGTAATTTATGTAGACATGTTGGATTTTGAGTGCATGCGCGAAGATATCCTTACCTAATTGGTCACACAGCTGTTTCTTGAACTCTGATTGGTGGGAGAAACTGTTTCATAATGAAAAATAGTGTAATAATGAGCCTCATTATGATACAGTTTTCTGACACATAATGTTTACATTTCGACATCGTCGAACATAAATAATGTTATTGGATTTACGTTCCTTTTATCTACTCTGGCTTTTAGAAACGCGGTGAGCTAGAATTTTGCCCCTAAGGGGATCTTTAACGTGACAGTAAATCTACTGACATGGTTCCCTTGCATTTGCGCACCCTCAAATGCCAGCTGATTGTGCCAGGATACGAACCTGGAACCTTGGGCCCAGCAAGCTAGAATGTTACCGCTGAACCTCGCAGCTAGTCTATCGTGTTTTAGATAATAAGTGGGTTGGCATCGCCTCCTACAGGGATAGATGGGCAATTGGATGGCATGTCTTGAGCTACTGTTGCCAATTATACGGACTTGCGATTAATTCATCCGTTTATCAGAGCGTACTGTTGCCATGGATACGGACTTGCCATTAGTTCATCAGTTTATCAGAGCGAGGATAGTTTTCTGGGAATATCTTTGAAACTGTTGGTTTAGGGCCTTAAAATGTGGTTTTCGGTGTCCCGTAGGAACCTACCGAGTATTGTTTCTCGCATCGAGGGGCGTAAAATGAGCCATGTCTGGTCTTTATGCGACAACTTCGATATTTTGTTCCAGTTAAGTATAACAGAAATGTAAAATCACATTTCACCCCTTTTCACCCATTTAAAATCAGAATTTTTAAAAATCCTTTCTTAGTGCGCGTCTACACTACGGTAGGGGCATATCTTCAAAGTTTCACGTAATCTCCAGTAGTTTTTGCTGTGCGTTGACTATCAGTCAGTCAGTCAGGACATCTTCCTTTATATATACAGTATATATAGATGTAAAATAGGACATAGGGGATATTGCATATATGCAGCCTTTTGATTTACGGGACAAGAACCTAAAAGTCATGTGAATCGAGACTCTTTGTCTGCTTGATATTTTCCATAATACAGCACTGTGTGGTTCTAAAATTCAGTTTACTTTCTGCTTCAGCACCGTACTGTCTCATATACCGTATTTCTTCTATATTCGCAAAATAGTGAAGACCGAATTCATCTTACAAGAATGTTTTTGAAAAATGGAGTTATCGCCACTGGATTGCAGTCGGTTTGCCCTTCCCTACCACAGACCTGCTGACGGTTCTGAAACTAGTTAAAACATTACTGATATCTGCTTTGTGCCAGGCCCGATTAGAGACAGGGACCCAGGGTGGTAAAAGGGAGTAGAGTGGACATATCCACTCGAATTAATTTCTAAACATTTTTAAAATTTTCTAATATGACTATGTTCGATGTATATGCAACATATGTATATCGTCGCTGAACTTGCAATACCTCGTAGCTTATCTGACAATGGTCTTATTTTCCAGGCGGCTTCGGTGACGTAGTTGGTAGCATGCTGAGCTTCTATCCCCAAGATCGCGGGTTCAAACCCGGCCGAAGTCGTCGGATTTTTTAAGAACGTTAAAAATCCCTCACTATGCCTTCCTTCGGAGGGGAAGTAATGCCGGCCGTCCCATGTCATAGATTTATGACATGTTAAAGAACCTTCCACTAATTACACCTGTGTGAAGCTAAATTAATATAGGGTAAACATTTGACTAACGTTCTTAGTCAAGGGCCGACTGCGGTGGTATCTGGTAACTATTTTCTGAACTAGTTGGTCGTTGACGGTGGCGTTTGGCGGAAAAAGTAGGAACTACTTGAAAAATTGCAATACCTGCAGTCCTTACTTGAATTAAAACAGATAACACACACTAATACAGTCATCACAATTAACACCGGTTATCAGACAGATTCTACTAACACCTAAGGTACACGGGGCTACATGGCCGCGTTGTCACAGCCTCTAAACTGAGGAACCAACCAACAATCTTATTTTAGAATATTTTCCATAAGATTGGTCCCGCCTCCCAGCCGCATGTGGATGTGCCGCGAGGTTCATTTTCCTGCGTGTAGATACTAAAATAAATTGAGCTTTATACATTGTACTGTAGAAAAGTATATTGCCGTATAGTTATGCATTCCTACATTAAAATCACTCAAATTACAGTAAGTACACCCGTCAATTGGGATCGGACACAGTTTGTAAGGCAATTACATTTAGAATAATTTCTCAAAAAACCTGCATTTCTTTGCGGAATAAATTAAATTTCTTCTGCTGGTACTATTCACTTTGAGGAGATGAACTAGTAATTTTAAACGTGAACGGGGATATTACACGATGTGTTGAAATAAATGAAACCACAGATTAACAAGTAGTTCCGTGACGAACTAAAGAGCCTATTTTCCTTAAAATGTAAGACTCATGCCAATGAATAATCTATATATCAGAAATGAAATGTTACATCGGATCTATCAGCACGCGTAAAATCATATTGGCAACAGGGTTATGTATGTGTTGCTTAGAATTAATCTATTATTGTCCCAATTTTGGATAAAATCCATTTGTTAATATAGAAGTCACAAGTATTTAAAAATTGGACCTATCAGCAGGCTTAGAATTATGTTGGCAGCACTGGCATGTATATGTTATGTGCCGTCTGGCCTTTCGCAGATGTAATTGCAGTGGAAGTGTGTACCAATTAGCCTGGCGCTGGGCCCATTAAACCGGACTAAGGTTATGAAGGTATCAGAGGCGATGTATTGAACGTACATTCACTGCGATGTGAATGCAAGTTCTATTCGAATGAGCTATTCATTGAGAACCATGGGCCTAGCTTATTTGCATAAAGATAACGAACCAAACATCGTACGAAATAAAGTACTCAGACACGACGCATAAGCAAAGGAGAGGTAATGTATTGACCAAAGAGATAACATCAAGGAATGACGAGGAAGCATTACATGCTATGAATGAGGTTAAGTGGACGTCAAACATGTGATATTAGGTAAAATAATGGGCGAAGGACCGAAACGTAAATGTCATGATCGATAGGAGGTAACGGTAAAGGGGGGGGGGACACATTTGGGAAAAGTATACTCATAAAGAGTAAAATTACATTGTGAAAAATAAAAATTAAAAGGGCTAGACAAGAGAGTCAGGAAAAATGAGTGTACCGCCAAAGAAGCGAACGGTAGCTCAAATAGCCCTGAAGGAGGTGAGGGAGTGCGAAAGGGACGGAGTATTAATAAAAGCGCGCATAGATATGACGTAAATGAATAAACACAAAATGAGAGGCAACTAACCGAAATGAAATAAACACGAGAGATGTTACGTTACACAAAATAAAAGATATCCATCAAAATAAGTTACGCTAGAAGAGGATAAGCCATACTCATGGACATGCATATGAAAACGCAATCCTAAGATAAGAGGCAAACAAAAAGATAAGAGGTATGGCATAGGTCTTACTGGTGAACACACTATACAGTAAACCGTACCAAATACCTACACAAAAAGATACGACGATAGGGGGACAAAGATACCAGGAACGATACAGACGCACAATGGACATACTAGAATAGGCGATACGCCCTAGTATGTCATACGATAACCAAATACGCACACACTCATACAGGGATAGTGAGTCGTAACATACCTTGATGGATCTGCTTAATCCGGCATCGCGGAATTACACAAAATAAACTAAATTCACGTGCCTACGCACACCTTTATAATAAACACAAACGAACGGGTAAAAAACGGAGAGAAAATCAAGGCATCTCGAAAACGAGAGCGGAAGCACAAAATATAAAAACCTACATCGGAGAGAAAAAACAGAAGACTGCTCAGAGAGTAACAAAGGGTTCTTTCAGGTGACGGGAAAGAGAAAGTAAAAGGAAAGAGGTGTCATTGATCACGATTCGGCATAGTAAGAAATCACTATAACGAACCTTAATCAGCAATAAAGAAATGTCCAATGATCTGCTCGACTATTCTGGCCAGTAATAAGCAAGAAGAAAAGAGAACAATTCCGATAATTGACACGCCGAAGAAAAGAGAAAAGGGAAAGACTACAGGAGGAAAAGAAAAACAGTTCAGTTATTCAAAATTAATCTAGAATGTCAGGTACTATACGTGTGCAAAATTTAGAGCAGTTGGCTAGCATACTTTCTGATACATTGGAAGTAGGTTTTAAAAAACTAGAGAGAGCACTTATTAACAGTTGGCAGCCCTGATGGCTCTTAAGAACAGAACTGTAGTGCATGCAGCCGTTTAATACTTTTACACGCTGGAAGTAAATGGCGCAAAACATCTGTACAAGGGGGACACTGCAAGTAAGGATTGTCCACTTCCTGGTGTAGCGGCTAGCATCCTTGGTTGTCACCCTGGAGGTCAGGGTTCGACTCCCGGCTCTTCCAAGAAATTTGATTCTGGCCTAAGGGCTCGGAGTACACTAAGCTTCATGAGTTGAAACTGAGAAGAGGTGAGTTTGATTCCCACCTCAACCATTCTGGAAGTGGTTTTCAGTGGTTTCCTACTTCTTCTCCTGACAAATGCTGGGTTGGTTCCTAACTAAAGGCCACGGTCTTCTCCTTCCCTGAATTACAAATACACACACTAATGCAGTCACCATAATAATACAGATTATCAGGGAAAATTGCACACACACCAAATTTCACAGGCCTAAATAGCCTCGATGTAAGCAATGCAATAATTATAACAAATGAGGATTGGATAAAATATAATAATTTTATTAATGCAGAAAATATTGATAGTAATTATTTCTTATATTAATTTACTAGATTTATTTCGCCATTTAAAAGTTTCTGTGAACTTGCCCAAGTCTGATCTGATTTATCAGACAGATCTCACACACACCCGACTAATGTCCCACCTGAAAACCGAATTGAAGCAGAAACAACAACCCCTTGAAGGGAATCTTTATGCGACTTTACCTCAAGCCTGCAATACACACTCTAGTGGGCTACACGGGATTGATGACCAAGGTGCCCCAAGTCCTTAAATGAAGTATCAACTATTAACTATTAACTACCGCCCCGCTGAGTAGGCGTGCGCGTTAAATCGCTCCAGCAAGTCCGAATATCGGAGGTTCGAATCCAGGCGTTGGTAGTGGGTAAACTTATCCTTTGTGTGGTTTCTCACAGTCTCCCAGGCAAATGCCAGGATAGTACCTTAATTCAATTCCCGAGACGCCTACCCCATCCTTATCCCTAATTACAGTTACATACTCTCCTACAGTCTTAATAGAAACAAATGTTATCAGACAATTAAAAACACTACATGGAGGTGATGACCAAGGTATCCCAAGCCCATAAAAAGAAGGAACACAACATCTCCACGGCTGATAATTTCACCTGTTGGTGGCGATAAATGATATATTTTCTCGGTGTGCCCCTCCAGGAAATATGCTCACGGCTACCAATGTGAATAATCAAGCCCAACATAACAGCTTGGGATATATTAACTGACCGGCCAATATAATATTATTTGGTTCAGTTAGTACGGTACCGTACGCACGGACTGAGAACCCCCACACCTCTTCTCAGTATCCGAAATCCACTTTCCTCTAAAAAGTTAACAGACTGTACAGGAGCTTGGACTCGAAAACATGGCGGCGCATGGCGGGGTATCAAATTGATAAGTTCTGCACGTTCGGTGAATGAACCTATTAGGTTTCTGGAGACGAAGATCTACACTCAAGAATGGTGGCAGGTAATAGGCTATAATACAGTGTTGGAATTGGACTTTATACGCTTCTTAACTTCAACTTTAACCTCACTGCCGTAGGTCTTGTTGCTTTCTTTAAGGATGATGACTTAATAGAGTACCGGTAGCCTAGTTATTTTGTGTTCTCGCATTAAGGAATTGGTTTGTTCAAGGTAAGTCCGGCTCGTATTATTTATCAATTTTTGAGTATGACTTAATCCCATTACAGTCTTCTCGCTGTTAAATCGGGTTGAAATTAAATGCCACTTTGTAGAGTATGAACGTGATATTTAGAACACAAGCTGTTCTCAAGTCTGTTAACCACACTTTAGTGCTGAAAGATGTTTTAAAATTTCAAATGTAGCCTACTGTGCATATAGGCTACCAAACAACTTGAGGATTTCCCATGGCCAAATTATGTGAGTAGGCTACTGACAGTGGCGTAGCCAGGAGAGGGTTACTGGGGGGTTAGAACCCCTCCATTGGAAAATCGGCAGGTTGTGATTTGTGTCTGTTTCACCACCGCGCCGGCTACTTGATGATGCATTGTTGCCGCTTTTCCACCCGGGGCTCCATTTGAGCTACACACGTCTTCATGACAACGTATAACCAAAGTCTATCTACAGATCGTGAAGCTTGCCTCATATTTTTCTACCGCGCGACAATAATGCTCTCACGCAGCCAGCAAGCATGTGCCGACTGCGCTGTGTTGGTGTATGTTATTGTTGCTGGAGAAGAAGAAGAAGCTTTGAGACATCCGAACGGAAAATACTACGCTGTCTTTATTGACTATACAAAGGCGTTCGACCTCCTAAACAGGGAAATACTGATGACAAAGTTGAAAGACATGATTGGGACAACACATCCTCTTGTCAGAGCAATTGAAAACATTTTAAAAGTCAATTTTGTACAGAATGAGGATACAGTCGACGTATCAGACACGTTCGAACAAACAAATGGAGTCCTGCAGGGAGATCCAATGAGCCCCTTGTTGTTCAACATCGCCACAGCAGACATTACAGACATCCTTCAGCGCTCATCGAATACGAAACTTATCGTATACGCGGATGACATGGTGTTGGGATCACCAAATAGAAATGACCTGCAACGAGCCCTAATAGAGCTGGAGAAATGGGTACTGGAAAACCGCTTCACCATTAATTTGGAGAAGACAGTCCAAATGACATATCGGAAAGGAGGAAAAATTGCAGGTAGTGACTCCCTTACTCTTAATGGAGAACATCTGAAAATTGTCAATCAATTTAGGTATCTTGGAATTACCTTGCAAACTACTACAAAGTCGTTTAGATGCCATATTCAGGAGAGAACTGCAGCAGCCACAAGAGCAATCTCAGCCATAAAGAACCTTCCAGCTCTGTCCCCAGTTACAGCAATGAGACTTTTTAACGCCGCCATATCCCCTATAGTAACGTACGGATTAGAACTGATCTGGGAACGTCTAAAACTCAGTGACTTTGAAAAAATAGAACAAGTCAAAGCCCGCTTCCTCAAAAATGCACTGAGAGTGGGCAAAGCAGCACCAACAAGAATGGTCTATAGACTAACAAACGAGACCTACTACGCAGAAGACCTAAGGACCCAACTGCTTCTACCAGCTACAGAACATTACTCTAAACATCTGGAGAGGAGGAAAGCCAAAAGCGAAGATATAGATCCGGACTTCTACGCTACAAGCGCCATGGTGGACAGGAACTAGATGAAGGAAAACCAGGAACTGAGACATGTCGTGACGAGACACGCCATCCACGGTTTTCATCACAGAGTGTGTGCAACAAAATCGTACCATAACCCAAGCGAAAGTTGTGTATGTGAGCTGCGTAACCAGAAATGTGACAGGTACCACCTATCAAAGTGCTCCAAAAGAACATTATCATTGACTGAGTACAGTAAGATGTAAATTCTCTTCTTTTGGCCTTTCGGCTGCAATAAATTCTTATTGTTGCTGGATTTACTACATGTTAGCATTGTGTAACCGTTATATCGTTAATTTAACATGTGTTTTACAAGAGATGTGCAGTGCAATAAACAGATGAAATATTTGAAGCAATATTTCAGTGTTGTTATGTGTGTAACCTATATGATCGCTTTCAGTCAGTCAACACGAGTGTACGGTACCCAATTAATGTAGATCGCGCGGGGAGTGACAATTTATCTCCTAGTGCCTGAAATAAAAATACATGAATAAAACACTTCTCACATAAAAGGGTGGGGGTTGTATGCAGAAGTGGTTCTAGCCCTGGGCCGGGGAGGGGGGTCGCCTGCCCCCCCCCCCCCCCCCAGTTTTATTGAAATAATTATTTTAAAATTCCTTGGTTACTAAATAAATTGATAATTTACAGATATAATTTATCTGATATAAAACAAACTAATGCATTTAATTAAGTTAATTTTTCTTTCAATTTCAAGATTTATTTATTTTATTATATGTAATTCAAATACACAATTGAAATCGTGTATAAATATAATATTTTTAAAGTGCGTAGTGCATACACCAAGATCAACATGTTTAGATAGTTCTTTACAACAACAATCAGTCAAAGCTGTCTGCATTCAAAGTCTGACAGACGACAGTGCCGACTGCTCGTTATTCTAACGATTTATCGTTTCGCGACAGTCTTCAGTAGCAGACGATTAGTCGCTATGCTTGCGTAGACGTGTTCTTGTATTAGTTACGGTATGTCTAAACAGAGTAATATTTTGACGTTCTTTTCCTGTGACAAGCGGAAGTGCGATGAAAGTGCATGTGAACCCAATGAACCGAAGAGTATTAAACTCTTTTCCCAACTTTGTGACTTAAATGAGAGTTCAGAAGTTTCCAATGTAGACAACCCACCATGCTATACAAGTGCATCGATATCTCCTCAACTCTGTGACAAAAATGTGAGTGCAACTGTTTCTAATATAGACGAACCAGTACCATTTGATATCAGTGCATCGATATATGATGGTCCATGCCAACCACGTAAATCAGTTTATAAACGACCGTTACTATATAATAAGAACAGAAGTTTTAACAGTAAACGGTTTGATAGGTATACATTTATTGAATACTCTGAGAACAAAGATGCTATTTTCTGTTTTCCGCGTCGTCATTTCGTTCAATCTGGATTTTGCAATTGAAAAAGAATAGGAGAAAAACTTGCAAAGCATGCTGATAGTGAATGTCATAAATCTTCAATAGTAAAGTGGAACAATTTTCTGGAAAGTGAACGTAGCGGCACAGTGATTTCGAAGCTAAGCGAGAAACACAAAGATGACATATTGCGTAACCGCTCGGCCGTGGCAACAATGGCCCGAGTCGTATTACTTTGTGCTCGGCAAGACATTTAGTTCAGTTTAATTGTGGTTTTACTAGGAAAGTTTTGGGGTAGTTCTGATTTCTTTCTTTTTATATGTATTTTGGGATGCTGAATCCGAATCTGAAATTTGCGGACAAATTTTCGTGACGCAACATTGAAAAAAATCGCAAAAAAAAAGCAAAATATCTGCTTTTTCCCCCTAAAACTCGAAAACTATTAAATTTTAGTAAATGCTTTGTTTACAGAAATTAAAGTAATTAAAATTCTCTACAAATATCACTACTTATTTTTTTTTCAGACCAACGGTTCGGTCTCAAATGCGAGTTGAAAATTGGCAATTTTCAGCGGTCTCTGCAAAACCCAATTTTTACATTCCAAAACTTTATTTTTTATTAGAATGCTGTTATTTGATAAATTTCTCCTAGTTTACTGCACAAGTAATCAAAACGAAAAAAAAGGATCGAAATTATTAAAATTCAGTATCAAAAAAGGTAGGACTCTAACAAAATAAAACTTAAGATATCGTTACTTATGATCATATAATTATTAATAATATTACAAATTATAATATGCAAAATTTATATGAGCCGTTGTCTTTTAGAAGGTCCTGGCTGAGGTTCTTCGGTGGCGATGGGTCCCGGTACATATTCTGCTTGTTCTGGAAATTGAAAGAGGTGGTGTCATTTCTCGAGGAGAGATGAGGATTGCAAAATAGATTGTGAGATTAAACATACCTTCCGCATCGTGCTGAGGTTCTTCGATGGCATCGGGTCCCGGCTCAGGGTCTGATTGCTCCATCGTCAGCGTTAGGGGTCGTTCTCCTGGAAAAGAAAAGTGGTGGTGAGACACTGACTTGTGAATATATATCAAGGAGAGATGAATGAATACAAAAATAACTTTTGAGATTCGACATACCTCTGTCTCTTTCTTCAGTCTCTTCTATGTCTATGTCAGAGCTGTCTTCCGGGGGCTCAACGTTGTCGCACAGACCTTCGCATGATGTGCAGATTGGGGAACAATGAAGGCCCGCCTTCCTGCATCCACAATTGCGTTGGCAGCCCTTTTTACATTTACATGAAATGTACCGTGGTATTGAGTTTGGTGCAGGGTCCAAAGGGGTTGGCACTGGCACGAGACCCCCACTCACTTGGGTCTTTTTGTTGCTCGTCAGGTGTGGCTTGACCGGATAACCACTGTTGCACCTGATAGTAAACTCTCAGTGAATGTTCTCGTGCAGCAGCTTCGGTAGGGGGTAATGAGGCAATGTTGGTCTTATTTTTGTATGATGAGGTTACGTATTGTCTGTATCTCAAATCGTTCAGACTGGTCTCTTTTTTTTTTCATATAGAGCCATGAGAAACATGTTTCCTGCTGTGACAATCTCATCTTGATGTGCGTTAGGGTCTTTGAAAGCTTCAATGACTGGTTATAAGTCATTGTTATTCTGCAGGACTTTCAGAAATTTCAGTTTCCCCTGATTAAACAATGCAGAAATAGTATCACAACCACTCATCGCATGCAGGAATAATGTATGGTCTAATGGGATTTTCTCAGCAGCCAGATGAGGGTTGTAGAGGCTTTGCGATATCTTTCCTTTTTCTGGTTTCAGAAAAAATATATTATTTATATCACGGCTACACTGGCCAATCAAAATGACCAGAAGGTCGATATCTTCCCCCACCACTGTCACATGTTCGTTTGACGGGGCCATCTCAAGAGCTGTTGTGATAATTAGGAAATCAGCATCCTCCACAGCTTGCTTTGAATCAATTTTTGCATCATGAAGTTTCTCCATTAACATATATATTAAACGGCTCTTGTTTTTTGAGTTTGAAGAAAACTATCCTGCGAGACAGTGGGCACCATCATTTCTGTAAATGATATTGCAGCAGATTGTTTTCTTTTTGCTCTTCTCAATCGTTCTATGCGCTTGGTGCTATCACAAGCCTCGTCAGGATAGCCGTCAAAAATGGCAATGGCACTTGATTTGTAGTTTGATTTGACATATAATACATAACTGCTGCAAATTTCTGCATAGGTCTGACCGTGGCGCCATTTGACCCGGTGTAACAAAAAAAAAACGTCTATGACATATTTTGTATCATTCAAGTCAGTCTGTTCAGTCGGTGTAAAAGCGTTGTACAAGCTGGATTTTGTTCCTTTCCTCATCTCATGCTCGTCAAAAAAAGCAAGAGGATAGGGGCTAAGTTCGTAACGTAAAAATTCTCGCAGCTCTTCATCTGAATGTTTCGCGATGGTCATTCGTTGAAAAAGTGTGATTGGATTGATAACTACAGCCCTGTCTTGTATTTGAATAGAGCTGTTCATTCGCTTCGTTTGAATTTTACAGCTTGAAAATCACCACCAACAATGCGCTGTATACCTTTCATGCCCTCCTTGGACAAATGGCATGTAATCCTCTCATCTGCGACAATACCTGTACTTAAAGATATTAGTTTACTGGTCTCTGGGAACGGAGGATGTTCATAACAACAGCAGACGCAGATAAGTTTTTAAATTTGTTCTTAGAACATATAACGCTCATATTCGGCAGATGGCATTGTAGGCTTTTGAAAGTCTCATAGGCGAACTTATAGTGGTGCCCTTCATCACCGTACAAAAGTTCATGGTGATATCAGTAATAGTTTCGGAGATATGGAATGCCGGTGAAATAATTTGCACAGCCGCCTTGTTGGATTGGTGAGACGTAATAAAATTTGAAAGGCACGGTCGGGGTTTGCCGAAATAGTGCTATGACCTTACTTTTGCATAGAATTCTCCGTGTGACTCGGTCTTTATTGAAATCAACTTAAAAACTAGGTGAAATTAACTGAAAGCATGTCAATATAAACTAAAAAGTGGGTTTTGCAGAGACCGCGAAAAATTGCCAATTTTCAACTCGCATTTGAGACCGAACGGTTCGTCTGAAAATAACAAAAACTAAGTAGTGATATTTGTAGAGAATTTTAAGTACTTTAATTTCTGTAAACAAACCATTTACTAAAATTTAATAGTTTTCGAGTTTTAGGCCAAAAAACGGAAAAAGCTGTTGTTTTTTTTTTTTTTTTTGCTTTTTTGCGTTTTTTTTTTTTTCAATGTTGCGTCACGAAATTTTGTCCACAAACCTCAGATTGGGATTCAGCACCCCAAAATACATATAGAATGACAGAAATCAGAACTACCCCAAAACTTTCCCACTAGCGGCCCTTTAGAGTACAAATTGACTGAACTAATTGGGCTTAGAGGTCATCGCGAAACAGTTTCGGATGACGATAGTGGTAATAATAAAAGGAATATTGTTGAAATTTTATATGTAATTAAACTAGAAAGTGAAAGAACAAGGGAGAATATAAACAGTCTACCAAAGATTGCAACTTACTCATCTAAAGATTCTCAAAATGAATTTCTTGATATCTCAGCTAATATAATACACTGACCGGCACGAAAAACGCAACACCCAATAAATTATGTGAAATTATTGTGTAATTTATCTATTTAATCAAAGTGAAGCACTTTCACCTATTTTTTAGACGGGGTATGTTATTGGCGTTGCTTTGCAAGCAAACAATGAAGTGTTGATTGTTGATTGCACTAGCCTCAATTGATTTTTCCCGCGCAACCTGGAAAACACATCACTGGATGTAACCCAATAATGTGTTCCCGCTCCTATAGCGCTTAGTGTTGTACTTTGAATTGTTCCCTTTTCAATCACATGTGTTTGTGGGATCTTTCTGTGATTGTCGTAATTAGCTTCCTGGAGCAAACAAGATCTTAAGCCCTGAACAAGCTGCAAAAGTTGTTGCTTTGGTGGAAGATGGTCGCAGCATGCATTACATTGCAGAAGTGTTCAGGATTACAGCTTCCACGATTTCCAGAACCGTACGAAGGTACAGGGAAACTGGAGGCTTTGCAAGGAGACCAGGATCAGGCCCGAGAAGAACAACATCGAAGAGAGATGTCCGCTTCTTACAACTTCAAGTTCTTCACGACCGTCACTCCACCGCCATTGAAGCACGAAATCGACTCCACCAAGTTCGAGGAGTCGATGCTAGTGAGAAAACCGTCCGAAGAAGATTGGAAGAAACCAATCTTCAATCCAGAATACCACTTACAGACCCAGAACCTACCAGAGAACATCGCACAGCTCGACTACGTTTTGCAAGGGAACATCATGGCTGGACAGTACAACAATGGGAACAAGTGTTGTTCGCCGATGAGTCGCGGTTTGGCCTCCGATCACCTGACGGAAGAGAGAGGGTCTGTAAAAGGCCAGAGGAAAGGTATTCCCCTTGCACATTCTCATCCAGGACGCCATTTCAGGGTGGTTGTGTGATGGTGAGAGCAGGAATCAGTATGGCTGCAAGGACGGATTTGGTCTTCGTGGAGAATGGGCCTCACTGCTTATCGGTATGTGGAGGAAATCCTTCTGGAGCATGTTGTGCCTTTCGCTCAATTTATTGGTGATGATTTCACACTAATGCAAGACGATGCACGCCCACATGGTGCTAAAGTTCTTGTGTGAAGCAGGGATTCATGCTATGGCTTGGCCTGCTCGAAGCCCTGATTTGAATCATCTTGAGCACGTTTGGGACCGGCTGGGGATAAGAGCCCGTCAGTGCTATCCAGAGACCCTACAGGACCTATGGAATGTCCTCCTGGAAGAATGGGAGATTATTCCTCAACAGGACATTACAGCATTAATCAGGAGCATCCCTGAAAGGTTGAATGCCGTCATTGGTACAAGAGGTGGCAAAACACGCATTTAAAGATGCGGACAGAGGTCTCCAAGATCATCTCCGAGGTCTGTGAAGTAATGTGTGAAGTGTATAAAATCAAAACAGAAGTGAGGACCTTTAGGACCTTACTCAAAATTTCCCGCTCTTTCAGCGCTCTTTCCTTGAAGTGTGCACCACTGGCTTAATTTTTAAATTTGTGTATGATCATCTTTTATTTTCCATTGTTAGACACCTACATGGGACCGCACTACAATATTTCATCATCATATAGTAGATTAGTGTTATAAAAGTGTCATAAATTTGAAATAAATTTCAGTTTTTGTAAGATATTGAAGTGTTGCGTTTTGCGTGCCGGTCAGTGTAGTTGAACATATTGGAGTAGATACGAAAAAATATAACAATGGTTATTTTTCCTTAATCCTGGATGAAACTAGAGATGTTAGTAAAGTGGAACAGATGTCCGTATGTGTCAGATATGTAGGACAAAATTCTATAGAGGAGCGTTTCATTGGTTTTATGCACTTGTCTCAACTGAATGCAGAAAGTACCGTATAGCTAATTCAGCTTTAGAGTAGGTACCTTGTTTCAGTGGATTTCGATCCATGTAAGTGCATTGGACAAGCATATGATGGATCCGCGGTTATGTCAGGAAGATAAACGGTGTGCAAAGTTTATTGCGACAAAAGGTCAATAACCCGTGTGTTTACGTGTATTGTTATGCACATAGCTTAAATTTAGTTTTGGTGGACGTTTCAAAGGCAGTAGACGTGGTAGGCGACACTTTTGGTGTACTGGAAGCAATTTATGCTTTTCAGTCCGTATCTACTGTAAGACACCAAAAGTTTGAGACACAGAGTGATCTTTATCCAGGAGAAGGTGTTTTAGAGATATCTCTTCAAAGTGACACGCGATGGGTATGTAAATATAGAGGAGTAATGTATTTTCAGAAACGTTTTGCTTCAGTTAAAGTAGCTATAGAGTATTTTTCAAAGTTAGCTAACTAGAAAGAGGCAGTAGAAGCAAAAGGTTTGTTGAAGCAGCTTTGTAAAGTGAAGGTGATGTTTGTGTTACAAACCTTTTCTGATATTCTCGAGCTTGCCAATGGAGTCTCTGTGTTCTAATAACAAAAACATGTGGACTTCGGAGGGGCACATAGATTGATCTATGGTCTTGCAAAATCGTAGCAAGGAAAACGAAATGATGATTATTTTAAGGAACTATGGGCGGTTACATGTGACTCTGCTCAGTCGTTAGGCGTGAAAGTTTATAAACAATCTAGAGTCTCATGTATTCCAAAGAACTTTTCAGACTACGTTTTGTTAACGCCAATCTCTGCGGAGAAAGAAGAGGAAAATGTCACATTATCAGACACATGTAAAAGAATTCTTTTTGAAATATTAGACAACATGGTAGAAGAGTTACAGTGCAGATTTACTGAAAATTATTTTGTGTGCAATGCAATGGATGCCTGTAACCCAAGAAGTGAAAACTTTTTAAATTTTGAATATATATATTCTCACGTTCTGTGAAAAGTATAATCTAATCTTCACAGACCGTAAGGTGCTAAAGACTGAAATCAGTTTAGCTAAGAATGTATTTAGAGGCAAATATCCAAACACTTCCTTATTCTTTTTTTCTGAACTTCTGAAAATGGAAGTTGCTTTTCCACAGCTACTATTATTTTTCAAGTTGATGCTGACTCTTCCTGTGTCATCTGCTTCTGCTGAGCGTAGTTTCTCTGTCATGAAACGAATAAAATCCTATTTAAGAGCAACAATGGCAACAAAGAGGCTTTCCAATCTCGCAATTCTTTCAATTGAAAGAGAATTAAGTGGAAAATTACTTCAAGTTCCTTCAGATATAGTGAACCAGTTTGCCCAGGGTGGGAACAGAAGAATATTATTGCTCAATATTATCTTATAGTACATACAGTAATTTTTTTTGTGTTTTTTTTTTCGTGTGGCCTCCTCAGAGGCCGAGTGCAGGTCTTTCTATTCGACGCCCGTGGGCGACCTGCGCGTCGGGATGAGAGGTGGAATGGATGAAGATCAATGAAACTGGGCAAGGATGTGGAAGGAAGCGGCCGTGGCCTATCGGAAGGTACCGTCCCAGCATTTGCCTGGTGTTGAAAATGGGGAAACCACGGAAAACCATTTCAAGGACGGCCGACGGTGGGGCTCGAACCCACTCGTCTACCGAGTCAGCAGAGAGCTTGGTCCCATGACCTAACACTGCGCTTTAGCCAGCTGAGCCACTGCTGTCAGTAATAATATGCAGGGTATTACTGTTGTGGTCTCATCTCTGTCCTATGGTAACTAACTTTCGGTTCTCATTTTCTGATCATGGTTAGTTCTGGATGGGGGCGTGGTGGCGCAGCGGTCAAGCTGTTGGCCTCTCACCACGGCGTACTGGGTTCAATTCCCGGTCAATGCATGTGAGATTTTCAAAGTGAAATGCCATGTCCTGTGGTTCGGATTCCACGTAAAAAGGAGGTCCCATGGCTTCTGATCTCGAGATTAACGGTCACGTAAAACTACAATCTTCCTTCCTTCCTAGTTCTGGATGCATTAATTTATTGTTCTTTAAATAATATGGCATAGTAGTATGTGTGTAACTGAACATGTTAATGGTTGTGCTAATGTTGCCCATTGTATTTTCACAGATATGGTTACTTTTCTGTTGAATTCTGTCACTCAAACTTTTGATTCCAACCCCCCCCCCCCCCCCTCCCCCTCCCCCTCCCCCCAGATTTAAGCTTCTAGAACCGCCACTGGTTGTATGAGAAGCGTTTTATTATGTGTATAAATAATTATTGTATTATGAATTACAGAACTACACAGGGAAATTAATTGTTACTCCTCGCCCAATCTAATTGGGTGTATTCGTGATGACTGAGAAGTCACTATATTAATGTAGACTGTTCAAATAACAATACGATACCCGAGTTTTCCAAGGACCCTAAAAGGTAAGATTTGAGCAATGGATTTTAGGCCAGTATTATAAAGCTTTTCAAGGGGAGCGTGATGGCGCAGTGGCTTAGCTGCTCGTCAATCACCCGGACGGCCGGAGTTCCAATCCCGGTGACAGCGGGGTGGAATTTTCACCTGAAAAATTACGTGGTGTCAGGAAGAGCATTCGGCCTTAAATCCCCGGCCAAAACCAAAATGAGCCTGGTTGGCTCCGGCGACTCCAATTAATTGGGATAAGCAGTAGAAAGTATGAAAAACCTTTTCAATCAAACTACGGAACTAGATTAAATGTAGGGGCGTGGTGGCTCAGCGGTCTAGCTGTATGCCTCTCACCAAGGCGGACCGGGTTCGATTTCCGGTCAATGCATGTGAGATTTTCGATGTGAAATGCCATGTCCTGTGGTTCGGATTCCACGTAAAACGGAGGTCCCGTGGCTTATGATCGCGAGATTAACGGTCACGTTAAACTACAAGCTTTCTTTAGATTAAATGTTATTGGTTTTAGGTCCCTATTAACTATTCAGGCTTTTACAGATGCTGGGGTGCCGGAACGTTGCCCTGAAGTGGATCTTTAACGTGCCAGTAAATCTACAGACACGCACCCTTAATTGCCATCTGACTGCGCCAGGATTAGATCCTGCAACCTTGGGCACAACAGGCGAGAACGTTACCTCTGAGGCACGCAGCCGGTCTGTTATAAATCAGAAGCATGTCTCGGTAGGATATCTATGCATGGCTTTGGTGGCGTAGTCGGTAGCATGGTGAACTCCTATGCCTAAGATCGCGGGTTCAAACCCAGTCGAAGTCGTCGGGGCCATGTTATATATTCATGGCATGTAAAAGAACCTACAAATACAATTTGTAGTGTGTAGCCAAAATTTGTAGGCTATTGGGTTAGAAACGCTCTATCAAGTTCCAACGTTCGCCGCTGGGTGTTAGTGACAGTGGCGTCTGGTAGCTAAAGTTGGAACTAGGCTACTTGACATTCAAATTGGGGAACCTATGGGCGTTCATTTGAAATGCCCTGCTATGGCCATTGGCTGCAATTCAAATATAAATACCTATGCAATTCGAAAATTAAGACATAAGTAAACGTAAATTATGTCATCTCAAACACGTGCCGACATTTTAATTTTCAGATGTAGAAAATGGCTTTTAAATAGTCAGAGAGCTGATTTAATGAATAAAGATGTAGACTATTTTGTACAATAATATAAACTTATTCACGAATCATTTTGAAGCAAGCCAATTTATGTCGTCAGGATAATGCTCACAAACTTAGATGTGGTACACTGTTTGTTAATTCTCTTATGAAATACCTGGTCTCCCACATGGCTGCTGTGAAGGTACGGCACATAATTGTTATTGCCGAAATTATTTGTAAACTTGACATTGTATTATTTTGTCAAATTCAGGAATGAAAGGTTTCAAACCTATAGAAAAAATACGAAGCACCTACAATTGAGCCATTTAAGACCTTAAGGTCTTTTTATACTTTTCGTTTCACAAATCACACTGGTATTTTTACTAATTAGCTGTAATGTTACTCAAGTTTACGAAATAACTACTCATGATATGGTTAAGAATTTGATATTATATTATCCCCATACTAGCAACCGGCTTCGCCCGGTATCTTAAAGGGTTTACCCAGTGTAAGCTTAAAAGGCGCACGGACGACAGGTCCCAGACGCAATTCAGAAAAGCCGAGGTGAACAGCGAAACTCCAAACATATATAGTCTTCTCTTCTCTGAAGACTTAACTCGACACGATTCGACAGTTGACGCTGGCCAAATCTGGTGTGATAGGCTCGCTCACTAACTAGTAAACTCGCTCCGAAGTTAGTAATTGAAATTTCCACTGAATGGAGATTGTTGAAAGAAATGAAAACGTAAAATCACTTATAGTGGGCGATGTATTAAAGATAGAGATATGCTGTCACGGTCTTTTTTGTAGAACTTTTCATGCTGACCAATTCTTACACTCATAGTATATAGATATTGTTAATGGTTTACCCAGTGTGAGCTTAAAAAGCGCACGGACGACAGGTTTTTCTTCGATTCGATTCACTGAAATCGTTACTGCTCGGCTTCCTTTGGTCATAAATGTTTTCATACAGAAACCTTTCTCGAGAAATCCTTTACTGAATGGTGAAAACCGCATCAAAATCCATTCAGGGGATTTCGAGATTACCCATTACATCCAAGAATCTGGGACTTTGTTTTATAATCTGCAGAGATGCCCGCGACTATCATTGAAACAAATTTATAACTAGTATGGGCTATTAATTCTTCGTTGAATAAGTCATACAACTGTACCTAGGGGCATGGTGTAACTACAATAGTGAGGCGGATCGCTCCCTCTCTCTCGTGCGGATGACGTCACAACGGGGGCAACTGCGAGTTGTGGCTATAGGCGGGAGTCAAGTGCGTGTGATCTGCAGTCGATTGAAACATGTTAATGTTGACAAATGTGTGCGTTGCTAGTGAAAGTATTGTATTTCTTAATCTCTGTCGACGGAAAGTGGGATGCAATGCCGAATTCTGCTATGTATGGTTGCAACAACTACTCCAGGAAAACAAAAGGGTCTAATATAAAATACTTTGTATTTCCACAAGACAAAGATGTAGCGAGCGCATGGGTCAGAGCTTGCAGGAGGCAGGACAAGTTTAATTTAAAGCATGGTAAGTTATGATTTCTAAAACTAATCTGTCTGTTGTGAGCAGAACAATAAATCATTCTTTAAATTATTTCTCTCTAAAATTAAAACATTGCAATAGCTCTGGACGCATTTTCAAACTGAGATATTAAAGAATATTATAGAAATGAATAGGCAAACCAAATAACAATTACGAGTGGAGATTATTATTATTATTTGGGACAAGATCGTGGAAGAAGAATTGTGGAAGTAAAGAGGAAAGTGGAGTAGTGCCATAAATACCCCGACCCGGCAGGAGCTGGATAAGGGGAAATGATGATGATGATGATGATGATTAACATTATTATTATTATTATTATTATTTATTCAATTCACCATTACAAACATGGGTTACTCTAAAGCACGGGTTAAACCAAGTGCTTTACAACAATACATAAAAACTATAATACAAACTATAATACATATCATGTATATACAAAATATAAGAGTTCATAATCACTCATTCATTAGCAAGGAAGGATCGCACAATATTGCATGTGGACAATAGGACCGAATGCTGCATACTCTTGTAGATGGTCGGCGGAAGATCCAATTCTTTCGGACTCTTGTGGAGTGTGTGAGGTATGAGGCCGTTGACTGACAAGATTACAGGCACTATCCGGACGCAGTTCATCTTCCATATCCTCTTGATTTCCTCTGCAAGCTGTCTATACTTGGAGATTTTTTCATTGTGTTTACGTTCGATGTTGGTGTCGTTGGGGACTGCTATGTCTATTATAAATGTAGTGCCATCAGCCTTATTTACCACTATGATGTCTGGTCGATTGTGATCTATTGTTTTATCTGTCACAATACCAGTGTCCCAGTATATTTTACACAATTCATTTTCGAGGAGGGATGGTGGATGATACTTGTAGTAAAGGATATACTCCTCAGTTAATTTATATTTCTGTGCGAGTGCTTGATGAATGATGCCTGCAACCTGATTGTGCCGCTTTGTATATTCAACTGATGCTAGTATTGGGCAACCTGCAGTGACATGGTCAATGGTCTCGAGATGAATGGCGCATCGCCTGCATTTGTCTGAAATTACACTGGTATCTTTGATGATGTATTTCTTGTAATTTTTTGTAGCAATGACTTGATCTTGGATGGCAATTGCAAATCCCTCTGTTTCTCCAAACAGTCGACCACGTTGTAACCACATACACGATGCGTTTTTATCAATACTCTGTTGGGATAGGTTGCTGTAGTATTTTCCATGGAGGGTCTTTTCTCCCCATGCCTTTTCTTTTTCATGTAAGTGTAGTGGCTGGCTGATATGATCATCAGAGGATGTACGAAGGTTCAATACTGTGTGTTTATCAGCAAGTACAATGGCTTTATGGAGAATGCTGTCTTCCTTTCTTTGATAGAAATATCTTCTAAGGGTTTTAATTTGGTTCTGGAGCAAAATTTGTAAATCCAGTACTCCTCGACCTCCCATCTTTCGTGGAAGAGTGACCCTTTCTTTACAGGCGTTTGGATGGTGTAAACGGTAAGTAGTGAGAAGGGTCCTTGTTTTTCTCTGCAGGCTTTCCATTTCTGTTGCTGACCATTTCAGAATACCAAATGAATATACTAGGGTTGGTATAGCGTATGTGTTGATAGCTTTAATTTTGTTCTTTGCACATAGACTGGTTCGCAGCACTTGATGTAGTCTTGTGGTATATTTTCCAATGAGTTCATCTTTGATACTTTTATGATCCAAAGTTGTATTTTGAGCAAATCCCAGATATTTGTAGGTTTCTATTTCAGTCATTCCTTCAATTAGAGATCCTTTGCGTAGCTCATGTGGTTCAGAAGTTGCATATTTACCTCTTTCAATTGTCAGACGCTTGCATTTCTTCACTCCCAGCGTCATTCGGACATCGGATGAATATGAATCTATTATATTTAGCATGGCATTCATTTGAGTCTCACTGTGTGCATATACTTTGAGGTCATCCATATAAAGGAGATGGGATATTCTGTATTTCCTATTGTAGTATTTGATGTCAAATCCGAAACCGGTGGATTTTAGAATTTTAGAGAGAGGATTGATGGCTAAGCAAAACCATAATGGGCTTAGCGAGTCTCCTTGATAGATACCACGCTCAATTTTTATTGTGTCAGATGTGAAACATTCATTGTCTGTCTTAGTATACAGTACTGTTTTCCAATTATCCATCGTGACCTCCAGGAAGTGAATTACAGCAGGGTTAATCTTATACATATGGAGGATTTCTTTCAGCCATGAATGCGGGACTGAATCAAATGCTTTCTGGTAATCTATGTATGCCGTATATAGATTCCTTTGATTATGTATCGCCTGTTGTGTTATCACAGAATCAATAACTATCTGTTCTTTGCATCCTTGCGACAGCTTCTTGCATCCTTTCTGTTCCTCAGCCAAAATGTTATGTTTGTCGAGAAACTTGTATATTTCGTCCGCAATTATGGACGTAAATAGTTTGTAAAGTGTTTGGAGACAGGTGATAGGTCTGTAGTTTGATGGGTCTTTAGTATTTCCACTTTCTTTTGAGATTAGGTATGTAATTCCAGCAGTAAGGAAATCAGGACATTCCTCAGGATGATGGATGAGGTAAGTAAATTGCTGGGCTATCTTCTGGTGCACGCACGTGAAATGTTTGTACCAATAATTGTGAATTTTATCTGTGCCCGGCGCTTTCCAATTCTGAGTTCTCCTTATAGCATCATACACATGCCGTTCTTCAATGGTATCAAAATCCATTTCTTCATATACATTATTGCTATTTCGTTCTTCGTTGATCCAATTTGCATTTTCATTGTGCGGTGACTTTGCAGCCCATACACTTCTCCAAAAATCTTCCGTTTCTTGCGTGCTAGGAGGTTCTGCTTTTGTCATGGATTGTTTGTTTCGTTTGATCATTCTGTAGAACTGACCTTCATTGTTGGAGAAAAGTTTGTTTTGTGTTTTCCTCGCTCGTGATTCCTTGTACCTCCTGAGTCTCGCTGCTTTTGCGCATAATTTTAGCTTTTGGTTGTCAATGTATTCCTTGATTTTTTCTGTGTGATCATATTCCTTTATATGGCTGTTGATTTTTCTGAATATATTTCTCAGCTTTCGATTGGTTTTGGGTTTAGTTTTATTGTTTAAATATGCTGTTAGTTGGCCTATGGTTTTCCTCAGTTCCTTGATGTCATTTTCTAATCGACGCTGCCAGGGTGGAATGTATTCTGCATCTGCACCTTTTCCACGAGAGCTTCCAGACAAAGGTATTAGTTTCTGGTTGTTCAGCCTTATCACAGTTACTGCTGCGCAATATACAAGAGAGTTTGTTTCTTCTAGATTATTGGATGTTTCCACATACTGTTTTAGGATGTTATTTGTCATACTGACAAGAGATTTACTCTTTGCTGTTTCTAGGAGTTTGGGCAGCTTTGGTCGATAGTCTACTTTAAGGCCCATAAATTCTGTCATTGCCTCTTTAAACACATGTTCAATAGAACTTGTTTCATCAGAACTCGAGATATTAGTAGGGATAGTTGGTTCAATAATTCCCTCTTCCCCTGTGTCATTTCTGCAGGTTAATTCCTGAACACCTTGAATCAATAATGTGGATCTGCTTTCATTGTTGCATTCTGAAGCTAGAATTTTTGCTGCTTCCTCTTTAAGACTTTGAATCATTATTGCAGGAAGTCTATTATTCCTCACTATTACACGTCTTTGGTCTGCAATTCTTTGTTCTGTAACGAAAGAGTAGTCAGGAAAATTCTCCACAAACAACTTGTGCAAATCTTTCCTATATGTTGTGAGGTCTCTCTCTAAGTTTGTAACAATAAAGTAGGAGCGCATTATGAATTTGTTCATCTCATCAGTCCATTTTAAGCGCTGCCTCAGTTTGCCTGCCTTAGTGGTCAGTTGAATGTTTATTATTATTATTATTATTATTATTATTATTATTTCAGCTCGAGTATGTTCTCTTCATTTCACTAAAGACAGTTTTGCTATTCCACTTCGACAGCAATTGTTGAACTATACTCCAGTGCACACTGCACAGTAGAACTTTAAAATTAGATGCCATTCCGACTGAAAATCTACCAAAATCCACTCAAATTACACAAAGGAAAAGGGAAAGATCTCTGGAAGAAGCTGAAAGTCGGTCGATGAGGCTGGAAAAGAGGCGTCATAAAAGTGTTATAAGTGAAATTATACATAACAATGAAACACTCACCGAAGGAATACAATCTAAACATACCTGCTTGAATGAGAAGGAGTTAATAAGGTAAGCTTCTTTTTGTTTTTGAACATTGAAGTCTCATTTAATAATAAAAGGTGAATTTGTTTATTTTGCACGCACAATACAACTAAGGTTCATTATGATACTTGGAAGAGAGGTAACTAGCGGAGTAAAGCACTGCTTTCACCAGATCGTTGAGACATTGACATTATGAGTTTAATTAAAGCCTGATGTAGCTATAGTATTAATCTAATCTTGACCTTCATGCAGCCGTAGTTTAGTGGTCTTGTGAATAGGAACGTAGGCTACTCTAGTTCCAATATAAGTTTAAAAAAATAAAACTTGATAATTCAACGAATGTCTTTCCTTTCAAGCACTCATTCTCATGAAGATGAGGTCAACACTTTGAAGAAATTAGTTGAAGAGGTACGTGAGGAATCCGAAGCTTGGAAACAAAAGTACGATGATTTATGTGCAGACCATTCGGCGTTGAAGAAAGAAATCGCCGATCTGAAGAACAGTCATTGCAAAGAAATTCAGACGATACCGGGTAAAGTCTTCACTCCAGGTCAAATAAAACATTTATTAAGTACAGAGAAAGGTAAGAAAATCAATTGGTATTCTGACGATATAGCAGCGGCTATATCACTAAGAAGTGTAAGCCCTAAAGCCTACCGGTTTTAAGGGCTAATAACTATCCCTTGCCAGGACTGACGATGTTACGTGATTGGGCTAAATGCTTGAATTTAGAGCAGGGTGTTTTGCATGATGTTGTGAAACTAATGAAATATAAATCAGCAGGACTAACCGAATTGGAACGCTTGACTGTATTGACATTTGACGAAAATTATATTTCAAATCGCATGTGTATCGACAGAAGCAACCAGCAGAAAATTAGCCCTCACAAAACTTGCCAAGTTGTCATGGCACGAGGTTTGATTTGTCAGTGGAAGCAGCCTATTTATTATGCCTTTGACCAAAGAATAAAAAAAGATATTATTCTTGGAATAATATCGAGTCTACATTCTGCAGGTTTCACTGTTGTAGCCACTACAAGTGATATGGGGTCCGGGAATATGGGCTTGTGGTTAGAGCTTAGTATTGGACATAATAAGGAATGTTTCTTCAATCATCCAAACAACGATTCCTTAAAAGTGTTTGTGTTTGCAGACATTCCTCATTTATTGAAACTTGTGAGAAATCATTTGTTAGATCAGGGATTTGTGCTGCTCAATGGGAAAAAAGTGAACAAGGAATGTTTGGAACTACTAATTTCTATGTCTTCTTCTGAACTCACTATTGCGCACAAAATTAGCAGATATCATTTAGATTTAAAGGGATCGGAGAGACAAAAAGTTCGGCCTGCAGTTCAAGTACTTTCAAACCAGGTATCAAAGGCTCTTGAATGCTGTGGAGAGAAAGGTTTGATGAAAAACATTGACTGGGAAGAAGCGGCTAGATGTATAAAATTAATAAATGACTGATTTGACTTATTTAATGCTAAGAACAAATTTGGGAGTCATTCTGAAAGAAATGCATTTGGTACTGATTTAGACAAGCAAATCAGCTTGCTAAATAATGTTAATGAGTTGTTAACGTCCATGAGAGTTGGCCGACATAAAGCCTTAGTCCCATTTCAAAAAGGAATTCTACTAAGCAACACGTCTCTAGTTAACCATTTTAAATATTTGAAGCCGATGTACCAAGTCGAGTACTTATTGTCTATATCAAGATATTTAGGAGAACCTTTCCTCGTATATTAGAGGACTGGGAGGATCCAATGATCACCCATCTCCTCTGGACATTAAATATAGATTGAAATGATACATTTTGGGCAAGCACTCTTCTTCAGTTTTTACTGTAAATAGAAATACAGAGGAGGATATTGACGAAAAGTGTCTGATTAAACCAATGGAAACAGAAACTGACACCTGTTTCTCGCAGACTGCGTTAGTGAATGTTGCCAAACGTATTCCTGATATCGTGGATGCTCCTGACGAAGAAAAACTAGTTTCTAGTTTAATTGTTGAATCAAATTACGAAACTGTGGAAATGAACATGAGTTTGTTTGAAATGACCGATCATCAGAATGAATTGTTCGATGAATTTGATCTCTCAGATTTTAAAGATGAAATGAACCACGAATGTTTAAAATACATTACAGGATATATAGCACACAGATTCAGGGATAAGTACAAAAACTTGGGAACATTATCTCAAGAACTTGAACCCAGTAAAGAAGGCCCAGATTGGATCCAGTTTATTTCAAGGTGAAATCTTTTGTATCCCTCTAATGAACTACTGGAAGTTGCAAAGACAATGGACGCTGAGTTTCATAAATTTCATGGCAATTCGCTATCAAATGATAAGTTTATATTCAATGAATAAACCAGCAGGACCATGAGAAAATTGCCTCAAATTAATATTGCATATGAGGTTATTCACTGTTTAGCTCGAACCCGAACATATAATATATAATATTATTAGGTTGCGTGACTTAAACAGAACAAGTAGTTCCGTGAAGAACTAAATAGCCTATTTTCATATGTCCTACCCGTGTTTATTTCCTCTATCAACATACAATATTTCAGTTTGAAGGTTGTGATAGATTCGTAGATATTGAGAACCTCCTAAATATTTCAGATGGTTCGCAGGTAGGACTTTTATTTATGTGCTATTACATGAAGATTATTGTGTACGTGTGGTATTCAAAGTTCAATCGCATGATTAGAACGCAATAAGTAAAAACGAGATTTTAAAAGTTCGCAGAGCTGCCATCTTGTGGTTATGAAAACAATTGAAATAAATTAGAAGCCAGTGGATTAACATATGTATAAGTATTTAACGTGCAATGTTTTACTGCACTCGGATGGTTAAATCGCGAGAAACGGTCATTTAAATATGTATAGTTCGCGTCGCCGCCATGTTGGATTTCTGCTCACCAGGTTACTGAAAGTCCTATATGTGAACTTATGTTCGTAGCCTCTATGAACATAACAAATTTCAGTTTGATTGCTGTAAAAGATTCATAGATATTGAGAACCGTATAAATATCTCGGATGCTCGCCATTTTGGATTGTTATATGTATAGGCCATAGAGTTATGCACCATTAAAGGAAAATTATTGCGTAGGTTCATTATTCAAACTTTCACTTCGATCGCATGATTACGACACAAGAAATAAAAACTTAATTTTAAAATTTCGCACAGCCGCCATCATGAGGTTATGTAAACAATTTAACTGAATTAGATGCCAGTGCATTACAATATATATAATCATTTACTGTACCACATTTCACTGCGCTCAGAGAGTTAAATCACGAGAAAGGTCTATTAAAATGTTTCAACTTCGCTTGGCCGCCATGTTCGTTTTGTACTTTACAGGTTTATGAAAGTAACATAGATAAACTTATAGCAGTGCCCTTTATCACCGTACTAAATTTCAGGGTGATATCTGTAATAGTTTAGGAGATATAGAATGCCGGTGAAATATTTCTCACAGCCGCCATTTTGAGGTTATGTAAACAGTTGAACTAAATTAGATCCCAGTGCATTACAATGTGTATAGACATTTGCTGTACCAAGTTTCATTAGGTTTGGATGGTTAAATCGCGAGAAAAGTCTATTTAAAAGTCTCAAATTCGCTTGGCCGTCATGTTGGTTTTGTAATTACCAGGTTTTTGCAAGTCTCATAGGTGAACTTCTAGTAGTACCCTTTATCACCGTACACAATTTCAGGGTGATATCGATAATAGTTTCGGAGAAACTGAATGCTAGTGAAATATTTCGCACAGCCGTCATGTTGGATTGGTGAGAGAAAATAAAATTTGAAGGGCACGATCTGGGTCGGCCAGAATGGTGCTATGATCTTACCGAGTTTCACTGAAATCGCTCCAGCCGTTCAAAAGATATTAAGGGACCCACACACACACCTCACACACACACACACACACACACCCACACGCACACACACACGAACAAAAGGTGATCTCATAAGCCTTTTCTTTTTTTTTTTTTTTTTTTCAAAATTGAAAATAGGCTAAAAATAAGTTTCGGCAATTCACAGAGAAAAATGAATCGCAAAATGTGTAAATTCACCAATGTGAAAAAAATAGTGGACCTCGTTAAAGGACTATTAATATTGTTTCGAGGTACGCCGTATTCATAATTACCAACATTATTATCAGTGTTTACAATACAAAGTATGTACAGTGTTATAAGAAATGCTTTTATTAATGCCTTATGACCAAAGCCGCGTAAAATACAGAGTTCTGTCACCGAACGCATAGCCCCCGTTGTGACGTCATCCGCACAAGAGAGAGGGAGCGATCCGCCTCACCATTGTAGTTACACCATGCCTAGGGGTACTTGTAGAGGACTGAACTAATAAAAACAGAGCATTTTTAGCCTACTTTCGATTTTTGCAAAAAATGAAAGTAGACTTATGAGATCAACACAGGGCGAAAAAAGTGTGTCTGTCTGTGTGTGTGTATGTGTGTGTGTGAGTCTGTGTGTGTGTGTGTGAGAGAGAGAGTCTGTGTGTGTGTGTGTGTGTGTGTGTGTGTGTGTGTGTGTGTGTGTCTGTGTGTGTGTGAGTGTGTGTACTCTGAATGTCTGTCCCCCCCTATCAATTCGAACACGGTGAATGCGAATTGAACGAAATTTGGTACAAAGGTAGCACTAGCAAAGGACACCTCAGTGTCATGTTTTATATCGCCGCCATCTTGACAGAAACGTAATGGCGGCCACACAAATGTTCAAAGCTTAAATCAAATTACGATTAACCTAATCATCCGATCTCTACCAAATTTTGCAACAACATACCATTATGGGGGAGCATCCTTTGACCAAACCAATAGGTCATCAGCGTAATAGTTTGCGGATAGCGGCCATCTTTGGGTGAAAATCAATTCCCCCTATTAATTCGTACACGGTGCAACCGAATGGAACGAAATTTGGTACAGAGGTAGTACTAACAAAAGGCACCTCAGTGTTATGTTTTATATCGCCGCCATCTTGACGGAAACGTAATGGCGGCCACACAAATGTTCAAAGCTTAAATCAAATTACGACTAACCTAATCATCCGATCTCTGCCAAATTTTGCAACAACATACCTTTATGGGGGAGCATCCTTTGACCAAACTAATAGGTCATCAGCGTAATAGTTTGCGGATGGCGGCCATCTTTGTGTGAAAATCAATTCCCCCTATCAATTCAAACACGGTGAAACCGAATGAAACGAAATTTGGTACAGAGGTAGCACTAGCAAAGGGCATCTCAGTGTCATGTTTTATATCGCCGCCACATTGACAGAAACGTAATGGCGGCCACACAAATGTTCAAAGCTTAAGTTAAATTACGACTAACATAACCATCCGATCTCTACCAAACTTTGCAACAACATACCTTTATGGAGGAAGCATCTTTTGACCAATCTAATAGGTTATTAGCCTAATAGTTTGCGGATGGCGGCCATCTTTATGTCAAAATTGATTCCCCCTATTAATTCGAACACGGTGGAACCGAATGGAACGAAATTCGGTACAGAGGTAGCACTAGCAAAGGGCACCTCAGTGTCATGTTTTATATTGCCGCCATCTTGACTGAAACGTAATGGCGGCCACACGAATGTTCAAAGCTTAAATCAAATTACGATTAACCTAATCATCCGATCTCTACCAAATTTTGCAACTACATACCTTTATGTAGGGAGCATCCTTTGACCAGTCTAATAGGTCATCAGCGTAATAGTTTGCGGATGGCGGCCATCTTTGTGTGAAAATCGATTCCCCCTATTAATTCGAACACGGTGCAACCGAATGGAACGAAATTTGGTACAGAGGTAGTACTAACAAAAGGCACCTCAGTGTCGTGTTTTATATCGCCGCCATCTTGACGGAAACGTAATGGCGGCCACACAAATGTTCAAAGGTTAAATCAAATTACGACTAACCTGATCATCCGATCTCTACCAAATTTTGCAACAACATACCTTCATGGGGGGAGCATCCTTTGACCAAACGAATAGGTCATTAGCTTAATAGTTTGCGGATGGCGGCCATCCTTGTGTGAAAATCAATTCCCCCTATTAATTCAAACACGGTGAAACCGAATGGAACGAAATTTGGTACAGAGGTAGCACTAGTAAAAGGCATCTCAGTGTCATGTTTTATATCGCCGCCATATTGACAGAAACGTAATGGCGGCCACACAAATGTTCAAAGCTTAAGTTAAATTACGACTAACATAACCATCCGATCTCTACCAAACTTTGCAACAACATACCTTTATGGAGGGAGCATCCTTTGACCAATCTAATAGGTTATTAGCCTAATAGTTTGCGGATGGCGGCCATCTTTATGTCAAAATTGATTCCCCCTATTAATTCGAACACGGTGGAACCGAATGGAACGAAATTTGGTACAGAGGTAGCACTAGCAAAGGGCACCTCAGAGTCATGTTTTATATCGCCGCCATCTTGACTGAAACGTAATGGCGACAACACGAATGTTTAAAGCTTAAATCAAATTACGATTAACCTAATCATCCGATCTCTACCAAATTTTGCAACTACATACCTTTATGGAGGGAGCATCCTTTGACGAATCTAATAGGTCATTCGCCTAATAGTTTGCGGATGGCGGCCATCTTTGTGTCAGAATCGATTCCACCTATTAATTCAAACACGGTGAAACCGAATGGAACGAAATTTGGTACAGAGATAGCACTAGCAAAGGGCATCTCAGTGTCATGATTAATATCGCCGCCATATTGACAGAAACGTAATGGTGGCCACACAAATGTTTAAAGCTTAAATCAAATTACGACTAACATAACTATCCGATCTCTACCAAACTTTGCAACAACATACCTTTATGGAGGGAGCATCCTTTGACCAATCTAATAGGTCATTAGCCTAATAGTTTGCGGATGGCGGCCATCTTTATGTCAAAATTGATTCCCCCTATTAATTCGCACACGGTGGAACCGAATGAACGAAATTTGGTACAGAGGTAGCACTAGCAAAGGACACCTCAGTGTCATGTTTTATATCACCGCTATCTTGACGGAAACGTAATCGCGGCCACCCAAATGTTAAAAGCTAAAATGTAATTACGACCAACCTAATAATCTAGTCTCTACCAAATTTTGCAACACCATATCTTTATGTGGGAAACATATTCTGACCCAACTGCAAGAACATCAGCCCAATAGTTTGCAGATGGTGGCCAAGTATGTGTGCAAATCGATTCCCCCTATCAATTCAAACACGGTGAAACCGAATTGAACGAAATTTGGTACAGCAAAGGGCACCTCATATTCATGTTTAATATCCCTATAGCACGTTGTATTTCAACAAGCTACTACAACCAACATTCAATCATACTCCTTGAAAAGGACAAAGAGTTATAACAATACCCATGCATTTAGGAGAAAGTAGGCTATATGTTCTTTACTGAACATCTTGTTTATGTTCCTATGAATTAAAAGTGCACAGTATATCAACATTGTGGCTTTTCTATTCTGTAGTAGTTATTGATTTAACATGACTGTCTACAATAGAAATAATCACTCAGGTGAGTTAAAATTCATAAAACCCCTGCAAAAATGAAATCATCTGTTCCTCGAATAACGTGCTCAAGGCATTTGCCAGCTTGCTGGCTGCCACGAGCGCTAGTGTCGCTTCACCTACCAAGAGGATGTAATTACGTAACGCAGCGAGCTTTGCGACTGTGTATTTTCATCGCCGTCTATAATATTGTAGTATTGTAGACGGCGATGGTATTTTAGACTGTGGTATTACAACTCCGTCCTCCCAGGGTTGCCAATCTAACTTTTCCCCCGCGAAATATAGCTTATTTCGAACTGAGGCTAGCGCCAAATAATTTTGAATCCCACATAGCGGGACAATATTAGCTTTCTTTTCTTTTCTTGCCGGGAGAGAAGTTATATGTAAATTGATCTAGTTTTTATTTAAAAAAATAACGCGTTTTAATAAGGACTTAGAAAATTCCTTGGGTACTGCCCCCGTAAAATGAATTATTTGGGATGAAAATGGGAATATTTTTTTTCGAAGCCCATTATAAAATTTAACCAAGCAATATTGAGGCTGGATGTTGGCAGAAACCAGTCTAGAGGCGACGTTGAGCAGGAGGGAAATTCCGTCACGTGATTGTATTGCGCAATGGAAGTTTCCAGAAGCTTAGAATCGGCCTAGCAACAGCAAATAATCCCAAGAATTGTTTAAACATTGTTATAAATTATCCGATTGGATCTGAGCTTACAGCCAATAAGAAGAAGTTTTAGAGAAGACGGGAGTTCCATCAACTAAATTTTTATGGATATTTAACACATTTAAGCCCCTTGAGAGTGAATTTATATAATGGTAAAGAGAAGAATATGATAATAAAATATTGGAAATATTTTGTAAGTCGATAGCAGGTCGCTATTGGAAGGAATAAGCGATTTGCTAGAGCCCGCGCGAATTTGAGAGGGAACGCAAAAAGGCGGCCAGAATCGATAGACTTGGAGGGGAGACGCCAAGCATCGAGGCTCTTTATTATCTGAATGTTAGAGAGGTCAGACGTGTGTTACCGGAAGAGAGAGGAGTTCCGAGTGTTTCACCGAGCTTGTAGAAGGTTGACTCGTGGAGACAAGGCATAAGCGAGGCGAGAGTTAAGAGATTACCGCGCCTTGAAACTAAGTGAAGTTGCGATGAACTTATATGCCGCAATTACTTCGGTCTGATCCACTTCAGAGACTTTATTTCGACTACAGATTGTAGCTTACTATCGTATTTAGTATATTACGAACTCTGAGAAAATTGAGAAGAATATTTCAGAAGATATAAACGTTTTTGTGAAGCGTGAGAAAAGTGTTTGTTTCCAGCGCGATAAGACACTTTTGTTCGAGCGACTACATCGCATGCACCAGACACAAGTGAGTAAGAGTGAATGTTAGCATTGCTTTTGTGGAACTGTATAACAACACCAATAACATGAAGATGTATTCTATGTTGAAGAACATTATTAAGTCTGCTAATATGAGTTTAATTATGGACTAAATTAGTATGTGCGCAAGGGATATAAGCAGATAGAAGCGATATAGTCAGCGATGGAGCTTCGTTAAAGGAGTTTGTTCATCAATGTCTACTTGATGAGCGAACATGAGACTTGATGTACAACTGTATTCTAGTGCATTATTGTCAGACATGAGCTCGACATTAACACCAGCGACTACAGAACGATGTTCATATTCCATCTACATGAATGTTCGTTATGCGAGTGAGGTCTACGACTTTCTTTTCGAATGTCTTTCGAAATGGGGAGCTGCACTTTTGACGCTGCTCGTTGTTTTGATGAAACTGTACTGTGACGGAGTAAGAAGAGACATGAAGATTATCAAGAGGTCCAGGGTAAACCCGGTCACAATGAAGATGATGATTGGAGGCCCGCAGTTCGATCCCGGTCGGAGCTTGCTGTTTTCCAGTAGGGGAATTCGTTCCTTTCCTGAGGTCACGAGTTCTTGGAGACGAGCTAGGATCCAACCCGGATCTTTGGAAGATGTAACAACAGAGTATTTTGTAATACTCTATCTTGAGCTTCTAGACTTCCAGACCAGGTAGCAGTGTTCACTAACCTAGTAGTTAGAGCTTTGTAGTGACATTTTTGAGCAAATCCTTTATCCATTTTTCGACACAATATTTATGTACTCCATGCAAAGTCATTTTATTCTTCGAGATTATTTGTAGTGATCGTCTTTCGACGCTTTTAGCTTTGTTTGTTTGAAATCCAGTTTCTGAACTGAGATTTTTCTTGTTCGAGGAACAAGCATTTTGTAATTTCCTTTAAGGAATAGTATTTTATTTTCGACGTTTATGAATTCATTTTGAATTCAGGTGATAGACATTTTCGTCTGTGTTACCGATTAAATTAATTATTATTAGTTTAATTTGGGGCATTTTATCCGTCGGGAAGAGACATCAAGAGAGAAGATATTGGTAGTGATATATTGTGAAATATCATGGCATAATTTGGAAGAGAAACATTTAACGTGGAAACGATTATTATCGTCAGAACTCATAGACATTCGTTCAGAATGGAGAGAATACGAATATGACTAATTGTATGTTTTATTGAAGAAAGCCATGAACTTTCAGTCTTTTAAAATAATTTGAAGTTAAAATCTTCTTGGAAGATTTATTATTATCCGACGTTAAGGAAATTCTTGTTTGATATCCTCGTCGTGATCGATTCTTGTTGGACACACATATATAATTTTGTGATTAAGTATTTACGAGGAGTAATATAATGTCACGTTGTAGACATCATATTCCTTCATCGGTAAAAGTTGAACCCAGAAGTGTGAAGTTAAGATTCGGTATTTTTATTAAATGTATACACAACAGTTTAAATTTATCTGAGTAACGTTTTATAAGTAATAGTGAGGAGGTCTGTACCGATTAGTCCAAAGGTCGTTAACATATATAGATTAATGGTTTAACAATTGATGTTATCGTTCATTAGACCAGCGATTGGTGTGACAACGCTGAGGAATTATGCCCTTTTTAAGGAATGCCAGTTTTAAAGAAGTGAAAGTGATAACCCTTTGATAGTGGTTATATATATAGGTATGTAATTCCGTGTGTAGTTGGCACACGAGGGTGTTGCGAAGGTGTTTCCGCATTTTATATTACAGTCATTGCGTGGGCATGACTAGGTTTGGCAAGGTATAAAGGTGTGAGTTGACAGTACTCCTTATTTTATACACGGCTTTGGATTAGAGAAGACAGGATGGCCACGGTTGAATTTGAGATGGGAAATGGATATTGACTTCTGTTATGTTGTACTCTTATTAAGATTATTAAACCCAAGTATGTAACGACATATGTTTCACCTTGGGTGGTCGAACGTATTTAATCTATTATGATACCAGATCAGAAAGGAGAGAATGGTGGTATATTTCTGAAGCTGTAGAAGCTTATGAGGATCCCAGTAAATTGTATTTGACATAACTGTGAAATCGGAGCTCAGGCTCATGTGTATATAGACACTACTTATTTTAAAGGATTATAACCTATGCTATTAGTGTCATTGTAAAGTCTTTATTTGCCAATCGAGTGTATGATATGTTAGATATAGGAAGGTTATTGATTGTTTAGCGTAGTGGTTAGCTTATGAATGCTGATGTGACTGGATGTGGTTTGTTTCTTGTTCAGTGTGAATGAAATGAACTCCATTGGGACGTCACAATGCGAGAGTATGAAAGGAATAGTGTATAGAAGTTTTGTTTCATTAGCATGTAGGATGTGTGTAAGGTTCACGTATTTGTCTGACGTGAATCTGTTCCATTTTAACATAGCTTGTGTTTCGATGGAGAGGTGTATTTGTGGGCAAGGTTGGAATAGCGAGGGTTTGTTTAAAACTCGTTTCCATCCAAGGCCACTGCTCGGCCGCGCACAAATGTGGAGAGTTGTTGCGGACCGACAGGCAAGCAGTTTTTAAACCAGCCAGCTCTGAGAATGTAACGGAGTTTGTTATGTCATCAGACACGTGGCGAAGGTCGCGTGCTCTTAGCACCCAGATGTTCATTGTGAAGCGCGCCAGAGGAATGTAAATACACAGGGGTTTCTAATTGATGTATAGCTTGTTGTAATGACACAAGCTGCCCCAAAATTTGTCGCAGCGTTCATGGAATGCAGTATTATCAGTGGCGTAAATGTGAAGAAGAAAGAAAGGGAGTGTGTTTTTATTTACTGTATGAATATTTAGATTTAGTTTACACCTTTGTTATTAAATTGTTTAGTTTATTAGAAGCCGCGTCGTTTTCATTTATTTTAGATATAAGGAGATGCAACTGTGAAACCCATTGTAGGTCCAGAGGCTGACCTCGAGATCCCCGAGAACGAAAGGTAGGTGTTCTACTTCGAGCTAAATGCATTTTATGTAATTCACAGTTGCGTCGTAATTTTCGCCACGTATATTCATGAGGGTCTTGTTGGAGTGGATCCTTGACTAGTATTTGCGCCGGAGCTGTCAGGGTCTACGAATCCAGCCTTGCTTCTGATATCCAACGGACCGCCTCTAGAATATACGGGGACAGTACCCTTAACACTAATTTTGGGATCATTATTAACTTCTTGAACATGAGATAACCGTCAGTCGAGTTGCTTCATATTACGTAAATATATATCCAGCAATTCCCCTAATTACGGTTATCTCCCAGTTGCGAATGAGTGAAATTTGTCGCATGTGTAGTGTAAGCAACTAAACCATTTTCCAGCTGCATGTAGCATTTGTAAGGATTTTGGTAGGTGACAAAAATCTTCGAAAATTATATTTTAGGAATTTGGGGCTAATTGCAATATAAAGCACAGGATCTAGATGAAAAACTGAATAAACATAAAAATGAGTATTGAATATCTCATAAATCAACATGATACTGTACCGGTACATCGTGAAAGGACATGCCCACTTTTGCTGAGACCTCTGTAAATGCTTTCTCTTGTTGAGAGATAAGTTACGCAGTCTTCGTGTTGGTAGCACAGATAGATTTGAGTTTATTTTGTTCCTGTCAGAGGAACAGGAATGTTCTAGATTTACCATTGAGGTGAGACATTTTAGTCAAAGATTAACTTAATTTTTTTAAGAACTGATTTTTTAATTGTCTTTTGTGCATACGGTATTGTATTACGGTACTCGAATACTTCGGGATCAAAATACATGAAACTTTTCTTGTGTAATAATATCTCTTTGAGAAATGTGAATACCGTACTTGTAGAGTTGTTGTTAATTCATTTGAGGGGCTTGAGACATCTTGGTCATCAGCCCCGTGTAGTTGGGAGTGTGTTGAAGCTGTCTGGCAACCTGCATTGCTGTGATGATTGTAGTTGTGTGTGTAAATGTATCCCGGACCGGGAGGTGGAAAACGCTCCGGGACTTGAAGTAAGGCACTATCCCGGCAATTTCCTGTAGGGAGTGTGGCAAAACCCGGAGAAAACCCACACTCAGGATAACCGCTGTCAGCACCGGGATTCGAACTCCGATATCCGTACTTACTGCATTTGCCCTCGCGACCATGGTGTACGTTTTTGACGAGCGTGGCTAGGCCGCGGCACTAAATGTTTGTAGAATTTGGCTTGTGTAACTATAACCCCCCCTTCCTGGCTATGCTACTGGCTACTGATGAGGTGTTAAGGAATTATTCTGACTTGCTGTTTCTGAGTTATTTAATGTCTCTTCCTTGTTTGTTAGTTCACGAGTTTGCCGCTAATTATATTCAAGAAATCTGCAGAAGCATAGCTGTAGAATCTAGAAAATCGGCCCCTACCATACTTCTTGGTGTTGTTGTTGTTTGAGTCTTAAGTCTTTTGACTGGTTTGATGCAGCCCTCCATTCTTCCCTGTCCTGAGCTAATCGTTTCATCTCTACATAGCTCTCACACCCTACATCCGAGGCAATCTGTTTAACATTATTCTAATCTTAGTCTACCGCTACAGTTCTTGTCCTTGACCCTTCCTTCCATAACTAAACTTGCTATTCCTGGGTGTCTTAGTATGTGTCCTACCAACCTGTCTCTTCTCTTCATTAGCAGTTGCCACAAACATCTCTCCTCTCCCAGTCATCTTAATACCTTATAGCACATTGATTGAGAATAATGAAGAGTGGCAATACGTTTTTATTATTTTATATCGTAGCGGCCGTCTTGATTGCCTTACTAGTCATAAACAAAGCTACATCATCAACAAAACACACTTTCAGTTCCACTACCAACTGTTGCCACAAGTACTCCCCCTTCCAGACACAAACACATAGTAATGCATGAACACACACAAAAGAAAAATCATCGCAGATGCTATCTGTCTCAGATGATGTGAAGAAGGGTCTCCAAGATCCATACCAGGGACCCTTCCCAGTTATCAGAAGAACTGATAAATTCTTTGTAATCAATAAAGTTGGCAAAGAGGATAATATCTTCATTAATAGCCTCAAGCCAGCCTACCTTCTGCCTCTCCTGTACATCACGTCTGGGTCACCAATTTATAGCACATTGATTGAGAATAATGAAATTGTGAGTGGCAATACTTTTTATTATTTTATATCATAGTGGCCGTCTCGATCGATTTACTAGTCATCAACAAAGCTAAAACATCAACAAAACACACATTCAGTTCCGCTACCAACCTCTTCACTTGTAACCCTATGTACCCATCTGATCTTCATCATTCTCCTGTAACACCACATTTCACACGCTTCTTGGTGGTAAGTTTTAAAATTAGTATTTCACTTGGGATGGTATTTGCAGGACATGTTGAACTTTGCTTCAATGGTAATTCTGTGGTTAATTTGCCGACATTTGGACAAATGAAAGTATCCTCCAAATTTATGGGTATAGGAAGAGGAAGGGTCTTTTCAAGAGTACCGGACAGGAAAAATATCTTAAGGGAAGAGGTAGCTCCGGCGATGAATACCCGTAGGTAAGATTCTACACATTTTCTATATGCATCAGATGCCAGAGGTAGAATGTTATTGCAGTAATTTATATTTCAGCTCTTTTCCCTTTTGTTGACAAGCTTTTTTGTCCAATAGGTGGTAGAGACTTGAATTACAGTAGGCCTATAGTAGAATTAGCAGGGTTTATATTTAGTACAATTACATACTGTACCACTGCAACGTTCGTTTTGTCTGTGTTTCTACATAAATAAATTCTGTTAAGATTGGCCTCCCGGTCTATGGTATTGGTGATGGTGGTGCTGACTTGACCAGAAGGCAAGGCCTCAGTTATGTGTAGGTAGGCTTACTTCTGTGGTTGGTGGCACCCTGGTCAATGTCAGTGTTTAATCAAGTCTGTAGAGTGTAGACAATCCGGCAATTACCTATTGGCTTGTCCCATGGCATGATATACAGTCAATAGGAAGAAGTTTAATGGAGAAATTGTCTTAGAATACTGAAGAATGATGGAAAACTCTATATCCTAAATACAAGATATCCCAACAAAAAAGAGCAGAAATAGTTTAATGAAACTCAAACTTCCTTTTAAGAGGAACCTATTAATACCTTAAGTCAGATTTCTAGATTCCAGAAAAAATAGACGTCAGGAATTTCAAAAAAGGTGCAACTACCTCCTGCCTCAAACAGATGGGTAAGCTATCATGATAGTTTATTGTGCACTGCATGAAATAGAAAATATGTAGCTATAGTTGTGCTGAACCTGGTACTGCCATGGACAATAAACTGTTGTGGGTATTGACACTTGTACACATTCTTGTTTCCTATCAACATGGTAAGACACTATTAATAGGAGCTTGCAGTTCTTCACTGTTCATGAAAAGGGTCATGGAAGTACTCGGATAGATATGATCACCAACAAAGGTGACACTTTGGGCTAAACAATAGATCTTACAGTCTCCTTCGAATCCTATCCTACAACTTAACCAGACAATCTGTTTGGGACGGCACAGCTCCGAAGGAGTGGCAGACATTATTTAACATCAAGCACCCTCCGGCTGGTTTTGATCTCCCACGAAGAACTTGGGTTGCCCTCAACAGAATCCAAACCAAGCACGGGCGATGTGGCTCACTGCTTCATAAGTGGGGCATGTGAACTCCCCCAGCTGTGTAGTGGTACAGTGAATCAAACCATCCACCTTATTGTAACAGAATGTCCGAGGAGGGCGTACTCTGGATCAAAGGACGATTTTCTGGTGACATCTACTCAGGCCATACAGTGGCTAGACGAACTGGACATACAGCTATGAAATCTGTAGGGCTAAGTTGATTGTTTTAATGGTTTGCTCTTTTTTTTTGTATATATATGTAGATATGTAAATAGTATATCGTTTTTGTGTACAATGCCATAAGCATAAATAAATAAAAACCAGACAAGGTTGATCGGGAGTGGATTCAGAGAGGGATATGGGGACAAAGGATGATCAAACCTAAATAAAAATCACAATGTAACAAACAAATATCAATTAAATAATTTATGTACCGGTACCTATAGCTTAAATAAAAATTTACATTCTTGTAATGCTCAAAAAAAAAGCAAAATTAAAATGTTTGAGGTCAGTCATGAGCCTCTTTTTAGCATGTTTGTTAAATAAAAAGAACAGTATTTTACTCTAATTTTTTATCTGATTGTTGAGCAGATGTCCTTGCTGTTCTGCCCCTTAAAACAACAATAACTATTACTATCTGGATATGTGGCACTGTTGGTCATGCTTACAAATCTCGTATCAAGGTTACAAGATCAAATCCTAGCTCTTTCAGTTGGCAATTGAGAGTGCCTGAGTGGGGAGACCCATATTAGTAGACAGTCGTTCATTTAAGGGCTTTGCAACATCGTGGTTAATTGGCCCCCTGTACTTGGGTGTGTGCACATAACCTGTATTTGTAATGCAGGTGAGGATTAGGAAGAAGGCAGCCATGGCCTTAAGTTCGGAACCATCCCGGCATTTGCCTGGAGTAGAAGTGGAAAACCACGGAACCACTTCCAGGATGGCTGAGATGGGAATCAAACCCACCTCTTCTCAGCTTTGCAACACGAGGCAGAGTGGACCCCATTCCAGCCCTCAGACCAGAATTAAATTTCTTGGCAGGACTGGGAATTGAACCCAGACCTCCGGGACGACAGACAAAAATGCTAGCCGCTACACCAGGAAGTGGACTTACGTAGACAAACTGGCACAATAAAAGAATTTTCAAGGCAAATTTTCATAGAATGTTAACTATTTTTAAAAATACAAAGGTATCCCCCTCATTTTTGCCCACCCTGACCCATCAGCTGGATCTGCACCTGATGTTATCTGAAAGCAGGATCTACCCGTGGCCAGGGGCATTTATTATGGAGAAGTTAGTGAAATTATGCAAAATGATCCATCATTGATAAATTATGTAACACTGACATCAATGTATCTGTATTTTAAGAAAGACATCATCTCTGAATATCCTTTGGGGGTGTGTCAATATTATTTGTGTCAACAAGGGACTTCTTTTCATTGGTAGTGGTGAATTGTTTTAAGGGGTGGAATATCAAGGCCATCATTCATCTTTTTTCTATTACCTTTTATTTTTCTTATTATATAGACTACTGGTACTCAATCTACTTAGTTTCCCTCAAAGTAGGGGAAGTGCACTAAATTTACTTTTCTAAACACTGTAAATACATAAATGAACAAAGAAATTAATTAATTAATTAATTAACAAGGACAGGGATAATCTCCATAACCACACACACCACCATCTGAAAGGTGGGCATTCACACCATCATTCCAAGCTCTAATTCAATACTATAGCCACCAACTAGCTCGTTTTAACCTCCTAGTCATATCGGGAGGATGGACAGCGACTGGTTCTTTGGTCGCTCAAGAGAGTGCATTGCGTGGTGCATTTTTCAATGAGAACTGTCTTGAAATGGATGGGGTAGGATGGAATGAAGAAGACTATAAATAAAAAAATAACATGGCACTTCAGCCCATGAAGGTCATAGTCTGGGAATGTAAAAATGATAACTTAATGAAATGACAAATAAAGTAGGAAAAACATTCGCAGGACAAACACAAATAAAAAGAGCCATGTTACAGAGACAGTATATCCCTGTCCTTATATGTGCTTTTCCCATATTATTTACCCCCCACTCACACCTGTCATGTTTGTCCTTTCTATACATTTCTATCATTCTTTCCCTGTCCACTGATTGATTGTATTTCCACATCTTGATTTTTCTCATATAGATTTAAGACCAACTTACAATTTCAAACTCTCTATAGTCTTTTGTTCTTGTGAAATGTTTCAGAGGATGTGAAAACATACTTAGAGAACATAATTATGCTTCCCATAGAACAAGCAATTTTTTACATAATATCTCATATTATAATCAATGCATATCGAAATAAGGAAGAAAAAAAAATCTTACATTGTACTTAGCCTTAGGTGTAAAGTTATACCAAGCAACAACAGCAGAGTAAGAGATCTGTTTTATATACAGCATTCAGTAAGTACCATGCTTTGAAATATGTTGTTAGTCCTGTTCTCTTCCAATACATATTTATTTTTATTAGTCATATTATGGTCAGTGTTATTTTGATTTTCTGAACTTCAATCATCAACAGACTCTTCTCCATGAAGTTTCAGTGTTATGATACCTTGAAACACAAAAATCATGCTGAATAGTCTTATGATATCATCCTTTACTTCTAAATCAGATAACCAGCAGGTTGACTTTGGAAGTTCCACTGTCAAGTCAAGTCCAATCCATTCTCCAAACCCACGAAATATTGAAGCTACTACCAAATATAACAAAACATAACCTAAAGGAGTACAGAGAACTTTCCATCCTGAAACTTTCACTTCATAAATAGGATGGAAAATATCCATTATCACTATCAGTGTTGGAATACAGTACAGAGTCACAGTAAATAAAAGATCTTCATCATTCAAACTTAAATCTATGAAAAGAATGAGATAGGAGAACAAAGCCAGATTCATAACGTACACTGTGTAACCTAAGGCATTGAGAAAATCACAGTTCAACTGTGACTTGTTGATGCAGCCTGTAATGAGGAATGCCACGTACAGGTAGTAGAATGAATTCATGATAAGGTTCCCTGTTGTCAGCAGGAATGGCCACTGTAAGTTTCCATGGCAGAAGAAAATGCTTGCAAACATCACCAACTGGAGGATGAAAACCGTCCTGTAAACTCTGCGCTTCTGGACGAACGACAGATGTTCCCGTTGTCTAGAAATAAAAGTAAGACCAGAGAATCAAGGATTAAGAAAGATGTTATAAATTCATCTTACACTGCAAGTGAGAAATTTATTTGAAATTCAGGAAACATTTTAGAAATAATTTGAAACACAAACATTGAAAATGTGACCTCCATTGGGTCCCTATATTCCGGACAACTGCATGAATCAATTGTACCTCAAATAGTTCATGCCCGAGATAGCACATTTGTCTACTCCTGATGTAATGGCTGAACTATGGAGCACCATGTAATCTCCGACCAAAGCTTCTGTAGCTCTGAATGGCAATGATCGCGCACTCTTTTAATCAGACGTAGGAAATTTTAGATCATTGGTATTATTTTAGGACTGGCCAGAGTAACTACGCAAAATTACATCATGATCATGGGGCCAGGCGCTCTCCTGACTTGGAAGATGAGAGGGTTTGAACCCTACTGCTAAAAGAATGGGAAAAAAATAGTTCCAGCATCTGGTGCGGTTTATAAGCATCTGGGCTGTCGCAAAAAGTTGAAAATGAATCCGACATTCAAAATCCAAAATCCCCCATATTCTGGAGAAATGCATGAACCAATTACACCACAAGCAGTAGCTTGCCACGGTGGGTGAGTGGTTATAGTGTCGGGACTACCAACCCCAAGCTTGCAGGTTCGCTCCTGGCCGTGGTAAGTGATTTTTTGAAAGGCGGCAAAAATAAGACACGCATGTCATACGATGTTGGCATGTCAAAGAACCCATTTGAATTCAGTAGGCCGTGTTCATAATGGCAAAATTAATCTCGGGGTTTCCGCCAACACAAAGTTCCTCATTTCTCTACTAGAAAGCGCTATAGTTTTCAAGGAGCTTAGATATCTTACCGCCTTGACTTTACCCTCTGGGTGTCAAATTACAAAGCTTGCACCCGGCACCCAAGGCCATGCGATATTATTATTATTATTACCACAAACAGTCCATCCCAACATTTCCATAGAAACAGGAATAATGCGGGGTAGAAAAACAGAAATTATTTTATAGTATGGCCTCTCTTCAGTGGACTCACTTTGAGCACGATATAGACCAGTGGTTCCCAATTTGTAAGGGCTTGAGGGTCAAAATTGGAACTTCGGATATGGTTGCGGGCCGCACTTTAATAATAGGCTAATTTTCATAAAACTTTAGGCTGGATACCCTTCCTGATACCACAGAATTTTTCAACTGAAAATCTTACCCTAGCTATCAGCTGAAATCGATTTTATTGCTCAAAAACTACTCTATCCATAAAGGAGTGAAGTTAAAAAATATGAAGAAAAATTTAGTTTTGATGAAGAACACTCAACAATGTAAGTTTATTTGAATTAATATAAAAACTAGATGATACTCGTCAAAACATGACGGTCATTGGGAAAATATTTACTGAAGGATTCCCTTATGTGTATTTTTTGAGCGATTACTTTTTGACACTGTTGCAACTTTAAGGGCGTCAAAAGATCGACTTCGCAACGTATAACTGGCCATGACTGAAACCTTGTTCCAGAGTTTACCCTTGAGCTTTATTGATTGTGATAAATTACGCCAAGCGAATTGGGAATTGGAAAATTGAAGTGTTTTATCGGATGATGTTAAATCAGGTCGAAGGATTATAGCTCTCTGCCCATTAAGTGATTTGCCTCCACATATAGGCTACTTACTCTAAAAGTTTGAGCCATAGAGCCACAACAATATTCCCCCCCTTTTTAATTCTCATAAACAAAGATCTCAGTAAGACGTTGCAGGATCCGCCATTTCTCTGGTGGAATAGAGCCATTGTGCGCAAGCGCGGGGGCGACAAATATTACATTTTCTTTAACAATTTAAAATATACTCTAACATATATTTTCCTTTTAAAGACACTCTGCAAATCTACATGCCAAGAGCTCTCGTTAGAATGCATTACGAAGTCAATCAGTTAAGACGTTTTCTCAATCTCGCGGTAACAAAAATCACCTTAGTGTTTTAAATATGTAGATGGCAAACGGAGCCAAAAACCTCAAGACACACTGAAATGAATAATGTTATCAAAACAATTCCTACGAATGGACAATTTGGTATACTCTGAATTACCAATAATGGTCGCTGACAGCTGTCAAAGCTGTGTTGCCACTGAGGCAGATCATGACTCATAACATTTCAAGAGGCTTGCAGGAAGACACAAATAATGGGGAAGTTAGCCCCCCTGCCTGGCAGTCTAATGACCGTGACGAGTCGAGACACAGTAGAGTAGAACACTGAGTCAAACCATGTGCTCACTGCTGTGTCGGCATATTGCAACATTGCTGGCTGTCTCGTCTCCACTCCTCACCTCACCCTTCAAGCGGATGAAAGCTTTCACCGACCATCTTTTGTAAATCAGAGTATAGTAATCTAATAAGTTTTCTTTGAATGAATATTAAAAATGGGTTCATTATTCCGTGAGTAAAGGGGAGGGAGGTCAGTGACCTGCTGCCACTGTACTGTGTGATGCGGCGCATTGTATAACGGTTCGCCATCAATTCTTTATCAAATTACTTTGTTCATTTTTGCCGAACAGAAATACATAATGGATGAAGTTGCAACATGACCTAACTCACGTTTTGGTCATATCAACATATTGGTATCGATGAATTCATAATTTCCGTCGCATTCAATCTGTGGACTCTTTTCAAGCTACAGCCACTGACAGCGGTAGTAGAGCCTGAAGAATCAACATGACCTATCTCGGAATGGCAATGCAACATTGCCTATCTCAGTTGTTGTGCATTTATCAACATTGCCATCGTGTGACTTCTGTTGCCATTCCTAGTTTCCAAAGTAAGCTTAATTTTGATTCCGGTAGCTGGTAAAAATATATGAACACTCTATTATGGATACAGAATGTTCTTTTTTCTCTCCTGTAAAGTTAAGGAAAATGAGTTAGGCCATGTTGCAACTTCACCCACGACATAGTACTGTACTTTAAAACGAGCAATGAAATATATTCTTTCATGACTTTAAAAATGTCTTTCTTTTTTCTAAAAGTTTTCCCGGCTGCAAAACATGCCGCCAGTTGGAAACCACACAAGGAGAAGTCAAACTGGAAAGGTAAAAGGTAACAACAGGACATGTAAAGTAGGAACACACAAATACGAAGGAGGAAAGAAGATATTAAGGTTGTATAAATCTACAATATGTTTGGAAATGTAACAAGATCGACATACAATCAATGGATAGGGTAGAAACACAGATATCTTTTTACTGTCCGAATCCTCCTTTCCTGTGTTTGTCCGGTTTACACTCCATCCTATACCATCCACTTCAAGATGGAAGGTCTCGATGAACAATGCTCCCTCCGATATGTATTGTTTTAGACGATATAGGAACTCGTTGCTGCCTGCCCTCCTGATGAGACTAGGAGGTTGAAGTGAACATTAAAAAGCTATTGATTGGATGATGTTGCGAATGCGCAACTTTCAAGATGGTGGTGTGTAGGCTCTACATCATGCTTTAAAGAGTGTCTGTTAAAGAGTTTTTTTGAGTCTGTACCTGTTTTTCCCTTTTTCTTATCTACACTTGCCTGCCATTGTATTCCTCCTTTTTATGTGCTTCTGTCCTTTTTTTTCCTGTGGATTGATTAATTGATTGATTACCGACAGTTGTGGCTACGCGGGCTAAAGCGCTGCGTTAGGTCAAGGGGCCAAGCTCTCTGCTGACTCGGTAGACGCGTGGGTTCGAGCCCCACCGTCGGCTGTCCTTGAAATGGTTTTCCGTGGTTTCCCATTTTCAACACCAGGCAAATGCTGGGACAGTACCTTCTGACAGGCCACGGCCACTTCCTTCCACATCCTTGCCCTGTTTCATTCATCTTCATCCATTCCATCTCTCATCCCGACGCGCAGGTCGACCACGGGCGTCGACTAGAAAGACCTGCACTCGGCCTCTCACGAGGCTACACGACCGAAAAAAAAAAAAAAAATTGATTGATTGAAGAAGCTTGTAGTTTAACGTGACAGTTAATCTCGCGATTTTGACCGCCACGGGACCTCCTTTTTTCGTGGAATCCAAACCACAGGACGTGGCATCTCACATGCATTGACCGGGAGCCGAACCCAGTCCGCCTTGGTGAGAGGCCAACAGCTTGACCGCTGCGCTACCATGATTGATTGATTGATTGACAGTATTACTGATTCAAACCAAAATCCCCCATATTCTGGAGAACTGCATGAACTAATTACACCACAAACATTAAAGTGTGTCAGTATTGTTAATACTGAAGTCTCCAACATAAGAAATTTCAAATCTGCATCAATATTCATCATTAATGAAAACATACATTCAGTAATACTAATAAAATAATAGAAGGATTGCTTTCTAATTGGTCAACACATTATTGTGCCCAATTATTTATCACACTTACTTACCTGAAAAAATTACACACTTTTACTGTTTATACCCTTCTTTAACTAAGGGAAAATTGGATAAAAAGTGTATCAAAGTTGAGAAAGTTGTTCCAATTCATTTATTTCCTTAAGGATGACTAGCTAGTTACCCATCATTTGTACAGGAAAAATTGTACTTTTGTGTATTTCGCACTCCTAACACTTTTATTGATCAAACGTGAGTAAATAAACTCTGAATTAAAAGCGAAAATTCAGCAGCGAGAAGCTTGAGCATGAGTGAGTATATGCGACCTGCCGTGGATTCTTACTCACCAGGCTGGACATGGCAACACCTGCTACAGAAATGAAACATAACTTTTTCCAAGGTGAAATATTTCGAAACGGCAGTTGGCCTATGATCTTTCCAGACACAAAAGCTATGTTTATGCAAAATTCAGTTGAGTAGCTTTTGCATGAAAGAGTAACAGTCAGATGTGATATAGTTAGTTATTTTTGTTTTAAGGGGTGGAACTACGAGGTCATCTGCCCCAACAGACAGATCAACAGACACTACTAGACTTTTATATAGTGAGGTTCTTCTCTATAGAACGGAACTTCGCCAGGGCCATGTGGTGGGTGGACCACGATGACTTATGGCCAGATAACTAGCATGTACCGATCACAAAACAGCGATTTGGGAAGAACCGGATGCTGTCATAGCATTGTTTACATACACAGCTGGCTTAGTTGCGATCTTTAAGTCTTGCAGTGAAGTACTGTGGTATATCTTGTATCCCATGAACATAGTTAGGTATAGAGAAACACAATGAATTTTCCTAGTGAAAACTTGTCTCCTCAATAAGAAGTCTTACAGTAAATGTGAGCGTAGGTTTCAGCGCCGAGCGAATTTTACTCGTGGGGCAACCTCAAACAAAAGGTATACAGAAACAATCCACATACTCTGGAGGCTCTCAAGAACAAAATAACTGCACTGATACAAAACATCAGTGAGGAGGAATTACAACGAGTGTTCCAAAACTTCCTACGTTGGTGCAATGTGTGTCTAGAAAATGAAGAGCAGCATTTCCAGCAACTACTCTGAAATTTATGTAAGTAATGATGATTATTAAATACATTTAAAAGTGTAAAACTAGTTGGGCACTACATTGTTGCTAGCGCCAGTGCCTTACTCGACACACTGCTACACACAGTGAACCCCGCGAGGTTCTCTTCTATAGAGAAAGACCTCGTTGTATATCTCGTAGTATAGATAACCAGCCCTTATCTGAATATGGAAATACTGTCTTGCTGCACAAGGAGAACATTTTGCTATACAGATTATTTTCCCTTACTTCTTACACAGTAATATGCACTACTTCTAATGGGCTACTATACCCATACATGGCAAGGAAGTGGTTACCATCTATAAGGAAAAGAATGAAGTGGGAACAACTTTCTCACGTAGCAGGTATTCTACCAACTATGACAATATTTGTGTTTAAATCCATTTGCTTGTTGTACAATCACTTGAGTCCAACTAGGCTCTCGATATTCCTATTTAACACTGTAATGTAAATATAGCCTATTTTCATTTATGAAAAAATTAGGCTTATGAGATCACCTTGTGTGTGTGTGTGTGTGTCCCTAATCAAATCTAAACGGCCAAAGCGATTTCAATGAAACTCGGTAAGTGATACTACTACCTCGTCCAACGTCGACCGTGCCTTTCAAATTTTTATACGTTTCACCAATTCAACATGACGGCCACGTGAAATATTTCACTGGCATTCTATATCCCCGCAACAGTAACAGATATCACCCTGAAATTTTGTACGGTGATAAACAACTAGAAGTTCATCTATGCAACTTTCATAACCTGTTAAGTATAAAACGAACATGGCGGCCAAGCAAAGTTGAAACATTTAAATTGACTTTTCTCGCAATTTAACTATCCCAGCATAGTGAAACTTGGTACAGCAAATGTTTCTACACATTGCAATGCACTGACATCTAATTTAGTTCAATTGTTTACATATCCTCAAGATGGCGGTAGCACATAATTTTAAAATTAAGTTTTTATTTCTTGTGTCCTAATCATGCAATCGAAGTGAAAGTTTGAATAATGAACCTACGCAAAATCTTCATCTAATGGTACATAACTCTATGGTCTACATTATATAACAATCCAACATGGGGACCATCGGAAATATTTAGAAGGCTCTCAATATCTACGAATCTATTACAGCAATCAAACTGAAATTTTGTATGTTGACAGAGGTTATTAACTTAAGTTCACCTATGGGACATTTAATAACCCGGTGATCACAAAAACCAACATGGTGGCCAAGCAAAGTTTAAACTTTAAATGGAATTTACTCTCAATTTAATCATTCGAGCGCAGTTAAACTTGGTACGGTAAATGCTCACATAAAATTTAATCTACTGACATCAAATTAAACTCAATTGTTTTGATAACACCAAGATGGTGGCTGTGCGAAATTTTAAAATTAAGTTTTTATTTCTTGTGTCCTATATGATCGAAGTGAACGTTTGAATAATGAACCTACACAATAATCTTCATTTAATGGTACATAACTCTTTGGCCTACACATATAGCCTAACAATCCAACCAACATGGCGACCATCCAAAATATTTAGACGGTTCTCAATATCTACGAATCTATTACTGCAATCAAACTGAAAGTTTGTATGTTGATAAAGGCTATTAACATAAGTTCACCTATGGATCGTTCAATAACCTGGTGAGCTCAAAACCAACATGGCGGTGACACAAAATTTAAATATTTAAATGAATTTTTCTCGCGACTTTTGATCCGAGCGCTGTGAAACTTGGCACAGTATATCTTCATACAAGCCTTAATATACTGATGTCTAATTGAATGAATTTTATGAGAATTAAAAATGACAGATGTGCAATTTTTTTTAAAATCTCAATTTCATTATCATGTCCTAAGTAAGAGCAGTAGGATGTATGAAAATAGGCTATTTATTTCTTCACAGAACTACTTCTTTCAGGGAGGGTTACTCATTTCTGTTTGACTACATAAAGGAGAGCCCAATTATCTTGGGCAATTAATATTTATATTATCTATTCAAATACCTGAAATACATACACAATTGATATACTTCACTGAATAAAAATAAAAATAAAAAAATGTATATATTGTGTGTAAAAATTGTTATTTTAATTTAAGTGTATAGAGAACTTAGTTTATAAGCTTGAATCAATGTTTGTTTTTAGGTTAGTTAAATAGTTGTTTTTAAGTTAATTTAATGTTTAATATGTTTTATTATACCATCTGTAATTGGGAGCCTGTCCTGTTGATGGTAAATAAATCTATAAATCTATAATTAGGAGGCTGAAAAATTTCGTTCTTCATCTGAACATCTTGAGATACAGGCTAATTATTTAGTTTATATATACTAGAGTGAAGAGCGCATAAGGAGTCGGGTGAGAGAGAGCAATCTGCATACAGTGAGACGGAGTCATTCACTGTGATGTCGCCAGACTGCATCTCTCTTTATGCCAGCACTAAGCTCGTCATTTACTCAGCTGTTCTCTCCCAACATTTGACGATGTGTTACAATCATACACGAGAAACGACCAGCTGACCGGCAACTACGTCATACTTTTGCTTGGCCCTTGCGCAGCTAGTTTGTACCCACCTTCTAGTGTGCTCCTCACCATAGGTGTATAAGTATATATGACATAAATAATTAGTTTTTATGAATCACTTGTCAATGTTAATTATTTACAATATTATTTACAGATACGGTATAGGAAATCACAACGAGGTGGACAATGGAAATCCCATCACTTGTGAGATTAGATCTGTCATTCATTTCTGAATGCGAAGAACACTAAACCAGTTGACATTCATCGACAGATTAGCAACGTGTATGGTGCAAATGTGATGAGTGATTCAATGGTAAGGAGATGGGTCTGCAGTTCAATGAAGAGCGTGCTAAGAAAAATGTATGTTTACACTATCTAATCCTTCTACAAACTTTCTGTAAATTTCAAAATCACAACACAGGAGGAAACATTTCATGAAGAAAGGCATTAAAAAACTCGTGCCACACTATGACAAGTGCCTCCAAAATTATGGGAACTATGTGGAGAGATAGTTTACAATTTGTAGTTTGTTTTGCAATAAATAGTTCGTCTGTATTGTTTTTATTGCCAAACACAACTTACTTTCTGAACATACAACATACATATTTCCAGAGAAACCAAACAGATTTTGATCGTATGACACCATCTTTCACTTACCTATTATGGGTTCGCTTAAATATTCAGCATAGACACCATACCATGTATGTCCTCCATCGAGTACAACACTTGCCACATCCCAGTTATGGTACCAAAATTGTCAATTCAGTCCTCAAGCTCATAATACCACCATCCTAGCAATATGTACCCACAGAACAGTGATGTTCAGTAACTCTTCTACTCTATCTGCTTGTCGAGAGTGGAATCAGATCCCAGATAATATCAGAGCTATAAAGGACCCCTCATTCATTTACGGCCGCTGTCTGGGAATTCCTGTGCAAAAAATCTGTGTATTTCTCTCCAGCTACCGTCCTAAACAAGACAACCTATATACACTGCCGGGAGAAAAAAAAATAGGTTACCCTTTTAGAGGTTACCAATTCACTCAAGATTTATTGTGGCAACAGTGCATATGGAGTACATGAAATGATTAAATATACAGATCAATAGGTCAAGCGGTTCAGAGATACCAGGTATCGAGCCATGCTGAAACACGAGGTGTAGCTTCCACGGGCGGCAATGCAGACACTGACTCTTGCATACAGTCGATCATACAGATGGTGAATACTGTCTGGGGATGCGTTATTCCATGCCTGCACGACCTGTTCACACAGTTCTGTAAGAGTTGTGGGTGGACGAGTCGCACGTGTCACTTGTCGGCCCATCATGTCCCACACGTTCTCGATTGGTGACAAGTTCGGCGATCGTGCTGCCAGGGAAGTTGGTGCACATTGAGTTGCACGGGCAGTGTGTGGGCGAGCATTATCCTGTTGGAAAAACACATCCCCTTCCTGTTTCAAGAACGGCAAAAGAACGGGTCTAACAACATCCTGCATGTACCGAGCGCTGGCTAGCGTTCCCTCCACAAATACTGTAACAAAGGTGAACGAGAGTTGTAGCTTATCGCATCCCAGACCATAAGGCCTGAGGTGGGGCGGGTGTGTCTTGGACGAATGCACTCTACGAGACAGCGCTCACCAGGTCTACGTCAAACGCGCCAACGACCATCACTTGCGTGCAGGCAGAATCTGCTTTTATCGCTGAAGACCACGGCGCGCCATTCCATCTTCCAAGTGATCCTCTAACGGCACCAGTTGAGCTGTGCACGTTGATGCTGTGGCATGAGTGGAAGACGGGCTAGAGGTGTGCGTGCCCGTAGTCTCACTGCTAGTAACTGGTTCGCAACAGTTCGTATTGGCACTTCTGGACTCACAAACCCTCGTATCTGTGCTGTGGTAGCTGTACGATCTGCCACTGCTACCATTACAATACGATGATCCTAGCGGACGTCAGTGCTGCATGGATGTCCAGAACCTCGTCTACGGGTGTGAGAATGTTCACGTGACCACTGATACCAGCATCATTGCACAACGGGCACAGCACATCCAACTAGTGTGGCAATTCTCTGAAAACCATCCCGCCACTCGGAACGCGACAATTTGACCCCTTTCAAACTCTCTCAGTTGGCTGTAGGAAGCACGAGTGCATCTCCGTGGCATTGTACCTGCTTGCTTCACACGTTTGCACCACAATGAGCCGTATGGCTGTGAGCTTTCCCTAGTAAATGGTAGGCACATATGAAGCTCTGGTAGCTATGCAACTACGCTATCTGTTGGCGGACGACGTTGAAACTGTTATCAGTTTATCTACTATCCCCCAAGTGGCATCTGCCATCATCGGATCAAAATCGACGTCGTCTTTTCAGGTGACTTAATTTTTCTCTCCGGCAGTGTATTACGCTATTCGATCTTTTGCGAACTCACCGACAGCTGATGAATTCACTTTCGATTTCATTTGTTCTATTACAAATCATATTTTATACATTATGTTCTTGTTATTCTATACATTCGTTATGTAGATATTCTACAGAATTAGTTATTTATAACAAAATTATTTAGTTATTCTGCTAATTATTATTGACTATTTTTATGATTAGTACAAGTTAAGCTTAGGATCATTCAAAAAATATAGGGGGTCATTACAAGAATGTGACAAAAGTGTACAATAATTTTGTACACAAAAATGTGTATGTTCATCAGTTTTTTCCGTTATTACTCGATTTGCAAAATCCAAGTGAGCTTTCATTTTGTTACTTTTCAAATATGTTTTTAATAGGTTAATTTGTGGAAGGAAAACTTTATCCAGTGTAGCATTCTCACGATTTCAAAGATCCTGTTTCTGATGCCGTAGCACAGGCCTGTAAAGTGGAATTTCTTTCATGCGCTGAGTTGCGGAATACATTGAGAAAGAGGTGGGGGAATACATTTTGGACATTCACTTATGGGGGTAATAAGAATTGTTACATCAAGTTACAATAGGGAGAGGTAGGTTAAGTTTTATGACATTTTTGTGAACACATTTTATGGATAACCCCTTAGGTATGCCATCTCTTTCTTTAATAATAATTGTTAATCATTTAACAATATCTTAGTTATGCATTTCTACTCATATTTCCATAATATAAGTTAGTTAGTTATTGTTGTTTTAAGGGGCAGAACAGCGAGGTCATCTGCCCCCATAATATAAGTTGAACGGTATTGGGTATCTAGATAAATGTACAAGAAGGCCACTAGACCTTAATATTCCCAGACTAAATAAAGCAATAATCAACAATCAATCAATTGCATATTTATTTCAGGTACATGCATCTTAGTAGATTATATTAACTTTCCAAGATAATTGGGCTCCCCACTATATGTTGACTGATAAACTATATTTAACATAGAATCTATCACTGAAAGAACAGCTTCTAAGTTTTCTATAACCAGTTCAATGGGAATGTAAAACAGTATCACTCCTCTTCCTCACTTGTAGTGGTAGACTATTGAATCCCTACATTATTGTGTATTCCTATTAGTAGAAAATAAATGTTTCTCACTCACATTTCTTCTTGTACCTCCATTGTCTTCAGAATCTGGCTTCAGAGTGAAGGAGAACAGGGCTGAGGTTCCACAAGCTCGAATCATCCTTAGTCAACCAGGGGTGTAAAAACTAGGTCAAGTTCAAAACCTGGAGTTAACACTAAGCCTAATGTTCATGCAGTATAAGTCTTCTTAGCTATCTACAGAATTGTAAAATCAGACATTTGAATCGCATGCAAATGTATACAGCACTTTTATTTAATGGACATGTTTAAGGATCACATTTGAGGATTTAAGCATCATGTTCTGTACAATAAGAAAGTGTAAAGTTTGTTGTTTTATTTAAGAAACTTAACACAGTTGTCATCAGCCCCATGTGTGTGTAGAAATTGTCTGATGACCAGTGTTACCGTACTGTGGTGTACATAGTAGCATGTGAATTTGTAATCAAGACTAGGATTGGAAAGTAGGCAGCCCTGGAAATAGGTCAAGAAACAGACCAGTATTTCCCATGAGTAGAAGTGGAAACCATAGAAAACCATTTCTAGGATGGCCATTTCTAGGGCTGAGTGCACAAAGTTCCAACCCTCAGACAAGAATTAAATTTCTTGGTAGAGTCAGTGGACAGCTAAAATCACAAATGTGAATGTGAACAAAGATCTAAAAATTCTCAATGTCATTAAAAGAAGAAAACTAGAATACTTTGGTAATTTCATGAGCAACAACAAACACAACCTGTTGCAATCAACAATTCAAGGGAAGATTGATGGCATTAGGGGTCCAGGATATAGGAGAATATCCTGGCTAAAGAACTTAAGCCAGGGGTTTGGAATGAACACAGTGTCGCTATTCAGGAAAGCTATGAACAAACAGCAGACCATGCTGTTGATCGTGAACGTTCTTGGAGGACGAGGCACTTGAAGAAGAAGGTAGAGTCAGGAATCAAATTTGAAGCACTGGATGTCGTGAGGATGCATCATATAATTCTTAACTAAGGTTCCTTTTAACATTTTTATTTAATTATAGAAATAATTCCTAAATACAGAGATTAAGAAGAAAAAAACCTGTAGCAGCACATCCCATGTAGGGGCTTGGCCTACCAAGTGGCCACTGTCCAGCCTACAGATTACGGTCATTAATGTGTCTCTGTGGCCGGGCCGCTGCATCTCTGTCAGGCAGCTACTCAAATGTCCTCATGTGGTTGAGTACACCCTGTTCCAGCCCTCAGGTCAATTCAATGAAAACCGTGATGGAACCGGATATCGAACCCGGGGACTCCGGGTGCAAGGTAGGCGTACTTCCCCAGCACCTCGGGGCCAGCAACAGAGATACAATCCACATCATTTGTTATGATCTGGCAGTTTGCACTTGAAGTAAAATTCAGCATAATTAGACATGAACAAACTAGGTATAAATTGAATTCTTTGTGACAATTCAACTTAAACTCAGTATTTTTTAAATATTTTAATATAAATATTGTAATACACTGTGGATGTATTCTAGAAAAGGAATAGTTGTTTTAATGTGAGATTTTGTGTATTTTAAATTGAATTAATTAGTGCTGAAGAGGGGTCTAAAAGGCCCCAAACAAGTACATCTTGTAAACGAAAGAGATCTATGTAGTGGGCAAATAAAAGAGCTCCTGATAGGATAAACAAATTAAGTTAACATTCATTGGCTTTAAATAGAAATGTTCTGCTTTCTCTTTAGCATTTGTCCCACAAATTAGCAGTGTCTGCTTTTTTGGTTCTCTGTCACCATATTACACGATTGTGTGCCACGTCAGGATGAAGTCGGGAAATTTTTAGATTGTCATGTAGAATTTCAAGCCAACGCTGTCTCGGTCGTCCTATTGAAATCTTCCCATCCATCCGCTATGCCAATCCAGTGTGTGCAACTGTTGTTTCAGCAGCTCGTAAGACATGTCATTACCAGTGGAGACGGCTTTCCCTCATCTTTTCAGTAACTGGTGCTACTCCATATCTCTTGCGAATGTCATTATTGCTGACATGGTCATGGATTGTCAAGCCAGATGTCCATCTGAACATCTTTGTCTCCATTACACCAACTCCTTAGTTGAAGGCCAGCCCTCTGCTCCATACAGAGCAACGGGACGGACCACAGAACGATAAACTTTAGACTTTAGCCGGTCTGGAATCTTCTTATCACATAAGACACCGGGCAAAGAGAAATAGAAATGTTAATGGAGTTAAACCATGTAAATAAAAAGTTAGCTGCTTTAATTTAATTTTAGTTTTTAATAAGAACAAAATGTCACAAGTAAAATAACAGAAGAGAAAATCAAAGGTTTGTTTTAAACCCACCTTAAATGCTCATCACAAAAAAATCTAAAAAGCATAGCACTAATAATACTTACTAGCAGATCCGTGCGAGAAATCTCGCATGTTCATAAACAACACTTTCCCCAATAGGTTTGTAATGATTGACTTAAGGAGAAATGTTGTTATGTTTTTATTTCAACCAAATGATTATAGAACACTATTTACATTTCAGTTAGAATTCCAAGTTCTACGTTCCCTAACTTAAGAAGGCAATCACTGAAAATTGGATCATCTTTACACTCACCGGTTAAGTTATTCGATATCATATGATTTGAGTACTCATTCCTTTCATTTAGCCTACTGTTTCTGAAATCCATGCAAAATGTTAAAATGATATGAAACAGGCATCACAGTGGCCAAAACGTGAAGTGGACAGCAATTATGGAGCGTATTTTCCTACAGCAACAGTCTCTGCAAATCGTACACTTTGTACATTTTTTTTAAAGTAATTTTTTAAAGAAATTATAGATATTTATGAAATAAGAGTGCAATTCGTCACTGCTAATGTCTATTCTCTTTCATTTGAATGCTCATTTGTCAAGATCGGTCGCTTGTAAGAGCCGAAGAAGGGATCTATACTACTGAAATAATATATGTAATACTTATTTTCATTGAAACAATCATCAAAACAGGATTATGTATACGATATTTTGTACTTGGGTTCTAATGCAGGGTGTGCATGTTTCCAAATCAATGTGCCATAGGTAGAGATAAAAGAATTGATGCCATTCCTTTAGCATGTAAATATTTCTGTCTAGCACCTAGCTAAGAGATTCAAGTTGGAATAAATATTCATGGGGAAAAGATTGACATACTCCGATTTGCAGATGACATTGCTTTAACAACAGATAATGAAGATGATCTTCAACAGATACTTCATATAATGAATAACTTTCTTAAAAACTAATTTAACATGAAGATGAATAAAAAAATAAAAAATACTTGTATGCAGTCGGAACCTGGAAGATCATAGAAGAGCACCAGCTATTTATATCGAGAATGATAGAATACACCTACAACATGTGAAGGAATATAAGTATCTAGGAAGCTTGATAACGTATGATGAAACCAGCAAACGAGAAATTCGGAGTAGAATTATTCAGGCAAAGAACGTCTTTCATAGAAAGAAGAATCTCTTGACATCCAGAAGACGTATAGACCAAATAATAAGGAAAAGATGGTTGAAGATGTACGTGTGGAGTATGGCTTTGGATGGTAGTGAGACCTGGACAATAGGGAAGTCAGAAGAGAAGAAGTTGGTGGCTTTTGAGGCTTGGTGGTGGAGAAGAATGCTTAAGATAAGTTGGACAGAACATATGACAAATGAAGAGGTATTCAGAAGAGGAGGAGAAAGTAGAAGCTTTATGAAGAGTCTGACAACAAGAAGAACGAATATTCTCAGACATAATAGCCTGCTAGCAAGAGTCATCGAAGGGATGTTAGAAGGGAAAAAATTCCTCTCGGCACACCGGAAGGCGGAGGTAGATTTCACCGGGCAAACTAGGGGATAGGCTATAATAGGCAAAATATGCAGGTTTTCGTAGAAGGATCAGACCTCATTTATTGCGAGAAAGTATTTTACAATGTAATTGGAGCTCAATTAACTTTTCTTTCGTCTTACTATGCATATTTTTAACATTTTATTGTCTTATGGGGACGATAACCTTCTTGTCATTTGGGGTCCATTTTTAGCCTATTTTCAATTTTGAAAAAATAGGCTTATGAGATCACCTTTTGTCCGTGTGTGTGTGTGTGCGAGTGTGTGTGTGTGAGGTGTGTGTGTGTGTCCCCCTAATAAATTCTAAACGGCTGGAGCGATTTCAATGACACTCGGTAAGTTCATAGCACTATTTTGGACGACCCCGACCGTGCCCTTCAAATTTTGTTACATCTCATCAATCCAACATGGCGGCTGTGCGAAATATTTCACCAGCATTCAATATCTCCGAAACTATTCCCAATAACACCCAGGAATTTTTTACGGTGATAAAGGGAACTACTAGAAGTTCAACTATGTGACTTTTGAAAAACTGGTAACTACAAAACCAACATGGCGGCCACGCGAATTTGCGACTTTTAAATAGATGTTTCTCGCGATTTAACCAACCAAACCTAATAAAACTTGGTACGGTATATGTTTATACACATTGTAATGCACCGACATCTAACTTCATTCAATTGTTCATATAACCACAAGATGGCGGATGTGCGAAATATTACACCGGCATTCTATATCTCTGAAACTATTAGCGGTATCACCCTGAAATTTTGTACTGAGATAAAGAGCACTACTGGAAGTTCATCTATAAGACTTTCAATAACCGGTTGACTACAAACCATACTTGGCGGCCAAGCGAATTTGAAAATTTTAAATAGACCTTTCTCGCGATTTAATGTTCCCAACGCAATGAAACTTGGTACAGGAAATGTTTATACACATTGTAATGCACCGACGTCAAACTTCGTTCAATTGTTTACATAACATCAAGATGGCGGCTGTGCGAATTTTAAAATTAAGTTTTTATTTCTTGTGTCGTAATCATGCGATCGAAGTGAAAGATTGAATAATGAACCTATGCAATAATTTTCCTTTAATGGTACATGACTCTATGGCCTATACATTTAACAATCCAACATGGCGATCATCCAAAATATTTAGACGGCTCTGAATATCTACGAATCTATTATAGCAATCAAACTGAATGTTTTATGTTCATAGGGGCTAGGAACTTAAGTTCACCTATAGGACTTTAAATAACCTGGTGATCACAAATCCAACATGGCGGCGACGCGAAGTATAAATATTCACATGGACGTTTCTCGCAATTTAACCATCCGAGTGCAGTGAAACTTGGTACAGTAAATCCTTATATGAATGTTAATCCTCTGGCATCTAATTTATTTCAATTGTTTCCATAACCACAAGATGGCAGCTGTGCGAAATTTTAAAATCTCCTTGTTACTTCTTGTGTCCTAATCATGCGATTGAAGTTTGAATGCTACACGTACACAATAATCATCATGTAACAGTACATAACTCTAGGACCTACATATTTAAAATCCAACATGGCGACCATCCGAAATATTTAGTCGGTTCTCAATATCTACGAATCTATTACAGCAATCAAACTGAAATTTTGTATGTTGATAGTGGCAGTTAACATAAGTAGGATATATGAAAATAGGCTGTATAGTTCTTCATGGAACTACTTGTTATACTTGTGGTCACACCGTCCTTATGCAAGGTTAGGAACTGGTGTGTAACTATCTAACAGTCTGTTACTTCTTCACGTCAAATTTTATCTCTCGCAGAGATGTTGGTTGATTCCTCAGTTTAGGGCTGCGACAACGCGGTCATGTAACCCCGTGTACTTTGGGTGTGTGTAAAATCTGTCTGATAAACGGTGTTAATTGTGATGGCTGTATTAGTCTGTAATTCAGGTAAGGACTGCAGACGGTCAATTTCAAGTAGTAGTTCCTAATGTTGGTACCAAAAATAACGCCAACAACACCTAGCTGTGAACTTGGCTACTAGATGCCACCGCAACCAGAAACTTGCAACGAACGTTGGACTTCCCCTCTGAAGGAAAGCTTACTGAGGTATTTTCAGCTCTCTTTGAAAATCCGACGACTTCGGCCGGCTTTGAACCCGCGACCTTGGGAATATAAGTTCAGCATGCTACCAGCTAGGCTACGTCACCGAAGCCGCTTCCCACATAGTCAGATGGAAAACTGAATGTGATCTCGTTGTCATGGCAACCTCTGATAGCTCATCCCTCATCAATTTAGAAGCGTTGTCATGGTAACCTCTGATGGCTCTTGGCATTTTCTTCTAATTCCGAAATCATTTTTCCCATCCCTTGGCGTAATGGTGGGTTGTATCAAAAATTCTTTCAGACAAAACTTTTAGGTAATTATTAGGGTAATATCGTCCATTTTGTACGGTTTTGATATTGTGCCTATTAAGAGAGATATTATTAATGTTTCCCGAAAAACCCACTTTCTTCCACCCCATTGGCCAATGGTTGGTGCTATCAAAAAACTTTTTAAACATAAATTTTTGGCACTTATCCGACACATAATATGAACTTTGAAGGGATTCGATATTTCACATATTAAGAGAGTTATAGTGATATTTCACTTTCTCGAAAAAAGCCCCCCATTTATACCCCTTTCGACCGATTTTTCCCATTACCGAACTCGACCGAGATTTTATAGGAATACATATTATGTAAAAAATTCAAAGTGACTGGTGCAAAATTACGGCAGTTATCCTGTCCACAAGAAACTGATATATATATATAGATAGATACATATATACATAAATTATATATAAACTTTTGAACTGACGGTGGTTTTGGGGTCTGGGGGATGTGAAACGCGAAGATATGTCTAAATTTTCCGGAAGTAAAAACATGGTACCCATTGCAATAGTTAGCTTTCTAATGAAATCTACCTAAAACACAAGAGGAAGACCACCACTTGCATACATCACACAGACAATGACAGACACGAACACAAAATCATATCACGAATTGAAGAGGATGGCGGAGAATACAGAAGATTGGCAAGTTGCTGCAAACCAGCCTCAGGGCTGTTAACTTAAGAGAGAGAACACCTAGCCACATGACTTGGCTTGCTAGAACCAGCAGGAAGAACCTCTTCTCCCACATTACATCATTCATCTAGGCAGTGGGAGACTAGGAGTGGGGCATCAGTATCATGAGCCAACATGAAAATTCTTAATTTCGAATAGCTTGTATCGGCATGAAATGAAACCTAAAATGACGATCACACCAGAGAGGTTGATTTGATGAGAAAAGGTGGGTTTGATTCTCACCTCAGCCATCCTAGCAACTGCAAAGCTCCTCAAATGAAATAACATATAATCAGAACAGCAAGTTTCAATTTTAAAATTTCTGTTAGCCACTTGGAAGTTTTGCTTTGATGTTGGCTGTTTGGCTCATAATTTATTTTCATCTATGTCATGAGTGAGACATTTTTTTATTTTTTTGGCACAAAGTGTATTTTGAAGGAAATCCCACCGAAAATTGATTTAGCTGACTGTGATAAATAGTTCTCTAGTGAATGCACAATAAAATGAGGATCCTTTTACTGACTAAAAAATTTGGCTAACCCAAGAATTTTTTATTTTTATCCAAGAACTTTTACCTCGGTTACCAAAAAATTTTAACTTTATCCAAGGAATTTTCAAGGCCCTAGTTATCAGAAATTATTCTCAATACAGTACCTGACTTCTCAAGGTCTGTGTTCTCGAGTAACTTCTCTGTTTGAGCATGAGTCATTTCCTGCTTTGCATTCTGAGAAGGAGATAAAGAAAGAATGCTGAGACAGAGCAGGTTTCTTGTGTCTCATGATTCACAAATATCAGATAGTGTAGTTCAACACATGAAGTTACTGGTACACTTTATGGGTGTATTTAATTTATAAATCTTCTTTATGAATCTCATATAAAATATTTTCAGGAATAGGGAAACACCCATTACAAATGGGCACAATCGTGTTGACCGACTGAAAACCATTAAATTTCTGTATAAATCTTCTATAACAGTATTTTTCAGTCATTCATTCAGTTTAGCTGATAGGAATGTCCATAATAAAAGCTAGTATTGCAAGAATTGCTATAAAGTTGCCACCATTCTTATCTTTTTGTGAAAAACCCAAGCAACCTACCTAGAAGATTTTCTAAGATTTTCCATTTTTTTTCCAAACTTAGTCTCATCACATTGAAACTGGCTGACATTTGGTGATCCGAGGTTCTCATTCCGGCACTCACTGCAGCCATTCTGTTTGCTCCTGAGTTTTTCCCACTCATTTCATGCAAATGCTGCAATGGCACCTTACTTCAAATTCAGTGGGAATTACACCAACCCTAGACCCTAATATTCTTCAACTTGAGATATGTATAGGAAAAGATGAGAAGTAAGATCACTCATATCTCACAATTACATACAAGCCAGATTTAGATAGATGTTGTTAGTTCATTTTAGGGGCTTGGGACATCTTGGTAGTCAGCCCCATTTGGGCGTGTGTTGAACTTGTATGATATCGTGTATTGCTGTGATGACTGTAATAGTGTGTGTAACTGTATGAGGGACAGGCATGAGGTAGGTGCCCCAGGACTTGAAGAAAGGTACTATCCCAGCATTTGCTTGGAGGGAGTGTGAGGGGGAGAAACCACACTCAGGATAGCCACAGTCAGCCCCGGATCCAAGAGTATTGGTATTGACCGCAATAAATATTTTATTAACATCCAAGGGTACTCGTCGCACTAGTTGGATCCTCAAAAAGTACCACCATAGGCAACACTATCATGAGGTATATTAGGCAAGTTGAGGAATCAAGTGGTTTGTCATTCTTCTCCTCACTGAGTCAGAACAATAGCACTGACCCTATAAGTAGAGCTTTTCAATGTGGCTGAACACGTGCATCAGTACGATTTTATTTAAATTTTTAATTTCTTTTTAGGAGGAGGGAATTTCCAATGGTGACGGGGTATACGCTGCTGGCCCTGTGGTGTTGGGGTAACGCATACTTAGAGGCCCCAAGTTCGATTCCCGGCTCCATCAGGGATTTTAGAAACTGACGTGAGGGCTGGAACGGGGTGCACTCAGCCTCATGAGGACAATCTGACAGTGAGGCAGCGCCCCAATCAGATAGACCAAGATTAATGGCCAAGGGGACCCGACGCGCTGACCACGCATCACCCCATAATCTGCAGGCCAAATTGCTGAGTAGCGGTCGCTTGGTAGGCCTAGGCCAATCATGGGCTGTAGCGCCATGGGGTTTGGTTTTAGGGGGTATAAGCTCCAAACATCATACATCTAGTTAACAGCAGCAGGATAGGAAGATAAAAAGTTCAATTGTTAAGTAACCATGATTTGAACCTTGGCCTTTAGAAGGAATTGATATGTGACTACTAACCTTCTCTCCATCAGAAACCTCACCATTAATACCACAGTACAATAATCAAATGACTCTTCCCTTCATTTACTGAACCTTTTGAGAATGGTCTCAACTTCAGGCACATCTGATGAGTGTCTTTAGACTGTGAAAGAATATCACTAGAGTACTTGTTCTTCAAAACACATTCTGAAAGCTGCAGGAAGCTATTGTTTCACAGGACAATACATCTATTCCATAACAAGATAAGCAACAGAACTCGTGCGGTAAGGTGTTATCACAATAGCGCTATTAGCATTGAACAATGGATGTATAGTAAGTCTTAGAAGCCATTTCTTCGGTGTTGCCTTCGTAATCTATTAAAGAATTAATATTGTAGCTATCAATCGGTCAACACAAAATCAATACAATTACTGGAATAAGTGTATAATAGCCTGAAATAAATTACATATGATTAAGATTTATATAAATTGTTATGGACTATTGAGGAAGAAGAAGGAACAATATATATATATTATATATATATATATACATAATTTGGCCAATTATAGGCCGCTTAGAATCTACATTATTTTGCCTTTTCTTTTCTTCCCAAACTTTTCATTCGGCAGCTAATCGTTTGGCATTGTTCCACTGACATCACCCTCGTAGGCCGTCGTTGGGCTTTGAAACGTGTAACATCTGCTGAATGGACCCATCGCTGAAATTCCTCCCTGTCCATCCGTGATCTTCAATTGTTGCAGTTCCCATCGCATCTCTTCCAGCCATCCTGTAGTGTTTTTTAATTTAGAGATGTAATCAAAAATTTTCTTCGAGAGCCGATTACTGTTCATCCTGTAAAGATGTCCATATTGTCTTCTCGTTTTAATTGAAACTTTAATGTCTTCAATATGATGTTAAAGGTCCTCTTCAACCACCAATTTTCTTTATTCTTTTGGGGACCCAATATTTTTCAAAGTATTTTTCTTTCTTTTTTCTCTAGTTCAACCTGGCTTCCTTTTTTATTCAATGTTAAGCATTCAGAACCTTACTGGCTTAATGGCATATATATAAATCTTAATCACATGTAATTTATTTCAGGTTATTTTTCACATATTCCAGTAATTGGAATGATTTTGTGTTAACCAACAGAAAGCTACAATATTAATTGTTAATAAGGCAACACTGAAAAATGGCTTCAAAGCTATCTTTATCTATAAATGAATCGCTTTTCAGCTGGTTAACAGAGTAATGTGCCCAATTAAATTGGGAGGGGAACATAATTAGTCATCACCAGAGTGCAGATTTTGATGACCTATAAATGTTTAAAAAATGTCCTATATAACGACTGCAAAATCCAATAAAATGACCCAAACATTTAAAGAAATTACCTTTAAATTTGAATTTAATTTTGCCATCAATTTACTCATCGGATAATTGACCAGACTGGCATTACTGGGCCTAATATAGTCTGACCTGCTACCCTCACATTCAAGGTTGGTTGGTTCCTCAGTTTAGGGGCTGCGATAACACAGTCATATAGCCCCGTGTACTTTGGGTGTGTGTAGAATTTGTCTGATAACCAGTGTTAACTGTGATGGCTTGCATTAGTGTGTGTTATCTGTAATCCAGATTAGGACTGCAGACGATAAATTTCAAGTACTTCCTACTTTTGCTACCAAATGCTACTATCAACAACACCTAGCTGTGAACTTGGCTACTAGAGGTCACCACAACTGGCACCTGACGGTGACCGTTGGAACTTTAATAGAGCGTTAATCTTTTAATCTAACCTACAAATTTAGTTTCAGACAATTGTAGTTAGTGGAAGGTTCTTTTAAAGGATTTTTAACGCTCTTAAAAAATCTGACGACTTCGGCCGGGTTTGAACCCACGATTTTGGGCATAGAAACTCAGCATGCTACCAACTACAGCACTGAAGAAATTACCTTTAAATTTGAATGTAATTTTGCCATCAATTTACTCATCGGGTAATTAACCAGACTGGCATTACTGGGCCTAATATAGTCTGACCTGCTACCCTCACATTCAAGGTTGGTTGGTTCCTCAGTTTAGGGGCTGCGATAACACGGTCATATAGCCCCGTGTACTTTGGGTGTGTGCAGAATCTGTCTGATAACCGGTATAAATTGTGATGGCTTGCATTAGTGTGTAATTCAGGTAAGGACTGTAGACGATCAATTTCAAATAGTTCCTACTTTTGTTACCAAATACTACTGTCAACGACACCTAGCTGTGAACTTGGCTACTATATGCCACCACAACAGGCACCTGGCGGTGAACGTTGGAACTTAAATAGAGCATTAATCAAATAAAACCTACAAATTTTGCTTCACACAATAATTGTAGTTAGTGGAAGGTTCTTTTACATGCCATAAATCTATTACATGGGCCCGCCGGATTTACTTCCCCTCCGAAGGCATACTGAGGGATTTTTAACGCTCTTAAAAAATCTGACGACTTCGGCCGGGTTTTAACCCATGATCTTGGGCATAGAAGCTCAGCATGCTACCGACTATGCCACTGAAGCCGCCCCCTCACTTTCAACACCGTTCTCGGATTAGTTGCAAGCGCAGGTGTCTCTCCTGGAAGGTGGATATTTTTTTTCTTTTTTTTTGAAGAAGTAAAGACAGAACAAAGTTACTTTAGTCTTCAGATCGACAAGGAGTTGTGAAGATTCTCATGTCTTCGCATTCATCCTCACTGTTCCACTAATATCCAATACCATATATAAATACCCTTTAAAATATGAGAAAATGATTCAAAGAGTATAAAAATAGTCTAATAAATTCTATAAATGACCAAATAGTGATTTAAACTTTTAAAGAATTACATAAAAATGGCCGATAAATGGCGCAAGAAATTAGTATTTCTACAATATGGGAACTATGATCAGAAGTTTTATATAAGTTAGCATTGTCTGTGGTGAACCAATTAAAAGATGGCATGTCATCAAAATCCGTCCCTGGGTATCACACTTACTAACCTGGATACAGTAATATGAATTAATTATACACTATGATACACTTTTCTAAATATGGGGTTTAATTAATTGGTAATCAACACATATACATGCATATAGTTCCAAACAAGTGACAAAAGATTGCACCAGAAGCACTACTTGGTTTGACCAGAATAATCAAGGCAGGCTACAGTCAGTCCTCTCTGGACAGTGGTGAGTATTGGACTTGGAAGGTGTTTCCTGTAATCAGACAAGTGGTTTATTTCAATATTAAATAGTGCTATCAAAGAGAATAATTAAATAATAATATTAATAATAAAAATACTACTACAGTTTTACGCCTCAGTATTTGGCCAGTCAGCCCCGGTAGTGCTCTCGTAAAAAGGACAGCCTCAGACATGAACTCATACGTGAGTTGCTATGCTCACAACCAACAACTCACGTATCAATTGCACTTGCCCTGACGCTCACCGACTGTCCTTTGTACAACTGCGCAACCAGGGCTGATCGGTTACTGTACTACTCCTCTCTCACTCACTCCCTCCCTCGCTCTTTGATGCTATGGTCCTTGAGTCTCGGTCTCTGCCACAGTCTTCTTCCAAAGATCTCTGTCAACTGCCTTGGTTCTTCATCTACTGACTCCCATAGTATAAATATCATCCTCCATATCTACGATCCAACACTTCTTTTGTCTACCTCTATGTCATCTTACATCCAGCACTTTATTAAGTTCTCTTTTCCCCTCCATTGGCTGCAATTCATATATGATTTTTCCCTCCATATGATGGACATGTCCAAATCAATGTATTCTTGCAATCTTCATGGCAGATAACAAATCCAGTTCTTAATGCAAGCCTCTAAGCTGCTGATTTGTTCTAATATGCCATCCTATCTCTATTTTTAATTCTTATCATTCCTTCCTTTTTCATGCCATTAATCTCTTTCTTCTGTTTTATTTGATACCCAAGTCTCAGATCCATATGTAACTACTGGTATAAGAACAGTCGTATAGTTAGTTATTGTTGTTTTAAGGGGCAGAACTACGAGGTCATCTGCCCCTAACAGTCTTATAAATGGTCAACTTAGCTTTCCATGATAAATGCTTACTTCTTAATGTTGGGGTTAAGGCGGCATAGGATCTGTTTTCAGTAGCCAGTCATGTGCTAATTTCCTTTTTGATTTCATTTTGTAAAATCTTAATGAGAGTTAATTGTCCATTTAAGTGTGATAACTAACTACACTGACCGGCACAAAAAATGCAACACCCAATAAATGATGTGAAATTATTGTGTAATTTATCTATTTAATCAAAGTGAAGCACTTTAACCTATTTTTTTAGAGGGGGTATGTTATTGGCGTTGCTTTGCAAGCAAACAATGAAGTGTCGATTGTTGATTGCACTGGCCTCAATTGATTTTTCCCGCGCAACCTGGAAAACACATCACTGGATGTAACCCAATAATGTGTTCCCGCTCTTATAGCACTTAGTGTTGTACTTTCATTTGTTCCCTTTCCAATCACATGTGTTGGTGGGATCTTTCTGTGATTGTCGTAATTAGCTTTCTGGAGCAAACATGATCTTAAGCCCTGAACAAGCTGCAAAAGTTGTTGCTTTGGTGGAAGATGGTCGCAGCATGCATTACATTGCAGAAGTGTTGAGGATTACAGCTTCCACAATTTCCAGAACTGTACGAAGGTACAGGGAAACTGGAGGCTTTGCAAGGAGACCAGGATCAGGCCCGAGAAGAAAAAAATCGAAGAGAGATGTCCGCTTCTTACAACTTCAAGTTCTTCACGACCGTCACTCCACCGCCATTGAAGCACGAAATCGACTCCACCAAGTTCGAGGGGTCGATGCTAGTGAGAGAACCGTCCGAAGAAGATTGGAAGAAGCCAATCTTCAATCCAGAAGACCAGTTACAGACGCAGAACCTACCAGAGAACATCGCACAGCTCGACTACGTTTTGCAAGGGAACATCATGGCTGGACAGTACAACAATGGCGACAAGTGACGTTCGCCAATGAGTCGCGGTTTGGCCTCCGATCACCTGACGGAAGAGAGAGGGTCTGTAGAAGGCCAGAGGAAAGGTATTCCCCTTGCACATTCTCATCCAGGACGCCATTTCAGGGTGGTTGTGTGATGGTGTGAGCAGGAATCAGTATGGCTGCAAGGACGGATTTGGTCTTCGTGGAGAATGGGAGCCTCACTGCACATCGGTATGTTGAATACACACATCAAGGTGTGTATCATATGAGTGTGATCATCTTAGACCAATATTTAATTTGTAAAACCATTCATTACCATTGAAATCACTGATCCTACGTCGCAGGAATGATGATATTCGGTAGCATACGTCTGAATATAGGCCTACACAGTAATTTACACATATCCAAGAGACGAAAGGAGGCATATTCCAAGTTCTCACTCTCAATTAGGTCCACCTCGTCATGACAGAAGTAATTGAGTTCATCAATTTATTAATTTATAAATACATTTAAATGAAGGAAAATCATTATAAATGATGTTTCAACAGGCCAGAACACACTATTATCAGTCTAAAATAATTTAGGTTGGTTGGCTCCTCAGTTTAGAGGCTGCGACAATGCGGTCATGTAGCCCCGTGTACTTTGGGCGTATGTAGAATCTGTCTGATAACCGGTGTTAATTGTGATGACTGGATTAGTGTGTGTTTCTGTTTCTTAATTCAAGTAAGGACTGCATACTTTGATTTTTTCAAGTAGTTCCTACTTTTGTCGCCAAACGCCACCGTCAACAACTACTAGTTCAGAAGTTGGCTACTAGACGCCACCACAGTCGGCTCCTGGCGACGAACGTAGGAACCTGAGCGTTGTTTACATTTTAACCTAATTTAGCTTCACACAGGTGTAATTAGTGGAAGGTTCTTTAACATGCCATAAATCTATGACATGGGACCGCCGGCTTTACTTCCCCTCCGAAGGAAGGCATACTGAGGGATTTTTAACGCTCTTAAAAAATTTGACGACTTCGGCCGGGTTTGAACCCGCGACCTTGGGCATAGAAGCTCAGCATGCTACCAACTACGCCACCGAATCCGCTAAAAATAATTTAACCAAGTCTGCTTGATAATACAAGTTAGAATTTGAAAGGTGTTGCAAAAACATTTCCTGGGCACTATTAAAAACAAAATTGGACTAAGATCTAGCCTAGCTAAGGAACGTAGGAGCAGACAATAATCAAAGAATACCGGGATGGAAAAGCCGCGCAAACAGTATTGTCAACCCAGGTCTAACACAGTGTTACCCGGGCGCGCGCTACTCTATTCCTTACTGCGGACCGGGCAACTGAAGTACACCTAGTATGAGAAATAAGATGGAACATAAATACGTGTAATTTTACTTACTTGTCCATCCATCAACCTCATCGTCACTACTTTCACTGCTATCATTGTCAATTTCTCTCGTATTATTATCGTCAACAGACTCGTCTGAACTGATTATCGCACTGTCAGTTCCGCGCGCGCCCTGCTAACACTTGACAATACACGCGGTAACTGAGTGTTATAAAACCTCACTTCCAGTACCGAAAGCATTATCAAGACAACAATATACCTATCTGCATTTCGTTGAACAAAGACCTTAGTTCGTAAATAACACGTAGTATTTTGATTAATGAACGGCGAAGAGGAGAAAATTACACAAGAATGAAGCACTGTAAGAAAACGTTAATTTACGTAGCCGGTTATCCGCGCACCAATACAAAACTACGTAAATTAACGTAGCCCGTTATCACCCAGTAGTAGTCAAAATTCGATCGCTAACGGGAGTTCAATAGTCCCTAAATCTCTACTTAGTATAAAAAGAAAATAATTTATTTATGTTTAAAGAAAGCCAAGCAGTAACGATATCAGTGAAAATGTCAAAAAGAAACCAGGGCGCTTTTTAAGCTTACGCTGGGCAAACCGTTAAAAATATCAATATACTATGAGTGTAAGAATTGTTCAGCATGAAAAGTTCTACAAAAAAGTCCGCGAGAGCATATATCTTCAATACATCACCCATTATACCGTATGTGTTTTTAGATTGGACGGGAGGGGGATTTGTGTTGCATGCACCTCGCCATTCTTAAATTACGTCTGACAATAATTCGTTGCTCATGCTATCTCCATGATGATATAATGGATAGTCCAGTCAGTGATTTTAACCCATCATGCTGAGACGTAAAACGGATATAGGCATAGGTCGTAGTTCATTTACACATCAGGGAAAAAAAGCGCTTGTCACGAAATGCACGCATAACTGTTTCCGAGCGAAGCTAGTATAAACAATACTAAATTTAAAATATTTTGTCGCCAAAGTTGCTACATCTACCGACAAAATCGCTAAATTGGCAATACTGATAGCAACGAACAAAATGCTCAAGGCCCAATAAAATGGCGTAGTTGGCTCCTGCGCAGAAGGCGAACGGAAAGGTTGCCACATCATGCGTTTAGTTGAGCCTGAGAAGGCACTGCTCATTGGCTGAGCACTGTCATCAGTAGCGAGCGATAACTTCCCGCGAAATTCGAAAGTATTGCTTCCACTTTTACGGGATATAACCAAACTGAGAAAAATCCCTGATTAACAAAGAAATTCCCTGATTTTTCCCTGATTATTCCAGAAATTCATTATTCCCTGAGAATTCCCGGTTTTCCCGGTATTCCCGGGTCGCAGACACCCTGTGATTATACCTGACTGTTAACTCCTATGAACAGCAGTTTACATGCTTCTATAAACTAAAATCTGTGATCTTTGATAATTGTCATGCTCTGCCACTGATACTACCGTATAATCTAAATTCACAGGTACATACAATTGTATTGCAACTTTTCAGACTTGTGGAAATTTGAAGCCATTCCTTTTTTCAGTGTTGCCTATACAAATTGTCTTTGGTGCTTTTCAGATCGTCAACACAATTGTGCCCAATGAATTGGGCGGGGTACAATATTACAAATATGTAAACACACTCCTGGAAAAAATTACATGTATTAGTTATTTATCAACTATCCATAAAAGAAATGCTAAATTCACAGGCCACATCCTCACTAATCTCCTAGAAGGAAAGATCACAGGGAAGAAAGGCCGAGGTCGACTAAGAAAATGTTTCCTGCAAGACATCACACTAACTCTTCATTATGGTTCCTACTGAGAGATGAAATGAGGTTCTGAAGACAGAGAGCAATATTGTGGAGACAAGGCATTGCCTTTAGAAGTTGATGATGAGTTAGATATCACACTTAAATGGGTCTTAATGGGAGTTAATTGCCCATTTAAGTGTGATAACTAACTAATACACGTAATTTTTTCCAGGAGTGTGTTTACATATTTATAATTTTGTACCCCTCCCAATTTATTGGGCACAATCGTGTTGACTGACTGAAAAGCAGCAAAGACAACTTTTCAGGCGGTCAACACAATATTATTCCAATTACTGGGACATGCAAAGAAATTACCTGTAAAAAATTACATGTGATTAAAATATATACATATGGACTATAGAAGGGGGAGAAAACATGGTAGCTTCAAAAACATAAGCAAACAAGACCTCTCATGTTCAATAATTCCGCCATGGCCCAAGCAGAAGGCCACAGCTTTACCATGTACCCATTAGATGGTGCACACAATGCACCTGTCCCTTGCAATATTAGTTAAAGGACAGCTGTACACATGGAAATGGCCAAACATGAAGGTGAGTGGTGTGATCTCTTTTGGCGAATCACAACAGAAAATATTGGTGCATCATGCGACACCAGTGAACATATAAGGTGCGTTCAAAAAGTAACGAGCCGGAGGCTGTAATGCGCAAACCGGTGACGACACCGGCTAATCGTGGCGTGTGTAACGGTGTGGTTCCGACCAGAGCGTGGAAGGTCACAGCCCGTCGCCAGAGGGCACGCGTGCACGTCACGTGACGATACAAAGCGAGCAGCAGCATGCATCAATCGTCCAACCAAGACCAAGACAGTAGACCATTCGACATGCTTCCTGGTGTGGTTGAAGACTGTGGGGCACCCATTGGGCACACACTTTCCGCAAGTGCAGTCGTTCCTTCATGATGGTGTGCACACTTCCGACGCTCAATCCGACCACGGCGGCTATTGCGCTCACTGTCACTCGGCGGTCCTGGGTAATGAGTGCATCAACCAGCTGGACGTTGTCATCGGTAATGCAGGGGGATGCCCCAGACAGGGCATCATCGGCTAACAACACCCGTCCTTCCCTGAAGCGCTTGTGCCACGCCTTGACCCTTGCAAGGGACATGCAGTGTTCGCCGTACACATTCGGCGATGAATGTCCGTTCCCCCTACTACTTTCGCTGTCAGAAACCGAACAACATCTCTTTGCTCTTCGTTTGACGCCTCCATGTCACTGTTTGCAATGCGACTGTCAGCGTTGGACGATTGATGCATGCTGCTGTTCGCTTTGTATCGTCACGTGACGTGCACGCGTGCCCTCTAGCGAAGGGCTGTGACCTTCCACGCTCTGGTCGGAACCACACCTCGTTGCACACGCCACGATTAGCCAATGTCGTCACCGGTTTGCGCATTACAGCCTCTGGCTCGTTACTTTTTGAACGCACCTTATACATATCATAGAAACACGACTTATTCTTACCATATAAGAAAATCCTAACAGTTTCATCTGCTAAGAAAGTTATATAAATCATCATCTGGGACCACAAGCACATGTTTCTAGTTGATTTTCTCACCTGGGGAGTGACAGTGAATCAGGCGCGGATCTAGAGTTTGGTTTTGGGGGGGGGGGGGTCAGAGAATCGATCTAGAGTTTGGCCTTGCGGGGGGGGGGGGGGGGTCAGAGAATCGAAATTGTTAAGAAAAATGGTATCACTAAAAACGCAATCACAAAATAACCAAACGTACAAAACCAGACCAATTTTTTTGCAAGCTACATGGATAGAAATTTGATGCGTTTAGCGCACCAAAAATATTCGTACAAATTGCAACGGCGTGTTTTGCGACTTTTACATCGAGCTTCGAGAAAAGGATCAAGGTACGTTACAGTTTCGGCAAGTCGAGTTGGTACCGACAAAGGGAGAAAGTCACAGCTTATATTGCCAACCAAGCTTGCGGTTTGGAAGTCGGCAAAAATTTTTGGTGCGAAAAAAACCCAGTTTCCTATCCGTGCATTGCTGCACATTCATCGTGACATCACTATAAACATCGATTCGGTAATCACAAGGTTTGCTAAACAAAATAGACGAGTTGATTTTGTTGTATAACTAATAGTTTTTATACAAGAGGTTTGAAGTTGTAAATATGTACAGTTGTAACAGAACATAATAATTCCAATAAAGATAATTCAGTATTGAATAAAATGAAAAAAAAACTGTTTTTCAGTTAAAATTCGTTAAGTTTTATTTGTCTGGTAATTGTGTTTTCGTTTTTTGAGTTTGCAAAAATATTTGGTCTCCGTTTGGGGGGGGGGGGGGGGGGTCATGACCCCCGTGACCCCCCCCCCTTGAATCCGCGCCTGCAGTGATTGCTTCCAATTGCTGCATCACACTTACCATCCAGTGCTTCATCAACATGGTTTCAGAGACTGGATGTGGATTTCTTCCATGCTGGCATCAATGCCTTGTTCTGTTGGAACTAGTGCTTGAACAAGAATGCCCTATGTTAATAGTAATGCATATCAGTGTCTTTAGCTAAAGTCAAAGCTCGAAACAATATTCTTCACAAATTGTCTGGGTCAGGCTGGAGTGCAACTGCATCAACTCTTAGAACAACAGCTCTTGCCCTAGTATACCCATTGGCTGAATATTGCTGTCCTGTGTGGTCAAATAGTGCTCATATACAGAAAATTGATACTGAAATTGACACTATGAGCACTATATCAGGAACCATCCGATCTACACCTGTGGATTGGTTACCAGTCCTCTCAAACATTCCACCTCCTCACCTCCGTAGACAAATGTCATTGACGAAAGAATGGGAAAAATACTGTAAAGGTCCTTCATTACCAATTCATCAGGACATTTTTCAACCACATCTCAGATTAACATCTAGGAAACCTCCCTGGTTACTAGGTGAGGAATTGGTTCAAGAGCAATTTAATGTCTATCAAGCATGGCGCAACAATTGGGTTTCCTCGAATCCAGACAAATATCATCTAATTCTGGATCCAACTCAACTGGTATTGGTTTCAACTTATCCCGGAAAACTTGGATGTAACTAAATCGACTAAGAACCCGACATGGTAGATGCCAGTATTGGAGGCATAAATGGACGATGATCGACAGTCCAGCCTGCAACTGCAGTGAAGTGCTTCAGACGGTTTATCACATTGCCATGGAATGCCCAATAAGGAGGTTCAGTGGGACGCTACAAGAAATACATGACGCTACAGATGAAGCAGTGAATTGGTTAAACTCGTTGGACACCCATTTGTAATGCTTGTATCTTTTTCCCTGTCGGAACTTACATTTTGTACATACTAGCAATTAAGTTTTTCACCTTATTCGTAACTTATATGTATCCTTTATGCCATACGAAATATATATATATGTATATATATCAGTGTCTTACTACTGTGTATCCTTTTATCTGCCTGTAAAATAAAGTTTCTCCACAGGAACTCTTGTTGCCTTATATTTTGAAGCCCTCTTGAAGAAACATGCTCGTACAAGTGAAGTTTCAACTTACTTGGAGTATCTGTTGTAAATAAGAGTATTTATCATCTCTGAATCTTGCTGATACATGGTTCAGTCTCGTGGCTCATGATTGCAAGATTAATGGTTACTTTTTAAACTACAAGATTCCTTCCCTTTTCCAGGAATCAGTATACTTGAAGATATGTTAACAGGATCTGAAAAGTAAATGCTAACAGTAAGCAGAAAGTAGGAACTTTATAGAAAAAAAGTATACAAAACAGACAACTAGAGTGGTAGCTTCGGTGGCATAGTTGGTAGCATGCTGAGCTTCTATGCCCAAGATCGCAGGTTCAAACCCGGCCAAAGTCGTCAGATTTTTTTAAGAGCGTTAAAAATCCCTCAGTATGCCTTCCTAAGGAGGGGAAGTAAAGCCGGCGGGCCGATGTCATAGATTTATGGCATGTAAAGGAACCTTCCACTAACTACAATTGTGTGAAACGAAATTTGTATGTTGGATTAAAGGATTAACGCTCTATTAAAGTTCCAACGGACGCCGCCAGGTGCCAGTTGTGGTGGCCTCTTGTAGCCAAGTTCACTGCTAGGTGTCTTTGACAGTAGCATTTTGTAGCAAAAGTAGGAACTACTTGAAATTTGTCGTCTGCAGTCCTAACCTGAATCACAGAAACACACACTAATACAGCCATCAAAATTAACACCGGTTATCAGACAGATTCTACACATACCCAAAGTACACTGGGCTACATGACCGCGTTGTCGCAGCCCCTAAACTGAGGAACCAACCAGACAAATACCGTAGGTTACTTTTAAAGTTATTTTCATTTTCATGATGAAGCAGGGTAAATTTATGACTGTTGATTACTTTGTGACATTGCACTTTCTTGCATCCAATGCATTGGACCAATGCGACCAATTCTCAATCAAGAATAATTTAAGAGAAATTTAGTTGCAACATATGTATATTTTAGTGGCAAGATGTCACTATGGCAAATATTCATGGAATGCAGATAGGAATACAGAATAAATATTTACAAAATATAGAATAATAATGTACAAATTGACATATTTATCAACTGATGTTATAGAACTAACATTTTTTTTATGGCTTGCCATTTCAAAAGTTCTTTATGTTCAATTACACATTGCGATCGGTTTCGTTTAGGGGAATTTTTAGGGACCTCGGTGACATCACGGATGTTGATAGTCAATAATAATAATAATAATAATTCAGTCTACATTGATATGTGGTTTGGGGGGAATAATGTAAGACTTAAATTCCTTTATCTTGATTGTTAATTGTTATAAAACTAAACTTGTTAATCAAATAGGATATGGAAGAAATAAAAGATCAATACAAAAGCCAGGAGGATCTAAAAAACCTCCCTGAAAAATGTGAACAGTGTTGCCTAGTTAGTTGTTTTCCAAATAAATCTGGTTGTTGCGAATAGCAATTTTGTTGGTAAAGTAACCATTTAGTTGCTAGTGGAAAATCCAATTATAAAATTGCAGTTTATATGCTGACTGGTTTGTTGTGGACATACTTCACTTTCGCTATTACTGAAATGTGCTTGACATGCACTGTATTTTTGGTGTTAGCATTGTTCATGATTGGTCTGGATTAACGAAAGATAGTTTAAAATTTGACTAGACGGAACATAAGAGTATTTTCAAATTTTAAACTATTCACTGTATTGCCTCCGTACATTTTCAGCAAGCATCAATGAATGTCAATAGCTGCAATTTGTTCAGCAGTAAGTAATTCAATAACGAATGTCTATTTCATATGCACTCCTATTTTGGTAAGCCATTGTGCTGTTGTCATCTGTCACATGACAATCAAACTAATAGTACATTGGTGAGGTGGTTCAACCCAATGAGGATACTGTATATTGTTGTACTGTTTGTTTGTGTGTCTGAATTGTTCATATGGATGAACAGGTTTGTGTAGTGGTTAGCATAAAAGGTTGTCATCCCTTAGAACTGGGTTTAATTCTGGTTGAAGTACTGAAACAGGTAACCCAATTGGTGTCAATTTCGAAGACTTGTGTATCAGCTAGTGGCCCATGCAAGTTTACTTTACTTCAGCAGTGAGCAAAATTCAATAACACATGTCTATTTCATATGCACTCCTATTTGCAATACCATTTTGGTACACCACTCTGTTGTTGCTGTCACACGGCAACCTGTTGTGGTGCTGATATCTGTTGGACTACTGCATGGTATGTTATTAGGAAACATAAACATATGAATATAAAAGATTACTTGTTATAAAATTCAGCTATGCAGAGATGAAACGATTAGCTCAGGACAGGTAAACTTGGAAAGCTGCATCAAACCAATCTAAAGACTGAAGACTCAAACACAACACAAAACCTGGGTCACAGATGATAGGTTGAGCAACAGTACATTTTAAGCCATAAAGAAGCAGTACCGGTATTTTTTATGGTCAGATTGAGTCAGCTTCGAAGGAGGTATTCCAAATGGCTTCAACAAAGATATGGGTAAGCATAGCCTAATGCAGGGGTGCCCAACCTTTTTAAACTAAGGGCCCCATTGTAAATAGTTGGGGGATCTTGCAGGCCAATAACACTCCAGGGGGTTTGAGGGTTATGGATTTTTTTTTAAAATATAGGTGTAATATGGTGAGTTTTGTGGCTGTCTGACCTTAGTTTTCATAGCATTGTTGCAGTTTTCTATATTTATTTGTAGTCGATAAAAAATAAAATTTCTTAATAAATCCCTTTAAAATAGAAGTACGGTGATATTCAATACACATACAGCATGAATGACAAAGAGTGAGTATTTATGTTCATTTGACACAATTATTAGTCAAATTATGAAATAAAGTTCATGATAATTTAGTTTAGTGCGACGACTGGAACTGCTTTGTGTAGGGGTCCGCGCGCACTTCTTTGTCCAGTTAGTTGTTTCAAAGTTTTGGCGACATGGCGCGGAGCGACGGGCCGGAGAAAATAGTATCGCCTGTGTTTTAATTCATCTTTTCCTGTCCATTGATTGGTTGTATATTCACCATGTTTCTATGAGATAAGCAAGGCATTGATAGTATCTATGATTGTGAATATTTTGAAGAGTTTTAAGAAATTCCATTGAAATGTGCTAAAGGTGCTCTTTTATTCTGAATAAAATCTGAATCTTGTGCTTTCTGTTTTCTTTCATCTTCATAATTCAACACTTTGTTACCTATTGTAAACATTTCTGACACATGCATTGGAAGAGCTTGGAACATATTACGACCAAAACCAACTGAAACCCAATGCCGAAAAGACTCAAATATGTGCATTTCACTTGCAACACATTCAGGCATCCCGAAAACTCAAAATGTATTGGAAGGGAAAGCTACTAAATCATTGTTTCACTCCAAGATATCTAGGAATCACTTTGGATTGTACACTGACCTACAAGAAGCACTGCCAAAACATCAGGCAAAAGGTATCTGCAAGAAACAACATTCTTCGCAAGTTGACGGGTACTAATTGGGGAACCCAGCCACAAACCCTTAGAACATCAGCTTTAGCTCTGTGCTACTCTGCAGGCGAATATGCCAGTCCAGTGTGGGATAAATCAGCACACACTAAACAAGTTGACACTGCACTCAACGAAAGCTACAGAATCATTACTGGTTGCTTGAAGCCTACTCCAGTTGAGAAAGTCCACTGCTTAGCTGGTATTGCTCCTGGGGAGATACGCAGGGAGGTAGCAGCAAACAAGGAAAGATTTAAGGCATCCACATCACAAACACACCCACTATTTGGATATTCCCCCGCCCGAACTCGCCTTAAATCTAGGAAAAGCTTCCTTCGGACAACAGTCAGCCTTAAAGTCAATGCTGACACTGCTAGGGCTAGAATGTGGAAGGAAAGAACTGGTCATCTGCCCGGCTGGATGACCCCAAAAGAAAGCCTTCCTCCGGGCCATATGGAAGGCTGGGCAACATGGAAGGCGCTCAACAGACTACGGACTGGAGTTGGAAGAACCAAGATGAATCTGCAGGAATGGGGTTTTTCGAGTGACTCTCTCCTATGTGATTGGGGGGAACTACAGACAATCCAACATCTTTACCAGTGCCCACTATATCCAGCAACATGCACAATGGAAGATTTAACACTTGCCAACCCGAATGCTATTGACGTCGCCCGTTACTGGACAAAGAACATTTAATTTGGTTGCGGGCTACTTGGCAGTCAGATGCTTGTGTGTTGTTCAACTGACTTGTATGTTGATGTCCTCACTTAATATTAGATTTAGAATAGTTTGCCGAGTACTTCGTGTCTTTATTAATTATCATTATTATTTTTATTTCTATTTGATTCTCACTGTTTACCATTTGTGACATATATTTGTGATTGGTGCTCCTGATACGAATAAAGAAGAACATTTCTGTATTCATGTGTTCCATAGTTTTAACTCATGCCTGAATAAGAAAGAACTAAGTGGCGAGGCTTATGTTCCAAACAGACCCAGCCTGGGGCTGGAAACTGTACAAGATGATGATGATGACAAATTTTAAAATCGAGCTGATCACCTGGTTCACAGATGAACGGTTGAGTAGCAGTACATTTTAAGCCATAAAGAAGTGGTACAGTATATGGTTTTCGGTCCAGATTGAGGCAGCCCAGTTGTGGAGACTTAACTTCCGTGCTCCAAGGAGGAAATTCATCCGAGTTAGTCTCCGAGGGTATCTTCACTCCCGTAGCAGCCCACATCCATGAATTGTTCCTTAGCTCTCCCCCAACCCACACATGCTTCAGCTCTGTAACAACAAGAGTGAACCACACTTAGGCGCATCCACAAATTGCTCAGTGAGACATTTCATTGTACAGTGCAGTGTCCTGACTCTCATGTTGAGTTTGCATGGACACCGAGAGCCCGCTGATGAGCCAGCTTTGTGTTCCTTGGCAAAACCCCACACAAGACATGGCACAAACCTAGAAAAATTGCTGAGTTTTAATTCTCTGGCCGTGAAAGCTAATATACCAAATTTAGTTTGTTTTAGTATCGACTATGGATATTTAAGGATGCTTAATGGCACCTCAGGTTTCATAAATGAGTACTAATAAAAGTAGCAGATGGTCTTAAAACAGCACCACGTACAATGTTTTTGAAGATGTGAGATTCAATTAGACAAGACGTTCTCAACGTTTTAGAGACTGTGAGCACCCTCTCATGCTGTACAAAGTGCCTTAGCATCATTAAATTGAATATGATAATAATAATAATATAACAGTAGCCCCGATCTGCCTAGGACGAAAAACGGGAGGAATCAAAGTCAATTGCTTGGCTTTCGCTGATGATTTTGCGATACTTTCAGAAAACCTAGAAGAAGCGGCCATACAGATCAACCTCTTAGAAAAGATCGCTAGCAAGACAGGACTTAGGATCTCGAAAGAAAAGACCAAGTTCATGATGAATGACAAACATGGACCACAATTCCTTGAAACAGAGATTGGACGGATTCAGAGGGTGAAAAAGTTCAAATACCTCGGTGAAACCATACAAGAGAACGGCCTAGAGAAAGCTGCTGTAGAAGATCGTATCTCAAAAATGGAAAGAGCTTATGGGCTAACTAAAAACATCTACAACAAGAAATGCATCTCATGGAATGCCAAACTAAAACATTACAACACGGTAGTAAAAACAGAATGCCTGTATGCCAGCGAATGCCTCTCGATGAATTACAAGTTGGAGAAGCTAGAGATCCTAGAAAGAAGAATACTACGGAAAATCATGGGCCCAGTCCAGACTGAAACCGGCTGGAAACTTCGGAGCAACAATGAAGTCAATAAAAATGTGGAGAGAATCTCAGAGACCATGAAGAAGAGGAGGTTATCGTTTCTCGGACACTTGTACAGAATGGACAAAACTAGACTAACCAAACAGTTATTCGACTACCTGTGGAACAAGAAGACAACAACGACATGGATTAAGGAAGTTCGAAAAGATCTCGAAAATTCCAACATCCAGGAAGTTCAGATGTCAAACAGGGAAACATTTCGGTACATAATTCAAAATTTGGAAGGGTTTCACGTCACAAGAACCACAAAGAAGGGAAGAGCCTGGACGGATGAGCAGAAGAAACAGCATAGCGCCCATATGAAGGAGTACTGGAGGAAGAGGAAACTTCAGGCAAAGAAAAAATGAAATTGTAGCGTGATCCGAAGTGGTCAATTCGCAAATAAAAAAAATAATAATATAACAGTTTAGGCTTTCATGGCCGGTGCTCATGACAATGTAGAAGTTTCCAGGCTTGTAGGCCGTGGTCCAGGAAAGATGAATCTCCCAACTGCGTTTGGCATTGTCAAGGGTCCGCTCCCTCAGCGCTGCTGACTAACAGAATGAGAGGACTCTTGCTAATGCCTGGCGCATGTTTCGGTGAAACATCGGGAGATAACATGCTGCCTGGACCACGGCATACAAGTCCAGATAACTTGTACATAGTAAAGATAATAATGCAACAAGCATGCACCTCTCTTTTCTTTTCCTATCTCTCGCTCAGAAGTGCTGAAATAGCTAGGAATTCACAGCTCAGCAGGCATACTGCAACTGCTTGCATGACTCAAGCAGATAAGATACATTTACGTGTGGACAGTCCAGTCGATTCAGCATCTTTCGTGTTACTCATAAACAGGGATGTCAAAATAATTTTTACTGAAGATTAAAAATACTATTTCACAAAAGGATAAACTTTCTGACTGTCAAAACTTGTAATGAAAGCACTGTTATTCCGGTTCATACAACAGAATTTGAATTGAAGAATGGATCTGAGAGGAGCTTGCGCACACGAACACTGTTAGGCCCGTATGGCGGGAGCACCAAATTTCAATTAAAGAGCACCAGGTTGAGAATGCCTGAATTAGACAATGATTAGCAAAAGTGATCAAGTGCCAACTGAGATAAATGATCAATTGTAAACCTTTTCATCATAAAATTGGTTTTCTATCTATTTTTTTTCAAAAATTAAGTGCCTATGTGCACTGTCCTAAGTAGATGTTAGTTCTCAGAAATATCAAGAGCTAATGTCATCTATATAATACACTAAGGTGATTTTTGTTACCACGAGATTGAGAAAACGGCTTAACCGATTGACATTGTAAAGCATTCTGACGAAGGCTTTGCATAGTATCTTTAAAAGGACAATATATGTTAGGGTATATATTTAAATTATTAAAGAAAAATGTAATATTTGTCTGTCCTGCGCTTGCGACTATGGCTTTCCTCCAGGAGAGAAATGGCGGATCCCACTGCGTCTTATTGAGATCTTTGTTTATGAGAATTAAAATGGGGGGAAATATATTTATGTTTCCATGATATACGGTATATTGAAATAGAATTATAAAATAAGGGAAGTATTGAAGAACTTAAACTGGCAGTTGAGTGTGTGTGCTATTTACGTACCTTAATATTGCAATCCCGTCCCATTGTCTGGGTGGCTCAGGGGGCTGGCGTTACATCTGTGAAATGTATTATGCATCGTCGAGGGAGTTCGAATCCCACCTCGGATATGCTTTCTTATTTCTGTATTCTTCTTTCTTACTATTGGTATTACATTGTCAAAACATATTTTACTCTTATCATTCCCGTAAAGTAGCCTAACGAATTCTTCGCGATTTACGTTGCCATATACTCTTAAATTATTAAAGAAAAATGTAGCATTCCAGGCACTTGCTCGTGCGCACAATAGCTGTCGCCATGAGAGCGAACATAATTCATTTCAGGGGCTTTGACATCGTGGTCACTCAGCCCCGTGTACTTTGGTGTGCGTGTAATATTCTCTCTTATAACATGTGTTATTGTGATGGCTCTAATTATGTGTGTATCTGTAACTGAGGTGGGTATTGGGAAGGAGGAAGGAGGAACCATCCCGGTATTTGCCTGGAGTGGAAGTGGAGCAGAAAAGAGGGAGACCAAAGAAAACCTGGAGAAGAACTGTGGAAGAAGAACGGGGTGAAGAAGAGTGCTGTCAACAGAGTTCGCTGGAAAGCTCTTGTGGAAGCCCTTTGCACCTTGGAGGAGCTTAAAAGGACATAAGTCACGCATAGTAAGAGAAAAAGAAATCTTTTCCTGGACATTGTCCCAATGAAAATGTCAACGCCACTGCCATTGGTGGCCCAAAGATCCCTTGTGTTAAGTTGTGCTGATCACAGCATATCAGCATGGTATAGAAGTCCACACAAAACTTTTCTTCTTCTTCTTCTTCTTCTTCTTCTTCTTCTTCTTCTTTTACGGCCTCACTGGACCACTTCAGTCAATCATGTCTTGGTCCTCTTCTTCAGTAAGTTTCCTTTCCGAGTTTCCCAGTAGCTTTTCATTCGCTCTGATCTTCTCAAGCTTTCCTCATCTGTAAATACTCTTTTTATTAGATTACGTTTGTCTATTTTTGCCTGAAATATTATTTTTATATCTTTCAGTTTTTTTCTAATTTTTTGTTTTGTTTTAGTTTCTGTGGCATCTCTCTTCCTAGAAAATTGGACTTCACACTCTCAATTTAAATGTTTGTTTATCCTACAATAAGATCAATTATTCTATCGTCTACCATTAGCTCCCAACAATCAATAGCAGTCTTTGCGTTTCGAGCTTCACCTTTGAGACCTGGCAAAGAAATAATATTTTGCGCTCTGGTGCGACCCTCTTGGGGAATGATAATTTTGTATTACCTGGCATCATCCTTCCCCTTATGAACATCAAGTCGCAATCCTAACAGTATATTGTCCTCATCAACTTCATGTTCAGATTCACTGGAAGGAGTAAATTCGTGTTCTGACGCACAGCTGTCCTGCTTGGTATCACTGCCATGATTATTTTCATAAACCAAGATTTTATCTGAATTTGTCACTTCCACCAACAATTTCATCATCGTGTTTATTATCACCAAGTAAATCACTTATATCCTTATCAGTTAGTCTGTGCATTGTGAAACTTCTGACAGTCCATGAGAAAATTGGATCTCACTGTAAACTTATGCAAGCACGCATGCTGAGTAAAAATTACCCAAGACTGACATTAGTATACAACAGCTCGAACAACATTAACATTACGATAATGGCAAGCAATTAGGACAGCATGGGAGAGTCCATTGGTTAAATAGCGAGGGGTGGAATGCAGAATACCTGTTACACCAAGAATTATTAATAATTCAGTTTGCCTTGGGTAAAAAATACCCACGTGCACGCACGTCCTACTGGGTTAAGAAACTTTCCATCAGTAAAACTCTAAAATAATTAAGAAATAAGCTCCTCATAATCCAAAAGAGAGGAGATGAGAGAAGTGAAGAAACTATGGGATAAAATAACATGAAGGACACCATGGCAACCTTTGTACCAGAGACAGGGCATGACTTTCTAGCTGCACACCTCATTATAATAAAAATCTGTCAAAAGAGCATACCATAGGACTTGATACAGGAATAGGCTCTAACTACCTCCTTCTCTGCATGGAACTCAACCCAATCCTGAAGCACAAGGAAGTTTAGTAGCACTTTATTGGGATACCAGAAGAGAAATGGATTGAGAATCTGTACTCGCCATAAGAAAGAAGACAACATACCATTCTGGTGATCAGCCATTCCTTCCATGATGCTACGCACATCTCCATAGTCATTAAGTACAATCAGCCGAGAACTGTTAGCCAGGCAGAACTTAAGGGCTTCTTGATGTTATACAAGGTCACAGTTCTGCCAGCAAGTGGTATCTGCACTTCCCTGGGAGAATCATCTTCTACTGCCTGGGCTATACATAGTTAATGGAACATAGACAAGTCAATACGTTAGTGGACGGGGTGCATAGTGTCGCTCTACTGCACTGCACCACAGGATGGTGCCGTGTCAGTTATTCGCTTGTAAGTAGAACTTAACATCTCTTATGAAGGGTTGTTAAATGTCTGCAGTAGAGTTCAAAAATGTTGTAGTTTGAGCAACATGCAAATCCACTAGAGAAACGTTTCAGATGATTGAGCAAATGTACGGTGGAACATATTGGGCCACAGTGCTGTGTTTAAATGGCACTAATGTTTTCAGTAGGGGAGAAACAGTTTGGTGGATGATGAACATACTGGAAGTCCACAAGTGGTCCGAACTGAGTGCTAGATTGAAGAAATTAGAATGTTGGCGCATGCCATGCCAACCATTGCCAATAATTAATAGGTGATCTTGTAGCAGCAGGAATCAGCCATAGCAATTATCCTGAGGGACAATGTGAAAAAGTACACAGGATGTATGGCAACTGTTAGGATCCTGCTGGCTGCCTACACCCAGACAACAGTCCATGAGTTAATGACTGAACTACATATAACTTAAACCAAAAGGTAAGAGACACAAGCAAGCTCATTAATTTCAGTGTCTTCAGTTGACTTTCATAATTCTTTTTAATATGATAGGGAGAAGTAAACACTAACTTAACCAATGATAGGCAGAAAGATATAGCCTACTGTATGTGCTTTAAGTATCTTTCACAACATAGATTAGATTAGATTTTTATTAAATCCATTTGATCAATTACATGTATACAATACATTTTTGATATAGGACACGTCAGAAATTACATCTACAAAATAAAAGAACTAACAGGTATATATTACTAATATTATAACTATTTATAACTTATTATAATAACAGATCTTAAGAGATACAATCTTATTGGACAACTATTTACACCTTACTCTATTATCATAATATGAAAACTTAATTCTATAAATACAACAACTTACAGCTAGGTATTACAATTAAAATAGAAAAGTAAAATATAATTATAGATTTCATCTCTCCTATACACTAAGATATTCAACTACAGAGTAAAAACAATGAATGGCACTGCAGATAAGCTTTCAACATTCTATCAAAGGTTTTTATTTTTGGGGTAGTTTATTGTTTAATTTAACTCCTGTGTGAAAACTTCCTTTTTGATATATGCTTGTGTGTGTGTGTGAAATATGAATGATTTTGTCGTGTGTTATGCCTATGAACATCATTGTTTGTTTTAAGAAAAACATCTTGATTCATTAAATTCTTTTTAAAAAACATAATACTTTCAAAGATATATATGCAGGTCAGTGGGAGAATGTTTAAATCTTTAAACAAAGGTCTACATAATTCTCTAGTGCTTACATTTGCCTTTTTTTTTTTTTTTTTTTTTTTTTTTTAGCGTATGGCTTTTAGTGCCGGGAGTGTCCGAGGACATGTTCGGCTCGCCAGTTTTGCAGCTGCTTCGAGACGGACACCCAATGGGTGAGCTACAAGTACCGTTGGGGAGGGAAGGAGGGAAGTTGGAATGTAAGGACGAGGAGTTGGAAGGTAGCGGCTGTGGCCTATAGTTAGGGACCAACCCCGGCATTTTCCTGGAAGGAAGATGGGAAACCACAGAAGACCATCTTCAAGGTTGCCGGCGGGGTAATTCGAACCTCCTCGCCTCCCGGATGTGAGCGACTGCCATCAGTCATGCCGTAACCACCACGGCTAACTCACCAGGTATTTGCCATAATTAAAGCCTATGTATTTCATTTGAATTGTAGGAGCCTTCAGTAGCTTTGGAGCTCTAAATTCAACTAAATCTCAACTTGACCTTTTTGCTGCATGAAGAAGTCAAGTTACATTCCTGAACCTCCAGCCCAAAAGCCTCTCTGACATACATTATCAAGCAGGCTGATAGGCAAAATCATCATCATCATCATCATTTCCCCTTATCCAGCTCCTGCCGGGTCGGGGTATTTATGGCACTTCTCCACTTTCCTCTTTCCTTCCACAATTCTTCTTCCACGATCTTGTCCCAGTCCAGACTTCTTTTTCTCACGCTGTTCTTCACTGAATCGATCCACCTTGTTCTAGGTCTTCCCCTTGCTCTCTTACCCTTGCACTTGGCCTCCAGCATCTGTCTTGGTATTCTATTTTCCTCCATCCTCTTTACATGTCCAAACCACCTTAGTTTATTCTTCTCAATTCTCTCATTTAGTTTTCCCATCCCAACTTCCTTCCTAACATCTTCATTCCTCACTCTGTCTTTCCTTGTCTTACCTATCATACTTCTTAGGAATTTCATTTCACTGGCTTGGATTCTACTCTCTTGCCTGCTCGTCAGGGTCCAAGTCTCAGCTGCATAAGTTAATATGGGAACATAGTACATTTTATACATTACCTCCTTGCTTTTCCTTGGTACTTCCTTATCCCAAACAAGTTTTCTTACACTTTGATAGAATGCATTGCTCTGCTGTACCCTCCTGCCAATCTCCATGTCCAACCTACCAGTTTGCATCAATTCACTTCCTAGGTATTTGAAAGTGTCCACAATTTCCAAACTCTGACTTCCAATTTTCACAGTGCCCTTTCCTTGTCTTTCCCCTCTTGTCATCACCATGGTCTTGCTTTTCTCTATACTGATTTTCAGGCCATACTTCTGAATATTTTCATTCAGTGCATCTAGTTGTTTTTGCACTTCTTCGGTGTTCCTTCCCCAGACCACAATATCATCTGCAAATAACAGTAACTTCATTTCTTTATGTCCATATGCTTCCTTTGTTTCCTTTACAATTTCATCCATTACCATTATGAATAAAAGAGGTGACAGCACACTCCCCTGTCTTAGTCCAGTCTTGTTCCTAAACCAATCTGTCTTTCCAACTGGGGTCAGTACCCTGCTAACACAGTTGTTGTACATTGCTTGCACCATTTCCAACATTTCTCTTCCCAGTCTCTTCTTAACCATGGTTTCCCATACCTTCTCTCTGGGGACACTATCATATGCCTTTTCCAGATCTATGAAAGTCATGATCAAATCCTCTCCATAGGCAAAATGTTAATATTTATTATTAAAACATCATTTCAGTTTTAGGTCTGCACCAAAGTCTGCTTTAACTAGTATCATATCGGATATAAACTAAATGTGCTATTATTATGGTGTTTGAAGCCATTTTCAGTGTTGCTTTAGTAAACGAAAGTTTGATGCTTTTCAGTCGGTCAACACAATTGTACCCGAATGAGATAGGTTATTCCCTAATCCTGAAAAGAATTTACATTTTCATTAATCTCATGTAATTTTTATTTCAGGATTAAGGAATAACCCATCTCATTTGGGTACAATTGTGTTGACCGACTGAAAAGCATCAAACTTTCCTAAAGGTGGTATTTCATTCGTAATTCAGACACATTGCATTTTCTCTTTCAGAGGCTTCTTCACTCCCCTTCTCCACTTAAATCTACTTTAGAGTGAATGTTTAATATCTGAGTGGCTGCAGAGTTAATTATTGATATCTGTTAGATCACTGGTTCTTAACCTCGGGAGTGGTCCACAGGAAAAAAGGGTCCACCAGCACGTATAAAAATAGGTGGCCAATAAATGGGGATTTCGAAAACGATGTGCGTTGAACGAGAATCGTCCGAATGTATTCATGGCTGACTATCAGGTTTTGAATTGAAGTAAAAATAAGTGTTATTGAGGAAGGTTTACAACTGATAAAGTTTATTGGGGGGAGTCTGTACATGATTCAATTTAAGGCTGAGTGGTCCGCAGACTTCTACGGATTCAGAACCACTGTGTTAGATGAAGGCATATACTTCATATCAAATCAAGGTATACAAATCATTGAATTTAGTAGATTCTGATTTAAGAAATAATAATATTGGAGTAATTTTTCATTATTTTCTTTAAAAAAAACTACTGGGTGTAATTTTGTGTGGTTTGAAATGAGCTTGTGGTTTATTTGGAATGACTTTCTTTAAGCTAAGTTGTGTGCATAAATAAAAATAATTCGATGTATGATTTCTTTACTTGGAATGGCCAGATATGCAGTGAAGTCAGTGAGTCCACCTGATGCACTCAAAGTTGAGATAGCAAAAGTGCAAGAAACTCATGTCATGCATTTACTGATATATTAAATATCCATTTCAGGTCAAGTTTCTGGCTCCCAAGAGTCTATCAACCACAGCAGTTTAGGAGGAAAATTAAAATTATATAATTATATCTCTTTAGAATGACAGAAATGGGTCTCCCATAAGTCCAACCCCTCGTCCATGTCGTGGGAGACGGGCAACGGCACAAAGTAGGGGATTGCCTGTAGGGGCAAAGTACAGTGGGGACTTCATGTGCCCCGGGACCGTTACGGTAGCTGTAAAGAGGTACAGGAACCCTGAAAAGTGACGGCTAACGGGGCTCTGGTGAAGCTACGATAGGCCCAGCAAGCAAGTAGTGGATAAGACTTTTGCTTTCAAGAAGGGAACAGGCCTCGGACAGGACGGACACAATGGACGACGACCTAGCTGTGTTCATGGACTAAGATTTGGAACTTTAAACATAAGAACGCTGACGGGGAAGGTGGAGGAGATGGTGGATTTGATGGAAAGAAGGAAGTTGGATTTATTGGGATTGGCAGAAACAAAGTGGAAAGGGGAAGGAAGGAGAGAACTGAGAAAAGGCTATAGACTGTACTGGAGTGGGAATGAGGAGGGAAAGAGGAATGGAATGGGAGTAGTAGTACGAGATGGTTTAAAAGAAGAAGTGATGAGAATAAGTGATAGGATGATGAACGTGAAAGTAGCACTGAGGGGAGAGACCGTAGAAATAGTGCAAGTGTATGCTCCACAAGTAGGCTGCGCCTCTGAAGAGAAGGAGGAGTTTGAAGAGGAATTGCAGAAGCAGCTGGTAGGAAGGAATATGATTGTTATGGGGGATCTGAATGCCCATGTAGGAAGAGAAAGACAAGCAAGGGTATGAGAGTGTTCTAGGACCAGAGGGTTGGGGTGGAAGAAATGAGGAAGGAAAGAGACTGTTAGACTTCTGCCAAAGGAACAGCCTGCTAGTTGGGAACTCCTGGTTCAAGAAAAGAGAGAGCCACACAATAACATGGTACAGTGATGACTTGACCAGGAAGTCGGTGGTCGACTATATACTGTATGAGAAAGAATTAAATAAGAACATCACGGACATCAAGGTTATACCATCGGAGAACCAGGATAGTGACCATCGATTGCTGGTAATGAACCTGAGAGGGACTAAGGAGAAGAAAGGGACAGAGAACCAGGAAAGACGTATAAGGATATGGGAACTGAAAGAAGGAGATAGAAGGGTCGAGTACCTCAAAATGGTAAGGAAGGAATTCCAACAGATGAAGAAAGAGGGGTGGAAGAGGAATGGGCTAGATTTAAGAAGACACTAGTAGGTGCAGCAGAAGCAGTAAGTGGGAGGACAAGTAGTAAGAAGAGGTGGAAGGAAACGCCATGGTGGAATGAGAAGACAAAAGATATAGTAAGGGAAAAGAATAGAGCCTTTAAGAGGTGGTATCAAAATAGGATTGTAGAGACAAGGGAAGAGTACCAGGAAAGAAAGAAGGAGGCAAAGAAAGTAGTGGCTGAGGAGAGAAGAAAGTGGATGGAAGAGTGGACAAAGATGATGAAGGAGGATAGTGAAGGTACAAAAAAGGTCCTGTATGGGATGGTAAAAAATAAGAGGCGGAAGGATCCTACGGATTATGTTAGAATGGTGAACAAAACGGGACAAGAGATAGAAAATAGAGAAGAACGGAAGAAAATGTGGAAAGAATATTTTGAAGAACTTCTGAACCCAAAATGGAAACCACGGCGAGGAGGAAGAAATCGGGGAAGAGGAAGATGGACTGCAAACAGAAAAGGACTTAACATGGAAGGAAGTGGAAGATGCAGTGAGGAAGATGAAAGGAGGGAAGGCACCGGGTGTGGATGAGTTGAGTGTGGAGATGGTGAGAGCAGCAGGAGAGGTGGGGATACAATGGTTGTACTGAGTGATGGTGAGAGCAGCAGGAGAGGTGGGGATACAATGGTTGTACCGAGTGATGAAGACAGCATGGAAGAAAGGAAGACCCCAGAGGACTGGAAAAAGGGAATAACTGTCCCGATCTTCAAGAAAGGTAGTAGAACAGAATGCAGAAACTATCGGGGAATAACACTGATGAGTCATTGTGCAAAGATGTTCGAGAAAGTTTTGGAAAGGAGAATTAGGACAAGGATAGAAGAGGGATGAGGGAAGAACAACATGGCTTCAGAGCGGGAAGGTCCACAGTGGATTTGATTTTTGCTGTAAGGCAGTTGTAACGTGTTTTTCGAGGGGTTTTCATGCCACTGGCATAAGTCAGTAGGAAGCCATTCTCTATTTATTTACGCGGCAAATTGTTCAGCCAAGAGAATTTTTCATGTTAATTTATTATTATTATTAATTTATTATAATTATTATTAAGATATTTTCGGAGCATTTTATAAAAAATAATAAGCATACAGATAGGTTTTCTATGTCTTAGAAAACGCTATCAAGCAAATTATTACGAACGACAATATCATAGAAAATTATGTGATTACGGAATTTTACGGAGTTTTGTCAGTTAGGATATTTTGAGAGACATGACTCACTGGAAATTCAGATACGGGCTGATTCTTGTCAAGAAGTATTACGCAAGCGGGGTCGCAGCGTCAAGAAAAGGCGGATAATTGGAACGGAACCCTCCCGCCGAGTGTAATGAGCCAGAGGAGGGGAGTATAGCGGCGTGCTCAGCCAATCAGTGGAGACCACGCAAGCTAGAAGTCGGGACTGGAGTGGGGATTCGGCGGGTGCATATATCGTTCAGCGCGCCGTGGAACGAGGACTATCTGTGTAGAACTTAACGAGTACGGTTGCACGCGGGAGTCGCTCCGATGTTCCGTGGAGTGGAGGACTAACTTTTGTAAAACTTAACCAGTGTGGTTGTACGAGTGTTTGGGTCCGATGTACGGACCATAGAATTATCTAATCTACCAGAATATCATCAAATATCGACAAAGATGACGACGTCCAGGAGACTGTGGGAAGCTCACAGCATCATCCAGTACGAGGGAAAGGCTTCGGCCATTTCCAGTGGTAAGCGCGAATGACTCAGAAATACGCAATCTCTCATTTCTCTTTGTTTTATATTTCATATTTCAGTAACTTCATAGCTTGGGAATAAGAGTAAAATCAATAATTTATCAGACTCCGTTTTCACGTAATTTTCTATCGGTAATATTAAAATCGCAGTGCTCCAATTTAAATTTTAAACTTATTATTATTATTAATTTTGCTATTCTTGTTTTATATAATAAATTCATTTCTTTTACAATGCAATCTTTGCTTTCAGTAGGTAGCATTAGATATAGACCAATTCCTTCTCCTGATACAATTGTTTGTTGGGTTAATGATCAAATCATACCACGATCTGAGTGAATAGAGTCTTGAAGGTGTTCTGCCAGAGCTAGACGTTGTTAAATACAAATTCAGATTTCAACATTGCGTTGAGGTCTTGGCGCCCATTAAAACAACATAGCTTAGGCAAAGGTAAACAGTTTCATTTATCTCCCAACAGTTAGGGGCAGTCAAACCGTTACATTTGTCGCTACCAACATGGGGCATTAAATAACCATTACACTTGTCGCCGACAACTTGGGGCTGAAAACCTAATAACATTTGTGGAAGGAGAAGGGTATATATTTCTGTGCCTGTATTTTGGGGGTTATTTGTCTGTATCAGTGTATATCATTATGGGGGATGAGAAAGAAAGACAGATGAGGTTACGTAGTGGTCATCAACTGGAGAGTGATGATACGAGCAGTATGTCGAGTGATGGTAGTACCGGGGTAGCGGAGGTAAATCCCGATACTGAAACAGGGAGTGTAGGCGGCCAACCAGAATTAAAAACTTTACTTCTCGAGTTCATGTATCAGAACAAAGTTAGTAGTGATGCCTTAAATGCAAAACTAGAACAAAACAACGCTAAACTAGAACAAAACAGTAGGGAAATACAGAGAGCACTGAAAATTTAAATGCTAAGTTAGAACAAAACAGTAAGGAAATTAGTGTGAAAATGGAGCAGATTAGAGGAGAAATCAGAGGAGTAATGGAAGAGAAGGTTAAAAAGATCATTGCAGATGTAGACAAGAAATTAGGAAAAGTACAGGAGGAGTTGGAAAGTAGAATCAGCACACAGGCTGAAAATTCAAAGGAATTAGTTAAATTAGAAACACTGCAGGTTAAAAAGAAATTGGGGGGAGAAATTGACAAGATTCAAGTATCAACTAAAGAGGTTAAGGAACAGCTGGGGGGTAGAATTGAGAAAGTCCACTCGCAAATAGTTGCAGAAGTAAATGATTTAAGAGAGAGTAATAGAGAGAGCATTAGCAAGATTGAGGAGAAACAAGCAAAGCTATATGATAAAGTAGAAGAATCAGAAGGAAACATTAAATTAACAGTAAACAGTATTGAGAGGAAGGCTGAGGAGAAAATCGCAGAATTAGAATGAAAATTAAAAGCTAGGATCAGGCAAGAAAATAGTCAGAATAGGCCAGATATTGTGAATAGCACACACAGGGAGGTAGAATTGGGGAAGTTCAGCAATCGACAAGGGTGCCCAATGGAGTTCATGAATTCTATAGAAAATAAATTTGGGGAGAGGTTGGAAGATGGTAGTATTGAGTGGTGCCAGGTAGTTGAAATTTTAGAACAAGTGTTTGTGGGGGAAACGAGGAATTGGTTTGCTGTCTACAGAGACAAGTTTACTGATATTAATGACTTTAAAATGAAATTCTGTGAAAAGTTCTGGAATGAGGTTATTCATTCGCAGCATCGTGAGGGAGTAGTGTGTGGTAAATATAACCCTAAAGGAAGCTCCACCATGACCGAATACTTTTTAGGGCAGGTATTAGTGTGTAAATATCTAGATGGGTTGAAGGAGGAAAGTGATGTGGTGAGGTTGCTACTTAGGCACTTTCCCTATAGGATCAAGGAGGCTGCTTGTATCCAGAATGTAAAGACTATATCACAAGTAGAAAATTTGTTAAGCACATTTGATGCACTAGGGAGAGGGGGTTATGAGGACAATTTCAATCGGAACCAGGGTAATAATAATAATAGACCTAATGAAGCCAGGCATCAAGAAGTTCAAGGGAACGGTGGCGAAGGGGCCAACGCTCAAAATAGAAATAATAATAATCAGCTAAATCAGAACAGAGGAAATGGCTATGGTAATCAGTATCAAGGGAGGAACTGATTTCAGGGGAAATCAAGGGAGGAACAATGATTACAGGGGAAATCAAGGGAGAAACAATGATTTCAGGGGAAATCAAGGGAGAAATTATAATGACAATAATTACAACCAGAATAGGGGTCAAGGAAGAGGACAGCCTAGTGGTAGTAATATACAGCCAAACAATGACAACACAGCCCAGAACAACCAGACCAGTTCAGTAGTTAGTAGTACTACGGCCAGCTGTAGCGGTTCTTTAAACGCGAACCAGACTGCGAAGTAAGGTCAGAATCTCAGTCTGTAGCATGCCCTGTCCATACAATTATACAGGAACCCTATGACCTAAATGTAAGAAATGAATTATTACATGAACTAAATGATGAAGGTATTATTCAGGGAGTGGTTAGTAAGAGCCCCCTAGTTAAATTTAACGTGTCCGAGGCGTACACAGTTGTTTTAATTGATAGTGGTTGTATGAAGAGTTGCATAAGTAGTGCATTTTATGATAAAATGAAAGGAACTGGAGTAAATTTTGAGGAGATGCCAATTAAAAGCACTTTTGTTATCACAGCTGTTGGGAAGAGGTCTAAAATAATTTCTAAGCAAGTTTTAGTAGACATTAAAATTAATAATCATGTAGAGAAGCAGATTTGCCTTGTAATTCCAAATTTAGTATTCAGTGTTATCTTGGGTTCAGAGTGGCTAAGTAGAGTGTCGGGTAACTTATGTTATGATGTAGGGAGTTTGAAATTTAAATGGGGAGATTCTGAAGTAGAAGTAGCGTTCAATGACAATATTCAGAGGAGTAGTATTGTAGGTGTGATTTGTACTTTAAATGAGATATCGCCAGCCGTAGAGCGGGGTTCTCCATGTTTTGTGGGCAGTGTGATTACGAACGGTAGTCTAAAGGACTCATTACGTGATGCTGCATTTCAGGGAAATATAGAGGATGAACAGTGTGTTCGGCTCTATGATGTGTTATTGTGTAATAGGAGAGTGTTTGAGGATCGCATTGGTATGGCAAATTGCTATACACATTCACGTTATTGATAGGTCAGTATTCACAGGACATAGATATCCTGTACCTTTCGCTTATCAGAGTGCAGTTGAGGCACAAATTAATCAGATGCTTGAAGATGGGATTATTGAGCACTCTAACAGTCCGTATGTTAATTCTTTGATCACGGTACCAAAGACCGACGGCACGGTTCGTATTTGTTTAGACGCTCGTTTGGTTAACAGTAGAATTAGTTCAGATCAGCTGAAATCTATGTCAATAGAGGAATTAATGCAAACATTTGAGGGGAAGAAGTATTTCACTTGTGTAGATTTGAGTTCCAGTTTTTGGCAAGTGCCACTTATGTACGAAGATAGACCATTTACAGCTTTTAGTCATAAATATAACCTTTATCAATTTTGTAGAACACCTTATGGGTTAAAGAGTAGTTCAGCAGCTTTAATTAGGGCTTTAAACATCGCATTAGGGGATGACACAGGAGAGTTTGTAACCATTTACATAGATGATATGGTAATTAGTTCACGCAGTTTTGAGGAGCATCTACGTCATTTAGATATGGTTTTTCAGAAGTTAGATCAGGCAGGGTTCACTTTGAAGCTGTCTAAGTCGTCATTCTGTCAGTCAGAAGTGACATTTTTAGGTCATAGAGTGTCGAGTAGAGGTGTGACACCAGAGGAAAGTAGGGTTAGCAGGTGTGGACAGTAGCAACAGGGCATCGTTACAGACACTGAGAAATATGCTAGTAGAGCAACGTGATGACGTTCATTTAAAGGGAGCCACTTGGAAGGTTGGAAGCAGGTGACACAGAAACATTTATAGTTTCCAAACGTATTGGGAAAACAGCATATGTGCTGGAGAATAGTGAGGGAAACAGATTATACGGGACGTATAATATACATAGTCTCCGAAAGTATGTGTCATAAAGTGAGGATGTTTAGCTGGCGAGCCAGCCTATCAAATGAGTAAGTGTGGTATTTGGTGCGTGGGAGGAGATGGTCTTCCAGGCAGGCGTATCAGAAGTCACACAGGGGGGTAGTATGTAAGTAAATGAGAGTTTTTAAGGTACAGGGAAATATGACGGGATTGTCGGATGCTCTTGAGCACTAAAATGTCTCGATACACCAAGGCCAGAATTTGGTAGCGCTGGTGAATTCCCATTTGTCCCCAAGAGATGGGTGAGCGCTTGTACAGGGTATTTTTGCTTAAGGCGTCCACGGGACAAAAGATGGGCCATCAGAATGCGAGACAGTCCTTCATGAAACTCATACATAACGGCACACGTGATTTCTGTTTACGGCCTCGCCATGTGAGATTTGTAAGTGTGTAATTTAAGGTAATTTGTACAAAGGTATTATTTGTGTGAGGAGAACTGGTCTGTGTTGAGAACTAGTATTAAGTAGAATATGGTCTATGGGAACTTAATAAAACAGGGCGATTACAGCACAGAAATATTTGGTGTTATATATAATGCGCACTTACTGTTTTTTTTTTTTTCAGAAGTCAATATTAATTTAATCTACTTTAAAGAGAGATTAAGTATTATGGTCACGAGGCACTGCCACAATAGTGTGATCGTGTGCTCAGTGATAAGTGAGATTAAATTTCACCATAAGGAAGGGACCTCCAGTGAAATTAGGAAGTTCTATGGTGATATAAATATATCAGAACACCTTCAATGCGTGTGATATGACATCATAAATACATAGTGCTCACACATGAATTATGTCTATTGTTCTAACATAGGGAAATTTGAGAGGCGGAAATATCCGTGGAACACTATTCTATATGTAAAACATTGGACTGGTTGCAAAGTGCAATCCATAGTGACAACAAACTTTGACGCAAAGTGCGTGAAGAAAAATTATGAGTGTATATATCTGTAATTTAGGGCGATTTCATTTATGTAATATGTATTTTGGATGGGGTTTATTAACGTGTCTGGGATAATCGGATAATGGACCGTCGTCACGGTAAATCATCCGATGATTCGAGGCGAATATGTAACGTGTTTTTCGAGGGGTTTTCATGCCACTGGCATAAGTCAGTAGGAAGCCATTCTCTATTTATTTACGCGGCAAATTGTTCAGCCAAGAGAATTTTTCATGTTAATTTATTATTATTATTAATTTATTATAATTATTATTAAGATATTTACGGAGCATTTTATGAAAAATAATAAGCATACAGATAGGTTTTCTATGTCTTAGAAAACGCTATCAAGCAAATTATTACGAACGACAATATCATAGAAAAGTATGTGATTACGGAATTTTACGGAGTTTTGTCAGTTAGGATATTTTGAGAGACATGACTCACTGGAAATTCAGATACGGGCTGATTCTTGTCAAGAAGTATTACGCAAGCGGGGTCGCATCGTCAAGAAAAGGCGGATAATTGGAACGGAACCCTCCCGCCGAGTGTAATGAGCCAGAGGAGGGGAGTATAGCGGCGTGCTCAGCCAATCAGTGGAGACCACGCAAGCTAGAAGTCGGGACTGGAGTGGGGATGCGGCGGGTGCATATATCGTTCAGCGCGCCGTGGAACGAGGACTATCTGTGTAGAACTTAACGAGTACGGTTGCACGCGGGAGTCGCTCCGATGTTCCGTGGAGTGGAGGACTAACTTTTGTAAAACTTAACCAGTGTGGTTGTACGAGTGTTTGGGTCCGATGTACGGACCTTAGAATTATCTAATCTACCAGAATATCATCAAATATCGACAAAGATGACGACGTCCAGGAGACTGTGGGAAGCTCACAGCATCATCCAGTACGAGGGAAAGGCTTCGGCCATTTCCAGTGGTAGGCGCGAATGACACAGAAATACGCAATCTCTCATTTCTCTTTGTTTTATATTTCATATTTCAGTAACTTCATAGCTTGGGAATAAGAGTAAAATCAATAATTTATCAGACTCCGTTTTCACGTAATTTTCTATCGGTAATATTAAAATCGCAACGCTCCAATTTAAATTTTAAACTTATTATTATTATTAATTTTGCTATTCCTTTTTTATATAATAAATTCATTTCTTTTACAATGGCAATCTTTGCTTTCAGTAGGTAGCATTAGATATAGACCAATTCCTTCTCCTGATACAATTGTTTGTTGGGTTAATGATCAAATCATACCACGATCTGAGTGAATAGAGTCTTGAAGGTGTTCTGCCAGAGCTAGACGTTGTTAAGTACAAATTTAGATTTCAACATTGCGTTGAGGTCTTGGCGCCCATTAAAACAACATAGCTTAGGCAAAGGTAAACAGTTTCATTTATCTTCCAACAGTTAGGGGCAGTCAAACCGTTACATTTGTCGCTACCAACATGGGGCATTAAATAACCATTACACAGTTACAAGAACAGCACTATAAGTATGGAACAGATCTACTGATGGCCTTCCTGGTCATTGAGAAAGCATATGACAATGTATGGAGAAACAAAGTATGGAAGTCCCTGGAGGATAGAGGAGTCGAAAAATGGACTATAAGGAGGATAAGGGAGATGTACAAAAGCGTGAGCTGTGTGAAAGTGGAAGGAGAGAGATCGGACTGGTTGGAACAGAGAAACGGCCTGAAACAAGGAAGTGCACTGTCACCGTTACTTTTCATTGTGGTGATGGATGACATAATGACCTGAGTGGCACAAGTAATTGGGGTAGGAAAGATGAAAGCAATGGTGTTTGCAGATGATTAGATGATTTGGGGAAACAAGGAGGCGGAGGTACAGGAACAGTTGGACATGTGGGAAGGAATAATACAAGGATATGGGATGAAATTTAGCATAAATAAGAGTGAGATGGTGATCACAACAAGGAAGAAGGAAAGAACCACAACGGGAATAACAATTGGTGGGGAACAGCTGAAGAAAGTGGAGAGTTTCAAGTATCTGGGAACCCTGATACAAGATAATGGAAGAAACGATAGAGAAATAAATGAGCGGGGGAGACAGGCAGAAGCATTCCGGAGGAGTGTGAGAAGTATGTTATGGAGCAAGGATGTCCCTCAGAACAGCAAAAAGATCATATATCGGACATACTATGTCCCTATCCTGACGTATGCCTCGGAGACCTGGGTTATGAAAGGAAGGGAGAAGAGCAAAATACAGGCCAGTGAGATGAGGTTCTTGAGAAGCAGTATTGGAGCTACAAAGATGGACAGAATAAGAAATGAGAGGACATAGAATTAATGAAGGAGGAACCATTACAGGATGGTATAGAGAAATCTAGACTTAGATGGAATGGACATGTAAAACGAATGGGGGAGAAGAGGATACCCAGGAGGATACACAAGACGAAGTGGGAAGGAAAGAGACCGAGAGACAGGTGGCTGAAGGGGGTGGAAGAAAGCGTGAAGAAGAGAGGAGAAGACTGGACAAGGGTGGAGGCTGAGAGATGGTGGGAAGACAGAAGACGTTGGAGAGGCTTGTGTTCCAAACAGACCCAGCCAGTGGCTGGAAACTGTGCAAGATGATGATGATGAGAATGACAGAAATGGCTTTAGGGAATAACTGCCCCTGAAGCAGTGGTGTCTGTTGATTAAGGCTTAAAAATGAGATCAGTCAGGTTAATTTTTTTTTAATATTCTTGCAATCAATAATCAAGTTGCCTTGAGGACAAAGGGTACCTAATATAACATTTCGTCTTTCAATTTTAATACCTAGATTCATCAACATATTTGTTATGAAGTCGTTCTATGGGCCATAGACATGATTCCTGTAGATGTTACAGGAGCCTTTTAAAGTTGATAGTACAATGTCAGCTATCAATTCCTTCCTCAATCCAAAGGTCCTACAAAAATCCACTAAAAAACGTGGAATAGATCCTCTTGCTCCGATTAGAAGACCGATGATATTAATTGTCTGAAGGTGATACTTGTATCGGTAGTACGGAATCGTGCTTTCATAGTATCGCCTCTTTTCATTGTCCACGACTTGGGGTTGATTTTGATCAGACTCAAACCGAATAGTCGGATCAATTATGGATCACTCTGAAGAGTTGGGCTTGAAAGCAATGGTGTCGATTCTCCAGTTCCCGCCTTCAGTTGTTACACCATGCACCTCTTCGTATACTGTGCACGACTTCTGTCTCAGAGCATCGGCTATTAGTGATCTAGCAGTAATGTGACGTGAGTTTGTAAGGATTTCGCCATGTAGGCAGGATCCCAGGACATGAGCTAGTGTTTAAAACTCTCTGCGGCAACGCCGACAGAGGTTATTGTTGTCGTGGGACCTACCTGGTACACTGCATACAGAAGATACATAGGCAGTAATTTTTATTGACTCACGCCATTCGCTACATGATAAGCCTTTGTGTTCTCTTGCTGTTCAGGTAGGCACGCTAAGCAGCAAACACTACCGTGACTCATCCCTCGACTGAGCTCATTTCCACGTTTTAGATGGACGTTACCCAAGCAGTGACTTTCTGAATGAATGTAACTGTTCCCGAAGGATATAAGATGTTTATTTTCCAAATGAGCTAATTGTACTTTAACAAAACTTAAAAAAGAAGATTGAAAAAATGACCCGCCTAACTCAAACATTTTGAAAAAGGGAGCTTGTCTCTCATAGTACATTGGCACTGCTTGTGGCATCATTTTGAGCCTTGCAGTGGCCTTCTCAGTGTGCACTAACCATGCGTCTTGGTGAGGTGTACCATACCAACTGATGAGCCCAATGGTACACTGTGGCAAAATGCTGGTAAAATGTTTGAGTTAGCTGGGCCATTTTTCAAACTTCTTTTTGAAGTTTTGTTAAAGGACTTCCTGAATGTCAGAGCCACTGGTGTGCCAAAGTCAGAAACTGACTTAGTTTTCATTTTATTTTTAAAATGTTTTGAATGGTCATACAAAAATAAACATGTTAGGTTTTCACTTTGCTGCACAGGTGGCTTGGTGGTGTTGTCTGCAAGAACTTCTTCTATACAACATTCAAGAAGTCACCACTAAGTACAGTCAATCTAAGATTTGGAAACAAGTCCAGTCGAGGGGTGAGCCACGGTGATGTAATTGGCTTATTGCACCTGAGCTCAAACCCCATCTGCAATCTCATTTTCAAGTCTTACTCAATGGATTATTATCTTTGTATGAAAATGAACATATTATTTGAAAAAGTATTGTTTCCCTAAATTCTCACAAGGATAATAATCTTTATTTTTTCACTAATAAGAACCATTTGACTGGCCTAATCTTTAAAACTAGAAGTATGCCATACTTACATCTTTCACAAAGGAACCCTCTCTTTTGGTCACATGACATCTCCACAAACACTGGTTGGTCACTCAACTGTCTGTCCAACAGAACACAGCCACTGTCAGTAAGAGTTGAGTTGTATAGCCAAGGAGGGTAGCCATCTTTCCCCTTTACTGAGGGTAATATCTGCCCATTAGTAATCCACTCCCATGTATATTTATGATAATATGCACCAATCCAGAGATTTCTCAGATCTAGAAATATAAATGTTTTTTTCTTCTTTCTTTTTATAGTCTGTCTGTCTGCCCGAAGGCTGGTTGGATCCTCAAAAAGTACTGCCGTTACGTTATGTGAGTAGATACCCACAAAAACCCAAGGCAGCACTATTTTGAGACGTTCTAGACAAGAAGAGGAGTGAGGTAGTTTGCCATTGCTTTCCTCACTGAGTCAGAACAGTAGTCCTAACCCTATGAGTTGAACCTTTCACAGCATTCACAGGCACTGACTGTGCCCCGAAAAGAAGTGGAATTAACATTTCCAAATGGTAAGGACAGAGAGAAAATTATGGTGGTAGTAATTGAGGTCATCTGTCCCAGAAATTTGTCAGCCATATGTTATATGTTATATGTAAATTCGTCTTACTACAAGTTCAATTTTTAGTCTACTTTTCATATTTTGTAAAAATTATGAAAAAGGAGACTTAAGAAATCAAGCAGGTGTGTCTGTCTGTCCATCTGTCCATTTGTTTGTATGTGCATCCCCTACTATCAACTCCTATACCAAACAAAATTTGGTATGAATGAAGATCTGTATCAGGACATCTCAAGGCCATATTTGAAAACACTAGCGCTTGGAGACAGACCAGGTTGGTTGGTTGGTTGGTTCTTAAGTTTAGGGGCTGCAACAACGTGGTCATCTAGCCCCGTGTACTTTGGGTGTGTGTAGAATCTGTCTGATAACCGGTGTTAATTGTGATGACTGTAATAGTGTGTGTTATCTGTTTTTTAATTTAAGTACTGCAACTTAGAATTTTTCAAATAGTTCCTACTTTTGCCACCAAGCGCCATCGTCAACGACTACTAGGTCAAGTTCAGAACTTAGCTACTAGATGCCACCGCAGTCGGCTCTTGGCAACGAACGTAGAAACCTAAGAGCGTTGTTTACATTCTTAACCTATCCAATTTAGCTTCACACAGGTGCAATTAGTGGAAGGTTCTTTAACATGCCATAAATCTATGACATGGGACCGCCGGCTTTACTTCCCCTCCGAAGGAAGGCATACTGAGGGATTTTTAACGCTCTTAAAAAATCCGATGGCTTCTGCCGGGTTTGAACCCGCTATCTTGGGCATAGAAGTTCAGCATGCTACCGACTACGCCACCGAAGCCGCCAGCGCAGCAGGACTAACAACGTGACCTGAATACTCACAACCACAACCGATCATCTATCCCCCTCGAGACAGACCAGCGGGGCAGTCACTCTTCGTTGAGACAGACCAGACCAATGCAGCGGAGCAATAAGAACGTACCCTAAACTTCACAACCTAGACCGACCATTAGGGCTGGGATTTTTATATAAATACATATTCTTGAATTAGATCCTTAGCTATCATTATAATTACATTTTATTGTTACATATTTGATCAAAATGACATTTTTGTTTAAACATAATTTTACTTTATTTAAAATTACATATTCTTTCTCTTGAAGCCTCCGTGGCTTAGGCGGCAGCACGCCGGCCTCTCACCGCTGAGTCCGTGGTTCAAATCCCGGTCACTCCATGTGAGATCTGTGCTGGACAAAACGGAGGCAGACAGGTTTTTCTCCGGGTACTCCGGTTTTCCCTGTCAAAATTTAATTCCAGCAACACTCTCCACTATCATTTCATTTCATCTGACATTCATTTAATCATTGCCCCAGAGGAGTGCGTCAGGCCTCGGCAACCGGCACAGTTCATATCCTCGCCGCTAGATGGAGGCTTCATTCATTCCATTCCTGACCCGGTCGGAGACTGGAAGCAGGCTGTGGATTTTCATTCATTCATTCTTTCTCTTACTGTACAAAAAAGTATTTTTTTCGCAAGTGAAATATATGGTAATTCTAAACAGTCTGTATGACAATATTTGTTCGCTAGAAACTCTGGTACATGAAACGGATTTTCCAAGCAATTCATAAGCTGCTGAGAAAGGCCAGGGAAGAATATCAAGAAATAGCCGGAGACTCATAATAATATCAACATGCAAAATATGTACATATTTATGTAATAATAGTAGGTGAAATATGTAATATTACATTAAAAAATTAAAATATGTAATATTAATTTAATTTTTATATAAATGATATGTTACACATGATGGAACTTAAAAATTCCTCTTTTATTCATTACATTTTTTTGCAAAATTTAAGTGTGGTACGGGGCAGGTACCCTTGCTGTTCCTCCCCCTTAAAACAATAACAATACAACAAAAGTGTTGTATAATAATTAATTAATTAAGCATACCCATATTATAGCAAACATAAATAAATTTCATTATGTCTGAGGAAATGTGTACGAACTCAAGAGCAAGTATTGTGAGGAGCACTTTTTGTTTCCGGGGAGGGAGGAAATAGCCTTTCTAATTAACAGGTTGAAAAGTAGAGTTCAGAGTAGGTTCAGTGTTTAACTGCATGTAACTTCCATACTATCAATTGTTTGAAAGGAACCATCCCAGCATATGCCTGGAGGTGAAAATGGGGAAACCACAAAAAAACATTTTCAGGGTGGCCGAGGTGGGATTCGAATCCAGCGAGGCACGAGGTAGCGCATTAACGCTCTTGATTACCGCAGCCGGCTACATGTAGGGATTTTATTTGCTGTTAATTTGTAATAGGGACATGAGACACCTTGGGTGTGTGATGAATTTGTCTGATATCCTGTGTTTCTCTGGTACTGTAACTGTGGTAATGTGTGTAGCTGTAAGTATTAGGATCGGGGATGGGGTAGGTGACCCGGAATTTCAAATAAGGTACTATTCCGGCGCCTGGAGGGATTGTGAAAAGTACTTGGGGAAAACCACACCACTGTCAGCGCTGGGATTCAAACCTCTGATTTCTGGACTTCCTGCAGCTCTCCATCGTGGTTGTGGTGAATGATTTAACATGCACGGCTACAGCATGGGGTGTAGGGAATTTGGTATCAAAAGTTATTACCAGACTAAGAGCGAAATTATTGATCTCAAAAAATCAATCTGGAAATTCTGTCTTGAGCGGGGTTTCGTCCTGTGGGGGTCCGGGCACGGACACTAAGAGCCCACTGATGAGTCTATCTTGGTGTTCCTAGGTGAAACCCCACACAAGACATGGCATAGACCTAGAAAAATTGCTGAATTTTAATTCCATGGCCATGAAAGCCAATATACCATATCATATTTTTGGAAGCCTTTATAGGGAGGTGAAAGGTTGCTTGAGCTTTTAGCTCTCGCAGTAAAGAAGTGCAGGTGTGCTTCGTAAGACGGGAGGTAGCGGGCAGTTAGGGGTCCGTGGGGATCCGGGCACAGACACCAAGAGCCCACTGATGAGGCTATATTGGTGTTCCTGGACAAAACCCCACACAAGACACTGCATAAACCTAGAAAAATTGCTGACTATCATTTTGTGTTCATGGGAGATTACAATCTCCCAAAAATAAAATGGTTTCAATCAAATGGAAAGCTATTTATTGTTCATTATAGTGATAAGATTTAAAATTTTGTATATTTGTTAAAAATTAACCCATTCCCATACAGTCATCCAGGGTAACATTGTACAATTCAAGGTGAATTTAAACCACACAGCTATGTCACATTATGTTCCCATATCAAGTGCTGAATAAGTTATTAAGTTAACAGTGGGATCATAACAGCTGCTCTCTCTCAGAAAATATTATTTACAAATGCTCATGTTTATGAAATGAAACTACCCTGACCGGTACCGTACAGTGTTGCACAAATAACTCTAAACAGTCAATCTATTGGAAATGAAGTTGTGGAATTTAAAACCTGGAGAGTAGTTGATCTTGCAGGGGAAGTTGGCCATCTACCACAGTCAAGTGATGGTAAAATAAGGGACGAGGCATTTTTAAGGTTAGTTAATATTCTTGAGACATGGCTGAAATTTTGAAAAAAAACTAACAAGCAATTGAAATATTTTCCTTGTTTAGTAGTGTAACGTGTTTTTCGAGGGGTTTTATGCAACTGGCATAAGTCAGTAGGAAGCCATTCTATATTTATTTACGCAGCAAATTGTTCAGCCAAGAGAATTGTTCATGTTAATTTATCATTTTATTAATTTATTATAATTTTTATTAAGGTATTTTCGGAGCATTTTATAAAAAGTATTAGCATTCAGATAGGTTTTCTATGTCTTAGAAAACGCTATCAAGCAAATTATTACGAACGACAATATCATAGAAAATTATGTGATTACGGAATTTAACGGAGTTTTCGTCAGTTAGGGTATTTGAGAGAGATGAGTCACTGGGAATTCAAGTACACGCTTAATCTTGTCGGGAAGCATGACGCAATCCTGGGTCGCAGCGTCAAGGAAAGGCGGATATATGGAACGGAAGACGACTTCTCCCTCTCGCGCGCGGTGTGTAATGAGCCAAAGGAGGGGAAGTAGCGGGATGCTCAGCCAACCAGTGGAGACCACGCAAGCTGGAAGTTGGGACTGGAGTGGGGGATCCGACATGTGGATATATCGTTCGACGCGCCGTGGAACGAAGACAATCTGTGTAGTTCTTGCCGAGTATGGTTATACGCGGGGGTCGCTCCGATGTTCCGTGGAACGTGGACTATCTGTATAGAACTTAACGAGTACGGTTGTACGCGGGAGTGGCTCCGATGTTCCGTGGAGTGGAGGACTAACTTTTGTAAAACTTAACCAGTGTGGTTGTACGAGTGTTTGGGTCCGATGTACGGACCATAGAATTATCTAATCTACCAGAATATCATCATATATCGACGGAGATGTCGACGTCCAGGAGACTGTGGGAAGCTCACAGCATCATCCAGTACGAGGGAAAGGCTTCGGCCATTTCCAGTGGTAAGCGCGAATGACGCAGAAATACGCAATCTCTCATTTCTCTTGGTTTTATATTTCATATTTCAGTAACTTCATAGCTTGGGAATAAGAGTAAAATCAATAATTTATCAGACTCCGTTTTCACGTAATTTTCTATCGGTAATATTAAAATCACAACGCTCCTATTTAAATTTTAAACTTATTATTATTATTAATTTTGCTATTCTTGTTTTATATAATAAATTCATTTCTTTTACAATGCAATCTTTGCTTTCAGTAGGTAGCATTAGATATAGACCAATTCCTTCTCCTGATACAATTGTTTGTTGGGTTAATGATCAAATCATACCACGATCTGAGTGAATAGAGTCTTGAAGGTGTTCTGCCAGAGCTAGACGTTGTTAAATACAAATTTAGATTTCAACATTGCATTGAGGTCTTGGTGCCCATTAAAACAACATAGCTTAAGCAAAGGTAAACAGTTACATTTATCTCCCAACAGTTAGGGGCAGTCAAACCGTTACAATTGTCGCTACCGACTTAGGGCTAGCAAAACTGTTACACTTGTTGCTACCAACATGGGGCAATAAATAACACTACAGTAGAGGAAATTATTACTTCAATATAACTTACAAGTCTGAAGACTGACATAGCTAACTAACCAGGTCTACTCTTGAGCATGAAGATACTAAGATTCTTGGCTACAGCGACACTGGGTACTGAGGCTATGCGCATCCCATCATCTCGGCACATGGCGACAGCCTGGTTCCACGCAAAGTGACCGTGGAACAATGTGTAGGCCATGCCCTCTATAACACAATGCTGTGTAGGCATTGGCTTGCCAACATCCACACCCACACCTGCAAAACCATTGCAAGTACTTTAGCATTAGTGCTACAGCTACTCAAAGTGGAACAACTTGTTACAAGCAACGGAAGAATAATTCTCCTTGTTAATTGGAAGGAATGATTACCTCTACCTAGGTACATACAATTCTGAAGACTGAGATAGATAACCTCTAGAACACCATGCTGTGCAAGTAATGGCTTACCCACATTCACACCCATACACCTGAAAAACAATCACAGTATTAGCCTTTCAAGATAAGATTGCCAGTGGCCGAGGTGGAAACTATTCTTTGTTTACTTGTGTCAGGCTGTCTGCTTGCTTAGTTGACAGGTACAGATGCACGGCAAGGATAAAACTCACGTCTAGTAGCCTCTCATCTTTTTAATCTCCATGGTGACATGAGCTCCTATTAAGCTTAGCTGAGCTGTTGAAACGCACCATTCTTGATTTGCCCATTATTACTAATTGTTCCGTTTACAATTCACAATTATAACTTCTGTCTAACACAAATAGTGCACGCAATGCTGCTTGACTTATGTGCAGACTGTACTCTGTCATCGCTGTGTCCCTCTCCTTGTCTGGTATGGCTCCCGCTGTTATTATCAAGAAACGCTGGCGCAGCCAAGATCAGCGGCAGTTGTATCTTGAAAGGCCAATACCTCAGCACAGATGTTATTGCCAAACAAAGTGGAATGCTATTCCCCCTAGAACAGTGGTTCTTAACCGGTGGTCCGCGAGTGCCTCGGGAGTGGTCCGCGGGAGAAAAGGGTCCACCAGCACGTATAAAAAAGTGGCCAATAAATGTGGATTTCGAAAACGGTGTGCGTTGAACGAGAATCGTCCGAATGTATTCGCAGCGACGACTCTCAGGGTTTGAATTGAAATATCTTAAAAATAAGTGTTATTGAGGGAGGGTTACAACTGATTGGGTGTATTGGGCGGAGGGGGACGGGGGGACGGGGGGGGGGGGGGGTCCGTACATGATTCAATTTCAGGCTGAGTGGTCCGCAGACATCTACGGGTTCAGAACCACTGCCCTAGAACAACCTGCTATGCAGGCAAAGGCTTACCCAAGTTCACATCCACACCTACAAAATAACATCTTAATAATTATATAAATAAAAATAGAATTTTGTCTGTGCTTCCATAGAGTAAAAGAAAATGTATGTATATGCACCCCTTATCATTCCCATTTTTACAGGGTCAAAGATGAATTTTACATGTGGATGGCCGGATGCCCTTCCTGATACCAACCTTATGATAAGAGTTTAAGAGAGATGAAATGAATGAAGATGAATGGAACTGGGCAAGGAATTGAAAGGAAGCAGGCGTGTCCTTTTACTAGGTACCATCATGGCATTTACCTGAAGTTGAAAATGGGAAACAACAGAAAACTATTTTAAGGATAGCTGATGGTGCGGTTCAAATCCACTCGTCTAAAGAGTCCAGAATAACATAGACCCTTGACCTTGCATATTAACAGCTATTTATTACCAAATAAAGCATAATTTTATAAAAAGAATTATCACCTGGTATAACCATGTTCTCTAATAATAAAGATCATTTGTGAAGAGAGGGGAATAGAGATAGTTATCAAATCTTACTCTTCTCACAGATGAAGGGATGCTGGAGATGACAATCCAAGTCTGCAAACAATGAAAGATCATATCCATTCCGGCCAGCAGCCACACAATCTCTTTCTGGACGCTTGTAGTTGTGGCTCCAGGGAGGGAAGTCATCTTCACCACGTTCCCCCACAAGAGAACTGCCAGAGGGAAACCAGGCCCATTGTTGGTGGCTATAGCGAGCTCCAATCCACAGATATTCCAACTCTGTCCAAGATCACAATACCAATGTACATCCAACCAAAACACTTGCTTGTGTATTTTTAATTAGCACATTATTGAGAGGGCCATCAATATAAGAGTTAAGTAGTATCTGAAGCAGAAGAACACCTGACTTCTGGTGGTCTAAACAATACTTAATAAATGGGGCTGATCACTGTGATGTTCTTAATTTGTATGACAATTCAATGAACAAAATCTGCAATACTTCTAGATCAGAAGAAAATTGCCCTTCCGCTGCCCACACAACTTTTTAAGTATGAACCCATTCCTCCTAGTAGAAGACTATGACAGATTTTGATTCAATGGTACCTGGACTACCTACAAGTGGATTGACCCTTGTAATATTTGTAATACTTATCAGTTCGTTGTTCCACCTATCAATACAATTTATTTCCAATGTATAATATACGGTACTAGTACGTATGTGTTTCGATACCATTTTAGATCTTCATCAGCTTACGACACTAGTAACCATTTATATTATAAAAATGTCCAACATCTGTCATTTTTTTTAACTTAATAAAAACATCATTAAACACATTTCATAAGAATTACTTGTTGAAATAATACACATTTTTTTAAACTATGCCCTAAAATGTTTCTGTACTATAATGATAAAATCTGTTAATGTATGTATAGCATATGACACTCGAAAATAAATTGTATTGATAGGTGGAACAATGAACTGATAAGTATACCGACATATGAGTTTAATTGTCAATTCGGACCAAAATAATAAATAATATGAATTGTAAAATAATAATAATAATAATAATAAAATGTTTTGTTTGCTTTATGGAGTGGAAGCCTGGACTATGAAATCGTCCTTCATTAAGAGGTTCGAAGCTCTGGAAATATGGTTTCATAGAAGGATGCTGAAAGTCTCTTGGATAGATCATGTCTCTAATGACCAGGTACTGCAGAGGGCAAATTCTCAACGAGAGCTACTGACCACCATCAAATGCAGGAAAATTGCATACCTGGGTCATGTGTTACGTGGTGAAAAATATACGATATTACATCTCATTTTAAAAAGCAAAATTGATGGACAACGAAGAGCGGGAAGGACGTCTTGTCTTCGGAACCTTCAAGATTGGACTGGAACAAGATCTATTGAACAGCTCTACCGCTTTGCTGAAGATAGACAAACACTATCCACATTGATCGCCAACGTCCGGGAGACTGGGCAGGGCACATAGAAGAAGAAGATGTGAGTTAAAATGCCTAGTCAATATTTTTCTGAAACATGTTTATGTTTTAATTAATAAAGAAGTCAATATGGACAAATATTTCAAAAACATTAAATAACAAGTTGAATGATTTTGCTTATTATAATTCAGACCACAGAAAAATAAAACATTACTAGTAATTGCAGTATGTACTGCATCATCATTTAGGAAATAATTCCACCTAACTGACATCTGTGCATTAGCCAGTTCTGATCTTTAAGTATAACTCTGGCTTGTAATGGTTACACAGTTCTGTTCAAGAGGAGAAGACTCCTAACGAACAAGACAGGTTACCAAACTAATATCAGATAGAGTTATTTCTTAAATTATTGGAACATTATTTTAAGATGTAATGTGTTGTACTTGATTTAAAAAATATGAAATTTTATGAACAGGGGACTGGAAATTTGTGGGGGGGATTCCTGAGGATCATGAGAGCACTAGAAGTTACAACGGTGTGCACTTTGGCTCAAAGAGAGAATTTAGAACAGATACAATTTTCTTCTAAATGTTATTTTATTGGCCCACAATTTACAACTTTCATTAGCATATTTAGTAATGTTATTCAGAAATAATTGCAGTAGCCACAAATTTCTTCAAATCTCTATACAAAAGCAACACGGCATTACATTACGAATACCATAAAGAACATAAACACTGAAGAAGAAGTAGTACCTATCATGCAGGACGAAGTTGAGAAGGCCATAGATGACCTCAAAAATAACAAAACATCAGGAGACGAAGGGATAATCAACGAATGTTTAAAGTGGGGAAAACCACATCTAATAGCATCGCTAACCAACCTATTCAACAAGATTATAGATACCGAGGACATACCCTCACTAGTGGCTGATAAGTATGATAATATTATTGTACGAGAAGGGAGCACATGATGATCTAGACAACTATAGACAAATAACACTGATTTCAAACATATATAAATTACTATATTTATGAAAATCCTAACAAATAGACTTACTAAAATAATGGATAAAAATCAACCCCCAGAACACGCAGGCTTCCGGAAAAGCTACAACACAATGGACCACCTCCAAGCAGTAAACCAGTAAATCAGAAAACACTTGAATTCAACATGAGAGTATATGTTGCATTCGTGGACTTTAAAAAGGCATTCGACTTGGTCAGTAGCGTAGCCAGGATCAACCAATGGGGGAGTTATAGGTATTCAAGCTGAATTCTACAAGCATTTCGTCCCGCGGCGTAACCGCGCTCGTCAAACGTGCACCATGGTCGCGAGGGCAGCTGTGGTAAGTACGAATATCGTATGTTCGAATCCCGGTACTGACAGCGGTTATCCCGAGTGTGTTTCTTCCCCGGGATTCGCCACACTTCCTACAGGATAGTGCCTTGCTCAAGTCCCGGAGCGTCTACTCCATGCCTATCCCAGATACATTTACACACACAACTACAATCATCACAGCAATACAGGTTGCCAGACAACTTGAACACACTCCCAACTACATGGGGCTGATGACCAAGGTGTCTCAAGCTCCTCAAATGAATTAACAACAACTCTACAAGTAGCCTATTTCCATTTCTCTATTAGATATTATTACACAAGGAAAGTTACATGTATTTTGATCCCGAATTTTTCGAGTAATACAATATGCTCAAAAGACAAAAACAAATCAGTTCTCGTATGGAAATTATAAAACTCGCATACGCTCGTTTTATAAACATACTCGTGTCTTAATTACCATTATAGGTGAGTTGCATACGACTGTTTATGTTCGACGATAATTATTTTAACTATTTTATGTTCGAACATAAATATTCATAAATATCTGTCGAGATATCGCCAGTTTTATGTACTGAACAGAGCGCATGAGATGCAGAGAATGCCTTGTATTTGACTATGGCCTCCTCGATTACCCTACTATGACACTAGGCCAGGCAGTGAAATTTAAATTAGAAGGCCGTGGAACTCAGCGCATCTAATTATCTAATTGGTCAAACAACTGTTTCTTGAGCTCTGATTGGTGGGAGAAACTGTTTCTTTATGAAAAATAGAGTTATAATGAGCCTCATTATAGTACAGTTTTCTGACATATAATAGTCTGGGTCGAACATAAAAAATTAAGTTAATTTTTTACTAAAATGTGTCACCTCAATGGTAAATGTAGAACATTCCTGTTCCCCTGACAGGAACAAAATAAACTTAAATACGAAATATCTGTGCTACCAACATGAAGACTGCATCTCTCTCAACAAGATAAAATATTTACAGAGGTCTCAGCAAAAGTGAGCATGTCCTCTCACAATGTATCATGTTGATTTATGAGTAATTCAATACCGGTACTCATTTTTATGTTTATTCAGTTTTTCCAACAAGATTCTGTGCTTTATATTGCAATTAGCCCTGAATGCCTAAAGTATCATTTTCGAAGATTTTTGTCACCTACCAAGGTCCTTCTTACCTTACAAATGCTACCTGCAGCCGGAAAAAGGTTCAATTGCTTACACTACTCGGGCGACAAATTTCACTCATTCGTAACTGGGAGATAACCCTAATTCGGGGAATTGCTAGACATATATTTACGTAATATGAATCAACTCGGCTGACGGTTATCTTATGTTCAAGTTGTTAATAATAATTCCAAAATAAGTGTTAATGTACCCATAGAACTTTCTAAGTATTTATTAAAGCAAGTTATTTTTAATAAGAACTAGATTAATTTACATATAACTTCTCTCCCGCCAAGAAAAAAAAAAATCCTCTCGGCACGCCGGAAGGCGGAGGTAGATTTCACCAGGCAAACTAGGGGATTGGCTATAATAGGCAAAATATGCAGGTTTTCGTAGGAGGATCAGACCTCATTGATTGCAAGAAAGTATTTTACATTTGGAGGTTAAAAATCAACGTTTTTTCGTTTTTGTATGCATATTTTTATCATTTTATTGTCTTATGGGGATGTTAACCTTCTTGTCATTCGGGGTTCATTTTTATACTTCTGATCACACTGTCCTTATGCAAGGTTTGGAACTGATGTGTAACTATCAGACAGTCTGTTACTTCTTCTCGCAAAATTTTATCTCCCGCAGAGATTTTTGTTGGTTCCTCAGTTTAGGGGCTGCGACAACGTGGTCATGTAACCCCGTGTACACTGGGTGTGTGTAGAATCTGATAAATGGTGTTAATTGTGATGACTGTTTTAGTCTGTAATTCAGGTAAGGTCTGCAGACGGTCAATTTTAAGTAGTAGTTCCTAATTTTGTACCATGTCCTAACGTGAACGACACCTAGCTGTGAACTTGGCTACTAGATGCCACCGCAACCCGCAACTTGCAACGAACGTTGGAACTTCTCCTACAAAGGAAAGCATGCTGAGGGTTTTTTAGCGCTCTTAGAAAATCCGACGACTTTGGCCGGCTTTGAACCAGCGACCTTGGGCATATAAGTTCAGCATGCTACCAGTTAGCCGCTTCCCACAGTCAGATGGAAAAATGAATGTGATCTCGTGCAATGGCGTTGTCTTGGCAACCTCTGATAGCTCATCCCTCATCAACTTAGAAGCGTTGTCACGGTAACCTCTGATGGCACTTGGCATGTTCTTTAATTCCGAAATCATTTTTCTCTTCCCTTGGCGTAATGGTAGGTCAGATCAAAAATTCTTTCAGACAAAGTTTTAGGTAATTATTAGGGGAATATTTTCCATTATGTACGGGTTTGATATTGTGCCTATTAAGAGAGATATGATTAATGTTTCCCGAAAAAAACACTTTTTTCCACCCCTTTGGTCAATGGTTGGTGCTATCAAAAAACCTATTTGACATAAATTTTTGGCACTTATCCGACAAATATTATGAACTTTGAATTGATTCGATATTTCACGTATTAAGAGAGTTATAGCGACATTTCACTTTTTCGAAAAAAATCCCCCCCCCCCATTTCCCCCCCCCCCCCTCCCTTTAACCGATTTTGCCCATTAACGAACTCGACCGATTTTTTAAGGGGTTACATATTACGTAAAACATTAAAGTGATTGGTGCAAAATTACGGCAGTTATCGTGTCCACAAGAAACTGATATATATGCATATATATACACACACATATATATAAACTTTTGAACTGACGGTGGATTGGGGTCTGGGGGATGTGAAACGCGAAGATATGTCGAAATTTTCCGGAAGTCGAAACATGGCACCCATTGCAATAGTTAGCTTTCTGATGAAATCTACCTAAAATAGGCTACATAATTTAAAATACTACCATCAACGACACCTAGCTGTGAACTTGGCCACTAGATGCCACCGGAACCATCAACTCGCAACAAACGTTGGAACTTCCCCTCCGAAGGAAAGCATACTCAGGGTTTTTTGGCGCTCTTAGTAAATCCGACGACTTCAGCCGGGTTTGAACCCGCGACCTTGGGCATAGAAGTTCAGCATGCTACCAGTTCCGATACCGAAGTCGCTTCCCACAGACATATGAAAACAGAATGTGATCTCGTGCAGTGGCGTTGTCATAGCAACTGCTGATGGCTCAACCCGTATCAATTAAAAGTAAAGTTGTCATGGCAACCACTCTTGGCACTTGGAATTTTCTTATAATTTAAATCATTTTGCTCACTCCGTGGCGTAATGGTGGGTCATATCGAAAATTCTTTCAGACAAAAGTTTTAGGTAATTATTGGAGGAATATTGTCCATTTTGTACGGTTTTGATATTGTGCCTATTAAGAGAGATATGATTAATGTTTCCCGAAAAACCCACCTTTTTCCACCCCTTTGGTCAATGGTTGGTGCTATCAAAAAACTTATTTGACATAAATTTTTGGCACTTATCCGACACATATTATGAACTTTGAATGGATTCGATATTTCACGTATTAAGAGAGTTATAGCGAAATTTCACTTTTTCGAAAAAAGCCCCCCATTTTCACCCCCTTCGACCGATTTTTCCCATTAACGAACTCGACCGATATTTTATAGGGATACATGTTATGTAAAAAAATCAAAGTGATTGGTGCAAAATTACGGCAGTTATCGTGTCCACAAGAAACTGATATATATATATATATATATATATATATATATATATATATATATATATATATATATATAGATACATATATACATAAATTATATATAAACTTTTGAACTGACGGTGGTTTTGGGGTCTGGGGGATGTGAAACGCGAAGATATGTCGAAATTTTCCGGAAGTCGAAACATGGTACCCATTGCAATAGTTAGCTTTCTAATGAAATCTACCTAAAAGCTAATATTTCCCCGCTGTGTGGGATTCAAAATTATTTGGCGCTAGCCTCAGTTTGAAATAAGCTATAAGTTATTTCGCGGGGGAAAGGTTAGATTGGGAACGCTGGGAGGGCGGAGTTGTATTACCACAGTCTAAAATACACAGTCGCGAAGCTCGCAATTACGAAATTGCATCCTCTTTGTTGGTGAAGCGACACTAGCGCTCAAGGGCGGCCTTGAGCACGATATTCGCGGAACAGATGATTTCACTTTTGCAAGGGTTTTTTGAATTTTAACTCACCTGAGGGATTATTTCCATTGTAAACATAAGTCACGTTAAATCACCAACTACTACAGAAAAAAGCCACAATGTTGATATACTGTACACTTTTAATTCATAGAAACATAAAATGTATGCTGTGTTTTTATTAGTTCAGTCCTCTATAAGTATCCATAGGTACAGTCGTATGACATATTTAATGAGTCTTACGTAGAATTCATAGTCCATACTAGTTATACATTCATGTATTTGTTTTAATGATAGTCGCTAGCATCTCTACATTTCGGCAGCCGGCACAGTTGTAACGTGTTTTTCGAGGGGTTTTATGCCACTGGCATAAGTCAGTAGGAAGCCATTCTCTATTTATTTACGCGGCAAATTGTTCAGCCAAGATAAATTTTCATGTTAATTTATTATTATTATTAATTTATTATAATTATTATTAAGATATTTCGGAGCATTTTATAAAACTTTTAAGCATACAGATAGGTTTTCTATGTCTTAGAAAACGCTATCAAGCAAATTATTACGAACGACGATATCATAGAAAATTATCTGATTACGGAATTTTACGGAGTTTTGTCAGTTAGGGTATTTGAGAGACGTGACTCACTGGGAATTCAAATACAAGCTGATTCCTGTCGGAAAGCATGACGCAATCTTGGGTCGCATCGTCAAGGAAAGGCGAATTGTTGAAACGGAACCCTCCCGCCGAGTGTAATGACCCAGAGGAAGGGAAGATCGCGTGGTGGGTCAGCCAATCCGTAGAGGACCACGCAAGCTGAAGCCGGCTGAAGAGTGGGGGAGCCGACAGGTGCATATATCGTTCGACGCGCCGTCGAACGAGGACAATCTGTGAAATACTTGAGGAGTATGGGTGCGCGTGCGAGTCGCTCCGATGTTCAGTGGAGTTAGTAACTATCTGTGTAGAACTTGCCGAGTACGGTTGCAAGTGCGTGTCGCTCCGATGTTCCGTGGAGTGGAAGACTAACTTTGGTAAAACTTAACCCGTGTGGTTATACGAGTGTTTGGGTCCGATGTACGGACCATAGAATTATCTAATCTACCAGTATATCATCAAACATCGACGAAGATGACGACATCCAGGAGACTGTGGGAAGCTCACAGCATCATCAAGTACGAGGGAAATGCTTTGGCAATTTCCAGTGGTAAGCGCAAATGACGCAGAAATACGCAATCTCTCATTTTCTTTGTTTTACATTTCATGTTTCAGTAACTTCATAGCTTGGAAATAAGAGTAAAATCAATTTATCAGACTCCGTTTTCACGTAATTTTCTATCGGTAATATTCAAATCACAACGCTCCAATTTAAATTTTATACTTATTATTATTATTAATTTTGCTATACATGTTTTATATAATAAATTCATTTCTTTTACAATGCAATCTTTGCTTTCAGTAGGTAGCATTAGATATAGACCAATTCCTTCTCCTGATACAATAGGGATGTATAGAACTAGCACCGATAGAGTGCACTGCTGTTGTACTGGGTAAGCGCAAGGTGCTCTTCATTTGTCTCCTGTGTTCGCATGCCGCTAATATGTACTAATTGAAGTTGTTTAAATTGTTATTTTCGTGACTTTGCCGAGCTATTGCAGTGTTCCTCTTTGCAAAAATCAGGGAAACCCGTTTTCGTTTCACCAATTTCCACAAAATAAAGAAATGAGGAAGAAATGGTCACATGTTATTAGAAGGAAAAATTTCGGTGAGAAAAATCTGACCGAATATATTAAAGTGTGTTTCCATCATTTACAACCCGATGACTTCACGAAAACTGTGTTGGATAAGTGTGACTTACAAAGGGAAATAATTCCTATTTTGTACCTATAAACTGATTAGACATTTCGATAACAACCACTGAATTTATGCGTTTGTATTTGAAGGTCAGAGAGCAAGATAAAAACCGGGCGCTGTTCCATCGCTTTTTCCGTGGACCACGAACACAACAAAAATAATTATTTTGGAAAAGGCCATACACAAGAAAATTGCCGGATTATCACGATAAGCCTACAATATCGTAATCTGCAGAAATCATCTCCATTGAAGTACGGGAAGAAATCGTCAATATACACGAAGAAATGAAAGTAACATTTCTGACTCCCATTTTCAAAGACATCAATAGGCTACTCGGTCAAATACTTCAAGAATAAATGTCGCAACATTAACAGTCACAAACGTATTATGGTTGGTTTCTTGAAATCGGAATTAATCGTCAATTTCCATCTGCCTGACGGAGAATGTGGTAGCGACTGACTTCTACATTCTTGAGACATTCAGATAAATGGAAACAGTTCGTGGCCCTAAAGCAGGGATTCTCAAACTTTAAAAAAAATTGTACCCTCAAGTCCTTTCTCAGGGGTAAGGGAACGATTCTTATTGCGAAATTGACAAAATTACATAAGAACCAAACGTTGCGATGCATTTTCGAGGTACACTTTGAATTACCGGTATCAACTTTCTTTGATTATGTTTACCTTAAAACACGACAGTTTCATGTAAGCTATCAACCTAAAAAAAAATACATGAATCGAAGTCTGTAAGCAGGGGGAGCAAGTAAATATTTAAATCTCAATTTATGATTTAAGTCTTTTGGAGATATATTTATCAATATAGGCCTACAATACTCTAGTAATTGTAATCTTTAGGAGAAAGCATGCTGACTCATATTCATTATTTGAATAATAAAGCGTGTTAGAATTTTGTTATTACCGCTGTAGGCTATTAATTCTTCCTTCCTCCCGCTGGTTTTAGTGCCTCTAGTCCGTAGCTCATTTTGCAGCTGTTTAACGCTTAAACGCTGAAAATCGTCCATAATATATTAGGAGATATACCTGTAGAATTAATTAACATAGTCTTGGCGTAAAATTAGAGAAGATATAATTTACTTTCGCATAGAAAACTCTGTCACAATTTATATATTCCTCGCAGCTGACTGGGAGAAACATAAGACGATCGCCTTGCGCTTACCCAGTACTACACGAGCGCTATCTGGCGCGAACTTTCTCCCGCTATATCCCTATTGTTTGTTGGGTTAATGAACAAATCATACCACGATCTGAGTGAATAGGGTCTTGAAGGTGTTCTGCCAGAGCTAGACGTTGTTAAATACAAATTTAGATTTCAACATTGCATTGAGGTCTTGGCGCCCATTAAAACAACATAGCTTAGGCAAAGGTAAACAGTTACATTTATCTCCCAACAGTGTGGGCTAGCCAAACTGCCACATTTGTACGCTCAACGTGGAGCAAAGTAAATACCGTTTCTCTTGTCATCCCAGCCTAAGCCAAACTGCCACACAGTCCATATCCTCGCCGCAAGATGGGGGCTTCATTCATTCCATTCCTGACCCGGTCGGAGACTGGAAGCAGGCTGTGGATTTTCATTTTCATCTCTACATTAAACTAGGTCAACGATTCCTGGATGTAAAGGGTAATCATTAAATCCACTGAATGGATTTTGATGTGGTTTTCACCATTCAGTAAAAAATTTCTCAAGGAAGGTTTTTGTACGAAAACATTCATTTATGACCAAAGGAAGCCGAGCAGTAAGGATTTCAGTGAATCGTGTCGAAGGAAAACCTGCCGTCCGTGCGCTTTTTAAGCTTACGCTGGGTAAACCATTAAAAATATCCATATACTATGAGTGTAAGAATTTGTCAGCATGAAAAGTTCTACAAAGAAGTCCGCGACAGCATATCTTTAACTTTAATACATCGCCAACTATAAGTGATTTTAAGTTTTAATTTATTCCAACAATCTCCATTCAGTGGAAATTTAAATTACTAGCTTCGGAACGAGTTTACGATAACGATTCTAAGGGGTTGAGGGGGTCTCCGCCCAATCAATACAATTTAATATTGGCAATTATTAATTTATTGCCTTTGGGGACATGTTTCGGGCCTCATGGGCCCTTCTTCAGCCGCAAAAATATGTACATATTCACATCCATCATAATACTTATACATAAACCATGCATATTTTAAGAAAAAACATTAAAATTAAACTCTAAAATAATTCTAAAATATCATCTATCATGCTTTAAGAAACAAATTAAAAGTAACATTCAAGAACTAATTCTAAAATATCAACTTATCCATATTATAAAAAGGAGAAACAAGTACAGCTAAAAGAGACACATGTAGTCTTGGTGACCTTCTTAATGTTTTGATCTAGTAGATGCCCTATTCAAAGTGCTATTAAAAAATTAGTTAAAAAGTTAAAAATATATTGAAGGTAATTAGAATGTGAACAGTGGGCTTATAGGCTCTCCATTTGTGATTCGGGGTCCTATTTTACAGCCAATCTTCATGATTTTGGCTTGGGAATATGTTTTGAACCAAAGCTGAACTGTTGTCATTTTCTTTGATGCTGGATTGGGTGGAGACATTACACTTTTGAAGAAACGTCATTCAGAGCCTATGTAGGAGTGAACCAGCCAGAGGGTAAGCCTGCTGTCCCAACTATAAAGAAATAAATGGGTCTTAGAAAAATGAATTCGTCAGAAAAAACTAGGGCTAAAACGGAAAAAATGTAGAAACAACTTACTGAGCTCGAATTGAAGGAATAACCGACTGTCAGCTATCCACCTGGAGGCTGTAATGGGAAGAAAAAGAAGTAACAATAAAAACGCCTACACACCTGAACATGTGAGAGGATGACTCATGCGCCGGATAGCTTACCTTTACTTAGTAGTTTGAGGTACAGATTGTGTTATGTCTGATGGCACGTTGCTGTGTGATCTAAGCTGGTCCGACCTTGTGGCAGGTCAGGAATTGGGAGGAGGGGAGGGGGAGGGAGGAGATGTGTGTGGGGGTAATGAATGACATGATGCAAAGCGGAATTTGTCTTGGGTTTGTGGCCTAATTGGCAGGCTACGTGTGTGGGGGGTGGGGGGGTGTCTTAACTTGTAGAGGAGAGATAAGTAAGGAAGCTAACGAACGGATCTGAAACTACAAAAATTATATTTGGGTTTTGACTGCTATGATTTTTGCGGCTGAAGAAGGGCCCATGAGGCCCGAAACATGTCCCCAAAGGCAATAAATTAATAATTGCCAATATTAAATTGTATTGATTGGGCGGAGACCCCCTCAACCCATTAGAATCGTTATTGTACACGTCAATACGGACCTTGTGAAATGGATAATCCTCCAATTAATCTTGACGAGTTTACGAGCTAGAGAGCAAGCCCATCACCCCAGCTTCGGCCAGCATTAACTGTTGAGTCGTGTCGAGTTAAGACTTCAGAGAAGAGTAGACTGTAAGTGTTTGGAGCTCGCTGTTCACCTCGACTTTTCTGAATTGCGTCTGAGACCTGCCGTCCGTGCGTCTTTTAAGCTTACTCTGAGCAACCCCTTTAAGATACCAGGCGAAGCCGGGGCGGGTTGATAGTATGGGTATAATATAATATCAAATTCTTAACCATATCAAAAGCTAGTTATTCCGTAAAATTGAGTAACAATATAGTTAATTAGTAAAAATACCAGTGTGATTACTGAAACGAAAAGTATAAAAAGATCTTAAGGTCTTAAATGGCTCAATTGTAGGTACTTTGTATCTTTTCTGTGGGTTTGAAACCTTTCATTCCTGAATTTGACAAAATATCGGCAATAACAATTGTGTACCGTACCTTCACAGCAGCGATGAGGAAGACTAGGTATTTCATAAGAGAATCAACAAACAGTGTACCACATCTAAGTTTGTGAGCATTATCCTGACGACATAAATTGGCTTGCTTCCAAAGGATTCAAGAATAAGTTTATATTATTGTACAAAATCTTTATTCAGTAAATCAGCTCTCTGATTATTAAAAAGCCATTTTCTACATCTGAAATAAAAATGTCAGCACGCGTTTGAGATGACATCTTTTACGTTTATTTAGCCTACCGTATGTCTTAATTTTCAAAATGCATAGATATTTATATTTAATTTGCGGCCAATGGCCAATTTCGCATGAACGCCCGTAGTTTCCCCAATTTCAATGTCGAGTAGTTCCAACTGCCACTGAAACCCAACGGCGAACGTTTGAACTTGATAGAGCGTGTCTAACCCAATAGCCTACAAATTTTGGCTACACACTACCAATTGTAGCTGTAAGTTCTTTTACGTACCATAAATCTATGGCATGGGTCCGACGACTTCAACTGGGTTTGAACCCGCAAACTTGGGCATAGCAGTTCAGCATGCTACCGACTACGCCACCAAAGCCATGCATAGATATCCTACCGAGACATGCTTCTGATTTATAACCGACTGGCTCCGTGGCTCAGCGGTAACGTTCTCGCCTGCTATCCCAAGGTTGCAGGATCTAATCCTGGCGCAGTCAGGTGGCATTTAAGGGTGCATAAATGCGAGGGAACCGAGTCTGTAAATTTACTGTCACGTTAAAGATCCCCTTCAGGGCAAAATTTCGGCACCCCGGTGTCTCTAAAAGCCACAGTAGTTAAAAGGGACCTAAAACCAATATCATTATTATTGATTTATAACCAGTTAAAGACCTATTGCCGTTGTTTGATTGAAAAGCTTTATAATACTATCTACTGCGTATCCCAATTAATTGGGGTCGCCGGAGCCAATCAGGCTCATTTTGGTTTTGGCCGGGGATTTGAGGCCGGATGTCTTTCCTGACGCCACGTAATTTTTCAGGTGAAAATTCCACCCCACTGTCACCGGGATTGGAACTCCGGCCGTCCGGGTGATTGACGAGCAGCTAAGCCTCTTCACCATCACGCTTCCCTTGAAAAGCTTTATAATACTAGCCTAAAATCCATAGCTCAAATCTTACCTTTTAGGGTCCTTTGGAGACTCGGGTGTCGTCTTGCTATTTGAACAGTCTGACTTCCCAGTCGGTCAACACGAATACACCCAATTAGATTGGTCGAGGAGTAACAATTAATTTCTCTGTGTAATTCATAATACAATAATTATTTATACATTTAATAAAACGCCCCCCACTTAATGTGAGAAGTGTTTTATTAAGTGTATAAACGATTCATGTATTTTTATTTCAGGCATCTAATTGGGTACCGTACACTCGTGTTGACCGACTGAAAAGCGATCATATAGGTTACTTATCAACACTGAAATATTGCGTCTAATATAAGATCTGTTTATTGAACTGCACATCTCCTCTTGTAAAGCACATGTTAAATTAAAGATATAACCTTTACACAATGCTCACATACAGTAAATCCAGCAACAATAACATACACCAACATAGCGCACCAACATTACTGACTGCATGAGAGCATTATTGTCTCGCGATTGAAAAATATGAGCCAAGCTTCGTGATCTGTAGGTAGACTGTGGTTATACGTTGTCATGAAGACGTGTGTAGCCACAAATGGGGACCCGGGCCGAAAGGCGACAAGAGTACATCACCACAGACAAAAAATCACAACCTGCCGATTTTCCAATGGGGGGGGTTCTAACCCGCCCCTTGGCTACGCCACTGGACTCGGTAGAGCACATCAGAGTGTTGGAGGAATTAAAGATAATAGGTGTCAACTCGAAATACATTCAAATCATTGGTCTAACATACTTGGAAAGCTACACTGAGGTTAGAACAGAAGTTGAAGGAGAACTCCTCAGAATAGAGAAAGGGGTCAAACAAGGGAATCCCATATCGCCCAAACTTTTCACCTGCGTCCTCAAAATTTTGTTCAGAAAACTAAACTGGGAAAACAGGAACTTTGGAGTTAACATTAACGGAAGACGTCTATCTAACCTCCGCTTTTCAGATGACATTGTGCTATCTGCAAAGTCAGCAAAGGACTAAACACCATGCTAGATGAACTCCATTACACGAGCAAAGAAGTGGGACTGCAAATGAACCCCACAAAAGCTAAAATAATTACAAATTCCGAAGAGTTACCAATCATAGTGAATGCCACACCTATAGAATATTGCAGCGAGTATATATATTTAGGCCAGGCAATAAGTACGACACAAACGAGCATCCGAGAAATCAAAAGGAGGATTGGATTGACGTGGGGAAATCCTCCGGAGCCTAAGGTTAATTCTTATGGATAAATCATTGAACCCTAAATTAAGATTCGATGTACTACAAAGCTGTGTCATCCCAGTGTTAATCTATGGATGCCAAACTTAGTCATTTAATAAATGTCAGACTAGACCGCTCCAGATCTGTCAAAGGAAAATGGAAAGGAGAATCCTAAGCGTTAAGCTAAGCGACAGAATCAGTACCGTAACACGGATCGTAGAAAGAGAAGTGGGATGAAGGACACAGCAACAAGAGCTCGGCAACTGAAATAGCACTGGAGTGGACACATATCCAGTATGCACCAGGATAGATACTCCACGACTATGTGGGATCCAAGAGCTGGTAAGAGAAGCAGAGGACTCCCCAGTCGCAGATGGTCGGACAAATTTAGGTTCGAGGCAGGTGTTACGTGGTCAGAAATGCCAGGGAAAGAGAGCTATGGAAGGAAATTCAGAACAGTGTAATAGTGGAACAATGTAAATACTGTAGTAAGGATATGTGTTACCGTAATTTAATTTGTATTAATGTGTATTTAGGAAAGACATCTCTCAAGAACTGACTCCTCTTGGGAGACTACTTGAGCCACACCCTACCACTCCGGTAGGAGGCCCTTACCTATCAGAGATCTACGGGCTTATCTTATCATATTCTCCCCGGAAAGAGGAAAGTGGAGAAGTGCCATAAATACCCCGACCCGGCAGGAGCTGGATAAGGGGAAATGATGATGATGATGATGATTCTCCCCTACCGGCTTCGGTGGCGGGTTCAAATCCAGCCGAAGTCATCGGATTTTTTAAGAGCGTTAAAAATCCTTCAGTATGCCTTCCTTCGGAAGGGAAGTAAAGCCGGCGGTCCCATATCATAGATTTATGGCATGTAAAGGATCCTTCCACAGACTAAACTTGTGTGTAGCTAAATTGTTAGGTTAGATTTCGTCAGTACGCTCTATCAGAGTTCCAACGTTCACCACTAGGTATCATTGATATCTGGTATCTAAAGTTGGAACTACTTGAAATTGACCGGAACTTGTAGCTCACTCTAAGGGTGTCCGCTGGAAGCAGCTACAGACTCAGGCAAGCCGAACATGTCCTCGGACACTCCCGACACTAAAAGCCATACGATAAATAAATATTCTCCCCTATAAGGCTAACAACTAGTCCCATAAGGTTTTGCACTTGGTAATTTCAGGAATTTGGGAATCCTGAACTGGATCCATTTACTCTTTTTTTTTACTGGCTTTGGGGGGTGTCTTCCACTCATAGCCCACGAATCTTTTAACAGCTCAAGAGCAACCGTTGAGAAAAAGATTTTGAAGCCCTTTGATTTAAATGCAAACAAAACCTGCAATAAATTAATCACTTCAACTGGTGTAACAGGCTGCATCTATTTCTGGAAATTCCGAAAAGCAAAATTTTCCTACCAATTTCTTAAAATATTTTTTTTTTTTGTTTTTTGTTTGTTTTATATGCTTCCTTGACTTACAGGGCTGCCGATTGCAAATATTTAGTAAGATTTAAAGAAATAGGCAATCACGTAACAAGATCTAGAATATAAAGGTCAAAGAAAGTAACTGTAGGTCGAAAATTAATATAATAAAATAATATTAAACGCTACGCAATAAAATATACCACTCAAATATAAAAACAATTAAAATATTTCTTAACAAAAATCATAACTCAAAAATTAGTTGTTAGTTAGGTATTGTTGTTTTAAGGGGCGGCTACGAGGTCATCTGCCCCTTAAAAAAAATAGTTGTTAAGTTCTTATGAATATAAGTGTTGTCTCAAAATGCTAGTAGAGCCTAGCCATGCCCTTACTTCTATATCTTGAAGATGGTGTTTCCCCTCATAGCAAGGGACTGTAGGTTTGTAATTTTCTATATAGGTGAAACCACAGTTTAGTGAACAGTAAATCATGAAAACTACAAGAATGTCGGAAACTAGTGTTGAGTCTAATCATCTGCTCACTTCTGTGATAATGAGAGAACAAATATTTGACTTCCATTATTGAAACAAGAACCAGCTAATAATGTCCCATCCATGTTTTCTTAAGAAACACACTCTTTTTAAATACGATACTCAAACAGGAAAGCTAACTAACCATATGTAAAGCAGTGACTTACCAGATAAGAACACTGTAGAAACACACACAAAAAAAATGTTGCAAATAGTTCATGAATAGAATTTTTCTAAATATACGGTCATAAATTGATAATTGATTTAACTTGAAATATTTATTTAAACTGACGTTAATGTAGCTCGTACTTCAGGCATGAACCAGGCGCGGATCTAGAGTTTGGCTTTGGAGGGCATCAGAGAATCGAAATTGTTAAGAAAAATGGTATCACTAAAAACACAATCACAAAATAACCAAACGTACAAAACCTGACATTTTTTTTTTTTTTTTTTGCAAGCTACGTGGATAGAAATTTTATGCGTTTAGCGCACCAACAATATTTGAACAAATTGCAACGGCGTGTTTTGTGACTTTTATATCGAGCTTCGAGAAAAGGATCAAGGTGCGTACCAGTTTCGGCAAGTCGAGTTGGTACCGACAAAGGGAGAAAGTCACAGCTTAAATTGCCAACCAAACTTGCAGTTTGGACGTCGGCAAATTTTTTTTGGTGTGAAAAAAAAGCCCCGAATTCCTATCCGTGTATATATATGACAAATATAAATGTATTTTTTTATAAACCAATACTCGGCACAACAATTAGCAGGCCACTTTTCAATGCATTTTAATGGTCAAGTGTCCCGTTATTTGCTGTGCCAAGTATATAAAAAAATTAGTTGTGTGCGTGACGAGGATATTTATCCATCCATCAATAAACTGTTATGTATCCTCATCACACTTCCTGTGAGTGTAGCCACTGCAGAAAAAAGTTTTTCAACTCTCCATCTCCTCAAAACTTGGCTAAGTGCAACCATGGCAGAAGACAGGCTCATCGGCCTTGCATTGCTGCACATTCATCGTGACATAACTACAAACATCGATTCGGTAATCACAAGATTTGCTAAACAAAATAGACGAGTTGATTTTGTTATATAAACAATCGTTTTTATATAACAGGTATGAAGATGTAAATATGTACAGTTGTAACAGAACATAATAATTGCAATAAAGATATTTTCAGTATTGAATAAAATGAAAAACAAAAACACCTGTTTTTCAGTTAAAATTCGTAAAGTTTTATTTGTCTGGTTATTGTGTTTTCGTTTTTTGAGTTTGCAAATAATTTGGTCTCTGTTTGGGGAGGGGGGGGGGGGGGGGGGCATTACCCCTGTGACCCCCCCCCCTTTGAATCCGCGCCTGGCATGAGCAACTTTCATCATCCCCTTTATCATTGATGAAGGTTGAATAGTCGATGAATTTACAACATCTGAACTTGAAAAACACATACATTACTGTATAATTCTCACTTACCTAAGTTGGAGCATGCTGAGCAATAAACTTGGCCTTGTTAACGTCATCAATAACGGCCAGTCTTGCTTTGTATGTTGGGCATATCAGTTTACCTTCTTCCCATGTGGCTCTATCAGAAAAGAAAATGAACTCTGTATCTTTGTATACATAGGTTTCTGTTACTGATACAGAGCCATTATTCTCACCATCATCCTCTGAAACTAGAAAATTTACAGGACTTAAAATATTTATTTAAACTGACGTTAATGTAGCTCCTACTTCAGGCATGTGCAACTACTTGGAACACAAGGTGAGCCAACCACAGAGGACTTGCAGGCATTGTGGGTCCTACTTACAAATGCATAATATTTTCTCAATAATGCAGTAACTACATTCAATGAAGAGACTCGTTCATCACAAATTAACATTGCAAAAACACAAATGAGAATATTTTAATGATAACCAAAAATTTTACTTACAAAAGAAAATAAGAAAATACATGTGTATTTAGGCCTACTTTCCATTTTAATGGGAAACTTGGCCCTTTGTGTTCTGAACCAGTGTCTCAATGTTCGGTGGTACACTGGATGTCACAACGCAGAAGGTGTTTTCAAGGTGGAGATCAGTTATCCTAACCCTCCCTTTGGATTTAATCCGCTTAATGCTTGAGAAGAGTTGCTAACATAGAAACGTGCTGCCAAACATTGTCATCCTCCTTAGGTTAGGGTACTTCTTGCATGGAAAGTATTTCACATAAAACTCTTGTAAGCAGGTGCCTTTAAACCACTGGTTCTTAACCAATGCTCCGCGAGTGCCTCGGGACAGGTTACACAGAATATATCAGAAGTCTCCTACTTCCTTTAGCTTCTGGGGGTTTCTGATTTCTATCGGCTGTATTCCATTATCTTTGTTTTACCTTTTTTTCCATCATGAATCTTTCCTTAAGACCGAGTCCATACCCTTTAAAACCTCATTCAAATCCTCTGGTAAATGGGTCTAATATGACAATGTCATCAGCAAATCTCAGAGAAGCGGCTTCGGTGGCGTAGTTGGTAGCATGCTGAGCTTCTATTCCCAAGAACGCGGGTTCAAACCTGGCCGAAGTCGTCGGATTTTTTAAGAGAGTTAAAAATCCCTCAGTATGCCTTCCTTCGGAAGGGAAGTAAAGCCAGCGGTCCCATGTCATAGATTTATGGCATGAAAAAAAAAACCTTCCACTAATTACACTTGTGGAAGCTAAAATTTGTAGGTTAGTTTGATAACGCTCTATTAGTTCCAACTTTCGCCACGGGTGCTGACTGCGATGGCATTTAGTAGCCGCGTCCGCAGCTAGGTGTCGTGGATGGTAGCATTTGGTGGCAAAAGTAGGAAGTACTTGAAAAAATTAATCGTCTGCAGTCCTTCTAATTGTCAGTAGTAACTCTTCAGTCGGTCTACACGAATATATATACAGCAATATGTAAATAACACTCCTAGAAAAATATTACAAGTACCGTATTAGTTATGATCACTATTACAATGAGGCAATTTTAGGATGATCATAACTAATACATATAATTTACATATTATATACCGTACATTGCACCCCATCCAGTCATTGGACAAATTCGTGTTGACTGACTGAAGAGTTACGACTGACAGTTTGTACAGTCAACACTGAAGGAATGGCTTCAAAACTTTACATTTATTCCTTGTTAGCTATTAATCATAGCTTCATGCTGAATATATTACATGTAAGAATATAGCAGAAATGAGTTTAGTTCCTGTTACCCAGGAAATTCCCCAATTGTCAGTAATTCAGGAGGATACAATGGCAAATACACAATAAAATACAGAAATTTTGAGACCAAAGATGCATGGTAAAAGTATCCTTTCAGCTCCAAACTGTAGCCCATGCCCCAGTATTCACGATGGTATCAATAACTGAGGTGCCTAGAATCAAAACCCTCCAAATCCATTCCTTCAATTTTTTGGCAAAGTGGGAAAAACTGCCACAAACGAACCAATACCCAAAAGGAAATACTTCTTTCACTAAAAAATTAATTAATTCTTTTTAAAAACAGTGACGAAGTATGAAACTGATCCCCGAGATAGTTATAAATTTATTTAGAAAAATATAAAGCAATAATTCGGATTTGGCGGGGTTTGTTACTAAGATTTGGTTTTGGCAGGTTTTGATACCAAAGAGCCCCAATAAATTTGAAGTTGCAAAGTGATTGTAGAAACTGCGTAAGCTTTACTAAGAAATTAATATTTTGAATGAAAGTTAGCTTAATTTAGGTTATAAAATAAAAAATTGTGAGTATCATTTTTGTGTTTATTTGCACAAAGATTATTGACTAGTAAGAATAAACAGAAAAAGAATAAAACTAATATTACTCATTCAAGATTTGATTGCCGCTGAGCGTGGCTGTGCCAGCGTTTAGGTTTATTGTAGCATGAGCCCCGCGGGGCGAAGTGGAGGACACAGCGATGACAGAGTGCAGTCTGCACATAGGTCAAGAGTTATTGTGTCACATAAGCGTCATAGGAGCTCATGGCACCATGGACAATTAGTTAGTTATTGTTGTTTTAAGGGGCGGAACTACGATGAACAGTTAAACGATGACTGAAGGTACTGGAGCTGAGTCATATCCTACTCGCGTAACAGTAGGCTACGCAAAGAATAGTTCCCATCTCCACCGCCGGCAATCAATTCGTGAAAGGGTACTGAATAATAATTATCAGGGAAAAAGTCAAATTAAATTCATGTTCAATTCATATGGTTCAGGTTCTTAGAGACAAAACAATCGTCATTCAACTATTAAATCACATTCTTTATTGGAAGTTCTAGCTACAAAATGTCTCTTTCTACCACAACCTCAATAGTAGTTTCACAATCTTCATCATTCCCTTCATGTTTGCCACGACTTTCCAGATTGTAATAAAACTGCAGCACTTCATTTTCCCTCCATCTTTCTCCAAAATGCTTCGAAAGCAGTCTCGAAACATCTTTCACTTCTTGTTCCTGAAGGACAACCCCTCTGTTAATGTATTCTGGCTGTACGTGAGTCATATCAAAATCAGGTCTCGTGACACGTTTATGTTCGCAAATGTCAGTTCTGTGGAAAACTTCACCCCGGACCAAAATGTTATTGTTCTTCTTGTTCTTTGTCAATACAAATTATTTTTATCGGAAAGTATAACAACATAAACCATTCTGATCACGTCAGGCAGGCGTACGTTCTCAGACTAATGCTGTTAGGTAAAGAGTAAACACTTCGCAAAGCATCATGGAAGGTAAGATGGCCCAACTGAGTGCTCCTATTGGCTGATGTGGATGTGGCGGGTTTTGTAACCCAAAATGGCGAAACTGTCTTTGGACTTGGAGGATATTGCAACTAAGCCTCAACTTTGACTTCGTTTTACAGTAGGATGTAGCGGGTTTTGTGACAAAATAATAGTTTTAATGAATTTTGCGCATCCAAAGCTATAAGAAACAATGCTTATCTCAATTTTCATAAAATATGGATTTAGCGGGTTTTAATTCTAGGCATCTCAACTCATCATCATCATCATCATCATCATTGGTTTGCAGTCCTAAGACTGGTCAGTTGCCATAAAAACATGTCCAGATCGTCCTGTCAATTGCCGCTTCCTTCATTGAATTATAATTCTGTGCTTGGGTGTCGTTTAGCATTTGTTTAAGGAAGGTATTTCTAGGTCTTCCTCGTGGATTTTTTCCCTCAATGAACCCTTCTGCCACAGTTCTCATTAAATTGAAGTGGCGCATTGTGTGACCCCACCATGCGAGACAACGTTTACGGATTGTGCGTAGGATTGATCTCCGTTGGTTCACGGTGTCGAGAACCCTTTTGTTCGATATCCTGTCTCTCCACGTCACATTTATCATATTACGACAGCACCACATCTCAAAGGCTTCAAGACGGTTCTTTTCATTTTTATTTAGTGTCCACGTTTCACAGGCATACAACGCTACTGTCCATACAAAAGCATGTAGCATTTTCATTCGGAGGGAAAGCTTAAGCCGACTGGTACACAGTAATCTCCTCTTTTGCATAAAAGCTAGTTTTGCCTGAGCAATGCGGCATTTAACTTCAGTGGTGCACCTTCCGTCCTCTGTAATCTTTTGACCTAGGTAAGTGAAGGATTTGACTTGTTGTATGTCTGAGTTATTAATCTTTATTCGAAGAGGTTTAGGGAGTTTTGAGACTGTCATGCATTTGGTCTTTGAGGTGTTTATTTTCATGCCGTATTTCTGCACCGTTGATGCAACTCTTGACAACATTGCCTGCAAAGTAGATGGGCTACCAGCTAGAATGGCCTGATCATCTGCGAACTTAATTACATTTATGGGAATTCCATTGATCTTCATACCTAAACCTGTGTCTTCTAAAGCTTCTGCTATCATCAACTCACCAAAAGCATTAAACAAAATTGGGGAGAGAGGACATCCTTGTCTTACTCCTTTTCTGATAGGAACTGGATTAGTAAGACCTTCTCTTAAACGTACAATTGCATTTTGACCATTGTAGAGGTCCCATATGAGTGTAATGAGTTTTTCTTCGACTCCTATGTTCCTTAATAATGGGAATAGTTTATGCCAAGAAACTCAATCAAATGCCTTTTCGTAGTAAATGAAGCATATATACAGATTTCGGCTCCTGCTCATCATACGTTCTCCGAGGACTCTAAGAATGCCAATGGCATCTCGGGTACCAACTCCTCGACGGAAACCAAACTGTGTTTCTTGGATGTAGCCATAGACTGCCCCTTCTACTCTTTTATTTATGATTTGGATCATAATTTTGGATGCATGAGGAACCAAACTAATTGTTCTGTACATACTGCAGTTGGTTGCATTTGCTTTCTTTGGTAAAGGGACCATGATGGAGTTTCGAAATTCAGATGGCCAAATACCCTTTTCGTAGATTAATAACTCATATACCATCAATTAGTGGAGAAGTGCTGTTTCTGAAATACCGTATACAATTAATTTCATATTCAGTATACTATAGTTGAAGAAAGACTACAGTTAATGTCCATAACACATACTCAGTTTGATATAAATATTGTGGTGCTTGACAGGTTTCTGTATTTACTGAGTTTCAAAGTCAGCAAGATCCTTATCATGGCATTGCTGTTGTTTCATTTCAGGGGTTTGGACATCATGGTCATCTATTTGTGTGTGTGTATATATTTTTATTTTGTTTTTGATTTTTTAAAGTCTGATAGCCTGTGTTATTGTGGTGCCTGTCATAGAGTGCCTATGTGTGTATGTGTAGCCTAATTCAGATGAAGATTAAGAAGGAGGTGGCCATGGTCTGAAGTTAGGAACCATTTGCCTGGAGTAGAAATGGGAAACAACGGAATACCACTTCCAGGATGGCTCTTCTCAGTTTTTCCTCACGAGGCTGAGTGTACCCCTTTTCAGCCCTCAGACCAGAATTAAATTTCTTGACAGTGCCAGGAATCAAACCCGGACCTCCAGGGCAACATCCAAGAATGCCAGCCACTACACCATAAAGTGGACGATCTTTATCATGTCTTTATACCTATATTACTGTAACAGTCAATAAAGTGAACTAATCGTGAGGCTGCATTACTTGGTGACTACAGACTTACAGCATAGTGCTTCCCTCACCTTGAAGTTTGAGAGCCATAATGGCTGGCAGTAATATCACAAGCAATGCACTCATTGTTCTCAGCAGCACTGGTCATAGCAAATAACTCACCGTATCATACTGTTATGAAAATAACATCCTTGTTTTGATTCTACTTATAACAGACAGTGCAGAACTCTATTTGTACTATGTGGATACTATTATTACAATGATACCAGCACATGCATAAGCAATAAGGGGAATTACCTCTCAAAGTTTCAACTTTTAGGCAAAAAGAAAAAGCTTTTGTTGACTTTCTAAGGTTTCAGTGTTTATGTGCACGTAACTTTTAATTAGTTGTCAGATACCAAGATCATGAAGGAAGAAAGCAAAATGGGATTACTTGTCAATGATGAGAAAACTAAATATATGATCATTTCACGCCGACAGGATTTTGATGCCACTGTTAGTATTGACGGGCATACGTTTGAACGAGTGGGGAAATTTAAATACTTGGGCTTGATTTTATCTAGTAAAAGTGAGATTGAAAAAGAGATCCAACAAAGGACTATTAGCGCCAATAGTACCTTTTATGCTCTCAATAACTTATTTAAGTCACAATTAATTTCACAAAACAGCAAGGTTAAGTTATACATGACACTAGTGAAACCGGTTCTGTTATATGGATGCGAGTCAAACAATGGAAGAGCGCATTTGTGCATTTGAGCGGAAAGTGCTCAGAAAGATATATGGACCTATTTACAATAGGGAAGAAGGAAGATGGGAAAGGAGGGAAAAAGAGGACTTATACCAACGGTTTGGGAAAGCTGATGTGGGTAGGATCATCAGAGGAAGACGACTCCAGGGGATGGGACATATCGTAAGAGCTGTGGAATCTATCCCTAACAGAGTGTTCAATGCTCAGCTGATTGACAAACGCCCAAGAGGCCGTCCAAGGACGAGATGGAAGGATAGGATGATGAGAACGTTGCAGCAGGTGGAACCAACATAAGTACTGGATGATGCAATAGATAGAGAAAAATGGAACGGCATTTGTAACAAATGCTTGAGATTGTGATCGGGATAATGCCTCCTGTGTGATTGAGTAGGATAGTGTTATGTAATATTGTATACCATATTTGATGTGTTTGTTATGTTCCTTTGTTTTCTGTCATGGGCCTTAATGGCCTGTTATGTACAATAAATGATGATGATGATGATGATACCAAGTTAATACATGTTCGGGGAACTATACACCTTTATATAAGTATTAAATAGGTTTTTCTTTCTATTTAAAATTGTTTATCTTCTAGAAAAATGAAAATGAACATATAGATATTTTATTCAATTAATTCCAAAGAGCCATAGGCTCGTACAGAGGAATTGTACAGTAATATGTGTGTTTACACACCAAGGAAGAAAATTCTGAAGGTAACACAAATTGATGAATAAGGACATAGGCCTATTATAAGGTTGATACCATATCTAAGATTGTTTAGACCAAGGTCCCTTAAAATGATAAGCACAGGATTTTTAATCTTATACATAACTTAACTTATTTGATGTATTAAGATGCATCGAATTTTTCCCACAATACTTCCATAGTTTTCCTCTTAAATACCTACAAAGTTAGTGCACTTTTTACTTCATCAGGAAGTTTATTATATGACTGTGATGCAGAGAACTTGAAACTATTTCTACCATATTTAGAAGAGTGAATGATATATAAGGCTACGTCCTTCGCATGCCTAGTTCCATAAGAATGATTGTCTGAGTTCAAGATGTAGGGAGAGCTATAGAGTATTGTGTTGTGTTTAATCTTGTATATTAGCATAGCTGCTCGGAGTTCTGCACTTATGCTGAGGGGTAGAATTTTACTTTTGATGTACAGATCTTTTACTGGAGTGCAGTAAGGAAGGTTAAATATGTTTCTAATAGCCCTATTCTGAATAGTCATTAAATCATTCAGTGTGGATTTCCTGCAGTGAGCCCAAATAACATTTAAATATTGGAGCTTGCTATGTACAAGTGAATAGTAGATTTGTTTTACAAGGTTTAGGGGAATAAGATACCGAAGTTTCCTTAGGATCCCCACTACAGGTGAGAGTTTCTTAGCAATTCGTTCAACGTGTTCAATCCAGGTCAGGTGTTTGTCGATGATTAGACCTAAATACTTTGCCTGATTAACCTCTTTTATTTCAATATTATTTATATATATTTTGTCATGTGTGATTTCTTTCATGCTTTGTTTTGAAATTACCATGTAATTGGTCTTCTGTAGGTTCATTGTTAATTTATTGGCCTGGAACCATTGTGAGAGAGTATTTATATCTTGTTGCACATTTTGTATGATTTCAATTATGTCTTTCCCAGTGTAGAAGATATTTGTATCATCTGCATACAATTTGATATGCCCTCTCAAATTACATTCCACAATATCATTTATATACATTAAGAATAATGTAGGTCCAAGTATAGATCCTTGTGGAACGCCATGAGTTATATATTTTCCTGAACTTATGCATTTATTCAAAGCTACGTGCTGCTTTCTTCCAAGAAGGTAGCTTTGGAACCATTTTAGAGCTATACCTCGGACACCAGCATTTTCTAATTTTGACAACAGTATTTTATGATCTACTGTATCAAAGGCTTTTGTGAGATCAATAAATAACCCAACTGCCATATTATTTTTGTCAATAGTTTCTTGTAGCATTGTTATTAGGTCAATAGTTGCTGCCTCAGTACTAGATTTTTCCCTGAATCCATATTGCATATTATGAAAGAATGTATTCTTGTTCAGAAATGAAAGCAATCTTGTTTTTACCACTTATTCCAGAATTTTTGAAACTACCGATAAAATAGAAACAGGTCTATAATTATTTGGATTTCTTTTGTCACCACCCTTAAATATAGGAACTACTTTGGCCACTTTTAAGTCATCTGGTATCATGCCAGTAACTAAGGACTCATTAATCATTTCAACCAAGATTTTAATAAATGATTGCATATTGTTTTTAATGAAATTTGTCTTGATCCTATCTAAGCCACAGCTCTTTTTATTCTTTAAATTTGTGATGATGGACTTGACCTCTGCTTCATCTGTTGGATATAAGTAGAGGGAATTTGACTGCTTGTGGTCCTTACTGAGGATTTCCTTCTGTTCAGGAATAGCTTTTGCTAGACTTCCAGCAATGTTTGTGAAGAACAAGTTGAATGATTCGCATAGCTCTTGATTGTCTGTGATAATTTTGTTGTCTATTTCAAGTGAAGTGCATGTCTCAACTGTTGGTTTTTTGTTGTGTATGATTTCTTTGATAGTCTCCTAAGTTTTTTTGGAATTGTTTCCATATGTTCTGAATTTTTCTGAGTAGTAATTTGACTTTAGTCTTCTTTTTAAGTTTGTTACACTATTCCTGCATCTACAGTATTCTTGGTTCATATCATTATTATTTTTGTGAAGGGGATTTTTGAGCTTTACATGCAGACTGTCTTGTTGTTTTATAAGTGTAAGGAGTTCAGCTGTGACCCATGGTAAGTTAGTAGTCTGTCTTTTATTGTTAGTTTTGTTTGTTATTTTTCTTTGACTATGCCTGTTCCTTAGATTCAATTGTTTGATGAAAGAGTTATATAGAGAGTTAACAGTACTGTTTGCATCATTATGGGAATCAGCGTTTATAGATATATTAGTTTCAGGAGTGTGTTGCCTATCCCAAGAGTCCTCGTGTGTTGTTGATTTTGTCGAGTTATGTGACTGAGTGTACGTGCTATAATTGGTCTTGGAAATATCAAGAATTAATATACTGTGATCACTAATATCATTGCTGACATTTGATATTTTATAACTTAATTCTGAATTGTTTAGTGACACGTGATCTATTAAGGTAGCTGCAGTGTCACAAAGTCGTGTAGTATATTTAGTGTTGCACTGTTTAAACCCATAGCATGCTATTAGATTTAGATATTTCCTTCTTAATTGATCATCAGCTAGGATATCAATGTTGGTATCTCCGAGGAAGATGCATAATTTATTGTTTATCTGGCTAAGAAAACTTTCAAATGAATTTAAGAAGGGTATGGCATTGCTTCTATTGGGGTTAAATGCTGCAATAATATCAATGCTTTTATATGTTGGCCTATTACTTTTAACATCATCTCTGAATACCTCAATCCACATCAAACTATGATTCATTTCACACTTTCTTTTAACATTCACTTTCCATTTGTGTGATACATAAATACCCAGACCCCCACCAACTTTGTCATCTCTATGAGCAAACACACTTGTGAAATTGTTGAAGTTATAAAAATCTGCCTCATTACTTTTCACCCAGGTTTCTGTAACTACCAATACATCTATCTGGCCTATCATTTGCAAGAGAATTTCAATGTCATCAAGCTTATTCCGAATACTTCTGCTATTAATGTACAAACACCTAACCTCTCCACCTAATTCTAATGAGTTTATGCATGCACTTATATTACAGTCCTGTTGCATGAACTCATCCAAACAGTTGTACTTATGTTCACTGCACTGTACTTCACCTAGGTGTCCACTTGTAGTCAGCGCTTTCTTCTCTCTAAACAATAAGATATCATCACTCGTTCTAGCAATTAGTTTTCCGAGAGTAAAAACTTGGCAACTCTGTTTAAAAGTTTTCCAAATTTCATTGTTCCTCTTCTATTGAGGTGGAGACCATCATAAGCAAGGTCCCTGTCTTGTAACCAAGAGTTCCCTTCTAAAAAAATAATGTTTTTTTCACTACACAACCAATCCAGTGTTGAATTCACGGCATTAATGTATCGTGAGTCTATGTCACGTCTTTGTAATACACCACTAACACACACTTTCGAACTCGGAAAGGCACTCTTCACTTCGTCCACGAGCTTGTCCATGTCATTCATAATGTGAGTTGGTGTTGGAGAACTGTTCAAGCAATGATATTTACTTACCTAGAATTTGCACAATATGCTAAAATAATATACTTGCCTTTAACGTTCTTAATAAGCAAGGTACTCTGCCCCTATATGCCAGTTTCCAGCTTGACTATACATCAAGAACTGGTACCTTCCTTGACAAAAATATAAAGGGGTAGCTAAAGACAAAGGGACACTAAAGCAGCACAAGGGTTTAAGTGGCAGTAAGGTGACAACCAAGCTTGAACTTGTACAATGGCATCTAAGGGCAGTTAAGTGGCATTAAGGGACAATATGGCATCTAAGGGGCACAAAGTAGACAAAGTGGCAAATTAGGTGTAATTATGCAGCACTAGGGAAAACAAGGTGGCAAATTAGGAAAACCTTCTAAGGTGATATTGAACTGCTTCAGTAAGTGACAGGAAATAAGATGGCAAATTAAGAGCAATTTCTATAGTGGTATTTAAGTGACATCTAAGGAGGAAATTAAGATAAGTGGTAAATTAAGAACAACTTCTAGCTAGCGGGCAAACCTATTGCCCCAGATACAGCCAGCAGCAAACCGTCGAGTCGTGTTGAGTTAAGACTTCTGAGAAGGGTGGTTGTGTTTGGAGTTTCCCTGGAAGTGCAACTCGGGTTTTCTTCATTTCGCCTGTGAAACACAGTCAATTTAAGATTGGACGGAAGGGGGATTTGAGTTTCATTCACCTCGCCATTCCCTGGAAGTGCAACTTTCATTTCGCCTGTGAACTTTTCATTCCGCAAAATTCACAATTTAAGATTGGAAGGGGGATTATATTATATTAAATTATACTGATTGGCGTATAATCTCTACTTAGTATTACAAAGTCCCCGATTCTTGGATGTCACGGGTAATCTCGAGAACCACTGGATGGATTTTGATGTGGTTTTCACCATTCTGTAAAGGATATCTCCAGGAAGGTTTTTGTAGAAAATAATTTATTTATGATCAAAGGAAGCCAATCAGTAACGATTTCTGTGAAAAAGTCGAACGAAAAACCTGGCGTCTGTGCGCTTTTTAAGGTTACACTGGGCAAACCATTAAAAATATCAATATACTATGAGTGTAAGAATTGGTCAGCATGAAAAGTTCTACAAAAAATGCCGGGAGAGCATCACCTACTATAAGTGTTTTTAGATTGGACAGAAGGGGGATTTGAGTTTCATGCACCTCTCCATTCTTAAATTACGTCTGACAAGAATTCGTTGCACATGCATCTCCATGATAATATAATTAATAGTGCAGTCAGTGATTTTAACCCATCATGCTAAGACGTAAAACGGATATAGGTCGTAGTTCATTGACATCGAAAATAAAGGCGCTTATCACGTAATGCATTCATAACTGTTCCCGGGCGAAGCCGGGGCGGGTTGCTAGTTAATAATAAAAACAAAGTGAGTGAAGAAATAAATAGGAGGATTATTAATGGAAGCTGGCTCCGTGGTGTTGTGGTAGTGCGCCTGCCTCTCACCCAGAGGCCCCGGGTTCGATTCCCGGCTCCGTCAGGGATTTTAGAAACTGACATGAGGGCTGGAATGGGGTGCACTCAGCCTCGTGAGGACAATTGAGTAGCTGTCAGTCAGTGAGGCTGCACCCTGATCACGAAAACCAAGATTAACGGCCGAGGGGACCCGATGCGCTGATCACGCATCACCCCAATATCTGCAGGCCAAATGGCTGGGCAGTAGTCGCTTGGTAGGCCTACTCCCTTCACGGGCTGTAGTACCAGGGGTTGTTATTATATTATTATTAATGGAAACAGAGCCTATTTTGCCAATCTGAAACTCATTAAGTCGCAATTGTTGTCGCATAGAACAAAACTCAAAATTTACACAACCTTGATCAGACCAGTGTTAACTTAAGGCTCAGAAACATGGAATATGTCGGTTCAGGATTGCAATAAACTTAGAGTGTTTGAGAGGAAAATAATATGGAGAATTTATGGTGCTGTTTTGGATGGAGGAGAATGGAGGATACGAACTAATAGATGAAATCCTCAAAAGCGAAGACGTTGTTCGATATATAAAATCACAAAGACTACGATGACTGGGCCACATTGAAAGGATGGAAGACAAAAGAACACCAAAGATTATATATAAAGCCAGAATGGAAAGAAGACGACGCCCTGGTAGACCAAGGAATCGATGGAAAGATGAAGTGGAGGTGGACTTGCAAACAATGAACGTAAGACCCTGGAGAACAGCTGTCCAAGATCGAGATCGATGGAGGCCAAAGCTCATACTGGTCTGTAGTGCCAGATAAAGAAGAAGTTTTCATGGATATTTGGCCCCGTTCTTATGCTGTTTTATGGGAATATAGAATGCAAATACATTTGCCATTGATAGCACAATGTTTTTTGATATCCGTATTGGTAGATGAATGCAAAGTATAAAATATATGCCAATCAATACTAAAACAAATATATCTATTATATATTGTACATGTTTCGACCTGGTTGGTTGGTTCCCCAGTTTAGGGGCTGCGACAATGCGGTCATGTAGTCCCGTGTACTTTGGGTGTGTGTGGAATCTGTCTGATAACCAGTGTTAATTGTGATGGCTGTATTAGTGTGTGTATCTGTTTTTAGGTAGATTTCATTAGAAAGCTAACTATTGCAATGGGTACCATGTTTCGACTTCCGGAAAATTTCGACATATCTTCGCGTTTCACATCCCCCAGACCCCAAAACCACCGTCAGTTCAAAAGTTTATATATAATTTATGTATATATGTATCTATATATATATATATATCAGTTTCTTGTGGACACGATAACTGCCGTAATTTTTCACCAATCACTTTGAATTTTTTACATAATATGTATCCCTATAAAATCTCGGTCGAGTTCGTTAATGGGCAAAATCGGTCGAAGGGGGTGAAAATGGGGGGGCTTTTTTCGAAAAAAGTGAAATTTCGCTATAACTCTCTTAATACGTGAAATATCGAATCCATTCAAAGTTCATAATATGTGTCGGATAAGGGCCAAAAATTTATGTCAAATAAGTTTTTTGATAGCACCAACCATTGACCATAGGGGTGGAAAAAAGTGGGTTTTTCGGGAATCATTAATCATATCTCTCTTAATAGGCACAATATCAAAACCGTACAAAATGGAAAATATTCCCCTAATAATTACCTAAAACTTTTGTCTGAAAGAATTTTTGATATGACCCACCATTACGCCAAGGGATGAGAAAAATGATTTCGGAATTTTAAAAAATGCCAAGTGCCATCAGAGGTTACCATAACAACGCTTTAAATTGATAAGGGATGATCTATCCGAGGTTGCCAAGACAACGCCATTGACGAGATCACATTCATTTTTAGCCTACTTTTCAAAAATGAGGAAAAAGTAGACTTATAAGATATATCCGGGAAAATGTGACTGTCCTTCTGTCTGTCTGTCTGTCCTTCTGTCTGTCTGGCTGTGTGTGTGTGCCCCCCCCCATCAACTCCCATATTTGAAAATGATGTCAGTGCTACCAACTGCTGAAAAAACGCACTAGAAATTTGTCTGGCTGTGTGTGTGTGTCTATCAACTCCTATACGGCTGCAGCAAACGGAACCAAATGTAGTATGAGTAAAGATGAATACCGGAATATCTCACGCCCATATTTGAAAATGATGTCAGAGCTACCAACTGCTGAAAAAACGCACTAGAAATTTGAGCTCCATGTTGGATATCTTGGAAGGTATACATGGGAGATATTCTAAAATTGGCACACATGTAGATAATACTATTTCAGTTTAATTTCCAGGTGGCCATACATGACAGCGTTGCCAAAATAATTTTAAGCCTTCTGATAAGTCCAATTTTTAAATGCATATAGCTTCTACACTATGAATTGGATTTAAACCAAATTTTGTATGTAATATGTGTACATAAACATATATGACTGAGTGTATTCTTAAGAGCCACCAGGGCTGCCAACTGTTAATAATTGCTCTCTATTTTGTATCCAAATATATCAGAAAGTATGCAAGCCGACAGCTTTAAACTATGCACACGTAAATTACCCGACATTTTACATTAATTTGGAGTAACTTATATACGTCAGTTCTACCAAGCCTGCTGATAGGACCAATTTTTAAATAACTTACATGTAACTTCTATACCAACAAATGGATTTCATCCAAAATTGGCACAAAAATATATAATATTTCAGATTATTTCTGACCAGCACTCGCATGTCATTGTTGCCAACATGCTTTTACGTGTACTAATAGATCCAATGTCTAAATCCATGTAACGTCCTTTGGACTTCACATTTTGTATTCTGTACCTTAGGAGATGGAAGTAAGAATATATTCAGTCACCAGAGCTGCCAACTGTATTGCTCTATTAGGCTACATTATGCCTAGTATACCTTATTTCGAACTAATTAAGACATTTCGATATTACCCACTTAATTTCGTCATTATTCTAGATAGGTTCATATACTGTAGATTAATCTATGGCATGAATCATACTTTTAAGAAAAGTAGGCTCTTTAGTTCGTCACGGAACTTCTTGTTCCATCTGACTATGTGGGAAGCGGCTAACTGGTAGCATGCTGAACTTCTATGCCCAAGGTGCTGGTTCAAAGCCGGACAAAGTCGCCGGATTTTCTAAGAGTGCTAAAAATTCGTCAGCATGCTTTCCTTCGGAGGGGAAGTTACAACGTTCGTTGCAAGTTGCTGGTTGCGGTGGCATCTAGCAGCCAAGTTCACAGCTAGGTGTCGTTGATGTTAGTATTTGGTACAAAATTAGGTACTACTACTTAAAATTGACCGTCTGCAGACCTTACCTGAATTACAGACTAATACAGTCATCACAAATAACACCGTTTATCAGACAGATTCTACTCACACCCATGTACACGGGGTTACATGACCACCTTGTCGCAGCCCCTAAACTGAGGAACCAACCAACATCTCTGCGGGAGATAAAATTTTGCGTGAAGAAGTAGCAGACTGTTAGATATTTACACATTAGTTCCAAACCTTGCATAAGGACAGTGTGATCACAAGTATAAAAATTAACCCCAAATGACAAGAAGGTCCCCATAAGACAGTAAAATGTTAAAAGTATGCATAGAAAGACGAAAAAATGTTAACTAACCTCCAATTGTAAAATACTTTCTCGCAATAAATGAGGTCTGATCCTCCTACGAAAACCTGCATATTTTGCCTATTAATTATAGCCTATCCCCTAGTTTGCCCGGTGAAATCTACCTCCGCCTTCCGGCGTGCCGAGAGGAATTTTTAAATTCAAGTAAGGACTGCAACTTTGAATTTTTCAAATAGTTCCTACTTTTGCCGCCAAATGCCACCGTCAACGACTACTAGGCCTAGTTCCGAACTAAGCTACTAGACGCCACCGCAGTCGTCTCTTGGCAACGAACGTAGGAACCTAAAAGCGTTGTTTACTTCCTAACCTATACAATTTAGCTTCACACAGGTGTAATTAGTGGAGAGTTCTTTAACATGCCATAAATCTATGACATGGGACCGCCGGCTTTACTTCCCCTCCGAAGGAAGGCATACTGAAGGATTTTTAACGCTCTTAAAAAATCCGACGACTTCGGCCGGGTTTGAACCCGCTATCTTGGGCACAGCAGTTCAGCATGCTACTGACTACGCCACCGAAGCCGCCAATTAAATAATAAGAATGGATATTCTTACAATGTAATATTAAATGTAAATAAAATATTTGTTGATATTCGGCACTTGTTTTCTCTAAATTATTTAATTTTCTATATGAATTTTTGAATTTTTAATATAAAGCCCAATATTTTTTTACACATTATTACAAAATTTCTGGTTTTTCTATCTGTATTTTGAAAAAAGTTTAATGTGAAGTCCAATATTATATTTTATTTACATTTAATATTACATTGTAAGGATATCAATTTTTATTATTTCATTCCATTCATTTAATTACAATTTATCACATAAATATTTTTCATATCAAACAAGCATTAGACTTAAATACAGGCGGCTTCGGTGGCGTAGTTGGTAGCATGCTGAGCTTCAATGCCCAAGATCGTGAGTTCAAATCCGGCCGAAGTCGTTGGATTTTTTAAGAGAGTTAAAAATCCCTCAGTATGCCTTCCTTCGGAGGGGAAGTAAAGCCGGCGGTCCCATGTCATAGATTTATGGCATGTTAAAGAATCTTCCACTAATTACACCTGTGTGAAGCTAAATTATATAGATTAAGAATGTAAACAACGCTCTTAGGTTCCTACGTTCGTTGCCAAGAGCCGACTGCGATGGCGTCTGGTAGCTAAGTTCTGAACTAGTAGTCATTGACGGTGGCGTTTGGCGGCAAAAGTAGGAACTATTTGAAAAATTCAAAAGTCTGCAGTCCTTACTTGAATTAAAAAACAGATAACATACACTATTACAGTCATCGGTTATCAGACAGATTCTACACACACCCAAAGTACACGGGGCTACATGACCGCGTTGCTGCAGCCCTTAAACTTAGGAACCAACCAGGACTTAAATACAACTCTAGTATTTTATTTTATTTTTAATTGAGCTGAAGAAGAACCCAATGTCAGGTCGAAACATGTACAATATATAATAGATATACCGTATTTGTTTAAGTATTGATTGGAGTATACCGTATTTTAAACTTTGAATTATGGGAACATCACTGCCATAGTTCATGAGAATGTATGGACCACTCTCAAGCCATTTTCTGGGAACCTCATTGTCCTACTAAGAATTGTGGTAGTTTACAAGGATGTTTGCTGTCACTCTTGTGTCGTTTGGTAGCAAATTTGCATACACATAGTTGGTCTCTGGTGCATATATTCCTTCATTTGCTGTGGATATTGCAAGTATGAAAGTGTAGAAGGTTTCCATATATTTTTCCCAGGTATTCTGCTGTAATATGGTAAGCATTTGGATGCATTATCCTTATAATGAATGAAATGAATAGCCAGAGAAAAATATACAGATGAAGACACAAATAAGAGAAAGTATAGTTAATCATTGCACAGTTTTGTTAGTGATAAGTAGGGCCCGGATGTTGATGACATGTCATCTTTTTACTGAGCTGTCTGAAACAATGCTGAAGTACATAGAAACTCCGAACGGGTCCACCCTGTCTTCAAATATGTCATTTTTATTTTGCATTTTTTTGGTGCTATTTTTCCATTTTAAGAGCATTCTTTTAAGATTGGTAAATTCTTTTGGTCTTATTTTAGAGAAATCGGCCTTTTGAGGTCATTTATTTTCCAATTTAGTCATGTCACTGCTTTATATGAGGGAGTTATGTCTCTCAGAATTAAGAAGAAGTTAGCAGCTGATACAAGATAATTTAAAATATTGAAATATTGATTCCATTTCCATAATCAACCGGGTGGAAACTAGTCTTAGCAACAATCATGGCGAAAGTGCTGTGGGTATTGCATCAAAACTGAAAAAAATGCCGGACAAAAACACCAGGTATAAAACATTATGCAAAATCTCAGACATTTTTTTTGGTGAAAACTACTGCATGGATGGAATTGAGGAGGATTTAGCAGCAAACGACCTTCCTCATTTCAAGTATGCTCCGATCACATCAGTTGATGTTGAACGCAGCTTTTCGAGACATAAAAACATGTTGGCTGATAACCGCAGATCATTTACATTTGACAACATCGGAAATAACATTCGTAGTGCAGTGCAACTCGGACTAAAGTGAACATAAATCTTTTGTTAAGTGCTAGAAATCTATTTTGATTGACTTTTCAGTTTGAGCAAGATTTCATTTTTGAAATATTGGTGAGTTTATTATTATAAGGTCATTAGCTCCATTTTATAGTGCATTTTTCAAATTTTTAGGACATTTATTACAGTCATTTTTGAAAAATGTTAAGTGTATTTTTTTAAACTTTTTTATGGCATCAACATCTGGGCCCTAGTGATAAGATACACATACAGTACATATTAATTTGAGACTGTTTTGCCTTATAGCATCCAGTCTGGTCTGCAAGCCTCTAATTACGAACAAGTCGCCTCCGTGATCTCCTATTAGCAGTTAGCACTGAGGCCTCCTCTGCTTCTACACCTCTCACTTTGAAATTGTTCAATATTGAATCTAACCAATACATCATAGGTCTACCTCTGCTTTTCTTACCCTCTACAGCCGAACTCATTAACCTGTTACATAATCTCTCCTCCCCAATTTTTTTCACATAACCCCACCATCTGAGACGACTCATATGAAGAGCTTCATCTAATGTGTTCAGTTCTAATTTAGCCTTTATCTCTTCATTACGAGTAGCTTCCTGCCTTTGCTCCGATATATTTGTCCCTGAAATCATTCGTGCTACCCTCATATCCATTACCTCAGCTGATGTATCAGATTTCCTGTGTCTTCCATACAGCAAGGTCGGTCTAAATACAGAGCAATGTGGGGGGAGTTCCATAGCTACACTAACTTCTTTGTTACAGAATACTGTAGATCACAACTGAAAACTCATTACATTGGCCTTTCCACACCTCAACTGATCAGCCTACCCTCAGCATAGCCAATTTCTTCTGGATCGCTCCTGCTCCCTATTCACCAGTCCATGTGACTTTGTAATCTTTCTGAAACATCAGAAGCGAACTATAGGGCAAATACATTTTTGGGTGCCCAAGCAAAATGTCTGACATTTTCAAACTGATAAATAGCATTACTGTGCAGTTCACAAATTTTCATTGAAAGTGAGTGGTATTATCATTATAGATTATTTGTTATACATCTTCTCTGGATTAAAACAACAAATACAGTTAATAGCAGATTTCTGGTGTATAAAAATCAGCTGGAATTGGGAAATAATGGGTGGCTGAAATGAAAGAACATGTTTGTTCTTTGGACATAATATTTTATAATAATAATAATAATAATATTTAATGCAGCCAAATAGCCATAATGCAGTATACATATATACACATTTCACACTCTCATACATAAATAAAATGTAGTCTTTGCAGAAAGAATTTAGGGATGTCCTTCTCTCGGTACACACCAGCACATGGTACCTTTCACACTGCTTTCCACATAATCTGCATAGGCATTCTGTGTCAGCCTTATGGAACTTCTCTGTCTTGCACACACGATGGTGGAAGCCATGAACTGCTAGTCTTGTCACTAGATGGCGAAGGTCATATTCTGCTCTCATCCATTCCTTGTTTATCATGGCATCTGTGGCATAAAAATCTTCCCATATGTCCTTTCTTTTGCCTTCCAGCTCTTTTAGTAAATCTGAGTATGCTGATGTACAGGGTAAAAGCATGTCGAGTCGAAGTTTTTCAATTAGAAAAGGTTCACTTGTCAGAATATAGACCAGTCGATTTGGAGTATATTTTGACAAGCATAATACTTTTTTAAGAAAATTTCCTTTGACGTACTCTAGGTCCTTCAGATTCGTTTTGCCAAGGTGATCCCATATAATCTCTAAACCATACGTCAGTATGGGCAAAATTTTTAAGCGAAAGAGAGTCAAAGCTGTGGTCGATGATAATCGTCTTAAATTTCTTATGCCGTTAATTGCCTTCGTTGCTGCTGCTGTTCGCTCTTTGATGTGCATAGTGTATACAAATCCTTTGTTTTGAAAGGTAATTCCTAGGTATTTAAAATTTGTTACATGTCTTAATGTTGTCTGTTTATATCTGACATTGTCGCTCGCTGTCCGTCTCCCTTCTTTCCTGAAAGTCATTACCACAGTTTTGTCTTCGTTTAAGTTTAAATCATTTCCTTCTGTCCATTTTAGTCAATTTGTCAAAAGCTACCTGTAGGTTTTGTATGCTTGGTGATACTAGGGCCATATCATCAGCGTACATATATATTTTTACATTTTCGGTATCTAGACTTAGATGGTATGGACATGTAAAACGAATGGAGGAGAAGAGGATACCCAGGAGAGTACATGAGACGAAGTGGGAAGGAAAGAGACCGAGAGACAGGTGGCTGAAGGGGGTGGAAGAAAGCGTGAAGAAGAGAGGAGAAGACTGGACAAGGGTGGAGGCTGAGAGATGGTGGGAAGACAGAAGACGTTGGAGAGGCTTGTGTTCCAAACAGACCCGGCCAGTGGCTGGAAACTGTGCAAGATGATGATGATGATGGTATCAATAGCGTTTGGAATTTCAGCTGTGGTTATTATGAAGAGTAGGAGGCTGATTGGATCCCCCTGTAGCACTCCATTTGTTTGCTCAATTGGGTTAGATCTTGTCACCATGTTGTATATTTCAACGATGTTTCTTGCTAGTATGTTCTTTAATAGTCTTGTTTCGTATGTTCTTCCTGTGATCTTCTACTTTTTCCATTATTTTCTTCCTGCTCATTAGGTCAAATGCCTTTGTGTAGTCAACAAATACCGCATGTAGTTTCCCTCCTGTATATCGCAGTTCAGTTTGAATATCATCCTGTAGACATTTTACTACCTGAATTGTTGATCGTCCCTTCATGAAGCCAAATTGCTCTTCTGGAATAGCCCTGCCAGTCATATAATATAACCGTCTTGTTAGTAGACTTGTTAGAATCTTGAAAACTGTACATTCACGGGCTATGCCTCTGTATGAATTAAGATCTCCAGCATCTCCTTTTCCTTTATACAGTACCTTTAGCGTGGCGTGTCGCCATTTATCTGGGATAGTGCCTTTCCGTAAGCATTCATTGAATAATAATGTCCAGCTTTCTATCAAGAAAGGGGCTGTGGCTTTCAGTTATTCATTAAATATACCGTCAGGCCCGCATGCTTTGTTGTCTCTTGTGCGTTAAATTTCATCTTCTATTTCATGATAGGTAAAGGGTTTTATTGGATCGTCTGCCTCATAGGTTTCATTTCCTGATGATGTTGGTCTTGTATCCTTGGCTTGTAGTACTTCTCTAAAATGTGTTTCCCATCTTTCAATGGGTATGTCTCTAGGGAAATGAGGTTGTTTAGATGTAATAGCCTTGTACCATTTTCCTCTGCCATTTGAATTTGTCTCTTTTCTTCTTCCATCTGGTATTTCTCTTTCGTGTATTTGACTGTTAGTTTGTATTCCTTCCGTTTCCTTCCATATAATTTGAGGTCCTGGGGTGTCTTGGTAATATTTTAGCCACTGGTTAACAAACACATACCGGTACCATACCTTAAAGAGAGGGACCATATAAAACACAAACCATTTACGGAAAAATCCACAATAGTTTAACTGCTAAAACCAGAGATGCCTACATACAGCCATCACAATAACACAGGTTATCAGACAAAATCCTACACTGGGCTGAATGTCCACGATGTCCACGCCCCTCAAATGAAATGTCGACATTACCAAGTATACACTGAGTTCCCAAATTTCAAGAATTCAGCCAACATGAAAGAAAGGTAAGTTATATATTTTCTTTTCAGTAACACAGGGTTTCCGAATAATGATACAAGTGAGAAATTCGAAACGAAGTTACGAGATGAATGAAAGCTAACTATGGACATTCAGGTAAAAGTTTTTGAATCTCGCGCTTTTATTTGGATTGCGCCGTACCATGGCCGTACTGCGTTGCGCGACATCTTCGCCTTCACCGTCAACTGTCGTCAGCTGTTCTGCTCCTTGCCCTTGGTCAACTGTCAAAAATGTCAACGTGCTCAAAAAGTGAGGTTAAACGTGATATCGTGTGATGTTGGTGCGGTGGTGTGTTTCGGACTATATTTATACACTGTGATAATGGAAGGTAGTGCCCTTGCAAGTCTAGTCGACAAACTTATCTATCAAGGCGTGCATTTAGAATATGAAATTGTACAGGATGCTGGTACTCTTCTCGACCAGTTATTTAAGGTACGGTACTGTACCGTAAGATTAGGCTAGTATTAATTTGCGATTAAGTTTAGTCATCGTTCGAGATAAATAAATCTATACATTTTCAAGGGGTTAATCCTCTTAAAAAGCAGGTATGACCTTGTTCCATGAAGGCTGAAAGATAGTCTGCCAAACTGCTGTCAAACTCTGGCCATCGCTTGAGCCGTTTTCAGTTGACTGGGTTTTGGATCAGCAACATAATGTAGGCTATAATTTCATAAGGGATGACGATAATTGTTGTTTTACGAGGCACAACAGCATGGTCATGTGTCCCAATGTTTTACTGAGGGAGAACTGACCTTCCCAAAAATGTTTCACTATGAGCACTTAAGAATAAAACTTAAGTTAAATATAAAAATAATTATTACATTTTATTTTCTCTGATCCCATGTTGAGTCCAACAGTGGCCCTTTATTGCTCTGAAAATCAAATAAACATTACTTGCAAGATTGGCGTTATGCATTTTTAAAGGAAATTGGTAGCCTTCTGGCAACTCACTCATAACATGAAATATTTGAATCATTTATGAAACAAAGGAAAGTATGGTTCCGAAAGGAAAAATATGAAAGTACAACCATCCTTGTCCTTGACCTGGACTCTTATAATTCTTCAATGGACACAGTCACATTGCACTGTCACATAATTTGTCTAGTAGGCCTATAATGTAACCAACCCTCCTTCTTGGTGTTGTATGAAATAAAAAGAAGACTGGCTGCATTGCGCAGTGGTAACGCTATTGGCGACTGTACCCAAGGTTGTAGGATCGAATCCTTGTGCAGTCAGTTGGTATTTGAGGGTACACAAACGTGAGGGAGCCATGTCAGTAGATTTATTGGCACGTCAAAGATCCCCTTTGGAACAAAATTCTGGTATTCTGGCGTCTCTAAAAGCCGCAGTAGTCAAAAGGGACGTAAAACCTTCTTCTCTTCTTCTTCTTCTTTTATTCATGGCGCCTCTCGTTTCCAAGTTCCTGTTTAGGGTCGACCTCCAAGATCTTTTGCTACCATGTGTTTCCTTCATTCCCACCTGGATATCTCTGCTTCCTTCACAAAGCTGCAGATCAATCTTATTGGGTCCTCTAGGATTTTCTCTCTTTCTTCACCCGGTAGCCCCAGTGTGGAGATTCTAATTCTTCCCAGTGCCTCACATTCAAAAAGTATGTGTTCAGCTGATTCTACTGCTTCATTGCAATTCCTACATATATTGTTTCTTATTACTCCTATTCTATGTAGGTGTTTTTTAAGATGGCAGTGTCCTGTCAATAGTCCCACTACAGTACCATCTATTTCCTCTGCTAAGTTGTAGAAGTTCTTTAGTGTGCTTCTTGTTTGGTTCTTTTATCAGTTCCTTTGCAAGTCTGCAACCTGGAGTCTTTTTCCAGTTTTCTATTTGCTTCTTTTGTACCCATTTACCTATTACATGTTGGGCTTGTCTGTAAGAGATCCCACATACAGGTTCTGGGCCTACAAAATGTATCTCTGCTCCTTTTCTGGCCAGTTCATCAGCCGTTTCATTACCTTCTATTCCTGCATGCCCTGGTACCCATATTATTTTAACTGTGTTGTACGATATAAAACCTTAAACATTGATCACTTTTCGTGATACTTTCAATGTTTAGCTTGGCCCATTTGTCGGTCAAATTTGTTTCTTGTTACTGAGATCCCCGATTGGTAATTATTTCTTTGTAAATGTATTAATTGCTTAAACTATATGCATAACCTTGTTATTAATCACCTACTTCATAGATATTATTGTTACTCACCTAGTGTTTAAGGCTTCTGCAACACATCACTACGACGACTACACTGAGCCTGTCTGCTGCTTACCTGTTGTCGCCACGAGCTCGTGACGTCATTTCCTTGGCCAACCAATAGCAGCGGTGTTTTTGGTCAGCTGCCTTCCTCGGCGGGTTTTCGCCGCTATAATACCTCGAGTCATCTTCTGGGTGACGTGCCACTCTTCATCCATTCTTCGGCCACGACTCTACGGGCCACTCTGGTGCCACTCTTCATCCATTCTTCGGCCACGACTCTATGAGCCACTCTGGGCCGCTATTCTTCGGGCTTACTCTACGGCCAACATTCTACTGTCAGCATGTGACAATCTGCTTTTTGGTTCACCACTCTGAGACCAATAATCTTCAAATATTCTCGCCAAGACTTTTCAAGTACCGCAGTGAGAGTCATCATCTACGACTAATAATAATAATAATAATAATAATCTTCATGGTGCACTATCTCGTAGTGAGGAAAGGCACAAGGAAGGAATGTCAATAGTACTTGCTACGAGCCGTGGTCAGCCAGGACCAACCAAGTTTGTAAACAAACTCCAATCTCTCCAGTGCACAACAACAGCAGTGATACCTCTGAAATGTGTGGAGTGGGTTGCCTACTGGGACTGACAAATGTTCATACGTGACTGTGTTTGTATACATTTCTTCGCTTGAGGGATGATTAACTCCGGACATACCCTCCACTAAAGTGTCGCCAAAGATAAGTTTTTTAGCACTCATTTATAGAACTTTTTTATTGCCTCTTCTATTTTAAGAAGGCAAAGTTGATCTTGGCCATGAGCCTTTTAATAAGAAGCTCAAGTATTTTCTTCAGTGGTTATTAATTGATGTTTTGTTTACTTAAACAGTATAATAATAAATTTAATATTTGTTACCTATTATGTTTAATTGTGAAATCCTTCAGCCCCTTACATTAACGCATAATTCAGTTTTATTGCTTCACCCTAATGATATTGAATCCAAGCTAATGCTTGTTGGGGACTACTATACATTGCGATACGGCCGCGTATGAAATTCCCCTAAAACAAAATGGCGGCTTCCGTGACGTCATCAACGACGTCACGAAATACTCCTCTGGCAAGCTTACGGGAAAAGCCTGGGTAATAGGGGTTTTTTTAGGGTGGGGAAACACCAAAAAACGTCAATTTTTTATGTATCGAAATCTATAATTGAGCTACATAGTTAGATTAAAGATTCCGATACATAAAAAAATTCACGTATTCTAAGTATCGAAATCTATATTTGAGCTACATAGTTCAATTAAAGATTCCGATACATAAAAAGAATTCGCAAATTCACGTAAGAGGAGTTTTTTGGGTGGAAAAACACAAAAACCGTCAATTTTTTTCTATGTATCGAAATCTATATTTGAGCTATGTAGTTCAATTAAAGATTCCGATACATTAAAAAAATTCGCAAATTCACGTCATATATAATCAATTTCCGTATCGAAATATATAATTGGCCTAAATAGATCAATTACAGATTCCGATACACATGCTAATTATTTTCTTTTCGTAAATAAAAAAAACATTGCATCGAAATCTATAATTTACCTATATAGCTCAATTAATGATTCCGATACTGAATAAAATTTCGCAATTTAACGTTATACTTTACAATTTCCGCATCGAATTCTTTAATTGGCCTATATATGTCAATTACAGATTCCGATACACATCGTAATTTCAGTTGATATTTTTAATTTTACGCATCGAATTCTATAATTCGCCTATGTAGATCAATTACAGATGACGATACACATCATAATTAGTATAATTTCATATTAATAAAACATTGCATCGAAATCTTTAATTGAGATAGGTCAATTACGGCTTTTGATACAATGTCTTATAAATATAAAATTAAATTAATTACGACGCTTAACATCATCTGTAATTCAACTATATAGGCGAATTACATACCCCGAAACGGAATTTTAAAAATATGTCATAAATGTAACCCTAAATTAAAATATTTTCGTATGTACGGCATGCCAAATTGAGGTAGGCCGATAAATAAATTACATGTTTTTCCCATAATCTTGCCAGAGAAGCATTTCGTCAAGTGGTTAATAACATCACAAAAACAACCAATTTGTTTATATAATATATTCATGCGCAAACGATCGCGGTCTGTAATAATCGCCGGTTGACACCAATACATTAACCTAGCTGCACATTGTAGTATTCTTATAAAACACTGTGGTCAATAATGTTATTGTGTAATTTCGTTTTTTTCTTTTCCAAAGTTGGCTGCAAATACACCAAACACAATGCCATCATAAAACATTGTGGTCAATAATGTTGTTTTTGTTGGGGGGGCTGTGCCCCCCCCCCCCATAGGTTGGTATTTTTATGTTTTCCAATATTGACTGCAAACACAAAAACAAGACCTATAGGCCGATAGGTCTAATACAAAACATTGTCATATCTATTTTGCAGGTGTTCATGTACATGCCAATTTGTCTAAATCCATTACTATTTTAACAGGCGTATTCCCCAACACCGTTCCTGACGTAATATTATCGTTTAGACAACTTTCATATTAAATGCAACAACCAAAATATATGTATGAACAACGTAAAAACTCACCGATATATTCCAAATGCTGTATTATTCCACATGTACAAGCAGAAGCACTGATTTTCCACCACAAATAACGGATTTTAGTTTAATGCAACAACTTCAGGATTTAAACAATTTTAATACAAATCGTCAACACAATCGAGCACACGACACTGCTAACATCAAAATCTTGTTCTACAGATTATTCACGGGAATATTTATTTTAATATTACGCCATAACGAATAGAATATAAAGTGTGATCTCTTCTCCCTCAAATAGCATGTAATGAATACGGATCGGGTTGGCACTCGCCGCTACGCAGCGCTACAGTCGATTTGAGATTGTTGATTTCCACATATGTTTATGTGTTAATGTGCGATATATTAAGTATTTAATCGGTCGGAGGGTTTTGGTGGTGTTCTGTGCAAACGTTTATTGATATACAAGTGCTTACACTATTACTTCATAGTATTAATACCTGAAATGCTATTGTAGGAACCATTAACTGAAATGGAATTTAATTTCTTGTCGTGTGTTGACGTTAATTTCGTGTGTTAATTTTATTGTTATTTAATGTAAGTAAACAGCAGTTTAGCCCTTACATTTTCATGAGTGCTTAATGTGTGTAGTGAAGATGCCTTGCTCTTTTGTACCAGGATGCAGATCTAGCTATGGGGACTGTAAAGAGGTCAGACGGTTTTTCAGGCCTCCTAAAGATAAGGAACGTTTTATCAAGTGCAAAGGGGAAGGATAGGGAACTTACTGAAAAGTCCTACATTTGTGATGCTCACTTTTCAGAAGATTTAATTGTTAAATTTGACAAATTTGTGATAGAAGGGAAGGAAGTATTACTTGATGACCTTGATGCTATTAAAGACTACTTCTGTGAAGAAAGGGATGAGAATAAAAAGACATTGAGTTAAAAAACATATATGTACCGTAATGCTGAAGGAGGCGTGATCAGTTTTAGACAATAGCCTACTCTATGAAGGGGTCATGCCTATGCCTTCTATGTCTGTTTAAAGTTAAGTTCTTCTGAAATGATGGTAGCTCACTGATTTTGGTGTTTGTGGAGTGAAATTTATGGTTATTATTGAATTTTATAGTAATCTACGGTAAAGTTGAAAGTTGCGTTCGGTTCGTACAGCTTTTTTTTTTCTGTGTTGCATGTCTGTTAAGGGAATGTAAAATGTGTAACAATGTGATGAAATCCTTTCTGATAGCGAGGTTAATTGTTCCGTTCATTTTTTTAAATTTACCGATAGCTGGCAAAACTAATTGCATTTTGAACTTGCTCTCTGTCTTCGCTTATTGTCGAAACTGGACTATTACAGGAGACGACTTATTAAATTATAATTGGGCACAGTAAAGTAAGTGGAGGTGTCGAACTTATCAGCGCCTATGAGGATATCTTGCGGTGTTTTAACATGTAAAACAGGTCGCAAGCTTTTAAAAGTCTCATAAGCGCCAATGCTAACTTACATCGCAGATCGGAGCCAGCGCTGCGCTGCGGCGGACCAGGCGTACTAGGCCAGTGATATCACTTCTTATTCTATTCGTTATGATTACGCTTAGAAAACGCGATCACGTGACAATACAAAAATGGCGAACCGACTCCAGCAAAATCCCGCGACGAACTGACCACGGAACTGACGTAGTAATCAGCTGACAACCAATAGCGTTACCGATAGCAATACGTCAGCCGTGAGATCACGGTGACGTCACCGATCTCCCTGAAAACTCCCCAGACGCCGCTGTACCGCAATGTATAGTTGAACCGCTTGTTGCTGTTCTCCCTCTATGAGTTGGAGTTTTCTGGGGCAAACTCCATCAAACATTATTATTTAAGTTAATGAAGGAACCCATGCAAGGAGAAATTATGCTTGCATATTCTTGCATGAGAGTGATTTAGAGGCAAAAGTAGACAGTGGGGTGTTAGTTTGATACCGGTAACTGAGCTGCCTGTACATCATGGGTTTGTCCCTAAAATGATAAAAATAATGTACTAACTTAGTAATAAAAATTCCCTCTAGCTAGGCACTGGAAAACTGCCTCTCACCTGGAGGCCCCCGGTTCAATTCCCGGCTCTGTCAGGGTTTCTTGAAACTGACATGAGGACAATTGAGTAGCTGTCCGACAGTGAGATAGTGCCCCGGTCACGGACACAGAGATTAACGGCCAAGGGGACCCGACACGCTGACCACTAGTCACCCTATAATCTGCAGGCTAAATGGCTGGGCAGCGATCGCTTGGTATCACCTAGGCCCTTCATGGGCTGTAATGCCCTGGGGTTTGTTTGTTTTAGTGTGTCTAAAGCAACAAACTTTTAGATGGAATTTTGAATAATTAAGTTATGTAAGGGAATGCAAGAGGGATTTTCCTGTGAATCACAATCAGCAAGATGTAAATTACTGTATGTGAAATTTTGGATAAAAGTGGTTAAGTTCACTGTATTGCAGTTGACTCATCCAGGCTTTTGATAGGGTCAATCACTGTATTCTATTAAGGAAAAAATTACAGTCAGTCTGAAAGACTAGACGTATATCATTTCAAATGACGCATGCTACAAATGCTACACATGCTAGAAAGGCCTCGAAGCCCCAGGACTCTTTCAACAGACTCCATTAATTAACTTAGGCTTCCCGCACGGGCACCTCTTTAAGGGTCACCCTGTATTTGAGTCTGACATCTTTTACAACTCTTTAAGAGTCACCCATTATTTGAATCTGATATCTCGCAAACCTCTTTAAGGGTACACCTCGTTAAGTGTGACCCTGTAATTTGCTCTGACATCCTGCACATCTTGTGCACCTCTTTAGGAGTCACCCTGTATTCTTCTCTGCCATCTTGTACACCTCTTTAAGAGCCACCTTGTATTCTTATCTGGCATCTTGTATATCTCTTTAGGAGTCGCCCTGTATTGTTATCTGGCATCTTGTACTGTATTTTGCTCTGACATCCTGCACACCTCTTTAGGAGGCACCCTGTATTCTTATATGGCATCTTGTATATCTCTTTAGAAGTCACCTTGTATTCTTGTGTTCGCTTCGCTCAAAGCCTCAGGTCGCTCAACGCCTCAGGACTCTTTCAACAGACTCCAATAACCATTAGCTTCTGCTTCCCGCGTGGCTGCATGACGTCACTTCCCGCGTGGCTGCATGACGCCACTTCCGTCTCCGTAACGCATAACGTTAGACCCAAGCATAACGACGAAGTCAACAAGATCATTTGAAATGATGAAATGGAGACTGCAGGATAGGACAGAATAGTATAATAGGTAAGACATTTTGGGAGGAGGGAAGTCAAAGAGTAAGGGTTGGGGGATCAGAGTCGGAACAGGTTACGTTGGGTAGAGGGAATACCTCAGGGAAGTAAATTGAGACCTTTGCCATTTCTCATTTAAGTTGTGTCAATGACATCCAGAATAAGATTGTCAATGATATGGTTGAACACAGGAGGATAAATGATCTGAATGACTGTGGCACATTGCAAAGAGATTTAACGGTGATGCAAAGCTGGATGGCTGAAGATACTGTAGATTCAAAAAATGTCAGGCAGTGAGATTTGCCAATAAATGGAATCAATTCATTCATGAATATTCAGTGGGGGAAAATAGTTATGTTAGGGAACTTATGTAAGTAGGAGGGTGGGATTTTTCATTGGGGTAAGCACGTTTTGAGAAATAGTGATATGAGCGTAGGTAGAGGTGGTGATTTTGAATATTTTGATTTGTGCATTTAGCATTTTAAAGAGTAAAATATAAGTTATTTTGAATTAATTCTGATAAACAGATAATGTCTTATGAAAAAGCTTTAATGTGAAATTAATATCACATAAGTAAAGGGTTAACGAGATAAAAATGCATAAAATAAATTGTGACTTTATTTTAAATGAATATAGGTTATGGCAACAAACAGAAAAATAGAACAAATTAATACAAGCAAAGAATAACACACAAAATTGGTATTGAAAAGAAACCCCATGGCACTACAGCCCATGAAGGGCCCTGACCTACCAAGGGACCGCTACTCAGCCATATGGCCTGTAGGTTATGGGGTGACGCGAGGTGAGCGCTTCGGGTCCCTTCCCCTCCCCGCCCCTCTTGGTCTCCGTGACCGGGGAAACAGATATATATATAGGCTATATATTGTTGCAAAATCAGAATAATAAAAGGAAAATACACAGAATTAACTTAGATCATGCAAGTTCATGAATCAGAAACACTGTTCAGTGAAATCATAGAACATAACTCAACATTTTGTTCTGTCACTTACAATTAATTTATATGGTATTTACTGAAATATCCTATCAGCATCTACAGTACACTGTTGGTAGGACCCCAAATACATTGCAGAGCTGCTTGGACAAACTCCAGGTATTTGAGCTTAGATGAAATTTCTAGAAGATAATAAATAAAGAATAAAAAATTAAAAAAATCAATGATTTTGCATTTTAATGTAATTTTTGCATCTTATTGCATTTTTGCATGTGGTTTAGAAGTCGTGAAAAATGAAAATAAAAGAGTGCAGGGCTTTATGAATATTAAGTGTTATTTCATTTGAGAAAAATCGCCACCCCTAAGCATAGGCCTGCAAGTCACTACATACGAGTATATAATATGTCTCTAATCATTATCAGCTGGGATATGCTGGTGGAGTGTGGGATCTATTAATATCAAAGGTAGGCCATTTATAAAGGACTTACAATGAGTACACAGGGAGGCTGCCGGGAATGTAATGGGGGGAGCCACAGATGGATGAATCAGGTGAAATGATTTGAAATTTGGGATGGAAAAGTTTTGTTGATAAACATTCAAGAGCAGGACTAGGTGATATGTTCTTAGTTTGGAAACGAGACATTGCATAGGAGATGGAGATGAAAATGGAAGGATCATATAGGGGCAGATGTAGTCATTCCTGCAAATTAGTATAAGTTAACTGGTGCAAATATTCCTTCATTGGCAAGAGGGAAGAAGACTGACTGTGAAACTTTTTGAAATGTTTCGGAACTATTTCCCAGTGGACAATATCAGTCTTATGCCTGTTAATGTTAGTAGAATCAAGTAGCTGGTCAGAAAAAAAAAGGGATGAACTATACAGGGTCAGAAAAGGAAAAAGAGATGAACTATACAGGATTAAGTAAAGAACGCAATACACATCTCGTTTCGAAGGGTTATTGTAAATGCCAATTTCTGTTTGCTTCCCCCACCCAAAACCCCCTATTCCCCAGGCGTTTCCCATAAGCTTGCAAGAGGAGTATTTAATTTAGTGTCTTTCGTGACGTTGGCGATGACTTCATCAATGCAGCCATTTTGTTTTTAGGGGAATTTTATACGAAAATGTAACACGATCTATACTACTCCCACTATACATGGGCATGAGAAGTCTTGGTTGTGATCTATTATTACCAGTTATGTTATTTTTCTTTTAGTGATTAACATTTTTTCCCAAATTGTACTTTTGTAGTTCGTATATACAGGCTACCATATTTTTATTTAATTTAATAGTTTTTAGTTTATTTTTAGGGTAGTTATTTCAACTTATTGTAAATTTTATTTTAAAGTGTCACCATGGACACTGTTTGCATTTGTAAATAAAATGTGTGTGCATGCATACATATGTATAAAACATCCCTTAAATTACTGGATCGCTGTAGGATGACGACAATGATAATAAATAATAATATAGGAAATATATCAATCTAGCTTCTGCTGCATCATAGAATTAGTATAAATTTCAAAGTAACATATCACTGCAAAATTTGCTATGTGACAGTGTTCTCTTCAATACTCTACCTTAACACTGGTCGCGCCCTCGGCCACATGTGGGTACAGTTCACGCCATGGTTTTTGGCCAGTGGGCCCTGATTTCGCAGTCCTACAGAGGACAGGTAACGAACCTCATGCATGTGTAATCGATAAGTGTGTTGCTTTCCACGCAATTAATAACTCGGGCATCAATTGCACATGTGTGAGGCTCGCAGACTGTCCTCTGTGAAACTGGGACTGACCGGCCAAAAACCATGGCATAAACTGTACATAGCCACATAGCAATCTCGTAAGGCTCATTTTCATACATGCATATATAGAGGAAAATAAACCTAAAAGAATTGTTTGATTGGACTAAATGTCCACATAGGCCTGGAAGGTGTGACTAGAGCTAGGGGAAAGAATAGAAGTGAACGACAATGTCACGTAGCGGATTTTGCAGGTGCAGTGATGATATGTTAAATGAACATTACATGACCGTGCTTCACTTAGGATGTCACGGGTAATCTCGAGAACCACTGGATGGATTTTGATGCGGGTTTCACCATTCTGTAAAGGATATCTCGAGGAAGGTTTCTGTAGAAAATAATTTATTGATGATCAAAGGAAGCCAAGCATTAACGATTTCAGTGAAAAAGTCGAAAATAACGTGGCGTCTTGCGCTTTTTAAGCTTACACTGGGCAAACCGTTAAAAATATCAATATACTATGAGTGTAAGAATTGTTCAGCAAAAAATTGTTCTACAAAAATGTCCACGAGAACATATCTCTATCTTTAATACATCACCCACTATAAGTGTTTTTAAGTTTTAATTTCTTCCAACATCCCCATTCAATTACTGAGGCGATGGTTTATGAGCTAGCTAGGGGGAAAAAGCGCTTATCACATAATGCATTCATAACTGTTCCCGGGCGCAGCCGGGGTGGGTTGCTAGTTCTATTATATGGTACTGAAATTAGTATGTATTTTCTTTCAGATCTTGCTTCAAGACAAAGGTGATGTCACAGTGACAACCAAACTAAATGTTGCAGCATTCATAGAGTTAGAATCAGCTGAGTTGTTCACAACAATTACAGATTTGGAATTGACTTTTGCTGCTTTCAAGGTGAGTTCTAATACAGTCCTTTGCATTCTTCTCCTCTCTCTCTATAATTACAGAGTGAAAGGTACCCACTGCACTAAACTTTTTATAGGTATTCCTCATGATACATGTAGCACATAAAGATCAGCATTTCAAAGATGAAGGTTATGTTGGTAGGGAAGAAACGCAAGAAAATGGAATGTCAGGAAGGAGGAATTAAATTGGAGCAGGTGGAACATTTCAAGTACTTGGGTTGTGTATTCTCTCATGATGGTACTGATTTTAGTACGTATTTTCTTTCAGATCTTGCTTCAAGACGAAGGTGATGTCACAGTGACAACCAAACTAAATTTTGCAGGAAACAGAGTCGAGACTGGCTGCGTGGCTCAGCGGTAACGTTCTCGCGGGCTGTGCCCAAGTTTGCAGGATCGAATCCTGCCGTAGTCAGTTGGCATTTGAGAGTGCGCAAATGCAAGGGAGCCATGTCACTAGATTTACTGGCACTTTTAAGATCCCCTTTGGGGCAAAATTCTCTTTTAACCCTGCAGTGCTCGCGCAGTATTTTACATCATAGAAGGTCGCGTGGCGTCTGGGAGACTCCATTTGGTTTCAAAAGCATTTCTGCTATACCAAGTTGTGAGTAACGATTTATATTAATTTCAGGACATTTAAAAAAAAAAATTAATCTTTTATAAAAGCAACTAACGAAGCACATTTATAATTTATTGAATGAAAATGAAAATAATACCATCAAAGTATAATTCCCAGCATTATTTAGGAATCTTAGCTAGCTTCGCAACACCTTTCACACCAGGTAATTGTGTGACTATATTTTGTCGCCACGTTCGAACACTTCTACGCCACTTAGAAACTTTATATCGCCCTACGAAACAATCACTTTTATTTTCATTTTCCCCTGCTTAATCACTACTGTCTACGTCTTGTTCCGTGTCAATGCTTTGACTCCAGGATTCTGGAATATCTTCCTCCTTATCACTGTACAATGCACCTTCATCATCCTCATCATCTTCAGAATCATCTTCCTCAAGCAAACTCTGCACAATCCTTCTATCATCAAGACAATTAAGGATACCGGTATATCTCCTCTGCTTTCCACTCATTTTCAGCCCTAAAAACTTGAAAAACTTGAAAATATAACGTTTCAACAAGAAGCCAGGCAATATAAGACACCATGAAGAATAATTACGGTAATAATTTTGAAGAGAATACTTCAGAACGAGTACTTTATCGCAGCGAAGGTCGTGTGGTGTCTGTCAGACTCTGTTCACACTCGTGTAACAATGACTCGCCACCACACGCGCTAGACTAACACTGGCGTGCTGACGCATTATTACGTTGGTTATGAATAGTTACTTGAAAGGTAGATGGAATTTCCGGTCAGTGGCCTTGGAAATTTCCTTTCAATTACAAAAAGAAACTAGTGTGGCATCTGTCAGACGCCGCGTGAGCACTGCAGGGTTAACTACTGTGGCTTTTAGAGATGCCGGGGTGCTGGAATTTTGCCCCAAAGGGAATCTTTATCGGGCCAGTAAATTTAGTGGCATGGCTCCCTCGCATTTGCTCACCCTCAATGCCAGCTGACTGTGCCAGGATTTGATCCTGCAACCTTCGGCACAGCAGGCTGAGCCATGCAGCCAGTCCATTTGCCTGGAGTAGAAGTGGGCAACCATGGAAAGTTCTATCTAGGATGACTGAGCTGGAAATCAAACCACCTCTTCTCATTCATCCTCAAGAGGCTGGATGAACCAAGTTCCTGGCTTTGCCAACGTATTCTTAGCCTCATGAGATCAGTTGCGAAGAGGTTGGCTTGGCTCCAAACCCAACCACCCTAGAAGTGGTTGTCATTTCCCACCTTTATTCCATGTAAATACTGGGATGGTAGGTTAAAAGGAACAAGCTTGTAGTTTTATATGACTGTTAATCTTGCGATAAAGAGTCATGGGACCTCCTTTTTACATGGACCCTACAGGATATCGCATTCCACTTTGAAATAGAGATGGTAGGCTATAGCTTGATGCCATGTTACCTCCTTCCCCAATCGCAAATACATACTCTGATACAGATGCTATAATAACTTAGGTAATAAGACCAAATAAATCAACAAAGAAGTATAATTTTTTATTGGATTCTAAATTAGATTTTCACTAGTTGGGAAAAAGAATGACTTAAGATTTGAGGTTTTATCATTCAAATTTTATTACAAATTCATAATGGGTTTTTTATTTTATATTGATTATGACAAAATTATTTTTGCTTACCGTACATCTATAATTTAGAGACCATCTATTGCATTGGGAAAATTTTCCATTTTTGGTCCGTATTGACAATTGTAATTTGTGTTTATGCAAATTAGCAGGTTCCGCCAATCAATACCTTAATGCTTTTACATAAACCCTAGGTGCAGTAAGTACATGTTTCGAACCATTATCGGTCCTTCATCAGCTGACTTACCGTAATGTCTTGTCAACAGCATAACACATAAAAACACTGAGTATTGACACAAAGATATGCATACACGTTAAAATATTCACAGTCATTCATTAAAATTCATTAAAAGATATTCAAGCTTTAAAAATGTTTAAAAAACACTGCAAGTTCAAATTGTTCCTGTTAAATGATGCTAATTCTCTTGATTAGCATCTTGTCAGTCCATTTAGTATTCCTGTTCTCTTCACACGTGAGCGGCGAAGTCGTACAAATTGTTGGGTTGAATTTTGCCATGTATAGGGAGAGAAAAAATGGATAAAACTGTCGCAATTGCGCGGCTCGAAGCAAATGAAAAATTCTAATTAATTGATTGATCCAGGCAGCAAAGTAATCCTCTGTTAAACAAGAAAAGAAAAAAGGTATTGAGACTTGCATTTAGTGGAGAAACTATAGAGAAAACTCAGCAAATGTGATAGTCTACGAGAAAAACTTTGAAATCGTTAGCCACGGGGGCCACGCAAAGGAAACTGAAACAATTACTAAAGAACACCATTATGATTCTAGACGAACATCAGAGCAATAAGCTCATCAATATGAACCCAGGCATTCCAACCCTCAGGGCGCTACCTAAAACGCATAAGAACAATACACCGATCAGACCAATTGTAAACTTCAGGCGCAGTCCGGTTTACAAACTGTCCCAGTTTTTACAGAAGTTTTTAATAAAATATTACAAATTTTCGACTAACAATGCTGTTAGAAATTCCATTCAATTTCGCAAGCAAATCAAAGATTTAAAATTAAAAGGTTCTGAGTCATTGCACACCGCAGACATCAGCGACATGTACACAAATATTCCAGTAGGTCCAGCCGTCGATATAATAGAGAATAATCTAAAAACGCATAGTAGGCTATCTCGTGATGAAATTAATGAGTTTATTAACCTTTTGTAATTCACCGTGTAGAACAATTATTTTTCTTTCAAGCAAAAAATCTTCAGGCAAATAGAGGGATTGGCCATGGGTTCCCCATTATCAGGTGAAGTGAAATGCCATGTCCTGTGGTTCGGATTCCACGTAAAAAAGGAGGTCCCGTGGTTCATGATCTCGAGATTAACGGTCACATTAAACTACCAGTTTCCGCTTCCATTATCAGGTATAATGGCCAATATGTATGTCGACCATTTAGAAAAGAATAATATCCACAAATTAAAAGGCATAAGTTACTGGGTCAGATACGTCGATGACGTTTTTCTAATAATAGACAATGAAATTAGCAACATCAATCGCATCACAGCAGAACTGAACTCAATTGATAACAACATTAAATTTACTACAGCATCCGAAATTGAACAGTTCATAAATTACCTAGATTTAACCGTTATTACAGACGCTACAGGCCTACGATTCAAAATTTACAGGAAACCGTCCCAAACGCACACCATTATCAGGAAAGACTCAAACCATCCACCCAGCCACAAAAAAGCTGCATTTAGAGTGTTCATTAATAGGGCCGTTAGCGTACCCCTATCCGAGGAAGACCGGAACAACGAGCTTTCTATCATACATCAAATCGCTAGAGCCAATGGTTTCAGCAAGCTCTACGTTGACTCCCTTTTAAGTAAAATCAAGAATAGACCGGTAACTAAATTACAACCAATAGAAAAGATTAAGCCCTTCGCAATCTTCACATACTCAAACCAACCCACCCACAATATTACAAATGTTTTTAAAAAACAAGATGTAAAAATAGCTTATAAAACAACCAATACCACTAAGAAATATTTATTTAATTTAAGTCTGTTAACATGCAAGATAAATTTCAAAAATCAGGAATCTACAGGCTAAGGTGCCAAAATTGTGACGCGGATCACATAGGGCAAACCGGACGCAGTCTCAAAATTAGATAAGACACAGAAAATTCTCGGCCATTGGTAATCATATGTAGGAGTTCAATCATAATTTTTCGAAAATCGAAGATGATCTGGAAATTCTACACTACTGTAGCAAAGGGTGTATGCTCAACATTTTGGAACAAATAGAAATAGAACAGGCCCTAAAGAATAATCCCTCGCCCAACCTTAATGATAATTATGACACCAACATTCTGTACGAAACACTGACGAACTACGTCACTAATAGGAGACGTATAAAGCCCCCATAGAGAACATACCAGATTTCACTGCCCCCCTCCTGGATTCCTCCCACTCATCTCCTTCCTACTCCCCCCCACTCCTTCATTTCGCCACCCCGCTAGTCACACCCGCTCCCCTCCCCCTTTCCCTTTCACAGACCTGACCTCGCTCAGAATAGCACCTCATTTGCTGCTGTCAGTTCAGCCGGCGCGTACACTGCTCGCATACGAGGTATGATTTGTCACTTTCACTTTCAGTAGCGGCTTCTCATAGACTATCACATTTGTTGAGTTTTCTCTCTTGTTTCTCCACTAAATGCAAGTCTCAATACCTTTTTTCTTTTCTTGTTTAACAGAGGATTACTTTGCTGCCTGGATCAATTAATTAGAATTTTTCATTTGCTTCGAGCCACGCAATTGTGACAGTTTTATCCATTTTTTCTCTCCCTATACATGGCAAAATTCATCCCAACAATTTGTACGACTTCGCCGCTCACGCGTGAAGAGAACAGGAATACTAAATGGACTGACAAGATGCTAATCAAGAGAATTAGCATCATTTAACTGGAACAATTTGAACTTGCAGTGTTTTTTAAACTTTTTTAAAGCTTGAATATCTATTAATGAATTTTAATGAATGATTGTGAATATTTTAACGTGTATGCATATCTTTGTGTCAATGCTCAGTGTTTTTATGTGTTATGCTGTTGACAAGACATTAAGTCAGCTGATGAAGGACCGATAATGGTTCGAAACATGTACTGCACCTAGGATTTATGTAAAAGCATTAAGGTATTGATTGGCAGAACCTGCTAATTTGAATAAACACATCTATTGCATTACATTCATAGCTGGTGTTTAAAAATTTTGTAGCTAAATGGAGTTTTTCTAAGTCCTGCTTATTCAGCCCTTATTTCCTCGTGGTCTAGAATGTCTTCACCTCAGCAACTGGTGGAGATACCGCTGTGCTTCAAGGGCAGTCCCTCATCTCCATTACAACTATTCTGTTGCAAGCTGTTGACAAGGTATGTGGAAAGCTGTTTCACATCTTATAAGAAGACTCAGGATGTCAGGCAAATAATGTGGGTCAAAATGGTAAGAGTGTTGACACTTGATACAATAAATACAAAAATGCTATCAAACCTGGGAAGTGCTTAGCAGTATATGAATACATGTACTACAAAAAAAAAAAAAAAAGTACAAAATTTCATAAATTCACTAGCATAGAGAATTTTAGAATTTTACACCACAAAGCCAAAGATAGAGAGCTCTCGACATCAAAGAATCCATAAATTTGAATGATCACATATTTTCAAGAAGGTTCACCTTTGTTCTTGTTATTAGTAAGTAACTTAAAGTCAATAAATGAGACTACGAATGAATTAAGAGGAGGGTTACGAAAAGAGGGAAAATGTAAAATGGAAAGGATATACATTGTATTTAAATCTCAACAATCCGTGACCTTGAGATAGGCAATACAGTCAACTCTATGTCCCGCTTTAAAGACCGGTTGACAGCATGTGTGGTGCCCTCAAAACCCTAAGCTATGGCAGGTATGGAGATTGGTCCACAATACATTGAGAAAGTCTGGAACCATCTAACGTGTGGACTTGATCAATCTATTGCAGAAAATCTCCTTACCTGCTACTATACACTAATATAGTTGCTGTAGCTCTCCGTACAAGTCCATTTCAAATCAGCCCACTGGAGGAGACATAAGTTCCATCATATGACAACTGATCGTGACACCAACTCGACAAGTACTACCAATAACCAATTCAAGCCATGTCAGTCTATAGGTGCTTACATAGTGAACAAACATGACTTCAGCATTAGCTATCCAGAATTTATTCCAATAATTAATTAGAAGTTGTTGGTGAGATCGGCACCTGCCGGTATCGACCTCCATCCTGATCGATAGGTGCACCTAGCGCCCTCAACTAACTTTTAAACAGTTCGTTTTATGATCTGTTCACGGCACAACGCATTTAAACAGTTCATGTATTTTGTGTTAAATAAATCAGTTGAGTTACATTTAAACGAGCGTTACATTTCATTGCCGCTTTAAAACCTCTAATAGGTTATGGACCCAGAACGATTGGCTCAGATTTAAATTAATTGAAAACTGGAAACAGCGGGATCAAGCGGACACACAAAGAGAAGAACGCATCGAATCGGCAGACATCTTGCTCTCTCGAGAAACTTCTGGACATCGACAAAGCGAGAAGGAACAAATGCAGTCTTCTCGAATATTGTGTGCTTGATCGTGAGTGAACAGTGAAAAAGCCAATCGCGAGTGTTTGGACAATAACACGCGACACGAATTTGGGCTTATTGCGAGTGTTTTGGACTATAACACGTGACGCAAGAAAACGTGCTTAACGTGCGAGTTGTGTACAAACGCGCACGACACGAAATTCCGTAGGCCTATTTGCGAGTGTTCGGACAATAGCACGCGACGCAAAGCGTATGTCCGGTTGTGAGTGTTTCAAACAATAACACGCGGCACAGCAAATTTATTGTGAACAATCGTGAGTGTTCCGGACATTAACACGCGGCACGATTGAAGTGAGACAATGAATTCAAACGGTGTAGTGCGCATCGAGGCCTTAGGGCGCGATAATTACGACACCTGGAAAATGCAAATGCGCGCCATTCTGATAAAGAATGACGCGTGGGGTTATGTCAACCGCCAGATCGTCAAACCCGAGCCGGGTGAGGACAATGCAGCCCAAGTGACCGAGTGGACGACTAGGGATGAAAAGGCCATGTCAGACCTATAAACAAGAGTTATACATATAACAAGTCAATTCCTGTTGAGAGTCCCTCCTGAAAGAAAAAACATGAGACATAAAAGAAATCTAAATCACATACTCTGGGGTCTCTCCATCCATTCTCCCACTCACAATAACAGTCATTCTGAGTCGTCACTGGTCCCTTCCCAAATCTTAGGTGGGGTCAAGAACTTTCTCATAGAGCTACCCTTCACTTTACGCACACTTTTCTTGATTGTCCTTTTGCTTTCTGTGGGGTAGTCGGTGGTGTCTTCTTCTTCGGGTTCTTGGGACGCCGAGAAGTTTTAGGTTTCGTCACTTTGGTAGTTGAAGGTTCAGAAGACGTGTGGGAGACCTCTTCTTTGGGCGCAGGCTCCGGATCAGGAAGAGGAGGGGTCCGGATCCTGCGTCGTTTACTGCTCACTGGGCCGGTGGTGCCGTGTTGGCAGCTTGTCCCCTGCCCCCTCGCCGTCCCGCGTGGTCCGCTTCCTCTTCCTCCTCTTCCGCGGGAGACTGCTGCCGGACGGGGAGTTGGTTGAAGTTGAAATCCCTCGGGGAGAGTGATAATCTCGTCCCCTGTTGCCTGGTCTAGCTGCAGGGCCTGTCCCCAACCTCGTGTTGGGGCGATGTATAGCAGGTTGGCCCTGTTGAAGGCATATTTTCTTTGAGCATAATCCATGTGCGGCCACAGTGAGAGTAGGCAAAGTGTCGTGGCCGCGTCGTGATGGTCTCGCCCGGTTGGGATGGTGATGAGGAGTTGTTTGAGTGCCTGGGCGAGATTGTAGACGCGCTGGTTGGGTGGAAGGTCGAGCCCTTTGCTCATCACCGCTGGGTGGAGGTGCCTCCATGGATTGGTGGGCGCCATTGCTGGTGGCATCACTGCGTCGTCCTCGAGATCCTCAGGCTGCTGTTCCCCCGGGTCGTGTACCTCGTGGCCGTCCTCTAAAAAAGTCAGCTGTTGGTCGATGCCTTCGAGCAAGGCCTTGATGTCTGCCACGTCCTGTGCTGTCATGACTGAGATGGTTGTTGCCTGCGATGTATGAGATGCGTCTGAGTCTGTTCTGTTCACTAAGGTGCCGGTGCTGCCGGTGGACTGTGTGCTGGCTGTGCTAGTGGTAGCGGTGCTAGTTGCTGTGGTTTGCGCCGTTGTGACGGCTTGCTTCTTCTGGTCGGTCGTCTTAACGGGATTCCGTCCCGATCGTGTTACCCGGAAGTGTCCCTTAACAGACTGGGACATACCCTCCAATGCTGAGTTTGAGAGAGATCACTGCGAGTGAACAACTGAAGCTTCCCGTAAATGCTGCTGGGTGCTCCCTCCCTCGACACAAGACTGACGCTCGCACTCCCCCAGCTCCGGTTTATATAGAAAAACTGCGAGAGCATGGCAGAAACTTCAGGATACGTTTCAGTCGAAGGGGCCGGCTCGCAAGGCCACGTTGTTAAACAGTCTAACCTTGCAAAAGATGACTGAAGGTGGCGACATCCGTGAGCACCTCAACAACTACTTTGACTGTGTTGACAAGTTGGCTGACATGGACGTAGTTATTAACCCAGACCAACTTACCATCATGATGCTGTACTGTTTGCCATCGAGAGCCGGGACGATCTACCGAAGCCTGAGAATCTACGTACGAAGAAGATCGAGATCACGAGAGACGTTGTTTTTCGTTAGGAGATGACCGCGCCTAAGAAATCAGTCGATGATCTGTTCCCGCGTGACTCTCCGGACAGAGTACGCATTGAACCAGAGGATCCGATCCATGAACTGGAGTTCGAGCTGGTGTCGAGAGACGAAGTTCTGGCAGAAAACCAACCTGATGTTGCTGAATGGGAATTCCCCGATGGCTTCATAGGCTTTCCTGCCGACGATTACTTTGTTGAACCGGAGATCCAATCCGATGAGCAACAAGCGGCATCATCTAGGAGAAGAGGCGGACGGCCTCGTTTGATTAGAACTGGAAAATCTGGGTGACCTCGCAAGGACTACGGTGATCGACCAGGGGAAGCGGCTAACGTCGCTGAAATCCCAGTGACCCAGGCTATCTCCGGAGATGACTCACCTGCGTGGATCGAAGCAATGTCAGAAGAAGCAGTTTCACTGATTCGGAACAATACGTGGAAGCTGGTCGACCGTCCCAAGGGGCAACGTGTGATAGGAAGCAGATTCGTTCTCCGGAATAAGTTTAACCCTGACGGCACTATCAGCAAGCGGAAGGCGCGCGTGGTAGCGAGGGATTTCACGCAGAGACCAGGAATAGAGTTTCACGACACGTTCGCTCCAGTCGAAAGGCTGAGCATAATAAGGACTGCGGTGGCGTTAGCTGTACAAGATAATCTAAAGATCCGACAGCTAGACGTCAAGACTGCGTACTTGAACGGAGAAGTCGAGGAGCAAATCTTAATGGAGGCTCCGGACCACTTCGAGGACGTTCTTGCCCATACCGTTCAAGACGAGTCGGTTGACGAGACTGTGCGAAAGACCGCAGATGAGATGCTGGAGAAGTTGACCAATCGTGACATGGTGTGCTCACTAAACAAAGCGTTGTACGGACTGCGACAGGCAGGACGCGCTTGGTATCACCGTCTCGAGGAAGAGATGAAAAATCTCAAGGCGACTCGCTCGGATGCAGATCCGTGCATGTACCACATCGGACCGGTCGAAGATAGGATTTATATAATCACCTATGTCGACGACATGATGATCATGGCTCGAGACGACAAGAAGATCAACGTGGTGAGAGACTTTCTGAATACCAAGTTCGAGATCCAGGACTTGGGGGATGTGCGGTATTGTCTGGGGCTGGAGTTCGAGAGGAGCGCCAACCAGATGAAACTCAGCCAGAAAGGATACATAGCCAAGGTCCTGGAGAGATTCGGAATGGCAGAGTGAAGGCCTGTCAGCACTCCCATTGATCCAGGTACGAAGCTGCAGAAGGAAGACGTGAACCCTGGCGAACAAGCGGAGAGCGTCCCCTACCGACAGTTGATAGGAGCTCTAATGTACCTGTCAGTGGGAACGAGGCCGGACATATCCCATGCAGTCAGTTCTCTCTCTCTCAGTTCAACGACTGTCACGGACAGCAGCACTGGAAGGCTGCAAAACGTGTCTTGCGATACCTCGCTAACACACGTGATCTCGGCCTCATGTACTCCAAATCCAGCGGTCCAGCGGTGATGTACGTGGACGCTGACTGGGGAAGCTGCCTGGTGGATCGAAAATCGTACACCGGATACGTGTTCACACTAGGCGGCGCTGCAGTGAGTTGGGAGTCCAGGAAGCAGCCTACTGTGGCCCTGTCGTCGACGGAGGCCGAATACATGGCCTTGACAGAAGCAACCAAGGAAGCTCTACACATGAAGAAACTCCTGAAAGACTTCAGAAAACTGATAGATGTTGTCCCAGTGAAGAACGCCAATGTAGGTGCGCAGAAGCTGACGTCGAATCCTATGTTTCATCCACGGACGAAGCACATAGACATCAGGCACCATTTCGTCTGAGATGCCGTGGCCAAAAAGGTGGTTTCGGTGGAGTACATTCCAACGGATGAGATGCCTGCCGACATATTGAAAAAGGATTGTCAAGGCCCAAGCACGAGAAATGTGCTCAAAGCCTTGGCGTGAGACCACATGCACCAGGATGACTCCGGCTGTTGGTCGAGGGGAAGTGTTGGTGAGATCGGCACCTGCCGGTATCGACCTCCATCCTGATCGATAGGCGCACCTAGCGCCCTCAACTAACTTTTAAACAGTTCGTTTTATGATCTGTTCACGGCACAACGCATTTAAACAGTTCATGTATTTTGTGTTAAATAAATCAGTTGAGTTACATTTAAATGAGCGTTACATTTCATTACCGCTTTAAAACCTCTAATAGAAGTGAATGTGCATTCTGTGTAGGCTATATACCTAGTCCTACCATAAGTTCTGTCCCTAAGTTTCTGTGGTTGCCAGCATGTTAGGTTGGCATACTGCAGAGTGAGCTTGAAATCTCAGTTCCAACATGCATGGAGTTGAAATCAGCTGCCATCTAGTAATGAGGAACCTTGAAGTCTCAGTTCCAACATGCATGTAGTTGAAGGTCAGCTGCCATCTAGTAATGAGGAACCTTGAAGTCGCAGTTACAACATGCATGGAGTTGAAGGTCAGCTGCCATCTAGTAATGAGGAACCTTGAAGTCGCAGTTACAACATGCATGGAGTTGAAGGTCAGCTGCCATCTAGTAATGAGGAACCTTGAAGTCTCAGTTACAACATGCATGTAGTTGAAGGTCAGCTGCCATCTAGTAAACATAGAATGGGGAAGCCTGAAGTCTCAGTTACAACATGCATGGAGTTGAAGTCAGCCGACATCTAGTAAACATGGAATGGGGAGTCGAAGAGAATCATATAACACTGATTGCATTACACAAGTGTAACAAGACACTGGTAGAGATGTTTAATTTGCTGCGACTGCTGCAAATGACTAGAAAATTTGTGTATCCATCTATTAAACTATACACATAGAATTCCTCTTTTGAGCTAGACAAGGGCAACCATGCATGATCAGGACATCAGCTGTAGTCAAAGCTGTCACTGAGAGAATTTGGAGAAATCTGCTCCTCAAGCAAAGAATCATATCACAAGAAATGTAAATCCCTCTGTGAATGATCTCGTGCATCATAAAAGAAGATCTTAGGCTTGGAGCATACCAAAGAAGTTCAGAACAGCAAATAATGGCAGCTTTAAGGCAAATAAGAGCCACAGGAGCCAAGAGATTACTGGAGAGGCATTCAAAAGACAGTTGGGCCAAATTCTTTTTACAGATGAGAAAATTTCCACTGTAGAAGAAAAACTCCACCACCAGAATAATTACATGTATGCTCACACCTCAGAGGAAGCTGTAGCCCAATTCCCAAAATTCTGTAGAAGTCACTCTAGCATCTGTGATGTTTTGGTGGGGAGCGCCTTTTAATGCATGAAAACTCGTGCCGCCAGCCACCAAACCAACATCCTGGAGAAGGTTGTGAAGCCCCTGATATTACCACCTTTATTGCAGATAAGCACTGGATATTCCAGCAGGACTCAGCACCTGCTGACAAGTCAAAGTCCACACAATATTGGCCAGAGTTTATCACCACTGCTGATTGGCCCTCAGGAAGCCCCAATCTAAATCCTCTGGACTATCACTTGTGGTCCATTTTAGAGGAGAAGGCCTGCTCTAAACCTCATTGCAATGGCTCATCCTTAAAGGCAGATTTGAGGGCAGCTGGGTACATAGTTTGAAGAGGTGTGTCAAGTCAAAAGGGATTGTATCTAATCTGGGTAGTCTCTATTGAATAAATTTCATTCGGTGCATGTGATGTCATAATTTCTGTATACATTAGTGTTACCTCTGTACGATGTGGGAGCAGTACGTACTTATGACAGGACTAGGTATAACAATCAAATGTGATCCACAATGGATTAACTTCAATTTTTTTTACGTTAGCTAAAATAAATTCAACCTCATTTCATCATCTTTGCCATTATCATATACTAAAATGTAATGATGGATCTGAAGTTGTTCACTTCACGAATAAAACATGTCATCCCTAGGAGCTGTAGGAACTGGATGCCGATATCCGATATCTATGACTTGTATCGTTTGAAAAGGTGCATGGACAAGAACAATTTAATGATTTATAGAGAACAAAGAAGGTTTCACCATCTTGTTGTCTTAATTTTTGACATTCCCTAGTAATGTGTTGTCCCTAACCACATGTGGTTTAAGTTGATATTGACTAGGTGTTTTTATCTACAAACATTCAAGAGAAGCCAATACAGTTTATTATCTAAAATATTCTACCATCATGTTGAATGTCTTTGTTTACCTAACCACAGTACTCACATTTGTCCTCTGTACACAGTGGCCTGAAGAGGAACTTGAGTTGTTGTTTTCAGACCACATCAACTTGCTACTGGCTCTTGTTAAACAGAACAAGAATGCTAGCAATGTGTATGTGAGATCAGTGGCAGCTAACTGTCTGGTGGAGCTGGAGCTGTGTTTTCCTGTAAGTACCTTTACTCCTGTACTTATTATACACAAGCTTAGACCATCAACTCTTCATCAGTAAAGCTTCCAGAAATTTGTTATAACTTACTGTAGTTACCCCCACCTAATCTAATTGGGCAAAAGTGTGTTGACCAACTGAAAAAGAAAAATTTGATAGTCGGATGTTACTAAGCCATTGCCTCTCAGCACGACAAATGTTTTATGCTAAAGCAGTATGCAAGAAAATAGGATTGGCAAATGCACAGCTAGGTGCCGGTACCTGTAGCATTTTATTTTGTCTTGCATGACATTCCAGGTTGTGTGCTATCCAAATGATAGGATCAATTCTGAAAAGTTGCATCTTTTAATTAGCACTCATCACTATCTAGAATGAAGAGAAACAAGGGTGAGATGTTTATTCCTCTCCCTGCAGTGAGATTTTGCTCTCAGAAAATAACACCACATTGAGTTTTGTTTTTTTCCCTAGAGTTCCTAAATATGAAAAGAAAGTAATTAATTTCACTCATTGCATTATTAATGTTTAAAGGTTATTTGTTTTTTAATTTCAGTGTGTATTGAGGCCATGCTTGGATCTCATCTATGTGTGCTCTGTTGCTGAGACCTCCATAGCTCATCAACAATACATGAGTCTCCTTGCTCTTGTTGTGAAACACAGTCTGATGAAAGAATCACCTCCTGCCTCTTTGTGAGTATAAAGTTGAAGATAAATAATAATAACAATAATAATATCGTATGGCCTCGGGTGCTGGGTGCAAGCTTTGTAATTTGACACCCAGAGGGTAGCTTGCATGTCGAATTTCGTTGTTCCTTGAATCGCTATGAAAGTCAAGGAGGTTAGATATCTAAGCTCCTTGAACACTATGGCTCTTTCTAGTAGAGAAATGAGGAACTTTGTGTTGGCGGAAACTCCCGAGATTAATTTTGCCATTATGAACACGGCCTACTGAATTCAAATGGGTTCTTTAACATGCCAACATCGTATGAAATGCGTGTCGTATTTTTGCCACCTTTCAAAAATCACTTACCATGGCCAGGAGCGAACCTGCAATCTTGGGATTAGTAGACCGACACGGTATCCACTCACCCACCGTGGCAAGCTAAAGTTGAAGATAAGTGCTCTAGAAACGATCTCCCATTTCTTTATGTAGTACTAAGATAAGGGGTACTGGAATATAGTCTTCTAGGAAATAGGATAATGTATCAGTTAATTTTCAATATGGAAACATGGCTAACCTGCAGCCTTCCAAATGTAACAAAAATTGAACTATTGAACTTGGTACTGACAGCTTAAACGCCTCTGTTGCATAGTGGTCAGCATGGTTAGCTACCACCCCGGAGGGCCACGGTCGATTCCCGGCTCTGACACAAAATTTGAAAAGTGTATGAGGACTGTAATGGGGTCTACTCAGCCTCGGGTGGTCCAAATGAGTAGAGGGGGTTCAATTCCCACCTCAGCCATCCTCGAAGTGGTTTTCTGTGGTTTTCCACTTCGTATTCGGGCAAATGCTGGGATGGTATCTACCGTAAGGCCCTGGCCGCCTCCTTCCCACTTCCTTGCCTAACCCTCCCACGCTTCCCATCCCTTCATCAGGCCCCTGTTCGCTTTGCAGGTGAGGCCGCCTGGGCGTAGTGCTGGTCACACACCCCAGTTGTATCCCGACTCAGAGTCTCAAGCTCCAAAACACTGCCCTCAGTGGCGGTAGAGGTGGGATCCCTCCCTTAGTCCGTGGGAAAAGCCAACCCTGGAGAGTAAAGCAATAGCGAAAACAAAACAAAACTGACAGCTTTGTATCCAATTTAAAAACTGTTCTGAGGAAGTAGACTCTCTGTAAAGTATTGCTTAAAACTGTTGTGTTTGTTTAAAGAAAAGTCTTGTATTATTTTCTGAAATATTGAATTTTGATTATTTTGATTTTAAAGTCCCCATTTTGTGTGAGAAAATGTAAGACCTACTGCATGCCTATTCCTCTATTTCATGTAAATAAGTATATGTACAGCAGATAAATTAGGATTGTGTAGTTAAATTTTGTGTATTTGTTTCTGTATTTACTTGGATTTGTAATCTCGTGACTGTAGTCTTTGTAATTTTGTATTGGAGCTGGAACTCCACCTTACCAGTGAGCTTTGCGCTTTTATTTGTGTACTGGTCTGATGAGTGTGCCTCTTGTTTTGTGACATTTACTGTTTCTGTATTTCTTCTGTTGTATTTAATATGTTTTGTGGTCTGCTTTTGGCAGACGAGCGTACAAGGCTGTAATGAGGGATGGAGATGAAATTGTTCAAGTATTCGTTCTATTCTGTGTTCTGACCAAGGGGGTAGCCTGCAAGTGGTCACCTATTCTTGGAAGTATTATGTATAAACATTTTATATAATTATTTCAGTGTTTTTTTTTTTTATCTCGAGAGGTTTCTTTGGTAACTGGTTGCCTTTTCTAGGGGTGGGTTTCATTCTACTTTCTTTGTCTTGTTTGCATCCTGTTTAGGCGGTAGCCATTTTTCTTTAGTCACCTTTTGGACTCCATCACAAATGGACGTCTTAGTCTGCTGTTCTGTGATCATATATTGTTGATCATTATTTAAATGTAACTTTAACAGTATTTGAAGTTAAATAGTTTTGGGAAGCGAAGTGTCCTTTTATTCTGTGATATAATTGTATCATTGCAGGGTCGTGTTTAGTAATTTTCTTATAATTTGTGTTAAACTTAAATAGTAACTGGTGCTGTGAATTTGCTATTCCTTTGTGACTTTTCTTTTCCCGCTCAGTCTCGTGGGGTATTATTACATTCTGAACTATATTGGTCTCTCTTGCACTCTCTTTGTTGGACTTATAATTCGTAACTTTGCGATAATAGAACTTTTTATTTTTTGCTAGAGTAAAGGAATTTAAATACTTAGGCGAATGGGTTACAGAAAATGGCAATGAAAATAAATCTGTAACATCAAGAATCCAGAAAATTTTGTTATCATTAATATCAGTTTCATGTGGAGCATTTTTTATGTTAGTCATAAATTTAGTTTTTTCATACGAGATATGAAGCCCTATTTTTGCTGCTCGTTCTTCCAAGATAGTGAGTGATCTGCTTCTGTCCATCAGAGATGATGTTTGTGAATAGGTTACTTCCGAAGGTTTATAATCTTTTCCTTATAGCAGTGCACACCTTAGACTTCTTCCTTTCACGACATTTGGATAAGGCTTACCTTTCACTCCACAGACTAGTTCTGGTATCCTGAATCCTAACACCAAACCTCAGCCGAGTATCCTCTGGGGTTAGGGAAGTGGGTTCACTTAGTGTGTACCATAACAAGAATTTGATGTAGATTTTTATAGATTTGCTGCTTTGGCTTGTATCCATAATATGGGGATTTAATGTTAAGTTTTTAAATCAAGAGTTTTATTGGTATTCTTATTTCAGATGGGGTAAACATCTACAACCTCACTTGGAGAGTAATTATGTAACTCAAAATGTTGAATATCTGTCATTTTCTGACTTAAATCAGGTGAGTTTTATAGTTCAAGTAGCATTCAATATGCATACATGTAACATACGGTGTATATATAAGGTACCGGTATATAAATCAATTAAATTTCTAGCATACTTTTTATTAATGCTGTTCAACTTGCATTTGGACCTTTAAAAGTCTCAGAAGAATTAATGTTTTTCAGACTTCTCAGTATAGTAGTCGGCATTTATTCCCAGTATGCTATCGGGCTCATCAGTTGGTGTGACACACATGACCAGCACATGCAGGCTGTTGTTTGGTATTGTTGAAGATATCGTAATTGGCATTAATACATAGGGCATTCAGAACATGAATTACACTCCATTATTGCAGATTAAACAACTTTCATTGAATGCTGCAGCACAATGAAACATGACGCAGATATACCACACTATTTTTCAACATAGTCACTCGGTCTGTGTTAACAGTGGTCTGAATATTCTATCAATGTTGCAATTCCCTGACAACAGAAATCTGCTGCTTGGTCCTGAATCAATAATAGACCCACTGCTTTAACTTGTCGTTAAATCGTGCACCACGGTCACGAGTTAGCGTGTAGCAAGTCAGGAGATCGCAGGTTCGAATCCTGGTGCTGACAGCAGCTATCCTGAGTGTGGATTTTCCTCGGGGTTTTCCACACTCCCTGGATAGTATCCTACTTCAAGTCTCGGGGTACCTACCCCATCCCTGTCCTTAACACTCGTACAGTTACACACACTACTACAGTCATCACATAAGTACAGGTTATCAGAAAATTTTAACACACACCCAAGTATACTGGGCTGATGATCAAGATGTACCAAGCCCCTAAAATGAGTTAACAACAACAAGGTAAGTGGATAGTGGATGATCTGAATTGTATACTTGCCATAAAAAAAGACATAAAAGCTAAGCTTGAGTTGTGTACCTTGAAAGAACATTTGAGTGGAAGGAAGGTTTGCCACTAATGAAAAAGTTCAAAAAGTAGTTTTCTGTTGGCTCAAAGATCAAGGAGCAAATTTCTACTTCTAGGATGGCTGAGATGGAAATCAAACTTTCTCATGAGGCTGAGTGTATACCGTTCCAGCCCTCAGACCAAAATTACAATAAATGGGAATTGTAGGCCTACTCAAACCTCAGGGGTGACAGTCAAGAATGCGTCTTTTGATCTTGTGGTGAAAAGCCTGAAGTGGTGTGGGAAACTTGGACTTCTGAGTGATGGAGGTAGCTTTAGGAGACAGTTTTCAACAGTACAAATTACAAGAAAAAGCAGAAAATAGGCCTGAAGTGAGTCATAAGTCCTTCAGGCAGAAAGTCATCACAGGGTTGGAAGGGGATATTCAGAATTAAAATATCTGTAAATGCTGCCAACAAAACAGCTGTGAAGATGAAGGTCGACTAAATGGAAGCTGCTCATTATAGGCCTAGATGTTTGTGAGGGGAGGGGGGAAGGATTGTGCTGTCTGTTCAGAAGGGAGAGAGAAAGGAGAGCCCTGTCAAGGGAACCCTGGTTCTAAAAAATGCTTCAAGAACTTAACAACAATATTGCTCATTGTGTTATTTACTTGATGTGTTGAATTAAAATGTAGAGTTTTTCTTTTTAATATGAATATTTAAGTTCATAGATATCTGTGTACTTCCATGCCATATTTTCCTTATGATAAATTGGACCTGTACAGGGATGCAAGGGGAATAAACACAGACCCGAAAGGGTTAATAACCTCCATTGCCTGAGTATTGGGCAACAGCACACATCAAAAGCCACACACAAATGCACAAGAGGAAAGCAGTAAAAGATTCAGAAGAAATGGTTGTTGAGATATGCTGCTACTTCAAAAGTGAAATTACTAATTACTATATGAAATAACCGATGTGTCTGATATTCCCTCGAAATGTACAGTATATCTTCCTTTGAGTTGCAGATTGTGTCATTCCTGATGGACCAGCTACCATTGTGCACATGTGAGGGAATGATCTGGATTGCAACTCAGCTTATTAATATGATGATGGCCAGAACCGAGCTGCAGGCATCCGTTCAAGTTCTTAAACCACTGTTGCTCAACTATGCTTACACATACAATGTTGCAGCCTTCCACGTACTCCTCATGTTGGAGGTATGGCAATTGGATATACTCATCCTTCTAACTCTGTCTGGTATACCCACTAATACAAACACCACAATAACGCAGGCTATCAGACATTCCCTATGTATTAAAGTTTTTGTGGCTGATCAGTGCTGTAGAGAGCGATCATGGGCCCTAGGGCAAAGTCTTCCGGGCCCCTCCATTTTTATTCAACCTGTGACATCATTTTGGAATTACGGTATTACAATAAGCTACCCCCTCCATGGAAATTAGCTTGCCCAACTGAATATCAATTTACTTTGCTTCTAGTTATCCTCCAGGGGCTCACACTTAGTGGGATGTGGGTTGGCGACCACGGGACCCAGCTGATTCCGGCATTGCTTCCACTTACTTGTGCCGGGCTCCTCTCCATCTTCTTTCCTGTCGACCTCCCTTGGTCAACTCTTGTTCTTTTCCGACCCCGACGGTATTAGGGTATCCGAGGCCTAGGGAGTCTTTCACTTTCCCGCCTTAATTGGCCCTTGTCTCATCTTTCCTGATCCCTCCTTCTTCGAGGGGTTTGGCCTCTTGTTTTCTTTTCATTATATTTCCTTTTCTCTTTAAGATTCCCGCACTGTTTTTGTTAATTGGCTCCCCGTGTATCTAAATTCCATTTAGCGTTTTTTTTTGCATCTACACTCCATTTTGTAGGTGTTTTCAATCTCCGTTGCATTTTGTAAGTCTTTTCGATCTAAATTGCATTTTGTGAGTGTTTTCAACCTCAATTGCATTTTGTAAGGATTGACAATCTAAATTGCTTTTTAGTAAGTCTTTCAATATAGGAGATGGGACATTTGTGAGTATTTTGAATTTCAATTGCATTTTGTATTTTCAACCTAAACCACTTTTTGCAAGTATTTTCAATCTAAATTGCATTTTGTAGGGTGCGCATTTTGCAAGTATTCTGATTCTCAATTGCATTTTGTGGGTATTTTCAATCTAAATTGCATTTTGTAAGTATTGTCCATCCAATTGAGTAGTTTGAATGTACCATACATTTTGTAAGTATTTTTAATATCAATTGCACTTTGTGATTATTTGGAATCTGAAATTCGCATTTTTCAATCTAAATTGCATTGTGTATTTTCAATTTCAATTGCATTTTGTAAGTATTTTGAACCTCAATTGCATTTTGTACGTATTTTTAATCTCATTTGCATTTTGTAAGTATTTCGATTGTTCATTGCATTTTGTACGTATTTTGAACTTAACCTACATTTTGTGCATATTTTTCAATCTATTCCTTTTGTGAGTATTTTCGTACTAAATTCTTCTAAATTCCCTTTTGTAAGTATTACCGCTCTCCATTTTGTGAGTAGTTTCAATCTGAGTTCCTTTTTGTAAGTATTTTCCTTCTCACTTCATTTTCGTTCTGGTTTCAACTTCATTGACATTTTCGCTATCACCCAGACCATTAGAGGCCGATAACCTAGATGTTAGGCCCCTTAAAACAACAATTATCATCATCATCATGTTTCTAGTTATTCAGCCACTTGCTTTTCTCTCATTGGTCGTTGTTTTACTTCAAGATTTTGATCACTGTGTATTTAAAAAAAATCTATTTTCATTGTATCTGGACGTGTTCTGGCACCATAAGAATAAGCCGTAAATGTATGAAGAAAAGTCTTTTTTTCTGAGATTGAAATACAAACTCGTCGCTCAACGAAGAGCTCTTTAACTTTAGCATATTATAAATTAAATGGACAATTCTGGCAACTTTGCCATTTCCCTGGAAGAAAAAAGAAAAGCATAATGGTTATTTATAAAATTGTAAGAAGGAGCTGATAAAAGAACTTGAGATACTCCAGAAACGTGCTATAAAATCTATCTTTGGACTTCCTTGGCTCACACCCTCAAATGAATTATACTCAAGAACTAAAATTATGCCACTGCAAAAACAAATAGCTATGTCAGCAACAGTATTTGTATACAAATTAGAAAACAAATTGATACACACACACATCCATTTTACCCATGCAAATGACATTCATCATTATGCAACAAGAGGAGTAAATCAAATATTCACCAGCCATTCCCAATCCATTAAATTTGGAACTAAAGGAATTATGTCCTCTATAATAAAAGAATACAACTCGCTACCATTAGGCATAAGGGAAAGTTTCTCTATAAAAACATTAAAGAGGAAAACAAAAGACTTCCTATTAAGGAATGAATAGCCCATGTACAATAGCCTTAAGCAATGCAATGTATCATACCGAATTATCTCTGTAAAGTTAGTCACTAGCAATCTAATATAAGTTAGTATTAAACTAAACAATAATGTTACAAAAACTATATATATGCCATGCTGTAACTATGTTACTTGATTGTCCCTAACACGAGCTCAGGCTCATTGGGACCTATGTAAATTGTAACGGCTACCTTCGTCGTTGGATATCACTCTACAAGTTGGGCGATCATTTATAACGTTTCTACAGATATTACACTCAAGACTCCTTAAAACCACCTCATCGTTCTTATTTAGCATTGGCCTGTCTAGACAGACGACATACACTTTATTAATTTAGATTTACTGGGCGCCAGTTATCGTAGAGATAACACATTAAAATTTTATTTAGCCACGGCCGCTCCCTTCCTTGAGCCAAGATCTATCATCGGAGCGTAGGGCAATAAACTTGCTCTATGAGATACTCTTTGCATTCCAACTATCCTATATATTCAACTCCCAATGAACAAGACATTTTAACTAATACTGGTTTATTTACGACAAAATTATTAACATTTGATCTGAGGTTTCGAGCTGTGTACAATATGTGCATTAATATTCCCTAATTGCGGGGCAATATTGACTGTCTTCTCGCTAGCGCTGATCTTCTGTGTTGATAATAACTCGGTCCACATACCTGGTGCCTTGTGGTTCAAAGTCCATCTCGTTGTTCTGCTTGCAGTCTAATTTGAGATCTTACGCCAACACACGTTTATTGACCTTTGAAAACATAGGTTTTCTTGTTGTTGTTGTTGTTGTTGTTGTTGTTGCTGCTTGTTTCTGAGTTTGATCACCATGGTAAGCAAATTTGAACAAACCAGGCTAATTGAATTCACTAAGTCCCATCTTACTGAGGGACTGACAGAGTCTACGACTCACAAAGTAAATGAGTGAGTGCGTGATCGAATAAGTGAATGACAGAATAGAATCTATAGAATAGCCAGTGCTGAAGTCGCGCTGGGCTTTTATACACTCTGAATGGTCCCGATGTTTCGCAGCATAAATTTGCCCGCGACCCATCAGACCAATTATAGCAAAGCATTTCTCAGTCCTCAAGCGACGCTAAAACTTCTCCGAGCGGGAATACAGGCCCGCGTACTTCAAATATTCCACTCAGAACCCGCTATTCCTCTCGTTGCGCATATATATATTCCGCCGAAATCTTTCTCCAAGCCCTTGTCTCCAGTCAGCGTGGCTTCGTTCCAGAAATACATTTTCTTGCAATATGTTGCTTCACCGTCCGTAACTTCTTCCAACCATGCCCGTCCTGTCTTTACAATTTAACTAATAAAACAGCCCTAGACCTCTATAAAAACCCTGTTTCTTAATCTAAGCACTTGACAATATTATATATGATTATGGTAATGACGTGAATGTGGTATAGCCCCTCCATTGATATTAATGGGTGAATAAAACGATATAACTTTGATATTTCAATAATAATAATAATAATAATAATTTGTACCGTAATCAAGATTACGTTACAAAACGTCCCCATGGTTTCATAAAGAATGTAATGAATGATGAAATCACAAATCTTCCCTTTAAAACTTAACAGGAAATACACTGAATATACATATATGACCCTTTAAATTACATACATAATGATTATACCCTTTTCATTTTCCTTGATTGATCTGCACTCTTCTTGCAATGTTACATAAACATTCTGATTGTCCTGTGCAGTCATACAGGATTTACATGCTACATTTGTTCTTGTAGTCCCTTACAATAACAGAACGCAATATATTGCTTCTTGTTTCACGCAACACAAGTGATTTATCTCACTTCCACCAATTCCTTAGAGCCACGACACGACTCTAATTATAAACACACGGCAGTCTGCCCTTCTTGCTGCACTTGCTCTTTTCTATGATATTTCCTCAGATTGAAAATGTTATATGTACCAATGACACAATTTTCCTGATCTTTCAATAAGTAGGCATTCTTTCCTATCCTCTTCGAAACGACATAAGGTCCAGTAACAATATAACAATAAAAACAGCTTTGACATTTTCCCTTCCAATGCACAAGATGGCAACGGCTTACGTAACAATCGTTGCTACAAACCTCCATGTACTTCCCACCTCTCAACAAAACACTGACTAGTCTCGATAACATCACATGAGTCAACAATACATACCTGAAATAACTACCTAGTGTCCTACCTAATTTCCTCACTAACGTTGAGCAACTACTACTAAATCTACTGTCGAGAACCACTTCCGCCCCTGAAAACGTTGAACTAATTCCTCCACTGTTTCAGTTCTCAGCTGGTCGCTTTCGATTCTGGTATTTAACATTCTGGCGTCTATGCACAGTCTCACTGAATTGTCTTTCTTGGCTACTACAACTAATGGATTTAAACAATGGCTAGCTGAAGGCTCAATTATGTCGTTTTCCAACATTGATTCTATCTGTTCTTCGACGGCTTTCATATATTTAGTTGCGACAGGATACCTAGGCCCTACGAAACTACTTGTGTCTTTAACGATAAAACTATGCTCATATAAGTGTGTTGCTCCGGGTTTTGTGCTGAAAATTTCCTTATATTTTATTAATACCTCATGTAACTGATGACCTTGCACCTCATCCAGCTTACACTGTGACAATGCATCATGGATCTTACTCTCAAGTTCAGACTCCATTGCAACCTGACACACCTTAAAAACTTTGCTCTCACTAGCATCTCCGCGGTCTACCTCATTTACTTCAGGAATCTCATCACTCACAACCACGTTGCTTTCTTCCTCAAACATACACACTTTCATTTGTTTGTCAGTCTTAGACACCTTATACGTAACCTGAACTTCTTTATCCTGCCAAAATAAACATATCCTGCCAAAATGAAAATCTAATTTAACTTGATATAATGATAACCATTCCGCACCGAGAATCACCGGATATACTAAATTTGGAACTGCCAAACAGGGCTGAAATTTAACTAACTCACTAATGTTAATTGGAACTGCGACTTGCTTAGATATTTTCTGAGACCTACTACCTACAGCTGTGACAATGAAAGTGGACTTAACTGGAATTATATCAACATGAATACCTTCTCTCATTACATCTTCCAAAAATCTTAAATTTATACAAGAGTTTTCGCTTCCACTGTCCAATAAAACATCAACTTCTTTACCCCACACATTAAGTTTAATTACTGGTGACATAATCTCATTCTCAACATTATCTAAATTTCCACCATTTAGGTCATAAAGCAGTTCTTCTCTAACATCTATATTAAAATCTCCTAAATACTCAATATTCCTAGGACATTGAACTGCAATCACTTCGGGCTGTCTGTTGACCTCACTGCAACCCGTTATTCGTTTAAATTAGGCCTACTTGCCCCTGGTGTAGATTGTTGTTGTTGTTGACCTGTACGTCTGTCTGGCCTAGTACCTTCCCCTCCTCTGTTCAAATTCTCGTTCCTCGTATTTGCTGTGCGTCCCCCATTGTCAAGTCGTCTTTCGTAATTCGCATTCCTGCCTTGTTCTCTTCCCCTCTCTCTCTCACCCTGCCCGAAATTATCTCCTCTACTTATTGGCTTGCGTTCGGTCCTACTATTTTCAAGAGAGTCAAAGTTTTCCAATAGCTTCTCGAACCCGTCAATAGTAGTAATATTCTGCATGAAGAATGCTTCTTTAATTATATCAGGAAAATGCCTTAATAATGTTTTAATTACCTGTGATTCAGTCTCTAAACCTTCTAAATTCTGGCATATAAGTACATGCGCTAAGAAATACTCTGTGTACGAAACACCATCTCTCCTTTGGTACTTTCCAAAAATAATGTTACATCTTTCTCTTTCTTGCACATTTTCATTCCAGTACTTGGCTATGAACTTCTCTTTAAATTTTCTAAAACTAGTCATCTGGTATTTATACACACTGAACCATGACCTTGAATCCCTAACAAAAGATTTATCTAGCATCTCAAGTACTTGTTCCCATTGAACGATCCCCTCTTCTAAATCTTTAGCGAACTTCTTTTCTACTGTTTTTAAGAATTCCATTGGGTTATATGCCTTGCCTGTGAATACTGGCAAATCTGCCTCTTTAGTTAGAAATCTACTTAAATTTCCTATTTGTACATTACCGCTATTTGTTGCTATTTGCTTCTGACATCTCTGCAATTTCTCCTCTATTTTATCTGTTTTACTCGCTACTTCTTCACTGAAACTGTTAAATTTACTGTTAACCTCTTCCCTAATTTCTTGATTATCGCTCTCTACTTTATTTTCTAAATGACCTATTTTAGCAATATTATTATCACACTTGACCTTCATGCTGTTGACTTCACCTTCTAAGTCAACCCTAACCTTACTACATTCAATTTTCACTTCCTCGTCAATTTTGTCAACTCGCTCCGACACTTGTTGCATTCTGGCGTCAACCTTAAGTGACCATGATTCCTCCACCTCACTAATCCTGTTTTCTAACTTATTGTGAAATTCTCGGCCTACTTCTTTAATTTGTCTATTGAAGTTTTCTGTGGCTTCATCAAACCTCTTACCTTGCTCATCTAGCTTCTTACTCTGCTCAGTGAACTTAAGATCTATTGCTTTTTCTAATTGATCACTACGCACGTCAAATTTCTTACTTTGTTCCTCTTGCTTCTTACTCTGTTCAGCTAACTTAAGATCTATGTTTCTGTTCTGTTCTGTTATCAGCATCGTCAGGTTTCGAAGCCAGGAAGGATTCTCCCCCTCATTAATCTGGATGTTTGTAGCCCCGTCTTGTTTATTTTCCTCAGTTTCCTGATTTTCGCTTACTTTTGACATCTCATCATTGGTACCCTGCACATCTAATTTCGACATTTTAACTGATCTTATAATACTACGGTTTCTCAAATGTATGTTCCCCAAATTATCCCTGTTACTCATTACCCAAAAAAACAACTCATCAAAAGAACACTACTAATTTATAACCGTAGTTCCCTAACTTGATATATGCCTCTTTATTGAAAAACTCGGAATGAATGCAAAGAGTACTCGTTTATATCGTACATGAAAACAACTTTAAACTTTAACATACTTGAAATAAACTGGATTTATACATAATATCCATTCACTACAGTACGATATTTCGTAGCCCCACATTGGTTGTGCCATTTGTAACGGCTACCTTCGTCGTTGGATATCGCTCTACAAGTTGGGCGATCATTTATAACGTTTCTACAGATATTACACTCAAGACTCCTTAAAACCACCTCATCGTTCTTATTTAGCATTGGCCTGTCTAGACAGACGACATACACTTTATTAATTTAGATTTACTGGGCGCCAGTTATCGTAGAGATAACACATTAAAATTTTATTTAGCCACGGCCGCTCCCTTCCTTGAGCCAAGATCTATCATCAGCAATAAACTTGCTCTATGAGATACTCTTTGCATTCCAACTATCCTATATATTCAACTCCCAATGAACAAGACATTTTAACTAATACTGGTTTATTTACGACAAAATTATTAACATTTGATCTGAGGTTTCGAGCTGTGTACAATATGTGCATTAATATTCCCTAATTGCGGGGCAATATTGACTGTCTTCTCGCTAGCGCTGATCTTCTGTGTTGATAATAACTCGGTCCACATACCTGGTGCCTTGTGGTTCAAAGTCCATCTCGTTGGTCTGCTTGCAGTCTAATTTGAGATCTTACGCCAACACACGTTTATTGACCTTTGAAAACATAGGTTTTCTTGTTGTTGTTGTTGTTGTTGTTGTTGTTGTTGTTGTTGTTGCTGCTTGTTTCTGAGTTTGATCACCATGGTAAGCAAATTTGAACAAACCATCTTACTGAGGGACTGACAGAGTCTACGACTCACAAAGTAAATGAGTGAGTGCGTGATCGAATAAGTGAATGACAGAATAGAATCTATAGAATAGCCAGTGCTGAAGTCGCGCTGGGCTTTTATACACTCTGAATGGTCCCGATGTTTCGCGGCATAAATTTGCCCGCGACCCATCAGACCAATTATAGCAAAGCATTTCTCAGTCCTCAAGCGACGCTAAAACTTCTCCGAGCGGGAATACAGGCCCGCGTACTTCAAATATTCCACTCAGAACCCGCTATTCCTCTCGTTGCGCATATATATATTCCGCCGAAATCTTTCTCCAAGCCCTTGTCTCCAGTCAGCGTGGCTTCGTTCCAGAAATACATTTTCTTGCAATATGTTGCTTCACCGTCCGTAACTTCTTCCAACCATGCCCGTCCTGTCTTTACAATTTAACTAATAAAACAGCCCTAGACCTCTATAAAAACCCTGTTTCTTAATCTAAGCACTTGACAATATTATATATGATTATGGTAATGACGTGAATATGGTATAGCCCCTCCATTGATATTAATGGGTGAATAAAACGATATAACTTTGATATTTCAATAATAATAATAATAATAATAATAATAATTACACAATGACTTTAAAAATAATAATAATAATAATAATAATAATAATAATAATAATTTGTACCGTAATCAAGATTACGTTACAAAACGTCCCCATGGTTTCATAAAGAATGTAATGAATGATGAAATCACAAATCTTCCCTTTAAAACTTAACAGGAAATACACTGAATATACATATATGACCCTTTAAATTACATACATAATGATTATACCCTTTTCATTTTCCTTGATTGATCTGCACTCTTCTTGCAATGTTACATAAACATTCTGATTGTCCTGTGCAGTCATACAGGATTTACATGCTACATTTGTTCTTGTAGTCCCTTACAATAACAGAACGCAATATATTGCTTCTTGTTTCACGCAACACAAGTGATTTATCTCACTTCCACCAATTCCTTAGAGCCACGACACGACTCTAATTATAAACACACGGCAGTCTGCCCTTCTTGCTGCACTTGCTCTTTTCTATGATATTTCCTCAGATTGAAAATGTTATATGTACCAATGACACAATTTTCCTGATCTTTCAATAAGTAGGCATTCTTTCCTATCCTCTTCGAAACGACATAAGGTCCAGTAACAATATAACAATAAAAACAGCTTTGACATTTTCCCTTCCAATGCACAAGATGGCAACGGCTTACGTAACAATCGTTGCTACAAACCTCCATGTACTTCCCACCTCTCAACAAAACACTGACTAGTCTCGATAACATCACATGAGTCAACAATACATACCTGAAATAACTACCTAGTGTCCTACCTAATTTCCTCACTAACGTTGAGCAACTACTACTAAATCTACTGTCGAGAACCACTTCCGCCCCTGAAAACGTTGAACTAATTCCTCCACTGTTTCAGTTCTCAGCTGGTCGCTTTCGATTCTGGTATTTAACATTCTGGCGTCTATGCACAGTCTCACTGAATTGTCTTTCTTGGCTACTACAACTAATGGATTTAAACAATGGCTAGCTGAAGGCTCAATTATGTCGTTTTCCAACATTGATTCTATCTGTTCTTCGACGGCTTTCATATATTTAGTTGCGACAGGATACCTAGGCCCTACGAAACTACTTGTGTCTTTAACGATAAAACTATGCTCATATAAGTGTGTTGCTCCGGGTTTTGTGCTGAAAATTTCCTTATATTTTATTAATACCTCATGTAACTGATGACCTTGCACCTCATCCAGCTTACACTGTGACAATGCATCATGGATCTTACTCTCAAGTTCAGACTCCATTGCAACCTGACACACCTTAAAAACTTTGCTCTCACTAGCATCTCCGCGGTCTACCTCATTTACTTCAGGAATCTCATCACTCACAACCACGTTGCTTTCTTCCTCAAACATACACACTTTCATTTGTTTGTCAGTCTTAGACACCTTATACGTAACCTGAACTTCTTTATCCTGCCAAAATAAACATATCCTGCCAAAATGAAAATCTAATTTAACTTGATATAATGATAACCATTCCGCACCGAGAATCACCGGATATACTAAATTTGGAACTGCCAAACAGGGCTGAAATTTAACTAACTCACTAATGTTAATTGGAACTGCGACTTGCTTAGATATTTTCTGAGACCTACTACCTACAGCTGTGACAATGAAAGTGGACTTAACTGGAATTATATCAACATGAATACCTTCTCTCATTACATCTTCCAAAAATCTTAAATTTATACAAGAGTTTTCGCTTCCACTGTCCAATAAAACATCAACTTCTTTACCCCACACATTAAGTTTAATTACTGGTGACATAATCTCATTCTCAACATTATCTAAATTTCCACCATTTAGGTCATAAAGCAGTTCTTCTCTAACATCTATATTAAAATCTCCTAAATACTCAATATTCCTAGGACATTGAACTGCAATCACTTCGGGCTGTCTGTTGACCTCACTGCAACCCGTTATTCGTTTAAATTAGGCCTACTTGCCCCTGGTGTAGATTGTTGTTGTTGTTGACCTGTACGTCTGTCTGGCCTAGTACCTTCCCCTCCTCTGTTCAAATTCTCGTTCCTCGTATTTGCTGTGCGTCCCCCATTGTCAAGTCGTCTTTCGTAATTCGCATTCCTGCCTTGTTCTCTTCCCCTCTCTCTCTCACCCTGCCCGAAATTATCTCCTCTACTTATTGGCTTGCGTTCGGTCCTACTATTTTCAAGAGAGTCAAAGTTTTCCAATAGCTTCTCGAACCCGTCAATAGTAGTAATATTCTGCATGAAGAATGCTTCTTTAATTATATCAGGAAAATGCCTTAATAATGTTTTAATTACCTGTGATTCAGTCTCTAAACCTTCTAAATTCTGGCATATAAGTACATGCGCTAAGAAATACTCTGTGTACGAAACACCATCTCTCCTTTGGTACTTTCCAAAAATAATGTTACATCTTTCTCTTTCTTGCACATTTTCATTCCAGTACTTGGCTATGAACTTCTCTTTAAATTTTCTAAAACTAGTCATCTGGTATTTATACACACTGAACCATGACCTTGAATCCCTAACAAAAGATTTATCTAGCATCTCAAGTACTTGTTCCCATTGAACGATCCCCTCTTCTAAATCTTTAGCGAACTTCTTTTCTACTGTTTTTAAGAATTCCATTGGGTTATATGCCTTGCCTGTGAATACTGGCAAATCTGCCTCTTTAGTTAGAAATCTACTTAAATTTCCTATTTGTACATTACCGCTATTTGTTGCTATTTGCTTCTGACATCTCTGCAATTTCTCCTCTATTTTATCTGTTTTACTCGCTACTTCTTCACTGAAACTGTTAAATTTACTGTTAACCTCTTCCCTAATTTCTTGATTATCGCTCTCTACTTTATTTTCTAAATGACCTATTTTAGCAATATTATTATCACACTTGACCTTCATGCTGTTGACTTCACCTTCTAAGTCAACCCTAACCTTACTACATTCAATTTTCACTTCCTCGTCAATTTTGTCAACTCGCTCCGACACTTGTTGCATTCTGGCGTCAACCTTAAGTGACCATGATTCCTCCACCTCACTAATCCTGTTTTCTAACTTATTGTGAAATTCTCGGCCTACTTCTTTAATTTGTCTATTGAAGTTTTCTGTGGCTTCATCAAACCTCTTACCTTGCTCATCTAGCTTCTTACTCTGCTCAGTGAACTTAAGATCTATTGCTTTTTCTAATTGATCACTACGCACGTCAAATTTCTTACTTTGTTCCTCTTGCTTCTTACTCTGTTCAGCTAACTTAAGATCTATGTTTCTGTTCTGTTCTGTTATCAGCATCGTCAGGTTTCGAAGCCAGGAAGGATTCTCCCCCTCATTAATCTGGATGTTTGTAGCCCCGTCTTGTTTATTTTCCTCAGTTTCCTGATTTTCGCTTACTTTTGACATCTCATCATTGGTACCCTGCACATCTAATTTCGACATTTTAACTGATCTTATAATACTACGGTTTCTCAAATGTATGTTCCCCAAATTATCCCTGTTACTCATTACCCAAAAAAACAACTCATCAAAAGAACACTACTAATTTATAACCGTAGTTCCCTAACTTGATATATGCCTCTTTATTGAAAAACTCGGAATGAATGCAAAGAGTACTCGTTTATATCGTACATGAAAACAACTTTAAACTTTAACATACTTGAAATAAACTGGATTTATACATAATATCCATTCACTACAGTACGATATTTCGTAGCCCCACATTGGTTGTGCCATTTGTAACGGCTACCTTCGTCGTTGGATATCGCTCTACAAGTTGGGCGATCATTTATAACGTTTCTACAGATATTACACTCAAGACTCCTTAAAACCACCTCATCGTTCTTATTTAGCATTGGCCTGTCTAGACAGACGACATACACTTTATTAATTTAGATTTACTGGGCGCCAGTTATCGTAGAGATAACACATTAAAATTTTATTTAGCCACGGCCGCTCCCTTCCTTGAGCCAAGATCTATCATCAGCAATAAACTTGCTCTATGAGATACTCTTTGCATTCCAACTATCCTATATATTCAACTCCCAATGAACAAGACATTTTAACTAATACTGGTTTATTTACGACAAAATTATTAACATTTGATCTGAGGTTTCGAGCTGTGTACAATATGTGCATTAATATTCCCTAATTGCGGGGCAATATTGACTGTCTTCTCGCTAGCGCTGATCTTCTGTGTTGATAATAACTCGGTCCACATACCTGGTGCCTTGTGGTTCAAAGTCCATCTCGTTGGTCTGCTTGCAGTCTAATTTGAGATCTTACGCCAACACACGTTTATTGACCTTTGAAAACATATGTTTTCTTGTTGTTGTTGTTGTTGTTGTTGTTGTTGTTGTTGTTGTTGTTGCTGCTTGTTTCTGAGTTTGATCACCATGGTAAGCAAATTTGAACAAACCAGGCTAATTGAATTCACTAAGTCCCATCTTACTGAGGGACTGACAGAGTCTACGACTCACAAAGTAAATGAGTGAGTGCGTGATCGAATAAGTGAATGACAGAATAGAATCTATAGAATAGCCAGTGCTGAAGTCGCGCTGGGCTTTTATACACTCTGAATGGTCCCGATGTTTCGCGGCATAAATTTGCCCGCGACCCATCAGACCAATTATAGCAAAGCATTTCTCAGTCCTCAAGCGACGCTAAAACTTCTCCGAGCGGGAATACAGGCCCGCGTACTTCAAATATTCCACTCAGAACCCGCTATTCCTCTCGTTGCGCATATATATATTCCGCCGAAATCTTTCTCCAAGCCCTTGTCTCCAGTCAGCGTGGCTTCGTTCCAGAAATACATTTTCTTGCAATATGTTGCTTCACCGTCCGTAACTTCTTCCAACCATGCCCGTCCTGTCTTTACAATTTAACTAATAAAACAGCCCTAGACCTCTATAAAAACCCTGTTTCTTAATCTAAGCACTTGACAATATTATATATGATTATGGTAATGACGTGAATATGGTATAGCCCCTCCATTGATATTAATGGGTGAATAAAACGATATAACTTTGATATTTCAATAATAATAATAATAATAATAATTACACAATGACTTTAAAAATAATAATAATAATAATAATAATTTGTACCGTAATCAAGATTACGTTACAAAATAAATAAATAAATAAATAAAAAATAAAAATTAATTATATGTTATCTTTGTATATGTTTTAGATACTATACACTGGCTATGTTTACACTGAACAGAGTCAGATCAGAAAATTTCATAATACTTTTGACATTAAATTAAATAAAGTTGCCCAATCCAATTCGTTTTACCGCCCCGGACCCCTCAGCATATCCAGGCCTTGGCGTTACAGCCCTGCTTTCCACTCCCTCTCATCGGGCCTGAGTCTGATTTACACAATGTCCGAAGCCCCTAAATGCAACTAACTGTACAATCATTGAAGTTGGAGTCTTTTGAGCTACTCCGTTTGTACACAAAACAGCTGAAATTGATTTCCTAGTCAAAGAACATTTAGAAATCTGCAGTGTAGCATACCAGGAGTTATTTAAAGCACTATCAGAACTCATGAATACAGGGTTTTACTTCATTAACTTACTCAGTGGTTCAGTAGTTGATAATAAGTTTGAACACTGGTGGAGGAAGTTGGAATTTTGAAGGATGGGATAATCCTTAGTACTCGGAGTCGTACGACTTTGAGGCTGTAGAGACTTTTCATATTCTCTGGTGAATAGAAAACAAAATTATACTCAGCCTTAAGTCACCCAGATACAGTGCCTCTTTTATCTGTTGGGTGGCCTGTGTGAGAAATCTCGCATGTGCTAAAGCACCTACCCACTTACTTAATTCCTGTCGCTCCTTCCGGAGCCTAGGGCCTTGGCAAAATTTCTCCTCGCAGTACGGTTCCTGGCCATACTCTTCACTCGACTCCAGTCCTTGTCCACCTCTGCAATTTCATTTTCGATCGTCCTCTTCCAGGTCTTCTTAGGTCGGCTTCTCTTCCTGGCGCCTTGAGGATTCCAGTCTAGCACCGCCCTCTCAACAGCTCTGTCCGGCTTCCTTAGTGTGTGTGCCCAATCCAGCACCATTTCCTCTCCTTGATCTGGATGCTAATCGGGTGTTGATTGGTGATGGTCCAAAGACCTTCATTTGAGACTATGTCTGGCCACCTCACATTCATGATGCGACGCAGACATCTGTTAATGAACACCTGTAGCTGGTTGTTGATCGGTTTTGTGATTTTCCATGTTTCACAGCCGTAGAGAAGAATCAACTTTACGTTGCTATTGTAAAGGCGGAGCTTGGTCTTCCTGGAAATGTTTCTATTTCTCCAGATGGAGTAGAGCTGGACAAATGCACCATTTGCCTTCCTGATATGGCTTCGAACATCTTCCTCTGCTCCCCCATCATTTGTGACTATACTTCCTAGGTAGAGGAGGGACTCAACTCGCTCAATTTCCTTTCCGTTGACTGTCAAGCTAGTCGTGACGTCAGAATTTATCCTCATCTCTTTGTTCTTGTTGGTGTTGATCATTAGTCCTGCACATTCTGCTTCCCTCTGCAACCTCTCCAGCTTATCTTCTATGTCTCGGTAATAATAATAATAATAATAATATCTATGGCCTCGGGTGCCGGGTGCAAGCTTTGTTATTTGACACCCAGAGGGTAGCTTGCATGTCGAATTTCGTTGTTCCTTGAAGCACTACGAAAGTCAAGGAGGTTAGATATCTGAGCTCCTTGAACACTATAGCGCTTTCTAGTAGAGAAATGAGGAACTTTGTGTTGGCGGAAACTCCCGAGATTAATTTTGCCATTATGAACACGACCTACTGAATTCAAATGGGTTGTTTGACATGCCAACATCGTATGACATGCGTGTCGTATTTTTTGCTGCCTTTCAAAAAATCACCACGGTCAGGACCGAACCTGCAAGCTTGGGGTTAGTAGACAGACACGTTAACCACTCACCCATAAAAAAGGAAAAAACACACTTTGCAGTCTTTACGTACATAAATCAACACACATATGACATAGCGAACATTTAAAAAAAATTCAACCCCAAAATCGCCTTTAAAACCAGTAACAATAACCACAAAATCATCTACAATTCCAACAAAATCAATGAATTCAACAAATACCAATCTTCAGGTATCTATAAGCTCAAATGTCAATAATGTAAATCAGATTATTTGGGACAGACCGGACGTAGCTTCTATAAGAGATACCATGAACATGTTAATGCAATTAAACACAGAGTTTTTGGCCATGGGAAACCACATGCAAGAAACCAATCACAAATTCACAAACATAGAGAAAGATTTAGAAATCATCCACTATATCAGGAAAAGGGCCATTATGAACACGCTTGAGCAAATCGACAATGCACAACGCACCAATCCCATACATAATCTCAACAAAATTAATTTTGACGCAAACATACTTTTTGAGAACCTTTACAAAATTTCCCAAATCCCAAAAACAAAAACACATCAATCCAAACAAAACCACAACCATTCACCTCCCAAACTCAACATTAATTTCAAAAATCCCCCCAATCCCACATAAACCCCCTTCCCCCCCCCCCCCCCCCCTTCGCAGTCATGCCCCACACCCACACACAAACTCCCGTCTCGGCCAGGCTAGGTCCCTACCTCTCCCCCCCTCCCCTTCTTCCCCCTGTCTACCTGTCACATGCTCTGCCCAGCTCACGGTCACTACACAGTACAGATCATCATTCAGTCCACCTCAAGCATTCAACAGCGCCAGTAGAGGTAAGCAGTTATGCAACCATTGACGAATAGATCACGTTTTTCCTTCCGTTTGTAGACTTTAATCCATTTCTTTCGTTTTCACTCTTTACAGCTCCAGGCAGGAGGTTTTCCTAATGCTCGTTGCTCACGGTAAAATGTTTCTTAAAATTTATTTTACAACTAATTTTATAAAAATTTGACGAAAGCAAGCTGTGTTGTTCACGCTAAAATTATTTTGTAAAATCCGTAGATGTATCAGGATCGCCATCTACCGATAAACTTCTGAACCAAGAATCAGCTGTTCAACACACATTGGTTTGAGAGTATGGCTCCAACAAACAAAGCAAAAATTGCTGCTTTAGCTACAATTATATGTCGTACAGTGGTAAAAAGGAAGAAAAGAAATGCTAGTCCTGGACTCGGGAATGGATAAAAAGAAGAGTAGAGGAATACTCTCCTTGGTAGAAAATGAGTTGAGGTTAGTAATCAGAATTCATATAGGAATTTTCTAAGAATGGAGGAAAGCAGTTTTAAAAAACTCCTAGATCTCGTTGGTCCCAAAATTAATCGACAGGACACTTAACATTAGGCAAGGCATTTCTCCTGAAATGAGACTGCAAGTGAGTTCGAAACCCGTTTATCTTCGCCTTCACATCAGCCTGGCTTGTGTTCGGTCGAATTTGTGAAACATATTCGGCGATTGAGATTTCTTCCTCCCTTCTTGCATTTCTATTGTGGTATATGGGCGTTTTAACCTCATACAAACACTGATATTTCTGGTACTCGTCCACTAACAGCTTGGGAGCCCGTATCACACGACACTAGTTAGTATGAAAGCTTCTACCAGTACTGGTGTACACGCTGGTATAGACGCGTCTAGCACCGTGTGATATGTACCTTCCATGCTAGGTTCTGCCTTCCATACAACTCACGAAATTGAACAGGTGCCATTTTTCCTGGCAGTTTTCATGAAAGTTTGAGTACAACAACCAATCGGATTGCTTTTCTCGTTCAGGTAGATATCCTAAGGGCAACATAAACAAGTAGATTTGTTATGTGGGTAGGCCTACGAATAAATACATCAGAATTAAACTATATTTTCTTTAAACGGCGTCTGTGTTATAAGCGCTAGCTATATCCAGTAAATACAGAACGTGTCATATTATTATTATTATTCTGGGATAAATATTTAACTATTTAAATTCTAATAGTTATCACTAATGGTATCCGTCCATGGTTACAGTATTTAGGGAAAATAAGGATTTGAAATGGGAGAAAACACAAAACAAAGTTGCAAAATTGCTGTACGACGTAAGGAGAAAATTATAAAATAATTAAAAGGAGGTAAAAATCTCTGCCCCTGGATAGCCTTGAACCCGGGATCTTCAGATCAGCAGGCAAGCGCGATACCACTAGCACACTTTTCCAACTGACTATGAAGCAATTTGTTGCGCTTCTTATCAGCGCGTATGGTTAAATATCCAATTATTACAATTATATCTAAAATATTGATTGGAATGAATTCATTCAGTACCACGCATATTTTCAAATGTACTTAAGGCAAGTTTCATGACCGCTTTGCGTTAATAATGCGAATCGACTGTAAATTTTACCCCCCAAACGACAACCGTCCTCCATGTTTTATTTTCGAAGAGTTTGTTTACAAGCGAGCTTCACAATCTTCTCATCACGTGGCACCAGCATCATCTTCATGTCAGCTTCCCTGATTGGTTCGTTTCGTAAAATTAATTTTACGGAATAGAACATGTCCTATTTTATGGAAAGTTTTATCAAAGGTTTTATAAAACTTGAATTTGACCGTGAGCAATATAAATTTTATAAAATTAAATTATTGTACAATAAATTTGAAGGAAAATTTTACCGTGAGCAACGGGCATAAGAATACATTTTAGACGGCTCCTTAACCCGGTCCATGAGGCAATTATAATTGGCTACATGGATGATTCTTGCCAGGCGCATCCACGTCGCGGGGGTGGGCAACGGTACTGTAATATACCATGGAACTACAGTACCAGCTAAGTTCTGGTGAGGACCCAGTCCTATGGGGTATAACATAGGCCCCGTGCACAGGGTTACGTGCGAAGACCTCAACGGAATCTGCAGCGGAGAAGATGGACTTCGGAACGATGGAGATTGCGGAAGAGGCAACCCAGTACTCGGGTAATAGTATGAGTACAGCATCAATCGGCAGCGTCTGTTTCCCAGGTTAGGGGTGGCTGCAAGGGCGTCTGTTTCCTATGTTAGGGGCGGCCTGTATAATAGCTGGCAGTAGCTTCATAAAATGCCTTTGGGAGTGGCGACCCCATCGTAATAATAGCCTAAAATGGAAATGGCACTTCCAATGATTCGGAGAAGGTTAGGGCGTACCCTGCAGGCGACGCGCAGTTCTTTTGGCACTGGGGGAACTGTGAGAAATGGGCGACCAGTAACCGAAATGAAAGTGGGAATCATGAATGTCATGACCCTGACAGGCAAGGTGGAGGAGGTGGTAGACTTCATGGAGAGGGAGAATGTTGGATTGATGGGGCTGAGTGAAGTGAAATGGAAAGGTAAAGGAAGGAAGAAATTGAGGAAAGGATATACATTATACTGGAGTGGTGGCCAAGAGGCAAAAAATGGCATGGGACTGATAACCTCGAAACAACTGGAGGAGTATGTTGAAGTGGTCGAGTGTGTGAGTGACAGAATAATGAAAATTAGAATGAAGATGAAAAATGACGTGATGGACTTCATACAAGTGTATGCACCACAGACTGGAAACAGAGAAGAAGATATTGAAGTATTCCTGGAGGATGTAGAAAGAGTAATTTCAGATGTAGAAGTGGTGATCATGGGAGATAGGAATGCACAAGTCGGAAACGAGAGACAAGGAAATTAAGAAGTCATTGGACCATATGGATATGGGAAAAAGAACCGGGAAGGAGAGGAACTTGTAAACTTTTGTGAAAGGAATGGACTGATAGTGGGTAATTCATAGTTTCGGAAGAAAAACAGTAGGAAAATTACGAGATATGGTTGGGGCGATAGAAGAACAAAATCAGTAATTGACTACTTTCTGGTGGAAAGGACTAATCACAGAAAGCTGATAGATGTGACAGCTTTACCAGGAGAAGCATTTGATGGGGACCATAGAGCTGTGGTGGCAAAATTTAGATGGGAAAAATTGGAAAACCTAAAGGAGATCAGAGAAAGCAAAAGTATGGAAATTGAAAGACAAAACTGTACAGGAAGATTTTCAGGAGAGATTGAAGCAACAAATCCCAGTTACTGAAGTGGAAAACATAGAAGAGGAATGGTCCCACTTTAAAAAGGCATTTGTTGGTGCAGCAGCGACTGCTTGTGGTAGGACGTCAACAAGAGTGAAAGAGAAGGAGACACCGTGGTGGAATGAGGAAGTGAGGAAAGCAGTGAAAGAAAAGAAGTCTGCATGGAAAGAATGGAACCGAGATCAAACAGAAGAAAGCAAAAGGAAGTACCACGACAGCAAACGGAGGTGTAAGAAAGTGGTAGAAGAAGAAAAGAAGAAAAGTTGGGAAGAATTTACACGAAGAATGGAAACAGATGTAAGTGGCAGTAAAAGGATGCTGTATGGGCTTCTAAGAAGTAAGAGGAAAGAAAGAGTTACTACAATGCTAGTGAAAAAGGAAGATGGAGAGTTGTTAACACACCCAGAAGAGATAAAGGGACGATGGAAGGAGTATTTCGATAAGCTATTGAATGTGAGCAATTGTACTGGTGAGATGGAAGTGACACAACCTGACGACTCTATAACAGAAGATGATATAACAATGCTGGAGGTGGAATTAGCAGTACAGAAAATGAAGATGGGAAAAGCAACAGGGGTGGATGAAATCAGTGTAGAAATGATAAAGGCTGCTGGATCTGTTGGTATGCAATGGTTGTATCGACTGCTAAAGTGTGTGTGGAAACGGAAATGTGTACCAGAAGACTGGGAGAAAGGGCTAATAATACCAGTGTTTAAGAAGGGGGACAAGAAGGTGTGTGATAACTATAGAGGGATCACCCTCATATCACAGATAGTAAAAATACTAGAGAGGATATTAGGAAGAAGAATGAGAAGAAAGGTGGAAGGAGAGTTGCAAGAGGAACAGTATGGCTTCAGGAGTGGAAGATCCACAGTGGACCCAATCTTTAGCTTGAGGCAGGTGATGGAAAAAAACTGGGAATATGGAGAGGATTTGATCATGACTTTCTAGAAAAGGCATATGATAGTGTCCCTAGAGAGAAGGTATGGGAAACCATGGTTAAGAAGAGACTGGGAAGAGAAATGTTGGAAATGGTGCAAGCAATGTACAACAACTGTGTTAGCAGGGTACTGACCCCAGTTGGAAAGATAGATTGGTTTAGGAACAAGACTGGACTAAGACAGGGGAGTGTGCTGTCACCTCTCTTGTTCATAATGGTGATGGATGAAATTGTAAAGGAAACAAAGGAAGCATATGGACATAAGGAAATGAAGTTACTGTTATTTGCAGATGATATTGTGGTCTGGGGAAGGAACACCGAAGAAGTGCAAAAACAACTAGATGCACTGAACGAAAATATTCAGAAGTACGGCCTGAAATCAGTATAGAGAAAAGCAAGACCATGGTGATGACAAGAGGGGAAAGACAAGGAAAGGGCACTGTGAAAATTGGAAGTCAGAGTTTGGAAATTGTGGACACGTTCAAATACCTAGGAACTGAATTGATGCAAACTGGTAGGTTGGACATGGAGATTGGCAGGAGGGTACAGCAGAGCAATGCATTCTATCAAAGTGTAAGAAAACTTGTTTGGGATAAGGAAGTACCAAGGAAAAGCAAGGAGGTAATGTATAAAGTGTTCTATGTTCCCATATTAACTTATGCAGCTGAGACTTGGACCCTGACAAGCAGGCAAGAGAGTAGAATCCAAGCCAGTGAAATGAAATTCCTAAGAAGTATGATATGAAAGACAAGGAAAGACTGAGTGAGGAATGAAGATGTTAGGAAGGAAGTTGGGATGGAAAAACTAAATGAGAGAATTGAGAAGAATAAACTAAGGTGGTTTGGACATGTAAAGAGGATGGAGGAAAATAGAATACCAAGACAGATGCTGGAGGCGAAGTGCAAGGGTAAGAGAGCAAGAGGAAGACCTAGAACAAGGTGGATTGATTCAGTGAAGAACAGCATAAGAAAAAGAAATCTGGACTGGGACAAGATCGTGGAAGAAGAATGGTGGAAGGAAAGAGGAAAGTGGAGAAGTGCCATAAATACCCCGACCCGGCAGGAGCTGGATAAGGGGAAATGATGATGATGATGATGATGACGTTTTAAATTCCATCTTGATTTCAGTAAGTCACTTTTCAACAAATATTAGTAAACTTCAATCTTCTCCGAGGCATTTGCTCTTCTCCTAAAATTTTCGTTTTTTCTTGATAGCTTGCGCCACAAACGCATCTTCTGGCAATGTCACCTCGCCAATAAAGTCTGTATGACGTACTATCACAATGATTGTCACCATCTCTGCCCAGCATAAAATACAATAAAGGTCGAATGGGTCTCGTATACGGCATTTTTCCTAGCCTGCCTTTGGAACTAGGCCGTCAAGACCTGCTACAACAAAGTGGCACCTTACTTCAAGGACATACCAATACATCCTTAATGTTGTTTTCAAACTAAACTTTATAAAATTTTAAAAAAATTTAAATTGCTTTTTAAATGTGTTGATCAAGCTAAAATTAAGCCAATAAGATGGTCAACAAAACGAGATCAATCTCGTTTTATGGTGTCTTTTATATTATGTTTCAATGCCTTGTTAGATATAGTTCTATGAGTGCTTTTTTCATATTTTCCTGCAATGTGCATGCTTTTTTGGTGATAATGTGATTTTGATGGATGTACAACGTTCCAATAACTTATATGGCTGAAGAAGGGTCATTTTAGACCCGAAACATGTCCCATTGGCAATACACCTCTAGTTGTCCATAACAAAAAGTATTGATTGGGCGGAGACCCCTCACCCCATTAAAATTGATTTGTGTACACGTCAATACGGACCTTGTAAAATGGAAAACTTTCCAGTTAATCTAAACCACTCACCCACCGTGGCAAGCTATGTCTCGGTACCATTGTGCTATAGGACAAATGTCGTCTGTGAAATCCAGATTTTGAAGCCTGTCATTTATACCGCATTGAATACCCCTCTTCCGTCCTCCCATTACCTTCTTCACACTATCCAGGACCAACAGGAACAGAGTGGGGGAAAGGACACACCCCTGTCTCACTCTGGAACTGACATTTATCTTTTCTGTTAATTTGCCTTCGTGAAGAGCCTGGCACTCATACCCTTTGTACATCTCTTCCATGATTCTGATGATCTTTGTTGGAATTTTATATTCCTCGAGGGTCTTCTACATGATTCTTTGATTTACGGAGTCGAAGGCTTTCTCGAAGTCAACAAATGTGAGGTAGGGTATTCCGCCACTCCACGCTCTGCTCCAGGATGATTCGGAGGGTGTTGATGAGATCCACACAGCTACGATGTTGTCGAAATCCAGCCTGTTCCTTACGAAGCCTTTTTTCTACGCAGTCTTTTATACGATTCAGGATGACTCTCACCAGCACTTCGCTTGGAATGGACAGCAAGGTGATAGCCCTCCAGTTACAGTTTGTGGTGTCCCCCTTTCTTCGGTAACTTGACTATCAACCCCTTCTTCCAGTGGGTTGGTATTTTCTCCTCCTTCCAGATCTTCTTTCAGTACTTCCGCTGGGATATTTTCCAGACCTGGTGCCTTCCTGCACTTCATCTGCTTCAACGCTAACCGTATTTCGCCCTGAGTTGGGGAGTCAAGGCTGATGCCTAGGTCACTTTCTGCTTCCTCTTCATCTTCTTCTCGCTGCTTACTTTCTGGTCCTCTATCTCTATTAAGAACCTCCGCAAAGTGTTCTCTCCATCTACTCAGCTGTTGTTCACACGTCATGAGGATCTCGCCCGTCTTGCTCTTCACAGGCCTAGTTTTATTAAAACCTTCCTTCGTAATGCCATAGAGCTCCTTAACGTCCCCCCTTCTTGCCGCTTCTTCTGCTTTCTCCGCCTGCTCCTCAATCCACCTCCTATGATCCTTCCGCACACTCCTCTTTACCTCCCTGTTTGCTGTTGAATACTTTGCTTGTGTGTGAGCCTTCTGCTGCTTAGTCTTGCAGGTGTTTAGCTTGGCCTTAATCTCCTTCCTATAATTTATCTTGTCCCAGGTCTGATCGGATATCCATTCTTTCTGCAGGTAGTTCTTGCACCCGAGCTGCTTCTCACTGGTTTCCACGAAGATATTCTTTACCGTGCTCCACACAGTCTCCACATCCTTCTCTGTCTCGGAGTCCAACACCCGGAATTTATTTCTGAGCTCCAGTTTAAATTGGTCCGATCTCTGCTGGTTCTTTAGCTTGCCCACATCAATCATGTTGTGCCAAGTGTTAAACTGTCGGCGGACTGCCACGATCTTCATGCGGAAGTTGGCAACCACAAGGTGATGGCCACTACCAACGTCCGCTCCTCTCTTGTTCCTAACATCTTCCAAGCTTCTTCGGAATCTCCTGCTCACCGCGATGTGATCAATTTGATTTTCTGTGACTTGATCAGGAGACACCCAGGTGACCTTGTGGCACCGCCTATGGGGAAACACTGTGCCACCCTTCACCAAATCCTGACTGGCGCAATATTCCGTAAATTTCTACCCATTGTAATTCATCTCACCAAGGCCATGTTTACCCATGATCTGCTCCAACCCCTCATTGTTTGAGCCCACCTTCGCATTGAAGTCTCTCATAACAATGAGAATGTCCTTCTTACTTGTTTGTCTTGTGACATCTCGCAGCATTTGGTAGAATTCTTCCTTCTTCTCCTGCTACGATTGTTCTGTAGGTGCATAGCATTGGATGATGATCACATTCCTGATCTTTGTCTTGAACCTAGCAATCATGAGCCTACGAGAAATTGGCTTCCACTCCATAAGGCTTCTCTTTGCTTTTCTGTTGAGCAGCAACCCTACTCCATCCCTGTGTTCTTCATCATCGCCCCCAGAATAGAGAAATGTAATTCCATCTGTTGTCTGTATTTCACCGAATCCTGGCCACCTCACTTCACTCCTAGGATATCCAGCCCATAGTTCTTCATCTCCTGTGTCACTTGTTTCAGTCTGGTTTTCTCCATCAAGGTACTCACATTCCAGAAACCGATTTTGGTAGTCCTCTTCATGCCAAAAGTCATCAGGTTAACCGTCCGGTTTTGTAATTTTGCTTCAGTTTCCGTAATCAGTTTATTTAAGAGGAGCGAGTGATTAACCTACTACCTCCGAGTGCCTTGGAGGGGCTGCCACCTTAAGCCTGAGACACCAGGCTGATTTTCTGTCAGGGTTTCTTCCCTTAGCCTTTGAAGAACCTACTCCAAACTACAAGGCAGCAGTTGTTTCACCAGAGCCCCGTTAGCCGTAATTTCTTCAGGGTTCCTGTAGGGCCTTCACAGCTACCGTAGCGGTCTTGAGGCACACAAAGTCCCCACTGTACTTCACCCCTACAGGCAATCCCCTACTTCATTACGTTGCCCATCTCCCACGACGAGGACGAGGGGTTGGATTTGTGGGAGACAAAGCACCTACCCAGCTTTACTGTTACGTGCGCTCGGTGCGACACAGTTCTGGCGGGGGATATCTCCTTATTTATTTGTTTAAACAAATTGTCGAAATTTATGAAATCGGAGTGTAATTTGTCACCGCTGTGGGTAATTCCTTTTCTTTTTAATGGTCATTTGTTACGAGCACCCCCTGTGTATAGACCACCTGCCCAGCTTTACTGTTATGCAGTCTCAACGTGAAGTAGTTCTGACTAGGGCTATCATCTTGTTTGTTTAAATGCGCTTCATAAACAAATATATTCCCATTGACTATTCAAGAAATGCAAGATTTTTCCTGTACTCTTTGAGATGATTTGGAAGATTTTGGCACAAACCGCACCTTCTAACTCCCTCTGGTTTAAGAACTTGAGTTTTGTGAAACATACACTTTAGCATTTTATATAATATATATACCAAGAGTGGTGGCTACGCTCGCTAAAGCTCAGTGTTAGGTAGATGCGTGGGTTCGAGCCCCACCGTCGACCGTCCTTGAAATAGATTTCCGTGGTTTCCCCATTTTCAACTCCAGGCAAATGCTAGGACGGTACCTTCTGACAGGCCACGGCCGCTGCCTTAGACATCCTTGCCCAGTTTCGTTCACCATCATTGATTTCAGCTCTCATTAACTCCTCTCATGAGGTTGGCATTAGGGAAGGCATCCGGACGTAAAAACCATCAGCCACAAAGACCTCCATCGCATCTCATCCCCGAACCCGTTGGAAAACGGGAATAATAAAGGGTAGACATACATATATATCTGACAGCCATAGTGGACAAGTGTATTCCAGAAGAACAGTTCGGTTTTAGGAAATGCCAAATCGACGATCCAAGCGGTAGAATGTCTACAAAACTAGATTCATGAGGCCCTTCGACATCCAAGTGGGAAGTTACACATTATTTTGGTAGATTACACTAAGGCATTTGACAATGTCAATAGAACGCAACTTGTGATGAAAGTCAAGTAACTCTTTGGAGAAGAAAACTCTTTCACGAGGCTTGTGAAAAACATACTTTCGAGGAATTATATTGAGGTGGGCGATACACTTACTCTAACCTGATCGATCAGACGACGGGTGTCCTCCAAGGGGACCCGCTCAGCCCCCTCCTATTTAATATTGCTGCATACGATGTGGTGCAGGTAACTGAGACAGAAGACTTAAAGATATTCTTGTTCGCCGATGATACGCCAACTTTCAACATCGATCCTGTCTCTGCAGGTAGCGTTCAATCACTTGGTAGACTGGGCCAATAACAATGCTCTCCATCTCAACGGGCTGAAGACGGTTAAAATGATCTTTAAGAAAGGAGGAAGACCGGCAGCACAGGATGTCATATACTTTGGTCAACAAGTACTAAGAAATGTTGTAACGTGTTTTTCGAGGGGTTTTTATGCCAATGGCATAAGTCAGTAGGAAGCCATTCTATATTTATTTACGCGGCAAATTGTTCGGCCAAGAGAATTTTTCATGTTAATTTATTATTATTATTAATTTATTATAATTATTATTAAGGTATTTTCGGAGCATTTTATAAAAATTATAAGCATACAGATAGGTTTTCTATGTCTTAGAAAACGCTATCAAGCAAATTATTACGAACGACAATATCATAGAAAATTATGTGATTACGGAATTTTACGGAGTTTCGTCAGTTAGGATATTATGAGATACATGACTCACTGGAAATTCAGATACAGGCTGATTCTTGTCAAGAAGTATTACGCAAGCTTGGGTCGCAGCGTCAAGAAAAGGCGGATAGTTGGAACGGAAATTGACTTCATCATCCGTGCGCCGTGTGTAATGAGCCAGAGAAGGGGAAGTAGCGCGTGGGGAGCAGCCAATCAGTGGAGACCACGTAAGCTGGAAGTCGGTACCGAGGTGGGGAGCCGACGGGTGCATATATCGTTCGGCGCGCCGTGGAGGGAGGACAATCTGTGAAAGACTTGACTAGTTCGGTTGCAAATGGGTGTCGCTCCGATGTTCCGTGGAGTGGAGAACTATCTGTTTAAAACTTAACCAGTGTGATTGTACGAGGGTATGGCTCCGATGTTAGGACCATAAAGTCACCAAATCTACAAGTACAGCATCAAATATCGACGGAGATGACGACGTCCAGGAGACTGTGGGAAGCTCACAGCATCATCCAGTACGAGGGAAATGCCCCGGCAATTTCCAGTGGTAAGCGCGAATGACGCAGAAATACGCAATCTCTCGTTTCTCTTTGTTTTCTATTCAATATTTCAGTAACTTCATAGCTTGGGAATAAGAGTAAAATCAATAATTTATCAGACTCCGTTTTCACGTAATTTTCTATCGGTAATATTAAAATCGCAACGCTCCAATTTAAATTTTAAAATTATTATTATTAATTTTGCTATTCTTGTTTTATATAATAAATTCATTTCTTTTACAATGCAATCTTTGCTTTCAGTAGGTAGCATTAGATATAGACCAATTCCTTCTCCTGATACAATTGTTTGTTGGGTTAATGATCAAATCATACCACGATCTGAGTGAATAGATTCTTGAAGGTGTTCTACCAGAGCTAGACGTTGTTAAATACAAATTTAGATTTCAACATTGCGTTGAGGTCTTGGCGCCCATTAAAACAACATAGCTTAGGCAAAGGTAAACAGTTACATTTATCACCCAACAGTAAGGGGCAGTCAAACCGTTACATTTGTCGCTCAACGTGTGGGCTAGCAAAACCGTTACAATTGTACGCTCAACGTGGAGCAAAGTGAAAACCATTACAATTTTCGCTACCAACATGGGGCATTAATTAACGCTACAATGTGAGCAGATTTAAATATTTGGGAATCGCTCTACAGACTAAGGGAGGGACGTTTTCTGCGCATGTTAGGGAAAGAGTACTGCAGCTCTGATTGCCATAAATTATACTAGACACATCAGGATGCTTCGTACAGCTGTCATTATTTAAATTTAAGGTATTACCCGTCACGACTTATGGGTTACAGCTAATCTGGAAGTTCCTCACAAAATTGAACTTGAAGAATATTGAGACACTAAAGGCCACATGCACGAATAGAGTACTGGGCGTCTCCAAATATTTCCCATCTCGACTAAGCTACGAGTTATGCAGCGAAACAATGCTCTTGGAAGATCTTTGTCTACAATTTGGATTGCCATCTACGCCAGCGTTCGAGGAAATGGTATCCGAACATCTGAGGAAAAAGCAAGACATATGGTTTGAGTTCTATAGTACAGATGCAATGTTGTGAAGAATGGAGCTTTTAGAGGAAAAGAATTCATATCATCCTTAATAAGCACAGAATCAAAACTGTTTAAAATGGTCAATAGTCCTATAAAAATTACCAAGAGTTTTTGTTATGACGCACCTTAAGCCAAGGGATGACAAAATATTTTGGGAATTATAAGGAGATGAGGCGTCTCGTATGCCGAACATGGGAACGTTTGTAGGTATACAACAATTGGCAAATTTAGTGAATTTGAAATATTTTTCTTTGCCCGATAAAATCTACCTCCGCCTTCTGGCGTGCCGAGAGGGACTGTTTTAATGTGGGAAACCACTAGACATGACATTTCACTTACACTATTTGTGGTGGAAGGACAATGTTATGTTTTGCCTCCATTTATGAAACTTTTAATTTATATTTTCTTATGTTAAACAGTGTACTCTTTATTACTGACATACCGTAATACTGATAGTTGTCATTAGGTGTAGGTGGCATTAAAAAGGGTTATTCTTTTCCAGGAGAATCTTGGGAGTATATTATTCCAAGAACAGGATAGTAACCTGCTGCTTCAGCAACTGTGTATTAACTCAAATCACCCTGCCCTGCCTGCAAGCACCAAGCTCATCTACTTGGACTACTTGTGTGGCTCCCTATCAACAAGACCTCAGGGATCTGTGAGTGTGCTGAAATTGGCCATATTCCTTCCAGGGCCTTTTGATGGTCCGGAGACTCAGCTAAAGAAGTTACAGCTGCTCAGTACATTGGTGAAACACATACCAGGTAAGCACAGTTGCAGCTATTTTACTCCAATTCATACATTGTCCAGTTTAAGTTTGGGACCATGTTTGAGAAAGAAGTAGTATTATTGGCTCAGATGGTGATGGCTTGGTTTATGTGTATATGCCTAATGGGGCCTTAACTTTTGTAGCAGTTATCACTTTGGTTTTGAGTTATTAGTATCTATGATTCATAGCAAATTGCATGATATTGGCTTTCACGTCCAGCAATCCTTTCAGGTTTATATCATGTCTGTTCAGGAGTTTTGGCTCGCTGCACCAAGTCTGGCTCTGAAAATTCTTGGTCGTGAAATTCTTATATTGTGAAAACAAACTGGTATTTTCTTGTATTCGGAAACATTTGTTATGAGGTCAAACTTTGCTTCACTTGAGAATAGAATATTGAAGAGCTGAAATTGATGTGAACAAGCAAGGCTATACCCTAATGTGCTACCTAAAGTAAAGATATTTTCACAGAGTTAAAACAGTTGAATTGATATCTATAAAACAAGTTCAAGTGGAACAAAGTCGAATCCCATGGGGCAAGTAACCTCAACTTGCAGTAGGCTAAAAGAAATAAAACTATTCAGCTTTTATTTACTTCCTAATTTTCTTAAAGTTAACACCAGGTTCTTACAAACCCGGCTGAATTCGCCGGACTTTTTAAGAGCATTAAAAATCCCTTACAAGGAGAGGATACGATGTATGGGTCACCGATTCGAACCATATTTAGTACACGTGTAGGGCATGACTAGGCGTATACCAGGTGCAAGTAGTAAGGTGCGCTTCTCAGCCAATTCCGAGAAATTAATTATTAATTATTCGCAATTGCTGTAGCGCGTTCATGTGCGCTGTACGTTAACATGAAGCCAAGGAGCTCATGGTTCAGCGGTAAGAGCCCTGCTTCGTAAGCTTGGGATCACTGGATCGAACCCCACCGGTGAGCCTTTCTTTTTGTAAACATAGGCAATTCGTACAACTGTAGGTGTCGTGAATAATGTTCATTTTGCAGTCAATTGTAATAACGTGTTCTGTGAGCGGGAAAAGGGATTCAGAAATCATCGTATGGGGGTGAACGTTTGTGACATTACAATATGTACAGTCGGGGCATTGCAAATACATCGGTATTATACATGGTCAGGTGTACTCTATTATATGTATACGTTTATACACTGAAGGCCCAGCCTGTTCCGCTCATTGCACGTCAGTGAAACATCAGACCACCCCGTACCCCGCAAATAGTGTCTCATGCTATGGGTGTTGGTTGTGTTACCATTTTTACTATTCTTGACATTCATCAACACACAAATCTTTCTATTTTTTACCTACTCATAATACATAACAATTCCAAGACACTCTTTTTTTTCTTCACTGCCTACTTGATATTTGTACTCTCGCACTGCCTTTTTGTTACTCTGTTCTTGCACTGCCTTCTTGATACTCTGCTGATACAGTTGGAAAATGTTCGGACCTGGCGAGGTCACCTGCACACAAACTAACGATAACGGTGGGCAGGAGGAGGAAGGGTTCACCAAGGAAACGTTGAATGCCGCATTCGTCCCTTGGCTCTTGAGGTAGCAACATCATAAGAGTGGGAATAATTGTGCGATGTCGGATATTACACGTTATAGTGATGTGCCGGTGCCTACGAAGGCCGATGGAAGTGGACCGCATTCCAATTCCGTGACGAGTGAAGAGGCGAAAATACAGTTAAAAACGGCGCTTGTATATTGCGAGCAGCTCCTTCTCAAAAATAATAAAATCGCGACGGAACCGTCTGCAGTGATTAAAGAAGAACACAAGAAAATTAATTGGGGAAAAATTGTACTGCACAATAATGGAAACACTGGCAGAAAATATCATCGTTATAGAGAACGGTCTTATTATGTATGAAGAACCCGACCAAGAAGGTCTTTTCGAAGAAGTCGATGATTCTGCATTACCATTAGACGACTAGTACCATCCGGAGGAAAGAAGGTTTAAAATTGATACGGAAAACATAAATCTCCTGTACGATTTATTCCCACTCCCCTTTCCCACTCACATAACACGTTATTACAATTGACTGAAAAATGAACATTAATCACGACCCTACAGTTGCACGAATTGTCTATGTTTACAAAAAAAAAAAAGTCTCACCGGTGGGATTAGATCCAGTAGATCCAGTGATCCCACGCTTACGAAGCAGGGCTCTTTCCGCTGAACCATGCGCTCCTTGGGTTCATGTTAACTTACAGCGCACATGAACGCGCTACAGCAATTACGAATAATTAATAATTAATTTCTCTGAATCGGCTGAGAAGTGCACCTTACTACTTGCACCTGGTATACCCCTAGTCATGCCCTACATGTGTACTAAAAATGGTTCGAATCGGTGACCCATACATCGTATCCTCCCCTTGTTAGTATGCCTTCCTTCAGAGGGGAAGTAAAGCTGGCGGGCCCATGTCATAGATTTATGGCAAGTAAAAGAACCTTCCTCTAACTACAATTGTGTGAAGCTAAATTTGTAGGTTAGATTTGATTTACGCTCTATAATTTCCAACGTTCGTCACTAGGTGCCGGTTGCAGTGGCATCTATTAACCAAGTTTGCAGCTAGGTGTTGTTGATGGTAGCAAAAGTAGTAACTACTTGAAATTGATAGTCTGCAGTCCTTACCTGAATTACAGATAACACACACTAATACAGCCATCACAATTAACACCGATTATCAGACAGATTCTACACACATCCAAGGTACACGGGGCTACATGACCGCTTTGTCGCACCCTCTAAACTGAGGAACCAACCACATTTTAAAATTTTTCTTTGGATTTAAAACACCGAGGTGCCTGAATTTTGCCCTAGATGGGGATTCTTACATGGCAGTAAATCAATGTACATAGATCTGTTACATGTCAATTGACAGAGCCAGGATTCAACAGGCAAGAGAGAGCCTTAATGACTGTGCCTCTCAGTTGACCCCATGTGGTGATTAAGAAGGGAAGTGGTCTTTGCCTCGTAAGTGCCTCTTGTAAATTAATGGTGATGACTGCCACTCTGCTCTTGCTACATCACAAAACTAAATAGGTTTTGAATTCATGTATTACAGTATACCTACTCTTTTTAAAGTGAACCTTATTTTTTACAATTTTAGAATCAACTGGAATTTTGTTCAAAGCTGTTGAGTGTGTCCAGAAACAAATGCGAATTAGAAGTTCAGTAAAATTGAAGTCTACTCTGGTGAAGACTTTATATAAATATTTGAGTGACCAACAGACTTCTGAAATGGAAGACCTAATATGTGGGTAAGAGTAATTATCTATATTTTATAGTTTTAATAACTGTTGTTCATCAGATGTTCAACATTCTCACTTGCACCAGAATCCATAATGCTGCCTTTGAAGATTGTTTCATGCTCAAAGTCATCAATAACCTTCCCCTTTCTGCTGCCATTTGACAACTTGAGTATGTTCCACCTTGGGCACAATCCCTTCTCTCTCCCACCATCCCTCTGCCAACACCTCGATTTAATAAATCAACTCTACAGATCCCCATCCATTGTACGACTAAATTCATTAAATCCTTCCTTTGCACACAGCATTATGGCTCTTCAACACATTGTAGCAGGTTTGCTTAGGCTGGTATGACAAGTGAAACGGTATTTACTTTGCTCCACGTTGAGCGTACAAATGTAGCAGAATTGCTAGCCCCCCCTTTGCCTAAGCTATGTTGTTTTAATGGGCGCCAAGACCTAATGCAATGTTGAAATCTAAATTTGTATTTAACAACGTCTAGCTCTGGCAGAACACATTCAAGACTCTATTCACTCAGATCGTGGTATGATTTGATCATTAACCCAACAAACAATTGTATCAGGAGAAGGAATTGGTCTATATCTAATGCTACCTACTGAAAGCAAAGATTGCATTGTAAAAGAAATGAATTTATTATATAAAACAAGAATAGCAAAATTAATAATAATAATAAGTTTAAAATTTAAATAGGAGCGTTGTGATTTTAATATTACCGATAGAAAATTACGTGAAAACGGAGTCTGATAAATTATTGATTTTACTCTTATTCCCAAGCTATGAAGTTACTGAAATATGAAATATAAAACCAAGAGAAATGAGAGATTGCGTATTTCTGCGTCATTCGCGCTTACCACTGGAAATTGCCGAAACATTTCCCTCGTACTGGATGATGCTGTGAGCTTCCCACAGTCTCCTGGACGTCGACATCTTCGTCGATATTTGATGAGATTCTGGTAGATTAGATAATTCTATGGTCCGTACCTCGGACCCAAACACTCGTACAACCGCACTGGTTAAGTTTTACAAAAGTTAGTCCTCCTATCCACGGAACATCGGAGCGATTCCCGCGTACAACCGTACTCGTTAAATTCTATACAGATAGTCGCTAACTCCACCGAACATCGGAGCCACTCGCACGCGCACCCATACTCGTCAAGTATATCACAGATTGTCCTCTTTCCACGGCGTGTCGAACGATATATCCACACGTCGGCTCCCCACTCTTCATCCGACTTCAGCTTACGTGGTCTCCACTGATTGGCTGCACCCCGCTACTTCCCCTCCTCTAGTTCATTACACTCGGCGCACGAGAGGGAGAAGTCTTTTTCCGTTCCAACTATTCGCCTTTCCTGGACGCTGCGACCCAGGATTGCGTCATGCTTTCCGACAAGATTAAGCGTGTACTTGAATTCCCAGTGAGTCACGTCTCTCGATATACCCTAACTGACGAAAACTCCGTAAAATTCCGCAATCACATAATTTTCTATGATATTGTCGTTCGTAATAATTTGCTTGATAGCGTTTTCTAAGATATAGAAAACCTTTCTGAATGCTAATAATTTTTATAAAATGCCCCGAAAATACCTTAATAATAATTATAATAAATTAATAATAATAATAAATTAACATGAAAAATTCTCTTGGCTGAACAATTTGCCGCGTAAATAAATATAGAATGGCTTCCTACTGACTTATGCCAGTTGCATAAAAACCCCTCGAAAAACACGTTACATATTCGCCTCGGATCATCGGATGATTTACCGTGACGACGGTCCATTATCCGATTATCCCAGACACGTTAATAAACCCCATCCAAAATACATATTACATAAATGAAATCACCCTAAATTACAGATATATACACTCATAATTTTTCTTCACGCACTTTGCGTCAAAGTTTGTTGTCACTATGGATTGCACTTTGCAACCAGTCCAATGTTTTACATATAGAATAGTGTTCCACGGATATTTCCGCCTCTCAAATTTCTCTATGTTGGAGAAATAGACATAATTAATGTGTGAGCACTATGTATTTATGATGTCATATCACACGCATTGAAGGTGTTCTGATATATTTATATCACCATAGAACTTCCTAATTTCACTGGAGGTCCCTTCCTTATGGTGAAATTTAATCTCACTTATCACTGAGCACACGATCACACTATTGTGGCAGCGCCTCGTGACCATAATACTTAATCTCTCTTTAAAGTAGATTAAATTAATATTGACTTCTGAAAAAAAAAAAAAACAGTAAATGCGCATTACATATAACACCAAATATTTCTGTGCCGTAATCGCCCTGTCTTGTTAAGTTCCCGTAGACCATATTCTACTTAATACTAGTTCTCAACACAGACCATTTCTCCTGACACAAATAATACCTTTGTACAAATTACCTTAAATTACACACTTACAAATCTTACACGGCGAGGCCGTAAACAGAAATCACGTGTGCTGATATGTATGAGTTTCATGAAGGACTGTCTCGCATTCTGATGGCCCATCTTTTGTCCCGTGGACGCCTTAAGCAAAAATACCCTGTCCAAGCGCTCACCCATCTCTTGGGGACAAATGGGAATTCACCAGCGCTACCAAATTCTGGCCTTGGTGTATCGAGACATTTTAGTGCTCAAGAGCATCCGACCATCCCGTCATATTTCCCTGTACCTTAAAAACTCTCATTTACTTACATACTACCCCCCTGTGTGACTTCTGATACGCCTGCCTGGAAGACCATCTTCTCCCACGCACGAAATATCACACTTACTCATTTGATAGGCTGGCTCGCCAGCTAAACACACTCACTTTATGACACATACTTTCGGAGACTATGTATATTATACGTCCCGTATAATCTGTTTCCCTCACTATTCTCCAGCACATATGCTGTTTTCCCAATACGTTTGGAAACTATAAATGTTTCTGCGTCAGCTGCTTCCAACCTTGCAAGTGGCTCCCTTTAAATGAACGTCATCACGTTGCTCTACCTAGCATATTTCTCAGTGTCTGTAACGATGCCCTGTTGCTACTGTCCACACATGCTAACCCTACTTTCCTATGGTGTCACATCTCTACTCGACACACTATGACCTAAAAATGTCACTTCTGACTGACAGAATGACGACTTAGACAGCTTCAAAGTGAACCCTGCCTGATCTAACTTCTGAAAAACTATATCTAAATGACCTAGATGCTCCTCAAAACTGCGTGAACTAATTACCATATCATCAATGTAAATGGTTACAAACTCTCCTGTGTCATCCCCTAATGCGATTTTTAAAGCCCTAATTAAAGCTGCTGAACTACTCTTTAACCCATAAGGTGTTCTACAAAATTGATAAATGTTATATTTATGACTAAAAGCTGTAAATGGTCTATCTTCGTACATAAGTGGCACTTGCCAAAAACTGGAACTCAAATCTACACAAGTGAAATACTTCTTCCCCTCAAATGTTTGCATTAATTCCTCTATTGACATAGATTTCAGCTGATCTGAACTAATTCTACTGTTAACCAAACAAGCGTCTAAACAAATACGAACCGTGCCGTCGGTTTTGGGTACCGTGATCAAAGAATTAACATATGGACTGTTAGAGTGCTCAATAATCCCATCTTCAAGCATCTGGTTAATTTGTGCCTCAACTGCACTTTGATAAGCGAAAGGTACAGGATATCTATGTCCTGTGAATACTGACCTATTAATAACGTTCAATGAATGTGTATAGCAATTGGCCATACCAATGCGATCCTCAAAAACTCTCCTATTACACAATAACACCTCATAGAGCCGAACACATTGTTCCACCTCTATATTACCCTGAAATGCAGCATCACGTAACGAGTCCTCTAGACTTCCGTTCGTAATCACACTGCCCACAAAACATGGAGAACCCCGCTCTACGGCTGGCGATATCTCATTTAAAGTACAAATCACACCTACAATACTACTCCTCTGAATATGGTCATTGAACGCTACTTCTACTTCAGAATCTCCCCATTTAAATTCCAAACTCCCTACATCATAACATAAGTTACCAGACACTCTACTTAGCCACTCTGAACCCAAGATAACACTGAATACTAAATTTGGAATTACAAGGCAAATCTGCTTCTCTACATGATTATTAATTTTAATGTCTACTAAAACTTGCTTAGAAATTACTTTAGACCTCTTCCCAACAGCTGTGATAACAAAAGTGCTTTTAATTGGCATCTCCTCAAAATTTACTCCAGTTCCTTTCATTTTATCATAAAATGCACTACTTATGCAACTCTTCATACAACCACTATCAATTAAAACATCTGTGTATGCCTCGGACACATTAAATTTAACTATGGGGCTCTTACTAACCACTTCCTGAATAATACCTTCATCATTTAGTTCATGTAATAATTCATTTCTTACATTTAGGTCATAGGGTTCCTGTATAATTGTATGGACAGGGCATGCTACAGACTGAGATTCTGACCTTACTTCGCAGCCTGGTTCGCGTTTAAAGAACCGCTACAGCTGGCCGTAGTACTACTAACTACTGAATTGGTCTGGTTGTTCTGGGCTGTGTTGTCATTGTTTGGCTGTATATTACTACCACTAGGCTGTCCTCTTCCTTGACCCCTATTCTGGTTGTAATTATTGTCATTATAATTTCTCCCTTGATTTCCCCTGAAATCATTGTTTCTCCCTTGATTTCCCCTGTAATCATTGTTCCTCCCTTGATTTCCCCTGAAATCATTGTTCCTCCCTTGATACTGATTACCATAGCCATTTCCTCTGTTCTGATTTAGCTGATTATTATTATTTCTATTTTGAGCGTTGGCCCCTTCGCCACCGTTCCCTTGAACTTCTTGATGCCTGGCTTCATTAGGTCTATTATTATTATTACCCTGGTTCCGATTGAAATTGTCCTCATAACCCCCTCTCCCTAGTGCATCAAATGTGCTTAACAAATTTTCTACTTGTGATATTGTCTTTACATTCTGGATACAAGCAGCCTCCTTGATCCTATAGGGAAAGTGCCTAAGTAGCAACCTCACCACATCACTTTCCTCCTTCAACCCATCTAGATATTTACACACTAATACCTGCCCTAAAAAGTATTCGGTCATGGTGGAGCTTCCTTTAGGGTTATATTTACCACACACTACTCCCTCACGATGCTGCGACTGAATAACCTCATTCCAGAACTTTTCACAGAATTTCATTTTAAAGTCATTAATATCAGTAAACTTGTCTCTGTAGACAGCAAACCAATTCCTCGTTTCCCCCACAAACACTTGTTCTAAAATTTCAACTCCCTGGCACCACTCAATACTACCATTTTCCAACCTCTCCCCGAATTTATTTTCTATAGTGTTCATGAACTCCCTTGGGCACCCCTGTCGATTGCTGAACTTACCCAGTTCTACCTCCCTGTGTGTGCTATTCACAAAAACTGGCCTATTCTGACTATTTTCTTGCCTGATCCTAGCTTTTAATTTTAACTCTAATTCTGCGATTTTCTCCTCAGCCTTCCTCTCAATACTGTTTACTGTTAATTTAATGTTTCCTTCTGATTCTTCTACTTTATCATATAGCTTTGCTTGTTTCTCCTCAATCTTGCTAATGCTCTCTCTATTACTCTCTCTTAAATCATTTACATCTGCAACTATTTGTGAGTGGACTTTCTCAATTCTATCCCCCAGCTGTTCCTTAACCTCTTTAGTAGCTACCTGAATTTTGTCAATTTCTCCCCCCAATTACTTTTTGACCTGCTGTGTTTCCAGTTGCACTAGTTCTTTTAAATTTTCAGCCTGTGTACTGATTCTAATTTCCAACTCCTCCTGTACTTTTCCTAATTTTCTGCCTACATCTGCAATAATCTCTTTAGCCTTTTCTTCCATCACCCCCCTGATCTCACCTCTAATCAGTTCGAATTTGTCACTAATTTCCCTACTGTTTTGTTCTAATTTAGCATTTAAAGTTTCAGTACTCTCTCTATTTTCCTTACTGTTTTGTTCTAATCTGGCGTTGTTTTGTTCCAGTTTAGCATTTAAAGTTTCAGTACTCTCTCTATTTTCCTTACTGTTTTGTTCTAATCTGGCGTTTAAAGTTTCATTACTCTCTCTATTTTTCCTACTGTTTTGTTCCAGTTTAGCATTTAAAGCGTCTGTACTTTCTTTATTTTCCCTACTGTTTTGTTCTAATCTTGCATTATTCTGTTCTAACTTTGCGTTTAAGGCATCACTACTAACTTTGTTCTGATACATGAACTCGAGAAGTAAAGTTTTTAATTCTGGTTGGCCGCCTACACTCCCTGTTTCAGTATCGGGATTTACCTCCGCTACCCCGGTACTACCATCACTCGACATACTGCTCGTATCATCACTCTCCAGTTGATGACCACTACGTAACCTCATCTGTCTTTCTTTCTCATCCCCCATAATGATATACACTGGTAAAGACAAATAACCCCCAAAATACAGGCACAGAAATATATACCCTTCTCCTTCCACAAATGTTATTAGGTTTTCAGCCCCAAGTTGTCGGCGACAATTGTAGCAGATTATTAATGCCCCATGTTGGTAGCGACAAATGTAGCAGTCTTGCTTAGGCTGGTATGACAAGTGAAACGGTATTTACTTTGCTCCACGTTGAGCGTACAAATGTAGCAGAATTGCTAGCCCCCCCTTTGCCTAAGCTATGTTGTTTTAATGGGCGCCAAGACCTAATGCAATGTTGAAATCTAAATTTGTATTTAACAACGTCTAGCTCTGGCAGAACACATTCAAGACTCTATTCACTCAGATCGTGGTATGATTTGATCATTAACCCAACAAACAATTGTATCAGGAGAAGGAATTGGTCTATATCTAATGCTACCTACTGAAAGCAAGGATTGCATTGTAAAAGAAATGAATTTATTATATAAAACAAGAATAGCAAAATTAATAATAATAATAATAAGTTTAAAATTTAAATAGGAGCGTTGTGATTTTAATATTACTGATAGAAAATTACGTGAAAACGGAGTCTGATAAATTATTGATTTTACTCTTATTCCCAAGCTATGAAGTTACTGAAATATGAAATATAAAACCAAGAGAAATGAGAGATTGCGTATTTCTGCGTCATTCGCGTTTACCACTGGAAATTGCCGAAACATTTCCCTCGTACTGGATGATGCTGTGAGCTTCCCACAGTCTCCTGGACGTCGACATCTTCGTCGATATTTGATGAGATTCTGGTAGATTAGATAATTCTATGGTCCGTACCTCGGACCCAAACACTCGTACAACCGCACTGGTTAAGTTTTACAAAAGTTAGTCCTCCAATCCACGGAACATCGGAGCGATTCCCGCGTACAACCGTACTCGTTAAATTCTATACAGATAGTCGCTAACTCCACCGAACATCGGAGCCACTCGCACGCGCACCCATACTCGTCAAGTATTTCACAGATTGTCCTCTATCCATGGCGCGTCGAACGATATATCCACACGTCGGCTCCCCACTCTTCATCCGACTTCAGCTTACGTGGTCTCCACTGATTGGCTGCACCCCGCTACTTCCCCTCCTCTAGTTCATTACACTCGGCGCGCGAGAGGGAGAAGTCGTTTTCCGTTCCAACTATTCGCCTTTCCTGGACGCTGCGACCCAGGATTGCGTCATGCTTTCCGACAAGATTAAGCGTGTACTTGAATTCCCAGTGAGTCACGTCTCTCGATATACCCTAACTGACGAAAACTCCGTAAAATTCCGCAATCACATAATTTTCTATGATATTGTCGTTCGTAATAATTTGCTTGATAGCGTTTTCTAAGACATAGAAAACCTATCTGAATGCTAATAATTTTTATAAAATGCTCCGAAAATACCTTAATAATAATTATAATAAATTAATAATAATAATAAATTAACATGAAAAATTCTCTTGGCTGAACAATTTGCCGCGTAAATAAATTTAGAATGGCTTCCTACTGACTTATGCCAGTTGCATAAAAACCCCTCGAAAAACACGTTACAACATTACTCATTTATGAACTCTGTCAACACTACACAACTCAAAAATATCTAACATCTAGATTCCTGAAGGAGTACAAAATCTCTGATGTTGAATGCGTAAATCATGACTGTGCTTCTCAGTCTAAAATATAAATATTTCATGTAAAATTCTTGACTATATACGAGTATCTGTACTATGGAGAGTGGTTTATAAAATATTTATTTTTGGTTTTCTGGATATAACTTCTGTGGAATTGCTGGTAGCTTGGGAATTCAGGTTAGTCTTGCACTATGTGTACATATTATCTTACCCAGTTTTTATATTTATACTAGGGTACATCATGATTCATATCAGAATTATATTCTTGTTTTAATATGCTGTGATTTGTTGTAATAGATTTAATGATCCATTAAGTAGAAGTTTGTTTGGTCTATATCTATCTGTCTGTCCTACCTTAATCTTATCTTATTATAGTATATGATATGTTTAGGTTAGGTTTTGGTTTCTTTCTTATTTTTCAGTTATATCAATAAATAAACGGGGTCATTAGGCTCAGTGGCATTTCTTTGACTAACAAGAAATTCAAACTCACATGTTGACCAAAGCATTTGCTTGTTACAGCTTAACTCTTTTTCTGTTCTTTCTCTTATACTGACAATAGTAAAAATAATTGATTGCCTTGGATGGTGTTGAGAAAGCAGTTTAGATTGTCATACGTCTAGTTTCTCTCGCTACTGGCTAAAGATAGTGTAAATACATGTCACTGTAACTGGACTTCGTTTGATATTAATGGGTGTTCACCTTGTGGTGTAGTGGCTAGCATTCTTGGCTCTCACCCGTGAGGTCTGGATTCGATTCTCAGCTCTGCCAAGAAATGTAATTATGATTTGATGGCTAGGTCAGGGTACACTCAGTCTCATGAGGCAGAACTGATAAAAGGTAGGTTCGATTCCCACCTCAGTCATCCTAGAAATGGTTTGTCGTGGTTTCCTCCACTTCTAATCAAGGCAAATGCTGGGATGTTTCCAAACTAGCCTCCTTTCCAATCCTAGCCTCCGTTATAACTACAAACTACTGCAGCCATTATAACACAAATAATCAGACAGATTCGCACAAGTACACATCCAAGTACATGGGGCTAAGTGACAATATCGTTGCATAGCCCCTAAATGAATCAACAATATTAATGGGTACCAAGGTTTATCTGCTTTCAGCATTCTAAATAAATATAATTTGACACTGAGGCGTTAGGATTGGCTCTGTCATCCCATTACTAAGCTTACCTTATCCGTCCATGACTTTTGTGGGATCCATCCGACAGAGGATCACCTGAAAAATTTGGATCTCTCAAGAGGAGCAACTACCGTATCTTGCATTTTTTAAACATAGTTGCAGCTGTAGCTTGCAAAATACATGGATTTTTTAATATGTTTTTTGTCTTTTTCTTTTGAAAGTGCTAATAAGATTTTAAAAATATTCACACCACCGAATTTGTATAGATAAGATCGACTATACTGTCAGCATAGCCGTCGGAAGAGAAAGTTAGATCACTTGCTCAACATGCTGGGTTTGAGAATGGTGCCTACGGTGACCACTATATTCTGGTGCTGCGATCATTTGTCTTTATAGTTCAGTTTCTGATAGGTGGGAATAATACCTGGGGTACTGTGTTAGTGTTTGTGTCTCTTGTATTTGTATCGAGTGTAGGTAATGTGTTTTATGATTTACAGACATTCTGAGTGACATGTGTATGAAATTATGTAGCTGTAATGCCACCCTTTTTTGTGTTAGGATATGCCATTGTGGATAGTCATTCATTATTTAAGGAGGAGAATGTTTAAGTTGCAAGTCTGAGAAAGGATCTACAATAGTTTGGTCTCTTGGTCTCTTTTGACTTGTGTAATGTTCCAATTGTTTGCAACAGTTGATGTAAACTAGTTATAGAAATAAGTTATAAGTCCTGATTCTATTTCCCTGAGTTGATTTGTAATTGATGGAATATTGACTTTAATGGCCATGTAATAAAACACCAGTGTGTCTGTTGCTCAGTGTACACCTGGGAAACATACATGGCAAAAACTTCTAAGATTTGTGAGTTTTTCATAATTCTACCATATTTGGTTTTAGAACCCTGTTGACCTCAGCTGTTGAAGATGTAACTATGGCTCCATTTGTTTTGAACTTCATACAGAGAGTACAGGAGACATTTCGAGGATTCTCCATTACAACATCCTTGTTGACATCTCTGGTTGTTGCTTACACTAAACCAGACAGCCCAGCAACTCTCTCTACACTCCATTTTGTGTTAGATGTGTTCTTGGCTGCAATTCTACACAGTTATAATCTCGATCATCCCAAGGTAAACTAGTTACTACAATTTCATTGTTCTGTTAGATTCTACAAGGCCTATAGAATAGGAGAGGCTTATGCATCAAAAGTCTGTATAGGAGAAAGATGCTTTCAAAGTTGTGCTATAGTTTCTTGCTCATTGCGTGGAGCAAGTATAGGCCCTCTGGGATGTTGTTACTTTGTATGCTTGCCCTTTTATTTTGAAGGTATAGTTCCTACTACAATAAGTGTATACAGTATGCTGTTCTATTCTCAGAGTTCCTCAACCATCTCTATGGTGTGTGAAGTTGCACACCAGGCCTTTTTTTTTTCTTCTCAATAAATATTTTTCCCTTTATCCAAGTGTATTGGCCATGCATAAAAGCTAGAAAAGAAGAGGGATATTCCTAGTGTATTCTATAGTAGAAAAACAACAAATAACTTGTTGATGTCTGGTGGCCAAAAGCAAGAAATGGAACTAGTGGAGTAGGAACCTTGTAGTTGTGCGCAGTCCCATGGGCTAGATCAAGTACTGGTATTAACTATCGTAAAGAAGTATTAAGTTGTAAGATGTGGATTTTGTTAAAATAACAGGATACTACAATACATGTGATGGCATCACATCATGACTGACATGCCACTAGTGTGAAGTGGCTGAGAGTCCAACACAACAAACACTTGATTGTTCCACAGTCACAGCCTTTAACATTTATTTCTAGTGTGGGAGCTGAATTCATCATGTTTTCTGGACAAGTAAAGTCTTGCTGTCTGTAATGGTCTCAGTTAGAGATAATGTGAGAGTTTGGCTCAGTATTGTTGCTTACAGCCATACCATACTTCACCACTGGGCAGGGATCCCACAGCTTGTCCTGAATTAATTATTTCACTTTAAGACTTCCCCAACTTTCATTCTGACAAGAAAAATTATATGTATAAATGTAACATGAAATATATTTCACCAAAGAACAGAGAATTGAGCACTGTGACTAATAAGTAAAACACCATATGGTGGTTTAATCTTGTATTCATTTCAGAGCTAACACAGGTTCAAGTTTTAATTAAATTATAAAAGATCAATATTTTTTCCATATCCATATCCTTTTGGAGATCAATAAGAGAATACAATGTGGGAGTGTTTTCTATCATCAGGTTCGGAGTTTAATTTGGAATAAAGACATACCACTGAAGGCTAAAGAAGTGATGTTTAAGTTCTAATACTTACCAATAATGATGTATGGAGCAGAAACTTGGCCTATGACCAGGAGAGATGAAAGTAGAAGAATACAGGCAGCCGAAATGAAATTCCTGAGGAGTATGGTAGGGAAGACTAGGGGGGGGAGAGAGAGAGAATGAGAAATGAAGACATTCGAAAGGAAGCTGAATGATAAGCTGGAACAGAACAGAACAGATTGAGATGGTATGGACATGTGAAAAGGATGAATGATAAAAGAATGCTGAAATAAGAGATTGAGAGACAGATGACTGGAAAGAGAGGACGAGGAAGACCTAGAGTACGATGGATGGATTTAGTGAAAGACAGTGTGAGAGAATGGAACCTGAAGTGGAGATCAGTGGTTGAGGAAGGGTGGTGGACAGACATAGTTAAGTGGAGGGGTGTCATATTTGCTCCGACCCGGCCTAAGCTAGAAAACGGAAATTGATGATGATGATGAATATTTTTTCCAAAGTAATATTGCAGATATTTAAAACAACAGTGAAATGTTTATATATATACTGTATATGAAGGAAGTATCATTATATTACAATTATTTTTCATAAGCATGGAAGGGGTTGTGTCTGAATCTCTGAACAGTCTGTATACCCATTTCTTGAGTGAAGCATATTTTAACACTTTCGATTGTGGGGGCATTTTTATGCTAAAAAGGATGTTCTTTCTAACAAATTAATAGGAAATTGATAGGATTAGTGCTAAGACTTGCATTTTAAGAATTTTCATTTATAACTGAAAGAGATTTCTTGTCTGTTTTCCAGGCAATCCTGATCTATATCATGAAGTATGCCATGTGTGATGAGGTGTGTGAAGTACTGAGCTGGAGACTTGGTCATCAAATTCTCTGGCTATGTTACAACCTTATGAAAGAATATGACACAGTAAGCTTTTTTCATGGTAAGATGTTACAAATTTGAAACATATTCCCTGATTTTGATATCTTGGCTTATACTGTGTTACAGGATTTCTAGAAAAGAATATGATATAAGTCTGTCAGGATATACACTGGTAGAAAATGAAATTCCGACACCAAGAAGGAGTTGTACTAGATAAAGGAAATTTAGGAGGTACACTATCTGAAAGATGATACCTGTTCAAATTTGTGTACTGGTGGCCGAAGACCACTATGACCTTGCTAAGCATGTTTGCTCTGGGTACGTGCTGTACACTTCGTGAGCATTAGTCATCGTCCGATGTTAAGGATGGGAGGTAGGTGTGACTCAGGCATGTCTGTAAGGAGACAAAGAAGACAGTATCAGCAGCTTACTGAGTTTGAACGAGGCCGTGTAATAGGGCCCCAAGAAGGTGGATGTTCTTTTTGCAATATTGCAGAAAGACTTAACAGGGATGTATCCACAGTGCATTGGTGTTTACAACAATGGTCACGGGAAGGCACTGTCTCAAAAAGTCTGGGTTCCAGCCGCACATGGGCCAATATGGAGAGGGGAGACCACCCTATTCACCACATAGCTGTGGTGGATTGCACCCCATCTGCAGCAGCCATTAGAGCTTCAGTTGGAATCAGAGTGACACAGCAGATTGACTTGCAGTGGTCAAGCTGCTTACCTCTCACCAAGGTTCTTGGCCAATGCCAATGCATGTGAGATTTTCGAAGTGAAATATACGTCCTGTGGTTCGGATTCCACATAAAAATGGAGGTCCCTTGGTTCATGATCGCAAGATTTACGTTCACATAAAACTACAAGCTTCCTTCGATTACTTGAGGGACAGCTCCAAGCCAGATGTCCTGTAACGCTCCATCCACTTACTCCGAATCACTGCCATATGTGACTTCAGTGGTGTTAAGCAGGAGATTATTGGAAGGCGAAGTGGAGATCTGTTGTATCCTCCGATGAGAGCCGTTTCTATCTTGGTGCCAGTGATGGCCATTTGGTGGTGAGGAGGAGGCCAGGTGAGTGCTTGGAACCCAGGTGTCTGCGGCATCGACACATTAGCCCTATACCAGGAGTTATGATCTGGGGAGCGATTCCCTACGACAGCTGGAGCATTCTCGTCGTTAACCCAAGGACCTTGACAGCACATTTGAGCGTCAGACTGGTGATTAAATTGGTTGTGCTGCCATTTATTCACAATATTCAAGGTGGTGTTTTCCAACAGGATAACTCGTCCACATACCGCTGCTGCCACCCAACGTTCGCAACAAAGTGTCGACCAGACCTTTCGCCCATTGAGCATGTATGGGACATTATGGGATGACAAATCCAGTGTCATCATTTCATTTTCTGCCAGTGTTACTGTAAATAGGTTACTAATAATATAATCTGACCATTTGTATCCCGATATTATAAACATGATGATTTATAGTATAATTTCTTGTTGTTGGGTTAAATCAGAATATCAGTTGTAACTCGTCACTGGTAGTTTGTACAGGCAACACTGGAAAAAATTTCCATTCAAGTATCAAAATTACCATGTTTGCTGACACTGTAACTGCTGCTTATGCCATAACTTAAAAGTTGGCAGTTTAAGCTGATATGATGTAATTGAGAATAAGCAAATCTTCAAATAGTTAGTCAGATAGCAACGCATAACATAACCTATAAAGGACTGATACATTTTCACTTCTTGTATGCTTCTGTCAAATATTATTGTACCGTAGAGTGGGGTGAAGTCGATCAGGTGGGGCGAGGTCGATCATTGTGACATCTCTATATAATTTCAGTACTAACACCTGGTGGGTAAATGGAGAAATAACGATTTAAATTTCTTTGGAATGTTGAAGCTCCTTGCTATTTATATGAAATTAATTGTATGTTATAACCATAATACGTCAAGTGTGGTTAAGTTTTCAATCAATGTCCATTTTTAATATTTTTCAAAACTTTGGTCAACAAACAGTCATCCACCGGTTTCAATCGGTACCCCAACTTCTTCACCGACTTAATTTGATAAGTTGATGTGTTGTGCTGTTGTGCTGCCCTTTAGACTACACGTAATTTATGCCGCATGCAATAATGTATTATACCGAATGTTTACATTTGGTAGGGTGAAGTCGATCATGGTACGAATATATCAGAAGAAGCCAGGCGCTGCTGGGAAATGATATTATAATGTTCCGTATTTGAACAATGCTGTGCAAAGAGTAAAAAGGGGGGAAAATACGCATCAGAAAAGCCTCTGAATGACATACTATCCTAAATGATTGGGTCAAAGGTAAACACAATACTACTGGGTCAAAGTCAAACACACTGAACGTTTGGAGGACAACATGCATTGAATACACTGATGAAAATTGTTTGATTGAAGGTTTAGTTAAGTGCTCAGAGTGGGGGTTTCCTCTGAAACATACGAATGTATGAAATGTAGAGGAAAAGAAGGCTATTATTGGATACAATTTTTCAAGCCATTTGTCTCTGAATGTAATTCGTTTTTGCAAAGAAAATAATAATGAAATTGCTCTCAAAGAGTTAAAAAGAGTACGCTACATCTTCCATAATCTATCGCAGAAATGAACATAACATTAATCGAGATTTAAGTGATAGGGAATCTTTGTTTTACGAATTATATTGTATGCTTTAGAGAGTAAGCTCGCTAACGTTAAATATTAGTAAAATGTAATAATTTTGCCATTTCTATATGTTAAATCATGATTGAAATATTTTAAAAACTAAAATGATGATCGATTTCACCCCATATGATGTGTGAAGTCGTTTCTAGGCTGAAATAAACCTGTGATCGACTTCACCCCACCAGGTGGGGTGAAGCCGATCACACTTCAAACAGTAATAGTTTCGTAATTTATGGAAGTTGTCATGTTGTTATGCAAGCATTAGATTGATGAAGCTTCATTACATATATATATGCGTTTTCAAAATTGCATTCCGTCATCTTCATACTGTAATATGTAAAAAAAAATGTATTTTTGATCGACTTCGCTCCACTCTACGGTATATGATTGGCACAATTTCATGCTATTTGTAATTGACCCACATGTTATTTATTGCAGCATGATTTTGTGATGTTTACAAAAGTAAAGCTTTGTCTCACTGATAAATTTTCTTTTAGTGATCTATTAAGATGACTCCAACTATACCATGTAATATTTTAGTGATGATCCTGACCATAATTTTAGTTATACCTTCAGATTATAAGAAAGAAAATGCAAATAAAACACTGTGAAGTATAAAAATTTTTTCTAGACTGGTGGTTGTGTAGTTGAGATTTTCATTCTTCTGTCATAATTTTGTTATTGCATTACTTTATGATCTTTTCATCACATGGATATCTTTCTTTGCTATCTCTTCATTAGGGATAGATGACTTCCTAGTTCCGCCCCTTAAAACAACAATAATTAATCTTTTTATGAATAATTTGTTGTTGCTGTTTTTACATTTAAGGGCTTGGTCATTTCAGCCCCATATATTTCAGGCGTGTATAGAAATTATCTGATAATCTGTTGTATTGTGGTATCTGTAGTAATGTGTGTGTTTGTAATTAAGGCTAGGATTGGGAAGGATGCAGTTGTGACCGTAAGTTAGGTACCATCCTGCCATTGGGCTGGAGTAAAATTGAGAAACCACTTCTAGGATGGCTGAGGTGGGAATTGAACCCACTTCTTTTCAGTTTGGCTCATGAGATTGAGTGAACCCTGTTTCAAACCTCAGACCAAAGGTAAATTTCTTGGCAGAGCCAGGAATCAAACCCAGACCTCAGGGGTGACAGCCAAGAATGCTAACCACTGCACTATGAGGTGGTCTGAATAATTTGTCTGGTAACCACTGATGCATCTCCCAAACATTTGTAACATGTGGATGAGTTGTGACATTTTGAAGTCATTTTTCAGTGTTTCCTGTACAAACTATCAATTTATACTGCTCAGTTGGTCAACACACTCTTTGCCCAATATGATTGGGTGGGGGAAAGACCTGAAGAAAAAAAACAACTTGTATTACCGGTACTAATTATTCACATATTTATTATTTTAGGACTTGTTTGTTTGTGTGTGGATATCATCATCATCATCATCATCATTTCCCCTTATCCAGCTTCTGCCGGGTCGGGGTATTTATGGCACTTCTCCACTTTCCTCTTTCCTTCCACCATTCTTCTTCCACGATCTTGTCCCAGTCCAGATTTCTTTTTCTCACGCTGTTCTTCACTGAATCAATCCACCTTGTTCTAGGTCTTCCCCTTGCTCTCTTACCCTTGCACTTCGCCTCCAGCATCTGTCTTGGTATTCTATTTTCCTCCATCCTCTTTACATGTCAAAACCACATTAGTTTATTCTTCTCAATTCTCTCATTTAGTTTTCCCATCCCAACTTCCTTCCTAACATCTTCATTCCTCACTCTGTCTTTCCTTGTCTTACCTATCATACTTCTTAGGAATTTCATTTCACTGGCTTGGATTCTACTCTCTTGCCTGCTCGTCAGGGTCCAAGTCTCAGCTGCATACGTTAATATGGGTACATAGTACATTTTATACATTACCTCCTTGCTTTTCCTTGGTACTTCCTTATCCCAAACAAGTTTTCTTACACTTTGATAGAATGCATTGCTCTGCTGTACCCTCCTGCCAATCTCCATGTCCAACCTACCAGTTTGCATCAATTCACTTCCTAGGTATTTGAACGTGTCCACAATTTCCAAACTCTGACTTCCAATTTTCACAATGCCCTTTCCTTGTCTTTCCCCTCTTGTCATCACCATGGTCTTGCTTTTCTCTATACTGATTTTCAGGCCATACTTCTGAATATTTTCGTTCAGTGCATCTAGTTGTTTTTGCACTTCTTCGGTGTTCCTTCCCCAGACCACAATATCGTCTGCAAATAATAGTAACTTCATTTCTTTATGTCCATATGCTTCCTTTGTTTCCTTTACAATTTCATCCATTACCATTATGAATAAAAGAGGTGACAGCACACTCCCCTGTCTTAGTCCAGTCTTGTTCCTAAACCAATCTGTCTTTCCAACAGGGGTCAGAACCCTGCTAACACAGTTGTTGTACATTGCTTGCACCATTTCCAACATTTCTCTTCCCAGTCTCTTCTTAACCATGGTTTCCCATACCTTCTCTCTGGGGACACTATCATATGCCTTTTCTAGATCTATGAAAGTCATGATCAAATCCTCTCCATATTCCCAGTTCTTTTCCATCACCTGCCTCAAGCTAAAGATTGGGTCCACTGTGGATCTTCCACTCCTGAAGCCATACTGTTCCTCTTGCAACTCTCCTTCCACCTTTCTTCTCATTCTTCTTTCTAATATCCTTTCCAGTATTTTTACTATCTGTGATATGAGGGTGATCCCTCTATAGTTATCACACACTTTCTTGTCCCCTTTCTTAAACACTGGTATTATTAGCCCTTTCACCCAGTCTTCTGGTACACATTTCAGTTTCCACACACACTTTAGCAGTCGATACAGCCATTGCATACCAACAGGTCCAGCAGCCTTTATCATTTCTACACTGATCTCATCCACCCCTGTAGCTTTTCCCATCTTCATCTTCTGTACTGCTAATTCTACCTCCAGCATTGTTATATCATCTTCTGTTATAGAGTCGTCAGGCTGTGTCACTTCGATCTCACCAGTACAATTGCTCACGTTCAATAGCTTATCGAAATACTCCTTCCATCGTCCCTTTATCTCTTCCGGGTGTGTTAACAACTCTCCATCTTCCTTTTTCACCAGCTTTGTAGTAACCCTTTCTTTCCTCTTACTTCTTAGAAGCCCATACAGCATCCTTTTACTGCCACTTACATCTGTTTCCATTCTTCGTGTAAATTCTTCCCAACTTTTCTTCTTTTCTTCTCCTACCACTTTCTTACACCTCCGTTTGCTGTCGTGATACTTCCTTTTGCTTTCTTCTGTTTGATCTCGGTTCCATTCTTTCCATGCAGACTTCTTTTCTTTCACTGCTTTCCTCACTTCCTCATTCCACCACGGTGTCTCCTTCTCTTTCACTCTTGTTGACGTCCTACCACAAGCACTCTCTGCTGCACCAGCAAATGCCTTTTTAAAGTGGGACCATTCCTCTTCTACATTTTCCACTTCAGTAACTGGGATTTGTTGCTTCAATCTCTCCTGAAAATCTTCCTGTACAGCTTTGTCTTTCAATTTCCATACTTTTATTTTACTTTCTCTGATCTCCTTTAGGTTTTCCAATTTTCCCCATCTAAATTTTGCCACCACAGTTCTATGGTCCCCATCAAATGCTTCTCCTGGTAAAGCTGTCACATCCATCAGCTTTCTGCGATTTGTCCTTTCCACCAGGAAGTAGTCAATTACTGATTTTGTTCTTCTATCACCCCACCCATATCTCGTAATTTTCCTGCTGTTTTTCTTCCGAAACCATGAATTACCCACTATCAGTCCATTCCTTTCACAAAAGTTTACAAGTTCCTCTCCTTCCCGGTTCTTTTTCCCATATCCATATGGTCCAACGACTTCTTCCTTTCCTTGTCTCTCATTTCCGACTTGTGCATTCATATCTCCCATGATCACCACTTCTACATCTGAGATTACTCTTTCTACATCCTCCAGGAATACTTCAATATCTTCTTCTCTGTTTCCAGTCTGTGGTGCATACACTTGTATGAAGTCCATCACGTCATTCTTCATCTTCATTCTAATTTTCATTATTCTGTCACTCACACACTCTACCACTTCAACATACTCCTCCAGTTGTTTCGAGGTTATCAGTCCCACGCCATTTTTTGCCTCTTGGCCACCACTCCAGTATAATGTATATCCTTTCCTCAATTTCTTCCTTCCTTTACCTTTCCATTTCACTTCACTCAGCCCCATCATTCCAACCTTCTCCCTCTCCATGAAGTCTAGCACCTCCTCCACCTTGCCTGTCAGGGTCATGACATTCATGATTCCCACTTTCATTTCGGTTACTGGTCGCCCATTTCTCACAGTTCCCCCAGTACCAAAGGAACTGCGCGTCGCCTGCAGGGTACGCCCTAACCTTTTCCGAATCATTGGAAGTGCCATTTCCATTTTAGGCTATTATTACGATGGGGTCGCCACTCCCAAAGGCATTTTATGAAGCTACTGCCAGCTATTATTCAGGCCGCCCCTAACATGGAGAACAGACGCCCTTGCAGCCGCCCCTAACATGGGAAACAGACGCTGCCGATTGATGCTGTACTCATACTATTCCCCGAGTACTGGGTTGCCTCTTCCGCAATCTCCACCGTTCCGAAGTCCATCTTCTCCGCTGCAGATTCCGTTGAGGTCTTCGCACGTAACCCTGTGCACGGGGCCTATGTTATACCCCATAGGACTGGGTCCTCACCAGAACTTAGCCGGTACTGTAGTTCCATGGTATATTACAGTACCGTTGCCCACCCCCGCGACGTGGACGCGCCTGGCAAGAATTATCCAAGTAGCCAATTAGGATTGACTCATGGACCGGGTTAAGGAGCTGTCTAAATCCAGCCTCCAAGGCTGTGGATATATATATGTATATGTATATGTACCCCTGCCCAATCATCTTGGGTTATTGGTGTGTTGACCAACTGAAAAGTATAAATTGATTTGGATAAGTAGAATATTAATTTTTCAAAGACAAAAGCTTGAAAACTACCCTTGGACTGTATTCATGTAAAGTCAACATTTGTGTACTGTTGTATTTCAGAACTAGGTGATGTTTTGAGAACCTTCATGTCGAAGTGTGATGATGTGGATCAACAAGACAGGGCTCAACTCTATTACAGTCTTCTAGTTTCCTTATCCAACAAGAAGGTTGGTGATTTAACTTTATACAGTGAAATTGATGATCTTGCATGGACAGTATGATGATTTTTGTTCTATTACAATTTTGGTCCACTAAAATTCATTACTTTTTCTTACTACTGTACTTACTGGTATATTTTAATAGCTTGGTTGCTTCATTTAAGAAGCCTGCAAATAAAATAAATGGCCATTGGTTGCATTAACCCATGAACGCCCGAATTAATAGTTTTTGAAAATTTTGCTTTTTTATTAATAATTCATACCATAGGGAGTTATTAAGTTGCTCAAACCATATTTTACGAAGGTGGCATCTTAAATTCCCGAAATACAGGGCGTTACATTTAAGTAATGCTAGGCGCTTGTGTTGTCAAAACCCTTACTGCATATTCTGAATGGTGATTTATAAATACAATAATGTACCAATTTCATATTTGTTGGTAAATACTTATCTTGATAATATTACACTTTAAAAAGCACTGAGCAAGTATTTTGACACCTTCGAACCGTCGATCATATAGTCAAGTGACTAGTTACTTGGTGTGGAACGGCAAGAAGCATGATATGCTCAGTCCCACATCACATTTACAACATGCAGTGCGGACACTGCTTACACACAATTCACCGGCCCACCGCCTCCGCTTATGTCCTGGGACGTTGATGATCACGGCCATCATATCACAAGCCTTCAATGTCGGGACCCTCTCCTGCACGTGCTGTTGTCAGCCGCCTGGCTCCACGTGGTTCTACGCCGTATGATTTCACATAGAATTGCGCCACATCCCACCTGAACTCCAGTTGAGTTGTCCTTTACCGTGATATCGTAATGAGGTACTATGCGTTTTGGAGACTCTACTCAAGAAGCCAAGAAAATATGGTCCACCACCACTTTTTGTTTCTTATTGACACATGATATCAGTTCACATTTTCATCCATAAGGTTCGTTCCTCCCATGAATGTTGCCGATCTGGAGAGGACGTGGGATTGTAACTATTTTTCTTTTCAGCCCGAGAGAACCTTCTGACCTGGTCGAGAGGGGGGGGGGGGGGGACAGGGACAGTCGTGGAGGCAACAGTTACTGTGCTGTTTTCATGCCAGCGAGCTATAATCATGTCGTCATTACTCCTTTTCCCCTTACTCCAATATTTCTGCCAAGGTCAGACTTCTAAATAATAATTATGTTATTGGATTTACGTCCCTTTGAACTGCTCTGGCTTTTAGAGACGCCGGGTTACCGTAAGTTTGACCCGAAGGGGATCTTTAACGTGCCAGTAAATCTACTGACATGACTCCCTTGCATTTGCGCACCCTCAAATGCCAGATGACTGCACCAGGATTCGATCCTTCAAGCTTGGGCGCAGCAAGCGAGAAAGTTGCCGCTGAGCCACGCAGCCAGTCTATACCTCTGCAATATCGGAATAATTCTCGTCTGAAACACTGCCTGCAGCCAGATATCTCGGCAAAGGTATGGTTTGAATACAGTACTGGCATAAAAATATGCTACGGTAACATAAAACATATTATATGAAGGCATGCACTGTTAAAAAAAGCTGTATATGGAAAAACGTTTTGTGTATAAATGCATGAAATGTATTCTAACTCATTTCATATGAATGTGCAACAGAAAATAGCTTGCCTTACCACTGACCCTGTATTCGCCTAGCGTTACCATATGGCAACGCTGGGAAAATTAGTTCCGGGCATGAGCAGGTATAAAGAAACACGTAAGATCATCATCATCATCATTTCCCCTTATCCAGCTCCTGCCGGGTTGGGGTATTTATGGCACTTCTCCACTTTCCTTCCACCATTCTTCTTCCACGATCTTGTCCCAGTCCAGATTAAAGAAACACGTAAGATATGTTACTGAATTATAAATTAGATATGTTTACTACCATAATCCCAAAGACAAAGTAAACGTATCTCTATTTTACGCAATAATTTAGCATGCCGTACCTTTTGCGGCATTCCATGACGACGTGAGAAACAAACCACGAAATGCACCCATTGTTGGGACATCACCCAAGACATTCCCAAGTGACTATTGTGCGGGGAATGAATCAATAGACCTTCCTTGATCATATAAGCGCGAAGTTCGAATATCTTTAACTGGCAAAGGTCCTGTAGAGCAATAAATGCAATGACCGGCTTTTATGGGTTAATAAAATTATGAAAGTGAATGTAGACTGAATCACAATGTCTGTGCTAACATTGTGAAATGAAGGTATGGTATTTAAGGTGGTCTTTCTAGCACATTTTTAAAGTTCTAGGATTTTTTTTTCTGGATAACAAACAATTTAAAATACCAAAAACAACTATTAACTACGGCACTTAGATACAATAATGTATATAGTACAGGAATGGTGCAAAACCAGTACTCTACATATGGGTCCTTTTCATTTAGTTTATATGCACATAAATGTTGAAGACCCATCCTCAACTAGTGATAAAGCAGTCAAGGCACCCAGCCAAATATGTAGTCTTAAGTTTTTCTTTGTTTCACTTGTTAATGTACCTTTAAGGCTGACAGTAGGTTAATAACTGTATTGTTTTTCAGTTGAAAGCATTGTTGAAAGCTCCAAAGCAAAATATAAGTGGCATGATCTCTCATGATAGCACTTACCCGTCCAATACATCTATCCAGAGTTTGAATAAACCTCTGTTGAGGATTAGAAAAGTGAAATCAACTAAGCAGCCCACAAAATCCCTGTTGGTGGAAGGAACAGAACTGCCTTCAGGTGAGGAAGATATAGTACTTTTTATTAGATATGGTACACCACTTATAGGTGGTGTCCCCTACCTCTAGCTGTCATTCCATCTCAACATGACAAAAAATACCAAATTAAATTTTTCCACTTTACAATATTCAATACAGACAAAAAAAAAAAAACTTATGTCATAGATATACATCTCAACATGATGAATGCTGGGTATCATGAAGGGACATCTAAAGCCTAACAACATGTAAGACGACAGCCCATTTTGACCACCATCATGCATTTAAGTATAATAAAATTGGGGTATCCGCCTGATCAATTGATCAGGCGGATACCCCAATTTTATTATACTTGATTGTCAATCAATACAGAACCATGACTGAGTCTATTCATGCATTTATGCGATACTTGACAATCATCCATTGCCACCATCCACAGCACTTCTGAGTCTATTCCTAGCATCATGGCCAAGCAGCCACCCATTACAGAGGCCAATGCCAAACCCTGGCGTGAGTGTTGTAAGGAGCATTGAAATTGGACCATACGGTGGAAAGCCATTGGGTAGAGTGGTGAATCATGGTCTAGCAAATACCTGGTGAACACTATCTCCTAGACTGTTTAGTGTCCACTGTGAAGGTGTTAGTGTGGTCATTGTGTTACAGTACAGGACAATGTCATGACATGAGGTTATGTGGAGTTCTTTTACACTCCATACCATTGAAGACCAGTTCAGGGATGACCGTTGTATGTTTCGACAAGACCAATCTTCCGTCCATACTGTAGAGTAGTGGTTTGCCAACAACGGCATCCCATTAATGGGCTGGGCTGCGCACAGTTCCAATTGGAATCCCATAGAACATATACGGTATGGGCAGCCCTGGATTTACCAATATGCCCCATAGGCCCTGGCCAGGGGCGCACCATGCTGAAGGGCGCAAAATTAATCCTCAATTTTTATTGTCAGAAAATTTCCATAAAATGTTATAGACTACAATATACGTCTACATCTTCATGCTCTCCACGAATCAAAGTCCCGTTCTCCTCCCTTGTATAGGTGACGCTGGACGGGCAAATCTTACGCTTGGCTGTCAGTGTGTCTCTGCTGGCTTTGGCTAGGTCGAGCCGCAGCGCATGCGTGATGTCATTGTTTACAAGTCACCCACTCACTGGCGCCTACTACCCTCCCTCTCTCACAACCACGAGACGTGCCCTGATCGATGGTCGTCTGTAGCGTTGTCAAGAATGTCGCGTAGTGTTGCAATGTTGTATACTGTATTTTATTGTGCTAAGTCGTGAGTTTATTAACATTTTTGTATTAATACCGTATGTGTTGTGTGTCTACAATGAGTAATAACTAAAACTTAGTGGGGCACAATTTTGAAAACAGCGAGAAGAAAAAGACGGAAAAAATGAAAAAAGTCATAAAGTAGGTTCCTAAAATAACAACCTTTATTCACGCAATACGGAGTGTGGAAATGTGAGTGTTCATAATTTTAAAAGCAATGACAGTTTACCGTCAGTTTCTTCTGCTTGTGAAACTGAGTTCGGTGATATGGACGATGTCGCTTCATTCATTTGTGAAACTGATTTGTAACGGGTTATGTTTGAAAAGCAAACTGAAGGAGAAATAGCTTTAGAAAGTGGGGAAGCTGATTTTGTGTTTGATTCGGATCCTGCTTTATGGAATGTAAATGAAGAACTACGAGATTATATATGTACTAATGGTGTGGTACAAAATTCACATTCAGGCTTTAATCAATCTAAAAGACAATAATCTGACAAAGTTCGTTGCCTGTCCAAGAGCTTATTTTTCAAAAACCTCCAAAATGGTGAAACAATAAACAGAACATGAATGGTTTATTCACCAGCAAAAGGTTGTGTTTTCTGCGTTCCATGTATGCTATTCGGACAGTCTGATACGACGGGCGCATTTCATAGTGGATACAATGACTGGAAAAATGCTAATCGACGAGTATTAGGGCATGAAAATAGTTTCAATCATAAAGATAACTTAGAGAAACTGAAACTTAGAGGTAGTTTAGAAGGCCGTGTTGACAGCCAGCTTACTGAGGCTCTCGAACTAGAGATCCATTATTGGAGGGAGGTACATAAGCGAGTAGTGGCGTCAGTTAAATATTTAGCTGCTCAGGGTCTGGCGTTACGCGGTACTCATGAACAACTAAGATCTCTTCACAGTGAGAATTTCCTTGCACTATTGCAATTCTTAGCTTAATTCGACCCTTTCATGGCGGAACATTTAAGGCAGTATGGTGATAAAAGTTCCGGAACCACGTCTTATATTTCAAAGACAATATATGAAGAACTTATTGCTTTTATGGCAGACAAAGTTACAGACACAATTAGAAAAGAAGTTAAAGAAGCTAAATACTTTGGCATAGTATTAGACTCCACACCGGACATATCACATGTTGATCAACTGACCTTAGTACTCGGATATGTTGCCAGTGATGGAGTTCCAATTGAAAGGTTTATTTGTTTTATGCCAAATGTGGGCCATAAAGCTGAGGAAATCGTTAAAGAAGTTCTAGAATTCTTTCAAAAACTTGATTTGGACATTTCTAATTGCAGAGCACAGTCATACGACAATGCTTCAAATATGTCTGGAGTGTATACCGGCGTTCAGGCTAGTATCAAGGAACTTAATCCTCTAGCGGAGTATGTGCCATGCTCAGCCATTCTCTAAATTTAATAGGTTCTTGTGCAGCAGAATCATGTACAGAGGCTATGTCATTTTTTAGATTGCTGCAGTCACTTTTCAATTTTTTCAGTGCCTCAAACCACAGATGGGCTATCCTACAGAAAAATTGTACCCTTAAGTTACAAAGCCTGTCTAAGACTCGATGGTCTGCTCGTCACGACGCATGCCGAGTTGTAAGTGAAAACAGAGAAGGTATTTTGGAAAGTTTGAATGAAATTTCTACTAACTGTCATGAGAAACCTTCAACAAGGAATGAAGCCAATGCTTGGAGAGAAAAGTTGAACTCCATGGAGACAACATTCATGTTAATTTATGGAGTACCATATTGGAAAGGTTTAACAAGGTGAAGATAAAACTTCAGTATGAAACTACAAGAAGTAATAGAAACCTTCGATAGCCTAGACAAAGCAGCAAGAGACAAATGTGGCAGGAAGGAGTATGTAGCAGACAACCAACGCAAAAGGAAAATATCTACCAAGTTTGATGATTATACTGGACACAGCAGTGATGTTGAATTCACAGGTTCGGATAACTTTCGTGTGAACACTTTCAATGTCATATTAGATAGCTTACATTCCTAACTCAAGAGACGTGGAAATAAATACACTCAACTATACAACAAGTTTGGATTTTTTGAAGTTGTTAAAGGACTAGAAGCCTCAGAAATCACCAAACGTGCAGGAGAACTATTGAGATTGTACCCCGAAGATCTAGAGCCAGTTTTTGTTGACGAGTGTTTACATTATTTTGAAACCCTTTTTGATGCAAAATACTCCCAAAGCAAAAAAAAACCAGCATGACTTTAACGGACATTATCAAGATATTGCATCATTTTGATGCAGTTGAAATCCACCCAAACATTGACATTGCCTTAAGAATGGTCCTTAGTGCACCAGCAACAAACTGTTCAGGAGAAAGATCCTTCTCTGCCCTTCGTCGTGTGAAAAACTACTTAAGACCTTCAACCAGCCATGATAGATTGACATCATTAGCCCTGCTCAACATCGAGGGAAGGCTGACTCAAGAGGTGCCTTATGATGACATCATAGACACATTCACTCGAAAAAACAAGAAGTTCCGTTACGAACTAAAGAGCCTACTTTTCCTAAAATTTAAGATTCATGCCAATGATTAATCAATATGGATCTATCTACCGGTAGAACAATGACGAAATTAAGTTGGCAATATCGAAATTTCTAATTAGTTCGAAATACTGTATACCTGGCATAATTTAGCCAAATACAGAACTACAGTTGGCAGCCCTGGTGACTGAATATATTCTTAGTTCCATCTCTTAAGGTACAGAATACAAAATTTGGTTGAAGTCCAATGGATAGCATGGACGTTACATGCTTAAACATTGGATCTAACAGCGCGCGTTAAATCATGTTGGCAACACTGACATACATGTATTGGTCAGAAATAATCTGAAATATTATGATCTATTGTTGTGTCAATTTTGAATGAAATCCATTAGTTAGTGTAGAAGTTACATGCATTTTAAAATTGGACCTATCAGCAGACTTAGAATCATGTTGGCAGCACTGACGTATATTAGTTTCTCCAAATTAATCTAGAATGCCAGGTACTATACGTGTGCATAGTTTAGAGCTATTGGCTTGCATACTTTCTGATATATTAGGGTAACAAAAATGGAGACAGTATTTATTAACAGTTGGCAGCCCTGGTTGCTCTTAAGAATCGGCATAGTCATATCTGTTTTGGTACATATAGCACATACGAAATTTGGTTGAAATCCAAATGATAGTATAGAAGTTACATGTATTTAAAGTTGGATTTCTCAGCAGGCTTAGAATCATGTTGGTAGCACTGTCGTATATGTTACTTCAAATTAATATAGTATGTCAGGTAGGCTACTATACGTGTGCATAGTTTAAAGCTGTCGGCTTGCATACTTTCTGATATATGGGTATTTAGATTTTTAAAAATTGAGAGCATTTATTAACAGTTGGCAGCCCTGGTGGCTCGTAAGAATACGCTCAGTCATATCTGTTCATGTACACATAGCACATACGAAATTTGGTTGAAATCCAATTGATAGTGTAGAAGTTATATGCATTTAAAATTTGGACCTATCAGCAGGCTTATAATCATTTTGGCAACACTGCCATGTATGGCCTCCTGGAAATTAAACTGCAATATTATTATCTATACGTGTACCAATTTTGAAATAACTCCCATTCATACCTTCAAAGATATCCAACATTGAGCTCAAATTTCAATTGCGATTTTTCAGCAGTTGGTAGCACTGACATCATTTTCAAATATGGCCGTGAGATATTCAGGTATAGATCTTTACTCCTACCAAATTTTGTTTCTATTGCTCCAGCCATTTAGGAGTTGATAGGGGGGGGACACACACACAGCCAGACAGACAGACAGAAGGACAGACAGACAGAGAGACACACTTTTTCCCGATCTCATAAGTCTACTTTTTCCTCATTTTTGCAAAATGTGAAAAGTAGGCTAAAAAAGCAAGAAGGAAGGTTTTATAAACTGACTTTGAAGTAAAATTGTCTCACATCACTTATAAAAGAACTAAGTCCTACTTTTCTATAAAGTGGTTTTCCGTAAATTGTTTTATTATACGCTCCTTTTTAATCTTGTTGCCCTTAAAAAGTTCTTTTTACAGTTCAAAAATAGACTAAACTGACTTTTACTACTTATGATTTTTTTAAAACCAATTTTGTATAATTTTATGATTTAAATTAAACTTTCAAACATTTTGACACTTTTCCAATTTATATTGTGGCCATCATTTTCCAAGAAATGTTTTGCAACAGCAGAGTTTTCGACTTCAGCTTTAGATTTATTAGGGGAAAATTTTAGTCTTGAATATTAATATCCTGAACACCTGACCCCAAGAAATGAAACCATCGCCAAAAAGTGCCGTGATTGGAGACAACAGGGAAAAATCTTTGCAACTTGGGTCAGAGACTGCAAAATATACATTCGGAAAAATCAAAATGGTCCCTCAAAGCTTGCCACGGTGGGTGAGTGGATAGCGTGTCGGTCTACTAACCCCAAGATTGCAGGTTCGCCCCTGACCGTGGTAAGTGATTTTTGAAAGGCGGCAAAAATACGATACGCATGTCATACGATGTTGGCATGTCAAAGAACCCATTTGAATTCAGTAGGCCGAGTTCATAATGGCAAAATTAATCTCGGGAGTTCCCGCCAGTACAAAGTACCTCATTTCTCTACCAGAAAGCGCTATTGTGTTCAAGGAGATTAGATATCTAACATCTAACCTCCTTGACTTTCATAGTCAAGGAACTACGAAATTCGACATGCAAGCTACCCTCTGGGTGTCAAATAGCAAAGCTTGCACCAGGCACCCGAGGCCATACGATATTAAAAATTATTAAAGCTTATATCAAGTGCTGAAATATTGGATGAACTCGCCCTCTCAAACTAAAATCCATGTATTAGTAAGATATCTACTAATTATCCCATATGGAACTAGAATTACAGAAATTACATTTTTTAGGTAATGCAAATAATAATACACTAGAGTTAACCGAGAGTAACTGTAAACCACTTAGCGATTATTATAAAATTAAGGACAGTAAGCAGATAATAACCGATACCAGTACTCTAAAATGCATACACATAAATGCACATAGCATAAAAAACAAGTTCGATGATATCCAAATAATTTTAGACAGAATCAAAGGGGTATATGTCCTAGCAATCTCAGAAAATTGGTTAACGGAACAAACAAAAATGTTTTTCAATATTAAGAAATATGTTGCATGTCATATAGTTAGAAAGCAAACTGGAGGGGGAGTATCTTTGTATATTTCAAACAAATGTAGCAGTACCCTTAAAGGAAATAAATTCCACCCGCAGCATACTGCATATTACTGTGAGAAAAGACCATCAAGAATACAATATAATCACTGCTTATAACTTATAACCCTCATAAAAGCAACATTCCACAATTTCTAACTGATCTCGAAGTAATTATTAGTTCTTACTCAACGAATCCTGTTATAATACTAGGTGATATGAATATCGATCTATTATTTGGGGACAGATATACTAGTAGTTATATTAACCTAGTCAAATCATACGGTCTAGTCTTATGTAATACAAAATATCCAACTCGTGTAACACAAACTAGCTCTACTCTAATTGATCATGTATTGGTGAACGACTGTGACAAAATATGTAATGTCTATAATATTGATAATGATTTGAGCGATCACCATTTACTAATCTGTGAAATGAGAAACAAAAAGATAAACAGGAACTCAATATGTGATGATAGGCCAATAGAAAAGGATAAAATAAACTACAAAAAACTTAATAAATATTTAATAACTCAAGAATTTGTATGCAATGAAACTAACATCAATGCCTACTACAATAAATTCTGTGATTTTATTAATAAAGGAATAGAAGCCTGTACTATAAAATATACGAATAAGGAGCCAAGTGCCCCACCAATAAAACCCTGGATCACACAAGATCTTTTAGCACTAATATACAGGAAAGATAAGATATATACAAAAACCAAAGTTAAAAAAACATCTGCAGAAATTTTAGAAGAATATAAAATTGTTAGCCACCAAGTTACAAAATATTGTAACTTTGGAAGTCTTATTCTTATTTATCAAGTATGCGGTTCTATAGGCTATATGTGAGGTGCTGCCACCTGCCCCTTTATGGTTCAGTTTGTCTAAGACCCGCGCCATGTTCGCACATGTTTAGTTTGAGCGGTTCCGCTATTGCCAGTCCATGTACATCAGTTCGTTATTATTATTAAACTCACATCAGTTCGCTTTGCTTATATATCTCTGGTTTCCTTATATCCTCTTACAGGTTATGGGCCCAGGTTGGTGGCTCAAGGTTTCAACCAGGAATCAACTACTTTGACACGTTGGCACCGGTGGCGCGAATGGAATCAATTCGATTGATGGTTTGTCTCGCTGCCAAGCTCGGTGTAAAAATCAGACAGTACGATATCACAACGGCTTATCTGTATGGTGACCTAGACGAGGAAATATTCATGAAACAACCGAAGAACTTCAGGGAGATATTAGAGAGCATTGCGATGTCTGGAACTGATGACGAAACCAAGGAGAAGGCCAAGAACATGCTTCGCCAGTTGCAGGGAGGCGACAAGGTCTGCTTACTACAAAAATCACTGTACGGATTGAAACAGGCCGGTAGAAACTGGTATGCCAAGCTGCGTGAGGTCTTGAGGAAGTGCGGTGCCAAACCAACCGCATCGGATCCGTGTCTATTCCAAATTGGTTCCGGAAATAACATAACTTTGATTGCCGTTTACGTTGACGACATGATGGTGCTATCAAAATGCAAAAAGACGATCGCCGAGATTTCCAGAGTCCTGAGTAAAAATTTCAAGGTCAAGGACTTAGGATTGGCCAAACACTTCCTAGGCATCGAACTAATCCAGGAGACCGGATGTATAGCCATGCTACAGCAGGGTTACATTGAAGAGCTTCTCCAACGCTACGAGATGGCCGACTACAACCCTGTAGTCACACCACTCGACCCTGGAACGAAATTGAGCAAAAATGAGAATCCCAGTACTGACGAGTTGAAGTTGCCTTACCGCAAATTGGTAGGCGCGCTGACATATCTGTCGACAACTACACGCCCGGACATTTCGTTCGCTGTCAGCTACCTGGGACAGTTCAACAATTGCTTCGGAGTAGAACATTGGAAAGCTGCCAAGAGAGTGGTGCGGTACTTGAAGGGGACTTCGAACATCGGGCTGATCTACGAAGCAGACACCGAACCGATCCAAGGATTCGTCGACGCCGACTGGGGAAGCTGCCAAGAAGATAGGAGGTCCTACACGGGGTACGTGTTCCTGCTCGGCGGATGCCCTATATCGTGGGACTAGAGAAAACAAAGAACCATGGCCCTTAGCACCACGGAGGCCGAGTACATGGCATTGTCAGAGTGCGCCAAGGAAGCTGTGTACTTACGTCAATTTCTGCTCGAGTTAGGCTTCAAAGACTTAGCCACTATGTTCATCTTTTGTGATAATCAAAGTGCAATTAATTTGGCAAAGAACGCGATGTATCACAGTAGAAGCAAACATATTGATATCAAACATCACTTTGTTCGTGAAGTCTTTGAGTGTAAATTTTTTGTTTTGAAGTATATCTCTACGAACGATCAAGTTGCTGACTTTCTCACGAAGAGTTTGTCGAATGAAACATGAACGTTGCTTGAAGTTTGCTGGTTTGGAGAGTGTAAAGATTGTATGAACCTCTACTTGAGGGGAAGTGTTGTAACTTTGGAAGTCTTATTCTTATTTATCAAGTATGTGGTTCTATAGGCTATATGTGAGGTGCTGCCACCTGCCCCTTTATGGTTCAGTTTGTCTAAGACCCGCACCATGTTCGCACATGTTTAGTTTGAGCGGTTCCGCTATTGCCAATCCATGTACATCAGTTCGTTATTATTATTAAACTCACATCAGTTCGCTTTGCTTATATATCTCTGGTTTCCTTATATCCTCTTACACAAAACTTAAGAGAAACCTACAAAGAAACTACTTTGACCAAAAAATTCAAAATGCAAATAATCAGAGGGAAGTGTGGAGTATTGTTAATGAGATGTTAAATAGGCCAAAGAAAGGGAAAAATGAAATTGTCAAACTTATAGTCGACGGCACAAATATCGAAAAAAAGGAAAATATATGTGATGAAATTAATAAATATTATATCAATATTGCTAACAGTATATGGGAAAATCAAGGAAACGGTTCTACCTCGGACATTACAAGCTATAAAAATACTACTAGCACTAAGACAATCTTTATGTTACCTACTGATGCTAATGAAATACAATCAATTATAAACTCCCTAAAACACAAAAACAATATAAGTGAGGACAACACAACTAATGTCATGCTACAATTGTGTCTTGAGGGCCTTACACCATATCTTGTCAAAATAATAAATCTTTCACTGATGACTGGTATATTCCTCGATGCCTGTAAAGTCTCTAGGGTGTTCCCGATCTACAAAAAAGGAGACAAAACCCACCCATCAAATTACAGACCCATTAATATTATATCTGCCATCAGCAAGGTTCTAGAAAGCGTTGTTAAACGAAGACTTGACTTATGAATTTCTTTATGAAAAATGATTACTTTGCAAACTGCCAATATGGGTTTATTCCAAATAGAGGAGCTGATAGTGTTATATTTGAAGTAGTAACTGATGTAGAAAAGGCATTAGATGAAAACAAACTAGCTGCTGGTGTACTAATTGACCTTCAAAAAGCCTTCGATCTGGTTAACCATAAGATTCTCCTTAATAAACTAGAATTTGCAGGCATCAGAGGAGTGGCACATGATTGGTTCAAGAACTAACTCACAAACAGAAAACAATATGTTGCAATCGATAATGTAAAAGGATCTCAAATGAGAATTGACACAGGAGTACCTCAAGGTTCTGTCTTAGGACCAATTCTTTTCTTGGCCTATATTAATGATATACTGTAGTATTATTAGAATTGAAAGGCAAGCTTAAACTATTTGCAGATGATATTTTCATACTCTATCTGAGAACATCTGAACAGGAAATTATGCTAAATATTAATTATGATCTCAATCCAAAATGTGAAGGTCCTGCGTAATGCGAATATAGACTCAGATCATTATCTGTCCCTTATTAAAATGAAAGGTATTCCGTTTAGGAACAATAGAGTGAATGTTGAAAAGGGAATGAAAACGCAAAAGTACAACATCGGTGGTCTGAAGTCAAATAACAACACTTTTGCGGAAACACTCCACAACAAACCAAAAGATGGAACATGGTTTACTTTAAGGAACGCCATTGTTACTGCGGCTTCGGAATCCATTCCTCTTGATAGAACGCGCAAGCATCCATGGTGGAACGGTCAATGTGATCACGCAATAGAGGAAAGAAGAAAAGCTTGGATCAAGTGGAATAACAAGAAAGACGATGTGAACCTTGAGAACTTTCTCTGCACCAGGAAAGAAACTTGTAAAATTTTAAAATTGGCAAAAAGAAATTTCCACAAATCTCAAATTATTCAAATTGAAGATGATTTTCAAAGGCACAAAACAAGGGATTTCTATCAAACTTTTAAACACCAACTGTCCAAATACGTCGCTCCTACTCTTCACATCCGAGGATCTGATGGTAAACTTAATCTCAATAATAAAGACTGTGCTAAAGCTTTTGGAGAATATTTTGAAACCCTTTTGAACACGGACATACCTACTGAACAACTTGCTTTCTATCCTAACGTTGCATACCACGACAGTTCACCACCCTCCGTCGAAGAAATAACACAAATCATCAAGGCGCTAAAAAATAATAAAGCCTCTGGGGAGGATAGTATTGTGGCTGAATTATGGAAATATGCAGATAATGACTCCATCATTTGTCTCCAGAAAACCATTGAAGAAATATGGCATAGTGAAAAGTTGCCGGAGGATTGGACTTCTGCCATCATTCATCCTATACATAAGAAAGGGGATAAATCCGACCCAAATAATTATAGAGGTATTTCACTGGTATCGGTAACGTACAAAATATTTGCAAGGGCTCTTCTGAACAGAGCAGAACCGATATTAGACCGTCAGTTAGGGGAATATCAAGCTGGGTTCAGGAAATCAAGATCCTGTCCTGAACAAATTCATAACATTAAGACCATAATTTCCTACTGTACGGTACGATCTAAACCTTATGTTGTGATTTTTGTGGACTTTCAAAAGGCTTATGATTGCATTCATAGAGACACAATAATTAACACCTTACGTGAGTTTGGCCTAGACAATAAATCAATTAATTTGTTCAAAGCAAGCTTAGAAAACACCATTTCTAAGGTCAAATTTCGTGGTGAATTGTCCGAAGCCTTTGCAATCAAGACTGGCTGTAGACAAGGTGATCTGGGATCACCGATGCTGTTCAACTGTGTCTTGGAAAAAATTATAAGAGAATGGTTAACAATCTTACCAAATAATTATGGTATTCGAATTGGTTATAAAAAAGAAGACCTGAATATAAACTGTCTCGCTTTTGCAGATGACATTGCTTTGTTCGCTAATTCAATGGAAGAGGCCACTGACCAACTTAATAAACTACAAATCATAGCTGCTAAAACTGGACTTAAAGTGGCCTTCCATAAAACCAATTTTATCACAAATGTCAAAGATGCCTCAAAACTCATCACGATTGGTCTGCAAAAAATCAAAAAAGTCCGAAAATTTAAATACCTAGGCGAATGGATTACCCCTAATAATTCAGAAATAGCTGCTATTGAGAGCAGATGTAACAAATTGGAAGGTGCCTTTCAAACCTGCAAAAACATTTACAAAAGTAAAAGCTTGTCCCGGAATGTCAAACTTTGTCATTATAATACAGTAATTAGGCCGTCAGCACTGTATGCTGCAGAATGCTTACAGATGACAAACAAAGGCCCATTGAGAAAATTAGAACTTAAGGATCGGAAAATTCTAAGGAAAATATTAGGACCTGTTAATGATAATGGTACTTACAGAAGAAGACATAACAATGAATTATTTGAACATATAGAAGATTTGGTGAGTGTGATGAGAAAAAGGAGAATGTCTTTCTTTGGACATTTGGAGCGGATGGAGCATCATCGACTTTCATATCGAATCCACTCATCAATCTCTAAAAAAAAATCCTATTGTAAATGGTCGATGCAAGTTAAAAAGGACCTAACAGAAGCTCGAATCAATCAAACTCTGGTTTGGGATAGGAACCTGTTTAGAAAGGCGGTTAAATCAACCAGTAATCTACACCCTTTAACATCTGTGATGCCTCGCCCTCACTGCAAGTGGACGGAAGAAAGGAGAGCTGAACATTCGTCAAGAATGAAGATCTACTGGCAGACAAGAAAACAAGCTTTACAGTGATCATATGAGTGAAGAACATCGTGGTCCATTGATGGCCGAAACGACTCAAAAAAAAAAAAAAAAAAGCTGGTGGATTGGTTGAGAGCACACAAAATGGTTATCAATATAACTAAAACAAAATATTTATTCTTCCATAAACCATCATACAAGATTGAGACCACAAACATAGTCAACATAGCCAACAAAGAAATAGAAAAGGTTAAATCGGCAACATACTTAGGTATCACACTAGATAGTTCACTAACCTGGGAAAATCATGTAGAAAATGAAAAGCATAAAATCAGCCCCATAATAGGTATTATTTTCAGATTAAGATATAGCTGTCTTACTAGCCAACAATTGAAAAATATATACTTTGCTCTGATACATTCACATCTAATGTACATGCATTTCATATGGGGGTATTGTAAGAAGGAGCTGATAAAATAACTTGAGATACTCCAGAAACGTGCTATAAAATCTTATCTTTGGATTTCCTTGGCTCACACCCTCAAATGAATTATACTCAAGAACTAAAATTATGCCACTGCAAAAACAAATAGCTATGTCAGCAACAGTATTTGTATACAAATTAGAAAACAAATTGATACACACACACATCCATTTTACCCATGCAAATGACATTCATAATTATGCAACAAGAGGAGTAAATCGAATATTCACCAGCCATTCCCAATCCATTAAATTTGGAACTAAAGGAATTATGTCCTCTATAATAAAGGAATAAAACTCGCTACCATTAAGCATAAGGGAAAGTTTCTCTATAAAAACATTTAAGAGGAGAACAAAAGACTTCCTATTAAGGAATGAATAGCCCATATCCAATAGCCTTAAGCAATGCAATGTATCATACCGAATCATATCTGTAAAGTTAGTCACTAGCAATCTAATATAAGTTACTATTAAACTAAACAATATAATGTTACAAAAATTATATGTATGCCATGTTGTAACTATGTTACTTGATTGTCCCTAACACGAGCTCAGGCTCATTGGGACCTATGTAAATAAATAAATAAGTATCAGTTTAATTTGAATAATTCATTATGCATAGTTGTAGCTTGTATGATGTAGTTTATATGTATATCTGAATATCTTTAAGTGTATAATGAGTCTTAAATGGTTTAAGCTGATTTTTATATCCTGTTGGCCTGTTTATTTATAGTTTATGTATATACAAATTTAGAAACAGTTGATTCTCTCATTATTTTAATTTAATCCTTGATTTTACTTCACGATACATTATAATAAAATAATATAATAACCTTTCGGAGGTCTACATTCTCCCTCCTTCACGATGGTATGAGGAGGGGGCGGCAAAAACCTATGGGCCTAGGAGCGCATAAAACCTAAATCCGGCCCTGGGTATGGGATGTTTTGGAATGCTGATTTTGTGCCAGGCTACATCAGCCCACATACTACATATCTATCTTTACTCCGTTCGATGCTTTGCAAAGAATGGAATGCCATTCCCCAGAAAAACTTTCACCACTTGATGATTGCTGTCATCAAGGCGAAGGGTGGTCCAACCCCATATTGATGGCTGCAGCTAGCAGTGGAAGCTGGCCGAAACTTCATATGAGCATCTGGATTCTTCTGATCACATACCTGCAGTGTATATGAGAAAATGAGCTGCATGTATAGGCATTTAAGACTCATGTTCCCATGAATGTGTTCTCAGACTTACTACCTTCTGAAGATATCAGTTTTCTTTCTGGATTAGGAACTTCCTCTAATTGAATAATGCATATTTACAGATATGTTAGCTGTACATCAACAACATTTAGAGTCAATAGCAGCACAAGCCAAACTACTGCTTAGAGTTTCTATTGACTGTACTGAAGAATTTGATGAAGGGGTCAATATCCTTGAAGGTAAGTTGGTGGTATTTTCCTCTTTATTTACATGATGTAGCAGTTTTGCTACCCCTATGTTGGTAGCGAAATGTAGCAGTTTTGCTAGCCCACACGTTGAGTGACAATTGTAGCAGTTTTGCTTTGCTCCACGTTGAGCGTACAAGTGTAATGTTAATTAATGCCCCATGTTGGTAGCGACAAATGTAACGGTTTGGCTGCCCCAAACTGTTGGGTGATAAATGTAACTGTTTACCTTTGCCTAAGCTATGTTGTTTTAATGGGCGCCAAGACCTCAACGCAATGCTGAAATCTAAATTTGTATTTAACAACGTCTAGCTCTGGTAGAACACCTTCAAGAATCTATTCACTCAGGTCGTGGTATGATTTGATCATTAACCCAACAAACAATTGTATCAGGAGAAGGAATTGGTCTATATCTAATGCTACCTACTGAAAGCAAAGATTGCATAGTAAAAGAATTGAATTTATTATATAAAACAAGTATAGCAAAATTAATAATAATAATAATAAGTTTAAAATTTAAATTGGAGCGTTGCGATTTTAATATTACCGATAGAAAATTACGTGAAAACGGAGTCTGATAAATTATTGATTTTACTCTTATTCCCAAGCTATGAAGTTACTGAAATATGAAATATAAAACCAAGAGAAATGAGAGATTGCATATTTCTGCGTCATTCGCGCTTACCACTGGAAATGGCCGAAGCCTTTCCCTCGTACTGGATGATGCTGTGAGCTTCCCACAGTCTCCTGGACGTCTCCATCTCCGTCGATATTTGATGATATTCTGGTAGATTAGATAATTCTATGGTCCGTACATCGGGCCCAAACACTCGTACAACCACACTGGTTAAGTTTTACAAAAGTTAGTCCTCCACTCCACGGAACATCGGAGCGACTCCCGCGTGCAACCGTACTCGTTAAGTTCTACACAGATAGTCCTCGTTCCACGGAACATCGGAGCGACTCCCGCGTACAACCGTACTCGTTAAGTTCTATACAGATTGTCCTCGTTCCACGGAACATCGAACGATATATCCACACGTCGGCTCCCCTCTCCAGTCCCGACTTCTAGCTTACGTGGTCTCCACTGATTGGCTGCACCCCACGCGCTATACTCCCCTCCTCTGGCTCATTACACTCGGCGGGAGGGTTCTGTTCCAACTATCCGCCTTTTCTTGACGCTGCAACCCCACTTGCGTAATACTTCCCGACAAGATTAAGCGTGTACTTGAATTCCCAGGGAGTCACGTCTCTCGATATACCCTAACTGACGAAACTCTGTTAAATTCCGTAATCACATAACTTTCTATGATATTGTCGTTCGTAATAATTTGCTTGATAGCGTTTTCTAAGACATAGAAAACCTTTCTGTATGCTTATAATTTTATAAAATGCTCCGAAAAAATCTTAATAATAATTATAATAAATTAATAATAAATTAACATGAAAAATTCTCTTGGCTGAACAATTTGCCGCGTAAATAAATATAGAATGGCTTCCTACTGACTTATGCCAGTTGCATAAAAACCCCTCGAAAAACACGTTACAATGAGGATGTTAGGAAATTGAAAAACTAGCTTCTGCTGTTTCCTAGATTGAAATCCCTTTTTAGTCGTAGTGATGGCAAGTGTAACATTTTGGGGGATTTGCCCAGAGTATTGCATATGGTATTGAAAAGGGGGAGGGGGGGTACAAATCATAACCTAGATGTTGTTTTCTGCAGTTGATTCTCAAGTAGACCTCAAATTTATCTGTCCACTACGGCCATAAGTTTTGACAGTGAAATGCTAATATGTGTTACTAAGGGAATCATAAGTGAAGAAACTTGGTACAGAGCTCATATTGTCCCCATCATGATACTAATATTAACCGGTGTGCTGTGTGCTAACTGAAAAATTTAAGATAATACACAGCAGTGGTTGACAGCACTGTTCCACAATTTATCACAGCTTCTGAGTTACCTAGTGGAAGTCCAGACCCTCAATCTACTGGTTTATTCTCTTGAAGCAATAACATGTAAAAAATATTCCTTTGGATGCGATCATTCAGCTATTGAGTTGCATTTCAATAAAATAATTCTGTTGCAATTTTTCTTCTTTTAGAATAGAAGTGCATTAATGGGTTTGTGTAGTTTTATTTAGAGGTTATATGGATTAAAAATACTGTGTTTTTTTATTTTTTACAATTTACTTGGAGTTTTGAGATTTTCACATGTTCTATCTATAAGGCATCCAACTTTTAGAATGAAGCACTGGTTAGATAGGGATATTCTTCTCTCTTTCTGTTACACGTGAGACATGTATGACGCTGTCATTTTCTAGCAATCCACTGTTGCCATATCAGTCGAAATTTTTTCTTTGTCGAAACAACAGCATATTCGGGTAGAACTATGTTTTGCCGATCTTTTTTTGTCCTATATTAGAACTACGTAAACTTGATAGAAATGCTAGAAAAATCAGATATCCATATTTTTTTTTAAAACGATAAACTGTGTCTCCTTTTTAGTAAAATCGATCTTATATCATGTTGCATTGACTTTGTGATGCCTATTTTTCACACACGTGTAGCTAAATGTACCGTCTTGATGATGGATTATTGAAATATTTTATACTGGCAATATTACAATTTTCATGTAGGTAAAACTTCTGAATATTCTCTCATAACCGCATAGCAGCATTGAAAAAGTTTGTATGCTGCCAACATTTCTATTTTTATAGATAACCATGTCATGTCAGTTTGAGAGTTGTAGAGGAATGTTGGAACAAGTTTTCTACCTGCTTACCCAGAGTGTAGGTTTAATTGTTTACACAGGCCGGGCTATTCATTGACCGCGGATTATATGAATGATGTTTCGAAGGACAGCGGGGTGCAGCATGCTACTCACAGCTTTATTACTGTGCCCTTCGAGCTTGTATTTCAGTTGTTCAGCAGTCTCTATCTTGATTGTGTGTGCAGCAGTTCTGTTAGATTTAACGTGTTGTATTTTACGTATTTCACCTACAACAATGGATAGTTTTGTGAAAAGAAAGCGTGGTCAAGTGCTCAGAAGAAGGGAAAAACAGGTCGTAATTAATGTGTTCAGTTATTTTAAGAATCTTAAACCTAACGAAAGTATAAATAATTTAGTCAATGAAACTTCTCTGGCCACAGGAATATCAAAAACTACCGTTTTTAAAATACGTAGTGAGAGTGGACAGGGTCCAGTACTGGCACCATGCAAAAAGAGGCTAAGTAATACACTTCGCAAGAATAGCAGGAATGTTAAATATAATGACTTTGTGAGGAGCAGCAACCGTCGCAAAATCCACAAATTTTACTTTCGAAACCAACCACCAACTTTACATTCAATTCTGGTTGTAGTAAACTCCGATTCCGACCTTCCAGATTTAAAAAAATCTACTTTCCATTCGCTGCTTAAGGACATGGGATTTGAGTACGCGAGAAGAGGAAATAAAGCCATAATGATGGAGAGGAGTGCTTTAGTGATATGGCGTCATGATTATCTTGTGGCAATAAAAAGGTACAGAGATGAAGGGCAGAATGTTGTGTATAGTGATGAATCATGGGTCAAAACTCGGACTACAATTGAGAAGATATGGCAAGACAAGACAATAACAACACCAAAGCAAGCGTTTCTGGCAGGACTTTCGACAGGCCTAAAGGCTCCTAATGCACGAGGCCCGCGGTTTGCAATAGTCCACACAGGAAATGAAAATGGATTTGTACCCAACGTGCAGTTAGTATTTTTGTGCAAAAACAACACCGCAGACGCGTATGATGAAATGGATGGTGAAAAGTACGAAAATTATTTCAAACACCAAGTGCTACCTAACCTGCCGGCCAAATCTGTGATTGTTATTGACAATGCATCATATCACAGTCGTGAAGTTGAGGCTATTCCGACTTCGGCATGGAAAAAAGGAAAACTGCAGGAATGACTTTCGTCGCATGGGGAGCCGTATGAAGAGCATCATCATCATTTCCCCTTATCCAGCTCCTGCCGGGTCGGGGTATTTATGGCACCTCTCCACTTTCCTCTTTCCTTCCACCATCTTGTCCCAGTCCAGATTTCTTTTTCTTATGCTGTTCTTCACTGAATCAATCCACCTTGTTCTAGGTCTTCCTCTTGCTCTCTTACCCTTGCACTTCGCCTCCAGCATCTGTCTTGGTATTCTATTTTCCTCCATCCTCTTTACATGTCCAAACCACCTTAGTTTATTCTTCTCAATTCTCTCATTTAGTTTTCCCATCCTAACTTCCTTCCTAACATCTTCATTCCTCACTCTCTTTCCTTGTCTTTCCTATCATACTTCTTAGGAATTTCATTTCACTGGCTTGGATTCTACTCTCTTGCCTGCTTGTCAGGGTCCAAGTCTCAGCTGCATAAGTTAATGTGGGAACATAGTACACTTTATACATTACCTCCTTGCTTTTCCTTGGTACTTCCTTATCCCAAACAAGTTTTCTTACACTTTGATAGAATGCATTGCTTTGCTGTACCCTCCTGCCAATCTCTATGTCCAACCTACCAGTTTGCATCAATTCAGTTCCTAGGTATTTGAACGTGTCCACAATTTCCAAACTCTGACTTCCAATTTTCACAGTGCCCTTTCCTTGTCTTTCCCCTCTTGTCATCACCATGGTCTTGCTTTTCTCTATACTGATTTTCAGGCCGAACTTCTGAATATTTTCATTCAGTGCATCTAGTTGTTTTTGCACTTCTTCGGTGTTCCTTCCCCAGACCACAATATCATCTGCAAATAACAGTAACTTCATTTCTTTATGTCCATATGCTTCCTTTGTTTCCTTTACAATTTCATCCATCACCATTATGAACAAGAGAGGTGACAGCACACTCCCCTGTCTTAGTCCAGTCTTGTTCCTAAACCAATCTGTCTTTCCAACTGGGGTCAGTACCCTGCTAACACAGTTGCTGAACATTGCTTGCACCATTTCCAATATTTCTCTTCCCAGTCTCTTCTTAACCATGGTTTCCCATATCTTCTCTCTGGGGACACTATCATATGCCTTTTCTAGATCTATGAAAGTCATGATCAAATCCTCTCCATATTCCCAGTCCTTTTCCATCACCTGCCTCAAGCTAAAGATTGGGTCCACTGTGGATCTTCCACTCCTGAAGCCATACTGTTCCTCTTGCAACTCTCCTTCCACCTTTCTTCTCATTCTTCTTTCTAATATCCTTTCCAGTATTTTTACTATCTGTGATATAAGGGTGATCCCTCTATAGTTATCACACACCTTCTTGTCCCCCTTCTTAAACAGTGGTATTATTAGCCCTTTCTCCCAGTCTTCTGGTACACATTTCCGTTTCCACACACACTTTAGCAGTCGATACAACCATTGCATACCAACAGGTCCAGCAGCCTTTATCATTTCTACACTGATTTCATCCACCCCTGTTGCTTTTCCCATCTTCATTTTCTGTACTGCTAATTCCACCTCCAGCATTGTTAAATCATCTTCTGTTATAGAGTCGTCAGGTTGTGTCACTTCCATCTCACCAGTACAATTGCTCACATTCAATAGCTTATCGAAATACTCCTTCCACCTTCCCTTTATCTCTTCCGGGTGTGTTAACAACTCTCCATCTTCCTTTTTCACTAGCTTTGTAGTAACTCTTTCTTTCCTCTTACTTCTTAGAAGTCCATACAGCATCCTTTTACTGCCACTTACATCTGTTTCCATTCTTCGTGTAAATTCTTCCCAACTTTTCTTCTTTTCTTCTCCTACCACTTTCTTACACCTCCGTTTGCTGTCGTGATACTACCTTTTGCTTTCTTCTGTTTGATCTCGGTTCCATTCTTTCCATGCAGACTTCTTTTCTTTCACTGCTTTCCTCACTTCCTCATTCCACCATGGTGTCTCCTTCTCTTTCACTCTTGTTGACGTTACCACAAGCACTCTCTGCTGCACCAACAAATGCCTTTTTAAAGTGGGACCATTCCTCTTCTATGTTTTCCACTTCAGTAACTGGGATTTGTTGCTTCAATCTCTCCTGAAAATCTTCCTGTACAGTTTTGTCTTTCAATTTCCATACTTTTATTTTGCTTTCTCTGATCTCCTTTAGGTTTTCCAATTTTTCCCATCTAAATTTTGCCACCACTGCTCTATGGTCCCCATCAAATGCTTCTCCTGGTAAAGCTGTCACATCTATCAGCTTTCTGCGATTAGTCCTTTCCACCAGAAAGTAGTCAATTACTGATTTTGTTCTTCTATCGCCCCAACCATATCTCGTAATTTTCCTGCTGTTTTTCTTCCGAAACCATAAATTACCCACTATCAGTCCATTCCTTTCACAAAAATTTACAAGTTCCTCTCCTTCCCGGTTCTTTTTCCCATATCCATATGGTCCAATGACTTCTTCCTTTCCTTGTCTCTCGTTTCCGACTTGTGCATTCATATCTCCCATGATCACCACTTCTACATCTGAAATTACTCTTTCTACATCCTCCAGGAATACTTCAATATCTTCTTCTGTTTCCAGTCTGTGGTGCATACACTTGTATGAAGTCCATCACGTATGGAAATGATTAAAAGTGTGAAATATAAATACGATAAGTACAAAATTGATGAAATGGCTAAAGAAATGGGTCATTTAGTTCTACGCCCTCCACCTTATCATTGCGAACTAAATCCAATTGAATTAGTGTGAAGTCAGGTGAAACATCATGTTAAAATGAACAATTTGCACTTTAAAGTAAAAAATATGGAGCAGTTGATACAGGAAGGATTTAATAATGTGACAACCAAAAAGTGGAAATATTGTGTCGAGCATGTAAAAAAAAATCGAGTCTGAAATGTGGAAAGCCGATGAAATTCAGGATGACATTGAACCTCTACTCATAAATCTGGGTGACAGCTCTTCATCAGATACTGAATCAACTGACTGTGATGACGAACGGGATGCCCGTCTGCTGTCATCATGAAAGGTAAGGCGATGAGGAGTATTTTCTTTAATAATAACGTTCTTCAACTTTAACTGCAGTCGAAACTTCACACATTTCCTTGTGCTTGTACGTTACTTATTTTATTTTGATTGTTTTCTTTATGTTACATTCAGCATACGTTATAGTTAATTTAATTTAATTTAATTTTGTTGTATGTGTTATGTTAGCCTGCTATTAGTATTATTATACAGTACTTAATTCAAGTCTTCGTCACTGCACAATCGCTGAATGTGAGGAAAGTGTACGCGAAGTGCTTTGTACTGCCTCCTCTCATGGAGTGGCAACCCTGTCGTAACGCGCCATAAGACCAATGCTTCATTCTAAACGTTGGATGCCCTATAGTCTGAAGGTAAATGCATTCAAAAATAAATGTTCGTCTTTCAGTTTGCGTGCACAATTTTAACTTGATAATGGGCTGGGTTGGTTAAAGTAAATTTTGATATCTACCCATGTCAATAGTTTTAACAGATTTTAAAACTAGAATTCAACAATGTGATTGAGAAGGCGGTTTAGGACGTGGACCATAGAGACCTAAGTCGAGTTGACTCGCACCTTAAGAACTAGATGGAGAATCGATTACAAAAAAACTACTACACTCTTCGAGTAAAGGTTGTAGACAAAATTTTAATCATATAAAAGACATAACAAAGGGGACGTGAGTAGCGCATGAAATGGTAAATGAGGGGTGAGGGGGCTGTAAATAAAAGTATACAAATTAGCAAGAGGTAATCATAAAAATAAAACACACACAATGAAAAGACTATCAAAAGGGAGAGCAGAGAAGCCTAACCCTAGTTAGATTGGAGATCGTAGCGAAATTACCATTTGTGACTTCAATGGGAAAGCTAATGAAAATAAATAAGAAATAATACGTTCGTCCCACCACAGGCTGATTACAGAAAGTAACCAGAAGAGATATTCAAAAAGCATATGAAGTCGTACCAACCAAGAACAAAACCCCTTAAATGAACTAAAATATGTCTCACAAACAAGTACTACAGTAAACAGATAACTATCGGTCAAAACATCATCCACTTACTACAGTATAACACGACGACGACCATAAATAAAAAAGAAAAACATATACAACCCTTAAGAGAAACAATTTACAACCCCTCAAAACAAAACAGCACCTGACTTCATAAACTCTCTGAATAAATCTTCTTCTCGGACGAAAGTGTGAGATTCAATCATCCTGCCGAAAGTAAAATGAGCATCAATGACAGTCCCCGGGTACTTGCCACAAACAAACATATCACAAACCGCAAGAATAATCGATACACCTCATTTAATAAACATAAAGAGTACGCACGTTGTTTCCCGACCGAAAGCAACAAACACAAACCCATAAATTACCCTCAACTTTCGGTCAAGGTCCCACTTAAACAAGACGTTAACCCACCCTTAACCACATGTCTAGAAACGTGATTATACCATGAAAAGCCTTTCGACACAAACCAATGAATATGTCAGCCCAGTGTAAGGAAAATAAGAAAACCTAGTCGGTTATCCTTAAGGTTGCACGAATGACTGACATCTCAAAAGAAACACAATAACCCTTAATACATAAACAAATAAAATATTGATGAGCGTTCCGACTATCAGACAAGGACAGAAAGTCATCTGAAGCACAAACACACACCCTCCACGTCGAGGCCCAAAATACGCGAACTAACTTAAAATTACTAACCCCTCAAAAATCTTGTAACATCCGATACTATTACAAGGAGTAGACGTTAGTAAGAAATACCTCCCAAACTACAATCGCGTTTCATGACGAACAATGAGAAAAATATGGCAGAAAAATAACACCAATCAAACTAATCAACAACAACAACAATGGCAATAAACCTAACATAAATAAAAACCCAAACAACAACGCGTTTCCTCTCCACGCTATGTATACAAAGGGGAGGACAATAGACAAGCAAGTATAACCAAAAACAAGTACAATCTCCAATCTAACTTAAATACCGCAGGAACTAGGGACATACTATCACCAAAGGATGGGAGGACATGACACTATTTGCTTAACTGCATATTACACTTCACTCTTTGATAATAGGCTTCAAGATAAAATATGACACTTAGCTTTGGATACGACGTTCTGGATGTTCTCGATGATATAACATTTTAATAACAATTCCATTTTCCTGTCCATTTAAGTTGTGGTATCAATAGCCATAATCCCGTCATGTCCCATCGATCGTTTCCAAATCCGGTAGATATATTCATAATTAGACAACAGCATCTTTAAGCAGACCAAACGGTAGTAGAAGTTATGTCTCCGACCCTCACTTCTTCTCTTTGTCAACACGATTCTCTCGACATAACAATAACTGCAGTCGAGTTCCACAGAGCCAGAGCACAAACTCCACAGCGGGCGCGTTTTATTTACTCCAGAACAGGTTGCGCTTCAAATATAAACCTACAGATGGCAGACTATACAACAACTCGTATCTCATCGGTCCGTTAATAACGTAGTAACGGATCAGTGATGACAATTTTGCTAGTTTCGATAATAAGAATTAGCGTACAGTTTGCACCAATACATAGAAAGGACAAAAACTTCTCATAATGTTAAGTGTGCATGAACAATCGTAATGTGTACCAATGTAATTGAAGGGTTGATAGCAAAAACCAGATAAGTCCAAAATATTGACCTTGCAGAAACTGGAAATAACTGTCCCTTGCGTTAATGTTACTACATAATAACCTCAAATAAATTAGGTAGCTCTTATATGTTGGTGGTTTTTGTGGAAACGTGTTATGTCAATAGATGGCTCCAGGTGAGGTGTACAAGAAATGTTATTTATCTCGGAATTTGCATTTTTGGACTTGTCCGATTTTTGCTATCAACCCTTCAATTCATTATGTAAATCTGTGTTTTGTTACCAAAAGATCAGTTTGAATAAAAAATTTGATTTATGCTGAAGAACAAATGGTGGTTTGAAACCCTATTACAAAAGGAATACAATCTTGTAATCAATACGGATCTCACTAAACCAAAAATGGTTAGATTTACATAATTTTATGATTCATTCATTGACTTGTGAATGGCTGCTGTGGTTCAACTAACTACATCATAACTGCACTTGAAAATAAATCTGGGGGAAAATATATGGAAAATAACACCAAAATTTGTTACAAATGAAACAGATTTTTTCTGCGAGTTTCGTTTAAAATTTTGAGGAGTATGATGTTTGTGTTATTATTAAACTCGTGATTGCATATTTAAGTGTCAATAATATTTTTTTTTTACTCACCAGCTGTTGCAGTATTCTTCTCTGTGCCTGAATCTTGGGGCCAAATAAATCCTGTTATGGTTGGCCACTTGGACAGGAGAAAAATGACTACAGATGCTAGCAAACCAACTGAAGCTTACATCTTTGATGTTGTCTGCCTTCCAGTTAAACCTCATCCTGTTTCCTCAGATGTGAGGTAAGTTATTGATATGTAGAATATATTACTTTTCCATTTGAACTTTTGAGTTGTAATGCTAATGGTGGTACACACACTTACATAAATGTTTAAAATTATGAGGGCAGAATGGAAAGTAACTCCCAATCCTTTTTTCTCCCTTGGTATTGCAGCTGGAATCTTGAAATTTCATGACCATATACTGTAGTTTGAAGTTTGCACTACAGAGGGTATTTTGTTTTAGCGAGAGAAGCCTGAACTACGAAACAAACATGGCGCGCATGTTACTGTTGTCAACTTGTGAAGAGCAGCAAAGTGTAGTTCCATACTTGTGGGCCAAAGGGCATAAACCGAGTAAAATTCACAGAGACATGCGTGACGTGTATGGGGACGACTGTATGGACCATAGCAATGGCTCCAGGAAGTGTGCATTCTTCCAAGAGGGCCGTGTGAACCTTAGTGATTTGCCACACTCCGGGTGGCCTGTAACAGCATTCTATGGAGTGGAAAAATGCTGGTTGGTTCCTTAGTTTAGGGGCTGCGACAACAAGGTCATGTAGCCGCGTGTACTTTGGGTGTGTATAGAATTTGTCTGAGGACGTTGGAACTAATATAGCGTTATCAAACTAACCTACAAATTTTAGCTTCCACAAGTGTAGTTGGTGGTACTTGGTGGAAGGTTCTTTTTCATGCCATAAATCTATGACATGGGACTGCAGGCTTTACTTCCCCTCCGAACGAAGGCATACTCCTAAAGAAATCAGACGACTTCAGCCGGGTTTGAACCAGCGATCTTGGGCATAGAAGCTCAGCATGCTAACTATGCCACCGAAGCCGCCAACCTATTTGTCTGTTTTGTATCCTTTTTTTCTATGATGTATTCATAAAGTTTCTACTTTCTTCGTGCTGGTTCCCCAGTATGAAAAGAAAATCAAAGTGACTGAATCTGTTAGGAAAGTGCTTGTTTATGCCCTTTGGCCCACAAATATCGAACTACACTTTCTGCTCTTCACAATTTGATGACAGTAACATGTGCACCCTGTTCGTTTCGTAGTTAAGGCTTACAAGATCCGCCCACTCGTACCTCATGAGAAATGAAGACCCCCCACTTTGTACCTGTGGAGCCGTTTTCACCGTGGCCCACATTTTAACCGAGTGTGTGAATCTTGCTGACTTACGAAGAAACCTTGGTGTGCAGATGACACTCAAACTTATATTAGCCGATGACGTGATGGCTGCTGATCGCATTATCTGCTTTATAAGTGAGAGCGTACATTGACTCAAAGACTTGTTCTTTTTTTAATTCTGAATTTTTTGTTTATTCCGTAAATTTTATCCTGCCTATATTATTCTGCTTAGGTCCCATTCCGGCTTTGTACCGAAAATAAGGTCCTGTTAACACCAACCTACACATATGGGGTACCTACTGTACAGGTTACGCATAACCCCATGTGTGTCCGAAACGCACTCACTTCCTCTTTAAATGCCTCACAATTAAATAAATACCTTAAAAAATGTACATTTACAATGGGAGCACCGTAACCTGGCGAGCCTGCCGCTAGAGCGCAGGGCAGCGTGGCGGTGGCAGCAATCTGGCAGGAGCATGGCGAACTGCTAGGCGAGCCTGCCGCTAGAGCGCAGGGTAGCGCGGCTGCTGCTGCCATCCTGCGGGAGCGCGGCGTACTGCTAGCTTAGGAGTTTCTCAGCAGATGGCTCCGATGTGGTCTTGCCAAGACTTTCTCTAGGGTTCAATCCTTTGCAAATGTAAAAATTCCTGTAGAAGAAACTCCCGAGCAAACAATAACAGACGAATTTGTTGTAACATCAAATATTGTCTACAAAGAGGTGCTGTGACAAGTAAAAAACACTGTTCTACATAATTCTTTGTGTTCTTCTCATGTACGTATGCCGTTTAACAACAATAAATACATTTCTTCAATATTTAAAACTTCGTTCTCCCACATTCTTCCATACTACCCCATAAACCTACATTCACATTACGAAAGCTCGCACGGGTCCACTAGTAATTATTAGTTTTATTAATTTTTGGTCTTTTCAAATGTAGGTGTCCACCTCTAAATTTTAAATTCCATTCCAAATTTGTATACTTTAATCTGTGTTAAGAGGGGCAGATGTCCTCCTAGTTCTGCCCCTTAAAACAACAATAACTAACTAGGCTTCTCTTGATAGAGCTGCGCATGAAAGCAAAATACCCTCTGTAGCGCAAACTTCAAACTATATCGTCCTGAAATTTCAACATTCCAGCTGCAATACCAGAGGAGAAGAAAACGATTGTGCGTTACTTTCCGATCTGCCCTTGTACTTCTACAAGTAGTTCTCCTTCTTAAGTTAACAGCCCTGGGGCTGGTTTGCAGCAACTCGCCAATCTTCTCTTTTCTCCGCCATCCTCTTCAATTCTCGATATGATTTGTGTTCGTGTCTGTCATTAACTGTGTGATGTATGCAAGTGGTGGTCTTCCTCTTGTGTTTTTCCCTTCAATGACTCTTGCTTGTCTGAGAATATGTCCCAACATATTTGCTCTTCTTGTTTTCACTCTCTTCATAAAGCTTCTACTTTCTCCTGCTCTTCTGAATACCTCTTTATTTGTCATATGTTGTATCCTACAAGTAGTTAAACGATAGTTATATCCAAATGGCTTGTAATAATGGATGAATCATAATGATGGCTCTTATTATTATTATTATTATTATTATTATTGTTTTATACAGTACATATAACACATTGCTGGTACATTACAACATAACTATACGGGCTTTAGGGAACCAAAGTATGGTTAAGGAAACAGCAACTTCTAAGCTGGAATGTCGCTACCCATGAACTTCTGGATGATTCTGGGTGTAGAGAAAACTACTGCCTTCTGCGTTAGTTGGTACAGTTCAGTATACAGATCCAGTTCTTTAAGGCCTTGGAGCAAGGTCCTTGGGATCATGCCCATACTTGAGACAGTGATAGGTATGGTCTTTACCTGTTCTACATGCCATTGTCTTTTGATAGGGTTGACCAACTCGCTATATTTGCTATGTGTTTTGGCTTGAGATTCTTGTTGTTAGTAATCGCAACATCAGTCAAGGTAGTTTGCTTGATTTTTTCCTTGCTGACAACCACCAGATCCGGCCTGTTGTGTGATACCGATTGATCAGTCAGAATAGTTCGGTCTTATTATTATTATTATTATTATTACCCACGACCTCGATGGAATTTCATGAAAACAAATTGGAATGATTTCTCACGAGACCTCAATAAATATGTTGGATGGATTCCTCCAAATGCCGATAATTATGGCAGATTCGTTGGTGCCGTTCTAGCTGTTGCTAAAAAACATATTCCAAGAGGCTACAGGAAAGAGTACATTCCTGGCTGGACTGATGTTTCTGAGGAGCTTTACAAGGAATTTATCACTAATGGAAACCAGGATATTGCTGATGAACTCCACCAAAGCTTGGATAACTCTCGAAGACAAAAATGGGTTGAGACTAGAATCTTTGGATCTCAAGAAATCAAGCAGACAAGCTTGGTCCTTGCTGAGGAAACTGGGTAATGGTCAACCAGCTGTTCGTGAGACACCTACAATAACTCCTAATAAAGTTGCTGCGCACATAGTTTCCGTGTCCAAAGCAACAATGGTTGTGAAGCATGTTAGACAGGTCCAAAAGGAACTGAAATGTTTGAAAGCTCAAAGCCAATCATTCTCAGAATATGTTCGTCCCTTTTCTCTTGACGATGTTGAAGTAGCTTTGAAGGATATGTCAATTGGTAAAGCACCGGGATTTGATGGACTTCATCCCGAATTTCTTGTCAACTGTGGTAGAAATGCACGATCATGGCTCTGTAAGTTTGCTACCAATATCTTGCAGAGTGGTAAGATTCCTCACTTGTTAAAGCAAACAAAAATCATCGCTGTTTTGTAACCTGGGAAACCAAATAATGAGCCAGAGAGTTACAGACCAATATCTCTATTGAGTGTATGCTACAAATTAGTGGAACGACTCCTCCTGAACAGAATTGCTCCAAGGTTGCTTGCGGAGATACCCATTGAGCAAGCGGGATTTAGACCTCATCGCAGCTGTACAGACCAGGTGTTGTTACTAACGACATTTATTGAAGCAGGATTTCAAAATTGCCTTAAGACAGCAGTGGCATTCATTGATCTCAAGGCTGCATACGACACTGTTTGGAGGGAAGGTCTGATGTACAAACTACTTCGAGTAATTCCCTGCAAGACCATTGCCAATCTAGTCAATAACATGATGAGTAACAGACTGTTTAGAGTTGTCATGGGTAGTACTGTACAGTTAGTGCACAAAGGAAATTGAATGACGGATTACCACAGGGTTCTGTCCTGGCTCCACTTCTTTTCAGCTTGTACATAGCTGATATGCCAAGGACATTTGGGTATGCTGAGGACTGGGCGATAGCTACAAGAAGTTCAAACATAACAACTGAGAACACACTAACAACAGACCTGAGTGTCCTTGGAGACTACTTTCGCAAATGGAGACTACAGCCCAGTATGACCAAAACAGAAGTTTGTGCATTCCACTTGAATAATCCCATGGCTAACAGGGATCTCAGGCAGGGCCGGATTTAAGAGAATGCCGCCTATAGGCTAAAGTCCATTTGCCGCCCCCCTCTATAGTTCATATTTGCTTAATGCATTTGTTTTATACAACAAAAGGATAGAGTTCATTGGCGTTTTCATCTTTTTAAAATATGTAGTTCATTTAGTTTAGATAAAACTGTTAATGGTTTACATAATAAATTATATAATGAAATTGGTTATCTACTTGTCTTTTTTACTTAGGACTAGTCTACTTCTTTTAAGATTCATCAAATAATGAAATGGGTTTCAAACTTAATTAATTAATTTGTTCTTGAAGATCAGTAATCCACTATTTTACACATTTTTTAATATTTTAATGCTAATGACTATCTTTTGCGTAATTGAAGAACTGTGTTCAATTTGAATTAAGTTGTCCTACTCGGTGAAATGAAATGACACAAAATGTTGTTAATTACTGGTTTATTCGTTGAAAAATATACAAACTTCTCTAAAACAACTCACCCCACGTAATCTTGATGGTCAAATTTACATAGCTATCTTACAAGATTTCTTAATGGCAAACTCGTTAATAATGTCCTCCCCCATATGAAAATGATTTTGTTGTATTTGTGAATTCGTATTATGTTATGGTTTTAGAAAGTAGGCTATGTAGAAGGACCAAAACATATTTTTAAGCAACATGTATTCTTAAATTCACACGGAAAATATTATTAATGTCTGAAATACTTCATTTTAACTTTTGAATAAATTGCCAAACTGCCGCCCCTGAAAATTTGCCGCTCTAGGCTGCAGCCTACTTAGCCTACTTCGAAGTACGGCCCTGATCTCAGGGTGTACTTTGATAGCGTCCTTCTGCCACACAATCGGCATCCCAAATACTTGGGTGTTACCTAAGACAGAACCTTATCCTTCAAACATCTTTTGAAGACTGCTGCTAAGCTGAGATCACACAACATCATCATCCAGAAACTATGTGGAACAACATGGGGCTCTAATGCTTCAACTCTTCGATCTTCTGCAATTAGCCTAGTTCTATCTGTAGCTGAATATTGTGCTTCTGTGTGGTTAAAACAGCCCTCACATAGGGAAGATCGATGTTGAAATCAACAAGACCATGCGATTGATATCTGCTGCAATTAAATGCACCCCTATTCAATGGCTTCCTGTTCTGAGCTACATTCCTCCACCCCATCTCCTGGTCAAAACATACCACAAGACACTCCAAAATCAGGATCTTCCTATTCATGCTGATATACCTGCTGCTTGTCTACCCAGACTTCGCTCAAGGCAGCCCCCTGTGAGGACAGCTATGAGACTTATCAATGAGAACTTCGACATAGTCCAGCAGTGGTCTCATGATTGGAAGATTTTTGCTCCACAGGAGTGCCAAGACAAAGTGGAACAGGTTACCCTCTCCAAAGTATGACTGTGGAGCCGATAGACAAACGGTGAAGCACATCATTCAGGACTGTCCTCTAAGATCCTATGGTGGCAGCTTCATCATGTTGGAAGCCATTTTTCAGTGTTGCCTTAGTAAACAAAATTTGAAATGCTTTTCAGTTGGCTAACACAATTGAAGAGTTTGGTGAAAGAACCAGGTGGCTCCACTTTTGGGTCAAAATGAGTTATAAATCGATCTCGTTGAGAGGAAAAATCCTCTTTTGTTTGGTGTTGAAACCAAATCTTACCATAGAGAAACCACGCAGTTGGAGAGTGAAATCTGCATGTGTTATGTATTTGGTAGAAGAATAATAATAATAAGAAGGTAGCTCCAGGAATTTGTGGTGGTTCAGATTGCTTAGAATAAGAGTTTAAAATTGCAGGACACTTCATAAACTTGTTCAAAAGTAATATACTGAACAAGCACAATGAGAAATTTCCTATCTCTCCATGAAATCTTTTCTTTAATTGGGACATAGTTTGATATGTAATAATCTTAGGTGGCCCAACATCAGAGAAAATGGCAATATACCGTATAAAGTAGTATAAAATGGAACATAATAATTTAATATAATTGGTGAAAGAATCAGGTACAGTAGAACGTCGTTTATCCGGACGTCAAACAACCGGAACGTCAATTATCCGGACGAACAAAAAAAAATAAAAAATAAAAAAATAATAATAATAATAATAAGACGGAGCAGCGTGCGCTTACTGTTATGAGGAAGTGCGCGCTGCCTACAGTAGTATGTTCTCGTTTTCAATTATTTTTGTCTCTGTTGTCTCCTATCGTTTGTTAATGATGTCTCAACATATTATAAAGTATGTGAGTGTGCGTACTGTACTGTATTACGTTGTGGATGTGGCTTCTACGAGTGGGAAAAAGGAAACACGAAATCGCAATGTTTTATCTATTGAGAAGAAGGTGTAGATCATTAATAAACTGGATAAAGGTGAGAGTGTGGAGTGTTTATTGAAAACTTACAATGTTGTAAAATCCACAATTTATGATCTGAAGAACCGAAAAGGTGAAATTAATCATCGAAGTTATATAGTGAAGAAGGGTCTAAAAAGAGAAAAACCATGAGATCAGCTACGGATGAAAAATTGGAAGAAGCGGCGTACTTATGGTTTATTCAGACAAGAAGTAAGGGCGATCCCATTTCTGGATCTTTGTTATGTGAGAAAGCGTTGCTGCTAAATGAGAAGGTTTGTGGTTATCACCATTATGTACTGTGCATGTTTTTTTCCTATGAAGTAAACGCATGTTTGATTATCCGGAAAAATCGTTATCCGGAACACTTTCGGTCCCAATTAGTCCGGATAAACGACGTTCTACTGTAGTTCCAACAACTACAATATTACCGTACATGGAGTTTTAGTGTAATATATTTTTACTCTCAATGCAGGAAAGTATATTCACTCCAGTCCTATCAATAATTTCAATTTAGGATTTACAGAACGAAAATTGAATTTTTTATTTAGTTCTCTGTCGTTATCTCAAAATGAACTGGAATGGAACTGTCTGGTTCTTTCACCTAACCCTTTAATTGTACCCAATTGTAATGGGTGTTATACCCTATACCTGAAAAAATTACATGAAATTCACTATAAACCCATGGATTACTGGTTTACATCGTCAAGCAATCATCAGATCCCTTATACTCAGGCTTTTACATCAATATCTACAAGTATGTGGGTGAAGATATTTACAATATGTACAATTTTAGTTACAGAAGTTTATTGTAAACTTGTTCAACTTGTCAGGATTTGTTAGTTTTATGTGTGTAAGGGATCTGATGATGATTGCTTTACAATCAAAGCTAGTAATCCAAGGGTTTATAATTAATTTATTAATCAAGTGTAATTATTTTCATGTACTGTATAGGGAATAACACCCATTACTATTGGGTACAATCGTGTTGACAGACTAAAAAACATTTCAAATTTTGTGTACCAGCTTATTCAATTTTCTGCTTTCTCCATGAAGTCTATTAGTGTGCACATCATTATTGAATATTTTTACAGAAAACGTTCTTGCATTATCATTGACAATCACGTACCTTCAGTGTTATTCTCCCACAAACTCCATGTTTGTGTTTATCGACTTTTGCTTTAACTGGCTGAGAGCAAATATTCTAGGTAAAGTTTTCAACACCCTATAACTACAGCAAATATTGCATTTTGATCAAACCATTTCAACAGGCAACAAACAAGCTTGATTTGTAACTACAAAAATCTGAATTTTAAATACTTGAGCAGTTATCAACTTTTGAAAAAATGCTCGTCAAATACTGATGTCTACCTATCCCACAGAGTGCTTTTTAATAATGTTTCCTTAATAAAATGACAGTACTGCACTGATTGAATCGGGGTGTTTTGCATATTTATTTTTTCAGCACCGAGTTTAGTGTAGAAGGCACATGTCATACATGTATATTAGACCCACTGACCATCGAGTTCTCCGACTTCTTCCATCCATTGCCAGTACCTGGTGAGTTATGATTACCATGGTTTGATATAGTCTGCAAAGACCTCTTTAAAAATAAGATAACAAGACGTCTCTTGTGTGTAAATTTATTCGAGTAATACAGTATACAGTATACCTGACCGAGATTGATTGTATGTCTGCACCTTGTTGTTTTTTCCTATGTACAGTAGATTTATAATCGCTGGTAGAGCCTTAATAGAGGGCTGAGGGGTGCTGAGCTTCTGACAGGGAGTGGGTTCGAATCCCACCCAGGTAGTGGATTTTAGAAACAAAACTACCACTTTCAGAACTGCATATGTCCCTGGGGTTCACTCAGCCTACAGCAGAAATGAGTACCAAGGTATTCCTAGGAGCAAACGCGGTCGAGTGTGGTGCTGACAACTCCATCGCATCTAGTGACAATGTCACGAAGGGTGGAAGCCCCTACCTTCCATTGCTCCAAGGGCCTCCAGGGCCTGTACGGACTTGATTTGATTTGGTATAGCCTTAATACAGATTTATTTTGAAGCATAACAGTTGAAAATGAAACCGTTGTTGACTCGCAGACCCAAACCCTCACATTCCAGGCAGGCACTTGAACTGATTAGACTACGAATGGTCCATGCCCTAGGTAGTTCATTTTTTAGTTCTTGATGTAATGGCTGAATATATAGAACACATTGCACTTTTCCATTACATAATAAAGTTGTTCACTCCAAACAATTTTAATCATTTAGGACAAAATATTAATGATAACTGAAGTGCTCCTCATAAATGCAGAGTCCTCCTCGTTTTTATTTCTTCTGTCCTGCTCTGTATGATTAGGATTTAATTATTATTTAGTTCATAATTTAAGACTATTGACTATTGTTGCAGTACTGAAGTGAAATAGTTGGTGGCATTGAACATGTGCAATTGCTTTGGTTAGAACTGCTGTTCAGTTGGCCAACCAACCAATAGCTCAATTATTTTGGACAACACTGAAAAAATAAGGTTTTTAAATTAGCATGCAGAATTGCTAACCTAAGAAGTATTCAAACTTTAGCTGTGCTTACCATAGGACATTACCTACGAATATGTTTTTTAAGTAAGTTCCATTTTAAAATATGGTCGCTAGAGTACTGTGGTTTTCATTTGGCACATATGTGCTCAGTATGTACATCTGTTGGTTAGCCACAAATGTTATTACAGAAGCATTCGTCCGTATTTGTAGGCGTGCGCAGCTTTTCAGATTAGGTAGGGCCACTTTGTCAGGTGGGGTACCTAAGAAGCGGAGCCCCCCCTCAATAAAAAAAAATAATTCAAAAATAAGGCTGAAACTACAACATATATTTTTGCCAACACGAATGGACCTAAATTATTATGCCTACCGGTATAAAGTAATTTTTCTTTTTTTTTGGCTTCTTTAGTCTGAATTTAAACGCCAAAATGTGATGCACCCTTACAACCGCTACACCCTTTATGACTTAGATATATGAAGAATTGCTTCATTGATTTTTTATTCATAATCAGTAAGCAAAAACAGCTTAGGATCATCAGGTCGATCAGATATTTAATCGAGAACTTGAAAATACAATTTACAGTTACCGGTAACTGATATTTTGACTGTTGTCGACTAATTTTTCTGTTGTATCAGTTTGTCAAACAAAATAATTTGCAAAGAAACACGTACTCTAGTGGGAAATGGGGAATGAATAGTAGACAAATATATCATGAAAATTGGTTGTTTCTGGTTAGTTTTTAAGTAATTTTAACATGTACTTATGAAAAACATTTAAGTTATAACTAGAGACCGGATTTTAAAGGGAATACCTTTTTTTTTTAATTTAATTGGGAACAAGAAATAATCGTTACTATGGGTTAAAACTGTATTTAAAACTCAAGATTGCCATGTTTTAACTTCCCTTTTTTCCCTTTTTTAGCCCTTGTTCCTTTTTCTCCTACATCTTCACTTATTTTCCCTTTTTCTAAGAATATACGGCAAAACCTCAAGAATTTATTTCACTTTGAAGGAAAATACCTGCATAAAATACCGATGTAGCGTAAGGGAAGAAAGAATTAACACAGGTTCTATACCGAACTCACCCCAGAGTTGAACTCGCCCACTGCACCGCCTCACCCCTCCCTCAGGTGTTGTTAGACTCGTCGCATCCCCTCCAGAATGTGTGAAGCAGTTACAGCCTATTCTCTTTGGTTACAGTAGCTTGCTCGCCTCAGTAGCAGACAGCAGAAACAGAGTCATAGAGAATAGGACACACCGTTAAGTGGCAGCAGTAGCTTGTAATAGTGATGGCAAAGTCATCTTTTAGCAATAAAATGCGAAGAGCGGTAAGCAGTTTCAAGGACGATTTAATCGAAACGGATGGTACCGTTATTCGATGTTCTCTATGTTGTAGCAATTTTGCTAGCCCACACGTTGAGCAACAATTGTAACTTTTTCACTTTGCTCCACGTTGAGCGTACAAGTGTAATGTTAATTAATGCCCCATGTTGGTAGCGACAAATGTAACGGTTTGGCTGCCCCAAACTGTTGGGTGATAAATGTAACTGTTTACCTTTGCCTAAGCTATGTTGTTTTAATGGGCGCCAAGACCTCAATGCAATGTTGAAATCTAAATTTGTATTTAACAACGTCTAGCTCTGGCAGAACACCTTCAAGACTCTATTCACTCAGATTGTGGTATGATTTGATCATTAACCCAACAAACAATTGTATCAGGAGAAGGAATTGGTCTATATCTAATGCTACCTACTGAAAGCAAAGATTGCATTGTAAAAGAAATGAATTTATTATATAAAACAAGAATAGCAAAATTAATAATAATAATAAGTTTAAAGTTTAAATTGGAGCGTTGCGATTTTAATATTACCGATAGAAAATTACGTGAAAACGGAGTCTGATAAATTATTGATTTTACTCTGAAGTTCATGAATACTATAGAAAATAAATTCGGGGAGAGGTTGGAAAATGGTAGTATTGAGTGGTGCCAGGTAGTTGAAATTTTAGAACAAGTGTTTGTGGGGGAAACGAAATTTTAGAACAAGTGTTTGTGGGGGAAACGAGGAATTGGTTTGCTGTCTACAGAGACAAATTTACTGATATTAATGATTTTAAAATGAAATTCTGTGAAAAGTTCTGGAATGAGGTTATTCAGTCGCAGCATCGTGAGGGAGTAGTGTGTGGTAAATATAACCCTAAAGGAAGCTCCACCATGACCGAATACTTTTTAGGGCAGGTATTAGTGTGTAAATATCTGGATGGCTTGAAGGAGGAAAGTGATGTGGTGAGGTTGCTACTTAGGCACTTTCCCTATAGGATCAAGGAGGCTGCTTGTATCCAGAATGTAAAGACTATATCACAAGTAGAAAATTTGTTAAGCACATTTGATGCACTAGGGAGAGGGGGTTATGAGGACAATTTCAATAGGAACCAGGGTAATAATAATAATAGACCTAATGAAGCCAGGCATCAAGAAGTTCAAGGGAACGGTGGCGAAGGAACCAACGCACAAAATAGAAATAATATTAATCAGCTAAATCAGAACAGAGGAAATGGCTATGGTAATCAGTATCAAGGGAGGAACAATGATTTCAGGGGAAATCAAGGGAGGAACAATGATTACAGGGGAAATCAAGGGAGAAACAATGATTTCAGCGCTGTCTGGTGTTTGACCGCGGTACTAGTTGACGTGTAGCACGGCCGTGCGGGTAGCCTACCCCACCCCTTCCCCTCGTTCCGCTAAATATTCTCGTCCTAAATGCTCTGCCCACTTCAATGTTCCGAAAATCACAATCTTCCCAATACTTATAGCACGTTTTTAAGTGTGGAGATAATCATATGATCTACAATAAATAAATCACATTCAAAATACCAATAACAGTTTTTTTTAATAATACCCAAGTGGGAAATTGTGAATTCCAGAACTCTGAAATGAACAATCACAGCATTTAGCACATGTTAGTTAGTTATTGTTGTTTTAAGGGGCGGAACTACGAGGTCATCTGCCCCTATTTTAGGACATGACCTCATCAATAATTTACATGTTTACATTTCTTTCAGTTGCAATTGGAGCATATTGCATTGGTGACAAGAATTAGGCTACTAAAAGGCCTGCAGCATATTATTACTCACCTTAAAAAAAGGTCCCTTCCAATTAACCACATTAGGCCTAATTAGGCCTATAACCAATTAGTTATTAGAATAAACTGCAAAGGAAAAGTACTGGAAAGGGAGAATATTCATATCTTAAAATGCTTGATGCTGTTAGCAATAACAGTAAAATGTTAAGAGAGAATGCTAAGTAAACAGGTGGTGTAACCAGATCACACTAAAATTGTTAGTGCACTTAGTGCCAAATTCAGTGGGAGACTGAAATTTCAGAAAAATTTGGATAATATAAAATCTCTATACAGTAGTTCATTTCATATTCCCTTTAAAATATATCCAGTTCACCAATTTTTACAGGGTAAAATACAGTAAGTACCTCAAAAAAATCATCGCACACTAATACGGTAAATTCTATGACATCCTGTGAAGGGGAAAGGAGAAATAGGACTTTCAATGAAAAACAAGAAAAACACTCAATACTGCTAGAAATCACCATGTTTTATGTAAAAAGTTGTCAACGAAGAAAAATAACAGCGAAAGCCAAGATCACACTTAGCAAAAATACAGAAATCAAATCTGGTCCTGCTAAAAGTACATGTTGAGGCATGTTCCTTTCTTCTTTCTTGCCAAGGCATAACAGTAGGCTATAGCACAGGATAATGAACCTCTTCCCTCCTTTATGCCATGGCTAACTGGAAAACATTAAAATAAATGATAAACTCAGAGACACCATATATACATCAATAATCATGCTCTCTATTACAGACCAAAGGCCAGCTGGAACATAATCCATACTCCAATATATTTATTTACAGGTGACAGAGATTGTATTGTTTATACCTTTTGTATATAAAAATTTCCAACACGGATACAGCACACTCTCTCCTTCTTGCACACACAAATCTACTTATCGATTTTAGTTGTGCCCTTAAATGTGACTGTGGTGTGTGAGTATGTCTGGTAGCAGTTGCATTGTTTATTAGTTATAGTTCATTGTTTCAGTAGACTGTGATGTGTGAGGGTGCATGTGAGTGTGCCTGTTGACAGACTGTTTTAGTGGTAGTATTTGTTGTTGGTGGAACTTAAGTTTTTTGTTAGTAGAGTTTTGGTATTTAATTGTTAGTACGGTAGAAGGTTAGTATTTTTGTTAGTAGAATTGCTCTTTACTTATTCTGAAAGGGAGTAGCAGCCTTTCAGAATAAATCAATTCTTTACTAGTCTTATAGACGGTTAAGATATTGATAATATAAGCCAATAATGGCTACACTGCGTCCTGCTGCACGGCTGAAAGCAACGGGAAACTACAGCCGTATGCTATTCCCGAGGATATGCACCTCTCTATGCATAATTACATGTGATGATGGCCTCCTCCCTTGTAAAATTTCAATCCGGAGGTAAACTAGTCCCCCGTTCGGATCTCCGGGTGGGGACTACTCGAGAGGGGGTTAACATCACAGAAGTGACAAAGAGGAAATCTGACATTCTACGGATCGGAGCGTGGAATGTTAGAAGTCTGCTAGGAAGTGGAAGGTTAGAAAACTTAGAAAGGGAAATGGATAGGTTGAGGTTGGATTTGGTTGGGATTAGTGAAATGCGCTGGCAGGAAGAACAGGACTTTTGGTCAGGAGACTATAGGGTCATTAGCACTAAATCAAACAATGGCCAAGCAGGGGTTGGCCTCATATTGAGTAGGAAACTTGGACAGCGGGTGGAATATTATGAGCAATATAGTGAACGGATTATTGTAGCAAAAATCAATACAAAACCTACCTGCACTACAGTGGTACAAGTCTATATGCCTACCAGTCAAGCTGATGATGAGGATGTTGAAAAGGTCTACGAAGAAATAGACGAAATTCTGAGGTATATCAAGGGTGATGAAAATGTTATAGTAATGGGAGATTGGAATGCTGTGGTAGGAAAAGGAAGAGAAGGGAAGATAGTAGGAGATTTCGGATTAGGTGAAAGGAATGATCGAGGAAGCAGGCTGGTAGAATTCTGCACCGAGCATGAATTGGTCATAGCTAACACCTTATTCAATAACCACAATAGAAGAATATACACACGGATGAGACCAGGAGATACAGGGCGTTACCAAATCGACTTCATTATGGTCAAGCAGAGGTTTCGAAACCAGATTTTGGATTGTAAAACATATCCTGGTGCTGACATAAACTCTGATCACAATCTGGTTGTAATGAAATGCAGATTAAAGTTGAAGAAACTGAAGAAAAGTCAAAAGCCAAAAAGGTGGGCAATAGACAGACTGAAAGAGAAGGATGTAAACGAAAGATTCAAGAAGAGTATAAAGGAAGGACTAATGAAAACCCCTAAACAAACTTCAATTGCAGACGAATGGGCACTTTTGAAGAATGAAATAACAAAATCCGCAGAAGAAAACATTGGTAGGAAAGAAAGAATAGGTAGAAAACCGTGGATCACTCAGGATATACTAGAATTGATGGATGAAAGGAGGAAACACAAGAATCTAAGAGATGAAAAGGGGAAAGCAGAATACAGACGTCTGAGAAATGAGGTTAACAAGAAGTGCAAGGAAGCGAAAGAAGAATGGTTGAAAGAGAAATGTGCAGGTATAGAAAATTGTCTGAAATTAGGAAAAGTAGACACAGCTTATCGAAGGATTAAGAATACTTTTGGGGAAAAGAAGACTAAGTGCTGTAATATTAAGGACACAAATGGAAAGCCTCTAACAGATAGGGAAGAAAAGGTTGAGAGATGGAAAGCTTACATAGAGAGTTTGTATAAGGGAAAGGAGATAGAGAATCATGTAATGGAAAGGGAGGAGGAAATTGATGAGGATGCGAAAGGAGATTTAATATTGAGATCAGAATTTGATAGAGCTTTGGAAGACTTAAGCAGGAACAAAGCACCAGGCATAGATGATATACCGATTGAGTTGCTACGCTGCATAGGAGATGAAGGTCTGATCAGGTTATTCCACTTGGTGTGTAGGATTTATGAGACAGGTGAGGTACCCCCTGATTTCAAGAAGAATGTAATCATCCCTATACCAAAGAAAGTGGGAGCTGACAGATGAATGAATGATATTTATTCAATTAATTCCAAAGAGCCATAGGCTCGTACAGAGGAATTGTACAGTAATATGTGTGTTTACACACCAGGAAGAAAATTCTGAAGGTAACACAAATTGATGAATAAGGGCATAGGCCTATTAGTAAAGTTGATACTATATCTAAGATTGTTTAGACCAAGGTCTCTTAAAATGATAAGCACAGGATTTTTGAGCTTATTTGATGTATTACGATGCATCGAATTTTTCCCACAATACTTTCGTAGTTTTCCTCTTAAATACTGACAAAGTTGGTGCACTTTTTACTTCATCGGGAAGTTTATTATATAACTGTGATGCAGAGAACTTGAAACTATTTCTACCGTATTTAGAAGAGTGAATGATATATAAGGCTACGTCCTTCGCATGCCTAGTTCCATAAGAATGATTGTCCGAGTTCAAGATGTAGGGAGAGCTATAGAGTAGTGTTTTGTGTTTAATTTTGTATATTAGCATAGCTGCTCGGAGATCTGCACTTATGCTGAGGGGTAGAATTTTACTTCTGATGTACAGATCTTTTACTGGAGTGCAGTAAGGAAGGTTAAATATGTTTCTAATAGCCCTATTCTGAATAGTCATTAAATCATTCAGTGTGGATTTCCTGCAGTGAGCCCAAATAACATTTAAATATTGGAGCTTGCTATGTACAAGTGAATAGTAGATTTGTTTTACAAGGTTTAGGGGAATAAGATACCGAAGTTTCCTTAGGATCCCTACTATAGGTGAGAGTTTCTTAGCAATTCGTTCAACGTGTTCAATCCAGGTCAGGTGTTTGTCGATGATTAGACCTAAATACTTTGCCTGATTAACCTCTTTTATTTCAATATTATTTATATATATTTTGTCATGTGTGATTTCTTTCATGCTTTGCTTTGAAATTACCATGTAATTGGTCTTCTGTAGGTTCATTGTTAATTTATTGGCCTGGAACCATTGTGAGAGAGTATTTATATCTTGTTGCACATTTTGTATGATTTCAATTATGTCTTTCCCAGTGTAGAAGATATTTGTATCATCTGCATACAATTTGATATGCCCTCTCAAATTACATTCCACAATATCATTTATATAAATTAAGAATAATGTAGGTCCAAGTATAGATCCTTGTGGAACTCCATGAGTTATATATTTTCCTGAACTTATGCATTTATTCAAAGCTACATGCTGCTTTCTTCCAATAAGGTAGCTTTGGAACCATTTTAGTGCTATACCTCGGACACCAGCATTTTCTAATTTTGATAACAGTATTTTATGATCTACTGTATCAAAGGCTTTTGTGAGATCAATAAATAACCCAACTGCCATATTATTTTTGTCAATAGTTTCTTGTAGCATTGTTATTAGGTCAATAGTTGCTGCCTCAGTACTAGAATTTTCCCTGAATCCATATTGCATATTATGAAAGAATGTATTCTTGTTCAGAAATGAAAGCAATCTTGTTTTTACCACTTCTTCCAGAATTTTTGAAACTACCGATAAAATAGAAACAGGTCTATAATTATTTGGATTTCTTTTGTCACAACCCTTAAATATAGGAACTACTTTGGCCACTTTTAAGTCATCTGGTATCATGCCAGTAACTAAGGACTCATTAATCATTTCAACCAAGATTTTAATAAATGATTGTATATTGTTTTTAATGAAATTTGTCTTGATCCTATCTAATCCACAGCTCTTTTTATTCTTTAAATTTGTGATGATGGACTTGACCTCTGCTTCATCTGTCGGATATAAGTAGAGAGAATTTGACTGATTGTGGTCCTTACTGAGGATTTCCTTCTGTTCAGGAATAGCTTTTGCTAGACTTCCAGCAATGTTTGTGAAGAACAAGTTAAATGATTCACATAGTTCTTGATTGTCTGTGATAATTTTGTTGTCTATTTCAAGTGAAGTGCATGTCTCAACTGTTGGTTTTTTGTTGTGTATGATTTCTTTGATAGTCTCCCAAGTTTTATTAGAATTGTTTCCATATGTTCTGAATTTATCTGAGTAGTAATTTGACTTTAGTCTTCTTTTTAAGTTTGTTACATTATTCCGGCATCTACAGTATTCTTGGTTCATATCATTATTATTTCTGTGAAGGGGATTTTTGAGCTTTGCATGCAGAGTGTCTCGTTGTTTTATAAGTGTAAGGAGTTCAGCTGTGACCCATGGTAAGTTAGTAGTCTGTCTGTTATTGTTAGAATTGTTTGTTATTTTTCTTTGGCTATGCCTGTTCCTTAGATTCAATTGTTTGATGAAAGAGTTATATAGAGAGTTAACAGTACTATCTGCATCATTATGGGAATCTGCATTTATAGATATATTAGTTTCAGGAGTGTGTTGCCTATCCCAAGAGTCCTCGTGTGTTGTTGATTTTGTCGGCTTATGTGACAGAGTGTACGTGCTATAATTGGTCTTGGAAATATCAAGAATTAATATACTGTGATCACTAATATCATTGCTGACATTTGATATTTTATAACTTAATTCTGAATTGTTTAGTGACACGTGGTCTATTAAGGTAGCTGCAGTGTCACAAAGTCGTGTAGCATATTTAGTGTTGCATTGTTTAAAACCATAGCATGCTATTAAATTCAGATATTTCCTTCTTAATTGATCATCAGCTAGGATATCAATGTTGGTATCTCCGAGGAAGATGCATAATTTATTGTTTATCTGGCTAAGAAAACTTTCAAATGAATTTAAGAAGGGTATGGCATTGCTTCTATTGGGGTTATATGCTGCAATAATGTCAATGCTTTTGTATGTTGGCCTATTACTTTTAACATCATCTCTGAATACCTCAATCCACATCAAACTATGATTCATTTCACACTTTCTTTTAACGTTCACTTTCCATTTGTGTGATACATAAATACCCAGACCCCCACCAACTTTGTCATCTCTATGAGCAAACACGCTTGTGAAATTGTTGAAGTTATAAAAATCTGCCTCATTACTTTTCACCCAGGTTTCTGTAACTACCAATACATCTATCTGACCTATCATCTGCACGAGAATTTCAATGTCATCAAGCTTATTCCGAATACTTCTGCTATTAATGTACAAACACCTAACCTCTCCACCTAATTCTAATGAGTTTATGCATGCACTTATATTAGAGTCCTGTTGCATGAAATCATCCAAACAGTTGTACTTATGTTCACTGCACTGTACTTCACCTAGGTGTCCACTTGTAGTCAGCGCTTTCTTCTCTCTAAACAATAAAATGTCATCACTCGTTCCAGCAATTAGTTTTCCGAGAGTAAAAACTTGGCAACTCTGTTTAAAAGTTTTCCAAATTTCATTGTTCCTCTTCTATTGAGGTGGAGACCATCATAAGCAAGGTCCCTGTCTTGTAACCAAGAGTTCCCTTCTAAAAACATAATGTTTTTTTCACCACACAACCAATCCAGTGTTGAATTCACTGCATTAATGTATCGTGGGTCTATGTCACGTCTTTGCAATACACCACTAATACACACTTTTGCACTCGGAAAGGCACTTTTCACTTCGTCCACGAGCTTGTCCACGTCATTCATAATGTGAGTTGGTGTTGGAGAACTGTTCAAGCAATTGGTCCCTACATGAATCATTACCACCTCAGGGTCTTCACGAACCTCGTTTGCACATACCTTTCTAGTTAATTGCTCAGTTCTTATTCCTGGATAGCAATAGACTGCGGCATCATCAACTACTGGGCCTACATTTCGCAGAATTGAGTCACCCATGACAAGTACACGGGGACGTCTCCTTTTCTTATTAGTAGGGTTATGGATAGGTTTGTCGTATCTGGATGTCCCGTTTTCAATACCGGTATCTTGTCTTTCTTCTAATTGGGAATCGGAACGGCTGAGGATTTCAAATGGATTCTGGGAGATAAAGTTGTTAGGAATATTCCCAGATTTCACCAAGGTAGGCCTACGTCTTGGAAAGCGTGCATTCGTTTTAGACCTAACCTCTAAATAGTCTGCCTGAGTAGGCCTATCTTCTTCTGCTTGTAGTCTTTCTTTAAGGACACTTATTTGAGATTGTGCGTTTTTTAAATCAACCACAAGCATTTTGATTATTTCCTCTTTGGAGGCCAATTCTAATTTGAGGAGTTCAGATTCACTCGCCGCTCGCGGCAACTCGTACTTTTTTCCCAGTTGATTTCCTTCACATCTCACAATTTTTTCGCCACTACATGCTTTGTCTTCACAATTAAGACACACCTCTTCAATGGATAAAGAATTGTTATCACATTGAACACTTACATCACTCGATTGGGAACAATTTTCAAGATAACCGTTCGTGACTTGCGTTTAACATCGCCATCTTGTTAAGATTACCGTACAATCAGCTTGATTACTCATGCTTCAAAGATCCTGTCTAGAATAATTTACAAGAGGATTGAAAGCCAGATAGAAACGGAGTTGGGTGAAGACCAGTTTGGTTTCAGGAGAAATGTAGGAACAAGGGAAGCTGTACTAAGTCTTAGGCTGATTTTGTAGACTTAGAAAAGGCTTTTGATAACGTTGATTGGACTAAATTGTTTGACATTTTGAAATCAATTGGAATAAAGTACAGGGATAGGAGGGTGCTATACAATCTGTACAGAAATCAGACAGCAGTCATTCGAGTTGAAGGACATGAGAGAGAAGCTGGTATTCAGAAAGGTGTAAGGCAAGGCTGCAACTTATCACCCATACTTTTCAATCTTTACATTGAACAAGCAATGAAGGAAATTAGAGAAAAATTTAAAGTGGGAGTGAAGATTCAAGGAGAATTAATTTCAACTCTGAGATTTGCTGATGACATCGTCATCTTGGCCGACAAGCCTGAGGATTTGAATGAGTTTTTGAATGGTATGGACTCCGTCTTACGGAAAGAATTCATGATGAAAATAAATAAATGTAAAACAAAAATACTGGAATGCAGCCGAAATAAATCAGAAACCTCTATGGAGATCAAATTGGCAGGTGAAAAGCTGAAGGAAGTAGTAGACTTCTGTTACTTAGGAAGCAGAATAACCAGTGATGGACGAAGCAAAGAGGATATTAAAAGTAGGTTGGCTCAGGCAAAGAAAGCATTTCTACAAAAGAGGAATCTGCTGACATCGAATATAGATTTAGGTATTAGGAAGTCATTTTTGAAAGCCTTTGTCTGGAGCGTGGCGCTCTATGGAAGTGAAACTTGGACTATTGGTGCAGCAGAAAAGAGGAGAATTGAAGCATTTGAAATGTGGTGTTACAGGAGAATGATGAAGATCAGATGGGTAGATAGGGTTACAAACAAAGAGGTATTAAGACGAGTGGGAGAGGAGAGATGTTTCTGGCGACTGCTAATGAAGAGAAGAGATAGGTTGGTAGGACACATACTAAGACACCCAGGAATAGCAAGCTTAGTTATGGAAGGAAGGGTCGAGGACAAAAACTGTAGGGGTAGACCAAGGTTAGAATATGTTAAACAGATTGCCTCCGATGTAGGGTGTCGGAGCTATGTAGAGATGAAACGATTAGCTCAGGACAGGGAGGCATGGAGTGCTGCATCAAACCAGTCAAAAGACTGAAGACTCAAGCAAGCTTATTCCCAAGCTATGAAGTTACTGAAATATGAAATATAAAACAAAGAGAAATGAGAGATTTCGTATTTCTGCGTCATTCGCGCTTACCACTGGAAATGGCCGAAGCCTTTCCCTTGTACTGGATGATGCTGTGAGCTTCCCACAGTCTCCTGGACGTCGACATCTTTGTCGATATTTGATGAGATTCTGGTAGATTAGATAATTCTATGGTCCGTACATCGGACCCAAACACTCGTACAACCACACTGGTTAAATTTTACAAAAGTTAGTCCTCCACTCCACGGAACATCAGAGCGACTCCCGCGTACAACCGTACTCGTTAAGTTCTATACAGATAGTCCTCGTTCCACGGAACACTGAACGATATATGCACCCGTCGCATCCCCACTCTTCATCCGACTTCTAGCTTGCGTGGTCTCCACTGATTGGCTGAGCACGCCGCTATATTCCCCTCCTCTGGCTCATTACACTCGGCGGTAGGGTGAAGTCGTATTCCGTTCCATACATCCGCCTTTTTGTTCTGCTGCAACGCAGGATTGCGTCATGCTTCCCGACAAGATTAATCCTGTATATGAATTTCCAGTGACTCATGTCTCTCAAAATATCCTAACTGACGAAAACTCCGTAAAATTCCGCAATCACATAATTTTCTATGATATTGTCGTTCGTAATAATTTGCTTGATAGCGTTTTCTAAGACATAGAAAACCTATCTGAATGCTAATAATTTTTATAAAATGCTCCGAAAATACCTTAATAATAATTATAATAAATTAATAATAATAATAAATTAACATGAAAAATTCTCTTGGCTGAAGAATTTGCCGCGTAAATAAATATAGAATGGCTTCCTACTGACTTATGCCAGTTGCATAAAAACCCCTCGAAAAACACGTTACATATTCGCCTTGGATCATCGGATGATTACCGTGACGACGGTCCATTATCCGATTATCCCAGACATGTTAATAAACCCCATCCAAAATACATATTACATAAATGAGATCACCCTAAATTACAGATATATACACTCATAATTTTTCTTCACGCACTTTGCGTCAAAGTTTGTTGTCACTATGGATTGCACTTTGCAACCAGTCCAATGTTTTACATATAGAATAGTGTTCCACGGATATTTCTGCCTCTCAAATTTCTCTATGTTGGAGAAATAGACATAATTAATGTGTGAGCACTATGTATTTATGATGTCATATCACACGCATTGAAGGTGTTCTGATATATCTATATCTCCATAGAACTTCCTAATTTCACTGGAGGTCCCTTCCTTATGGTGAAATTTAATCTCACTTATCACTGAGCACACGATCACACTATTGTGGCAGCGCCTCGTGACCATAATACTTAATCTCTCTTTAAAGTAGATTAAATTAATATTGACTTCTGAAAAAAAAACAGTAAATGCGCATTACATATAACACCAAATATTTCTGTGCCGTAATTGCCCTGTCTTGTTAAGTTCCCGTAGACCATATTCTACTTAATACTAGTTCTCAACACAGACCATTTCTCCTCACACAAATAATACCGTTGTACAAATTACCTTAAATTACACACTTACAAATCTTACATGGCGAGGCCGTAAACAGAAATCACGTGTGCTGATATGTATGAGTTTCATGAAGGACTGTCTCGCCTTCTGATGGCCCATCTTTTGCCTCGTGTACGCCTTAAGCAAAAATACCCTATTCAAGCGCTCACCCATCTCTTGGAGGCAAATGGGAATTCACCAGCGCTACCAAATTCTGGCCTTGGTGTATCGAGACATTTTAGTGCTCAAGAGCATCCGACAATCCCGTCATATTTCCTTGTACCTTAAAAACTCTCATTTACTTACATACTACCCCCCTGTGTGACTTCTGATACGCCTGCCTGGAAGACCATCTCCTCCCACGCACCAAATACCACACTTACTCATTTGATAGGCTGGCTCGCCAGCTAAACACACTCGCTTTATGACACATATTTTCGTAGACTATGTATATTATACGTCCCGTATAATCTGTTTCCCTCACTATTCTCCAGCACATATGCTGTTTTGCCAATACGTTTGGAAACTATAAATGGGCCCTCGTAGAGATAAAAGACTTTCTCTAGCTTATTTGACTGTTTCGGCACTCTAAGTAAGAATCTGTCTCCCGGCTCGAATAGGTCAAATTTAGTTTCTTTTTGTTGGCGAATTCTCTTTTGTGCTGACTTAGAGAAATTCTGTTTCGCCAACTGGACAATGTAATCCATCCCCGGTTGCTTACCCTCATTTAATCCCAACACCCTCGCTAGTTCATTTTGTGGTCTTTTTCCGAAGTGAACTTCGTATGGCGTCAATTTCGTGCTCTCATGCTGGACAGAATTCAGCCAAGTCTCGACCTTGGGAAGATGTCCAACCCAGGCCGCATGCTTGTCATGCACTAGAGTCCGAAAAAGACGAGCCACTTCCCTTAATGGACGCTCTGCAGAATTACCCTGAGGGTACCTTACAGAGGAATGAACGTGTGTTATACCAGCTTCCTGCATACTGGTTCTCCATTTCTTTGCAGTAAACTGTGGTCCACTGTCAGATAGTATCCTGAGAGGAATGCCAAACTCAGGTACATACTTATTAATGATCAGACGGCTACACGCCAGTCCCGTGGCTTTCCTTAGCGGATATAGCTTGACATACTTACTAAAAGCGTCAATAACTATAAAAATGTACTCGTAGCCGTACTGTCCTTAAACGATCGGGCCAAATAAATCCACACACAGTAGTTCGCCGGGACTACTGGTGAGAACTGCAGATCTCTCCCCCACTAAATATTTAACTGGATATTTACTCCTTTGACAGGTGTCACACTTAGCTAAAATCCTCCTAACATCCCTTCCCATTTTACTCCAAATGAAGTCACGACCAATTTCATAGAAGACCTTGGCAGCACCAAAGTGTCCTAATTCCCTATGAATGAACCAAATTAGCTCCTCCTGCAAAGTGGCAGGAACACATATTGCCCACCGATTATTCCTACATTTCCTTGCAAGAAGCCCATCCTGCATCTTGTACATGAACCGTCCTACTTTCACATACTCTTCTTCACCTATTTCCAACCTAGCCAGTGGCTCCTTTAACTTAACGTCATCACGTTGCTCCACTAGCATATTTCTCAGTGTCTGTAACGATGCCCTGTTGCTACTGTCCACACATGCACATATTAAAATACCGTCCTCTGCTTTAACCACAGGATAATCCCTACATAAATTAGTGTCCCTCGATAGCATGTCTGCAAGAATGTTATCTTTTCCTTTAATATATTTTACTGTGAATTCGTATTCCTGCAGAGCAAGAATCCACCTACTAACTCTGTTAGAACTGAGTTTACAAGTTCTCATATACAGTAATGCATGGTGATCTGTGTGGATCTCAAATTTCCCCCCTACTAAATACATTCTCAATTTCCCTAAACTGAAAACAATACCTAAAAGCTCTAACTCAGTAATCGTGTATCTTTTCTCTGCTGCTGTCAGTCCTCGCGAGGCTAAAGATACAATGCACAGATTACCCTCATCATCTTTCTGACATAATACTCCAGCAATGCCTATATGTGAAGCATCTGTCATAACCACATATTCCTTATCTTTTAACGGATATTTCAGCACTACAGCTTTCTTAAAACCTTCCTTCAGCGCTCTAAAAGCCTGATCATGCTTGGACTCCCATCTCCACAGAGTCCCACTTTTAAGCAATTCCCTGAATGGTTCTACCAACCCTGAGTATTTAAGAACGAACCTCCTGAAAAAGTTGCAAATTCCCAGGTATGTTTTTAACTGTTTAACATTCTGTGGCACCTCTGCGTTAAGTATCTTATTAACCCTACTTTCTTCTGGTGTTACACCTCTACTCGACACTCTATGACCTAAAAATGTCACTTCTGACTGACAGAATGACGACTTAGACAGCTTCAAAGTGAACCTTGCCTGATCTAACTTCTGAAAAACTATATCTAAATGACGTAGATGCTCCTCAAAACTGCGTGAACTAATTACCATATCATCTATGTAAATGGTTACAAACTCTCCTGTGTCATCCCCTAATGCGATGTTTAAAGCCCTAATTAAAGCTGCTGAACTACTCTTTAACCCATAAGGTGTTCTACAAAATTGATAAAGGTTATATTGTAACGTGTTTTTCGTGGGGTTTTTATGCAACTGGCATAAGTCAGTAGGAAGCCATTCTATATTTATTTACGCGGCAAATTGTTCAGCCAAGAGAATTTTTCATGTTAATTTATTATTATTATTAATTTATTATAATTATTATTTAGATATTTTCGGAGCATTTTATAAAAATTATTAGCATTCAGATAGGTTTTCTATGTCTTAGAAAACGCTATCATGCAAATTATTACGAACGACGATATCATAGAAAATTATCTGATTACGGAATTTTACGGAGTTTTTGTCAGTTAGGGTATTTGAGAGAGATGACTCAATGGGAATTCAAATACAAGCTGATTCCTGTCGAGAAGAATTACGCAAGCGGGCTCGCATCGTCCAGGAAAGGCGAATTGTTGAAACGGAACCCTCCCGCCGAGTGTAATGACCCAGAGGAGGGGAAGATAGCGCGGCGTGCTCAGCCAATCAATGAGGACTACGTAAGCTAGTAGACGGCTCCAGAGTGGGGAGCCAACGTGTGCATATATCGTTCGACGCGCCGTCGAAGGAGGACAATCTGTGTAGTTCTTGCCGAGTACGGTTGCAAGTGCGTGTCGCTCCGATGTTCCGTGGAGTGGAAGACTAACTTTGGTAAAACTTAACCAGTGTGGTTATACGTGTGTTTGGGTCCGATGTACGGACCATAGAATTATCTAATCTACCAGAATATCATCAAATTTCGACGGAGATGACGACGTCCAGGAGACTGTGGGAAGCACACAGCATCATCAAGTACGAGGGAAATGCTTTGGCAATTTCCAGTGGTAAGCGCAAATGACGCAGAAATACGCAATCTCTCATTTCTCGTTGTTTTACATTTCATATTTCAGTAACTTCATAGCTTGGAAATAAGAGTAAAATCAATTTATCAAACTCCGTTTTCACGTAATTTTCTATCGGTAATATTAAAATCGCAACGCTCAATTTAAATTTTATACTTATTATTAATTTAAGTTTTATACTTATTATTATTAATTTTGCTATACTTGTTTTATATAATAAATTCATTTCTTTTACAATGCAATCTTTGCTTTCAGTAGGTAGCATTAGATATAGACCAATTCCTTCTCCTGATACTGTTTGTTGGGTTAATGATCAAATCATACCACGATCTGAGTTAATAGAGTCTTGAATGTGTTCTGCCAGAGCTAGACGTTGTTAAATACAAATTTAGATTTCAACATTGCATTGAGGTCTTGGCGCCCATTAAAACAACATAGCTTAGGCAAAGGTAAACAGTTACATTTCTCACCCAACAGTTAGGAGCTAGCAAAACGTTTCAATATTTATGACTAAAAGCTGTAAATGGTCTATCTTCGTACATAAGTGGCACTTGCCAAAAACTGGAACTCAAATCTACACAAGTGAAATACTTCTTCCCCTCAAATGTTTGCATTAATTCTTCTATTGACATAGATTTCAGCTGATCTGAACTAATTCTACTGTTAACCAAACGAGCGTCTAAACAAATACGAACCGTGCCGTCGGTCTTGGGTACCGTGATCAAGGAATTAACATATGGACTGTTAGAGTGCTCAATAATCCCATCTTCAAGCATCTGGTTAATTTGTGCCTCAACTGCACTCTGATAAGCGAAAGGTACAGGATATCTATGTCCTGTGAATACTGACCTATCAATAACGTTCAATGAATATGTATAGCAATTGGCCATACCAATGCGATCCTCAAAAACTCTCCTATTACACAATAACACATATTGAGCCGAACACACTGTTCATCCTCTATATTTCCCTGAAATGCAGCATCACGTAACGAGTCCTTTAGACTACCGTTCGTAATCACACTGCCCACAAAACATGGAGAACCCCGCTCTACGGCTGGCGATATCTCATTTAAAGTACAAATCACACCTACAATACTACTCCTCTGAATATGGTCATTGAACGCTACTTCTACTTCAGAATCTCCCCATTTAAATTTCAAACACCCTACATCATAACATAAGTTACCAGACACTCTACTTAGCCACTCTGAACCCAAGATAACACTGAATACTAAATTTGGAATTACAAGACAAATCTGCTTCTCTACATGATTATTAATTTTAATGTCTACTAAAACTTGCTTAGAAATTACTTTAGACCTCTTCCCAACAGCTGTGATGACAAAAGTGCTTTTAATTGGCATCTCCTCAAAATTTACTCCAGTTCCTTTCATTTTATCATAAAATGCACTACTTTTGCAACTCTTCATACAACCACTATCAATTAAAACATCTGTGTACGCCTCGGACACGTTAAATTTAACTATGGGGCTCTTACTAACCACTTCCTGAATAATACCTTCATCATTTAGTTCATGTAATAATTCATTTCTTACATTTAGGTCATAGGGTTCCTGTATAATTGTATGGACAGGGCATGCTACAGACTGAGATTCTGACCTTACTTCGCAGCCTGGTTCGCGTTTAAAGAACCGCTACAGCTGGCCGTAGTACTACTAACTACTGAACTGGTCTGGTTGTTCTGGGCTGTATTGTCATTATTTGGCTGTATATTACTACCACTAGGCTGTCCTCTTCCTTGACCCCTATTCTGGATGTAATTATTGTCATTATAATTTCTCCCTTGATTTCCCTGAAATCATTGTTTCTCCCTTGATTTCCCCTGTAATCATTGTTCCTCCCTTGATTTCCCCTGAAATCATTGTTCCTCCCTTGATACTGATTACCATAGCCATTTCCTCTGTTTTGATTTAGCTGATTATTGTTATTTCTATTTTGAGCGTTGGCCCCTTCGCCACCGTTCCCTTGAACTTCCTGATGCCTGGCTTCATTAGGTCTATTATTAATTATTATTACCCTGGTTCCGATTGAAATTGTCCTCATAACCCCCTCTCCCTAGTGCATCAAATGTGCTTAACAAATTTTCTACTTGTGATATTGTCTTTACATTCTGGATACAAGCAGCCTCCTTGATCCTACAGGGAAAGTGCCTAAGTAGCAACCTCACCACATCACTTTCCTCCTTCAAGCCATCCAGATATTTACACACTAATACCTGCCCTAAAAAGTATTCGGTCATGGTGGAGCTTCCTTTAGGGTTATATTTACCACACACTACTCCCTCACGATGCTGCGACTGAATAACCTCATTCCAGAACTTTTCACAGAATTTCATTTTAAAATCATTAATATCAGTAAACTTGTCTCTATAGACAGCAAACCAATTCCTCGTTTCCCCCACAAACACTTGTTCTAAAATTTCAACTACCTGGCACCACTCAATACTACCATCTTCCAACCTCTCCCCAAATTTATTTTCTATAGTATTCATGAACTCCATTGGGCACCCTTGTCGATTGCTGAACTTCCCCAGTTCTACCTCCCTGTGTGTGCTATTCACAAAAACTGGCCTATTCTGACTATTTTCTTGCCTGATCCTAGCTTTTAATTTTAATTCTAATTCTGCGATTTTCTCCTCAGCCTTCCTCTCAATACTGTTTACTGTTAATTTAATGTTTCCTTCTGATTCTTCTGCTTTATCATATAGCTTTGCTTGTTTCTCCTCAATCTTGCTAATGCTCTCTCTATTACTCTCTCTTAAATCATTTACTTCTGCAACTATTTGTGAGTGGACTTTCTCAATTCTACCCCCCAGCTGTTCCTTAACCTCTTTAGTAGTTACCTGAATTTTGTCAATTTCTCCCCCCAATTGCTTTTTGACCTGCTGTGTTTCCAGTTGCACTAGTTCTTTTAAATTTTCAGCCTGTGTACTGATTCTAATTTCCAACTCCTCCTGTACTTTTCCTAATTTTCTGTCTACATCTGCAATAATCTCTTTAGCCTTTTCTTCCATCACCCCCCTGATCTCACCTCTAATCAGTTCGAATTTGTCACTCATTTCCCTACTGTTTTGTTCTAATTTAGCATTTAAAGTTTCAGTACTCTCTCTATTTTCCTTACTGTTTTGTTCTAATCTGGTGTTTAAAGTTTCATTACTCTCTCTATTTTCCCTACTGTTTTGTTCTAATTTAGCATTTAAGGCATCTGTACTTTCTTTATTTTCCCTACTGTTTTGTTCTAATCTGGCGTTTAAGGCATCTGTACTTTCTTTATTTTCCCTACTGTTTTGTTCTAATCTTGCATTATTCTGTTCTAACTTTGCATTTAAGGCATCACTACTAACTTTGTTCTGATACATGAACTCGAGAAGTAAAGTTTTTAATTCTGGTTGGCCGCCTACACTCCCTGTTTCAGTATCGGGATTTACCTCCATTACCCCGGTACTACCATCACTCGACATACTGATCGTATCATCACTCTCCAGTTGATGACCACTACGTAACCTCATCTGTCTTTTTTTCTCATCCCCCATAATGATATACACTGATACAGACAAATAACCCCCAAAATACAGGCACAGAAATATATACCCTTCTCCTTCCACAAATGTTATTAGGTTTTCAGCCCCAAGTTGTCGGCGACAAGTGTAGCAGTTTTGCTAGCCCACACGTTGAGCGACAATTGTAACGTTTTCACTTTGCTCCACGTTGAGCGTACAAGTGTAATGTTAATTAATGCCCCATGTTCGTAGCGACAAATGTAACGGTTTGGCTGCCCCAAACTGTTGGGTGATAAATGTAACGGTTTGGCTGCCCCAAACTGTTGGGTGATAAATGTAACTGTTTACCTTTGCCTAAGCTATGTTGTTTTAATGGGCGCCAAGACCTCAATGCAATGTTGAAATCTAAATTTGTATTTAACAACGTCTAGCTCTGGCAGAACACCTTCAAGACTCTATTCACTCAGATCGTGGTATGATTTGATCATTAACCCAACAAACAATTGTATCAGGAGAAGGAATTGGTCTATATCTAATGCTACCTACTGAAAGCAAAGATCGCATTGTAAAAGAAATGAATTTATTATATAAAACAAGAATAGCAAAATTAATAATAATAATAAGTTTAAAGTTTAAATTGGTGCGTTGCGATTTTAATATTACCGTTAGAAAATTACGTGAAAACGGAGTCTGATAAATTATTGATTTTACTCTTATTCCCAAGCTATGAAGTTACTGAAATATGAAATATAAAACAAAGAGAAATGAGAGATTGCGTATTTCTGCGTCATTCGCGCTTACCACTGGAAATGGCCGAAGCCTTTCCCTCGTACTGGATGATGCTGTGAGCTTCCCACAGTCTCCTGGACGTCGACATCTTTGTCGATATTTGATGAGATTCTGGTAGATTAGATAATTCTATGGTCCGTACATCGGACCCAAACACTCGTACAACCACACTGGTTAAGTTTTACAAAAGTTAGTCCTCCACTCCACGGAACATCGGAGCGACTCCCGCGTACAACCGTACTCGTTAAGTTCTATACAGATAGTCCTCGTTCCACGGAACACTGAACGATATATGCACCCGTCGCATCCCCACTCTTCATCCGACTTCTAGCTTGCGTGGTCTCCACTGATTGGCTGAGCACGCCGCTATATTCCCCTCCTCTGGCTCATTACACTCGGCGGTAGGGTGAAGTCTTATTCCGTTCCATACATCCGCCTTTTCGTTCTGCTGCAACGCAGGATTGCGTCATGCTTCCCGACAAGATTAATCCTGTATATGAATTTCCAGTGACTCATGTCTCTCAAAATATCCTAACTGACGAAAACTCCGTAAAATTCCGCAATCACATAATTTTCTATGATATTGTCGTTCGTAATAATTTGCTTGATAGAGTTTTCTAAGACATAGAAAACCTATCTGAATGCTAATAATTTTTATAAAATGCTCCGAAAATACCTTAATAATAATTATAATAAATTAATAATAATAATAAATTAAAATGAAAAATTCTCTTGGCTGAACAATTTGCCATGTAAATAAATATAGAATGGCTTCCTACTGACTTATGCCAGTTGCATAAAAACCCCTCGAAAAACACGTTACAATGTGATATTGATATTAAAGTAAATGTTAGTTAGTTATTGTTGTTTTAAGGGGCGGAACTACGAGTAGATGGAAAACATATAAAGGACAGAATAATTCAGCATCTCAAGTATGCCAAACATGAGAAAAACAAAGCTATTCGTGCGAAAGTTTCCAAACAGTAATTTTTACAGGAATCTTTTCAGAAGGCCGAACAAAAAAGCAGGGAACGAAACGTTTTTTCAGTGACCTCACAGTTACCTTTGTTCAGTGTGGAATTCCTTTAAATAAGGTAAATAACCCAGCAATGAAGAGTTTCTTGGAAAAATACACACAACGCACTGTCCCTGATGAAAGTACACTTAGAAAGAGTTTCCTACAGCCAATTTATGAAGGTAATGTACAAAAAGTTAAGGAGGTTGTTGGAGACCATCCAGTTTGCTTCATTTTGGATGAAGCAACCGATTCACTTTCAAGAGCTGTTCTAAACATTCTTGTGATGCCATTGACAGGAGACCCATCAAAACCAATGTTGGCTGCCATGTACGAATTGGAAAAAGTAAACTCTACATCTATAATGCAGAGTTTCAATGACTGTTGTTTTAAACTCTGGCCATCAGGAATACAGTACAGCAAAGTGTGGCAAGTTCTTATGGACCAAGCATCATACATGGTCTCCGCATTTGCACAGTTGAAGCCTATGTATTCTAATCTCCACCATACAACTTGTATTGCTCATGCTTTGCATAGGGTATGTGAAGCAATAAGAGTTGAATATATTGTTGCAAATGCCTTCATATCCGAACTTAAGAAGACATTGATTAAAGCTCCAAGTAAAATACAGCTTTATAAGGAAGTTACAGGCCTACCACTACCTAAGTTTTCCATCATAACTAGATGGGGGACATGGATTTCATGTGCTGTTTTCCTTTGTGAACATTTCACTAAGATAAAGGAATTTATACTGTCTTTGGACGATGTTGAAGCTGCAGCTGTGGGTCGAGTGAAGGACCTGCTGAGTGACCCGAATTTGGAGACAGAGCTGTACGCAGTGCATATGTTCAAGTTTCTTCCTGCTGCCATCTTGCAACTGGAAGAACAGTGCTTATCCAAGGAGGTGCAGTGGAGTGTGGTTGAAAGAACTAACAACATGCTAGAGGGATTCGCAAAAGAAAAACTTAAGCAAGCTTATCAAAGAATCCAGACATTGAAAAACTAGTGAAGTGCACTGATTTAGAGTTTAGAGTAAAAACCAAGTATTCCCCACTCCACTGGTTTCCGTTGATGTTGAGCGCTCATTTTCTTTGTATAAAGATATTTTAAATTCAAAGAGACAAAATTTGACCTTCAAACATATTGAAATGTTAAATGTCATCAGGTTCAATTCGTTCTTAATGCAATAAACACTGTAACACAAGGACACTACATAAAAGAGAATAGGCCTATATCCTTAACATCCTCAAATGTTGGACATGTAATTGATACCATTCTTTAATGCAGTAAAGTTAAATTAGAAGTGATTAACTGATTATGCATACCTTTTTATTTCCTTTATTCTCTTGACCAGTTCCCTTTTCTTAAATAATCCCTTTTTTAATGAATATTTTCCCCTTTTTTTGGTCCTTTTTTATTGAATATTTTTCCCCTTTTTGGTCCTTTTTTAATGAATATTTTTCCCTTTAAAATCCGGTCTCTAGTTATAACAGACTCATAAAGGCATGTGACGAAACTGAAGTACCGTACATAACAATAATAACGCTTAGTAATACTTAAAAAATAAAAAAAATAAAAAGGTTTACACATCTGAAAAATATTCATGTCCTTTTAACTCGCTATTGGGGCATCGTAAGCTGTGTTAGCAGCCATGAAAGAATGCAATACCCTGTTTTTTAACCATCAATAGTCCCCCAAACTGTATGGAGGCCCCTTTTAGTATTCAGGGTCCTACTGAATGTGAAGTATGAGCCATGATTCGTTTTCTAAATGCAAAAGATGTGAAAGCGGTAGAAAATCGTGTATGGAGAACATACTATGAGCGAAGGAATGGTAAGAAAATGGATTGGAGCATGTAAAGAAGTCCATACTAATGTCCATGACCAGGAGCATAGTGGGCGACAGTCTGTTATGATGAAGACTTGGTACAGAAAGTTGATGCATAGTTTCTAGAAAGCAGATGCTTTACAATTTCGTCATTATGTTATGAGTTTCCTGAAATTTCAAGTTGTATTCTTTATATAATTATCGGAAGTTGTGTTCACGCTGGATACCGAAGATATTGATACCAAGCATGTAGGTGCCTTTCCTTGAGCGGTAATGAAGGTGATTAGTTCCTAAGCTAAAATGTCACCGGCAACGGAACATGGGTGGCTTTGAGGACGAAATTTAGAAGCTGATTTCATGATATAAGTGCCTTAATAAGCTTGGAAATTATGTTGAGAAGTAGGTTAAGGTACTGGTTTACATGTAAGAATAAAGTTGTTTAAAAAATTACAGTTTTTAAAAATATATCAAAATGGTAGTCACTTAAAACACAAGCCTTATATATTGTTTTCTTTGTTTTTGAGTGTTTGGATGTTTACAGAGGAGTTTTCAAACTGTGCTGCACTGTGGAAGACTCGGCTTCACGAGGAAATGTGGCAGTCATTTGAAGCAGGCTCTGATGCATTTAGCTCTATTCATGTTCTTCACTGTCAGGGAAATGATATCAGGTCCAATTTGCAAGAGGAACTAGAATCCTTCCTTATTCACTCTGATAATGGTAGGTTTCTAATATATTTGCTTCTTTTAATTTAGTCATATGACTTTCAAGATCACTAGTATTATATATCTACTCAGGGTATCTTTACAGTACTATTGGTCATGTGCCACATTGGTTATCAGTTGGCAGTCAAAGTGAAAGGTCGTGTTTTTCCCGAGCTCTCAGGTGTGTTGAAATGGGTTGTTCTCTGGAGTGTTATCGGGCGAGGATCGGACTGTGGTATGCGAAGGGTAGTCGGGATTTCCGGTGTTTGTGTGTGCGTACGGGACCTAGCAACTTGTGGCTCATAGCCCTAGTGATAGCTGCATTGCTAGTTATTGGTGGAGTGGAAGTGAATCCAGGGCCTGTTACTCCAAATGTGAATCAGGCAAATGATCCAGTGGCAGCTTTAAAGTGTTCGACGTGCAGTAAAACATTGAAGAATGGTGTTGAGTGTGGACTATGTGAGAAATGGTTTCACTTCGGCTCTATTAAGGTCAAGAAGGAGGATTGTGATGTCGGAAATTGGTTTTGTAAAGTATGTGATACGCCGGACTGTTTGAGGGTGCAAATCAAAGCAAGGGATCAAATAATACAGGAGCTTAGAGCAAAGCTTCGTGAATCAGAAGAAACGGTGAAGGATGTGACTGAACGGCTTTCTACTGGGATCAGTGTGGAAGAGGGCGTGCAGGAGCAAACTGAGGATGACGTTATCATAAAGGGTGATTCAATGATACGATGGAGTGCGAATATCTCGAGAAAATCAGGTGCGAAAGTGCGGTGTTATCTGGGGATTAAAATTGACCAGCTTGCCCAACAAGTGGAAGAATCAAATGTAGAGGACTGTGACAAAGTTAAAGTGTTGTTGCTACATGTTGGGACGAACGATTTGAAGAAGAGGGCTACAGCTGATTACATCATGGGGGAGCTCTACGATAGGCAGAAAAGCTAAAAGCAAGTTTAGAAATGCAAAAATTATAATGAGTGGCATTGTTCGGCGGGGAGATGTTCCGTTAAGGCGAGTTAAGACTGTAAATGACCGCATGGACTGGGTATGTGCACAACTGGGATTAGTGTACGTAGAAGCTGACTGCTGGATTGGTGGCCGTGACTTCGCCCGAGACGGGCTGCATCTAAATCGACGGGGCACTTTTAACCTAGGGAGCCTACATGACAGGGTCATCGGTTCGTGCCAGCTTTTGTGAGGAGGAGCAGGTCCAGAGGTTGCCAGCCGATGGGAACAGAAGGAGCTATTTCGAGATATTTGCTGCAGAGGTAAGACTCTTAAGATTACTGCAGGTTAATTGTCAGAGTTTAGGAAATAAATTAATTGAATTTTGGAATCTTGTAGAGACGTATTCTCCGGACATTGTCATTGCAACTGAATCTTGGTTATATGAGGACATAAATAGTAGCGAAATAATTCAAGGGACCTACGAAATGTACAGAAGGGATCGGGGGAAGCGAGGTGGTGGGCTATTTATTTGTGTGCGCAAAAATATAGCAAGTTGCTTAAAGTGGGCTGATATGGATCATGAAATGTTATGTGTACAAATTTCGGATAAAGGAAATAAATTCCCTCTTCAGGTGATAGGGGCGTATAGAGCACCGAAAGATAACTTTTCTCTCCTCGAAACACTGTATGATAAAACTCGTACGGGTAATGCTATGAAAAAGAGCATAATAATTGCTGGAGATTTAAACCTCCCCAAAGTAGACTGGTCTGGTGAGTCAACTAGCTGTGGTCAAGCTCAGAGCGCTGCAAATAAATTCTTAAGGGAGGGGGGATTTTCCCAAGTAGTTGACTTCCCAACTAGAGACAATAATACCTTAGATGTTTATCTCGTAAGGCCTGTAGAGCTGTATATTAACTGTCTGAAAGTACCAGGAATTAGTGACCATTCTGGGGTTGAATTAAATATTAGATATGGTGACATTACAAAATTAGACTCTGATGTAGCAAGAAAGATCATATTCCAGTATCGCAGGGCAGATCAGGGCAAGTTTCAGGGGTATTTGAATGAGCTATTTGTATGATGGGCATCGGAAGGAAATCACATTAATATCCTGTGGACTAACTTTTTGAAAATTTTAAATAGCGCTGTTGATAAATTTGTCCCATTTAAATTGCTGAAACAAAACCCAGATCCTGAGTATTACACACGAGAAATTAGGAGTCTAAAACGGAAAATTAGGAAATTATACAATAATCAAGCCATCTCGTCAAATTATAAGCCTCAAAATAAAGAACTGAAAGAAATTTTTTGTATGATAAAAACCCTTCGAAGACTCCACAAACAGATCTCATTTCAGTGGATCCCTTCTCATGTTGGAATAGCAGGAAATGAAGTGGCAGACAGATTAGCAAAAAAAGGTACCACACTACAACAACCTGTCAGTCAGACTGATTTTATGTCAGCAAAAAGGATCTTGAAAAATACTATCAAAAACAGGTATGAAGAAATGTCAAAGAAAACAGCACAAACCAAATTATGGAAAGACATTGATGCTAAATGGGATCAATATAAACTAACACCAAGAAGAGAAGCTGTAGCCTTCTTCAGACTTAACACTGGTCACGACTGCCTTGCAGCTCATCTGAAACGAATCAACGTCCTGAGATCTGAAGAATGCACACTTTGTCACGAACCTGGAAGTAAAATGGATAAGGGGCACCTGCTACATTGCAACAAACTTGATGTGACGGCTAGAACTTCTGGAAACCTTACACAACTCTATTGGAACGCAAGAAAGCTGATGGATTGGAATCCGGGCTAGCCATAGGAAACAACAACAACACAACACAATAAAAGACATGATAGTGACAAGTATATGTTGACATTTAAGTCCTTATCAAGAGAGCTCGTCTTAAAAAAGAGGGCTGCTCATGACAGTTATATGCAAGGTTTACTTGGTTCGGGAGGTGATGGGTGGAAAAATGTTTACAGTTATGTTAGGAGAAGAAAGGGAAATTCAAATAATTTGTCGATGATAATGTCCGGTGACGGTAAATTAATTACTGAGAAACAGGCCATTGCTAATGAATTAAATGTCTTTTACGGTAGTGTGTTCAATAAATCCAATAGCTGTGTGTTGGACCTTAACGACGAATCAGGGGCTCCCCTGTTCCAAATAAACCAGTCAGCAATTGTAAAGCTAATACAAAAACTACGTTTCAATGTATCAACGGGTCCTGATAATATTGTTAGTGAAGTACTTAAACTAGGAGGTAGGGCCGTGGCACGATACTTGGAGGTGATGTTTAATGTGTCCATAAACAATGCGAAAATCCCAGATGACTGGAAAAGAGCTACGGTAGTCCCAATATTTAAGGGAGGGAGCAGACTTGAATTGGGCAACTGCAGGCCGGTTAGCCTTACGTCCATCGTTTGTAAACAGATGGAGCATCTCATTTGCGACTACTTGAGGGAACAGTGGGAAACATTATCATGGTTTAATGATAGGCAACATGGATTTCGGAAAGGTTACTCATGCGAGAGTCAGATGCTATCACTTTTTCAAGACATTAGCGAATCGTTAGACCATGGAGTTTCAGTCGATGCCGTGGTTATAGATTTTGCGAAGGCATTTGATGTCGTGCCGCATGACATGCTACTCCATAAATTAGCTTCGACGAAGATTGATAGAAGAGTAATTTTATGGATCCAAGAATTTTTGACGGGTCGTTCACAGAAAGTGAAAGTCGAAGGCATATTCTCGGATGAAATTACCGTAACGTCGGGTATCCCTCAGGGCAGCGTAATCGGAACTTTGTTATTTTTGGCATTTATAAATGACTTACCAAATGGGATTCGCAGTGACTGTCGATTGTTTGCGGATGATTGTGTAATATATCGAAATATATATGACTCACAAGACAATGCAGTGCTTCAAGAGGACCTGAACCTGGTCTATAAGTGGGCGATTGAAAATAAAATGAAAATAAACACAAGAAAATGTAGTCTCTTAAAAATATGGAAAGTGCGAAGGCAGGATTTTCAATATAACATTGGCTCGGAAATACTTGTAGAAGAAGATTCTTGCAAATATTTGGGCGTTCACGTAAGGAATGATATGAAATGGAGTAGTCATGTAGGATGTGTAGTTTCAAAAGCTTACAAATCCCTGCACTTTGTAATGAGGGTATTAAAAGGAAGTAGTACCTCTGCTAAAGAATTAGGCTATTTGTCACTTGTAAGACCTATTCTGGAATATGCCTCGGCGGTTTGGGATCCATATCAAGTAGGGCTCATCAATGAGTTGGAAATGGTACAAAGAAAGGCCGCTAGATTTGTGCTCAGTGACTTTAATCCCAGGAGCAGAGTGAGCCGTATGTTAAAGAATCACTTGAGGCTAGGAGGATGAAATCTAGACTCTGCGCTATGTACAACACGTATACAAATCAACCAGCATCGGGTGAGCTTAGCAAAAGTATGGAAAAGCCTACTTACATGGGTAGGAGCGATCACCCTTTCAAAGTTAAGGGCCGACCACAGCGAACAAATTATGGTAAATATTCTTTTGTAAACCGTGCCATTGATAACTGGAACTCTCTACCTGCCGCAGTCTTAGAGCCTTTTCCCAAACACATAGGTGTGTTTAAGAAAAGACTGACTATTTGTGTAAATACTCCAGTTTAATTGTTGTATAATTGTTATTGAATTGTTATGTATAATTATTTATTTGTTATGTATATCCAATTTGCCACCGGGGGACACACCCCCCATTGCAAATAAATGAATGAATGAATGAATATCTCTTTTATTGTGAATAATGTAGAATATGCAGTCAGCTAGCATTTAAGGGTGCACAAATGCGAGGGAGCCGTGTCAGTAGATTTACTGGCATGAACATAAACAACGACCTTCGTGAATACCACGTCAACGTATCCAATCTGTTAGGTAGTCAGCCCGAAGGCTGGTTGGATCCTCAAAAAGTACCGCCATTACGTTATGTGAGTAGATACCCACAAAAACCCAAGGCAACGTATCCAATAGTAGCATAAAATTGATCCTCCAATTTGGAAGGACGATGCCCCAGCAAAACGCCGTTCATATCACCGAATATTAGGAAGGTACATCTTGCCAATGCCACATCGCATAAAGACTGGAACAGTTGATAGTGGTCTCGTGTGCTTTGGAGCGACAAGAGCAAATTTAATTTGTTTCTTCGATGGAAATACATAGGTACATAGTACCTACTGTAAAGCATGGTGGAATGTGATGGTGTGTGGATGTTTCTCCTGTTCAGGTGTCGGTCCATTGGTACTGATTGAAGGTACTATGAATGCCTTAGAGTACTCGGACATCCTCAAGGAAAGCATATTGCCTCACTGCAAAAAAGACAATAGGCTAAAATTGGACATTTCAACAGGACAATGATCCCAAGCACAGCTATCACATCAAAGACTTGGTCAAGAAAAGTAAAATTAGGCTTATTGAGTAGCCAAGCCAGAGCCCAGATTTAAATCCAATAGAGTATTGTGGGAATAAGTGCACCAAAGACTGAGTCAATACAACAGTGTTTGAGCGATGAATGGAAGAAAATGCCCCAGAGCTGCTTGACCTCACTACTTGACTGCATGCCCTCATGCTGTCCCTCAGTCAATAAGTCAAAAGGCTAGGCAACCAAGTAACTAATGAGCTCTAAACCATCTACAAAAATACATTTTCTGTTTTATGTTACAAATACATCAAAATACTTTTTATCTAGTGTTCTACAATAAATACTCTATAATATCTGTAATAGGTATAAAATGTATAATTTATTTTGTTTGTATTAGAGCATTTAATGGTGTAAATTTAGTTTCATAACAAATGCAACAAATTTCACCAAATAAAGTACAAATACTTATTGTCACTGCTGTACATCCCCTAGTATATGGACATGATAAATACCATGATTCTGCTTTATTGTTTCTGTATTGACCTGCTGTATACATTAATTAATGTAGTAAATAAATTGTGCAGGGTCATCATTATCTATGTGCGCCCCCATAAACACGGCAAGCTAAGCCGGCTGTGACTGGCGCAGATCGTGGGCGCGCGTATCCGGTTCAGCCAGTGGTTGGCGTGGACTTTCACACTTTTAACAAACATGTTCAATAATGTGTACCGGTACTTAAAGTGTTCATAGGCGATGCTGAAAATGTCCTCCCTCTCTTGTAACACACACCTGACATCTCTTTTATTATTTTCCTTGAATCGTTTAGCGAGCCTCTTAATGGTACTGGCATTAGGCACAGGTCTTCGTGGAAACTTGATTCAAAATTTTCGTCTCGTTTCAGAACAAGATTTTCTGCTTTTAATATACGAATTATGGATATACACACGTTCATGCAATGTGTATTAGTGTCTAGGTATGACCAACCATCACGGTAATCTCTATACTCGCTTAACGTGCAACACTAACGTCTAAGCTTTGCAGATACACGTCCACATGAATGACAAAACACGTGTGAACTAACTATATGAGTCAGCGGAGCGTGCCAACTACCGGCTTAACCGCATTTGGGCCAATCACAGCCGGCTTAGCTTGCCGTGTTTATGGGGGCGCACATAGATAATGACCCTGTAGTTTATCCATCTTCAGTACATTAAAATCACACACTTAAAAACAGTACAGATTTCGGACTTGGAACTGTGTCCTTCTTCAGCCGAATTTACACAAATATCAAATCATTGTTCAAATTTGGGGATATACTGCTAAGAAACATACATATTGCAGATCATTCAGAGTCTATCTTGAGATCTTTAGTTTCTCATGCTTAAATATTGACATTAAAACTAACAATCAAGCTGAAACATTTTAAAATAATAATCAGGGAAAATCACTGTTACACTTAATGGAAATTTGATGTTTTTCAGTCGTTCAACACGATTGTACCCAATTGTGATGGGTTATTCCCTAACCCTGAAAACAAATTACATGAGATTAATAAATACACTCAGGTGACCAGTTTCAATCGTCTTGACCGACTGAAAAACATCAAATTTCGATTACTAAGTCAGCACTCAAAATGGCTTCAAACACGATAATCTTGTTTAATGGTTGTTACAGCAAACTTAATCAAACATTATTATATGAGTCATTCCCTTCATTCCATGGACAGACTGAGTTGCTTAATAAATGATACCATGTAATGTTTCTGCTTAGATAAACTTCTGAATTTAAAATTAAGTACAAGTTTTTCGGGCTTGTAGGCCGTGGTCTATCCACTGCTGACCAAGGAAAGGAGCGAAACCCTTGATAATGCGGACGCAGTTTACAGTGAAACGTCGGGAGATATTCCGCTGGACCACGGCCTACAAGCCCGAAAAACTTGTACTTAATTATGAACGACGGCCGTGAAAGCCTACGCTGTTATTCTGAATTTAATATTCATAAGTTGTTTTTTTTGAGGTACTTATTTGAAAGATGTTTTCCTTTCATCGTATGTTTCAGATGGTAGTGAATACATCACAGGAATCTACCTGCCTCCTGCATATCATTTGTTAATGAAGTTTCAAATACTGGAAGACAGGACAGTAATTAATATCATGACTGATGATCTACATGCTTTGGCTTTTACTACTGCATTCCTCCAAACATGGAATTGAAAGTACTATGTATTCTAGCATGCCAAATGCATATGGACCATCTGTATTGAGTGTTGTCGGACAGTAGCTTGAGAGTGAGAACTCTGAACTTTGGCCTCATCTTCTGACATTGTGCCACCTCTCCACTCACTGTTTCCATTTTTGGTGAGAGGGTACTTCAACTCTGTAACTAATACTACAGGACTGTGCAGTTAGTCTTTCCAGGCTTGATTGGTCTGCCTCAATATGTAAAGAATTCAGTTATCAGACCATTTCATGATGGCAACATATTATGAGAGAATTCTTCATATACTTGGGCAGATCATAAAGTATATTTATTTCATAAAATGGATTGAAGGGACTGTTATTACTCACTGGTGAACTGTTTACTTCAGTTACTGTTCTTGTATATGTTTTGCATATTTTGTGTGAAATCATAAGCAAATACATGGGCTGATCAACAAAGAGTAGTATGTTATGTTGTATGTCCAGAAGGTAAGTTCCGTTTGGTAATAAAAACAAAACGAGTACAGATACAAACTATTTATTGCAAAACAAACTCCTTCTACTTCCCCATCTTGCACAGTTTCCAGCCACTGGTTGTCTGTGTCTGTTTGTAACATAGCCTCTCCATCTGGATGTCATACCGTTCTTGAAAGCAACGTGTGTGAACCCACTACTGGCTTGCTTGGCCTATCTTGCCTCCACCAGAGCCTCATCAGCTGTTAATTTCTAGGGTTTCTGTAGGACCTTCACAGATACTGTAGCGGTGCCGCTCATGCAGCCCCCATTGTGCTTTGATCCTATAGGTAATCCCAAACTTCTTGCCCTTGCCCGTCTCCTGTCCAATGAGGTGTTGGACTTATGGGAGACTATTGCCAAACAAACTTCAGGTATCTTTCCACATTTTGAAGGCACTAGCCATAGTGTGACACAGGGTTTTGTAGGCCTACTACGTAAAACTTTGCCGCCTGTGTTGCCAACAATATTGTATGAAGAAGTGATCTTGAAATTTGCAGAAAGTTCATAGAAAAGTTTTCTTTGACATGTTCTTCAACCGCACGAACCAAGTCTTCATTAGCCAACGATGGACGCCCACTTTGTTAATAATTGAGTACTTGATCACGTCCTTCATTGTATTGTTGGATCCATTTACTTGCCATTGAATCACTCATCGCATTTTATCTGCACACCTCGCAAATCTTCGCATTTAGAAAACAAGTGACATATCTAATCTCACAAGTAGCAGGATTTTCAATCAATTTCACCATTCTAACCAAGCACTATAAAGCGTAAACAACAGACAGCTATCTCAAAATAGTGTCATTGCAGCGATGTCAGGTCAACGTATAAAAATGGAACTACTTTCTGGATGTGCCTAGTATTACTCTGTTTCACATGTGATATATTCGGAAATCGTGAAAAAAATGTGAACTCGTGCAATTGTAATGAGTTGTTGGAAGGAGAAGTAACGTAATGGTAGCATTCCTGAGAAAATTCATAGATGTACTTGTATTGGTATCTTATTGTCTGCAACCTGATTTGCTAGTATGGAGTAAAGGCACTATGCAGAGGTATTATAATGGATGCGAAACAGACTTTATATAAATAACGTGCAAGATGGCTGCTATTACTGAGGGATTTGATGTAGTGGTGAAATGCAGAACTAAACAGACTTTATATAGGTAACATGCAGGATGGCTGCTGCGGCTTTGAATTTGTTGTAGTGGTGATATTGTAAACTATAAGAACTAGATTGTCAAAAAAAGAAGAGCCTACTCTAATTGTTTATTCGGGGAGGAGAGATATAACAGAGGGTAAGAAAAAAAAAGATTATCCGAGAAGGAATTCAGAATTGGACTGTTGTGAGAGTCTGAGAAAACTAATGTGTATGGAGAGTTAGAAATTTAGTTGCCAGAAATTATGTGAGGAGCAGGATCAAAAGAGGTATGCTAAATGTGGAAGCGATTAGAATCGTGAAAATAATATGCATTGTCTGATAACAACCAGGAAGGGAGTTTGCCCAAACCAGAGCCATTTTCCCAGGGAGTGATTGTTTGCTGATATCAATTGAAAGTGTTTTCTCATTTATGTCAGAGGCACAGTCAGCTCTATTTCAGATCCCACTACCTCCACCACTTGTATGTTTTCACCACATGTGTAAGTTGTTAGTCAACTTTTATTACAGTATATAGTATCTCTCTCATCTAATGATTCTGGTTGGTGGTTATGGCACACCATGCCTCGAGAAGGGAGAGTTCTGATGTGCTCTACCAAATATTATTTGTTTAGTCGTTTACAAGCCCTAATCTTATAAACTGGCGCCCACATATATATTAACCATATAAATTATTAGAGAAAGAGCAACGACCGTAAACACTTACATTTGTCACCACATCTGTAGGGCACCCTATTATTAAATTTCTTTACACAAGGGTAACATGATCTTTTCACCAGTAGCCCCATCTACTTTAACCCCTCAAGCGTGATATTGTGAAACTCTGGCCTGCACCCACAACGTGCATTATTTCTAGCCTACTCCTAATGGTAAGCGTGGTATCATAAGCATTTCGCTATAATTTCCAAACGCACTGGCAAAAGTTTTCAAAAAACACACACGATAACAACAACATATAACATAATATTATAAACTTTCAATAACCTGATTATCCCTGGTCAGCGGCACGTCAATACTGGGACAATATCACAGTCGCCCAATGTGTTCGTATTTCTTGGCGTTCTATCACGAATTACATAGTCAGCGTCACTATCTTCACTGGAAGTTATAGCGAACTCATCCTCTATATCGCTGTCACACTCTGAATCACTTTCGTTGGCACTATTATCGAGCAAATTAGCTATTTCTTTGTCATCAATAACTGTGGCAGGACCTGCCATGTTTACAAGTAAACTCACGGTCTGCAAAAGCGGGAACACGTGTGCAGAGATCTGAAAAATAAATGACTGTGAAGATATGCGACACCTCCTGGCAATAATAAGTAGCTCGAAGTGTAGCCAAAAGTTGCCTCTTCCTGCCATCTTACGACCAAATAAATAACTATTACGAAGTCCACGTAGCGGGCGATTCAAATTCGACGGCGCACCATTGCGCCGTACATGCTGTGAACGTAGCAAGCTAGTGGGCGCACCGTTGCGCCGTACACGCTAAGGGGGTTAAAAGCAGTTGTCACAACATATCTTCTAGACCTCAAATGTATTATGTAAGCTATCAATGTGAGGTCTTTGCATATCATCTCACAGTTTAAGCACTGCTTATGAGGAAGAATTGATTGCCTCATAGCTTTCACTTAAGTGAAGGGAATAGAAGTCACCAGGGATGAGGTCAGGGGTGTAAAATATTCATGTTGAATTTAGTCAACTATACTGTCTTATGCCAACGGGTTGGCCATGTTAGAACACCAGATTCTGTTAGATCTCCAAAATTAACGGCATTGGATGTGGTCAGAATTTGGATGAATGATCTGATCTGGGGGACCACATGCTGTTAGTGAAGAAAAGGAACCAACCACCCTACAGCAAGTAAATTCTGGCTCAGGACTGCCTGTAGACAGATGCAGACCAGTCTTATCATATGGGCTATAAAACCCTTCTTATCATATGTGAAATACAGACAGTGTCTATAACAAGAAGCATGGCTGCCAACCAAATATGGTGCTGCCATCTATAGGTATTATGTATGAAACTCAGTTCATTTCAAAATATGCACATTGCAAGTATGTAACTATTAAGGAGACTGGGAGGGGGGAATATCAATCTCACGCTATATTGATCTTCCTGTATATGTGTTATGTGATTTATTGTGGTTTCTCAGCCATAAAATTATAAAGCTCATGTCAGTATACATATCAGACTCCGTATTGGATATATATGTTGTAATACAAAATATTTTATAAAAATATAAACTTTTATTAGGAAAGTTACACCTTGTTAATACTTAAAATTATTGGGGTTCAACCCCGACAGGTTCATATTTCACAGCTGTGTTGAACCCCTTCATCAGCAGATTATTACAACAAACACACAAAATCTATATAGAGTTTTAAAAATCTTCATATGGAACCTCTGAGTTTTTGATTATTCAACACTTTAACCCTTAATGGTCAGCCAGCTTCATGGCTCTTAAAATTTGACATACTGTTTTCTCATTATCACTTTTCATTTACAGCATATAAACACTCTGTGATACCCAAGTGTCTGTGCACTTTTCTACATTACAGAAACTGCGATCAGTCTCTCATCTCAGGCCTAATTACAATTCACTCAAGAAACTGCTGTGTGTTCCTTCTTACACAGCTTGCAGTATGAAGTTGTCATTCGTCTCTTCTTTGTTGGACAAATATAGCATACAGTTCGTCTTCCAGATTGACTGGTCTGCTAACATGGCTCGGATCAACAATGCCCAGGTTTTCTTCTACAGTCTATTTTGTTCAGCCCAAAACACCCACACCCATTAAAGGTAAATGATTGTAATTTTTACGACCAACACTCTATACTACAAGATGCGGAAACCCTAAACCCAGGAAAAGTACACCGAATTATCGCTTGTGCTCATTGTTGGTACTGAGGGAAACAGGATCGAGATTCCACGTGAATGTCGCCTATAGTGAGAAATGTATACCAGTGTCATAAATTTTACGAGCCTTACGTGTTCAGGGTTAAAAACAGATCAAAACAACAGTTGGGTAGGTCATTTGAGTTGACACTTCATGTACTACTATTTTGATCTGCATAAGTCTCCTTTGTGTAAATACTGAAGCAATTTCTAGTCCTGTTAATATTTTTATTTTCTGTGGGCTGGCCTGTTAGAAATTTAATAACAAAATTATTGATTATTTAAATGTGGTAATTCAGTTTGTTCTGTTCAGGCATCAAATGGGGATAATATTTAGTGTTTTGGCCTGACTGAATTTTAAGGTGCTAATTGAGCAAATGTGCTTTGTATACAGAACCATAAAAAGCATTCGGGAGCCATCAAATCGGGTTTCTTCTTTTGTGAGACAGATTTTTCCATTTAACGTCCTATAAAATAAAAGAGAAGGGGAATTAATTTATATCCTGGATAAAGTTTTGTAGCGGGGTGGAAATATTTGAGAAAAAAAATTAACAATTAATTGTCAAGTGCTAGTCTTGCACATAATAGTTTGCGGCTGGGAGCAATCAGTTTAGTTCGCAGCTCCTTAGCGAACTAGTTCGCTCTTTTAGTTCGTTAGCTCCCATCTCGAAGACAGATCGTTCGCTCGCCTTGCTGCTGCCACTGCACGCGCTCTTTGTTTGTTATAGCAGTCTGTCACCAGTGATTACTCGTCACCAGTGATTGCTCATTCACATTGCTCTCGTTTCAAGCAATACTGTAGGCTACTGTTAACGTCACTATGCTCGCTGCATGTGCAGTTCGTGTATTAGATATTGACAAATTGCGTGTGTAGTAATGTATTTTACATTTTGATATTCCTAGATAAAAATGTACAAAAATACGAGTATTGAAACATTAGTGAAATTCCTTATTTCCTTTTATTCCTTGTAAGAACATAGGGTAGCTACAAACTTCTTCCATCTCACTCTATTGTTGGCCATCCTTTTAATTAGGGTCCATGTCTTTCCTTCTGAGAAAACTTCTCTTTCTATTGTTTATAACGCCATTATCATTAGTGAAATACCGGTACCATACCTAAAAGAAAAACATAATGGACGATGTGTTCGTAGAAGCATACACTTATTATTCTCTTTATTTTTTTTTCTCGCGTGGGGCCGTTAACCTAGATGTTAGGCCCCTTAAAATAACAATTCATTTTTCGCGTATATCGACGCGTCACCATCCGATTCCATTTCCTACTTGTCACTAGGTGATGATAAGACGTACCCCTCCATAATTTTCGTTTCATTTCTTACTTGCTTCATGATATTCATTATTTGGCTGCTCTGAAACCGTTGGGTACGTTATCTTTATGGCATAAATGGGAGGAATAGTTTTTTTTAGTTCAGAGTTTTTGTCCATAGAAGTTCGCTTTTCTTTGTGAATCATCATCATAATGTTCATTTCTTAAAAACAGGTAAAAAGTAGTTGTATCACCACGTATCGACAAAAATAAATATCAACCAGTTCATTAAAATGGTAATGTTAAACCAGTTCGCCGATTTTCTAAATAATTGGACATATTTTCAAATACAGTGAAACCCCTCAAATCCGAACTAATTGGGGCTGTAGTCAGTTCGGATTTCAATTTGTTCGGATTAGCCAAAACATATCCATAAAGTAGGTTGGGAGGATGCTGGAGAAGGTTGTCTCGAGTAGTGGACGACAGTTGATGTCAATGAAGAATGCACTGAACATGAAATAATGAGTCAACATGACAGCAATGTAGCTTGTGACAGTGAGGAAGAAGAAACTTGGACAGCCAATATGATTTATACTGAGACTGCATCTGCTCTGGATATTGCATTGCGCTTCGTAGAACAACACGAAGCAGTCACGCCAAATGATGTCATGTTCATGCGCAATTGCCTCTGCGGGAAGGTTTTCGTCACTTCGACCATTGAAGATAACTGATTTCAAGTTAAAGATTAAGTGATATTTTGTGTGTTTCTATTGTTATTTCGTTGTTCTTGCAAAGTGATTAACCTAAGAAATTACAATAACCAAATTTTCCTATTTTCAATCCAGGATGAGATAAGTATGCAGGCACATTTACACTGTGTTACGTATGCTAACTCTACTTCTTTGTTAATGTTTCAACTAATTATTGAAAATCAAGGTTATAATGTAGAATATGTAATTGTTTCATGACTAAATATATACATTTCTCTGTTTCGCGTGTGTTTTTCAAACTTAAAATTGTCGAAGAAAACTCGTTCGGATTACCCGGGATTTCGGATTTCCGGGGTTCGGATTTGAGGGGTTTCACTGTACAGTAATCCAAAATGACTAAGTTAAATAAAACAGTGGAATTATCCCCACATCTAAATCAGTTAACTATCAGTAACTTCAATTTATGAACCGCCACTGTATTACATTACAAATATAAGGTAGTTATTACCTATTAGCGTGTTAGCACTAGTAGTGTGTTATACTGTTATTAGTCTATTATAAACCAACATTGAACATTCGCCGAGCCAAAACTTGACAATCTTGCCACTATCAATAGATACACTCAATCAACTGAACTGACTGAACGAAACAAAGCGCATGTGATTGTGCAATGAGTGGTGACGTGACGAGCTACGGTGGTCCCGCGCTCTCGCGCTGTTACAAGTCGGGCAGCGGAAATAGATCGAACTAACTAACAAGCGAGGGATGTGGGAACTAGTTCGTCTGTGGGACCCGCTCTTCCGAACTAGTTCGTTCGCGAACTACACTACACTATCAAGTGCTGCTATGTATAGTGCGTCCAGGAAGTCCGTATATCCCTATACCATACTACACTAGTGTCCAAAAGTTAAGCATAAGTTACGAATAAGCAGGGCAACAGGAAATAGACCGTAAATCTCACAATATATGCACCTACCAACCTTTCGTGTTCGCTTTGTATATGAAAGGAGTATTCCCTGCTTTGACTCGTGGCATAACCGCAAGGTAAACACAGCAAGTGCCTGTGCCCCATATCCCCTCAGTCGTGTTTGCCCTGTTATAGTGTGGGGAGTGTAGCCTCCTGGTGAACGTGACAACATAATGGCACAACGATGCCATTTGGACCCCGTTTTGCAGGGTAGAATACTCGGCCGCCTGGAAACGGGCCAGACACAGACCAAAGTCGCCGTATCCTTGAACGTGCCACAAAGTGTCATTTCCAAGCATTGGAGACTATTTCAACACACAGGAGATGTTAGTCGTAGGCTAGTACCAGGTCGACCAAGAGTAACTACCCCAGAGCAGGACCGATATCTGGCATTAACCGCCCGACGGAGTGCACCTGCAAGACAATTGTCGGCAGAGCTTGCAGCCGTCTTAGGGGTTGCCGTCTCCCAGCAAACTGTGTACCGGAGGCTCAGAACAGCAAGGCTGTTCGCCAGACGCCCAGCAGTGTGCGACCCACTCACTGTTGAGCCGTCAACATCGAAACGACCATAAGTGAATGGAGGCATGTGCTCTTCACAGATGAATCCCGCTTCAGTTTGCAGAACGATTCCTATCGCACATTAATCTGGCGAGAACCGGGTAGCCGATACAACCACAGGAACATCGTGGAACGGTACCAGTATGGTAGTGGTGGCGTCATGGTATGGGGCAGCATCATGTTGAATAGCCGTACGGACCTGCACATCTTCATGGGTGGTCTGAGGAACACTGTGAACGCTCTGAGATACAGGTACTGAGACCACATGTTCGACTCTTCAGAGGTGCGGTTGGTCCACGCTTCCTCTTAATGGATGATAATGCCCGACCGCACCGCTGTGGTGGATGACTTTCTGGCTGGGGAAAACATTTGTCGCATGGACTGGCCAGCGAGGTCTGCGGATCTGAATTGTATAGTACATGCCTGGGATGCATTGGGGAGGCAAATTGCATCCCATCAGCCTCCACCAAGGACCCTCCAAGACCTTCGCATTGCCCTTTCGGAGGAATGGGATCGACTGCCACAAGAGCTCTTGGACCATCTGATAGAGAGCATGCCACGTTGCTGCGAAGCATGTCTGGCCGTTGGGGGTAACCATACACCCTATTAACAGCATATTTTGTTGTGGAAGACATTGCCAAGTTTTGTTAGTTGTTGTCAAAGGTGTACCTTAGCTATCAGAACCTTTCTTGACACTGTTCTTTTTTTTTTTGGACTAGTTGTGTGACATATGGTGTGTGATTTATCTTCTGTTTGTTCAGCAATCCGTCTGACATTCCTATAGTGGCGGTTTTAGAACAGGGGCACACGGTCACGTGCCCCACCATTAATAATCATTCTCCTTGGGTCGTCTTGATAGTCCTTACATGGTAATGGCGCTTAAATCGCGATCAAGCAGTTCACTTTCCCCAACAGTAGGAGCCTGTCACGAGGTGCTGGGCACATGTCTGATGTGACCAACTCAGGGTAGCCACATGCTTCCTCTTCCTGGCTCTTTAACCTCATCCCTTGCTTTTACAGTGCGGTGAAGTGACAGAGGGGCTATGGGAGTTTCCTAGACTTGGGGCACAAGGCTGCTGTGACGAGCCGGCGATACGGCCGTGAAATTAGCGTGGGAGGGTAGGGGTGGGGAGGGGTGTTAAAGTGGACCGTTAGCAGGCAGACAAGTTCATAGATAGCATATTTACCAACCCTCAGCAATTTTCCACCAAAATAATATACAGTACATCCCTCTGAACATTGCACCCTTTATTAATATGTACGGAGAAAAATCAACATTTATAATATGCATCGTGACAGGAACGTAACATTATGAACGTAGGGTATGTTCCATAAGCGAATTTATATTACGGTATGTTATAATGTCAAGTCTGAGAATTTTCATTATCTGGGGAAATACACAACTGCGTGACGACAGCACTGCCTCAATACTTGGCTTCGAAAGTGTTGGCGCATACGATATTGAGTTACTGTATAATTGTGTACGAGTGCGGTAGTCTTTTGCAGTGTTCAGTAATATTAATCTTACATAAGCTAATATTTGTTATTGGAAGCTTGTTTGTGAGGTGGGAATAACGCGTACCAGTGTTATTAAACATAATTAATATATACATTGAACTAGTATTTCGTCGTACGAGGTAAGTGGTTAATTCCTACTTGTCAACTATGTATTGTGTGTCATTTTATTTCTAGACCGTAACTTAATCCTCTCCTCTTCCCCTTTAAACCCTCCTTTCCCCCATCCTCCTTTGTTATGTCAGCACCTATTCACCTCCCCCCTTCCTTCTCACACCTCGCTCTAGTCTGCATGCTCAGCTGTTACTGTTCACACCTTCAGGCCAGTTAGATATGCCGCATTCCTGCATCGGACGCTCGTGTTTCTTTCTGCTATGCTGTAAGTTATTTTCTTTTTCCTTTCAATCTAGTTAGCTCTTTTTCACCACGTTCTTTTGTCCCTATAAATTCAAGTTTCTGTTACTCCTTTCATTTTAATAGTTATTTTTTCAATACGATAATTTCTCTAACTGTTCTCATTTGTTTCCTCCTTAGGAACTCTCTAAGGCTAGTTTGTAACTAGAAGAGGCAAATGCTTTTTTGGATGTTTCGGACTTATGAACTGATTCACCTAGTTTCAAGGATTTCCTCCTGCTTCCATATTCAGGAGGCTATTTTCAAGCTTGGCCTGTTTGATCCTCGTCATAGGCGATGTATTGATTTATCAACAATTAGCAGCCTATCCTTCCAATGGGAAGTCCTAACCAACTAGGTCCAATATTACCAGAAGTTTTAGCAAATTTCAACAGCCTAAAATGGAATGAACTTTTTTATGTGGACACGGAATCTATCTAAACATTATTGTTCAAAAGAACTCTATATGAATTTTACACGTTTTTTAGTGACTTGCAATCAAAGTTACTCCCATTTGAATATGCTATTTTAATGTGTTTTTCTATCTGTCATCTGTAATATTTAAGGCTTTCTCAAATTATTTTTTAAGTGTTTTGTCACCATATCATCCCTCATGGTTATTATGTTTCATTTTCATCTACTCGTTTCATGTTAAATCTAACCTTTTTTTAAATGTATCCTTTGATATGCTGATGATATGTCTGTTTATGGCTGATGAATGGGCCAACATAATAGGTCCCGAAACATTTACCAAATGGGTTTAATATAGCCCTATGAATGTAAATTTTTATTGTATTGATCAGGCGGAATTCCTTTCCCCTTTTATTATACTTGATTGTTCAATCAATACGGAACCATGACTACTACTAATACTAGTTAATGCTGCGACAAATTATTTAATAATTTTCACTGTGTTTTCAGGCATTGAAGGTGTGCATGTCGTTAACGAAACCGTGATATGAACGAGGTAAAATACTTACAAAATAAGTCCTTAACTTATGAGGACAGACTATTAGCAAAGGAATTAGACCCTCCGAAACCAGATCTGTGTTTTAATCAAGTCTCTAAAGATAAAAACACAACTTATCACAGGACTTTCAATAAATCTTTGTATAAAAAATGGGATTGGTTATGTGGATGTCCGGTAGTAAATTCATTCTTTTGTTTTCCGTGCCTGTTATTTGGTGGCGATGACACATGGACCAAGACTGGCATTAATGATTTAAAACATTTACCTGAAAAAGGAAAGAAACAGTGTTTGTCAAAATGCCATATGAACAATGAAATGAGTTTAGCAGTGTTAGGGAACATAAGCATAGCGCAGCAACTGGATGATGGCTACAGGATTTCTGTTCATAAACACAACGAACTTGTGGACAAGAATAGATATATTATGTCGTGCATTATTGATGCTATTAAGTTTTGCGTGGAATTTGAATTGGTCTTGCGTGGACATGACAAAATGTTTTGAAGGATCACTTGGAAAATTCAAGCGTGTTTAAAGGGACATCGAGGGTCATCCAAAGAGAAATTTTAGTCGCGATTCTGTCCACTTGTCGGAAGAATGTTGTTGACGAAATCAGTTCGGAAGACTTCCTCTCACTCCAGGCTGACGAATCAACGGACGCTTCATGCAAAACGCAAATGTCCCTAATTTTTAGGAATCTCTAGAACATCAGGTGATATGTGAATTCAAGCCATACAGTGCATTCCCTGCTTGCCACGGTGGGTGAGTGGTTATAGTGTCGGACTACCAACCCCAAGATTGCAGGTTCGCCCCTGGCCATGGTAAGTGATTTTTGAAGGCGACAAAAATCACGATACTCATGTCATACGTTGTTGGCATGTTAAAGAACCCATTTGAATTCAGTAGGCCGTGTTCAATGGCAAAATTAATCTCGGGATTTTCCGCCAACACAAAGTTCCTCCATTCTCTACTTGAAAGCGCTGTAGTGTCAAGGAGTTTAGATATCTAACCTCCTTGACTTTCATAGCGTTCAAAGGAACGACGCAATTCGACATGCAAGCTACCCTCTGGGTGTCAATTAACAAGGCTTGCACCAGGCATCCGAGGCCATACGATATTATTATTATTATAGTGCATTCCCTGTGTTTTTAGTGCCAAAGCAAGATAAAAGTGCAAGGATTATCTACGACATTTCCGAGTGGACAGAATTCATACAGACGCCAAAATTCACGCTTAAGACTGCAGCCCAGGCATTACAACAAATACCTAGCCACCACGTGGCCATTAAACTGGACCTTCGCAGCGGGTTTTATCATATACCATTAAGACCCCACGATATCTTCAACTACGGCATATACTATAATCGCCGATATTTCTGTTGGCAACGGCTGCCCATGGGCCACGCGCTGGGGCCCAGCATCATGCAACGCTGGGCCACAGCCGTGGCGGAACTGGTAGAGGAACATTTCCCCCATCTCAAGATGGTAGTGTACCTGGACGATTGGTTACTGCATGGACCGCACATCAACATAACAGAACTGGTAACTTTCCTAGAAACCGTGGTAGGAGTGACGCTCAACAGGAATAAGTGTGTGTTCACCCCCTCTACTGTGCTGCAATACTTAGGAGTGGTAATAAACATTTCTGCCGAATGTTTGCTGGTGCACCAAGGGACACAGGAAAGAATACGGCAAATTCTCCGAGACATCCCATACTATGATGAGCAGCAGGCCCAGCAGGCGGCAGGCTACCTGAGCTGGGTCTGCTGGGTGATGGGGTGGCCCATGTTTGTGCCTAAGCACATATCATCCAACGAGGCGTACTGGCCGAGGAAGCTTCTCACGAACGAGTTCATCACCACCCCGAGGGACACCGGACAACGCCACCAACTCATGGAAGTCTACGCGGACGCCACCCCCTACTCCGTCGCAGCCGTCCTGGTGGAACCCTACGAGGCCTGGGCTCAGGCCTATGGACGGCCAGCCACAATCAACGAAGCCGAGACAGCGGCAGCCATCATGGCTGCATATTGGGTGCTTAAAGATCATACTCAACCTCATATTGATAAGATAATAGTGTATGACGGAGCTTCTGTGATGAGTGGGCATAGGGGTGGAGTGCAGTCGTTAATTAAGGAGAAATACCCAAACGCGAATTACATTCATTGTTACGCGCATCAAGGTAATTTGATTCTCCAACACGCCACTTCATCTTGCTCCCAAAGCAGAATATTTTTTCAAGATTTGCAAGGGATAGGGGCATTTTCTTCAAGATCTCCGAAGAGAATGGATTGCTTGATTGAAGTGGTTCAAAAGAAAATAGGTTACACCCCTCCGACAAGATGGTACTTTCAACATAGAACTGTTAACACTGTGTTCGAAAACAAAGAAAATCTATTGAAATGTTTTGAGCACATTAGAGACTCAGAAGTTAATGACAGAAATGCTTCAAGTCAAGCTGCAGGATTTGTGCGTACATTGAAAGATCCCCAGTTTATATACTGGCTGACTTTCTTTCATAAAGTTATGTCACACGTAGCTATTTTCTTTGATTGTATTCAGCAAAGTGGTATTGATGCTGTTAAAGTCAGTGACTTTATAAAGCAGTTTACCAAAGCGGTGACCAAAGTTCGCGAAGAATATGCGGAAAATGAAGTGTCCTTCAGTGAGCCCACGGGTAAAAGACTTTGTGTTGAACAAGGAAGTAGTACGAGTAATCGTCTGGCCGTAATAGAAGTGTGTGATACTATTGTTAGTAGCATTAATGACAGGTTTCAGTTTTCGGATTACTTGTGTGCTTCAAAATTATTTCTAGTTGAAAAGTTTCCATACTATTCCATTGAATTTCCAGAGAGGGATTTCCACACAGCCGTTACATTGTTCCGTGCAATAAATGGTCCGAAACTGAGAACGGGGTTGGAGGTATTGTACTGTTGTGAAGATTTACGTAATGCTTCCGGTGTGGCACCACTTCTGCAGTTCTTTTATAACAATAATATGTTGCGCACATTTTCAGAGTGTGTGATACTTTTGAAAATCATTGTTACTATCCCAATGACGACTGTAGAGACCAACAGGTCATTCTTTACTTTGAAGAGGATAAAAACTTTCCTGAGAAATTTTATGGGGGCTGATAGACTGTCTGCTCTTGCAATGTTGTCGATGGAGAAGAGGATGATAAACAGTATCCCAGATTTCAACACATGCGTGATAGAGGAGTTTGCTGCTGCTAAAAATAGAAGGATCGAACTATTCTACAAGAAATGAACGATCAGGTAAGCTTTTTTTTTTACTTGGCATAACTCTGATTTTGTTTCTATTATTATTTCATGGTAATCAATCCCGTGTATCCTAGCCTACTTATTGTGTGTGCTAATTACTTAGTAACCTGCGTTATTTTCTGTTTATTTGCGCGGATTTGTACTTAATTATCTGTGCCTACCGTTGGGAAAGGAAGGCATGATGAGGATGACTCTCATAATCAAATCACTCAACAGTGGTTTCATAGTTCACTCATGACACGGGTCAACATCGAGGATTAAGTGCAGATGACCTCGTAGTTCCGCCCCCTTAAAACAACAATAACTAAGATCGAGAATTATGGTCATGTGTTTTAGCAAAATTGATACCTGCCGTGCCCCACCCTTATCAAAGCCCACGAGCCGCCTCTGCATTCCTATCAGGCGGTATGGCCTCATTTAGTGATTTTGCTTAACTTATGGACACTAGTGTAGTTTCTTATTATCCAGTGTCGAGGAAATTTCTCTGTTCACAAATAAGTGTGTCCTATTTCGTCGCACACTCAAGAGAAATGTGTTTTATGGTCAAAGGAAAACCCTTACTTTACTTCTGAAACTGAACACAACCCACCATGCCTGATGATACGGGCAGGAATGACATCAAAGCATCACTTTGGATGATATTTTTTTGTTGGGCCTGTGAAAGCTGCATCATATTTATGAATGCTGATGACTTGGCTCAGCACCTAACTGGAAATCGGAGGACTAGTGGAAGAGTTGTGGATACAGCAAGACAGAGTAGTTCCAACACACTTAGCTCTTACCATTCAGGATTTGTTAAATGAGAAATTTCCTCGACACTGGATTGGACGTAGGTCCCTAACATCTCCAGAATCACTCCTATGGCGTCTATGTAGTCATGACCTGATGACACCTGATAACTTAAGGGAAGATGAAGCTTGCCACATGTCGCTACAGAACCAATGCTTAACTTAAACGAGCATTATGATCTTACCTGCCATTTTGAAAGAAAGAAAAAAAAAAAAGTCACAAGGAACTTCGAGGTGCATAGCGTTTTGTGTCCAATATTATGAGCACATACAGATCCCCTGGGTAACTACGGTAGTCATAAGTTTATTTCCAAATTAATTTTTATGAGATTAAACTCGTCAAGAAACAATAACAACCAACAAAGGCACAGGGGTAAACAGATTTCCTGGGCGTACTATATGATCCCCAGCATAGTCGGAACAGAACTGTTGTGTGGGCTTTGCATTTGCTAGGAATGATTGAGGTAGGGGGTGGTTGCAGTGTGAATGGGGAATGAGATGTGTAGATTTTTAAGGTAGGTGTTCAGTTTATGTAATTGTGTTCAGGGTTTTCCTTAAATGTTCTGTTATTTCATTAAATAGAATATTGTCTGAAAAAGTCTTGTTCTGATTGTGGGATGACATTCTTTTTAAATATAAATTTTTATGTAAAGGTACACAGTTTATGCTGAAAACTTCCAAGTCATATCCCAGACACCAAAGAAAAGAAAGAAAAGTCCTATGACAGAAAAAGATGGAGGTCTCAGCCTTTTGGAGGACAGTTTTGCCTTCTAAATCACTAATAGTGAGTAAGTTATACTATAGGGGTACCACGTACAAAAAAATGTTGGAGGCGGGACTCACCGTACGTTGCTGCTGAACAGCTTCCCTCTCTCTACACTTGGCACTACAATCCACGTTGCACACGGTCGAACTACAAGGAAATACAGCAGCAGCGAGAAAGAGAGAGAAAGACACTTCCCCTTCCTGGCACACATGCGCGGAAGAAAACAAGCAGTGGACAGACAAGCTAGTTAGGGAGGGAGCTTTCTCCCAGGTGGTTGATTTCCCCACGAAGGGGAATAATACTTTAGATGTTTATTTAGTACGACCTGTGGCGCTGTATATTAGTTTTATGAAAGTTCCTGGAATTAGTGACCACTCTGGTATTAGACACAGTGACACTCCAATATTTGACTCCGTCGAAGCAGTTAAAATATTTTAGTACAGTAGAGCAGATCAGAGCAAATTTCAGGATTACATGAATGGGTCATTTGTAAGATGGGCGTCGGAGGGGTGTCATACCAATAATATTGTGGGAAAATTTTCTAAATATCTTAGATCGTGCTATTCAGAAATTCGTGCCGTTTAAATTACTGAAGCAAAACCCAGATCCGGAATATTACACAAGGGAATTCAGGGGACTCGAAAGGAAATTAAGGAAAGCTTATAACAAACGACACGATAGTTATGAGTAGGGCTCGGATTCGAGCATATTTGCATATTTTTTTCCTGAATAGTACACATTGAAAGAAGCCTTTCGGTGGTATTTTCACCTCTCTGGGACCAAGCGAATTGAAATTTATCGAGCATATAAATGCATAAAACCGCAGTTTTCAGAATAGAAGCATATAAATGCATATTCTTGTGGTTTTCGTCTAAATAGTATGTTTTTCTTTGAATTCCCCCCTCATTCGGGCCCTGACCATCCTTAAGGTTCGAAAACAGAAATAATAAATGAAAAGCTTATCTGGTGCAAATAATAGAACCGCAGGTCTTTAACCTTTAGTGAGGTCGTTCTCGTCATTGAAAATTTTATTGACTGATTTAAGAAAATCATTCAAAACTGAAAACAGAAAAAATTCTTGTTGTACAGACCAATGCAGATCTACTTCATTGACTCGCCTAATTCTGAACATTTTGTAAATGAACTTTTAAACTGTAACTTTTATATGAAAACTTCTCTTATATACTTGAAAAACTTGAATGCGGTATAGTGCAATGTATCATACATACAATTAAAAAATAAAGCTCGTATATAAAGGTATGTTATTGGTTTTTTCGTTTCACTTTCCTTTCTATAGTTTTTAACGGCATTTTCTGCATATTTAACCGCATATAACGTTTTTTTCGAGCATATAATGGGTTTTTCGAGCATATCTATCGAGCATAAAACACATGGTTTTCGAGCATATCTGGAGATTTTATCGAGCATATCGATCCGAGCCCTAGTTATGAGCATACGCTAAAGTTTAAATTATTATCGAAAGAGCTAGTCCTCAAAAAGATGGCTGCTCACGATAATTACATGCAAAACTTAATTGAGGGAGGGGGTGATGAGTGGAAAAAAATGTATAGTTACGTTAGAAGGTGGAAGAGAAATTCCAATGATTTGTCTATGATAATGTCCGGAGATGGTGAACTAATTACTGAGAAACGGGAATTAAATATAGGGTATGGTAATGTGTTAATGAATTTAATAGTTGTGTGTTGGACCTTAACTATGATTCTGATAACCCACCTTTCTGAATAAACCAATCGTCTGGCTGCGTGGCTCAGGGGTAACGTTCTCGCTTGCTGAGCCTAAGGTTGCAGGTTCGAAACCTGGCGCAGTCAGCTGGCATTTGAGGGTGCGCAAATGCGAGGGAGCCGTGTCAGTACATTTACTGGCACGTTAAAGATCCCCTTCGGGGCAAAATTCCGGCACCTCTAAAAGCCAGTGTAGTTAAAAGGGACGTAAAATCAATAACATTATTATTATTATTATGAATAAACCAATCGTTGATTTTAGCAAGAATTGAAAAAGTTACGTAGAAATATATGGTGCGTTCAAAAAGTAACGAGCCGGAGGCTGGAATGCGTAAACCGGTGACTACATCGGCTAATCGTGGCATGTGTAACGAGGTGTGGTTCCGACCAGAGCGTGGAAGGTCACAGCCCGTCGCTAGAGGGCCCGCTTGCACGTCACGTGACGATACAAAGCGAGCAGCAGCATGAATCAATCGTCCAACGCTGCCAGTCGCATTGTTCGGTTTCTGACAGCGGAAGGAGTACGGGGAACGGACATTCATCGCCGGATGTCACAAGTGTACGGCGAACACTGCATGTCCCCTGCAAGGGTCAAGGCGTGGCACAAGCGCTTCAGGGAAGGACGGGTGTCGTTAGCCGATGATGCCCGGTCTGGGGCACCCCCCTGCATTACCGATGACAACGTCCAGCTGGTTGATGCACTAATTACCCAGGACCGCCGAGTGACAGTGAACGCCATAGCCGCCGTGGTCGCTCCACGACAATGCACGACTTCATACGGCCAACACAGTCGCGGTACTCCTGCAGAAATTCAAATGGGAGGTTCTTGGCCACCCTCCATACAGTCCAGACCTCTCTCCCTGTGATTACGCCATGTTTGGTGCCCTGAAAAGGGCTTTGTGGGGCCAACGATTCACCTCGGACGCCGACGTCCAGCTGTACGTGCGGAACTGGTTCACATCGCAGCCCAGGGAATTTTATGAGACAGCGATTCACCACCTCGTGTCACAGTGGGACAAGTGCCTCAACAGCCAGGGCCAATACTTCTAACATACAGGTACTGGTTTCTGTAATTATGCCTCCGGCTCGTTACTTTTTGAATGCACCTTATATATCGAAAGATCCATACAATATTTGTGGAGATGTGCTAAAACTGGGTGGTACAGCCATTGGGCGATACTTGGGGGTGCTTTTTAATGTATCAATAACACACAAATGACCGAGACTGGAAAAGGGCTACAATAGTTCCAATATTCAAGGGAGGGAACAGATTGGTAACTATAGGCCTGTTAGCCTCACATCCATCATATGTAAACTGATGGAGCGCCTTATTTCTGATTACTTAAGGGAACAGTGGGGAAAGTTATCATGGCTTAATGGGAGGCAGCACGGATTTAGTCAAGGGTACTCGTGTGAGAGTCAAATGTTATCACCCTTTCAGGATATTAATGACTCGCTAGACAGGGGGGGTGCAAGTTGACGCTGTAATTATAGATTTTGTGAAGGCATTTGATGTCGTCCCACATGACATACTACTCCGTAAATTAGTGGCTACGAAGATTGATAAGAGTAATTTTATGGATTCAAGAGTTCTTGACTGGTCGCTTGCAAAAGGTTAAAATGGGTAATGTATTCTCGGAGGACATTTTGATAACGTCAGGTGTCCCTCAGGGTAGTGTGATTGGGCCCCTGTTATTTCTGGCACTTATTAACGACCTATCGAATGGGATACTAAGTGACTGCAGATTGTTTGCGGATGATTGTGTAATATACCGAAAAATTCAAATATCACAAGACAACGCTCAGTTACAAACTGACATCAACCTGGTTCATAAATGGGCGGTTGACAACAAAATGAAGATAAATACGAGTAAATGTAGTCTCATGAGAATAGGGAGAGAGCGAAGGCATGATTTTCAATATAATATCGGTTCGGAAATACTTGCAGAAGAAGACTTGTGCAAATACTTGGGCATCCAGGTAAGGAATGATATGAAATGGAGTACTCATGTGGGTTGTGTCGTCTCCAAAGCATACAAATCACTTCATTTTGTAATACGGGTATTAATAGCCAGTAGCTCTACCGCAAAAGAATTAGGATATTTGACCCTGGTGAGGCCAATCTTGGAATACGGCTCAGCGGTTTGGGACCCATATCAGGTAGGGCTCATCAATGAGCTGGAGATGGTACAAAGGAAGACTGCTAGGTTTGTGCTCAACGATTTTAATCCTAGAAGTAGTGTAACTCGAACTATAGAAAAACTAGGGTGGGAATCTCTGGAAGATAGAAGGATGAAATCTAGTCTATACACTATGTTTAACACACTAATCTGCTTAGTTCTCCCCATGCTAGCCAACGTCTGGGAAATCCCACCTACCTGAGCAGGGCAGATCATCCACATAAAGTCAAGGTCCGACCACAGCGTACAAATTATGGGAAATATTCTTTCATTAACCGCGGTATTGATAAATGGAACTCATTGTGTTTAAGAGATGAATGAAATTTTGTGTAAATAACCACGATGTAATTACTATAGCTCCTAAATTGCGAATTGTGTTTGATATTATTATTGTTGTTGGTAATTTTCTTTATTTATACAATTTGCCACCAGGGAATTACCCCTAATTGCAAATATCTCTACTTAGTATGAAACAAAGTCCCCGATTCTTGGATGTTAACGGGTCAACTCGAGAACCACTGGATGGATTTTGATGCGGATTTCACCATTCTGTAAAGGATATCTCGAGGATGATTTCTGTAGAAAATAATTTATGATCAAAGGAAGCCGAGCAGTAACGATTTCAGTGGTAAAGTCGAAAATAAACCTGGCGTCCGAGTGCTTTGTAAGCTTAAGCTGGGCACACCGTTAAAAATATCTAAATACTATGAGTGCAAGAATTGTTCAGCATGAAAAGTTCTACAAAAAAGTCTGCAAGAGCATATGTCTGTCTTCAATACATCGCCCAAAGTGGGTTTACGTTTTAATTTCTTCCAACCATGTCCATGAGGCGACAGTTTACGAGTTGGCTAAGGGCGAGTGTATCATCCCTGTTACAGCCTAGCTAGCGGGCGAACCTATTGCCCCAGATACAGCCAGCAGCAACCCGTTAAGTCAAGTCTTCTGAGAAGGGTGGTCGTGTTTGGAGTTTCCCTGGAAATGCAACTCGGGTTTTCTTCATTTCGCCTGTGAAACACAGTCAAGTTAAGATTGGATGGAAGGGGGATTATATTATATTAAGTTATACTGATTGTTTTATACTAAGTAGAGATTATACGCCAAAGTCCCCGATTCTTGGATGTCACGGGTAATCTCGAGAACCACTGAATGGATTCTGATGAGGTTTTCACCATTCTGTGAAGGATATCTCGAGGAAGGTTTCTGTAGAAAATAATTTATTTATGATCAAAGGAAGTCGAGCACTAACGATTTCAGTGAAAAGGTAAAAAAAAAACTGGCGTCCGTGCGCTTTTTAAGCTTACGCTGGGCAAACCGTTAAAAATACCTATATACTATGAGTGTAAGACATGTTCAGCATGAAAAGTTCTAAAAAAAAAAAAAAAAAAAGCCCAGGAGGGCATATCTCTATCTTCAATACATCGCCTACTATAAGTGTTTTTGCATTTTCATTTCTTCCAACAATCTCCATTCACTTACTGAGGCGACAGTTTACGAGCTAGCTACGGGCGAGTCTATCACCCCAGTTACAGCCAGCAGCAAACTGTCGAGTCGTGTTGAGTTAAAAACTTTGGAGAAGAGTGGTTGTGTTTGGAGTTTCCCTGAAAGTGCAACTCGGCTTTTCTTCATTTCACCTGTGAACTTTTCGTTCTGCAAAATTCAAAGTCAAGTTAAGATTGGACGGAAGGGGGATTTATGTTTCATGCACCTCGCCATTCTTAAATTATGTCTGACAAGAATTTGTTGCACATAAAGACCATACATAATGACATGGTTGATAATGTTTTATGAAAGGAATCCATACACGACTTGGCAATTCTAAGATATCTGCCTAGTCAATACTTTATAACTGAATAGGTTCTTGTTTTATTAATGAAATGAAAATCCACAGCCTGCTTCCCGTCTCCGACCGGGTCAGAGAATGGAATGAATGAAGCCCCTATCTAGCGGCGAGGATGTAAACTGTGCCGGCTGCCGAAGCCTGACGCACTCCTCTGGGGCAATGATTAAATGAAGGACAGGGAAAACCGGAGTACCTGGAGAAAAACCTGTTTGCCTCCGTTTTGTCCAGCACAGATCTCACATGGAGTGACCGGGATTTGAACCACGGACCCAGCGGTGAGAGGCCGGCGTTCTGCCGCCTAAGCCACGGAGGCTCTTGTTTTATTAATAAACAGTATAAAATATACAATATTACTAGGAATTACCGGCAAGTGATTTTCACGTTTCTACACCAATGAGGAGAGAAGTAAAACTCGCTTGTGCAAAATGTAAAGTTTTATTAATAAACAGTATAAAATATATAAGATTACCAAAAAATACAGGCATGTAACAACTTCATATATATATTCATCCGTATTCAGTACTTATTTCTGGGGTTTCATTGATTTGACAGACAAATACAACTATGGTACAGTCTGGTGAGCGTGGAGAGAGAAACAGGACCAACTCCCCAGTCAAACACACCACTGTCTACATGCTATCAATCCACTCGGCTCTTGTATGCTATAGGTCCTGGTGAGCTTCTACCTAGTCACAGCAGGACAGGCAACAACCTGGTCTTCTGTCATTCAACAGTGAACAATGTCATGGAGTTTAACATATTTTGAGTTAGCACATAACTCCCATCATGGTGAACACTCTGGTTGACTGGAACATAGGTGCACATTGTCCATCATTAGCTTCATAGCATACAAGAGCTTTTGAAAATGATGGTATGGCTGGCTAGAGAGCTAGCCTCGGTTCTCCTCCTTTACTTACCTAACATTGTGTTCGTGCTCTCTTTCTTGCTATGATTGAACAGTTTTCTAGAGTAAAAAATATTATTCAAAAAATTTATAGGAGACTAAAATATTCACTCTTCCTATTATGATTTCATAATCCTGAGTAATAGCATGTTAATGTACAATAACTGAACACCCCATTCAGGTTACAAGGAGTGAAATTAGCCATTTCCTCAAGTTAACACAGGACATTCAACACACTCCTACAAGAACAATATATCCTTTTACAGGTAGAGATTACAATTTAACTAGCTTCACTAGTATCACCAGATCGTTTGTTTGTAATTCTAAGAGAATGTGATCTTTCCAGGTAACAGTACTAAACACATGGAGAGAGAGTCTCTGCACCTGCAAAATTCACTAAGTGACAATGTTGTCCTCTGCATATTTTACTTAAAAACTGACCCATACCACCACATGTGAATATATGTACCATACTTGACTCGCATAAAAATCTTTTTCTGTCATTATTGAGGAAAATGACCCGAAGTGAATAGTTTGGTTGGACAGTAGTGTATATCCACATAGTGTGGGGGGAGTAACTAGCATTGGGGAAACAATGGAAGTGAGCATGTGAGTGATGTAGGGAGAGTTTTGTTGCTACACTAACTTCTTTCTTGCAGAATACAAAGGCCACTACGGAAATTTTGAGATGTGAGAAAGTGGAGGTTGATCCACTTGAATGGAACGCGGGGTGCGGAAGCCCCATCCTTTGTGAGTAATGTGGTAGTAGGAAGTGACTCTCCCGCTCCGGGAAGTCCTGCAGTGCAAGGTCGAACATGCCGCAGCGCGCAGATAGTCGGTTGCTGCAATGGAGCTGGAAAGAGAGTATTTTCGTGCAACGATTTTCTCCGATTTTAAAAGTGGGTTAAACCAGTCTCAATGTTTTGAGCGTTTGCAACAGGCTTTCGGGGAGATAGCTCCTTCCCGTGCCACAGTTTTCAGGTGATTTCAGGAATTTAAAAGGGGCCGAAAATTTTTGAAAGATGAGGAGAGAAGCGGGCGTTCGGCAACGGCGGTGACTGAGGAAAACATCACAACCATGGAGAAAATGCTTCGCAAAAATAATCGTCCAACATTTAGAAAAATTGAGGCAGCATTGCAGATTGGTTCGCCAGCAGTTTTGAAAATCCTGCATGAATCCCTTAGTGTGAGGAAAGTCTTATCCCGATGGGTGCCTCACAATTTGGCAAAAGAACAAAAACACGCCCGTATTGAATGGTGTGAGGAAATGCTGACTAGATTCAAAGGAGGGGACTCTAGACGGGTTTCTGACATTGTCACAGGTGAAGAAACCTGGATTTATCAATTTGATCCGACAACCAAGCGGCAGTCAGCAGTGTGGATCTTTCCTGATGACAAGACTCCGACAAAATTGAAGCGGCCACGAAGTGTTGGCAAGAAAATGGTGGCTTCATTCTTCTCAAAGGGTGGTCATGTGGCAACCATTCCTCTGGAGGAACAAAGGACAGTTACCGCTAATTGGTACACCACGGTTTACCTAACAAAAGTTTTTGCCAACTTCAAGAACGGCAGCCATGCACGGGACTGCGAGGGACCCTTCTCCATCACAACGCGTCTGCACACACGGCCAACATGACAACTCAGTTCCTGGATTCTACGGAGGTCAAACTAATGACTCATCCACCTTACAGTCCTGATTTGGCTCCGTGTGATTTTTTTTCTCTTCCCAATGGTAAAAAATCGCATGCGTGGAAAGAGATTTTCAACCCCTGAAGAAGCTGTTACGACCTACGAAGATGAGCTTGCAGCCATCGAAGAAAACTTGTGGCAGGAGTGCTTCCAGAAGAGGTTTCAGCGAATGCAAAAGTGTATACAGTGTGGTGGTGAGTAGTTTGAGAAAGTGCAACAATCTGAATAATTAAAAAGAAATTACTTTTGGTGTATCTCAAAACTTTCGTAGTGACCCTCGTACTGTAGATGAGCCCGACTGCTTAGCTGATTTCCAAATAAGTGAATCCCACTCTTTAAACCTGGAACTCATCCTACCACATACTCTCACTGCAGCCTGATTATCAACATAAACACTTTTGACTGCCTGTAGCAGTCTTTCCTTGATACCATAATCCCTCAGTATGCTCAACATCTTTTTCCCTTGGCACTCTATCGTTCACCTTCTCTAGATTTACAAAACCAAATGCCTATTTTTCTCAATAACTTGACGCGTACTAAAAGCTTGATCCTGGCATCCTCGTTGTGATCTAAAGCCATACTCCTTTTCATCCACCCTTGCTTACAGATTGGAGCCATTACTGCATTTGTCCACTTCAAGTGTACCCTTCCTAAATCCCATGCCAGTACAATTATCCTAAGCAACCATTTCATCCCTGCTTTTCTGTTTAAAGTGTTTTTGACTAGTAGTAGTAGTAACTAAACAATTTTGACTCGCGTAGTATTAGCACTGTATAACGCTTTGTGCAAGGAAAGCTTCTTTGCTTTGTGAGTGATGGAGCTCCATGTCTGTGAGAGAGCGCTATGTGTGTAATTGTGTTGAGTTCGATAATAAACTAGTCTAAAACGTAAAAGCATTGTTACACTTACTCGTATATGTACTATATAACAAAAGGTTAAGGGCCTGTGAATCAGAGTGCTTGCGAGCTGTGTGGTGTGCATCTGGAAGTTATCACTGGAGATCTCAAGGAGAAAGAAGTCTGTCCAAGAAAGAAAAATCACTTGCAGAACTGGATAGTCATCTCCAGGAGATGCTAAAAGACCTGACTGTGAAGGAAAAGCTGCTAGAAGAGAAACTTCAATCGGTTCAAAACAGAGAGATTCTTGTGAGTGAACACGAGAAGCTGCAGTCACAAACCGGGAGAGCATTTATGCAAAGTAGTATGTGCACCAACCAAAAAAATAAAAAATAAAAATACCCTAGGGAACATAGTACCAGCCACTCCCGAGGCCTTGAAAGTGGCTATTCATGAAGGCAGATGTGGGACGTACGAACTATATTGAAGGAACTAGATATAAATTATAGATTTGAAAGCCGCAGGACTCCTCTTTTGCTGGCAGCAGCTGAAGGCAAGTTATAAGTGGTAAGCTATCTAGTCGAGACAGGTGCTTCTCTTTTGCTGCGGACAATGACCAGGGGTTTACTGCTCTTCATTGGGCAGTGGAAGGTGGACATTGTGATGTTGTCAAGTATTTGGTGAATGAAGCCAAGATGGATCCATTGACAAAGGCCATCCCAAAGAAAGCTCTTCTCCACTATGCAGCAGAATTTGGTCGGTTGAGCATTGCACGCTTCCTAGCAGAGGATGTCAAAGTTGACATCTTTGCACAAGACCAGACTGGCTTGACTGCTATGCACTATGAGGTCCAACATTGACACATACATCTTGTAGAATATCTGTGGAAGATTTCTAATAACAAGTGTTTTGGGATTGCAGACGATGGCAAAACTGCTTTGCATCTTGCTTGCATTGTACTATTCTTGATTAACTCGGGTCCTTAGGACAGGTATGCACGTGATCCTCATGGATACACCGCTAGCCAATGGGCTAATAATGTTAAGATAAAATCACTATTGCCTTGAGTAGTGAGCTATGCGAGTCGTGCTGATTGGGAAAATAACATTACGATTCTAAGGGTTGTTTTTTACATAAGCGCATTGCTGGCAAAGGAAGCCTACAGCTATTAGGTAGTGTAATGTACATGGGGTACAGGCTGTATACAGTAGTTGTAAGGTGGGCCTTAATGCATGCAGGAGTCAAACTCGCAACCTCCGTCTTTAGACACCAGTTAAGCTAATTCGGCACATTCTATCACTGCAAGTATCCATCAGTGAGACTAGACTAGACTATCCTAGCTCAACCTCTCCCACTAGGACTACCCAACTCACTTGTTTGTTCCCTGAGATAAAACTCATGGGGCCCTGTGTAAGTAAGGCTGGCAACCTGCTAACATGTTTTGAGTAAGCCTAGGATCTATTGGAGTGGTTCCTTGGAAACGGACAGACAATTGATGTAAAACAAAATTTTGACAGCAGTTTTTACAGACTGCAAATGCACTGATGAAAACTGCAGAACATACTAACAACAAACCATAAATAATGATAAGGCAATTAGCATAGTAGCAGTATTTTGCCTCGGGGCGATTTTTCACAAATACATTTTGCTGCTTTTATACAATAGTTCTACATCCATGCCACAACCTCCCTGAAACATTATTCTCAGAAGTCAACATGTAGAGAATTAATCTGACCATATAACTAGTTTGTATGTATAAATATCTTACTTTGGCTCTAAAGGATTGTACTTAACTTCCAGACAACTTAGAAGATAATGACTACACCATCACAACCATCAAGGTGGAGATAATCAGTAGCGCATTGCATAGTTCCTCAGTCTAGCAGACAAGCTGAACTGTCAACAGAAAAACAATTGATAAGGTCCACAGACAAGAGCTTGAAGCAGCCTACAAATTTTTAACTAACAAAATGATTTTAAGACACATTATCAAGTCAATATGATACTTACCTACTTCAAAGTAGTTTCACTTCCCCACTGCAATGGCCACAAGCAGACATGACTAGTGGCGATATCCCGAGGCTTCCAATAGCTACTGCTGCACCCATGACAGCATTACATGCTATATCAGGTCGTCCTGACATTAATAACGGATTGGGGTTCAGCAAAATCTGCACAAATCATAACATAATAATCAAAATCCAATACATCACACCAAGCAGGTACAGCAGAAGTTTCTCATAACAACAATCGGATGGTTGAAGATTTTCTAAACTAGTACTTTCTATCAATGAATTCTGAACAAATCATTCATGTTTGTACAATTATATAATATAATGATCACTGATGCCAAGTTAAGTGAATGGATTAATGGAAGTGTATGCCATTACCTTTTATTACATTCATTACACAGTGTGTGTATCAGAATTAACTCTAATATATCTATCTTAATTCTTAACCTTCAGGACCCCTATTTTGTGGGACTCGACATTAAAATATTAGACTGATGTCGACTACCACTCGACATGGCAATAGCTTGTACTTTCAGCTATCGTAAACATCTTCATCTTCATGTATTGTATAGCTATCTGATGGTGTCCACAAGAACATCTTACCCTATTTATAAGAGTTTGCAAGAATTGTAATCACTTGGTAACCGCCTTTATATTCAAATATTTATGGTAGTCTAGTCATCACATGGTTCACAAGTAAACATGGCTTCAGCAAAATCTTATGGAACCAGATATTTTAGAACATTGATAAATAACTACTGACTTTGATATTTTATTACTGAATAATAAGTAACGATTCTAATGGGTTGAGGGGGTCTCCGCCCAATCAATACAATTGTATTGATGTATTGATTGGGCGGAGACCCCCTCAACCCATTAGAATCGTTATTGTACATGTCAATACGGACCTTGTGAAATGGATAAGCTTCCAATTAATCTTGAATAATAAGTGTTATAACGACCAGCATAAGCAGACCTTGAGGAGTAGTCATTGAACCAAGTACTCGAAGTGCCACTGCGGAGGATTGTCCTCACTACGGCAGCTGCTGCCACACATTTTGAGCGTGAACATATCGAAGGCAAGCTGTAGATAAACGCTAGAGGTGTAAATTATGTCAAGCTCAACCACGACTTCTATAAGGTGCAACCAATGTGGTTGATTGTTTCATGCCCGGTTTGGTATATTGAAGCGGAATTGCAGGAGAGAAATGAATACTTAGACAATAGTATCAGCTGACTACTAAATAATACCATATATATGAAAGTGAGAGAGGCCGAGTACTGAACGGCTTAAGTAGTTTGGACATATGAAGAGGATGAAGGATACCCACATGCCAAAGCAATAATTGGATAGAAATGTGCAGGGGAAAAGACGAATATGACTACCTAGGAAGAAATGGCTGAATCAGATTAAGGAGGATCTGGAAACTAGAGGAGAAAACTGGGAAACAATAACAAGACAGGACAAAAATTAAATTAAAGTTTTTTTTTTAATGTCCATACAAAAATGAGGGTGAGGGTCATATTCGGGTATATACGGTACTTAAATGCACTATTGTATCGCAGATCTGCACTTGTGTGTTGACAGCTAGTGACTGATGCAGAAGTCATGGTCTTGGGAGGGGTTGGAGAGTTGGCAGTATGGCTATAATTAGACTGGTGAGTCGGTGGCTGGGGAAGTAACTCAAGATCGGGTGTTCACCTATCCCAGCACACTCTTACCCTCGAATTATTTCAATGCAGTAAAGTATTATTTTTTGGATTTGCTATTTACGGAGGCGTTTTGGATAACCTGGGTTTCGGTTGACTCGAGTTTGGTTAAACAGGGTTTTACTGCATTATCATCATTATTATTTATGGTTTCCCCCTCTTAAATTTTGCACTTCAGTTACTTCTAAGCAGTTGAACCTCCCATCTACTGTGATAACTCAGAGGGCGATATAGAGAACATAAGACAAGATAACATACGCACGCCCAGCTTGCTTAAGTGGCGAGCTAATAGCAAGGGATCAGAAAACATGTTACAAACATACTTACATTCTCTGCGCCCTTCTCTGCTATCGTACTCATATCAAGTCCAGTAAAATCAGGTTCTCGGATAATTTTGTAGTCAATAGAACCCAAGAGCAGCAGCTTGAGAATCTCAGTAAGCCGCTGATTCCCAGCCGACAGATCAATGATATTGGTAGAGGCAAGGCCAGATTTCCGAGGAGAGAGAGTCATGTGGCCGTGATCAAAGTTTTCATGCAACACTGTAAGATTCCTGAAAACCAGAAGCAAACATACTATTAAATGTGACGAAAGGTAAAGCTGAGAGAATTTTGTCTATAAGAAAATACTGACAAACATACTATTGGTGGGGGTGCAAAGTCAGCCACGGTGCTTTCTATATCAATTGCCAATATAACTGCTACCTGAAATACTTGTATGTATAGGAGAAGTTGACCCAAATATGATTTGTTTTTAACCAAAACATACATTTCATTTTCAATTGCATTTGGTAGCTTTTCAGAAAAGAATTCAAGGATATAGCATTCGCAATCAAATGTATTGCAAAAACAACCAGGTAATATGTAAATGTGATATTTGTTGGGCCTTCAGTATGGAGCAGCTGGCAACACTTGTAGTGCATCATAACACTGAGATCAACTTGCAGCAATGCAGTAGGCCTACTTAGCTAAACAGGGCCACAAGCACAGAATGTAATGTAGGACCTAATGATGGCACTTCAGCAGAGGAAATCTGGGTGTTTATTTAATCTTAGGAATTCCTCTCTTTAAGAACTTTCAAAAGCAGTAGAAAGACAAGTGTTTCTATTCATTTTAAAATCATATTTGGTTCAATTTTTCCATATATGCAAGCGTTATGGATAGTATCTATGAGTAAAATTATTCCTCCCCATACATACTACCATCATCATCTTGTACAGTTTTCAGCCCCAGGCTGGGTCTGTTTGGAACATAAGCCTCGCCACTTAGTCCTTTCTTCCCACCACCTCTCCGCTGTCACTCTGGTCCAGTCCTCGCCTCTCTTCTTGACACATTCCTCCACTTCTTTCAGCCATCTATCTCTTGGTCTTCCCCTTGGTCGTTTCTTCTGCATCTCATGTATCCTCTTGGGAATCTTCTTCTCATCCATTCTCTTTAAGTGTCCATACCACCTCAGTCTTGATGTCTCAATCCTACCTTGCAAGGGCTCCTCTTTCACTTTTTCCCTGACCTTTTCATTCCTCACCCTGTCTCTTCTTGTTACTCCGATCCTACTTCGCAGGAACTTCATTTCACTTGCCTGTATTCTGCTTATGTCTCTTCTTCATTATCCACGTTTCTGATGCATAGGTTCATACTATACTATCACTAAGCAAAAATCTAATTTTTCATATCTTAAGTCATTGAGGAAATATTGGGGATGTCCACATTAGCTGAACCAACTCTTATATTGTGCCATGTAATCTTAGGTAGGGGTTCGACACTTTTTGAATTGAAAGATAATATTAAATTTGCATTTTATTAGCAAAAACACAAACTATCCAGAAAATAATACCTAATTTTGGTTACTTGTGGGCATCCTGATGTCTGAGGTGAAAGGGGTGAGATCAAATTAATTGATATACACACGTACCTATGAGTGTTGAGCAGAGCCCCTCTCACCTCCTTCCTTTCTTCAAGGAGCCTCTTCATCGATTCCTGGAGTTCAGTAACTTTCTGACATAAAGCAGCCTTCCATCTGGCTAACTCTTCCACCATAAGGCTAAGAATAAACAGAAGGATATAATTACTGTGTAGTTATAAATCTATAAGGAAAACACAAGGCGAACATGCATGCAATCAATCGTCAGAGAAATGAGGATAGAAACATGGATCAAGAGCAAACACAATGAAGGCAGGTGCAGGTGGCAGGACCCTGCAATGGGTGAGGCAAAGAAGGGCTAGCGAGAAATTTACTCGTGCCAGCCAAGTGCAGCCCTACCCTGCCCATTTCTGAGCAGTGCAGCACGACAGCACACTAGCACTGCAGCATAATCGCATGAGCACTGTCCATTTGACCAGGTACTGCAGTAGGTTTAGTACTGAGCGCACAGCCTGACCAATAGGCGCACTAGAGCAAACATTTTGTCATATGCGTGTGGTTTGTCATGCTCATGATATCTCTTCTGCATGGGGAGGACAAAAATAGCAAACTGGGAGAGTCAAAACATTAAAGAAACACAGGAAGGCGTATAAAACATGATATTTGGATGTACTGTACATGGGCCTGATCTGCAACCAGGATACAGGAATTTGCATAGGGTTTGTGCGATGCAGCAAAATATGTTTCTATAATCCTAAAAATGGAAATGATTTAAGTCTTTCATTCTTATTTTCAACTGCCTGAAACAGTACCCCATGTAAGATACATAAGAGATACGGCAAAATGACATGAAATCCCTTGTAACTTTAGAAGTTTTAGGTCAATTTTCATTATTTTAAAAATCTGGAAACCAATAGTGCTATTCATTGTAAAACAATTTTGTTCTGTAAATTACAAAATATGTTGTCTACAGCTTGTCAGTATTTCTTTCGGTGGAGTGCATAAAACTGTCAGGTTTTGGAACTATTCGAGTTGTGGTAAGCCAACCAGCTCCCTAACTTACCAGGGGCGATGTAATGCCAAAACAAAACTACGGAGAAATGTGTACTACTAATAGTTCGCGCAGTGTGGAAATTAAATGTTATCGTGCAATCGATTGCGCCGACAGTGTGAGAGACTACCTCATGGTGTAACAGCTAACATTCTTGGAGACACTGCCGAGTGCCTGAAACCCTAACTAACGTTCATAAACCATAATTATGAAGGGGATTCCCTAAAAACATCACGAATCACCCAAATAGATCTAAGAAACCAGTTGTAATATTTCATAATGTTATGCGATCCATGTATTCAGGTATTCGTGTTGAAAGCAAAAATACAATGGACATAATTTTTATTGGCCATAAGAAGGTTCGTAGGTTTATGCTGGACCCCACCATCAGATGTGAAGTAACCATCAGCATGACAAGACAGGTCGTTGAGAGCAAACGATGGGCTTCAAACAGAAGTGAAAGCGTTTGGTAGGGTATATTTCGAACAAGCAAGAGGAACAACATCAAAATTGTTTGCTCATTCATCAAGTTTGGGTATGCATAAGTATAATGACCTAATTTTACTATCAATGGATCCATTCAATTTTTGAGAATCCATCTACTATGTATTTGGGAACAGTATAAGACGTAGTCTTATGGTACCTTATAGCATTTTATTGCTTAAAATACAATGAGAAGAAGAAGTCCTAAAGTCTTTGAGAAACCCTGCCGAGACAGGATCAGCTCTATAGTGCGCGCGCCTCTACTGATGAGTTCCAGCACAGACAGGGCTAACATGGTGAGGCTTGATTGTCAGGCACTAAGCACTTGCCAGCTGGCAAGGTACCACACCGCACTACACACCCCTTGCTCGCACATGTAGCTGGCGGCAGGTGGAGAGAGTCGAGGATATTAGGGTATGTCGTGCGCTTGTGGCTTACTTCTTAGACTGTCTGTAAGAGTGCAGCAGGATAGAACATACTACCAGCACTAGCTAAGCAGGACCCTGGCAGGCAGAAGGAGATGAAAGGGAAAAGCACATAAAGACAAGGGCATAAGAACACACTGCTGTCTACAAAGGTGGGCACTCATGTCTTCATCCAATCAACTGCTCTTCAATGCTATAACCTCAACCTGCCTGTCCATTTTCTTTCTATTTTTATCCTCTGCATTTCTACTTTATATGTCCTGTTACCTTTTTTGCTACCCAGTCTTTCTTTCTTTCTTTCTTTCTTTCCTTCTGTTTGTTAGGATTTCACTCCATTCTACAACATGTACTTCAAGAAAGAAGATCTCCTTGAAGAATACCTCCTCTGCTATGTCCCGTTTTGAACAACAGAAGAACTGGTTGCTGCCTGTCCTGACACGACTGGGAGGCCGAAACAAGCTCGTCAGGGGTTATAACATTAAAAACTATAGATTGGACTGATAGAGTTGTACCATTGTAGATGGCCATGTAGAGATTGCCCTTATCCTTTTAAAATGTTATTCCTCTTCTCTCTCCCTCCGCCTGTACCTGCCTGTCCATTATCCACATTTCTCTCCTTCTTTCCCCATCCATTGATTGATTACTATTGAGTTAAATTAACAGGTACAGTGTACTTCCGATATTAGGGGCCAATAACCTAGATGAAAGGCCCTTTAAAACAACAATTATCATCATCATCTGTACTGCAGATAATTCACTTTGCAGTTAATTGGTGGGTCTTGAAGAGTATTTTTGAAGTAGTAAATCTTACAGCAACACTAATCATCACGCTAAGTAAAATAATCACTGCTTCATTTGAAAGAATTTTGATGCGATGCAATGCATGGAGGCTAAATCATTGAGACTTGAGAAGACTGGACTTTGTTTCTGTGCAATGTAACAGCAGGCCTATTTGCACACTGCTACCAGAATGCTGCCCACTTTGAAACATAAGAGTATGTTGCCGCAGGTGGTAAGAAACGGGTTTCCCTTATTTTCGAAGCCGAGACAAATTAAGAGAAATGTACTTTCACTCAGAACCTACCCTCGCTTTCCCCAACACCCCAAGGTTGCTGACCTGCGAGTTGTGAAGGGTAAATGTGCGGAGAGTGTTTGCCGGATTTAGTGATGATATTTCACATGAGCAAAGTAGTCTCGCTTCAATGACATCATTACTGCAGAACCTGGATGAATGCCAAGATGCAGAAGAAAGTGAATGGTTCGACGTCAATGATTATGGTTCAGACACAAAAATGAGGAGGATATTGTATTGAATTTTACTGTTGGTGAGGAAGACTGAGATTCAGATGATATCGAGTGCGGGAGTGAAGGAACAGAAAAAACAAATTTTTTTCGCAGACAAGCTAGTGTCTCTTTAGACACACGTATCTAAATATTGTTTTCTTGAGAAATGTATGATACAGAATTTGTAAAACGAACCGAATATCAAAGAAATAAAAAGTGATAACAGACCAGATATGGTGGCCAAGAATGCTAACTCATGCCTCACTGGTATCGGGAAGCATGGGTTCAAATCCCACCTCAGCCATTCTGAAATGGTTTTTGTGGTTTCTCATTTTCACCACCAAGCAAATGCCAGGATGGTTTCTTTTAATAGGTCCACGGCCGAATTCCTTCCAATATCCATTCCCTGACCAATCATGAAAATAAAGTAAATGGCCATTGGCTGCATTAATAAAATTATAAGAAGTGAAAACACTTTTCTATTGTTAGATATTAATGTTGTCATAATCCACATAGCATTTTGTAATTTTCCTCTAGTGGTTCATAAATAACAATATAAAGTTTATTTTTGCTTGTTCATAAATAACAATATCTATTTATTTCAATATTTTAACCATTGTTTTTACTAGGCTTAGCAAAAATAACTGCGGATAATTCACGGTTTTCAATAATTGTGGAAGTTTCTACTGTACATTAATACTGCGAATTAACGAGAGTGCAATGTACCTAACTAACATGGAAATTAGAATGGAGAGGAACAATACAGCATGGTTTCCTCTTCTACTTTAGTCTGCAAATATGAAAGATATTGGATGCCATATGGACTTGAACACAAGTTACTTGCAGATAGTATTGTCATTCTACATTTAATGCAATAATGAAGTACAGGTCCAAACATTTTGCATTATTTTGTAAATTAACTAGGTAAAACATTTATTAAGAATCTTAAATTTACCAGTTCAACGAGTGCACTAACATCAGCAGATGCCACAGTATCTAGCATTTTGCTCAGTAAATCATTATTTGGTTAACCACTAACTTTATGAATGCATTTATAATCTTCACTATTTCTGTGAGGTGAAATAAGACATTAATTGGAGTTATGAGAAATGAAATGAAAAATAAAATAAAAAAATGGGCAAGGAGTTGGAAGGAAGCAACCATGGCTTATTAGAAGGCACCATTTGTCTAAGAGTTGAAAATGCAAATCCATGGACAGCTGACATTGGGGTTCAAACCCATTGTCTGCCTGGCCCTATGGCTTTGCACTTCTAATACTGAGCTAACTTGGTTGGTCCACTAAAATGAAGAGGTGGATATGAGCTTTCTTAGGGCATGAACCACTGTAGTACAGGGGCATGAACCACTGTAGTACAGGGTCTTTATATTTGCTTGGCTAGGACATTCTCGCTTCGCCAGTGGCGGCTCAGTTGCTGGCTGCCACGCGTATTTATGGCAGAATACGGTGCTTAAAGTCAGCAAATATAAAGACCCTGTATAATCAAAGCAACCAGCAGATCAGAATGCAGAGATTCGAGCTTGGGTTTTGACAGCAGTCTCATTATCAAGTCTTAGACTATCTTTTAAAAGTATCACCTCATTTGAATATAAAATACTAGCTTTCATTACCCATAGTGGCCATAGTTGATGGGTTTACACAGTAAAGGAAGGCAGTTTGTGATGACAACTTCTAGGTCATATCCACATGAAATGAAAAATGAAAAGACAGGGAAGTTCTATGATAGAAAAATGGAACACAGCCTTGCCCTCTAAACTGCTAATGGTGGAGTAAATTACACTAACGCGATTCATGGTCCATGTGAAGTGATTTGTCTGATAAACTGTCTTATAGTGAAGGCTGTATTAGTGTGTGTATTTGCAATTCAGATGAAGATTGGGAATGAGGCAGGAACCATCCCAGCATTTGCCTGGAGTAGAAGTGAGTAACAATGGAAAACCACTTCCAGGATGGCTGAGATGGAATCAAACCCGCCTCTTCTCAGTTTTGCCTCCTCGGAGCTAAGATTAATTGGAAGATTATCCATTTCGCAAGGTCTTGGGCGGAGACCACTTAACCCATTGAAATTGTCCTCGAAGCTATGTATACCCCATTCCAGGCCTCAGGTCAGAATTAAATTTCTTGGCTAAGCCAGGAATCGAACCCAGGCCTCCACGGTGACAGCCAAGAGTGCTAGCCACTACGCAACTAAGCGGACCAGGCATATGCATTAGAAGTGGGTTGTGGCTAGAGCCGGGCAAATTTGCTCTATTTCCGATCGGGATCGTAAGTTGCCGCATGGCCAGTATCGTCCCCCACCAAACACACTCGAGGCCAGGTCTCTCCGCTGAATGAGAATCTTAAGTCTCGAGAATACCGGTACTGAGTGGGAGTCTCGATAATACCGGAACTCCTTTTTTCTCGGTGTTATCGACATTATTTATTTAAAGGTAAAAGCAGACTCATTCTAGCCGGTGTACGTGTCACTCAAGCCGCTGCACGTGTAAAGTCAAAGCCTTCTGTAATAACTCCGGATTGTAAACCACTATTATGAAAATTATTAATGCATATTGGAAGTGATCATGTTCACGCAGTAGCCCTATATTGTCTATCATTTGGATTAATGAAGCTCTCTTTTTAAGTGATTTTGTTTTCTTGTTTGTTTCGGTTCAAATATCTGCATGAATTTTTGATTTTTAATAGGATGGCGTTTTGCATCAAACGCACAGGCATTAATTTAAAATTACTATAAACATTTGAAGCCTACTTGACGGGATATTCATGTACCGTACTCCACATCAAATATCTACCCGCCTTCTGTGGCATGATCGTAATTCAAGGCCACTGCCATCTCCTTACCACTCCTACCCTCAGTTACAAATATACACACACTACTACATATACCATAATAACTCAGGTTATTAGACAAAGTTGACACCACAGATTACCACACACAAGAACACAAAAATGATCACGATGTTGTAGCCCCTAAAGTAAAGTAAAAGTGAAATTATTGACGTAGCGGAGAAGAGCTGAAAGAAAGTCTTACGTGTATGGCTCATGAATTGTATATTAGCCCTACTGACTTCTCCACCTTGTAAGTGGTTGTTATTCGAGGCAACTATAGTGCCAAAATTAGCTACGATGGTTAAAATACACTTGCAAAATATTTCGCTTAAAATGTTTCAACTAATTTAATCTACTAAAAACTCTGATTTTGTGCTTGAAAGCAATACCAGTTTGTGGCATGCGGTGTATTAGGCTAATCATGTCAGTAAAATCACCTCACTGATTTGTCCATAAATGCCAAAGATATGACAGTTTCAGTGAGAATAGTGCGACGGGAGTTGCACTGAGAACAACTCATTACCGCGTGAATGTCAATTTGCCCGATAATCCACAGTCTCGTTCGATCACAAGGTAATATTGTTGCTCTCACTATCACCCATGATGCAACGCGTAGGCACGTGCGTAGGGACACGATTGAAATGGCAGTGGCTTAAGCATATGGCAAGCCATTATGACGAAAGATAAAATCAATCTTATTCTTGAAGGTGAACATTATTTTTTCGTATGCCCGACGACTAGAGAATATTATTCAAACTGGTAAGAGCATATTTGTGATATAGATAGTCAAGTATCCAACACATAAGTTTTCACTGTGTATGTTTGTAACATTTCCCTCAGGGAATAAGAGTCTTATCAGTGGCTGAATTGGTTACGCTTTGGACTCATGAATGAAAGGACTGGGGTACGATACTTGGTAGGGGAAGTAATTTTAATTTTTTTTCCCGTTACGTTTTATTGTTTATGTCGACTGCTTTACCAGTATCTTACTACAAAAATGATAAGACAGTAACAGTTGCATCACAGGGGCTTTAGTAATATAGCGAGTGCATGAATTTACAGGTACGATTACGAGAAGTGCATGAATGTGGCATTACACGAAAAAATCTTAATATGAACATGTCAAATAGAATTTTCTTTCGCTGAAATTTAATGACCAAATAATACTATGCTCAATATACCTTAGGTAGTCTGTTAATATGATATCGTTGAAGTTGAGTGGATTTTTCCAATTCGCAGACTCCAGTCAACGGAATTAACAATTTCCATTGAATTCTTACACAACAAGCCTCAGTGCCTTCAGGCAGCGCCATATTGCGCAAGCGAGAACGAGCGATAATGTCGAGAATTATAGTTATCGAGCCCAAATTATCGGTAATACCAGTTCCGGAACCAGCATTTCCGTTCTTCATTCTCGTCCTATGAGACCGATCGGAACTCAAGAGCTTTTTGCCCGGCTCTAGTTGTGACACATTCACATCAAGAAGGTATCCCCTCACCTCACAATATTCTCAGATTAACGGTAGCAATCTTTTCTCACATCTGATCTTGCCATATCAAGAGATAGATACAGATTGCGTAATTGCCTTATGGATAGAATTTGAGGCTTTCTCTTACCCCCTCACCCCCTCACCACTTTGAATTAAATAATTTGTAGCCTAGTTGTATTTCCAGGATGCCTTCTACTTGGATATGAATTTTCATACCATTTGCTCCAATAGTTTTGTCACAAACCCATACCAAACAGACAGAAAATGGAGGGTATATTTGGTCATACACCTCATCCAGGATAAATATGAAATTTTAACCAAAAACTCAAAATGTTCAGACAGGAAGCTTACTTTAGTAATAGAGATGACAGCTCACTGTTTGGATGTTGAGGAAGAGAGTGAAAAGGATGGGAAATAATTAGAACATGAAGTAAATAATTACCTGCTGGCAAGAAATTTACTGCGCCATACTTCGCATTGACCTGCAAGCCACTCGGTTTGCTCTTGGTGAGTTGAGAGTCGCTGTGCAGAGTTGAGCAATGCACGAGCCAACTGCAGCTTGTCTTCAGTTAGCAAATGAACTCTTGTCTCTATATCTTCACCAACTGCAGCAACTAACAAAGTCTTCAACTCAGCATTCACCTACAACATTTAAATGGTTCACCAAAGAACACTCACACTACTTTAGTATAAACATACTAAGTACATCCCAAACGTAACAAGATCAATAACATGATCTCTCTCACCTCCTCCACAGGTTTGCTGAATACAATTCTTTACATTAATTCTGGAGGTGTACCAAATCCTGGCTAATTAGTGATAATATAGGATTTTCATATCTCTCTGGGAGTCATTAGCAATTGAAATTACTGTCAATTGTCACCGCTGCACCAGAAATATTTGCTAAATTACGTATGTTTTTATTTCTTGCTCATTCAACAACGGCAGCCATGTTTCCCAGGCGCATGAGGTCTCTTCAACTGTTACTCAGGTGCACACATTGATGTCACATCACTGTTGCCAACATGTAGGATACAAAATAAAACACACATAACATTGTAATTACATGAAAAAGCATTAATTGGGAAATGCCGCTACCCCAAAAGATCATTTTCAAGTACCGTACTGTTATTTTGTGAATTAATTCTAATTTACTGATGATTTTTTTAGAAGTAATTTTTGATTATTATTAAATTAAATGTTTCTCAGGTAATTTGAATATTTATCCCAATTACTTTTTCCATCACTGTCCATTAACACGTTTAACTCCTACGTGCAGTCATCAGCACATAGTTCCTTGCAAAACTCACAGTTATTCAGGTGCTGCTTCATTTAACAACATACCTGTAAATCCCTGAACTGCTGTAGGCTACACCTTGTGGTGTAGTGGTTAGCATTGTTGGCTGCCATCCCAGAAGCCCATATTCAATTCCCAGTTCTATCAAGAAAGGTTTAAGGCACTGAAACTGTATCATTGATATGCAAGTCCACCCAAGTGATGTTAATTATGGAAACTTGCACCGGGCCAGTGGACGACACGAGTTAACCATCAGGAAGGAGAAAAAAAGGCCTTTGTTCCCCCACTTCTGATTCTGCCTCTGGTTGCTGGCACTGTTCAGTAATGTGTGCATGACAACTGCCATTCTCCTTGCTATAAATGAAAGTGTGTATCATGTTGGGGAGTTGAGCTTTGATGCATCGACCTTGGTGACAATTCACACAGCAATTCCTGTAAGATGTGTTAAGCCAGTGGGATGTCTTGGAACAGCCTCTGTATTCGCAAGATGTCAGTCCATGTGATTTTGATTTAATTCTTGAAGTAAAGAACCAAGAATAAATTGTACACAGTGAACATAACACTTTTAATACAAAGCACAACCTATGGAAGAGAGGGGAGATCATGTGATTGATCTTGTTATGTTTGGTATGTATGTTTACAAAGTGAGTATTTATATGATCAATTCAGATAAGAGAATAGATTAAATTGGCTACATTGCTCCAGTGTCATATAGATTCCTCAATCTGTGGGAAAGGGAAAATTAGTCCTGGAATAATTCCATTATACAAAATATAGGACTCGAGAGTAGTTATCTCATGCTGGAGTCAGCCAGCGCCATGCGAGTCTTAACAGTACCAACTGGAGTAGGTAGTTGCTAAACGAGATGTGATACACAGCGAGCACCACACGAGTGTCTGTTCAGTTGTTTGCATGATCCACATATACTGGACACAGTTGCATAAAATTCAGGGTATGTGTGAACAATTATCAGTGTGGTAAGTAAGCCAATTAGTCTATTGCAATGTCCTCCAAAAAGTTCACACTTGAACAAAGAACTTATGACACAAACATAAAAACATATTCACGTTGAAGTGTGTGTAGGCAATTTTGGGCAAAAATCCCTGGTGCTCTAACACCAGATGAAGAAATTGCCGAAGACATTTTGTTGATAAACTAAGGATGACTGAATATTAATTCTGGGGGATACCAAATCCTGACTTTTGTACTTCTACCTGGCAAATTATTGAAAATATATGATTTTCATACCTTTCTGGGATTCATTAGGAATTTAAATTACTGTCAATTATCACTGCTGCACCAGTATTATTTGTTATATTACGTAAAATGTTTTTATTTTTTGCACATTCAATGACGACAGCCATGTTTCCGAGGCGCATAAGGTATTTTCAACTGTTACTCAGACGCACACATTGACGTCAGTTCACTGTTGCCAACATGTGGGATACAAAAGACACCACACGACACACGTAATATTGTAATTATGTTAAAAGGCATTAATTGGCAAAACCATTGGACTGGATCAAGATTATTGATGCATGACCACCCCTACCCACTGTGTGTGACAAAACCACGGGTGTATATGAATTGGTCGGTGGAGAAAGGAACTAAGTCCAAATACTCGAATTTTTCAGGAGAAGGAAAAAATTATTTTCTCACCAAATTACAACAGTTGTGTTCTCCTAATTTTGTTAATGGCAACTAGCATTGTTTTGTAATATCGTAAACAGTTTTGAATTAAAATATAGTGCAACACATTTGAAAAATAATGTTTTGCAAAAATGGACTTAATTTCTTTCTCCACTCGCTGGCAGCTTTCAAGCAAGAATTCAGTTTATTTATGTTTCAATACTACGGACAAATGTGAGTAAGTGACTATTAGTTTCAACATGAGTTGTATTAACTAGGCCGAATTCCGATATAATGGCACAAAAAAGACAGCATAAGAACACTACGAGTTCCTTTTCACAGGTCACTATCGTAAGACTTATCACTGAAAATGTCTTATTTTTATTTTTCTGGCCCGAAATACAGTAGTTACTAACACCTTCTTTTAGAATATTAATAATCCTCCACTAATCAAACTGAGATAAGACTGAAGGAGGAATGAAAATCCAACATATTAAAGTTTCATTTCAGCCATGGCCTTGCCCACCACAATACATATAAGCTTACGTGAAAAAATGAAAAAGCAATAAAATGGACTTAGTTCCCTTCTCCACTGACTAATTCATATATATTAGCTAACGCGGCAATTATTGGCCTAGGCAAAAACCATTGTCTGGATGAAAATAATTGACGCGTTTTTTTGGGTAATTTCAGTCTTAGCAGATGGGATGATTTATCAGATATTAATTTAAAAAAAAAAAAAAAAAAAAACTGGTGAACTTGAGCGTCTTGAGGGTGATTTGTTATAAGGAGGTGATCTGAATGGAACTTGGCGCTTTTTGGTTTTACGATACTGGCTATACAGTAGTACCGTATGCGTGGGGTTGGCTATACTTTTATTATGAAGAATAAGATTTTTCAATTTTCCGCCTATTCAATACTTTAATTTGTTACAACATTTCAGGGGTACATGTTTCAAGTCCGGTTTCTTTTGGACCCTTCTTCAGCCCACAAACTTATATATAGAGCCCATCTAAACACAAAAAATTGACAAATCTTATTCTTCATAATAACTATCAATACGGAACCTGAAATGAATAATATTTCTAATATACTTTTATTGTCCATAAATCACGCATATAATGATGGACTCCGCTGGTATTTTATCTGTATAAGTCGTGATCTAAAAAGGGAATGGTGGGTGGGTAATAGTCAGCGGAGGAGTAAATGTCTATGTATTATGACATCATCTCCAGATTTTTCCCCGACCATTAGCATAGGTATTCTGGTTAATTTCAGTAGTTTAAGAATGTTTTCCCTCAGGATTTGGTCTACTCCACTATAGGCTACATTTGTTCAAATCCTGAGGAAAAAACTTCTTAAACTACTCAAATTAGCCAAAAAAAGCTTGTGGTAACTTACTGCTCAGGAAAGAATCTGGAGATGGTAGTAGAGCAATACATAGATGTTTACTCCTCCGCTGACTATCCACCATCCACCATCCCCTTTTTAGATCACGACTTATATAGATAAAATTCCAGCAGAGTCCACCATTATACCTCCCAGAATATGAAACAAGGTATGAAAATCATATATTATCCATGTGGAAGTGTAAAAGCCAGGCTCTGATCTCCTCCAGAATTAATAAATATCTTTGAATGCCACAAAATTTTAACTTGATTTTGCCATAAATGTACGTTTTCTTCATATTCTGTTCAAAAAAGTTCCATTAACAACGGCATTTGCCTAGATGTCCGCAGTCATTCTGTTCTCTGGAGCCTCCAGAGTATGTGGATTGTTTCTGTATAAATTTTGTTTGAGGTTCCCCCACGGCGCTGAAACTTGTGAACATGTTTACTGTACGACTTCTTGAGAAGATAAGTTTCCACTAAAAAAATTCAATGTTTTGTTCTATACCTAACAATGTTCACAAAGATATGGAAGCAAAGCTGAATTATTTAAGGACTGAAGCATCTGAGGTGGGATTGAAGATCAATGGAAGGAAAACCAAGGAGATGCACCATAATAACCGAAATAAGGCACCATTATTTCTAGAGAATGAGAAGATCGATTATGTCAAACAGTTTTGCTACTTGGGAAATATGTCACCACTCAGGGAGGTATTATGGAGGATATAGGAAATAGAACAAATAAGGCTAAAGGAGCATTCGCAATGTTGAGACTAATTTGGAAAGTAAGGGAACTTGTATATTGAGATGTGTCGTAGGAAATGGAAATGGATTGGGCATACATTACGAGATGGAGACAATATAGCAAGACAAGCCCTGGAATGGAATCCGCAAGGTAGTAGGCGAAGAGGCAGACCAAGGAACACCTGGAGGAGGAGTGTAATAACAGAAGGAATGGAGAAAGGAGAGAAGACCTGGAACGAGAGTAGGAGGATGGCGCAGAACAGAGTATGATGGCGGAAATTCATCGATGCCCTATGCTCCACTTAGGAGATGAAGGAAATAAATAACAATGTTCACAGGATACGAGATAGGCTCCAGTACTTCATCACAAGTCTTAACTCTCTCAACTAAGGTATCTTGCCAGCTCCGTATGTAATCAATGGTATGATAACATCCGGTGCTTCCCGACCCGCTGTTGTATAATCGGTAGCTGCTAACCACCTCACCAAAACTTATCGCTCTCCGCCAGTCACACGGCCCCGGTGAGGTTCCGTTCTTTAGAGAAGGACCTTACTGTAGAACCTCAGGTACTGTATTAATCAAGTATTCACTGTGCTCCAAAACCTATTGTTCTGTGAAGCAACATGACTACATAAATGAAGGGGAAAATTATTACCGTAAATGTTGATAGAAAAATTGGAAAATCGCTGAAAAAGAATGGTAATTTTATCGGACGATGTAATTGCAGATGGACACCGCTTTTAACATCACTTATAAACACATTTAACTTATTTAAATAGTAGGCTACTATCTTCGACATTTCCCATTCCATCTCCTCGGAGTTCTTCCTGTTGACAGTAGGGGTTGTTTCATTAATTCTGGAGTTTACCAGAACCGGAACCAAACCAAAACGTGGTAGATTATTGAACATAGGCCTATGTCACCTTTCTGGGAGTCATTAGGAATTGAAAATACTGTCAAATATCACTGCTGCACATAAAAAATTCTGTCAAATATCACTAATATTGCTTAAATGAAGGTTTTTATTTGTAACTAGCTCAACGACGGCAGATGTTTGTGGCCGACACATTGACTTCATATTGCATTGCCAACATGTCCGATACAAAATACACCACAAGACACACGTAACTTTGTAATGATGTGTAAAAAGAAATATTTACAAAACCATTGGCCTGGATAAAGATTATTGATTCGTGACTACCCCTACTGTGCGTGTCAAAAACCAGGGGTGTTTATATTAGTTATCCACGTGCCGCGCTACCTAATAATTATTGGTCTAGACGAAAACCATTGGCCTGACTGATGCGATATAACCTAGTACCAAATGCGAGGGTTGGCAATACTGTACATGAAGCTAAAAATGGCAGAGTCAGATGGGATTTCATCTATATAAGTCGTGATCCTATTTGGGATGGCTGGGTGGGTTACAGACAGCGGAAGAGTAAACTTCTATTACTATATCATCTCCAGATACCATTACTACAGGTATTTTGGCTAATTTCAGTAGTTTAAGAATTTTTTACTTCGGTTCAGGTAAACTCCACTCTCACCGTTGTTTCATTGCAACTGCAACAAGAGAATAATACGTCTAACATTGAGAGCATACCATTCGGTAGAATGCTCAGAAGTTTATGGAACACCAATACCTACATATTATGGGTAGTATGTTCATGAGTAGCCACTACCAATCGCACTGTACGTATACAAGATTTTACCTACTGGATCCAGATTGTGTGTGCCAGATTGTTGTGGAACTATTTGGAAATCCTATGGAATGATATTCAGGCAGTCAAATACGGTACCTGACAAGTTCTGCTCAGCAGAATGACTTGATAGATTACTACTAAGTTATAACTTAACCATCGTAAATATTCCATAAATATCTTAAAACTTTTCCCTCACAGTGACCCGTAAACTAAAAGTTCTTTAAACAACTTATAGCCTACCTGTGCCTGAAATTTAAGCTGACTCTCCAACTGACCATTTTCTTCTCTTAATGTCTTCAATTCTTCTTCCATAGTCTTTCTTTCGCATTCCCATTCTTGATTCATTTCAATGGACCTATTTTTATCATCATCACTCTTAGGTTCCCCACATGAATCATTATTCTCTGTCATTTTGGGAACTTCGGGAAGCACAACTTTGAAGTCTGTGCTCTTTCTTGAAATCTTACGCTCACCATTTTTTCCTTTCTTTTCATATGGAATGATCGGTTTTACAGCAGCTTTGTATGGTTCATAGGGAACAAATTTAGGTTCTTTAGCTTTCAAATTTCCTAACAAAATTGTATCTTTTTTTGTTTGGGTAAAATGTTTAGGAACTAAATTCACAATCTTGCCTGTAATAACTGGTGGAGTTGATGAATATTGTTTAAGGTCAGAAGGGCGATAAATTAGTTTATTTCCGAGACTATTTTTTTCTCTCTTGTGACCCACTGTTTCACTGCCAAAATGTGTGATGTTTACTTTCTCTTTAAGTGAGTTCTTTTTCAAGTGACTTGCTGCTATTTCAACAACAGAATCTTCGACATTTTCCATTCCATCTCCTTGAGTTCTTCCTGGTGATGGTAGGGGTTGTTTAATTGCAACTGCAACAAGAGAAGAATACCGTACATCACCCCATCTAGCATTATTAGAAAATAGGTTATATTATAAAATACGTGTACTAGGGCTAACCATCGCAGCATAATCACATTTGCTGAACTACCCATTTAAATGACACTCACCTTCCATACTAGGTTTCAGTTCCATGTCCGGTACACTAAAATGTTATTAGTATTAATTTAATTTATAGTGGGTGTCACCCAGATGAAATATCCAGTCAGCTGTTAACCCCTGACCATAGTCTACGTCAAAGAATACACGTCACAATATTTACATCACCATCACTTGCCATTAATGCGATGTACTGTTATCATTAGCATTAGATTTGTCTTCTTCTTTTTCCTCTAATGTTGAGAGCCGAGAGAGAGGAAAACACCAATGTCACCAACTGATTTCTGTTTCTGTTGTAAACGTCCATGGTGATGAATTCTAAACTTGTAAATGTAATATAAAAGAAATCTCGTCGACCATCGCTTTTGTTGTTCGACATGTCACATGGCAGAAAGACATGTTCTGCTTATGGTCATGTGTGCTTGTGTTTATTAGCAGATTTTGATACTCATGAGCTTTATTGTTTCATTCCGTTGCAGTATTCTTAATTCAATATATCTTTTAGCTAGATTATTAGAATAGTCCGGTGAAGTACTCTGAGAGCCCAACTTAACCTATAAGAATGGGACAGGCTTTTTTTAAATTTATTTGACCCTGGAATACTAACATAATTGAATTAATGCCTAATACTAATAATACATTAAATTTACGTATGGTACATTACGAACTTTGGGCTAAGGCACCAATTAGTTAAATGGTTGAAATTAATATATATTTCGTATGTAACACTATTTACATACACTGAATCCTCTGTGAGTGTGGTCTTTGAGGTTTAATATGCTAAGTTCTTAACCCTGCGTAAGTGTGGCGAAATATTGAACATGATTCGTGTGGCCGGTCTCTAAGACCGGGTATTTTATTTTGTTTATTTATTAAATTGTGAATTGTAAGAATGGATCAGATTTCACACAAAATGTATTTATTCAAACTCACAGATGGAAAACAGACTTGCAAGTAAAATCAGACCCATAGAGATAACATAAACAAAGGAAAAAATCAGAAAAGGAAATCCCAAGTAAAATCAAATTATTTAAATAGCAAGAACGACAAAAAAATAATTTGATACAAATATATCATACATATAGTTGTGTCAGTTTTGGAAATGTGGCACATAATAAATCTCGTCTAAGCCTGTGGCTTATGAAGTAAGGTCGCCCGTAAACATTCACAGTCTTTGCATAATACTTCTATGTGCCCTAGGCACATGAACTTATTGCACTATCTACAATACTATTTTGTTTTTCTGTTCTGCTTCCAAGTACACGTTTGACATCGTCCAAAGAGACGTACAGGCCAATCATCTTGTACCCTTTCAAGCTTGCAGACGACAGCAATCCTCTCACGCAGAAGGTGGCTTTGTAAAATGCTCATTCCCAACCCTGTGATAAATTTTCGCCGTACTATATTCTGAGTTGGTGCGTTGTGACTTATAATAACTTGACTGTTTGTGCCAGCAATGTTTATGAGAGAATAAAATACCACAATGATAGGCCAAGGTCTTGTATTTCTGGCCCAGCATAATTTGCAGAGAGCTGGTCTACGACATCGACACCGCCTTTAGTTTTATTGTAGTCCAAAATCATATCTGATTTCTCTGTTTCTTCATCGACGAAGTCATCATCGTGCATCGATAAAATTAGTAACACATTCTTTCGTTTGTTAGGAATATATGACAGACGAGTACAATCTTCATGAAATTTAAACACAAATAGTGCTAAATGTTCCGGCATAACTCAACAAAATGACAGTGTTTCGCCCCGGTGTGCAATTGGGCTCTTCAGTTGGTTAAAGCACACCTCACCAAGACACTGTCTAGTACATTTAGCACTATTTGTGTTTAAATATATAGTGGCTCAACGGACAATACATATTTTTCTTTTGAAAATTGTATCTTCATGAAATCCAAAGATGTTGGATGGGGTAGGCCTGGACTGTCCTTGAGTGAATCGAGGTGGAAGCTGGCGCTTGATTTTTCAAATGGTTCCTAGCAGCATGAGTTTGTACTGACTGGTCAAGATTTCACAGAGCTCAACGCTGGTGAACCAGTTGTCCGCTGTAACGTTTCATTCTCGTCCCGGAAATGGCTGTATTAGTCTCTCCATTGCATTCTTCGGGCTGTTACAGCATACTGTGATCCTTCTGGCTGTTTTCCAACGTAGACTTCCATTTTTTAAGTATAAAATACCTTTGCATCACAAGGCATATATACCTTGATGCCGTACTTGTTAGGTTTCGAAGGTCTGTACTTCCGGAAATCAGCCTTTCCCTTGAAACCTAATAGCATTTCATCAATTGTAACAAACTGACTCAAGCTGAAATATTGTACACACATGTGAACAAATTCGAACAGATCACGAATTGGAGCCAATCTATCTGACAGTAGCCTCTGCTGCCTGGTCTCAATATTGTCAAAACGTATATGGCTAAGTAGGAAAGAGAAACATTGCTAAGACATAACTAGCCGAAAGATTTCTGGGAAGTTTCCATCTGTAAAGAACAGTTCTTCTAAATTTAACCTATTGGACTTCTTTACTCCACTCAAAATTAGAAGGCCCAAGAGAGCTTCCATGTCATTACAGTCGACCTCACAAACGTGATATTCTTGATTATATTTTCTTTTGCGTGAGTGATAATATGTTAGTTTGTAAATTTTACAATAATTTCCATTATCTCTCGATCAAAGAAATGTCTCCAAACCTCGAGAGGATAGGTCTTTCCTCTAACTGATCCTCTGACACCTGGAAGGTGCGTTATAATATTCTTCTGACTATTTCTAATATTTTTGGGAGGGGGATAAATTTTCCGCTTCGTGTAATCCCTACCATAATAAAAGTAAAGAGTCTTCACATCCGTGATAATAATGACGTCGCAAGGATTCTGCATCCTCATCAGGATTCAAATCTCGTTCACTTTCCGAATTCTCTTCTCGAACTTCCAGCACGTCCTCTTCGTCATCTTCCGAAGAATCATCATGTTTTCGGTTCAGAATCAGTGGAAACAGTTTCAAGTAGCCTTTGCAATCGTTTTTGTTCTCTTTCATAGCCCATTTTACCTAAAATACAGTAAAATATAAGCTTGAACAAATAGTTCGATAACTCTTCAATATGAAAGCAAAAATCATCTCAAGAAATAAGCCATAATAAAAATATACTAATTACCTCATAGGTACACTGAACGTAACGCAAAAAAGTGTTGCTGGTCTCAGGAACCATGTCGTAGTGAGTTGTCACAATGGTCAATTTCCCATGACTGGCAATATTAGTTGCACGTGCAGGGTCGCAACAGAGGAAGGTACAACAAAGTACAGCTTCTTAGCCTCAACAGTCGGAAATTTAAATAGCATTGTTGTGAGGCCCGGAACAAGAGACCGTGCCACACTTATGCAGGGTTAAATACAAGAAATACAGAAGTCGTTTACTTTGACGTAAATAGCAGTATGTAATCTCTCCAGCCCTATCTCTGGTTTTTATGAGGTTGTTTTTATAATCCCTCTGAAGTGATGTCACATATATACATGAAATTCCCTACCTCTTTGTTATTGTCATGGAGAAACCAATATGTTGTTAAATTCAAGGATAATTTCAAGGCAATTCCTTGCCCCATGATTATGCTTCTAGAACTGATGGTCATTAATAACAAAAGCATTGACATCACCATAGACCAGCAGAAGCACTGCTGGAACAGATATAGAGGGAATTCTAAGCAGTTAAATTATTCATACATGTAAATTTTACATATGATAGTATTGTATGCTTAATCACTTATTTACATAGGTCCCAATGAGCCAGAGCTCAAGTACTGGGAGCAGCAGAAATAACTCTCGAATTTCAAACATAAATAACACAGCAACGCAACACGAAATTTACAAATTTATTGCGCAGTTTAAAAGAGGAATGTTTGCCATTTATGATATCTAGCACCCTTATTGGCCACAGCGCTTAAGCAGGTATTATTGTCGATGTGCGTGTGGCCTTGGAGAACACGTGCATCGCCTCGTCTCATCAGTCGCTAGCATAGCGTGTTTGAAAGGAACTGGTTCGAGTGTTAAAGCGAATCCATGTGGTAGGCCTCGTGGCATCAGAGAACATCCATGCAGTGAGGCATTCCCTCCTCAACGTAAGCACGCACGTGCTATGCGACTCTCAGATCGCACAGTACGGAGACTTTTACACACCGCTATGAAGTTCCGTATAAAATGGTGGGTGTGCAGGAACTCTGTGAATGTGATTGGGCCAACCGCAGAGCGTGTTGTGAGACTATCCTGGAAGCTGTGTCAACTGACTCCAGGCTACTGGAAAGTGATGAAGCGCACTTTCATTTGTCGGGCTACGTTAGTAAACAAAATTTTCGGTACTGGTCCGCAACCAATCCTAGGCAGAACCTCCACAGCGAACGTGTGACTGTTTGGTGCGCTGTCCTTGATTTTAGAATTGTAGACCCTTAACCATTCTGAAGAGAAGGTCAAAACTGTGACAGTAACATCTGCACGTTAAGTACGACTTATGGAATCCTCCTGTGTTGTTTCAAAAAGATGGTGCCACTGCACCTGTGTGCACACTGCCGCAAAGGTTTCTGAATTAGAAAAACCATTTGGTAGTAGGTAGCATACGAGCAGTTTCAATAAATGATTGTCGGCCAGCGAATCGCTTCAGGAGAGTCCTGTAAGCGTTCATATACAATTCCGCCAATTGCGATGAAACTTTGGTGAGTTGTTGTGCACACTCCCACCAATTTTTCTGAAAAAGTAAATCCATTTTACATTAGATGGCACACGAGTAGTTTCAACAAATGCTCACATGGTCAGCTGTATGTGGCGTGCTCATGCGTCGGGAAACCTTCGGATTTATTTATATATGCACCAGACAGAAAAACAAAGAATATTGTTTATCCGACGGCACTCCAGTAAACGTAATTGCAATTCAAACACTTATTCTTATTCTTTCTTGGACTGGCTGTGTGGCTCAGCGGTAATGTTCTCGCCTGCTGCGATCAAATGCTGGTACAGCCAGTTGGCATTTGAGGGTGCGCAAATGTGAGGGGGCCATGTGGGTAGATTTACTGGCACGATAAAGACTTCAGGCCAAAATTCCATCACCCCGGCATCTCTAAAAGCCGCAGTAGTTAAAAGAGACGTAAAACCAATAATATTATTATCTTCCATTCTTTCTATCTGTCTTCGATTGGCATCGCAATGCATGCCGGGTATAGGCTAGCCAGTATAATATAAAAATAATTTTGTGAAAATTACATATTTCTAAATAGTTGGTATTTGTATATTCCTGTAAATTAGTCTAAAATATTTTTCTTTAAAAACATCTTGATATGGTCTATGAGATGAATAAAGGCTCTTTGCAGAATGGTTGGAATATGTACTGTATTTATCTTCTTGCTCCAATGGAAATTTTGAAGTGATATGGAAATGTTTACGGTCCTTGATACTATTATCTATGAACAACCTCAACCTCACAAAGATACTCAAACATCCTGTAAGAAAATTACCTCTAGCTCTCAGTCATCCATACAGTCCCAAATGTTCAAGAAACATTAACATTATTTACAGAAAATTAAAAACTATCTACAGTAAACAGAAACCTGGAGACACATAAAATGTGTACAAAAGGGAAAACATATACAGTAAATGAAAAGCTAGAAAAAAGTACTTCCAGAAATGTGAAAAATTATATATACGGAAGTGACATTCGAGGATCTAAAAACAAAAGATTGCATTACTTCACTCGCTCGTACATTCAATCGAAAAATCAATCAACTATTCATTCTTCCTCATATTCAATCAATATAACAACAAACCAATCAAACTTCTCATATCAGTTGACGGAGAGCCAAAGTGAATATTAGCAGTCCTGTTACTCTTGATCAAACTGTATGTTGACTGCAAGGGGATGAGACAAGAATTTTTGTGAACATTAATTCTCAATCTGACCCTATCAAACTTCTACTTCTGTTTTTGAAAATCTCACATGCATTGACCGGGAATCGAACCCGGTCCTCCTTGGTGAGAGGCAAACGGCTTGATTGCTGCACCTCCATGCCCTCGGTATAATTTTAAGGTGGTCTGTCTAATATCACAGCAAGATGGGGTGCACAAGGACCTTTCTGCATATTGTGCTTGCATTAAATGATGGTGTAGGCCTATTTGTTCTAATTTAAGTTAATGGCATTCCCCACTTCGTGGCATTCTTTTTCTTCTTCTACTTCTTCGCCTTTTGAGACACATAGGATCACTTTAACCAACCATTCGTTCGTCGACTTGTAGGAACTGTACGAACCTTGCGGTCCTCCCAGTACTTCTTCATGCGTATTGATCGTCTTGCCTTTTCTTGGGCGGAAAATATTCTTGTTGGAATTTTCTTTCTTTGTGAGTGGACAATGAAAAGTCATATTTTTCTTCGTGGCATTCAATATGAGTATCTAAAATCAAGGCTTCAGGTGCATTGAGGTGGCTGGTAAGGCCTATTATACTCCTCCAGAGCAATGAAGAATGTATTATTATTAAAAATAATTCATATTCTGCCTTCTGTGTACGTATTGAGACTATAGATCCAGATGACTTGGCTGTGCCAAGACATATAATATGGTCTGAGGGCTGAGACTAGATAAACTCAATCTCATGATGCAGAACTGAGAAGAGATGGGTTCAGTTTCCATCTTAGCCAACCTAGAAACTTTTTCCCACCTCTACCACAGGTAAATGCTGGTGTGGTTCCTAAATTAAGGCCATGGCCACCTCCTTCCAAACCCTAGCCTCCAATACAAATTCACTTACAGCCTCACAATGACACAGGTTGTCAGACAGATTACACACCAACTACATGGGGTTACATGATCACAATGTCGCAAGGCCCCTTAATGAATGAACAATATTATTAAGAGTGGTATGTTAACTTAATATTTTTCTCTCACAGGTTTGCAATGCAAGTGGCTCTACCATTCAATGACAGTTCTCTACTGGGAAAATGACTTCATGAAATTCAATGTTGCTCTTTTTATGAAAATGTTATGTGGATTTTATTTCTTAAAAAAAATAGAAAAGAAGTATATATACTATGTGTAATACAGCATATTCACTTATTTTTGTCCCGATATCATTCCTTCAGAATTCCTTATGCACATCCTGATTCCTTCCAGTATCATATTTCATTCAACAGTAGTTAATTATTTTATGCTGTATAGTGGTTCACGGTGTAGTCACGTCCTAGTTCGTGAACCATGGGCAACAGCTGAGTAGTCTTGTAAGGGGTCCTGACAGTCTGGATACCAGTTACTATGGAATGAGTGGGCATCTTGGACATATTCTGAGTCATTGCCCTCCTTGTGCTTAGGTGGCTAGACTACCCAACTCCCTTGTTTATTCCCTGAGGTGAAACTTGTGAGGCCCTGTGTAAGTAAGGCTAGCAACCTGCTTCACGTGCACTTCTTAAACCTGCTAAAAATGTCTTGAGAATGCCTCGGACCTAAGGGAGTGATCAGGGACTCCTTGGAAACGAACGAGCAATAGATCGGGTATTCGATGAGGTGCTATTAATATCGACGGGGCTTATGGAAGGAAGAAAGTAAAGCTAGCTGAGTCAGCAATTAGGAAGGGATTGGATATTCTAGGGATTAGTAAAGTTCAGATAAAGAGAGCTAGAGAGGAGGAAGTAGGAGATTACAAGGTGTACCTGTCAGGTGTAAAACGAGACAGGGCAAAGTAGGGAGTAGGGTTGTATGTCGAGAGAACCTTAGAGCGTAACATAGTTTTTGTGAGGTATGTAAATGAACAATTAACTTGGATAGATTTGGAAAAGACAGGATTGTTTCAGTATACGCTCCAAATGAAGGGGCTGAATATGACGAAGTAGTCAGATTTTATGAGGCTCTGAGTGATATGGTAGTGAGAGTTGAACAATAAAGATAGTGTTGTACTGATGGGAGATTTCAATGCTAGAATAGAAAATAGGACCGAGGGGTATGAGCAGGTAATGGGTAAGTGGGATGATGATAGAGAAGCGAACACCAATGGAGAATATTTACTAGACTTATGTGCTAACATGGGGTTAGCTGTTGCGAACTCATTCACGAAGCACAAGGAGATTCACAGATACCAAGTCGATAATACACTATATCATTACTGACTTTCAATTTATAATGTAATGAGAGCAGCCAATGGCCAAAATATACATAATCAGTTAGTACAAAGTCGTAAAAGAAATCTTCAGCACTACTGCTTTTCAATACAAAGTTCTCAGTCTTTTGTGCAAAACACTCTTAGGGATTCTCCTCGTTTATGACACTTCATGACGTGATATCTTTCACATTTTTCATTGCACTTATCACATTCGCAGTCCTTGGCAGGGTTTTGGTAAGTCTTCTTTCGACATTGTAATGCAAACCATGGAGCCTGGTGGGCATGTGTCGCAACTCATAGTTTGCCCTACTCCAGCCTCTTGACGTCATGACAACTGACTTTCAATTTAGGAAATTGTTAAGGAATTGCAGGGTATTTTTTACTGAAACAGACCACAAACTGATATGGTGTGATCTATTTGCAGATGGATTATAGTTGGAAATCTTCGGGATAAGGAACTTGGCAGAAATATATTGATATGAAATATTCCAAAGAGTAGAGGGTAAAGAATTACAACACAATGAAAACGAGAGGTCAGAGAACAAGGATGTCTTGGGAAAATTGGGTAGAGACAGAAAAAAGCACACATCCTGGTGAAATGGCATAGTGAATTTGGCTTGTAAATGTCAAAGAATGCTTAAAAAAATGGCTCCAAACTAGGAATCCAGCAGACAGCTTTATGCAATAGAAAGGAACAGACCAAACAAATAATAGTACAGCTAAAAGGAAATGAGGGGGGAAATTCTAGGCCAAGTGGCAGGAAAGCTTTTTTGGAGTGTTATAAAGAATCTTAGAAATGGAAGGAAAAGAGAAGTGAAAAGTGTCGGGATAATTCAGGGGAACACTTCGTAAATACTAAGGTAGCATTGGGAGGAGGGCAACAGTACTTTGAAAATTTGCTAAATGTAAATGTGGCAGATTTTGAGATTATGCAGGAGGAGAATAAGAACAGCATTCACGGTTGTGGAATTAGGGAGGGTGGTTACAAAGCGGCAGGGATCTGCAAAATTCAGCCAGAAATGGCAAAGTATAGTGGGAAAGCAGGGATGAAATGGTTGCATAGGATAATAGAATTGGCATGGGAATTAGGAAAGGTACCCTCTGACTGGACAAAATCAGAAATCAACCCAATTTAAAGCAAGGTAACAGGAAAGATTGCAACCATTATAGAGGCATTTCTTTGATAAGTGTCCTGAGCAAAGTGTACACAGGTATTGTAGAAAGGAGAGAGTAAGATGGATGAAAACCAGTGTGGCTTTAGACCACAACGAGGATGTCAAGATCAGTTTTTTAATATGTGCCAAGTTATTGAGAAATGCTATGAGAGGAATAGACGTTTGTGTTTTGTAGATCTAGAGAAGATGCTGAGCATCCTGAGGGATTATGGTATCGAGGGAGGGCTGCTACAGGCAATCAAAAGTATTTATATTGATAATCAGGATGCAGTGAGAGTTTATGGTAGGATTAGTTATTGATTTGAAGTTATTACAGGAGTGAGGCAAGGCTGTAACCTCTCACCTCTACTGTTTATTATGGACCATTTGCTGAAGGGCGTTAACTGACTGGGCGGGACTCAATTAGGTGGAAACCAGGTAAGTAGTCTGGCTTATGCTGAAATGTAGGGAAAATGGCATGGAAATCAGCATTTCAAAAACAGGTTACGTCTGTAGGGAAGAAATGCAAAAAATAGAATGAAAAATGAAAATCCACAGCCTGCTTCCAGTCTCCGACCGGGTCAGGAATGGAATGAATGAAGCCCCCATCTAGCGGCGAGGATATGAACTGTGCCGCCTGCCGAGGCCTGACGCACTCCTCTGGGGCAATGATTAAATGAATGACAGAGCAAAAAATAGAATGCTAGATAGGAATTAAATTGAAGTAGGTAGACCATTTTAAGTACTTGGACTGTATATTCTCTCAGGAAGATAGTATGGTGAAAGAAATTGAGTTGAGATGCAGAAAAGCCAATGCAGTGAGTTCTTGGTTGCCATCCACAGTATTCTGCAAGAAAGAAGTTAGTAGAGCAATGAAACTATCCCTATATCGCTCAGTATTTAGACCGACCTTGCTGGATGGAAGTGACAGCTCATGCATAAGCTAGAGGTAACTGATATGAGGGTAGCACGAATGATTGCTAGGACAAATGTGAGCATTGGCAGGAAGGTACTCATAATTAAGAGATAAAGACTAAGCTAGAAATGGACACGCTAAATGAAGCTGTTCGTATGAGCCGACTCAGATGGTGGGGTCATATGAAGAGAAGGGGGAGAGGATAGATTACCTAAGAGGTTAATGAGTTCAGCTGTTGAGGGTAAGAGAGGTAGAGGTAGTAGGTGTGGTTAGATTCAATGTTGAATGGTGTAGAAGCAGAGAATGTCACAGTGTTAACTGCTAATAGGGGATCTTGGAGGTGACATGTCCGCAAACAGAGGCTTGCAGGCTAGACAGGATGCTGAAAGGCAAAACAGTTTCAAATTAATGTGTAGTATTGGCAAGGGCTTTAGTTTGCTGTGTGCTCCTTTCTTGATATGCTGATAATACAGTGTAATAATGTAATCTGTAAGTTTCGTCAATACCTGAGGTGACCTAAACAGTTGTTTACTTGAGGCCATTTATGTTCTCGTACCATTGGATTAAGGGATTGCATATCTTATATCCCTGCCAACGGGCTAGAAGCAATCTCACTACTGCTAACACTGGTGGCAACTAAACCACACTTCTACCTGTCTGGTATTATAATATAACATACTACTGTGGAATAGATGATTGACTTACTTGCAACTAGTGTTCCAAGGCCATGGGTTCATAGCTCGTCTTCAGCTAAGACTTATAAAAGAAAGTCCCATGATATAAAGGAACCTATTTGAACCCGTACAACATTTAAAAGCCTCTTCAATGGCACTTGTCAAAATCCAACCTCCAAACTATAATAAAGAAAAAGTAATTTTCTGTCACATATTACGATTACCAGGGACCAGGATACTCAGACAGCTATTCCAATACTTTTGGAAAAGTAAAACCAAAAATCATTGGTTCAAAGAAGTCCTAGATGATCTAGATCAGGGCCATCCAGTCATTGTGCTCTGAGAGCGTGGCCGCGCTCGGGGAGCACTGGGCAATCAGACTAGCACTCCTCCCCCTACCACCACTACACTGTGGCAGCGAGGAGGCATGAGACAGACGGGCGCTGACTGAATATGTACGTAAAGTCGTGCGACCGACGCCATTTGTGGGATTGTTGACATCATACTGATACTGCTCTTTTGCCACTAAAAAATATACCGCATATACAAATCTAATGGCACTCCGATGTATGGAATGTGCAGGAAACGAACGCAAGTGTTAAGTAAAGAACATTGTGATCTATTCCAAACTAAAATTCGAACATATTAGAGAGGAAAATTCAACAACATTTTACCAATATGAACAAATAGTACAGACCTTGAGTGACTTTTTCTCTGTCGTTTTTACGAGCTTTTAGTTTTGGAGAATACAATCTTCTCCAATTTGGGTACAATATTTCTGGACACAGCTATTCGTAAACATTTGCGCTAGTTTCTATCGCTCAACGTCACACGATGCTTACGTTTGGTAAGCTTAAGAACCGCAAAGAAACTCCCACAAATGTAAGTTGAGCCGAACATTGACAGAACTTAACATGCATATTTATACAAAAGGGGGTATTCTTCTTGCGGAAAGCTGCTGCTTCACCACTCCTTTTTTTTTGGTATGATGTTCATTCATGACCACTGCAAAACTGATTTACTTACACGCTGTTAACAAAGTGCATTGGACTAGACTGATTCAGTGAACACTACCGACTGATGGATCGGCTGCTCACTTCGGCGCGACGGGCAGACCGCTCGCTTAGCCAAGCTCCTCCCACCACGACCGAAACTACCATCCACCAAAGCTCTCGGAGCACTGGCTTAGAGCGCGGCCGGAGCGCTGTGTGGATGGCCCTGATCTAGATGAATTAGGCTTGACATGCAACAAATTGAACACTGGGAAGAGAAGAGGATCCTGAGAAACAAAGACGTGAGACCTAGTCTAAAAACTTCTATACGCAAACAATACACCATAACGGATGAAGAACGGGCTGCCAGGTCAGACAGAATGAAACAGTTCTGGGAGAAGAGGAAGAAGAAGCCAAATTTGTAACTAATATTCCTAAGACTTGACTGTATATAGATTGATTATAGTGCTCCAATCACTCCCTAGGGGTTGCATGACTTTGACGTGGTGGGAGTGCTTGCGTGATCTAATGATCCTTTGCGCTATGCCGGTGGTAGCATAGCTACTGGTAGGACCTTCCTTGCCGGACAGGCCAAGGGTGAAGATCCAGACTAAAAAGCAACCCAGAACCCTCAAGTCCTCAACAGCAACGAAGGCTGAGAAGATGGTCTTCGGTACGGCGGAGCTGACGGAAGAGGCAGCCCAGCTGACCAGGGTTAAGAGGTCAGGACCTCCACTGCCTTGTGAACAGAAGTGGGAACTTCAAAGTCTAAGGGAAGAAACCCTGACAGAAAATCAGTAGGCCTGGATACTTAGAAGGCAGCCCCTTCTCCAGGCTTTGGGTGCTGAAGGCCAATAACCTACAAACCCGAGATTACCCTTATTACAGAAACAGAAATGAATAGAAGCCGGATGGATAAAACGGATTGGACCTTTAGCATGAAATCAGACACAAGAATTGGAATTTGGAACGTACAAACAATGTGGGTGACAGGTAGACAGGCCGAAGTATCTAGGGAGATGAAGTGCTACAGGTTGGACTTACTAGGTTTGAGTGAGATGAGATGGAGTGGGTTCGGGGAGATAAGGACCCAGGAAGGGGACACGTTGTTGTAGGCCTACTCAGGAACAGAAGGAGAACATAGAGAGGGTGTTGTTTTACTGATCACACAAAAGACAAGGAGGAGCTTGATGGAGTGGTATCCAGTCTCAAAAAGGATAATAGTAGCCCGATTTGCATCAAAAGTTAGACCAATCACAGTGGTGCAATGCTATGCAACAACAGAGACAGGAGAAGAAAGAAAAGAGCAATTTTACGGCCAGTTACATCGAACCTTGATAAAAGTGAAGAAAATGGATATACCGGTAGTGGTCGTGATGGGAGACTTGAATGCGAAAGTCGGAAGTGATAATCAAGGAATAGAAAATATAATGGGGAGATATGGTATAGGTACTAGAAATGAGAATGGCGACAAACTTATTGAATTCTGTAGCAACCATAATTTGGTGACAGGAGGTACAATCTTTCCTCATAACAACTGCCATAAAGTGACTTGGTTGTCCCCGAACCATATAACGGAGAACCAGATTGACCATTTCACTATAAGCAAGACATGGCGAACTTCCCTGTTGGACGTGAGGAACAAGAGAGGAGCAGATGTGGGAAGTGACCATCATTTAGTGATAGCTACGCTCCTATTGAAGATAGCAAATATTAGGCACATTCATCAAAAGGGGAGGATAAGGTACAACCTTGATAAATTAAAGAATAAGGAGGTGCAACAACATTTGTCATTAGAGTTGAGAAACCCATTTCAACAGCTGAGAGAGGAAGAAGAAGGAAGAACATAGAGACTACCTATATCAATACATGTGAAAAGGTTTTAGGCAAGAGAGAGAGGAAGGGAGGAATGGGTTACTTCTGAGACATGGGAAACAGTGAACAGCAGGAAGGAATATAAGAATGCAAGGACACAAGAATAGAAAGTACAAGCTAGAACAGATTTCAACCAACTTAACAAAATAGTGAAGAGGAGTTTTCGACTTGATAAAAGAGTATTTATCAATAATTTAGCAACACAAGCAGAGATGGCAGCACAAAACATCGATAGTAGGACCCTATATCACATAACCAAAAAATTAACAGGAAAGTTGGGGCAGATGACCTCGTAGTTCCACCCCTTAAAACAACAATATCTAACTAACAGGAAAGTTCTCTAGTTTTGATAAACCTGTGAAAGCCAAAGATGGGAGATTACTGTCTACACAAAAGGAAGAACTAGAAAGATGGAGAGAACATTTTCTGGAGAAGAGCAGGAATATAGGGCTATGAGCACAGAACCGTCAAGAACAGAGATACAAAGGGCTATAAACAACTAAAGAACAGTAAGGCGGCAGGTATGGACAACATTCCATCGGAAGCCTTGAAAGTAGATATGGACACTACAGTTGAGATTTAGCTCCCATTTTTTTGAGAAGCTCTGGGAAGAAGAGAAGATTCCTACAGACTGGAAGAAAGGACTATTGATCAAGCTTCCGAAGAAAGGAGATTTATTGGAATGTGAAAACTGGAGAGTGATTACTCTCATTTCAATCCCAAGTAAGGTACTCTCGCAAGTAATTCTAGAAAGGATAAAACAGAGAGTTAATTTAAGGCTGAGGAAAGTACAAGCAGGATTTAGAGAAGGCTTTTCTTGTAGAGACCGGATCAATACGCTGCGCATAATTATAGAACAATCAACGGAACTGCAATCGTCACTGTACCTACTATTCGTTATTTCGAAAAGGCGTTTGATAGTATAATGAGAGAGAAGATTTGGCAAGCCATGAAAGAGTTTGGGATTCCAAAGAAAATTATAAAGATTACTCAAGAAATGTATGAGAATTACACCTGTCAAGTTTTACATCAGGGGATGTTGTCGGAGCCCATTCCAGTAAATACAGGAGTTAAACAAGGATGTTTGCTGACTCCAATACTGTTTCTCATGGTGCTGGATCTTATCAAAAAGAAAGCAATGAATTGCCGAAGAGGTATCCAGTGGGGACTAACAGACAGGTTGGAGGATCTGGAGTTCGCAGACGACCTGTGCTTGCTAGCCAGCAGTTACAAAGATATGGAAGCAAAGCTGAATGATTTAAGAACTGAAGCATCTGAGGTGGGATTGAAGATCAATGGAAGGAAAACCAAGGAGTTGCGCCATAATAATCGAAATAAGGTATCATTATTTCTCGGGAATCAAGAGATCGATCAAGTCAAACAGTTTTGCTACCTGGGAAGTATGGTCACCACTGTGGGAGGTACTATGGAGGATATAGGAAATAGAATAAATAAGGATAAAAGAGCATTCGCAATGTTGAGACCAATCTGGACACCTATACCAAACTTTGCATCTTCAATTCAAATGTCAAGTCAATATTGTTAGAAATATGTAACCCAACAGGTGATCTATGGTTTAAATTAAGCACCATGAAGCGCAACGCCATTGGTGGCGGTTCTATTTACGAGAATGTTCTCGTTGATTCATTTGTCTGCTTTTGAATACATACGCCTGTATGTTACCTAGTGGTTCAGTTCGTATTAAATGTTTATCCTGAATATACGCCCAGTCTTCATTCCCCTGCCATATACGGTACTTCTACAAATATTGCTCTATGGGTGTGAAACTTGGAAGACCAACAAACAACTCATTAACAGACTCCAAATATTTGTGAATAGATGCTTGAGGAATATCCTGAGGATATGGTGGCCACAAGTTATCTCCAATGAAGAGCTATGGAGAAGAACACAGCAAACACCCATTTATATTGAGATGCGTCGTAGGAAATGGAAATGGATTGGGCATACATTACGACGAGATGGAGACAACATAGCGAAACAAACCCTGGAATGGAATCCACATGATAGTAGGCGAAGAGGCAGACCAAGTAACACCGGAGGAGGAGTGTAATAACAGAAAAAATGGAGAAAGGAGTGAAGACCTGGAACGAGATTAGGAGGATCGTGCAGAACAGAGTCTGATGGCGGAAATTCATCGATGCCCTATGCTCCACTTAGGAGATAAAGAAAATAAGTCAACTAAATCAGTAGGTCATAGTGCTCCAATGTGGGCATAAAATAAATGAGGAAAAAAAAAAAGTAAACTACTTGCTATCAATAAAATAAACATGATATCTTCACTATGGTTACTAAGAGGTTCCAATGAAAAAAATAACAGAAGGAAGTTGAATATACACATCCAAGGATCACATTATGCCTATTTTTAATTTGTAAAACCTTTCATTGCCATTAAGTCTACATAAAAAAAATGATGATAATCTGTAGAATTATTATTCTTGTATCAGAAGCATACATATTAAACACAGCTATATTATTTTTGCCTGCCACTTCCAATGCTTTTTCTGTTCCTTGATGAAAATCGTCTTCTGTACAGGAGGCTGGATATAGTCGACATTGAAGCCCACTCCTATCTTGATCAGTGTAGTTTACCAAATTATTCTGTGGAATGAAGTGCAAATATAGTACAGTATTGTCACTCATATCCATTTATGTTTTATGGGTCATATACCAAGTCATCATCATCTACCTCGTTATGACAAGAGTACTGTCCGCGCATTATATCTCTGCCGGCGACGTACGTCATCACTTCCAGGAAAGGTCTATCGACTGTACTAGCCTCAGCAAAAACATTTCTAAAATCACTATTGTATTTATAATTATTATTGACATCGCCATGAACAGCTCTCCTTAATACGTACTGGTCAAAGTCGTCGTAACAGTATTACTTCTCGCACGAGTTTTATCAGGAGTTGCAAACAAGTTCGATTCTCCTTCATCAATATCGCCCAACTCTCTCTTTATAAACAGCACTGTTCTTTTAGATACACCTTTTAGATAGCCTGTGCTTGGTTAACAGGAATATTGAAATCACCGCAAGCCGCTTCATTTTCCATGAATTTTAGCACATTAGCCACCATCTCCCTACTTTGGCTGTTCAGTTTCTTGGTTTTTACTTTAGAGATGACAGGTGCCATCTTTAACTTTACTTAAAAATGTAACTTAAAAAAATAACACCAGCTTAACACATTAAATAATAAAAAAAAAGTCAACCCCTGGCACTATCCAGCCCATGACGGGCTAAGGCCGACCAAGCGACCGCTGCCCAGCCATACGGCCTGCAGATATTGGGGTGACGCATGATCAGCGCGTCGGGTCCCCTCGGCCGTTAATCTTGGTATTCGTGATCGGGGCGCTGTCTCACTGTCAGACAGCTACTCAATTGTCCTCATGAGGCTGAGTGCACCCCGTTCCAACCCTCACGTCAGTTTTAAAATCCCTGACGGAGCCGGGGATCGAACCCGGGGCCTCCGGGTGAGAGGCAGGCGCGCTACCCCAACACCACGGGGCCGGCACATTAAATAATGCAAAAAAATAATTCAACGGTACTGCCGAACTACATACACTGACAATAGTCTGGCAAGTACAAGGGCTGTTTTTTAATTAAGGGCCGTTTTTTTATTTAAAATTAACCGAACATTTTATTTTGAGACCACATTTATTTATAGGTTTTGCATACCTTCCTCTATTTTTCTACTTAGTTGCCTTGTTTATTTTGGCACTTGTCATACCTTAAAACTAAGTTCTAAAATCCCTCTGCATAAAAGTTTGCCGCCTGCTCTGACAACCAAGAATTCACACTTGAGGAAAATCCATTGATAGAGTGGTTATCATGAATCTTCGGTCCTCGTGAATTTTCGTGTCAATTGCAGTCAACAAGTCATCTGAGATCACAGACCTGAGCGTTCATCGTCATGAACATTTTCACGGCCACTTTTGAACTCGCGTACCCATTTTCGCACTTTACCTTCCGTTATTGCATTATCACCATGCACCTCACAAAGCTGACGATGAATGTCTGTAGCCGACATGTTTCTTGCACTCAAAAAAGTATCACAGATGGTACCTCACAAGCGGCGGGCGATTCAATAATCTTGAACATTGTAAAGATGCACAGCAGCGTACAGGTTAGCTACACAGTTGCAACTGACGCCTGCTTGTTCGCCAAGGATGCCGGGAGGATGCGTGCACGCTTGTTGCGGAGTGCATACTGACTACGGGCTTTGAAAAAAAAACGGCCCTTACTTAGTAAATAGCCCTTGTACTAATGAAATGTGCTGACTGCATCAGGCTAAGTCGGCCGAGTATACCGTATTGTATCGTCCAGGCGCGGATTCAAGGGGGGGGTCACGGGGTTCATGACCCCCCCCAAACGGGGACCAAATTTTTTTGCAAACTCAAAAAACAAAAACACAATAATCTGACAAATAAAACTTGACGAATTTTAATTGAAAAACAGGTTTATTTTTCATTTTATACAATACTGAAAATATCTTGATTGCAATATTATGTTCTGTTACAACTGTACATATTTACAACTTCATACCTGTTATATAAAAACGATTATTTATATAACAAAATTAACTCGTCTATTTTGTTTAGCAAACCTTGTGATTACCGAATCGATGTTTATAGTGATGTCACGATGAATGTGCAGCAATGCACGGATAGGAATTTGGGGCTTTTTGCACACCAAAAAATTTTGCCCACGTCCAAACTGCAAGCTTGGTTGGCAATTTAAGCTATGACTTTCTCCCTCTGTCGGTACCAACTCGACTTGCCGAAACTGTAACGTACCTTGATACTTTTCTCGAAGCTCGATATAAAAGTCGCAAAACACGCCGTTGCAATTTGTACGAATATTTTTGGTGCACTAAACGCATCAAATTTCTATCCATGTAGCTTGCAAAAAAATTGGTCTGGTTTTGTACGTTTGGTTATTTTGTGATTGCGTTTGTTGTTAGTGATACCATTTTTCTGAACAATTTCGATTCTGTGACCCCTCCCCAAAGCCAAACTCTAGATCTATCGTCAAAACTCCCGAGCCCCAACATGAGGGATAATGTCACGTAAATAGGAGTAGAGAAATTGACAGGTCGATGACACTTCATATTCTTAGAAATACAACGGTCGTCAGAGGCAGAGATATAATGCACGGACAGTACTGAAGTTAATGAACAATTTAATAATTTGTAAATACATTTAAATTATAAGTAATTATAAGTGTTGATCATGAAGTTGAAGTTTGTAGTTTTACGTGACCGTTAATCTTGCGATCATGAGCCACAAGGCCCTCTTTTTAGGCCCTCTTTTTACGTTGAATCCGAACCACAACACATGGCATTTAAACTTTGAAAATCTCACGTGCATTGACTGGGAATCGAACCCGGTTCGCCAAGGTGAAAGGCCAAGAGCTTGACCGCTGCGTCACCACGCTTCTTCCCCCCCCCCCCCCCCCTCCTTCCCCTTGCCCCCACCCCCTCCTACAGGGAGTATTCTCCTGAAAAAATAAAAAAAGAAATTTCAAGGAGACTAACTGTGGGATTTGAACCCTTCTACCTTGCACATTAATGAGCCATCAGTCCAGGTCAATAATAATATCTAGAATAGTAACACTGTATATTGTTTTTTGAATGGAAGAAAGCATATTTTATTGAAAGTATTTTAAAATATTATTTTGTATCTAAAATACATTTTGGGAGTATTTTGCCTATCTCTGACTATACTACCGGTATGTTAGTAGCCTGCAGTGGGCTTTTTATTCCAGAATTGGATTTCCACGCTAAGTTTGACTGCGATATAATGACAACGGTTCAATGATTGTTACCTGTTCGAAGCAAAGTAGGATACATTTTCTTATTGTTTATTTAGGATAAATGAATACATCCACCCTCTCGTTGGGCCTGGTGTGGTAGCTATGTAGAGATAAAATGGTTAGCTCAGGAGAGGACGCCTTGGAGATCTGCATCTAACCAGTCAAAAGACTGAAGACACACACAGCACGTGGTAGTGTAGTAGTCATTATGCTGAGGGTTAGGAAAGAGGTGGATCCGGGCTTACGTTAGGAAGCATTCTGGCATGCGCCTGGAGTAGATGTGGGAAACCACTGAAAACCACTTCCAGGATGACTGAGGTGGGAATCAAACCATCCTTTCTTCAGTTTTGCCTCTCGAGGCTGAGTGTTCCAGCCCTGATACCAGAATTAAAATTTCTTGACAGGGCCGGGAATCATACCCAAACCTCCAGAGCGACAGTCAAGAATGCTAGCTACAAGTAGGGCGGCAAAAATCTACAGCAAAGTTGTACGATGTCGGATCGTGAAAGATCTCTTGTATTACATTTGGTGATTAGGGTCTAAAATTAATTAAATCTCAGTCACATGTAGCTCAGTAGAATTCAGGTTTTCACTACCAGATGGCAGTGTTAAACAGAACGTTGACATTGGAGTTTAGAACGCCTCAATGGATTCAAGTCAAAAGGTCTACAGCAGGTAGCAGAGACCATAGGATAATGATGATTATTATTAGGAGGAGTAGTAGTAGTAGTAGTAGTAGTTGTCCTTGTATGAGTAATCCGCAGCGTTTCATTGAACTCCATTACCAGAAGGAGGAGCTGGATGTTCAGAGATCGAAAGTTTTAATCCCGCCACTAACAGAGGCATAAAAGCCCGGCACAATGAAGTGGAAGGAATGCCGTGCTTAGCTGTGGTCCCCCGGTCACCAACCCACGCCCTACTATTTTTTAGCCCTTGGGAGAGATACAAGAGATATGAATGTGGGAGATGTGTAGGAAGTTTGTTAGGATATGGATCTTTTAAAGACGCGAGCATACTGAAATACCTTGACCGTAAATAGTAATAAGAATCAGGTGAGCTTAGGGCTTTTCACGATAATATGGTATGATTAACGGTAGAATAACTATTCTCCCAAAGAGTGAGTCAGTCCTGACCGGCCTGGCCTATAAAAATAGCAATATTCAGTCCGAGCTGCAGCTGAGACAATTCAGCGGCCCTACGCTGCAATAAACAGAACACTGGTAGTGGCCTACTCTTTATCTCTGCTATAATACAGTACATCTCAATGTAGAAACAACCAATTGGGATGGCAGTTTATAGAAATTCTACTTTGGGGAATGCCAAGATCGTTATGTGTAGTGTTTGTCCAATAGCATATGTTATTCTTGTAAAGTTTTGTAGTGTGTGTGTATTTGTAACTGAGGCTAGGAGTTAGGAATCATCCTGACATTTCCATGGAGTAGAAGTGGGGAAACAATGGAAAATCACTTCTAGGATATCTGAGATGGGAACGGAACCAACCTTCTCTCGGTTTTGCCAATCAAGGTAGAGTGTATTTCGTTCTAGTCCTCAAACCACCGGATTGAGGCCTGCTTAATAGACTTGGTGTTTGTCTTGTTCTTATTATGTAAGATTGTTTTTGTACGACCTTTATCATAATACCAATAGAAAATTGAGGCTGGCTGCGTAGCTCTGTAAGACCTGATAGCTAAATTACTGATATCGCGTCAGGAGATGGCAGTCCAACACGCTGTGACGGGCCTCATATTCCAAACTTAAATATATCGGCTTCGCGCATGCCAATCGCTGATATTGCAGCACACGACACGCAGCCAGTGAAAGAAGGAATGTGCTGAGTGAGTGAAACGAGTAGTGACTAACTTAATGTTTTTGGAATGCGCGATACGCAGTGAGCGGGAAGACATCTGCAGTTCAAACCCAACTGCCAACTCCTGGCGTGATATCAGTACTGTATCTCTATAGAAATGAATGTTACCTGATAGTATATTAGGTATCCATAGGCTACAAAAGAATGTTTGTTTGTTCATCTTTTATCCGTTCATATACCATTCATCCCATTGTGATGAAGCTTTAGTGAGTTGTTGTGCACACTCCCATGACGGTTTCTGAATAAGGAAATCCACTCTACAATAGATGGCGCATGAGTCGTTTCAACAAATGATCTTTTCTGAATTGCGCGCACACCCGCGAAGTAAATCCATTTCATAATAAGTAGCACGCGAATCATTTTAACAAATGAGTGTAGGCTATTTCATACAGTTTAGCGGCAGTTTCTGTGTTTTCATTGTATGATTTTCTCAATGCGTTCCAATACCATTCCTCCGATTGCGATGATACTTTGGTGAATTGTTATGCTCATGCCCACAAAGCTTTCTGAGTAAGTAAATCCATTTTTCAATTGGTGATGCACGAGTCGTTTCAACAAGTGAGAGTTTCTGCGCAAATTATTCCAACAAATTAAATTTGGTGAGTTGTGCGCAAGCACGTGAAGTCTTCTGTATAAGCTGGGCCCGGACAATTTTGTGCTTTACTTTTCATAAATATGTATTTATATGCTTAGTGGAAAATATATGATAGGGGTATCCAAAATATGTTTGTAAATTTGTCATTTTTATGTCCCCCAGTTACTCAAAATAGTTGAAACGTACAGCTGCTTGAATAATCCAGTCGACAGTACAAATATTAATAATAATAATAATAATAATAATGCATTTTATTAATCCCTTAACGAGCATAGTCCCTTAATCCCACTTAACAGTGTACTGTGTCAGAGTAATAGTTCTTATGCAGTGTTGACTCGTCAGGGAGAGGAAGTTCGACGTAGGCCTACATTTCTAACGTACCATGTAGTACTGGATGCTGCAATTTATTTAGTGGTATATCAGCCGCAAGAAATGCATGACAAATATCTTGTTAGAACTGGCTGTTTGCTGGACCATGTCTCACATCTCGCAGTTTGGGAAGCAAACGTTGTGTCGCTTCTTTAACGATGCACATTTCACGTTTTGCTGTGTAAATTGCAAACGCATGTCTGCCGCTACAGGTTCCTCACAAATGTTACAAAATAATACAGTTCTGTCAGTCCCATGAAGGGCCTAGGCCTACCAAGCGACGAGCCATTTGGCCTCAGATATTGGGGTGATGCATGATCAGCGCATCGGGTACCCTCGGCCGTTAATCCTGGTTTTCGTGACCGGGGTGCTGCCTCACTGTCAGACAGCTACTCAATTGTCCTCACGAGGCTGAGTGCACCCCGTTCCAACCTTAACGTCGTTTCTGAAATGCCTGACGGAGTCGGGAATTGCGCGCTACCCCAACAACACGGGACCGGCCTAATTTAATTTTCTTGTTACATACCGAATTTGATCATAATGACATTTTGTTTTTACATATTTTTGCCTTTTTAAATGTAAAAAAATACATATTCTGTCTCTTTATTTTACATATTTGATCATAATGAGATTTTCTTCTTCTTCTTCTGTTTCTATGGCCTCATTGGACCACTTCAGTCAATCATTTCTTGGTCCTCTTCTTCAGTAATTCCTTTCCGAGTTGCCCAGTAGCTTTTCATTCACTCTGAACTTCTCAGGCGTTCCTCATCTGTAAATACCCTTTTTATTGTATTAGGTTTGTCTATTTTTGCCTGAAATCTAATTTTTATATCTTTCAGGTTTTAAAAAAAAAAAATGTTTTGTTTTGCAAGTCATACAAGGTTATTTCTAATTATTTTATATCTTCTCTAATTTCCTTAATCCACCCTACTTGTTTCATATTCCAAAGTTTCACTACAATTTTTCTAGATAATCTGGTTTTCGGCTCATAATGAGACCAAAAAAAGAAATCCGTTTCTTCCGTATAGTATCTGTATATCACTTCATTTGGTACTATCTGCCACTGTACATCTTTCTGATATTTTTTATTTATGCATGTTCTAGCTATTCTTCTTTCTACTTTTAAAATTTTGTTGATTCTGTTTTTCTGAGTAACTTTAAAAAGAGTTTCACTTCCATAGGTCACCTCTGGTTGAACCACCGTCTTGTAATGTTTTAATTTTGTTGCGATTGATAGACATTTTCTTTTATATGTAGACCATGTTAATTTTTGGGCTTTTATCATTTTATTAGTTCTTTCTAGCCATGCAGGTTTCTCATTCAAGTTGTAAGTTATAATTTCTCCTACGTATTTAAATTCCTTCACTATTCTAACTTTCTTGTTATTTACTGTTATGTGATTGATTACAAGTGGATTTGCTACCATTATCTCAGTCTTTTCAAATGATATCTGAAGTCCAATTTTTTGTGCTATATTTTGTAGGCTTATTATTTGATTCCGGAGGAGTGTGAGAAGCATGTTATGGAGCAAGGACGTCCCTCAGAACAGCAAAAAGACCATATATCGGACGTACTATGTCCCTATCCTGATGTATGCCTCGGAGACCTGGGTTATGAAAGGAAGGGAGAAGAGCAAAATACAGGCCAGTGAGATGAGGTTCTTGAGAAGCAGTATTGGAGCTACAAAGATGGACAGAATAAGAAATGAGAGGACCTGAGAATTAATGAAGGAGGAACCATTACAGGATGGTAAGGTGAGTTGGGGTAAGTGCATACCCAAAAAATGCAAGTGCAACTTTGAATTTTAAATGCATCTAAACTAGTTGCAATACCAAAACAAGACTTTTCTGCATATTGACTGGTTAATTGTGTGTGACTGATGCATCTTGAATGTTTGCTTCGAGAATGTATATTCCATTAGGAAATAAAATATCACTATAATGTCCAGGGTACGCACTTGCCCCGTGATATGGGGCAAGTGCAACTCTAGCCTATATTCTTCCATTGAATGTTTTACACATAATCACGGGGCAAGTTCGTGTTCTCTACTTATTAAGCTATTAGATGCATATTTCAGAATTTATAAAGTTATGTTTTCTATTAAATTCTTCACCTTAGAATGTTGGGGTGTGTAAGATGCAAAATTACAGCCATTGGAAAACATCACAAGAATATAAAAATTAAAGACAAAAACTGGCGTTTACTTACATTTTATTAGTAGGTACGTTGCTTAGGGTTCAACGCAATTTATTAACGTAACAGTAACTAAAAACAAATTGTAAAATCAAGTTAAGTTATACCAAATAAGTACAAGGAAAATAAATGTCGACAGAAGATACACTGTATCAAGGCACATTAAAAATTGTTTATCAAATTTTTAAAATAAAGAAACGAAAATTAAACATTGTCACTAACAGTAGATATTCATTTAAATAACCTCATGATGTGTTTAAATCTCCTTGTTAATAAATCAAAAGTAAGTTTCATTCGTGGTCCATCATAAAAAATCGTCAAATTAAGTTTCACTATTACCCATTCACTGAATGTTGTTCTGAGTAAAGGAAATGGGAAACAACAGTTTTCCCCTGCGGTCTACAGATGGCGGAGGGATAATAGACGCTATTTCGTCTTCTAAAATATCACTGATATCTTCATTGTCTGGATACAACAGAGAAACTTGCATTTTTCCTGACTCAGTAGTAGCAAGTTGCTCTCGCTAAGCGGAGCTTGACCTCCACTTGATGTCGCAGGGCTATTATCGTCTGACTTCGGGTCAAATGAAACAACACGCCATTTTCTCTGTTGTTTTCCCATACCGTGTGACAGAAGACTATTTTAATCCATCAAAGACAGGTTGCCAAATGCCAAATTTTATAACAAGAATTTGTTAAAAGATGTAGCCTTTGCCGTCCAACCCATCTTCAACAACACCAATAGAAATGTTAAAACAGTACAAGATATGCTGCAAGTTCCTACAGTACGCCAGTTATAGACATCAAAATATGTGCCCGGCGTTTTACAGTGTCAAATGACATTTTACATAGATATAGAACAAGTACAAAAACATGTACCTGAAGCCCGAAAACTATGCATGCTATTTTTAGATTTTTAGACTCTCAGATATTGTTTACAGTGTTTTTAACTTTTTATTATGTATGTGCATTTTGTGTCATCGATGTTTTTTGTGCTCTGATGGGCTTCATAGATAAGTTTGTGGGCTGAAGAAGGGTCCAAAAGAAATAGGACTTGAAACATGTACCCCTGAAATGTTTTAACAAATTATAGTATTGAATAGGCGGAAAATTGAAAGTTTTATTCTTCATGATTACTGTCAATACGGAACCTGAAATGAATAATATTTCTAATAATCCCCAAGAGATGTCAGAACGAGTTTCAAACGGACAAATATATCATGGACCAGTGATGCTCTTGCCCCGAAAATGCTCTTGCCCCAACTCACCTTATAGAGAAATCTAGACTTAGATGGTATGGACATGTAAAACGAATGGAGGAGAAGAGGATACCCAGGAGGATACACGAGACGAAGTGGGAAGGAAAGAGACCGAGAGGAAGACCGAGAGACAGGTGGCTGAAGGGGGTGGAAGAAAGCGTGAAGAAGAGAGGAGAAGACTGGACAAGGGTGGAGGCTGAGAGATGGTGGGAAGACAGAAGATGTTGGAGAGGCTTGTGTTCCAAACAGACCCGGCCAATGGCTGGAAACTGTGCAAGATGATGATGATCGTTCCACCATTGGTGTTTCTTCCTTGGATTTATTGGGGCTACTTGTTCAGCTATTTGTTTCAATTGGGGAACTATTTCCTCTAGATCATCTGTTATTTTAATATATTTCGTTTGTTTGTTGTATCCCTTATTATTTATTAGTTTATGAGGGTCGTATGTTCTCTTTCTTTTGAGGTGAGTTTTTTTCTTTGTCAACGGGGTGAATTTAAATTTAATCTTTATCATGTAATGATCCGATCCAGTATCGGTTCCTCTCAGAACTTTCACATTGTAGATCTCCCTGTGATAGTTCTTATCCATACAAACATGATCTAGTTGCCATTCACCTTTTTTCCAATCTGGATGTTTCCAAGTTTTGAGTTTATTTGGTCTTCTCTTGAAGTAAGTCGATTTGGAGATCATATCATGGTTCCTGCAAAATTCCACCAGTCTTATGTCATTCCTCTGTTTGTTCTTCTCTGTGCTGGCCATTTTCCTATTATGCCTCTATATCTTTTTTCCCTTCCTAACTGGGCATTAAAGTCTCCAATAAAAATTTTGGTGTGACTTTTATTTATGTTTGTTGCTGTCTGATCCAAAAGCTCCCAAAATTCCTCCACATCATCTTTGTGTTCTTTCTTATTATTTTTATAATTAGTTGGGGCATGGGCATTTAGTATGGTATATGTTCTATTTGCAGCTTTTAGAGTTAGTGTCGAGAGCCTAGGGGATAATGCTTTAAATTCTATGATGGACTCAATTATTTTGAGATTGACTACAAATCCTGTTTCGAATTGTGGACATTGCTTCATTACTCTTTTTCCTGGTATTTCCTTGTAAATTCTATACCCTTGTGATTCTATTGGTTCCTGATCGGTGTTTCTCATTTCTTGAAGCCCAGTTATTAGAATCCCTCTGCGATCCATTTCGTCTGTCAAAATTTTGAGTTTCCCTGGCTGTATGATGGAATTTATATTGTGTGTTGCTATATAGTTTATCTGTCCTGTCTTCAGTCTAAATTTGGGTTTTCTATCTGTTTTTTCTATTTTTAGATGCTCCGACTCATCTAGGGTATCTTTCAGGTGACTGCCCACCGTATCCGAATGCAGACTGCCTTGGCAATTGCAAGGCGGTGGGATATTCCTTAAACGATTTCCTTCCATGTTTGACTTTCAAAGGTATGGAGGAAGCTCCGAGTTACAACTGCGGTTGTTAACCGTAGAGGTTGTTGTGTGTTTGGTCCATGAGAGCTATTTTATTTTGTTCAAGTCCGCCGGCAAGATGGTGAGGAGCCCCGTATCCGTCACCTGGGACGCGCCACGCCGGAGTATCACCTCATTGCCTATGATGACACATATTTTTACTTTTTTTTTAATGAAAAATTACATTTCTGTCTCTTACTGTAAAAAATGGGCTGTTTGCCATTTCTTGATGAATGCTGTACATTTGCATTTGTCTGTTGGCACAGGCTAGAGTAAAATGTGACTTTTCACCGATGTCTCAGTCTCATGGCTGTGATTATACGGAAGCTACTGAGGTATGGGTGGTGCTTAGTAATGACATTCAGGGCACAGTTGGTGCCTGTGAATGCTGTGAAAGGTTCTATTCATAGGGTTAGTACTGCTGTTCTAATTCAATGAGGAAAGTAATGACAAACTACCTCACTCCTCTTCTTGCCTAGTATGCCTCAGTATAGTGCTGCCTTGAGTTTTTGTGGGTATCTACCCACATAACCTAACGGCGGTACTTTTTGAGGATCTAACCAGCCTTCGGGCTGACTACCTAACAGACAGACAGTAAAAAATACATTAATTAAGGAATCGATTATTAACAGCTGTACAAAACTATAGATAGGTCGATAGTTTCCAATCGATTGTTGCAAATTCGGAGATTAATAAAATATAATAGTGCAACTAGTTATTTATTGACTTAAGGTTTTAATTTACTCAATATTTTAAACTTCTTCAATAAGGACAAGGGCAGCCATGGTCATATTATTGGCTTTTCATAATAATAGTATCAATGAGAATGAAACACGTACTCCAGAGTGTGCATGATCGCTTTTATAAGATATCGATTATTACCATATTCCCTGCTATTCATTATTCTTTGTCGCTATTGGAGACGCGTCTTATTGGTTAGGCGTTCCAACTTGGCGGTACTCTGGTTAATTTGAATTTGCTGTTGCCATCAGCTGTTAATATTAATGGTATAAAGGTGATATTTTGCAGGATTGTTCATTAACAAGGTAAGAATTCTTTCTAATATATATTATTTGAATAATAGAACCAACTTGTACTTCAGTGTGATGTAAAAAATGCTAGTAATGTGGTTGTTCAGTCCTTATTAGATACTGTAGTTTACTAGAATATTATGGGGCAAGCAAAAACAATATATAGTAGCCTGTTTCTTTTTGCTCAACTGCAGTGCATTTTCTAGTCTATCACAGTTATTCAGCAGTGCCATCTGATACGTGCTGTATAATGTACCCACTTTGATTGAAGGTACCGGTAAGTTATTTTACATTTTTTTTTGTAGGTTATGTAAGAGCCCTAGTGGAAAATTGTTAGATTCACAACTAGAAGGACTGGGTTTGATTTTTGCCAATGGTGGAGATTTTAAACTACCCTTCACTAACAGGTAAACCCTGGTCAACTCAGCCAGCTGTAAAATAATGAGTAGCCTGAGGGATTTCCTCGGAGCTTAGCCTCCAATAATAAAAAGCCTGGCCAATAGCCTCTGGGAGCTGTCCGCCCTGCAGATGCTATGTTTGCTGCTAGAGGCGCTGAATACCTCCCTACATGATCAGTTCAGTTGGCAGTATTTATACGCATTGTGTACGCACGACTCGGGTTATGTTACTGAAATAAGGTTATTGTATTATGGTGGTATACTGTCGCGTGCCGTTTAGTAAACAAGGCTATAGAAATAATGTTACTGGAACTAGTTTTCATGAATTTCTTTTTCGAGAGCCAACTAGGAAATTATGGATTAAAGCAACAAGCAGACAAAGTATGTAGCCTATGCTGACCATGCGACTGAAAATTAGGTGATCTTGTATAATTGCTCCAGTTCTGATGATGATAATCTCCTGACCACCTTGTCAAGTAGTGGCTAGCATTCTTGGCTGTCGCCCCCAGAGATCCATGTTCGAATCCAGGCTCTGCCAATAAATTTCATTCTGGTCTGAGGGCTGGAACGGGGTACACTCAGCTACATGAGGTAAAACTTAGAAGAGGTGGGTTAGATTCCCATCTTATCCTTCCTGGACAGGTTTTCCATAGTTTCCCACTTCTACTCCAGGCAAATGCCAGGATAGTTCCTAACTTAAGGTCACCTTCCAAATCATCACCGGAATTACAAATGCACATGCCGCAATAACATGGGTAGCAGACACGGGGCTAAATGACCAAATTTCTATGACGAGAGCTGTAGAGTCCGCCTTGTTGCGTAGTGGCTAGCATTCTTGGCTGTCACTGCGGAGGCCCGGGGGGTTCGATTCCTGGTTCTGAGGGCTGGAATGGGGTACACTCAGTCTCATGAGGCAAACCTGAGAAGAGGTGGGTTCGATTCCTACCTCAGCTATTCTGGAAGTGGTTTTCCGTGGTTTCCCAAGTCTACTCCAGGCAAATGCCGGGATGGTACCTAATTTAAAGCCAAGGCCGCTTCCTACCCAAATTTTACCTCAATTACAAATACACACACTAATACAGACATTACAGTGAGACAGGTTATTAAACAAATTCTACACACACCTATGAACATGGGGCTACATGACCACAACGTTGCAATGCCCCTAAAGAAACAATAACAACGAGCTGAAGACCATAACCTATCTATATCATGGCGGCTTCGGTGGCGTAGTCGGTAGCATGCTGAGCTTCTATGCCCAAGATAGCGGGTTCAAACCCGGCCGAAGCCGTCGGATTTTTTAAGAGCGTTAAAAATCCCTCAGTATGCCTTCCTTCGGAGGGGAAGTAAAGCCGGCGGTCCCATGTCATAGATTTATGGCATGTTAAAGATCCTTCCACTAATTGCACCTGTGTGAAGCTAAATTGGATAGGTTAAGAATGTAAACAACGCTCTTAGGTTTCTATGTTCGTTGCCAAGAGCCGACTGCGGCGGCGTCTAGTAGCTCAGTTCTGAACTTGGCCTAGTAGTCGTTGACGGTGGCGCTTGGCGGCAAAAGTAGGAACTATTTGAAAAATTCTTAGTTGCAGTACTTAAATTAACAAACAGATAACACACACTAATACAGTCATCACAATTAACACCGGTTATCAGACAGATTCTACACACACCCAAAGTACACGGGGCTACATGACCGCGTTGTCGCAGCCCCTAAACTTAAGAACCAACCAACCTATCTATATCATGCCAAGACATGGTGTCCACAGGCAGGAAAAGTCAGGAATTTTGTTTTTGATCAGGAAAAAGTGTGAAAATATAGCGTGAGTCAAGAAAAATGTCTAAAAGTATTAGAAAGTCAGGAATTTTATATTAACCATATTAACTCTTCAAGTTCTACTTCGGGAACTGTGACATCTGTAGAATATTTCTGTTATAAAGATGAAGTCACAAGTGCCGAAATAAAGTGGGCCCTCAATGTCGTCCAAAATAAATTCTCTTAATTCTTGTATAAATATTTCAGAAACCTTCAGGGAAATGTTTCCTGATAGTGCAATTGCAACAAAATTTCAATTGGGGAACACGAAATGTTCATATGTCATCAATTATGGATTAGCTCCATACTTTCATAATTTCCTGCAAGATGAAATTCTTTCATGTGCTAATGTTATCTGTTTTGATGAGGCATTGAACAAAGTTAGTTAGTTATTGTTGTTTTAAGGGGTGGAACTACGAGGTCATCTGCCCCCATTGAACAAAGTTGTTCAGCGAGGTCAGATGGACCTATTTGTGCGTTAACTTGACATCAACTGCAATGAAGTTAACACCAGATATTTCAACAGCATCTTTATGGGACACGCAACAGCTCAAGACATTTTAGAGGCTTTCAACCAGGGAATCTCTCCTCTTGCTAGAAAGATGGATGGACCGAATGTTAATTTGAGTTTCATAAAAAAGTTCAGTGGCCAAATAATAGAAGATAATGCAGATGGCAAACAACTGGTTAACCTTGGTGTTTGCGGCCTTCACGTTGTCAATGGAGCCCTACAAACAGGAATGCATTCTGTAAAGTGGGACCTTCAATTATTTTTGAGAGACATGTATTATGTATTGAACGACTGTCCTGCACGCCAAGCAGAGTACTTGGATTTATGTATTATTGCATTATAATTTACTTTATTTTGTATTTTAAATGAATAAAGAGGCGAGCGTTGGGCAGCTATGGGGATGGTGGAGGCTGCAAATAAAAAATAATATTTGTTTGCTCAATAAACATTTTTTCCGATATTACGATGACTTCATGAATCAGGAATTTTGTTGAAAAATGGTCAGGAAAAGTCAGGAAAATTGACATTGAAAATTCTGTGGACACCATGCAAGAGTCCTTGATAAAATTAGTAGTATCCGGAGTTAGTTAGGTATTGTTGTTTTAAGGGACGGAACATCGAGGTCAACTGCCCTTCGGTATCCAGAGCTCATCTCCAGTAATATCACTAATAAAACTCAAAGACAGAGGTGGTCTCCGGTATCATAAGCCAGGTTTTGTTTCGCTGGAATTGAAGTAACGGACAAAATGATGTCGGTTATGTCGAGCAGTCCAGGAATAGCACAAACATTAACTAGAACACTGTTGCCACAGGTTGCTAAAAATCATATTCTATAGTGTGGAGTACGTGATCATCCTGAGTAACTGAGGAGGGTAATATTGCAGAAGTTTCTGCACCCGTCTGTCACTAACTACACCATTGACTACGTCTTGAGAAGAGGAACAAATTGTGAGAAAAAAGAATCACAATAATTAAGAAAAGTCGTTCCTTTTCATTGAAACTCGATCATGGTACACTAGTAAAAATATTCAGTGGAACCTTACGCTTGTGCATACCAGACAGTATGCGTTCTATCTAATAAGGAAAATCTGCAGTTGAAACAAACTTCTACTACTAAAAGATGAACATCTCTTATATTTTACTTCATTCTACTCAACATTGTGTATTCATGTACTGTAAATATAGTGTATAGGTACATTTTTGCTGGTTTTAGCTTGCGATAGCAATGCTATTAAGTTACATGTTAGGTGGTTACTCAGCGCTGCAGTGATCAATACGCGCACTGCTATGAGGACAGTGTTGATGCAGAGAACGCCATGATTGGGTAGGCTTTGTATTATTAGAGGCTAAGCTCGGAGTAAAGGCTGGTGTTCCCCATTTGTGAACTCAAGCGACTGTGCTGCCGTTATCTGATGGAAACATAATCAAACAGATGCTATAATTTTATTAATGTAGCCAATGGCCATGTATTTTTCTTTTCAGGATGGGTCAGGGAAAGGATTATGAAAGGAAATCGGCCGTGGACCTATTGAAACCATGTGATTTGAGTTGATGGGTGTGCTATTCTTTAGTTTTTTCAGTTATTTTCATAATAATTGAAGCTAAAAGATGAGTAATACAATTACTCAATTCCACTGTGCTCTTCAAATTCAACATTTGCCATATCAATGCACTACTTCCACAAAAAGAAAGCTTTTCAGATGGAATGGAGTCGATTACTTCGTGTCGCAAAACCGATTTCGAAGTATATGATCGCATGTGGCTGGCATTATACAAAGGAGAATTATTTATTAATAAATACTAATGAATTTCTTACAATAACCAGTACCCTACATTCTGCCCTGCACTACAAACTAGGCAACTTAAATGCAGGGTCGATTTGACAGCTGTTCTTCTCATGTGGCAAAAATTACATTTAGGGGTCGCTTTATCGTAGGCCTACATGTGGTTGTCTTTCTTTAATTTGCCCCATTGCTACTTCAAAACTGAGAAGCTCAGTTCTTCTAAGTTTATAATCAGGTGCCTATTAAAAAATTAAAACATCTTGAGGCTATAGTCAACTTGTACAGTCTTTGATTTATTGACTTCAACAGTATTAGGCTATATCTTCCAAATTTAAATATGTGTATAGCAATATACCGACTACATGCTTATTAGATTCCTGAACAAATTATTTTTATCTCGGTAACTGGTGACCGAATTCCATTTTGAATCTGAATTGAATTTTTTAATTACTAGTTTGTAAGCATAAATCTTCAAGTCTCATAAAATCTTGGTGTTTTTAGCACTTTCCCACACATAATTATATGTCTGGCATCTAAAATTGCCTGTCCTTCAACACGAGCCCGCCTAGAATTGCGGACAACCTTCAATACATATATGGATTTGGAATGTAATGGCTAATGACCACATAGAGTTGCATGCAAAATAGATACACTGAATACAAGTGCCTAATATTCATGACCAATGTTACTGCAGTTGTCTGTCATGATTTTTCCTTTAGGGATGTACTTTGCCATGTTTGGTTACACTACCTTTTTTCTCTTGCAGGTCTGTAATGTGCGGTGGCATTGCAATGGAAAGACAAATCTACGTTGAAATGATAATTTGATGAAATGAAGTAGGGCCTACTCTAAATGTAGGCTATGTACGATTTTTTTTTTTTCGTGTGGCCTCCTGAGAGGCCGAGTGCAGGTCTTTCTAAGTGACGCCCGTGGGCGACCTGCGCGTCGAGATGAGAGATGGAATTGATGAAGGCGAATGCAACTGGGCAAGGATGTGGCCGAATGAGAAATGTGTAATAAATATACCACAGTATATGGACTTGATTTTGTAATTTTTTAAAATTCCAATTTCCTTATTTACATCCTGATTTCCTTGAAGTATTCAATTTAGTAAGGGCAAAATTTTGGTGTGTTTTGTATTGGCGATGGTTTTATTCATACTTATTTATTTCCTATGTTTTTTCTTAATCTATTTATAACAGTGTAGGCCTACTGTATATTAACTTGTAGGTCAATAACCTAGATGTTAGGTCTCTTAAAACAATTATCATTAACTTTTATTCCTCACAGGCAAGGGCCAAGTTGTGTAAGTTTGTTCTATAAAGCCAAAATAAATAAATGGGATTGATACAAATCATCGAAATGCTCATTCTCTGGAGGAGGGGAATAGGGAGCCGCGGAGGTGCAGGTTACGGTTCAAATTTCCCGCGCTGAAACTTTCATGTGTTTCCTATGCATGCGTAAGCTGTGCTCGTTATCGGAATTAAATTTAAACCGTTCTTACCAATATTCTTTGGTGCTGGAATATATTGTGATTTTCTATGATTATTTTCAACGTTTAAAAATGTTTGTAGAAAGCCAAGACATTTATTCTCCGAGTAGAAAATCTGCACGGACGCACTTTCTATATAAATAAAAATTATCGTTATATAGTTAAATAGTTATATGTTCTAGGAAAAGATGTCTTGTGGTAATCTCGTCCGATACCACTAAATTTACACGACAAACTAATATCAATTTCAGTACGCTCCCGTATTAACTCGTATATAGTGTATACTAGCAGAAGTACCCATTCTTCGAACGGTCATCGGTATTAATAACCAGGCGTAATCAATTGAGCTACTGTTGCAATGGTTAGAGACTTGGAACCTGTTTCTCGACAAAGAAAACTGATTAGTTAAAATATGCTCTGAAACTAAATTTACCTAACGTGTACTTCCCGACGTTAAAAAAATTAAAACCTCGTAGACGAAACGCAATACACGTCAAATAAAACTGACCTTCACTGTTGTGTCAAGTCCCCATCCAGAGGAAGACCCCTTTAATAAATTATAAAGGCTTGTGGTGCATGAAAATTCAGGTTTTTTAGACTCCAATGGCCCAAATTCCTAAATGAAGAAAAGAAAAAAAAACTACCGTATTTCAATTCAGGAATTTTTGAAAATAATGTTTCTGTTTGGAGATATAATAGACCTTCTGTACGACATAACGCCCATTTAAGTCGTGTGAAAAAAAATGAATTTTACAGTTTTAGTTGAATCCGTAATAACCTTATAGCCATTTGCAAACATTCACAGAAATTTCATAAATGGAGTGGCTTTACTTCTTGCAGAAATAGATAGAAAGTTGTATGTCACCTTTTCAGATATTGTTGTCATGGTTACTGGCTTGCATTCCTTCATTAGTTTATTAAATGAAATTAGTTTTCTGGGAATATCTCAGAAACTGATGGTTTTAGAGCCTTAAAATGTACTTTTCGGGGACCCTTTACTGCTATTTAGGGGCACTGAGTTTTGTTTCTGACACCAAGGGGCCGAAAATAAGCTTTGTCTCGTCGTTGTAGGCCGTAGTATAATAATAATAATAATTATAATAATATGACAATATAGGGATAGGAATATAATAGACCTTCCGTACCACACCCGAACTTGTAAATCGCGTGAAAAAAATATCTAGAGTACCCCTTAAGCGCATTATATGACATTGATGAATTTTACAGCTTAATTTGGTTCCGTTATAACCTTATAGCCGCTTGCAAACTATCTCAGTAATGTAATAAATGGAATTGTATTGCGTCTTACAGCAACAGATGGACCTGTGAGATTCCGTTGCCATGGTAACCGGCTTGCATTCTTTCGTTATTGTATTAAATGAAATTAGTTTTCTGGAAATATCTCAAAAACTGTTGGTTTTAGGGCCTTAAAATGTGGTTTTCGTTTCTCACATTGAGGGGCTGAAAATGAGCTTTGTCTCGCCCGTCTACGCCTATTTCAGCAAGTATTTTAAGGGGGTAGGCCCCCTTTTATGAGAGGTACAGAGAAGTGTTATTACATCAATGATTAGTGTCGTGCCTCCAGACAGACAGACAAAAAAATTCTTTTCGCGCGCATCCGTCATAAAACAGTCTGAAACGCGTAAATAACGCAAATTTCCGTAGAAATTCAGAAAAAACAGACAAACTTTCATTCTTATATATAGAGAGATTATGGTGGTCAACCCCAAATAATATTTAATATTGAACAGCCAATCACAATTTTAAAGCAGATTAGTACAAAAATGTAACTCCAGAGTACGCATCATCGCTTCTGTCCAGAGCTATGAGAGCTGCTGTGTAGAGCTATGAGAGATAATGAAGTAAGTACCGTTGAGTTGGTAGCACTGCTCCACCGCACCTTCAACTATCTTTCATCATTAGATCTAATTTTATCAGTACTACACATTTGCCATTACTCTCGCACCTGGAAACAGTTGACAGAAGTACCGACAGATGATGCACGTGTCCAATAAAGCATAGAACTAGAAGACTGATAGCATTTGATTAGCATCGCCGTCCATAATTCTCAAGCCGTACTGTTGGAAGAATTGGCAACACAGCATGCACCCACAGGGGAGGGGTAACTAATATTTTTATTCGTTGCCTACGCTATTAAAAGTATACAAGGCCGGGAAATGAAAGCAGGTTTGCGCTAAAAATGAATCGCAATGAAGTTTCGCCAGTGACCACAAGGTTCGCTTTCTACCACCCTAGTTCCAGCCACAGATTACCTACTACTGCAGCAGTATAACTTTAAAGCAACCAGGAGTGTTGCGATCCAGCCGGCAGTGAGTTTAACAGTGACATTGAAAATAGTGGATGTTTACATGAGGTTTTTTTTTCAATGGTTTACTGCTGTGATCCGTTTTGTTCGTCCCGACAGGGAATGTGCAAATCAGTTTCATTTCATTCGTTTTCTATCAATCAGGAATTCAAAATAAGTGGATTATAGCTGTTTCTCGACGAGGTGATAAGCCAGGTAGTGTGCGGACTCCTTTTAAAAGGTCGGTAGTTCAGTGAAGACTACTACAGTGTGAGCACAACTAGAAGATTTCTTCTACCTAAATCCGTACCTTCAGTATTTACAGACTTCCCTCAGCACAAACAAGTGTCAACTAAGCAGCTAGGAAACCACCAAAACGACGACAGTGTTTCAACCAAAAGAAAATGTGACTCCCCAGAAACTGTGAGTAATTTCACCCCTATTTGCGAAGAAAAGATAAATTGTAGAAGTATTGGGACACAGTTTTCGCCCATTTCAAGGCCAGTAGTTAGGAAGTCTCTTCGAATGTAACTGCAGAGTGCTACGAAAAAAAAAAAAAAAAGTGACAGTCTGAAAGACTAGACTTTGTATCATTTTAAATGCTACAAATGCTGAAAAATGCTAGAAAGGCTGGAGGCTTCTCGCTTCGCTCGAAGCCAAAGACTCTTGACATGTTAGAAATTTATCTGCATAATGCTTATCTTGCTTATTTTGTTTCAAATTACTTGCGAACGGCAAGTGCAAACCAAGGGCAAAGCAAGGTCAAGCGCGGGGGATGCCGTCACGCTCACCAGAGCTCGCGGGGAGTGCCCCTTCCATCCAGTCTAAAAACTCTTATAGTGGGCGATGTATTGAAGATAGAGATATGCTCTCGCGAACTTTTTTGTAGAACTTTTCATGCTGACCAATTCTTACGCGCATAGTATATTGATATTTTTAACGGTTTGCTCATCGTAAGCTTAAGAAGCGCACGGACGCCAAGTTTGTTTTCGACTTTTTCACTGAAATCGTTACTCCTTGGCTTCCTTTGATCATACATACATTATTTTCTACAGAAGCTTTCCTCGAGATATCCTTAACAGAATGGTGAAAACCGCATCAAAATCCATCCAGTGGTTCTCGAGATAACCCGTGACATCCAAGAATCGGGGATTGTTGTCTTATACTAACGAAGTAGAGATTGTCGGGGAACACTCATGCACCAAGCAGTACTATGACGTCACACACCTCAGTGCATCTGGGTACATTTCGTCCCATCACCGTAACGTAACGCCAGACCCCAGCGTAACGACGAAGTCGACACGATCATTTAAATTGATTAAAAAACTCCTAAGCGAGATGCTGTAATTCACAAGCTACGAAGAAAACTTCTTAATCTTCAGGCTGAATTGAATAATATAAAAACAAGAAATATGACATGAACAAGCAGCTGTCTGTAATTCAAAATGAAGCCCAACAAGGTAGTCTCAAAGCCATTTTGTTTTTGTTTTTTGATGTGTAACATCTTTCCGCTCGGTTGCTGGATAGTTCTGTGAGAGTGATTTTGAAAATTGGGGACGGAAGTGGATCGGAACGATCGAGCTGGCAGTGGTGGATCAAACGGAAGTATGCACTGCCCGCTCGATCGATCAAACGGAAGTGTACTAGCTGGCAGTGGTGGACAACGGAAGTATGCACTGCCCGCTCGATCGATCAAACGGAAGTGTACTAGCTGGCAGTGGTGGACAACGAAAGTATGCACTGCCCGCTCGAACGATCGAATGGAAGTGTGCCCTAGCTGGCAGTGGTGGATCGAACGGAAGTATAAGAAGCACTGCCAACTCGATCGATCGATCCAGCTGGCACTGGTAAGAGAAACAATCAGCGCGCGGTGTCGAAAATTGATACCATGACGCAGTCCTGGCCATGTGGAATGTATATGACATAGTGAACGGAAAACGCTCATGCGAACTCTGGTGTCAAGTGATTTAAACAAATGACATGGTAGCCTACATGTTCGAAGTCTTCGTATCAGTATTTTTAAATGGTAAAATGCCTTAATATCAAGCATTGTAAGTAGTCGGCATTGCATTGGCATAAGGCATTTTAAACCCAATGTCACTCAGGAACATTATCGAAACAAGCAAAATATAAATGAAACTTAATTCCGTAATGCAGTATTATTGGAACGTGGAAATAAGTCACCATCTTGTGCAAAATATTTGCGTAGTCGAAATAGCCGTGGGGTTATTGCGTATGACTGTGAATCTTGAGATCTTGGGTTCAGTAGCGGATCCAGGCCTTGCGGGGCCCTGGGCGATATGATAAGGTGGGGCCCACAACAATAGGAAATAAAAAAATATCAAATCAAATGGAAAATAGTTTGGTAATAATAATAATAGTAATAATAATAAAGAATAGTTACATTATTTTGAATACACTACAGTACATTATTTTAATAATATGAAAGAAACCTATAAGTTCCCTTGAGAAGATTATGTAAACTATGAAATATTAAAATATTACTTTGCGACTTTTTCCCCGGCTGAAGTCTTCTATTATTTCACTGAAATCTAAACTTGCTAAACGGTCACGGGAGGTCATAGCTGTACTAAAAAAAAGGAATATGAATTATAAATGAGTTTGAAATGTATAATTAATTAACTTAATTAATTTTTAAAAAATCCTTGGCGTGGGGCCCCCCAGACCGCGGGGCCCTGGGCGGTCGCCCTCCTCGCCCTCCCCTAGATTCGCCCCTGCTTGGGTTCGAATCCTGGGCGGGGTAGATATTTTTGCTACCAGATTATCATTTTAAACGATATTTATCATGTCAACATGACTCATTTTAACAGAATCCATATGAAATTACGCGTTGGTCTGTGAAAATTGTTTAAAATTTTAATAACGTTTTATTGCGCACAAGTTGTGCAAAATTACAAATAACATGCAAGGAAAGATGCACTTCAGCCTATGCAGTGATCTACTGTATGATGGGTTTCTCTCTATTCCTACAATTAAGAACGTGATAACGTTCACAGATTCCGTCACACAGCTCACAGACACAGGCCGGGTCCGGATCATGGAATGTCTTTGTCTTGCACATTCTATGGTGGAAACCGTGCACAGCCAAAGAGGTCACAAAGTGCCGCAAGTCCTGGTTCGATTCCATCCATGCTCTGTTGATCATAGCCTCGGTCGAGTAGAACTCTTCCCAGATTTCACTTCTTTTCAACGTTCTATCTGCTAGAACCCTCTTCCAGCAGGTCGTAGTAGGCAAAGCGAACTTGAATCTGAAATCCTCCATCAAGAAGGGTTCCCGAGTGAGCACATACACTAATCTTGATCGCGTGTATTTGGATACTCCAAGGACAGCCTTCAAGTATCTAGCCTTTACCTGTTCCAATGTTCGGAGGTCTCCTATGCTTAACTTGTCCCAAATTATCTCTATGCCATACGTGAGGATTGGAACAATTTTTGCATCGAGGAGTGCAATGGCGGATCTCAAGGATAATCTTGTAATGGCTCTGACGTCAAATATAGCCTTGGTAGCTGCTGTCGCTCTTTGTTTTACGTGGATTTTGAACGAGTGCATTGTCGTTTGTAACGTTACGCCCAGATATTTAAAGCTATTGACAGTCTTCAGTGGTTTACTTTTGAAAAATATTCTCTGTTCTTGGGAAACACGTCCACCCTTCCTGAAAATCATATGCTTGGTCTTCTCTGTATTAACTTGCAATTCATTCTTATCTGCCCATTTCTCCAGAGCATGGGTTGCAATTTGGAGGTCCCTGATGTTTTGCGACCCCGAAACCATGTCGTCGGCGTAAAGGTATATCTTCGTTTCCTTTGAAACTTCTCTGACTGCATGAACAATATCGTGCGTGGCGACATTGAACAGCAGGGGACTGAGGGGATCTCCCTGAAGTACTCCGTTCGTTTGTATGATCTGTCTGGAAATGGTTACGTTGTCGGAGATTTTTATATTATTGCTCCTTAAAATGTTATGAACCAGAATTGTGAGTGCTTTATTTTCTGTCACTATCGAATTTAGTTTCGTGGAGATGATGGTCCTGCTTAGATTGTCGAAGGCTTTCGAGAAATCAATAAATACTGCATGGAATTTTCCTTGAAGTGTTCTAAGGGTATTCTCTATGTCATCTTTGAGATTTCTAATTGCCTGAAGCGTGTTTCTCCCTCGTCTAAAACCAAATTGAACTTTGGTATTTTAACGTCGATTTCTTCAGTGAGTCTGTTCGTCATGAGCTTTGTAAGTATCTTTAATAAATTGCTTTCTAGGGCAATCCCTCTGTAGGAGTTGGGGTCACACACATCTCCTTTTCCTTTGTGTAGCACCTTTATTGTAGAAGTTTTCCATGACAATGGGATGTCTCCTGATTGTAAGCATAGGTTCATTAGGTCTGTAATAGCTGGGAGTAATACCGTAACTGCTGTCTTAATATGCTCATTAAAGATACCGTCCGGTCCGGGTGCTTGCAATACAGACACAGCATTTCGAACCTCCTCTGTCGTGAACGAGCAGATATTGGAGTCGTCAGGGTCGATTTCTTTCTTATGATAAGCTGTTGTGGATCCATTCTGGTTCAGAATAAGTGTAAAATGTTCCTCCCAGGCTGACATATCGATTTTTCCTGCAGCTTGTGTTTTCCGGGGTCTGAGAGCTAAGTAAGGGTTTTTCTTTGCTTCCTCCACCATCCTGTATGTTTCGATTTCGATGAAGTCATTCCGAATTTTCTTGAGTAAATTCTTATATTCCTTTCTCAGGTTACTATACGTTGTTAGGTCTTCTTGCTTATTGCTGACCTTTGCTTTGTGGAGGGCATGCAATGCGTTTTTCCCTTTCTAAGTAGCAGGTTTTATTAAACCATTTTTGTGATTTTCGTTCTGTTTTTGTGGCGGTTGAGGATTGAATTATTTTCTCTAGCACAATAGCAGCAGAATCGAGATCGTTCGCTTTTATTCTATCATTAAAGTGGGTGAGTTTGTCTGTACATTGCAGGAGCACACTTTCATTCAACTTTCTGGAGATATTCTTTGTGATACATTTCTCATTCTGAACTTTAGCATTACCAGTAATTACGAAGCGTGCCACAACAGGACAATGTTTCTTAAGTGGTGCTTCTGATCCTGAGGAACGAACTTTGTAGTCCAATAATTTCATCCCGACTCCCCTGATGAAAATTAAATCTATTGTACTACTCCCATTGTATGCGAAATACGTTTTGTCATCTTTCTTATTGACGAGGGTAAATCCTTCTTCTTCCATTAACAATAGTAATTCTTTGCTCCTGATGTTGTCAGTATCTAATCTGCAGTTGAAGTCACCAGCAATGATTACATTGGTTTTAGGGTTTGCTTTCGTTAGTGCAGTGAGGACCGTTGTTATGACATCCTCTAAGGATGTTGAAGGTTTTATATAAAGGCCTATGAGTGTTAAGTTCTCTAATTTGATTATTATGGTCTCCTCGTCACTGTAGGCAGCTAGTAACTTTCCGATGTGGGCTTGAAGTAACAGGAAATACCTCTCATAGGTCTTCCTCTTGGTCCTTGGGTAGCGAGGACATGCTCTGAGTAAAATCCGGTAATATGTATTGCCTTGGTCGCAAAAGTTTCAGTTAAGATGAGAATGTCTTGTTTATCAAATATATTTCTCGGGAATAGGTCGATGATGCTCTTTAATCCTTCCACATTCCAGATTAGTAGATTAATCCGTAAATCTTGCTCCTTGCCATTTGGAGCGAAAAAGACGATATCTTCTAATAAGAGCTCCTGTTGGCCAGAGTTCAGGGATGACAACTTTGCTGAGATCTGTAATGGGGATTCCAACCTTGAAGGATTTGAGTTTACCTTTGGATTGAAGTTCTTCACAATCATATATCTCGTCTACTTGCAGCTTCTTTAGATGGCACACTATTTTGTCAGTGGTCGCACTCGGAAGTAGTCGTCCAATGTACAGCCATGCTCGATGTGATACTGCTTGGAGTTCATCATATTGTCTTTCCTTTTCTTTTCCTTCAGGATTATGTTTAGTCCCTATGATTGTTGGGGTATGAATTAACTGAAGGTTGCCCCTACGTCGTCGACCTACGGCCTCAGACCATTTTGTTTTGTTAGATGGTTGTTCTGGACTGTAAGGGAATCCTTCATTTCGTGAGGGATGGGTATCCGTTAATTCTCGACTAAAGGGAGCAATGGAATCCGTAACTTTTCGACTAAAGTGAGCATATGATTCTGCTGGCAAATCTATTTTTTCTGTCATACGATTAGCATTGACTTCAGATCTGGTGCCTTGCCTGGTCAACATATTACTTTTCTGAACGAACTCTTTCCTAGTGTATTGATAATTCTTCTTCATGGGTGTGCGGTGAGATTTCTCAGCATTACTTATTTCCGATAATGTGTCCTCCAGCTCTCCGTCGTTAGAGCCTCTTGATTTCAGTTGTAGTGATTTCATTATTTTTCCCGGTGGATCCTTTGGTTTTCTTGAATTCCTCACTAACAACTTTACGTAGCCTATGTCTTCCCTTATTATTGTTTGGAATTTAGTAATCATTAAAATTTTAACCAACACATTTCGTCAAGAAGATACGGTACGTATATGATAGATAGATAGATAGATAGATAGATTTTTATTAATTCCATTTGATCAAATACATGCATTCAATACATTTTTGATATAGGACACGTCAGAATTTACATGCATAAAATAAAAGAACTAACAGGTATATATTACTAAGATTATAACTATTTATAACTTATTATAATAGCAAATCTTAATAGATACAATCTTATTGCACAACTATTTACACCTCACTCTATTATCATAATATGAAAACTTAATTCTATAAATACAACAACATACAGCTAGGTATTAAATTTAAATTAAAAAAGTAAAATATAGTTATAGATTCCATCACTCCTATACGCTAAAATATTCAACTACTGAGTAAAAACAATGGCACTGCAGATAAGCTTTCAACATTCTATCAAAGGTTTTTATTTTTGGGGCCAGTTTTATATACTGGGGTAGTTTATTGTATAATTTAACTCCAGTGTGAAAAGTTCCTTTTTGATATATGCTTGTGTGTGTGTGTGAAATATGAATGTTTTGATTTTGTCTTGTGTTATGCCTATGAACATCATTGTTTGTTTTAAGAAAAACATCTTTATTCATTAAATTCTTTTAAAAAAACATAATACTTTCAAAGATATATATGCAGGGCAGTGGGAGAATGTCTAAATCTTTAAACAGAGGTCTACATGATTCTCTAGAGTTTACATTTGCCATAATTCTAATCGCTCTCTTTTGTATCCGAAACGTGCTTAGTACATCTGGCGACATACCCCAAAATATGATCCCATATCTTAAGTATGAATGGAAATAAGCAAAATAAGTATTTCTTAATGTGTGCATGCTAGTGCAGGTTTTCAAAATACGTAACGCAAAGCACATCGAGTTCAGTTTAGTATTCAGATATTGTATATGTTTATTCCATTTCAAGTCTTGTTGTATCCATAGTCCTAAAAACTTTATTTCTGATTTATTTTCTATTTGATGACCATTTAATGTTATATTGGGCATCGCAGGATTCCTATTCTGTATAGTGTGGAAATTTAGACATACTGTCTTTTTATAGTTTATTATGAGGCGATTATCTTGTGACCATTTGGTTAACTCTCCTGTAACGGAGTCAGCAGACTGCTGTATGACCTGTTTAGTTTCACCTTTTATTACGAGTGTTGTATCGTCCGCAAACAAAATTTCCTTATGTGAATGAACGTTCTGTGTTATATCATTTATATATAGAAGAAAGAGTAGTGGGCCCAAAACCGATCCCTGGGGTACTCCAAATTCAATAATTCCCTCATTGGACAATGTTTCATTAAGTAATTTGGTTCCATCATCCTTGTGTCTCAAGCTTACTATTTGTTTACGCCTTGTTAAGTAAGACTCTATCCATTTATTAGCTAGACCTCTAACACCGTATTGATTTAGTTTGGTAAGGAGGATTTTATGGTCAACTACATCAAATGCTTTCGATAAATCCAAGAATAGGCCAGTTACATGTTCCTTATTGTCAATTAATTTCAGTATACTATTACTACATTCGTAAATTGCTGTCTGTGTAGATTTTTCCGTTCTAAATCCATGTTGTGAGTTTGATAATATTTTATTTTTTTCTATGAAACTTATCAGTCTCTTATACATAATTTTTTCCACAATTTTTGCAATACCAGTTGGTAAGGTAATAGGACGATAGTTATCTAATTCATCTTTTGAACCGTTTTTGTGCACTGGAATTACTTTTGATAACTTCAAAATATCCGGGTAAGTTCCTGAGAGAATTGAACTGTTTATTAAGTGCGTAAGTGGATTTATTATATTTTCTGCACATTTCTTTAAAATTGCATCAGGGATTCCATCAATGCCAGCACAGAATTTATTTTTTAGCTCTTTTATAACTATTCTTACCTCTTCACTTGTGACATGATTTATAAATAAAGAATCACTGCATATATTTATTTTATTATTAGAATTTAGTGTATTTACCTGTGATTTATTTAATAATTTTTGCGGAATTTCCAGAAAATAGTCATTAAAAGTGTTTGCTATTTCCTCTGGATTATTAATCACTTTATTATTTCTGGTCAGTGTAATGTTCCTTTGTATTTTAGCAGATTTTCCAGTTTCTTTCTTTATTACGGACCACATCGCCCTGTTTTTATTAGATGATTGGGAAATAAAATTATCATTATGCATTTTCTTTGCTAGTCTTATTACCTTATTTAATATGCTAGTGTATTTTTTGTAGTATAAATTGAATTCAGGTGTTGTGTGGTATTGTTTATATAATTTGTGTAGAAATTTCTTTCTTTGACATGAATTTATAATCCCTGTTGTTATCCAATTGCTAGTTTTGTTATTTTGAACAGTTCTTCGTTTAAAGGGGAATGCTATTTCAAAATAGTGTTTTAGGGTACTGTTAAATGCATTAAATTTATCATTTACATTTTCTAGTTCATAAATTTCTGACCATGTTTCCTTATTTAATAAGTCATTGAAATATGTAACATTTGATTCAGTGAATGACCTGCACTTTGATTTTACTCCATTATCATTATTATTGATTACTTCGGATACTTCAAAACTCAGTATTTGTCCATGGTGGTCACTAAAACCCGGACAATAGACTTCTATTGAATGGTGATATTTATCTATTTAAGGTTATGAGCGGCGTCGCGTCTATTAATCTAGTTGATCCATATCGAATTCTTTATTTAGGCTAGTGCTGGTGGAAGCTACAAATCATCTAATAAAATGAGTTCCGTATTATAAACTACAATATCTGTAAAACACTCCCTTTTACAATAGATTAATATTTGTGCCAATAGTACTATAAAATACCGGTGTATCAACAATTTCACGTGAGGTTTCTTCTATGTCAGATGTTACACATCATATGCGACTACTGTAAGGCTCGAAATTTTTTCGAACAGCTGCAAGCATTTGGAAAGAAGAAATATAAGTACCAAGAAACTACAATTAATATTTGTGTTCTACCTACTATAACAAGATTGATGGCAGAGAAAAAGTCACTGGAACATGAGAATGCAAAAGTAGGCTCCCTTATCATTGACGAAATGGCTAGGCTTGTGTACGATAGGAACTATGTTTCTCGGCATGAGTGACGCAGACGTAGACGCTCGTGGTATTGAAGACAAACTAGCCAACAAGTTACTTTGCATTCTTTTCAAATAACTATCATCTTCTTACAGAATTCCTGAGTCATTTTATTTTACGTGATCTATTTCTGGAGCGCACTTGGCAAATTTGGTTGGTTGGTTCCTTAGTTTAGGGGCTGCGACAACGCGGTCATGTAGCCCCGTGTACTTTGGGTGTGTGTAGTATCTGTCTGATAACCGGTGTAAATTGTGATGACTGTATTAGTGTGTGTATCTGTTTTTTTTAATTCAAGTATGGACTGCAACTTTGAATTTTTCAAATAGTTCCTACTTTTGCCGCCAAACGTCACCGTCAAATTTGGTATTATTAGATGCTATGAAGGTAGTCGAAGAAAGTGGTTTCAGTGTGTTAAGAATTGTAACTGAAAACACTGTCAAGAGAATGTTTCGACGTTTGAAACGCTATGCGGGGGTCGTATAACGCATGAAATTAAACATCCTCTTGATTAAAATCGACTGCTCTTCATAAGTTTTGACCCTAGTTACATTATCAAGCATGTACGATCGCAGTACTTGTTTAGGGAGTTCTTTGTAAATGGCAACAATGTGACAGTGATCATTTGAAGATCCCTTATAATCTTCAGAAAACTCTGGTGATAACACATGTTAGGAAACTCTCCAAGAAGGTGGTTTATTCTAGTAATTTGGTAAAGATAAATGTTTCCAGGGCCAAAGTTGTGTTTTCACCTGAATTTATCGCAGGCTTAAAACGTATGGAAGTCGTATGCTCTGAGAAAATTAATGACAAAGGCAGTTTACTTGAGACTATTAACTTTATGGAACATTTTCAGAAATGGTTTGACATCCATGATGTCTGTAACACATCCCATGGCATACACTCCAGAAATTACAATAAGATGATTCTTTGTGAGATGGATGATGAAAGACTGCACTGGTTAACAGACGTATTTCTGCCATACATTGGGGAAATTTAGCAACATCCCGAAAAGTTCAGGAAATGTACTAAAGAGAGTTACCATACTCTGGAGTTGACAACTCTTTCTTCAGCGGCATGCATACGATGTGTAATAAGCATCAATTTCCACTATGCCCTAACGAGGAGTTCATCGAGTGACGATGTAGAGGTCTTTTTCAGTCACCTCAGAAGATAGGGGGGATCTTGAATCCATGCTATTGAATCTACACTTCACACTGGAATTATAGCAGCTTTGAGCCATGGAAACGTCGAACTAAGGAATGAAGACCTAGTATCCAGCGTAAGGTCCAGGTTCTTTTCTAGGAACCAACTTCAAGAGCCAGGTGAAGAACTACATGCCACGGATTCTGCCTTCGTACCAGAGCTTCCCGAGCTTCAGGCTCCGTGCGTTAGAGGGAGAAATGCTCCGCCACGCTACGAGTGGCCGGAATTGTAAGCTGTTGCGGTTTACCGCAGACCGCAGAAATATCAGCTGCCATCACACAGCGTGTTGCCATGGCAGACTTGATAATAACTGTAGGATTTCAGAGTATTTTATCTGACAATAATCGGCCCAATTCTTCGAAGAAAGGCCGTCTACTTGCAGAAAGTGGCCATGTTTTAAATTTAGTAGAAAAGCAGTTTGCAGGAAATACCAACAGTGTAATAACTGCTAATGTGATAAGAGAAACATCAGTTCGCCAGAAACCTTATCATGTCACAATAGAGGTAACGTATCTATTCATTTTATGCATTAGTTATGGGTGACAGCAGGGGCAGATGACCACGTAGTTCCGCCCCTTAAAACATCAATAACTAACTAACTGGGGTGACAGCGGCATTAATGTTCATGTACACGCAATTTCTAATACGATATAATGTTATCGTAGGTTAATGCTACTAGAGAGACGATTGCATGTTCCTGTGAATACCCAGCTGGATCGTCAGAGAAGTGCAAGCATATTTCAGCAGTTATTCATGCAGTTAATTCAGAGCATGTAACTTCGCGAACCGATCAACCCTGTGAATGGTCTAGACCTCGAATCTCAAACGCGGGGAAAGAGAAATATAACAAGGGGAAGAGGTTAGAAGAACTTTTTCCCACAAAAAGGCAGAGGCTTGATGTAAAACCAGCTGAAATTCCCGATTTGAAAACCCCATGTATACTATCCAAAATTTTAAATGAGGAGAAAAAGTCAGAATCAGTTAAAGTTGCCAATGAATTGCTAGGAAATTTAATAACAGATGTCACAGTTATGGTTCAGAATAATGCATGTAAAAATGTAATAACAACATTATTAATGAAACAGGAGACTACATCTGTAATAACGGTAATTGATGTGTGTAGTGTTAGCAATTCTGCACTAGCAAGTTATTTTTATAACACTCATGTTGTAATTAATAAGACTCAAGCAGCTGACATTTGTGTAAAAACCTTACATCAATCGAAGTCTGACCTCTGGTTTTCAGAAAGGAAGAAAAGGATCTCTGCAAGTAAGGCACATTCAATTAAAACTAGGAGAAAAGATCATGAGAAGTTGGTAAATACACTCTTGAACCCTAAATGTCTTAATGGTAGGGGTCTTAGAAATGTCACATTTGGAAAAAGGTTAGAAAAAAACTGCACTTGCCAAATACACAAATTTATGTGGTAAAACAGTTGTTGAGAATGGTCTCATAATTGATCTCACCCATCCTTGGTTGTGTGCTAGTCCTGATGGTATAGTAATGGTGAATGGGAAGCCAGAAAGGGTACTGGAAATTAAGTGTCCTATTTCATGTAAAGACAAACCAATCATAGGTGAAAATGAGGAGATTAATGTGCCCTATCTTATAAGAAATTCAGAAGGAAATTTGGAACTGAAACCAAATCATGCATATTTCACTCAATGCCAGTTGTTGATGTACTGTTGTGGGCTTGATGCTTGTGACTTTTTCATTTATACAGACAACCATAGTTCCATTCTATTAGAAATTCTAAGAAATGATATGTTCTTAAAGGTCTGTATTGAAAAGTTGCAACAGTTTTTCTTCACACACTATTTAAGGGAACTAACGTGCAGATTTAATAATGGGCTTCAGACATCAAAGGAGGTTGTACATTTGTCATAACACAACACATATGCACAATATCATCAACACTACATAATAGCTCACTTGGAATTTATTGAAGTATGTTATATACTTTCACTCTTTGAATGCACCGTTCAACATGAATTCGCACACTAGCAATATTGTAAGTGTCATCAACTTCTTCAGGTGTCAAATGACCTTCATGCATGAAGGGTGGCATTACTAAAATTGCATTGCTGTCCTCCAATATAGTTTTTATACCAGGGAAACCTTTATCAGCCATTATTTGATCTCCTGATTCTATCAATTTCAAAATTCCACAGTCATTTATGATAAAACTGTCACTAGCTCGACCACCATAACATTTGGAAACAAATGTCACCATACCACAAGGTGCAATTGCAATAAGGACCTTAGCAGTATATGTAGACTTATAATTAGAGTACATATACACACGCTGGCTGATCTCAGGAGGCTGTTCTGTTTTAATTTCAGTGCAGTCTATAATAGCTCTACAATTTGGATAGTTATCTTTAAAAACAGAAGGCAATGTAGCATTAACAGTATCCTTGCTAGGCCAGAAAACCCACTTTTTTGTTGCTTGTGCCAGTACAGGTAAAACAGATTGAAATATCCTAGAAATATTACTACGGTGAATATTGAAAATAACAGCAAGGGCAGCAAATGGTAAGGCTAACTTCATTTTCATTAAGAATACCGAGAGTCTATTTTCTTTACTAATTTTGCGTGTATTAGTGTCTGGCAGCAAGTTTAAAAATATATTAAAAATTTCTTTGTTGACACCAGCCAGAACATTTAATTGTGATTCATCAGAAACTGAACTATAACCGAAAAATCCTCTTTCTTCATATGGGAAGTCAGGCCCAGAAAATTTACTAACATGTCTAGGTTTAGCATGTAATGTGTGAAGGGATGATATATTTGCTTGTGTGCTGACACTGTTTCCATCCAAAACACAACTGAATTCAAAATTGCTTTCTACATCACAATGTTTGTTTGTCTGAGTTTGGGCATCAGCTTTCATGGACACTAGAGCAGGCTCACTAGTTTGCAGATCTAATATATCAGGTGTTGAAATGACTAGATTTCTATTTACACTTCTCTTCTTCAATCTCATAAATCTGCTGAGAGAGCCTGTTCCTGTTGACTTTCTTCTGTAACATTCAGGAAAGATACTTGGTACATATGCTGGACTAGCAGGATGTTGAGATTTACACCCTCCTATGAAATGTGTACTGCAGATTCTAGATGATTTTGAAGGTGTCCACAAAGTACCATCTGCCCTATAAAACATATTGTGTAAATGTGGCAAATTTATGTAAACATACCTTTTAAAGTATGGGCAATCTGTAAATGCAAATATTATTTTGAACACATTTTGTAAAATTTGACTTGGATCTGTATTAGGCCTATATTTATTTGAATTTCTATTGTAATGAGTTCAAATTATTTTGTGACTATCTGGTTTCATAATAATATGTTTGTAGGACTATTTAAAATACTGTAATGCTTTTTTATTTAATGTTTATGTATAACTACACACTTCTAATATATTTCTGTAGGCTATTAATATTTTGTTCCTATTTTTTGTCATGTACCAGGGCCTATTTCTGTAAATATAATATTAATCCACTAGCCTTTCGAATCCATTTCGTGAGGTCGGGGAGGAAATCTAAAAAAAAATCACACTTTGCTCGGTATTAAGGTATCTGTTATTTAATTATTAAGGCTATCATTAAGACTACTGTGTGATAGAATATCTCTATTATGATGTTTGTGCTTTAAAAATATGGCCTACTGGTGCGGACCTTACCTTGGAAGTATAGCATTACTGTAATTATTTTGGTTGTTACTGTTAACGTATTTGTAAAAGTCATAGTTAGTATAGGTTCTGTACTGTGTAATTTAGTATTAATTAAAATATTGAAATTCCCCATTACTTACTTCTTGCGATTTACTGCTAAAATCCACTGTCTTTTCAAATCCATTTCGTGAGCACGTGATGGAAAACTATAAAATTTCACACTTTGCTCTGTATTGCAGTATCTATTATTGCAGCCAACAACACAGCACATAACATTGCCAGAACGTTTTGACATTTTTAAAATAATAATCCGAAGACAACACTATAAAATATTGAATAAACACATGTAAAAATTCACTCTTATTGCATCATCTTACGATCAGCTGTTGATAAACAAGGCCGTGTGTAGTTCACGTAGTATCCACCCGCAGCAGCACCCTGCAGAACGCACGGTGCCTTAAGGCTCCGTGCGTTAGAGGGAGAAATGCTCCGCCACGCTACGAGTGGCCGGAATTGTAAGCTGTTGCGGTGTACCGCGGACCGCAGAAATATCAGCTGTCATCACACAGCGTGTTGCCATGGCAGACTTGATAATAACTGTAGGATTTCAGAGTATTTTATCTGACAATAATCGGCCCAATTCTTCGAAGAAAGGCCGTCTACTTGCAGAAAGTGGCCATGTTTTAAATTTAGTAGAAAAGCAGTTTGCAGGAAATACCAACAGTGTAATAACTGCTAATGTGATAAGAGAAACATCAGTTCGCCAGAAACCTTATCATGTCACAATAGAGGTAACGTATCTATTCATTTTATGCATTAGTTATGGGTGACAGCAGGGGAAGATGACCACATAGTTCTGCCCCTTAAAACATCAATAACTAACTAACTGGGGTGACAGCGGCATTAATGTTCATGTACACGCAATTTCTAATACGATATAATGTTATCGTAGGTTAGCGCTACTAGAGAGACGATTGCATGTTCCTGTGAATGCCCAGCTGGATCGTCAGAGAAGTGCAAGCATATTTCAGCAGTTATTCATGCAGTTAATTCAGAGCATGTAACTTCGCGAACCGATCAACCCTGTGAATGGTCTAGACCTCGAATCTCAAACGCGGGGAAAGAGAAGTATAACAAGGGGAAGAGGTTAGAAGAACTTTTTCCCACAAAAAGGCAGAGGCTTGATGTAAAACCAGCTGAAATTCCCGATTTGAAAACCCCATGTATACTATCCAAAATTTTAAATGAGGAGAAAAAGTCAGAATCAGTTAAAGTTGCCAATGAATTGCTAGGAAATTTAATAACAGATGTCACAGTTATGGTTCAGAATAATGCATGTAAAAATGTAATAACAACATTATTAATGAAACAGGAGACTACATCTGTAATAACGGTAATTGATGTGTGTAGTGTTAGCAATTCTGCACTAGCAAGTTATTTTTATAACACTCATGTTGTAATTAATAAGACTCAAGCAGCTGACATTTGTGTAAAAACCTTACATCAATCGAAGTCTGACCTCTGGTTTTCAGAAAGGAAGAAAAGGATCTCTGCAAGTAAGGCACATTCAATTAAAACTAGGAGAAAAGATCATGAGAAGTTGGTAAATACACTCTTGAACCCTAAATGTCTTAATGGTAGGGGTCTTAGAAATGTCACATTTGGAAAAAGGTTAGAAAAAACTGCACTTGCCAAATACACAAATTTATGTGGTAAAACAGTTGTTGAGAATGGTCTCATAATTGATCTCACCCATCCTTGGTTGTGTGCTAGTCCTGATGGTATAGTAATGGTGAATGGGAAGCCAGAAAGGGTACTGGAAATTAAGTGTCCTATTTCATGTAAAGACAAACCAATCATAGGTGAAAATGAGGAAATTAATGTGCCCTATCTTATAAGAAATTCAGAAGGAAATTTGGAACTGAAACCAAATCATGCATATTTCACTCAATGCCAGTTGTTGATGTACTGTTGTGGGCTTGATGCTTGTGACTTTTTCATTTATACAGACAACCATAGTTCCATTCTATTAGAAATTCTAAGAAATGATATGTTCTTAAAGGTCTGTATTGAAAAGTTGCAACAGTTTTTCTTCACACACTATTTAAGGGAACTAACGTGCAGATTTAATAATGGGCTTCAGACATCAAAGGAGGTTGTACATTTGTCATAACACAACACATATGCACAATATCATCAACACTACATAATAGCTCACTTGGAATTTTTTGAAGTATGTTATATACTTTCACTCTTTGAATGCACCGTTCAACATGAATTCGCACACTAGCAATATTGTAAGTGTCATCAACTTCTTCAGGTGTCAAATGACCTTCATGCATGAAGGGTGGCATTACTAAAATTGCATTGCTGTCCTCCAATATAGTTTTTATACCAGGGAAACCTTTATCAGCCATTATTTGATCTCCTGATTCTATCAATTTCAAAATTCCACAGTCATTTATGATAAAACTGTCACTAGCTCGACCACCATAACATTTGGAAACAAATGTCACCATACCACAAGGTGCAATTGCAATAAGGACCTTAGCAGTATATGTAGACTTATAATTAGAGTACATATACACACGCTGGCTGATCTCAGGAGGCTGTTCTGTTTTAATTTCAGTGCAGTCTATAATAGCTCTACAATTTGGATAGTTATCTTTAAAAACAGAAGGCAATGTAGCATTAACAGTATCCTTGCTAGGCCAGAAAACCCACTTTTTTGTTGCTTGTGCCAGTACAGGTAAAACAGATTGAAATATCCTAGAAATATTACTACGGTGAATATTGAAAATAACAGCAAGGGCAGCAAATGGTAAGGCTAACTTCATTTTCATTAAGAATACCGAGAGTCTATTTTCTTTACTAATTTTGCGTGTATTAGTGTCTGGCAGCAAGTTTAAAAATATATTAAAAATTTCTTTGTTGACACCAGCCAGAACATTTAATTGTGATTCATCAGAAACTGAACTATAACCGAAAAATCCTCTTTCTTCATATGGGAAGTCAGGCCCAGAAAATTTACTAACATGTCTAGGTTTAGCATGTAATGTGTGAAGGGATGATATATTTGCTTGTGTGCTGACACTGTTTCCATCCAAAACACAACTGAATTCAAAATTGCTTTCTACATCACAATGTTTGTTTGTCTGAGTTTGGGCATCAGCTTTCATGGACACTAGAGCAGGCTCACTAGTTTGCAGATCTAATATATCAGGTGTTGAAATGACTAGATTTCTATTTACACTTCTCTTCTTCAATCTCATAAATCTGCTGAGAGAGCCTGTTCCTGTTGACTTTCTTCTGTAACATTCAGGAAAGATACTTGGTACATATGCTGGACTAGCAGGATGTTGAGATTTACACCCTCCTATGAAATGTGTACTGCAGATTCTAGATGATTTTGAAGGTGTCCACAAAGTACCATCTGCCCTATAAAACATATTGTGTAAATGTGGCAAATTTATGTAAACATACCTTTTAAAGTATGGGCAATCTGTAAATGCAAATATTATTTTGAACACATTTTGTAAAATTTGACTTGGATCTGTATTAGGCCTATATTTATTTGAATTTCTATTGTAATGAGTTCAAATTATTTTGTGACTATCTGGTTTCATAATAATATGTTTGTAGGACTATTTAAAATACTGTAATGCTTTTTTATTTAATGTTTATGTATAACTACACACTTCTAATATATTTCTGTAGGCTATTAATATTTTGTTCCTATTTTTTGTCATGTACCAGGGCCTATTTCTGTAAATATAATATTAATCCACTAGCCTTTCGAATCCATTTCGTGAGGTCGGGGAGGAAATCTAAAAAAAAATCACACTTTGCTCGGTATTAAGGTATCTGTTATTTAATTATTAAGGCTATCATTAAGACTACTGTGTGATAGAATATCTCTATTATGATGTTTGTGCTTTAAAAATATGGCCTACTGGTGCGGACCTTACCTTGGAAGTATAGCATTACTGTAATTATTTTGGTTGTTACTGTTAACGTATTTGTAAAAGTCATAGTTAGTATAGGTTCTGTACTGTGTAATTTAGTATTAATTAAAATATTGAAATTCCCCATTACTTACTTCTTGCGATTTACTGCTAAAATCCACTGTCTTTTCAAATCCATTTCGTGAGCACGTGATGGAAAACTATAAAATTTCACACTTTGCTCTGTATTGCAGTATCTATTATTGCAGCCAACAACACAGCACATAACATTGCCAGAACGTTTTGTCATTTTTAAAATAATAATCCGAAGACAACACTATAAAATATTGAATAAACACATGTAAAAATTCACTCTTATTGCATCATCTTACGATCAGCTGTTGATAAACAAGGCCGTGTGTAGTTCACGTAGTATCCACCCGCAGCAGCACCCTGCAGAACGCACGGTGCCTTAAGGCTCCGTGCGTTAGAGGGAGAAATGCTCCGCCACGCTACGAGTGGCCGGAATTGTAAGCTGTTGCGGTGTACCGCGGACCGCAGAAATATCAGCTGTCATCACACAGCGTGTTGCCATGGCAGACTTGATAATAACTGTAGGATTTCAGAGTATTTTATCTGACAATAATCGGCCCAATTCTTCGAAGAAAGGCCGTCTACTTGCAGAAAGTGGCCATGTTTTAAATTTAGTAGAAAAGCAGTTTGCAGGAAATACCAACAGTGTAATAACTGCTAATGTGATAAGAGAAACATCAGTTCGCCAGAAACCTTATCATGTCACAATAGAGGTAACGTATCTATTCATTTTATGCATTAGTTATGGGTGACAGCAGGGGAAGATGACCACGTAGTTCTGCCCCTTAAAACATCAATAACTAACTAACTGGGGTGACAGCGGCATTAATGTTCATGTACACGCAATTTCTAATACGATATAATGTTATCGTAGGTTAGCGCTACTAGAGAGACGATTGCATGTTCCTGTGAATGCCCAGCTGGATCGTCAGAGAAGTGCAAGCATATTTCAGCAGTTATTCATGCAGTTAATTCAGAGCATGTAACTTCGCGAACCGATCAACCCTGTGAATGGTCTAGACCTCGAATCTCAAACGCGGGGAAAGAGAAGTATAACAAGGGGAAGAGGTTAGAAGAACTTTTTCCCACAAAAAGGCAGAGGCTTGATGTAAAACCAGCTGAAATTCCCGATTTGAAAACCCCATGTATACTATCCAAAATTTTAAATGAGGAGAAAAAGTCAGAATCAGTTAAAGTTGCCAATGAATTGCTAGGAAATTTAATAACAGATGTCACAGTTATGGTTCAGAATAATGCATGTAAAAATGTAATAACAACATTATTAATGAAACAGGAGACTACATCTGTAATAACGGTAATTGATGTGTGTAGTGTTAGCAATTCTGCACTAGCAAGTTATTTTTATAACACTCATGTTGTAATTAATAAGACTCAAGCAGCTGACATTTGTGTAAAAACCTTACATCAATCGAAGTCTGACCTCTGGTTTTCAGAAAGGAAGAAAAGGATCTCTGCAAGTAAGGCACATTCAATTAAAACTAGGAGAAAAGATCATGAGAAGTTGGTAAATACACTCTTGAACCCTAAATGTCTTAATGGTAGGGGTCTTAGAAATGTCACATTTGGAAAAAGGTTAGAAAAAACTGCACTTGCCAAATACACAAATTTATGTGGTAAAACAGTTGTTGAGAATGGTCTCATAATTGATCTCACCCATCCTTGGTTGTGTGCTAGTCCTGATGGTATAGTAATGGTGAATGGGAAGCCAGAAAGGGTACTGGAAATTAAGTGTCCTATTTCATGTAAAGACAAACCAATCATAGGTGAAAATGAGGAAATTAATGTGCCCTATCTTATAAGAAATTCAGAAGGAAATTTGGAACTGAAACCAAATCATGCATATTTCACTCAATGCCAGTTGTTGATGTACTGTTGTGGGCTTGATGCTTGTGACTTTTTCATTTATACAGACAACCATAGTTCCATTCTATTAGAAATTCTAAGAAATGATATGTTCTTAAAGGTCTGTATTGAAAAGTTGCAACAGTTTTTCTTCACACACTATTTAAGGGAACTAACGTGCAGATTTAATAATGGGCTTCAGACATCAAAGGAGGTTGTACATTTGTCATAACACAACACATATGCACAATATCATCAACACTACATAATAGCTCACTTGGAATTTTTTGAAGTATGTTATATACTTTCACTCTTTGAATGCACCGTTCAACATGAATTCGCACACTAGCAATATTGTAAGTGTCATCAACTTCTTCAGGTGTCAAATGACCTTCATGCATGAAGGGTGGCATTACTAAAATTGCATTGCTGTCCTCCAATATAGTTTTTATACCAGGGAAACCTTTATCAGCCATTATTTGATCTCCTGATTCTATCAATTTCAAAATTCCACAGTCATTTATGATAAAACTGTCACTAGCTCGACCACCATAACATTTGGAAACAAATGTCACCATACCACAAGGTGCAATTGCAATAAGGACCTTAGCAGTATATGTAGACTTATAATTAGAGTACATATACACACGCTGGCTGATCTCAGGAGGCTGTTCTGTTTTAATTTCAGTGCAGTCTATAATAGCTCTACAATTTGGATAGTTATCTTTAAAAACAGAAGGCAATGTAGCATTAACAGTATCCTTGCTAGGCCAGAAAACCCACTTTTTTGTTGCTTGTGCCAGTACAGGTAAAACAGATTGAAATATCCTAGAAATATTACTACGGTGAATATTGAAAATAACAGCAAGGGCAGCAAATGGTAAGGCTAACTTCATTTTCATTAAGAATACCGAGAGTCTATTTTCTTTACTAATTTTGCGTGTATTAGTGTCTGGCAGCAAGTTTAAAAATATATTAAAAATTTCTTTGTTGACACCAGCCAGAACATTTAATTGTGATTCATCAGAAACTGAACTATAACCGAAAAATCCTCTTTCTTCATATGGGAAGTCAGGCCCAGAAAATTTACTAACATGTCTAGGTTTAGCATGTAATGTGTGAAGGGATGATATATTTGCTTGTGTGCTGACACTGTTTCCATCCAAAACACAACTGAATTCAAAATTGCTTTCTACATCACAATGTTTGTTTGTCTGAGTTTGGGCATCAGCTTTCATGGACACTAGAGCAGGCTCACTAGTTTGCAGATCTAATATATCAGGTGTTGAAATGACTAGATTTCTATTTACACTTCTCTTCTTCAATCTCATAAATCTGCTGAGAGAGCCTGTTCCTGTTGACTTTCTTCTGTAACATTCAGGAAAGATACTTGGTACTGTCCCCGTTTACCCGGATAGTAGGCTGTCAGATATCCGCCCCCTCAATCGGATTGCCAAAAATCAACCGCACCGGCTCAGCTACACCAATGAAAATGGCACTGACAAATACTACCGAGGTTTGAGCACAGAAGTTAACAAGAAATTATTGTGGAACACACCAAAATAGACGGGGGTTCATACTTACCTCTACTTACCTCTTAAAAATTATCTCGGGGATTGGGTTGACAACAGGATCTCTAAAGTATGCTCCCACAACAACCTCCACCATGACATTTAAAAATGAACCAGAACGAAGACAAGAACTTTGAACTGTACAAAAGCTTTTATTTCAAATAAAGGGTATGATTTTAACAACTCAACAAAATAAATGTGGCTATCAGTAGCCCATGTCAATCTGACTATGTCCTCCTGAAGGACTTGCAAAGTTATCAAACAATATGTTAGCTCCCACGAGCTCAAAATAACGTAACATTCATAGCACACTTGGACTGGAAAAGGAAGTCAGGACGAGACACATATACAGAGCATTTGTTTTCTTTTAATAAACATCACACTTATATATATAGGCACAAGGCCAGAATGTAGACGACCTTGCCCGCTGATAACCAGTTGTCTGGCCAGCTGCGGTCTACCCTTCAACCTGTCGTACACCTGTCAAATGGACTCACTTGTCCTGCTATGTTGCGTAAGAATCTAGCTCCCTCTCAAAAGCTTTAAATGTTCGCAAGACAACACAAATATAGTTACGCAAATCTTTCAAATGCTTTACTCACACACCACTGGATTATTCTGACAATCCCTAAACTTGTTTAATTAGCATCCAAATGTTTAATAAGCGTTGTTTAGAGTATAAAACAAACTCTTAAATGTTTATAACAAAATCCCAAAATTATTTATAACAATTAGAAATTGTTTATAATATTGTCGAAGACAATTACAAAAATTTTAAACACGCCTCTAACATTACTTTCGTTCCACATTATTGTCAAAGATATTTACATCATTATTTACAATATTAACATTTAAATTATTCAAATTATTAATTTAAGAAATACATTTAACCACATGTTCATCCGGTTGGTAATTTCATAATCGTGTCAATATAATCGACCAATGAAGGTTAGTTATACATTTTATGTCACAATCTGGTTTAATAAATGTTTAATAATTATTATAATTATTTGTGACGGTAATCTTCATTCAAAATCTTATCTCAAATTCTTTCAATACTCTTGTTAATTATAACAGTAAATTCACTTGATTAATTTTCAAAGGACTAAGACAATACACTCCATCGGAAAATACTTCGCTTACAAAATTATGCACAAAACTGCATTAAAAATAGGCCCAAAATTCATCATATATTAATATATATGGCATCAAAATCTTCCACAGAACTTACAAAAATCTCCACTAACAAATTCTTCAACATCATTAATTACTGTGGGAACCTCCTTCATTAATTCAAGGGCATTATACATCAGCGACTTTCAACACGTCCGCTGCACTAGCGATTATACATTCATAGTTCCACTTCAAAAATTCTTATAATCATTAATTGTTTCAAAACTGTTATCTTAAACCTTCGTGGATTTCATTCATGAATCGAAATGAAGTAAAAATTTGCCAATCACAAACAAATTTAATAGTGAATACGCTTATATACGCCTGTCTGGTCTATCAAAATTTAAGATTAACATCTTCAAAGAATTGTAGTATAAAAATACTATCATCAAACAAAGTGCGACTAAACTGCAAAATAGTCGAATAGAATCCAATTAGATTGTGGAAAGCAAACATCATTATATAAATCTCTAATTGAGAAAAAACTCCTAACAAAAGTTCATGACTTTAATGCATTCAATAATTCATAATTAAAGTTCATCTTTCACAAAATTGTCTATGATGCAATGGTCGTTCATAACTGACGATAAATGTCTGTGTTGCAATCAATTCAAATAACGACTAGTATTTCCAAGATCGTCGACAACGTAATGGATTTTAACGCTCTAAAATCATTTAAATGTTATTCCTTCTTGATGATGACAGAAAATTGGTCAAAGTAATTAAACTGGGGTAGAATTACTTTAATAAAGTGACACGCTGTCTGAATTTAAATCTGCCATAAAAATCATTAACTTACAGTCAAATCGTGACTACAAAAATAAGCAAAATACTGAAAATTTAAATGTCAGTCTCAACTGATCCAAAATCATTTAACTATGCCCATGACATAACCATGTCTTAATAAATCGTCGAAAAAGGCATAACTCATCAAGGTGTACTGAGTACAGGAATCTCAAACAAGAATATAGGGCAAAATACATGAGAACAGAAAATATGGGACAAAGGTTGCTCAGATATCGCTAAAAAAACTCAAATAAAACAATAAACGTTCACGACTACCTTATCTGCTGATTGACGTTCCAGAGGAAATTTCCCCAAAGAAGACTGCTGATGGATCCATTTCACCAACTTGAAGATGAGCTCCCTCCTCCAAACAGGAAACAGCACCCTCGGAGAATCGAACTGCTTCCTCCTCCGGAAATTGCACTGCTCCGTGTAGACGAAAGACATCCTTCCGGCAAATTCTTCTTTGTGAGTCGGGACTACCCTGACCTCTCTTGAAAAATCCCTGAAGTTCCAGTAGAAAATCGCCATGAAGTTTTTGTAGTAATTTCCGAAGAAATATTCATATTCAGTGAGTATGAAATCGTTTCCATTGCTGTTTGATAGTATTCAGCGTTGAACCACGAAACATGGGTGTAGATGGTTATTCACCACATGTTCGCTTGTGTGGAATGGCAATTAGCGAAGTTCCATGCTGCTATCTTACTCCGTTAATATATGTCCCAATCGCATTAAAGTCCTTTAGCCTTCCATCTTCTCTTCGGTTATGGTAATAGTAGAACAAACTGCCATATTAAACTGCTCCATAATACTGTAGCGTTGTGTCACAATTCAATCCTAAGTCTCCCTGTTGCACTAGCAGTGTCAGCCGTGGCGTAGAATCTGACGATATAAAGTGCTTCTCAGGTGGCGAGAAAATCACTTTTGTTAGTCGTTTAAAATTGCCAATATCTTCCAAAATAACTCCGCGAAATTGTTCAACTTTTCTACACTCCTTAATGTAGCACTGCACAATAGAATTAGCTTATAGGCGACCGCTAACTGTTCATAGCTAATCTTGTAGACGCGTTATAATGTGCGTTTTAACTTCACCTAGTTTTACTCACTGTAAACTTGTACTGCTTGTCTGCTCGATAGTTCACTGCGGTGGCTTCACCACGCGTTATAATGACGACTCTTTCTACTAATTTCACTCGACGTCTCACCGAAATGACTATATAAGAAATGAGACTGAAGATCTGAGCTTAGGTTCTGACGATTTGAGATATGAGTTGAGATATCAGCTATGACGATTTGAGATATGAGACCGCTCTCTTCTGCGCAAGGCCTTTTATAAACTTCATAAGGGGCGTATCCATCCCTTCCATAGCGTGTTACTGCGTCATCGCTAGAAGTTCCAACTTAGTCAATACATGACGGATTTTCAAAATTCAAAAACTGAAAATAAACTTCACCAAAATTCCAGATCAATGCCTCTACTGCAAATGGATTTCCACAATTCTGCATTCCAAGAAGTAATAAAAATACCATAGTTTCAGCAATCTCCGTCTTCCTTCAAACTATCGTTCATTGGTTCGAGCCTCCCCTCCAATAGCATAATTTCTTCCTCAGCACAATTCCACATTTCCTGCGACTGCGTCGTAAATCTCGGATCTTTCTCGAATAAATGCTGACGTCACTGAGAATCTCAGCTCAAGTAGCCTGCTGGCATAACGTCTGCGTCATCCGTGCTTACGTCATGACTACCCACGCCATAACTATGACAGCCATAACTTTCTTCATAATTTCCCAAAATAGCCACCGTGGTCTCTATATAATTCAATTTACGGGGGCATTCTCCCCTCACCACGTTTTAAAAACAGTTGCAAATTGTTTTTAAACTCAGTGTTACAAGTACCTCAACTCTCTTGAACACGAAATTGAATTATTACTGGCTTACTCTAGGATAGTATCTTTTCAAATTTCCAGCATTGATACTTGCCGAAAACGACATTATTCTCATCATCGTAGAGCTCATAACAGTTGTTTCCATAGGCGTTCGTAATTCTAAACGGACCCATAAACACAATTCCAAACTTGGGATAGATTTTCTTGCTCATATCAGCCTTGACAGGTCTGCGTAGTAATACAAGATTTCCAACTTGTAAGGGTGCACCAAAACGTTTTCCAGCTACTCTTTTCAATCGTTTCTCTGCTGCTTTCTGGAGTTGTTCCTTCGCCTTGTCAATCCTCTGCTGCCTTCCTAGGTCGGGATCTCTAGGAACGTGGTTGAAAAGATTATCCCACGGCCTTTCTGGGTTTCTTCCTAGATGAAGTTGCATTGGCACTTCTCCTGTGCTCACCTGCACTGTAGAGTTCAGACATTCCTCAATAAGGGGTACAAATCTCACCCAACCAGAATGATCATTTGGACAGAAAATTCGACATAATTTCGAAAATTCAGCCATATATCTTTCTGAGGAATTCGATTCTGGGTAACGCACGCTTGAAAATAAGTGCTTAATGCCAAGCCTTTCCATATCCGCAGCAAATTCCAAGGATGTAAACTGCGTTCCATGATCTGACAGTAGATATTCTGGTTTACCAGCTTTAGGAAATACAGCATTTTCCAGTCTGCTTACAACGTTCCTCGTGTTAGCTTTCTGCATGGGACTCATTGTAACAAATTTTGAGAAAACATCCACGGTAACCAACAGGTACTGGTTACCCTGATATCCCTTCGGACAGGGGCCAAATATATCCGTCGCCATGAGTTCGTTTGGTTTAGAAGGAATCATAGCCTTCGGTTTTCCTTTTAATAAAGCAGAAGCATACTTTGCTCTTTGACATTTGTCACATGATCGAATGACCTTGGCAATGCTGGAACGCATGTTAGTCCAAATAAATCTCTCTTTAAGAGTATTAAGAGTTTTATCTAAACCGGCATGTCCAGTTGCGTGATGAGCTACCCACACTAAATTGACAACAAGTTTAGGTGGCACGACTATTCGGAGTTTAGTATGCGCAGAGTCAGCATACTTGCATACGATGTCTCCACTCAAGACAAAGTGTCGTGAATTTCTCCGTGTAGCTGCATATTCAACATCAGTATTGTCCATGTAACCCTTGAGGAACCTGTACATTTTCCTTATTGGAGCGTGTCTCTTCTGTGACACACCGATTCGGGCTAACCTCCTAACGGTTTCTTGATCTTCTTGCTCCAATTGTACATGGTGTATCTGCACATTTTTAATAGGGTTACGTGATAGAGCATCAGCCAGTAAGTTATCTTTCCCAGGCTGGTGGACGATAGTGGCGTTAAACTGTTGGGTGAACAAAGCCCAACGTGTCAGTCTATCACTCGACATGTCAGTTTGCAGCATAAACTGTAGTGCTTTATGGTCAGTAATAATGATGACTTTATGTCCCAGCAGGATTTTCTTCCACGCTTGCAAAGCTGTCACAAAAGCTAACGCTTCAAGTTCTGTCGTGAAGTAGTTTTCCTCGTGTTTCTTCAACTTCCGACTAGTGAATGCAATATAGTGCTTGTTGCCTGCCTCGTCTTTCTGGTATAAGACTGCACTAATGCCTATTCTTGATGCATCAGACTCAATATAAAACACCTTCTCAAAGTCTGGGTACTCCAGTTTCACGTTATTTCTGAGCATCTCTTTTGCTTTCTCAAAAGCCTCATCTGCTGCGGTACTCCATTTCCATCTGTTATTCTTCTTGAGTAAGTCATACAGAGGAGCCATAATTTCAGAGTATCTTGGACAGTGGCTGCTAATAAATTGGCATGCGCCTACAAATTCTCTGACTTGTTTCACCTTAGTTGGCTTTGGAAATCTCGTGATCGCATCTACTTTTTGCATGTTTGGATGATATCCATCTTTATCAATAGTATGCCCCAAGTAATTTATCTCCTTCTTCAAGAATTGACATTTTCCAAAATTGACCTTGATATTGGCCTCCCTTAAATTCTCGAACAACTTTCTCAAGTGCACTAAATGTTCTGCGGCGCTGGGTGAAGATACGATTAAATCGTCAATGTAGCAGATTACATTTTCTTTCACTTCGTCAGTGAGCTTACTATCAAGTGCTCGAATAAGTGCTGGTCCACTGTTAATCATTCCAAAAGGCATTCTGACAAAGACCCATGACGTCTGGTCAAATAAGAATCCAGTGTACTGCATACTATCTTCTTCTAGTTGAACTTGATAAAATGAAGACGTCAAGTCAAGAACGCTGAAACATGCTCTCCCTTTGAATTTTCGAAGCAGATCTCTAATCTTGGGTGGTCGGTCATTTTCTGGAAGAATCTTCAAGTTGATGGTCCTGGCATCGAGACAAAGACGTATCTGACCATTACTTTTCTTCACTACTGTGATGGGGTTTATATAAGACGACGCCTGTTTTTTAATAATTCCGTCTACCTCCATTTTTCTGATTAACCCTCGTACTTCTTGATAGTATTTCTCAGGAATGGGGTATATTCTCTTCTGGTAAGGGGTTTCATCTGTCAGCCTTATCTTGTACTTATAATCCTTAATCAATCCAGGCTTTTCATCAAAAATATCTTGGAATTCCTTTATCAGATCCTCTAATTCCCCCTGAATTTCTTCAAATCCTTCAGTTTTTCTACTGGGTATTTCTGCTAAATTTTCCACTTCATTAATTATGGTATTCAAAATTTCTTCCCTAAGGTCTATTTCCAGACTGTTTTTCACGTCCTGTTTTTCGATCTCTTCTGTGATCTTGTACCCATCATTAAAGCTAATACTTCTGTTCTTCATGTCAATAATAGCTCCAACCTTCGATATAAAATCGATTCCAAGCACCATATCAAAATTGATCTTGCTCACCACAATAAAGATCTGTTCATAATTCCTTCCATTGATCTCAAAGTTCAATAACACTTGAATCTTGCACTTCACTGCCTTATCTTGGAATATCCCTCTCACTTTGACGGTAGAAACAGGTAGAACTGTCATGTTCTCTCCTCTTAGCAGACTTTGATAACAATCCTCTGAAATGATGGAGATAATTGCACCAGTATCCATCAGGGCTTTGTACTGTTGGCCATCTATCAGTACAGAAATAATAGGTAAGGCACATGGTCTTTCCTCTTTAACGATGCCCCTCTCTTCTAGCAAATCTTCATCGGTAACTTCATATATCTCATTAATTGTAATCAGGTGTGGTGTGGCAATGTATTTACAAGTTCTCACTGTCGTTGAGAAATCGGCGTTTTTTTGTGTGTTACCGACCTCAAAATTCTGCTGGCTCGTAGAAGGCCCAGGATCGATTACAACATCCTGCCTTTTCTTTTGGTTTTCGGCTTCTTTTTCCCGTAATTCTTTCAGGTATTGCTGACTTTCCCTCTCTCTTTCCTGATACTGATCGGGTGTCATAACCTGACCTTGAGGATCTTGATTTCTATTTTGGTTCTGGTTATTTCTATTATAATTTCTGTTATAACCATTATTGTTGTAGTATCTGCCTCTTCCATTGTTGTAATTTCCTCGATTATAGTTCCAGCCTCTTCTCTGTTGATACGGACGGTAACCTTGCGATCTGTTATTTCGAAACTGATTATTCCTGTGGGGACCTACATTGTCAGTTTTCTCTTCATCTGGCTTGTCAGTTTGTTGGACTTGGTCCATATATACAGTATTTATTTCTTTGAAGTCATGCCTTTGACCTTTCTGTACCACGTTAGGCATTGGACTTGTGTAGTCTAACCTCCTCAGTAATTCATCCATGCTGGTCAAATCCCTGATGTTTGACGAAATGATTAGTTTCCTCACCTCCACAGGCAGCATACGAGAAATCGCATCAATTAGTTGCTCCGTTGACAATGGGGGTTTCAAAAATCTCAAGCGGGACAATTGACTCGTAAAGAAATCAGCGTACGGTGTTGGAAGAGTACCTGAGTATTTTCTTGAATAAACCTCCGCTCTTAACGAATTCTGCGCTTCTATGGACCAAAATCGTTTGATTAATGCCTCTGCAAACTCGTCAAAGTTACTGAATGTGTATCTAAAAGCGCGAAACCATTCAAGGGGTCCTCCAATCAAAAATCTCTCCACTATCTTCATCTCTCTCTCTCTCTCTGGGAATGTGAGCTTCGATGAAATAATCTTTGAGGTTCCTTACATATTCTATAGGCGTCAAACTATCAGTGTTGCTGAATTTTTGCGGTTTGTCTTCAAAATTCCTGATGACCGTCACGTTCCTCGGATATGCATCCGGGTAGTTTTTCCCACTATCTCGGTAGTTCCACTCAGGTTCCATATTCCTCTCGTCATCTTCCTCCCTGAATCTGGATATAAGTTCTTCAGGAGTCACGTCTCTCTCTTCTGGAGCTAGGTTATATCTTCTGGCGTAATTCCTATTGGTTTCGCAAGCCAAGCCTTCTGTATCCTTGTCAGTAATCTCCGTTATGACTTTCTTGATTAACTCTTCTTTGTAGGTCTCCATCAAACTAGCTTCTCCTAGCTTCAAATTTTGCAGCTTGCTCGTCGTTTCATTCACATCAGAGACAACTTTATGAATCTGTTCCTCTAATGCAGATTTTAATGCTTGCACATCCTGACCTATTTGTGTTCTATCTTCAACTTGTCTTTCGGATAGCGAATCCATCCTGACGCTTAAATCTTTCCTAATCTGTACTACTTCATTGTTAATATCTATTTGAGTACTGGCAAGTTTCCTTTCAATACGTTCCTGAATTTGGGTTACATGTTCCCCACTTGATCTATTCCACTCGCCTTTCCATACTGCTACATTTGCCGTTAACATTTCTGCTATGTCTACTTCGATATCTTCTTTCAATAATCTATTATGGTCTAATACCTGGGTTCTCATGACCTCTACATCATACTTTAAACCTGCTAAAGACGCTGTCGTTCTAACTGACTCATCAAATAATCTAGTCGTTAATGCACTCATATTACGCGTACAAAGGGTTTTCGAATTTTCTATTTCTTCCCTGACTTTATTTACATCAGTTTGGAATTTAGCAATATCTACGAAAACTGTGTTGACTTCTACTTGAATCTTATTTATATCACTTTGCATCTCATTTACATCCGAATGAATGTTATTAATATCAACCTGAACATTGGACACATCAGTTCTAACATTTTGGATTTCTCTTTGGACTTCCTCAACCTTATCCTGGACAGTCGCAACATCATTTTTAACAACAACTACTTCAGCCCTAGCACAAGAAATATCACCTCGGACATTAGCCACATCTAGATTCAACATTGTAAGATCTTTCTGTACCTTAGAAACATCAATTTTAACATCAGCAACATTTTTATGCACATTGGACACATCTGTGCGGATGTCAGTTACAGTATTCTCGATTCCTTGGGTATTAATCTGTAAACGCGACATATTATCCTCTAAGTTAGCAGAACTGGTCTGGAGAACTTTCATATTCTCCTCCATTCGACTAGTGTTCTCCTTCATACTTTCATTCATGCTAGCTTCCAAATTACTAGCATTCTCCTCCATTCGACTAGTATTCCTAGCTTCCATCTCCTTCATGCTTGCTTTCAAATTAGCAGACATCTCCTCTAACATCATCCTCAGACTTTCATCTGCCATTACAATATTAATTCAAAAATAGACTGCTGTAGGGACATACATCAATAGAGCAAAATAACAACATCTGAGCAACACTTTTCACCATATATATAAATTTGATCAATTTTCTGTCTTAAATCTAACTTATAACTACCTTATAATTAACCTTCGAAGACCCTTCATGTTGAAACAAACTCAAGCACATGTTCAAATTTCCCTGGCTCATTTTAAAATATCCTAACACAAATAATTTACATTTAAAATACAAATAATTTAATTTTATCTTTAATATGACTGAAACATGTCATAAGCCGGTCAAATAAAATAAGATTCCAGATCATAGGCGATTTTTCTAAGTTTCCAGCCTATTTAACCTTTCTCAAGTTGTATAAGATCTGATCTTTTCTGAGTGTAATTTTCCTAATACAATACAACATTTAATTCCTATATAATCACACTCTTAAATACTACAATTGGCCAAGACATCTAACAAAGAATCAACCTCTTTATTTGAGTCTAATCGAGCCACACGTTTTAGGTTTGCCAATCCTACTGACGTTCAACCTGCTGATCCACTTATGTTGAACAAGCCCCACGTTGGGCGCCAATCCTTCTGTCCCCGTTTACCCGGATAGTAGGCTGTCAGATATCCGCCCCCTCAATCGGATTGCCAAAAATCAACCGCACCGGCTCAGCTACACCAATGAAAATGGCACTGACAAATACTACCGAGGTTTGAGCACAGAAGTTAACAAGAAATTATTGTGGAACACACCAAAATAGACGGGGGTTCATACTTACCTCTACTTACCTCTTAAAAATTATCTCGGGGATGGGGTTGACAACAGGATCTCTAAAGTATGCTCCCACAACAACCTCCACCATGACATTTAAAAATGAACCAGAACGAAGACAAGAACTTTGAACTGTACAAAAGCTTTTATTTCAAATAAAGGGTATGATTTTAACAACTCAACAAAATAAATGTGGCTATCAGTAGCCCATGTCAATCTGACTATGTCCTCCTGAAGGACTTGCAAAGTTATCAAACAATATGTTAGCTCCCACGAGCTCAAAATAACGTAACATTCATAGCACACTTGGACTGGAAAAGGAAGTCAGGACGAGACACATAAACAGAGCATTTGTTTTCTTTTAATAAACATCACACTTATATATATAGGCACAAGGCCAGAATGTAGACGACCTTGCCCGCTGATAACCAGTTGTCTGGCCAGCTGCGGTATACCCTTCAACCTGTCGTACACCTGTCAAATGGACTCACTTGTCCTGCTATGTTGCGTAAGAATCCAGCTCCCTCTCAAAAGCTTTAAATGTTCGCAAGACAACACAAATATAGTTACGCAAATCTTTCAAATGCTTTACTCACACACCACTGGATTATTCTGACAATCCCTAAACTTGTTTAATTAGCATCCAAATGTTTAATAAGCGTTGTTTGGAGTATAAAACAAACTCTTAAATGTTTATAACAAAAGCCCAAAATTATTTATAACAATTAGAAATTGTTTATAATATTGTCGAAGACAATTACAAAAATTTTAAACACGCCTCTAACATTACTTTCGTTCCACATTATTGTCAAAGATATTTACATCATTATTTACAATATTAACATTTAAATTATTCAAATTATTAATTTAAGAAATACATTTAACCACATGTTCATCCGGTTGGTAATTTCATAATCGTGTCAATATAATCGACCAATGAAGGTTAGTTATACATTTTATGTCACAATCTGGTTTAATAAATGTTTAATAATTATTATAATTATTTGTGACGGTAATCTTCATTCAAAATCTTATCTCAAATTCTTTCAATACTCTTGTTAATTATAACAGTAAATTCACTTGATTAATTTTCAAAGGACTAAGACAATACACTCCATCGGAAAATACTTCGCTTACAAAATAATGCACAAAACTGCATTAAAAATAGGCCCAAAATTCATCATATATTAATATATATGGCATCAAAATCTTCCACAGAACTTACAAAAATCTCCACTAACAAATTCTTCAACATCATTAATTACTGTGGGAACCGCCTTCATTAATTCAAGGGCATTATACATCAGCGACTTTCAACACGTCCGCTGCACTAGCGATTATACATTCATAGTTCCACTTCAAAAATTCTTATAATCATTAATTGTTTCAAAACTGTTATCTTAAACCTTCGTGGATTTCATTCATGAATCGAAATGAAGTAAAAATTTGCCAATCACAAACAAATTTAATAGTGAATACGCTTATATACGCCTGTCTGGTCTATCAAAATTTAAGATTAACATCTTCAAAGAATTGTAGTATAAAAATACTATCATCAAACAAAGTGCGACTAAACTGCAAAATAGTCGAATAGAATCCAATTAGATTGTGGAATGCAAACATCATTATATAAATCTCTAATTGAGAAAAAACTCCTAACAAAAGTTCATGACTTTAATGCATTCAATAATTCATAATTAAAGTTCATCTTTCACAAAATTGTCTATGATGCAATGGTCGTTCATAACTGACGATAAACGTCTGTGTTGCAATCAATTCAAATAACGACTAGTATTTCCAAGATCGTCGACAACGTAATGGATTTTAACGCTCTAAAATCATTTAAATGTTATTCCTTCTTGATGATGACAGAAAATTGGTCAAAGTAATTAAACTGGGGTAGAATTACTTTAATAAAGTGACACGCTGTCTGAATTTAAATCTGCCATAAAAATCATTAACTTACAGTCAAATCGTGACTACAAAAATAAGCAAAATACTGAAAATTTAAATGTCAGTCTCAACTGATCCAAAATCATTTAACTATGCCCATGACATAACCATGTCTTAATAAATCGTCGAAAAAGGCATAACTCATCAAGGTGTACTGAGTACAGGAATCTCAAACAAGAATATAGGGCAAAATACATGAGGACAGAAAATATGGGACAAAGGTTGCTCAGATATCGCAAAAAAAAACTCAAATAAAACAATAAACGTCCACGACTACCTTATCTGCTGATTGACGTTCCAGAGGAAATTTCCCCAAAGAAGACTGCTGATGGATCCATTTCACCAACTTGAAGATGAGCTCCCTCCTCCAAACAGGAAACAGCACCCTCGGAGAATCGAACTGCTTCCTCCTCCGGAAATTGCACTGCTCCGTGTAGACGAAAGACATCCTTCCGGCAAATTCTTCTTTGTGAGTCGGGACTACCCTGACCTCTCTTGAAAAATCCCTGAAGTTCCAGTAGAAAATCGCCATGAAGTTTTTGTAGTAATTTCCGAAGAAATATTCATATTCAGTGAGTATGAAATCGTTTCCATTGCTGTTTGATAGTATTCAGCGTTGAACCACGAAACATGGGTGTAGATGGTTATTCACCACATGTTCGCTTGTGTGGAATGGCAATTAGCGAAGTTCCATGCTGCTATCTTACTCCGTTAATATATGTCCCAATCGCATTAAAGTCTTTTAGCCTTCCATCTTCTCTTCGGTTATGGTAATAGTAGAACAAACTGCCATATTAAACTGCTCCATAATACTGTAGCGTTGTGTCACAATTCAATCCTAAGTCTCCCTGTTGCACTAGCAGTGTCAGCCGTGGCGTAGAATCTGACGATATAAAGTGCTTCTCAGGTGGCGAGAAAATCACTTTTGTCAGTCGTTTAAAATTGCCAATATCTTCCAAAATAACTCCGCGAAATTGTTCAACTTTTCTACACTCCTTAATGTAGCACTGCACAATAGAATTAGCTTATAGGCGACCGCTAACTGTTCATAGCTAATCTTGTAGACGCGTTATAATGTGCGTTTTAACTTCACCTAGTTTTACTCACTGTAAACTTGTACTGCTTGTCTGCTCGATAGTTCACTGCGGTGGCTTCACCACGCGTTATAATGACGACTCTTTCTACTAATTTCACTCGACGTCTCACCGAAATGACTATATAAGAAATGAGACTGAAGATCTGAGCTTAGGTTCTGACGATTTGAGATATGAGTTGAGATATCAGCTATGACGATTTGAGATATGAGACCGCTCTCTTCTGCGCAAGGCCTTTTATAAACTTCATAAGGGGCGTACCCATCCCTTCCATAGCGTGTTACTGCGTCATCGCTAGAAGTTCCAACTTCGTCAATACATGACGGATTTTCAAAATTCAAAAACTGAAAATAAACTTCACCAAAATTCCAGATCAATGCCTCTACTGCAAATGGATTTCCACAATTCTGCATTCCAAGAAGTAATAAAAATACCATAGTTTCAGCAATCTCCGTCTTCCTTCAAACTATCGTTCATTGGTTCGAGCCTCCCCTCCAATAGCATAATTTCTTCCTCAGCACAATTCCACATTTCCTGCGACTGCGTCGTAAATCTCGGATCTTTCTCGAATAAATACTGACGTCACTGAGAATTTCAGCTCAAGTAGCCTGCTGGCATAACGTCTGCGTCATCCGTGCTTACGTCATGACTACCCACGCCATAACTATGACAGCCATAACTTTCTTCATAATTTCCCAAAATAGCCACCGTGGTCTCTATATAATTCAATTTACGGGGGCAGTACATATGCTGGACTAGCAGGATGTTGAGATTTACACCCTCCTATGAAATGTGTACTGCAGATTCTTGATGATTTTGAAGGTGTCCACAAAGTACCATCTGCCCTATAAAACAAATTGTGTAAATGTGGCAAATTTATGTAAACATACCTTTTAAAGTATGGGCAATCTGTAAATGCAAATATTATTTTGAACACATTTTGTAAAATTTGACTTGGATCTGTATTAGGCCTATATTTATTTGAATTTCTATTGTAATGAGTTCAAATTATTTTGTGACTATCTGGTTTCATAATAATATGTTTGTAGGACTATTTAAAATACTGTAATGCTTTTTTATTTAATGTTTATGTATAACTACACACTTCTAATATATTTCTGTAGGCTATTAATATTTTGTTCCTATTTTTTGTCATGTACCAGGGCCTATTTCTGTAAATATAATATTAATCCACTAGCCTTTCGAATCCATTTCGTGAGGTCGGGGAGGAAATCTAAAAAAAAAAATCACACTTTGCTCGGTATTAAGGTATCTGTTATTTAATTATTAAGGCTATCATTAAGACTACTGTGTGATAGAATATCTCTATTATGATGTTTGTGCTTTAAAAATATGGCCTACTGGTGCGGACCTTACCTTGGAAGTATAGCATTACTGTAATTATTTTGGTTGTTACTGTTAACCTATTTGTAAAAGTCATAGTTAGTATAGGTTCTGTACTGTGTAATTTAGTATTAATTAAAATATTGAAATTCCCCATTACTTACTTCTTGCGATTTACTGCTAAAATCCACTGTCTTTTCAAATCCATTTCGTGAGCACGTGATGGAAAACTATAAAATTTCACACTTTGCTCTGTATTGCAGTATCTATTATTGCAGCCAACAACACAGCACATAACATTGCCAGAACGTTTTGACATTTTTAAAATAATAATCTGAAGACAACACTATAAAATATTGAATAAACACATGTAAAAATTCACTCTTATTGCATCATCTTACGATCAGCTGTTGATAAACAAGGCCGTGTGTAGTTCACGTAGTATCCACCCACAGCAGCACCCTGCAGAACGCACGGTGCCTTAAGGCTCCGTGCGTTAGAGGGAGAAATGCTCCGCCACGCTACGAGTGGCCGGAATTGTAAGCTGTTGCGGTTTACCGCGGACCGCAGAAATATCAGCTGTCATCACACAGCGTGTTGCAATGGCAGACTTGATAATAACTGTAGGATTTCGGAGTATTTTATCTGACAATAATCGGCCCAATTCTTCGAAGAAAGGCCGTCTACTTGCAGAAAGTGGCCATGTTTTAAATTTAGTAGAAAAGCAGTTTGCAGGAAATACCAACAGTGTAATAACTGCTAATGTGATAAGAGAAACATCAGTTCGCCAGAAACCTTATCATGTCACAATAGAGGTAACGTATCTATTCATTTTATGCATTAGTTATGGGTGACAGCAGGGGCAGATGACCACGTAGTTCCGCCCCTTAAAACATCAATAACTAACTAACTGGGGTGACAGCGGCATTAATGTTCATGTACACGCAATTTCTAATACGATATAATGTTATCGTAGGTTAGCGCTACTAGAGAGACGATTGCATGTTCCTGTGAATGCCCAGCTGGATCGTCAGAGAAGTGCAAGCATATTTCAGCAGTTATTCATGCAGTTAATTCAGAGCATGTAACTTCGCGAACCGATCAACCCTGTGAATGGTCTAGACCTCGAATCTCAAACGCGGGGAAAGAGAAATATAACAAGGGGAAGAGGTTAGAAGAACTTTTTCCCACAAAAAGGCAGAGGCTTGATGTAAAACCAGCTGAAATTCCCGATTTGAAAACCCCATGTATACTATCCAAAATTTTAAATGAGGAGAAAAAGTCAGAATCAGTTAAAGTTGCCAATGAATTGCTAGGAAATTTAATAACAGATGTCACAGTTATGGTTCAGAATAATGCATGTAAAAATGTAATAACAACATTATTAATGAAACAGGAGACTACATCTGTAATAACGGTAATTGATGTGTGTAGTGTTAGCAATTCTGCACTAGCAAGTTATTTTTATAACACTCATGTTGTAATTAATAAGACTCAAGCAGCTGACATTTGTGTAAAAACCTTACATCAATCGAAGTCTGACCTCTGGTTTTCAGAAAGGAAGAAAAGGATCTCTGCAAGTAAGGCACATTCAATTAAAACTAGGAGAAAAGATCATGAGAAGTTGGTAAATACACTCTTGAACCCTAAATGTCTTAATGGTAGGGGTCTTAGAAATGTCACATTTGGAAAAAGGTTAGAAAAAACTGCACTTGCCAAATACACAAATTTATGTGGTAAAACAGTTGTTGAGAATGGTCTCATAATTCATCTCACCCATCCTTGGTTGTGTGCTAGTCCTGATGATATAGTAATGGTGAATGGGAAGCCAGAAAGGGTACTGGAAATTAAGTGTCCTATTTCATGTAAAGACAAACCAATCATAGGTGAAAATGAGGAGATTAATGTGCCCTATCTTATAAGAAATTCAGAAGGAAATTTGGAACTGAAACCAAATCATGCATATTTCACTCAATGCCAGTTGTTGATGTACTGTTGTGGGCTTGATGCTTGTGACTTTTTCATTTATACAGACAACCATAGTTCCATTCTATTAGAAATTCTAAGAAATGATATGTTCTTCAAGGTCTGTATTGAAAAGTTGCAACAGTTTTTCTTCACACACTATTTAAGGGAACTAACGTGCAGATTTAATAATGGGCTTCAGACATCAAAGGAGGTTGTACATTTGTCATAACACAACACATATGCACAATATCATCAACACTACATAACAGCTCACTTGGAATTTTTTGAAGTATGTTATATACTTTCACTCTTTGAATGCACCGTTCAACATGAATTCGCACACTAGCAATATTGTAAGTGTCGTCAACTTCTTCAGGTGTCAAATGACCTTCATGCATGAAGGGTGGCATTACTAAAATTGCATTGCTGTCCTCCAATATAGTTTTTATACCAGGGAAACCTTTATCAGCCATTATTTGATCTCCTGATTCTATCAATTTCAAAATTCCACAGTCATTTATGATAAAACTGTCACTAGCTCGACCACCATAACATTTGGAAACAAATGTCACCATACCACAAGGTGCAATTGCAATAAGGACCTTAGCAGTATATGTAGACTTATAATTAGAGTACATATACACACGCTGGCTGATCTCAGGAGGCTGTTCTGTTTTAATTTCAGTGCAGTCTATAATAGCTCTACAATTTGGATAGTTATCTTTAAAAACAGAAGGCAATGTAGCATTAACAGTATCCTTGCTAGGCCAGAAAACCCACTTTTTTGTTGCTTGTGCCAGTACAGGTAAAACAGATTGAAATATCCTAGAAATATTACTACGGTGAATATTGAAAATAACAGCAAGGGCAGCAAATGGTAAGGCTAACTTCATTTTCATTAAGAATACCGAGAGTCTATTTTCTTTACTAATTTTGCGTGTATTAGTGTCTGGCAGCAAGTTTAAAAATATATTAAAAATTTCTTTGTTGACACCAGCCAGAACATTTAATTGTGATTCATCAGAAACTGAACTATAACCGAAAAATCCTCTTTCTTCATATGGGAAGTCAGGCCCAGAAAATTTACTAACATGTCTATGTTTAGCATGTAATGTGTGAAGGGATGATATATTTGCTTGTGTGCTGACACTGTTTCCATCCAAAACACAACTGAATTCAAAATTGCTTTCTACATCACAATGTTTGTTTGTCTGAGTTTGGGCATCAGCTTTCATGGACACTAGAGTAGGCTCACTTGTTTGCAGATCTAATATATCAGGTGTTGAAATGACTAGATTTCTATTTACACTTCTCTTCTTCAATCTCATAAATCTGCTGAGAGAGCCTGTTCCTGTTGACTTTCTTCTGTAACATTCAGGAAAGATACTTGGTACATATGCTGGACTAGCAGGATGTTGAGATTTACACCCTCCTATGAAATGTGTACTGCAGATTCTAGATGATTTTGAAGGTGTCCACAAAGTACCATCTGCCCTATAAAACAAATTGTGTAAATGTGGCAAATTTATGTAAACATACCTTTTAAAGTATGGGCAATCTGTAAATGCAAATATTATTTTGAACACATTTTGTAAAATTTGACTTGGATCTGTATTAGGCCTATATTTATTTGAATTTCTATTGTAATGAGTTCAAATTATTTTGTGACTATCTGGTTTCATAATAATATGTTTGTAGGACTATTTAAAATACTGTAATGCTTTTTTATTTAATGTTTATGTATAACTACACACTTCTAATATATTTCTGTAGGCTATTAATATTTTGTTCCTATTTTTTGTCATGTACCAGGGCCTATTTCTGTAAATATAATATTAATCCACTAGCCTTTCGAATCCATTTCGTGAGGTCGGGGAGGAAATCTAAAAAAAATCACACTTTGCTCGGTATTAAGGTATCTGTTATTTAATTATTAAGGCTATCATTAAGACTACTGTGTGATAGAATATCTCTATTATGATGTTTGTGCTTTAAAAATATGGCCTACTGGTGCGGACCTTACCTTGGAAGTATAGCATTACTGTAATTATTTTGGTTGTTACTGTTAACCTATTTGTAAAAGTCATAGTTAGTATAGGTTCTGTACTGTGTAATTTAGTATTAATTAAAATATTGAAATTCCCCATTACTTACTTCTTGCGATTTACTGCTAAAATCCACTGTCTTTTCAAATCCATTTCGTGAGCACGTGATGGAAAACTATAAAATTTCACACTTTGCTCTGTATTGCAGTATCTATTATTGCAGCCAACAACACAGCACATAACATTGCCAGAACGTTTTGACATTTTTAAAATAATAATCTGAAGACAACACTATAAAATATTGAATAAATGACGGCAGTGAGCAGAGCAGCAAGAAAAGAAAACTTCGGACATTGGGACGGTATTGCATTTTATTATTACGGTACCGGTATCTTATCGGGAATTGACAGTACATGGCATGATACTATTTATCCTTATTTGTGATATTTATGTGTAGATTTAGCAGACGTTATGTTCTGTTGTATTTTCGGAAACATTTCGCGTCAAAAACTGTGTTTACGCAGTGTTAGCAATTACCATGTGCTTGCGCTAGGCCTACCAGATGACAGATAGATAGATAGATAGTTTTATTAATTCCATTTGTTCATATACATGTATACAATACATTTTTATATAGGGCACGTCAGAATTTACATCTATAAAATAAAAGTATTAATAGGTATATACAGTAATACTAATACGATAACTATTTATAACTTATTATAATAACAGATCTTAAGAGATACAATCTTATTGCACAACTATTTACGCCTTATTCTATTATCATAATATGAAAACTTAATTCTATAAATACAACAACTTACAGCTAGGTATTACAATTAAATTAGAAAAGTAAAATATAATTATAGATTTCATCGCTCCTATATGCTAAGATATTCAACTACAGAGTAAAAACAATGGCACTGCAGATAAGCTTTCAACATTCTATCAAAGCTTTTTATTTTTGGGGCAAGTTTTATATACTGGGGTAGTTTATTTTATATTTTTTACGAGCAATCATTTTTATTCACTGACAGAAAACCTGTACATATACAGATGTTGTATCAAAAATACAGGGTGAATCCCACATAAGATAAACTTGAGTGTGGGCTTCATGAACACAATTTCTTAATTTATTTGCAACATGGTATTTGACTGATAATAATAAGAAAAGTTTATAGCAAAAGCATTAATTATAAGGATACTGAAAATAAAAGATGATACATTACTTGTTTCTGACCGAGTTGGTTTAAATATGTTGGTGAAAATTTATAAGTTCATTTACTCTATCAAAGTTACTAAGGAGCCATATAAAAAGCCTTTTCTTCAATATATTCAGGGTATTATTTGTCACATTTACTGGCAATATATTGTATATCCTAGTGCTAAGACAACTTAAATTCCTTTGGCCAAGTAGTGTGTTTCGACGAGGGATATTTATTCCAGTTCTGTCTTGAAGTCTAGTGCACATTTCAAGTTTTTGTCCATTAGAGAAGAGCTTCATATTTTTATGTATAAATATGATTGATGACTGAACAAATAACTGTCGTATGTTAAGCAACATGCTTTGTTGATACAGTTCACATGTTGGAAAAGTTGGTGGCCTTTTGTACATAACTTTTAGAATGAAATTCTGGCAGGTATTTACCTCAGCCAAATGTGAATCAAGTATTCCACCCCAACCATTTATTCCATATTGTAGTTGTGACTGGACTAAGGCAAAATATACAGATCTCAAGACTTTTGCTGAAAGGATATTTCTGATTCTGTAAAATATATAAATTAACTTTTGAAGTTTATTGGCCAACGTTGATGCATGCATATTCCATTTTAAATGACTATCTATAATAACCCCTAAATATTTAGCATTCATTGACTTCTGTAGGGTATAGCAGTTGTATCTTTCGCCATTGTTACAAATAGGTGTGTGGATCTTCAGTGTTAAATTGTCTGTGGGTTGTAATGTTTTGTTGTGTGAGAAGCATAGGTATTGTGTTTTGGTTTCATTTAAGGTAAGGAGGTGGTTTCTTAGCCATTTTTGGACTGTAGCAAGGGTTTCTTGAGTTCTATTAAAAGTGTCCTCCCAAGTTGTTCCTGTGACTGTGACGACAGTGTCATCAGCATATGAGGTAATCATCGCATTACAGTTCAGCTTACACAAATCGTTAATATATAACAGAAAAAGAATAGGACCTAAAACTGTTCCTTGGGGAATTCCAATTTTTTCTTCAGCACTTCTACTTAGAGTACCTTTGATTCGTACCTTTTGTATTCTGTTAAAAAGAAAGCTTTTTATTAGTTCTTGAGCAGTACCACGAATACCTTCCTTTTCAAGTTTTCTAATGAGTATATTGTGGTCTACGGTGTCAAAAGCCTTTCATAAATCCAGGAACACAGAAATTGTTCTTTTAGAACTATCAATGGTTTTATACAAATAATCAGTAAGGGAGAATATTGCATCTTGAGTAATAGTGTTTGGTCTAAAACCAAACTGATTTGGTGACAATATGTTGAACTTATTCAGATAGTTAAGTAATCTGGTTTTGATGCATTTCTCTAGTAGCTTAGAGAGGTGGGTTGTGAGGGAAATTGGTCTATAGTTATTTAACTCTCTTTTATCATCTGATTTATGGACTGGGATTATGATGGCAATTTTGAATGAGTCTGGAAATTGTCCTTTCGTTAGTGATAAATTAAAAATATGGTGCAGTGGTTGTAGAATTTCTGAACTAATTATCTTAATTGTTTTACTAGAGATATTATCATAGCCATTTGCTGAGTTATCTTCTAGAGCAGCTATGTGGTTTGTTATTTCTGATTTTGTTATGGGTATAAAAAGATAGACTGAGGTTGAGATTTTGCAGTGCTATCACGTGCATTTGTGTTGTCAGGTTCCTTTCTTGTATTACTTATTTTTTCAGAAAGTTCTAAACCTATGTTACTAAAATAGTCGACAAATTTGTTTGCAATGGCAGCTGGTTGGGATGTTTCTTGTGAGTCTCTGATAAATATGCTGTCAACAGCTGAAGATTTATTTCCCTTCCTACATGTTAAATCATTAATATTTTTCCAAAGGACTTTAGAATTATTGGAGTTTGACATAATTTGTTTGGAATAGTACCTTTCTTTTGCTATTTTAACAAGCCTGTTTATCCAGTTTCTGTACAATTTATGTTTCTTAACAGTTTCTGGGACCTCATCACTGTTTGTAGACCTCTCCCTTTGTTTAACAATTTTCTGATGTAATTTATCTCTTATTCTAATAGAAGTTAACATTCCGGTTGTGATCCATGGAGTAATTTTTTTAAATTTTGATCTTACGTTATTTATGGTAGTAGAGTGTTCAGAGATGTATTGAGTCAGTAACTTAATGAAACTATCAGCTGCTTTGTTAGCATCATGTTCAGTTATGATAGGTTCCCAAGTTTCCTTAGTTAATGATTTTTTTAGAGTTTCATAATTTATTCTTACATTGTTCAAAGTATTTTCTCCTGTTTGTGGAGTGTATTTTTGAGATTTATTTTGTATGAGAAATGTAGGACTGTGATCTGTGATACTGGTATGCAGAACAAAAGGGTCAAAGTTGCTGTTTCTGTGGGACTTAACATGTATGTGATCGATACATGTTCTGGATTTTGGGGTTATTCTAGTTGGTGAGTTTATGTACGAAATGAATCCATTTGCATGTAATACATTTAAATACTCATTTTTAATATTTTGGGCATATTGCCTTGTAGGATTTAAAATATCAATATTTATATATCCTATTAATATACTGTGTGTAGCTGTAGGCAAGTGCTGGAGAGTATTTCCTAGTTCTTCTATGAATTTCTTTGGGCTTGTGGAGGGTGATCTGTATATAGCAAGTACCAAGTAACTTTCTTTATTATATCTGAAGTTGAGTAGGCTAGCATTTGCAGCTTTCAGTGTTTTTACAGTAGATATTGTAATATTTTGTATGAGGTTTTCATGCACATATATCTTTATGCTGTCATGGGTAGAATTTTGAGTTGGTATGAAGTATTCATTATATCCTAAAATAGCAAATGGTATATCCTCAATGAAGCCTCCGTGGCTTAGGCGGCAGCACGCCGGCCTCTCACCGCTGGGTCCGTGGTTCAAATCCCGGTCACTCCATGTGAGATGTGAGATCTGTGCTGGACAAAACGGAGGCAGACAGGTTTTTCTCCGGGTACTCCGGTTTTCCCTGTCAAAATTTCATTCCAGCAACACTCTCCACTATCATTTCATTTCATCTGTCATTCATCTATTCATTGCCCCAGAGGTGTGCGTCAGGCCTCGGCAGCCGGCACAGTCCCTATCCTCGCCGCTAGCTAGGGGCTTCATTCATTCCATTCCTGACCCGGTCGGAGACTGGAAGCAGGCTGTGGATTTTTCATATCCTCAATGAGCTGAGTTTCAGACGGTATAATGACATCTGGTTTATGATCAAGTTGATCGAGCATAACTAGCATACTTTCAAAATTTGTTATCATTCCACATATATTTAGGTGCATGATTTTAATTCCTGCGGTAAAGCTAATTAATTTGTTCAAGTCTTGAGTACTGTTTACAATCTTTGAAATAATATCTTGAAAATTAAGGTCTACTTCATTATCTGATTTCATACCGTAGTTGTTTTATTTGAGGGTACTTCCATAATTACTTTACACTCACTTAGAAACAAAATTTCCTAAAATATTGATTGATCACTTGGCTCAGGCAAACATACCTTCAGTTTCCTTGATTCCCATGAACTGTTGGTAGGTCAGCTGCAGTCTTGATTTGTAGAATCGGGCTGTTTTCATTTTTCCTCATGAAGATCTTCCCGTTCCTGGTCCATGCGAATTTATAATTCATTGCCCGTTTAGAATTCCTGGCAAGCCAATGTAAGTTTTGGTTGTCTTTCGTTAAATGTTCATTTACATACACTGTCGAGTCTCCCTTGATCTTGACATCTGTGCAAAGAAGTTTCCCATGTTTCCGTTTTTTGCTCATGATCATGTCTTTAGTTTGGCGGGAATAAAATTTTGCTACTATGAGGGGCGTTTTCTTCTTGTCATCCTTATCCGTAAAGGCTGGAAGTCGGTGGCAATATTCAATGTCCCTATCAGTTTCGATTTCAACACCAACTGCACCTGCCACTTGAGCCACAATATTATACACATTCTCCTGTTCGGAGACTGGTATCCCGGCGATTTCAAGGTTGTAATTCTTAGAGTATTGCTCCAAGTCATTAACTTGCATTTTAAGTTGCCCATTTTGTTCTTTAAGCAAGCCATTCTCCACTTTAGTGTTGTTTACCTCTAGAGTGAGTTGGTCAATGCAAGATTTTAGTGCGGTATTTTGCTCCAAGAGTTCATCAATTTTTTTTGATTGATACTCCAGAGAGCTACAAACATCCTTTAGCACTTGTTGCATATTGTTAACCGCTTCACATAAGCTTGCGGTGTCCGGTTTGACCTTAGTCGGCTGAAAACTAGATGTAGCTGTTTTGACTGAATTAGGGTTATGTTTGCATTGTTTACAATGCCACAGAATTTCTCCCGGATTTGCAAGCATTGCTTTAAAAACAGCGTTTGTCACACGAGCACAGTTAAGATGAAACATTTCACCACACTTTCCGTCACATTGTACGAAATTTTCATTCTCCTTCAGCGAAACTTTACAGGAGGTACATATAACATTACTATTCTTGGGCGCCATGATGCTTAAGTGTGAAAAGTTCCTTTTTGATATATGCTTGTGTGTGTATGTGAACTATGAATGTTTTGATTTTGTCTTGTGTTATGCCTATGAACATGGCCGGATTTAAGAGTATGCCGCCAATAGGCTTAAGTCCATTTGCTTAATACATTTGTTTTAGCCTATACAACAAAAGGATAGATTTCATTGGCGTTTTCATATTTTTTAAACATGAAGTTCATTTAGTTTATATAGAACTACACTTTTAATGGCTTACATAATAAATGTTATACTGAAATTAGTTATCTACTTGTCTTCTTTTTCTTACTTCTTTTATGACTCGTTAAAAATGAAATGGGTTTCGAACTTAATTAATTGATTTGTTCTTGGAGATCAGTGATCACTATTTTACACATATTTTTATATTTTAATGCTAATGACTATCTTTTGTGTAATTGAAGAACTGTGTTCAATTTGAATTAAGTTGTCCTACATGGTGAAATGAAATCACACAAAATGCAGTTAATTTGTCTACTGGTTTATTTATAGAAAAAATTCAAACTTCTCTAAAACAACTCACCCCACGTAATCTTGATTATCAAATTTACATAGCTTTTGCGAGATTTCTTAATGGCAAACTTGTTAATAATGTCCTCATGTGGAAGTGTTTTTGTTGTATTTACCTCAATACAAAGTAATTAATGTAAGTTTAACCGTGTTTCAGAAATACTAGTTCGCAGAGAGTTCTTAACTCTTCTAAGGCAGGAAAAACTGTAGAAGGACTAAAACATAGATTTAAGTAACATGTCATTCATACGGAAAATATCATTAACATCTGAAATACTTTATCTTAGCTTTTGAATGAATTGCCAAACTGACGCCCCTGAAAATTGGCTGCTCTAGGCTGCAGCCTACTTAGCCTATTTAGAAATACGGCCCTGCCTATGAACATCATTGTTTGTTTAAAAAAAAGTCTATTCATTAAATTCTTTTAAAAACATAATACATTCAAAGATATGAATACATGGCAGTAGGAGGATGTTTAAATCTTTACACAGAGGTCTACATGATTTTCTAGTGTTTACATTTGCCATAATTCCAATCGCCCTCTTTTGTATCCTAAACGTGCTTAGTACATCTGGTGGCATAACCCAAAATATGACCCCATATCTTAAGTATGAATGAAAATAAGCAAAATATGTATTTCTTAATGTGTGCATACTTGTGCAAGTTTTCAAAATACGTAACGCAAAGCACATCGAGTTCAGTTTAGTATTCAGATATTGTATATGTTTATTCCATTTCAAGTCATTTTGTATCCGTAGTCCTAAAAACTTTGTTTGTGATTTATCTTCTATTTGATGGCCATTTAATGTTATATTGAGCGTCGCAGGATTCCTATTCTGTATAGTGTGGAAAATTAGAGATACAGTTTTTCTTATAGTTTATTACGAGGCGATCTTGTGACCATTTAGTTAATTCTTCTGTAACAGAGTCAGCAGGTTGTGTAAGACCTGTTTAGTTTCACCTTTTATTACGAGTGTTGTGTCGTCCGCAAACAAAATTTCCTCATGAGAATCAACGTTCTTTGTTATATCATTGATATATTGTGCCCAATCGGTCACGACAGACTGGCATCGAACTCGGGTCTTATCAGAGAAGACCAGGCACATGATTCTGCCTAGAGTCGAACCATTGATCTCTGAGGGTGAACAGCTACAGGGAACCCGAAGAGCAATGAGATGTATAATGACATATAATAATATAGCATGATTTCACGGCTTGTATGTGAATATCATAGCTGTTTAAGGGAATAATTGTCAGAAATTGCAGTCATATGTACGTTTTCAAAGTATAGAAACGTGAAAGCAGGCCAGCTTGACATTTTACTAATTGCAGCCAGCGAATGGGAGGAGATTCATGGCACCGGAGGGACTTTTTCCGTCTGGTCCGCGGAGACAGCTCGAAATTAATGACTCGGGTATTCACCGCTGGACAACGCTTGAGACTGTAGTGGGGATGATTGCCCACGGAAATTAATTGATTGCAGCCAATTGGAGCATTGAAATGGAATAAAATGTACACCCAGGTGAATATATTCTGGGAGAGATAATTTAGGAGAGGTCTTACACCTAAATTAAAGCCTATATCCCTAAATAAGCCTATTAACACCGAACTTACGCTCGAGAGGAGTGATTTTGTGACCAGCCAGAGGGGAATCACCATGGTGGCGTCATGACGCGATGGAATAAGGCAATTAATTGTAATTAATTGGCCGAAGCGATCGCTTGCACGCAAGTGATTATGGGACTCCCACCGCTGGATAAACAAGGTGTATACGTCATTTTGAATGGAAATGCATTAATTCAAGAAAGGAGTCGCTCTCGTGTGTCCTGTGGACTACATTTTACGAGAAACCTTTATATAGGGGAAGCAGCACAGACCAAGCCAGTTATTCTTCGGTTGTCTTCAAGTTGTTCTTTAGTCTTCTTCAGTTGCTCTGCAGTCAACACGTAACTAAACGCAGCCAATAGTGCGCGAAATGTTAGAGTATCGACGCTCGAGTATATATGAAGAACAATGGAAGCACATCATATAGCTTCTTAATGGTAATCATGAATCGCGTAAGAAGATATTTATCCATTATTATACGCAAGTGTAGTTTGCTACAGCGTAGCAATAATTTAGGATGGTTTTGGACAATGAATACCAGGAGGTATTGTCATACTTATAAATGACGCAGTATCGTCAGGATCATTGCAGTTATGGGAGCCCGAGAGGCATCACAAGTAATCATGACGGAGGAAATGAACAGTATTGAAGGGAACGAGAATCGAACGCTCGTACACGCAGATAGACTTTCACGGAGACCAGCGGTTGTCATAGCTTCATCGCATCTCAGAGGTCAGGCGTTAGGAGGAGTCCGACTAAGGATTAACCTGTGAAATAGTGAAAAAGTGTATATAAATTTTGTTATAGTGATTTCAAAAGTATTTATGTGTATTGTGAATAAAATGTGTCGTGTTAAAGTGAGAAAAGCCACTGATAAAGGTATGATTATCGTGTGTGAAAAATGTGATACCATGTGGTATGTGAAATATAACATGATGGCTTAAATCAAGCGTCATGGCAGGCCCGGAGCTGGCATGCTGGAATAATCCAGCGAGAATGAAAAGTGAGTACAAATTTACAATGTTATTATAACTAAATAGTTCACCATACAACGAAACATCACTTTAAGAATAAAATGTAACAGTCACTTATTGTACGAGCTTTTCACCACTCGTATTTGGTAGAATATGGCTTGGAAGGTGATTTGTTTATGGCCATTCAGGCGAAAATTGTGATGAATGTAACGGTAACGTTAAATGATAATAATAATAATAATAATAATAATAATCTGGGGTCGGTAACAGTAAAGTAAAGTAATAGGCAATTCTGGCCTAAGTAACGTTCAAAGTGTGTCATGTCTAATATAAAGATACTGTATTTGGTAAACAGTAGGAAAGTAACGTGAAATATAGCGAGATACGAGAGTTTTTCAGTGTCAAATGAAGTGTTGAATGAATATTTGATATGGTCAATTCTTAGGATTGTATTTGAGAACCATTAAAGTAATGTAAGCCAGTAAATTTATACTTGTTTTGGGAGCTATTTGAAGCTTTGGCTTAAGTGTAATTGCAGAGAGGACGCGGGTACCTCAATAATTGAGTCATCTATGAGAAGTATTGTTTGAAGCCGCATAGAGCGAGCGAAGTAACGTAGAATCAAGTGATTTACGTCAATAATAGTGCGGGGACCATTCTAGCATAGCTTGCACGTTAGGTGAAATGTTGGCTAATCTACGAGATAGTATCGCCGTAGTGCATACTTTTATTATTCGCAGCGAATTGGACAGAGCCTGTCTGTATCCATCGCTTGCAGGAATAATTGCCACGAGGGAAGCTCTTCGAGACCCCGTGAGCACATGTATAAAATGATCTGCCCTGAGAGGAGAATCATGTTCGTCGTATAGGAAACGCAGATTTCCTTATTATGATATATTGGAGGCAGCTGTTGGTGAATAATCTTGTATTTTCATTATGATGCGCGCCCAAAGCCACTTGTATTCACCACAGAACGGCAAGGCTATCACAGGATCCATCCCCAGCCATGAATGTTAATTAAGGAGCCGAGTTGAGCCCATTACACTATGAATGAAAATGAAAATCCACAGCCTGCTTCCAGTCTCCGACCGGGTCAGGAATGGAATGAATGAAGCCCCCATCTAGCGGCGAGGATATGGACTGTGCCGGCTGCCGAGGCCTGACGCACTCCTCTGGGGCAATGATTAAATGCATGACAGATGAAATGAAATGATAGTGGAGAGTGTTGCTGGAATGAAAATTTGACAGGGAAAACCGGAGTACCCGGAGAAAAACCTGTCTGCCTCCGTTTTGTCCAGCACAGATCTCACATGGAGTGACCAGGATTTGAACCACGGGCCCAGCGGTGAGAGGCCGGCGTGCTGCCGCCTAAGCCACGGAGGCTTCCACACTATGAATATTGGTGTTAAATAATTAGAATGACTCAATTACTTGAGACAATACTCTGGGTCACTCCACTGTACTGCAATTGTAAACAAGAATGACCTTGCTAGCAGATGAGAGGGGTGTGGAAGTAGTCCACTGAGACAGCGGCCATCTTGCGCGGCCAGCTGGAACTAATTGTATTGCCTGCTAGGGAGAGGGGAGGTCGGTCGGCCGGATCCCTTTAAATTAGAGTCTAGTGGGACACTGAAGAATCTCGATATTTCGATATGTAATTAAGATATGATTGTTATGTTGATGCCAATTGAATTATATGATGTGTTTCAACACACATACATTGTCGGATCATTGAAATCGGATAATATTTGGCCCAGTTATTCTCTGAGGAGGAACACTGAACCAAATAAATTGTAGGCATCGTTTTAAAGTGCATTTTTGCCCAGTTCACACTAATTTATGCAGACGGGTATGTGATTTCTAAGAACATGACACGTTTGTAACGATAATAAATTCGACCAGACCCAGAAAATCGTTGTATGGTGAAACTATAAACATTTCTATCCATGCGTATTTTGGAAGGGAAAACGTACCACTTTTTAAGCGTTTCATATTGATGGGAAGGAGGAAGATGATTCACACGACACAACAACATTTGTTAATTAAGGCATAGAATAATGAATTGATGCTAATGAAAGTAAATGCCCGTAAGAAATGGATTAATGTTTTATTATTACAGAATTAATGGCATTTAAATGTGATATGTGACTTTTGTGTTGTGATACTCCAGTTTTGTAAAATTGTGTCACATAAAGAACACTATGGAGACACGTAGAGGTCTGAAAGTATCAATGATAGGATGCTAGAAATAGATTTGAGTGCAGTGTAGCACTAATTAAGAAGAGACTCACAAAATAACCCTGATTTTAATTGTGGGAATTAAATGTAAATTATCCTTTGTTTGTATTTTGTTGTATAGCCATGATTTTATATCAGTAAACGTTTTATTTTAGGAATATGTTGTTTCTTTCATGTAGAGTAGTTACCTGGTAGACTCAAATCCTGAGCATGTGGTCGTATGGTGGGCAGGAACGTCCCATACCTCGAAAGACCGTGAGTTAGCTGGGATACGAACACATGTTCCACATGATGACAATTGGGTACATGGAGGAGATGTCACTGTACTAGGATTGAGTCACAGGTACTACTAAAAGTCGGCCACGATATTAATGCTAGAAGCAGGTACAGTAGAGAAATTAGGATATATTAGGAAAAGGCCGCGTCCCATTTGTTAATAAGCCTTCACGTCAAAATAAATGTTGATAATCCTCCATAAGACATGCTTAAATGTAAATGTAACTTGTCACCCCTTTACGCTATTACTCTTTTAATTATCATGTCAAACCCCTGACTACTACCCTTTTGTTTATCATGGTGGCCCAGGTGGGGCATTCGGCAGTAAAAACCACTCCCTGGACAGTTTTGTTGATAATTCAGAATATGGCCGATGTCTTACGATGGACCAAACCATTGATAGCCCTATCCTTTTAATTATCATGACGCTGATACGTGGGGAAAAGCATGTGTTCGTTCACTCTATTTAATTATCATGGCGCCCAGAGACGTGGAAGGCTTATGGGATTCAGAAAACCCCATAATAATAGCATGGTTTTCATGGGGAAAACCATAATAGTATTTTTCCTCAAACTCTGTTTGAGCGATTGTGAGTCTCTCTAGATGATACTCAGACATTAGACACTGTCGTCAGACGGGTACGAGGGTCTATACCCATTCCATAGGTGGTTACAGAACTTTGTAATATGTTGTTGTTGTTGTCGCGAGATCGGAATCCTTTTCTTTCCAATAGAACGCGCCAGCATGTTCAGCTGCGGCCTACCTGAATCTCAAATTAAGAAATACAGGATGGCTGGAACTGAGGAGGTACTCAGGTGTATCGCTGAGTTAAGAGAACATTTTGATGATACTAATGCTAAGAGTAAGGAAGAGGCTAAAGCATTTATAGATGAAATAGCGGGTAGATTGTATGCCAATCTAACTGAAATGAGCCAGATGTTGGCTAACCAAACCGAAATAAACACTAGATTAGAGGCTAGTCAAACTGAGGTAAGCCAGATGTTGGCTACAGTAAACACGCAGTTAGAGTCAAACCTAATAGAGGTTAATAAAAAAATGGATGACGTTAAAGAGTCTGTTAAGCATGAAGTAACTAAGAATATTGTTAGCGTGGTCTCAGAGATGCAAGCTGATAACGATAAACGCTTTGAGTCAATAGAACTAAAACTAGAGAATAATCTGCAAGCGTGCAGAGAGTCACAGCGTGAGATTAATGATAGCTTAAGCAGTATGTCAATGGAGCTTAAGGACATTCAAAGTCAGAATGAAGCAAATACTAAACGTCAACAGGAGCAATTTAAGTTGTTCACTCAGACCGTGGATCAAAGGCTCGAAGACAGCGACGTAAAATGGAATACGCGAATGGCAGGCTACGCAAAGGCGGTAGACGAAGCTTTAAGGAAGCAGGATCAGAATATCCTTGACCAATGCAAGGAAATCAATGAAATAAAAACTTCTGATCAAGAGAATAAGGAAATAATGTCAAATATGAAAAGGCAGGTCGGGAAGGTGCAAAAAGAGTTAGAACAAACTCAGAGCGACCTAGCAGTTATTCATAAAAGGCAGGATGAGGACCAGGGAGAAATCACGAAAATAAGGACTGAAATCTCTCATATGCAGGGTCACATACAAAAAGAAGTTACAGGCTTACGAGAAGAATTAGAACTTCGAGAAGGCTTGAAGACTGAAGCCAGCGATAAGACTCTTGCCGAGGTGAGAGAAAGTCTAGCGGGGGAAATTACCCACCTGAAAGAAAACCTTAAGGATGACAAGGAAAAGGTATTTTCTATGGCAGAGAAAAACCGAGATCGCTTAGAGAAAATAGAACGAGAGGTATTAGCTCGTTTAGAAAGGGCAGTAAATAGGCACATCCAAATAGAAACTAGAATGATCGCACAGGAGGAATCCATGTTGCGGAATCCTAGGTCTAGCGAAGGAAGTATAGATGAGAATAGGAGAAATAAATGGGCAGATATAGAGATACAGCCCACTCCAAAGAATGCAGCCATGCCAAGTGACAGCCCGTATACCACACCTGGTATGCAAATTGCTATGTCAACACCGCATGAAAATGCTGTTCAAAATCAAATAGTCACTGTTGTGAGGGCTAGTGACGAGAAACCGAAGAAATATTCTGGGAGTAATTCTAACATGACACCCAAGTACTGGCTTAAAGAGGTTTCCGAGTACTTGAATGACGCGAAGGTACCGCCAGAGCGAAGGTTGAGAGCGATTGAAAAACTGACTGAAGGCGAGTGTGCCTTATGGTTTAAGAGTTTTCGGTACACGTTCGACACCGTTGACGAATTTCGCCAGGCATTTTTAAGCAGGTACTGGAACGCAAGTATACAACAGAACCTCAGATTGGACTTGTATTCCAGGCGTTATAGTACTAATAATCCGACGAAGTATGCAGAGTTTTTCGTGGCTCAATTGTGCCGTTTCCGCGAACTTGATGAAGGAATTAGAGAGTCAGATTTGTGTATAGCGATAGCCAAGCAGCTACCGTATGAAGTACAACGTCTATTAATCTCAGCTAACGCCAAGACTGCGATCGATATGGAGGAGGTGCTGAGACAACTCGATCTCACCACAGCGCAGCACACAAGGCAACGTCGGAACGTGGAACAAGTCAACATGACGACTACACCGACTGAATCGACTAAGGTGCAGACAAAAAGTAAGTCTACGAGCATCGAAACGGATAAATCAGACTGGCAACGTGAAGGACGCGAAAACCAGAATTGGAGGCCAGCATATCGAAGTGGATCGAACCGTGGAAACCGAGGAAGGAAAGCCTGGAATCAGCGCGGCACAAGAGACCAGCAGACTGATAACAAAAGGAATTACGGCCGAAATGGGAACAACCAAGGATGGAGATCCCAAGAACAGAGTCGCGGGTTCGATGAAGAAGCGGAAGAACGCTATCACGCATCTTTAAGATACATGGAAGAGCGTGGAGACGACCATAGACAATCGCAAGTCCATTGGGATGAAGTGATTAAGAATAGGTCACCCGACATCTATAATAATGATGGCGGTGCCAAAAGTCTGGAACTTCAGCAGTATGAAGACAGACAGAAGAACTCCACGAAGAATGGAGCAATGAAAAAAAAACACCAAAATTAAATGACCAAAGAGAGATAAATGCAGGATGGAATACAGTGAATGTGGTTAACTGGATTGCCAAACCTGAGGAACTTATTGAAGACCTAGATGAAGGGACGGTCAATGTGAGAAGGGAATTACCCATTATTATTGTCAACATCGCAGGCATGAAGATAAGAAGTCTCATAGATACAGGCTCAACGGTATGTTTGATAACCCAGGCATTATATAATGAAATCCAAAGTAAAATCCACGTATTGAAAATACCTATTTCAAGCGTGAAAATAAAAGGTGTGATACCAGATAAAGTTATGATATGCAGATACCAAGTATTTTTAGATTTGCAGATAGGGAACTCTACATTCTCACAGAGCTTCCTACTTGTGAATAAGCTGCCTATTAACATTATTGTCGGCATGGATTTCATAAGAGAATATAAAGTTATAATAGATCTCTCGCAAGACATTGTTATGTTTCTCGCAAGTGAAGGAAAGGAAGATTTAGAGCTCTCATTAAAGCACAATGAAACGAGACCAGAAGAGTACGTATGGCATACATACGGAGATATGACTGGGGATGAAGTATTGACAACAGAGGACATCAAGGAAGAGTTGGCAACACTGGCCGCAGACATTGAAAAGGACATCGAACCAAAATTTGAAGAATGCCTGGAAGAAAAGATAGTGGAAGCTAAAATTGGTCCAGAGCATAAGCAAATGCTAAGGGAACTGCTATTTGAATATAAAGGAGTCTTCGATTCGAGACCTGGCCGGATCAAGAATTTCCAGTATGCGTTCCAAGTCAGTGACTGGACACCATTCAGACAGAAGCCGTATCCTGTAGCCGAGAAACATTATTTAAAGGTCAAGGAAGCAATACAGGAAATGCTAGAGGCAGGCGTCATTGTGAAGACGGCCACACCTTATGTCAGCCCACTGGTAGTTGTACCTAAACAGGACGGAAGTGTAAGGATATGCCTGGACCTACGAAATTTGAATTCCAAGGTCATACCAGAATTTGACCAAGTGCCGCCCATTAAGGAGGTCCTCAGGAGGTTCAAAGGAAAGACTGTTTTCTCAAATCTTGACCTGACGGCAAGTTTTAACCATCTTGCTCTGGAGGAGAAAACAAGCTTATTAACTGGGTTTTTATTCGACCAGCATACATATTCTTACGTGCGTCTCCCATTTGGACTGAAACAGCAGGTTCAGCGTTGATACGAGCGCTTGATCGGAACCTGTCTGAAGAACTAAAAGCTACAACCATATGCTACGTAGATGATATACTACTGACATCTGAAACAGTCGAGGAACACGTCAGAGATCTACGCAAGCTGTTGTATGACCTAAGTCAGGCTAACTTTAAGGTCAATATAAAGAAATCTAACTTTGGTCAGAGAGAAGTTAAATTCCTAGGCCACGTAATAGATGCACAAGGAGTTAGGCCTAATCCGAGAAAATTGGAAGTCATTAAACATTTCCCGAGACCAACGAAGGTAAAGAACGTCAGGCAATATCTAGGCGTTATTGGATTCTTTTCAAGCCATTGCCCGAAGTATACCGAGACCGTAGCACCACTCCAAGACTTACTGAAGAAAGGAGGAAGGTGGCGCTGGACGGAAAAGTGCAGGGAAGCCTTCGTGAAATCCAAACAGATGCTTTTAGATTATGTAAAATTGGGATATCCAGACTACACTCAGAAATTTATTATCCAGACTGACGCATCATTCATAGGCATTGGAGCGATGCTATACCAGGAAAATGTGGACAGGCCAGAGGAAAAAACTTATATTGCATTCATAAGTAGAAGGTTGAAACCTAATGAAAAGAATTATACGGTCACGGAGATCGAATTACTCGCAATACTGTACGCCTTACAGTATTGGCGAAAGCTAATTTATGGTTTTAGAATTATATTGAGAACGGACCATAAAGCCCTAACATTCCTGTTGAAAACTGACTTGTCAAGTCAAAGACTGACGAGGTGGTCTCTGTACATACAGCAAATTCAAGTGGAAATCGAGTATTGCCCGGGGAAGGACAATATTATACCTGACTTGCTAAGCAGATACCCGACAGCTGATGAAGAGGAAAGCTCTAGCTATCGAGATAGAAGATAGAGACCAGAAGACCTTAGATGATCTAAGGAACATCACCGTTTTTCAACGTGAAGATCCCTGGATACGGTTGATGATTAATTACTTCGAGGGAAAGCTCGTCAGAGGAAACCCGATGTATGTTGAAGCCGAAGCTCTATCAGCGGAGTATCTATGGTTTAACCAGATGCTACATAAATGGAGCGACTCAGACCACACTCGACCCAGGATTGTTGTACCACCAGCATTGCAGAGAAGGCTATTATGGTTAGCACACAGAGCTTTTGGTCACCCTGGCGTAGATAAGACTGTTGCCCTGCTTAAAGAAGCATTTATTTGGCCAAAACTTAGAGATACAGTCAGGAATACAATCAGGACATGTGATATTTGCCAACGAGTAAAGCCTAACTCGTACTTAATGAGGCAAAAACCTATACCACTCTTACCAGAGAAGCCATGTCAGCTTCTGGCATTGGACAATTTTGGGCCGCTTCCTAGAGCTAGAAGAGGAAATAGACACATCCTAGTTGCACTAGACGTGTTTTCTAAAATGGTAGTCCTCTGTCCAATTCAGAAAACCAGTACAAAACAGGTACTTAAGAGGCTGAAGGAAAGAATCATTCCTATATTAGGGCAGCCGGAGAACATATTATCTGATCATGGGAGCTGTTTTACCAGCGTGGAATTTCGCAGGGAGTTGGAAAATCTGGGTATAAGACAGATTTTGTCCACAGTTCGACACCCGGAGTCGAATTCCGCTGAGAGAGTGATGAGAGAACTGCAAAAGTACATGAAGATATACTGCTCTACGGAAAATTGGAAATGGATTGATGTACTAGAGATTATTGAGTATTGTATCAACAATACCGTGCATGAAGCAACAGGAGAAGTGCCAGTGAGCCTACATCTTGATAGAAGACCAGAGAGGCCATGGAATAACGTCATTCGGACGCCTGTAGATGCACAACCTGGACGTGAGTTGAGGATCCAGAGAACATTCGAGTATCTCAAGAAACAAGCAGACAGACGGCAGAGGAGAAATAGGAGGAAACGCTACCATAGACCACTACTCGTTGGGGAGTACGTCTATTTGAAAAAAAAAAAAAAACAGCCAGTTCAGATCCAGAGAGCAGGAATTACAAGAAATTCCAGCATAGCTATCACGGACCCTACCTGATTATAAGGGACTTGCAAAATAATGCATACCGAATCAGAGATGAAGCGACAGGTAGAGAAGTAGTTGTAAATGCAGCTAATTTAAAGTTGTATAGTCCGCCAGAGGATTATGAAACAAGAGAGGAGCAAGCCATGTACACCCAAGTGGACGGGGAGTCATTATGTATGCACGCAAAGACTCTTGAGAAAAGCTTGCAGGCCCAGGAAGAAACGGAGCGAGGCGACCGGCTCGCAGACCCAAGGGACACGAGGGGTGAATGCAGCTGTGGGCTGAAAGAATTTTACGACCAGTTGTGTGAAGCCGCTTCAGAACTCCAAGAAATGAATGAACGACTGAGGGAACAAAACAAGAGAACACGAGACGGCACACAGAGTGGAGTGGGGGAACGAGACATCCCATTGCCGAGAGCACTGCCCGCTTAAAGTAAATACAGTAGGAGTCAATGCCATCTGAAGGCGCGAAAAATTCACTTGTGAAATGAATTTTCCGAGCTTAGCGAGGGAAAAATGTGCCCAATCGGTCACGGCAGACTGGCATCGAACTCGGGTTTTATCAGAGAAGACCAGGCACATGATTCTGCCTAGAGTAGAACCATTGATCTCTGAGGGGGAACAGCTACAGGGAACCCGAAGAGCAATGAGATGTATAATGACATATAATAATATAGCATGATTTCACGGCTTGTATGTGAATATCATAGCTGTTTAAGGGAATAATTGTCAGAAATTGCAGTCATATGTACGTTTTCAAAGTATAGAAACGTGAAAGCAGGCCAGCTTGACATTTTACTAATTGCAGCCAGCGAATGGGAGGAGATTCATGGCACCGGAGGGACTTTTTCCGTCTGGTCCGCGGAGACAGCTCGAAATTAATGACTCGGGTATTCACCGCTGGACAACGCTTGAGACTGTAGTGGGGATGATTGCCCACGGAAATTAATTGATTGCAGCCAATTGGAGCATTGAAATGGAATAAAATGTACACCCAGGTGAATATATTCTGGGAGAGATAATTTAGGAGAGGTCTTACACCTAAATTAAAGCCTATATCCCTAAATAAGCCTATTAACACCGAACTTACGCTCGAGAGGAGTGATTTTGTGACCAGCCAGAGGGGAATCACCATGGTGGCGTCATGACGCGATGGAATAAGGCAATTAATTGTAATTAATTGGCCGAAGCGATCGCTTGCACGCAAGTGATTATGGGACTCCCACCGCTAGATAAACAAGGTGTATACGTCATTTTGAATGGAAATGCATTAATTCAAGAAAGGAGTCGCTCTCGTGTGTCCTGTGGACTACATTTTACGAGAAACCTTTATATAGGGGAAGCAGCACAGACCAAGCCAGTTATTCTTCGGTTGTCTTCAAGTTGTTCTTTAGTCTTCTTCAGTTGCTCTGCAGTCAACACGTAACTAAACGCAGCCAATAGTGCGCGAAATGTTAGAGTATCGACGCTCGAGTATATATGAAGAACAATGGAAGCACATCATATAGCTTCTTAATGGTAATCATGAATCGCGTAAGAAGATATTTATCCATTATTATACGCAAGTGTAGTTTGCTACAGCGTAGCAATAATTTAGGATGGTTTTGGACAATGAATACCAGGAGGTATTGTCATACTTATAAATGACGCAGTATCGTCAGGATCATTGCAGTTATGGGAGCCCGAGAGGCATCACAAGTAATCATGACGGAGGAAATGAACAGTATTGAAGGGAACGAGAATCGAACGCTCGTACACGCAGATAGACTTTCACGGAGACCAGCGGTTGTCATAGCTTCATCGCATCTCAGAGGTCAGGCGTTAGGAGGAGTCCGACTAAGGATTAACCTGTGAAATAGTGAAAAAGTGTATATAAATTTTGTTATAGTGATTTCAAAAGTATTTATGTGTATTGTGAATAAAATGTGTCGTGTTAAAGTGAGAAAAGACACTGATAAAGGTATGATTATCGTGTGTGAAAAATGTGATACCATGTGGTATGTGAAATATAACATGATGGCTTAAATCAAGCGTCATGGCAGGCCCGGAGCTGGCATGCTGGAATAATCCAGCGAGAATGAAAAGTGAGTACAAATTTACAATGTTATTATAACTAAATAGTTCACCATACAACGAAACATCACTTTAAGAATAAAATGTAACAGTCACTTATTGTACGAGCTTTTCACCACTCGTATTTTGTAGAATATGGCTTGGAAGGTGATTTGTTTATGGCCATTCAGGCGAAAATTGTGATGAATGTAACGGTAACGTTAAATGATAATAATAATAATAATAATAATAATAATAATAATAATCTGGGGTCGGTAACAGTAAAGTAAAGTAATAGGCAATTCTGGCCTAAGTAACGTTCAAAGTGTGTCATGTCTAATATAAAGATACTGTATTTGGTAAACAGTAGGAAAGTAACGTGAAATATAGCGAGATACGAGAGTTTTTCAGTGTCAAATGAAGTGTTGAATGAATATTTGATATGGTCAATTCTTAGGATTGTATTTGAGAACCATTAAAGTAATGTAAGCCAGTAAATTTATACTTGTTTTGGGAGCTATTTGAAGCTTTGGCTTAAGTGTAATTGCAGAGAGGACGCGGGTACCTCAATAATTGAGTCATCTATGAGAAGTATTGTTTGAAGCCGCATAGAGCGAGCGAAGTAACGTAGAATCAAGTGATTTACGTCAATAATAATGCGGGGACCATTCTAGCATAGCTTGCACGTTAGGTGAAATGTTGGCTAATCTACGAGATAGTATCGCTGTAGTGCATACTTTTATTATTATCAGCGAATTGGACAGAGCCTGTCTGTATCCATCGCTTGCAGGAATAATTGCCACGAGGGAAGCTCTTCGAGACCCCGTGAGCACATGTATAAAATGATCTGCCCTGAGAGGAGAATCATGTTCGTCGTATAGGAAACGCAGATTTCCTTATTATGATATATTGGAGGCAGCTGCTGGTGAAGAATCTTGTATTTTCATTATGATGCGCGCCCAAAGCCACTTGTATTCACCACAGAACGGCAAGGCTATCACAGGATCCATCCCCAGCCATGAATGTTAATTAAGGAGCCGAGTTGAGCCCATTACATTATGAATATAGGTGTTAAATAATTAGAATGACTCAATTACTTGAGACAATACTCTGGGTCACTCCACTGTACTGCAATTGTAAACAAGGATGCCCTTGCTAGCAGATGAGAGGGGTGTGGAAGTAGTCCACTGAGACAGCGGCCATCTTGCGCGGCCAGCTGGAACTAATTGTATTGCCTGCTAGGGAGAGGGGAGGTCGGTCGGCTGGATCCCTTTAAATTAGAGTCATAGTGGGACACTGAAGAATCTCGATATTTCGATATGTAATTAAGATATGATTGTTATGATGATGCCAATTGAATTATATGATGTGTTTCAACACACATACATTGTCGGATCATTAAAATCGGATAATATTTGGCCCAGTTATTCTCTGAGGAGGAACACTGAACCAAATAAATTGTAGGCATCGTTTTAAAGTGCATTTTTGCCCAGTTCACACTAATTTATGCAGACGGGTATGTGATTTCTAAGAACATGACACGTTTGTAACGATAATAAATTCGACCAGACCCAGAAAATCGTTGTATGGTGAAACTATAAACATTTCTATCCATGCGTATTTTGGAAGGGAAAACGTACCACTTTTTAAGCGTTTCATATTGATGGGAAGGAGGAAGATGATTCACACGACACAACAACATTTGTTAATTAAGGCATAGAATAATGAATTGATGCTAATGAAAGTAAATGCCCGTAAGAAATGGATTAATGTTTTATTATTACAGAATTAATGGCATTTAAATGTGATATGTGACTTTTGTGTTGTGATACTCCAGTTTTGTAAAATTGTGTCACATAAAGAACACTATGGAGACTCGTAGAGGTCTGAAAGTATCAATGATAGGATGCTAGAAATAGATTTGAGTGCAGTGTAGCACTAATTAAGAAGAGACTCACAAAATAACCCTGATTTTAATTGTGGGAATTAAATGTAAATTATCCTTTGTTTGTATTTTGTTGTATAGCCATGATTTTATATCAGTAAACGTTTTATTTTAGGAATATGTTGTTTCTTTCATGTAGAGTAGTTACCTGGTAGACTCAAATCCTGAGCATGTGGTCGTATGGTGGGCAGGAATGTCCCATACCTCGAAAGACCGTGAGTTAGCTGGGATACGAACACATGTTCCACATGATGACAATTGGGTACAATATATAGAAGAAAGACTAGTGGGCCCAAAACCGATCCTTGGGGTACTCCCAATTTAATAATACCCTCATCGGACAATGTTTCATTAAGTAATCTGGTACCATCACCCTTGTGTCTCAAGTTTACGCCTTGTTAAGTAAGACGCTATCCATTTATAAGCTAGACCTCTAATACCATATTGATTTAGTTTTGTGAGGAGGATTTTATGGTCAGCAACATCAAACGCTTTCGATAAATCCAAGAATAGGCCAGTTACATGTTCCTTATTGTCAATTAATTTCAGTATACCATTAATACATTCGTAAATTGCTGTCTGTCTAGATATTCCGTTCTGAATCCATGTTGGGAGTTTGATAGTATTTAATTTTTTTCTATAAAACTAATCAGTCTGGTATACATGATTTTCCCCACAATTTTTGCAATACCAGTTGGTAAGGTAATAGGACGATAGTGATCTAATTCATCTGTTGATCCTTTTTTTGTGCACTGGAATTACTTTAGATAACTTCAAAATATCCGGGTAAGTTCCTGACAGAATTTAACTGTTTATTAAGTGCGTAAGTGGATTTATAATATTTTCTGCATATTTCTTTAAAATTGCATCAGGGATGCCATCAATGTCAGCACAGAATTTATTTTTTAGCTCTTTTATAACTATTCTTACTTCATCACTTGTGACATCATTTCTAAATAAAGAATCACTACATATATTTATTTTATTATTAGAATTTAGTGTATTTATCTGTGATTTATTTAATATTTTTTGTGGAATTTCCAGAAAATAGTCATTAAAAGTGTTTGCTATATCCTCTGGATTATTCATCACTTTATTATTGCAGGTCAGTGTAATGTTCCTTTGCATTTTAGCAGATTTTCCAGTTTCTTTTTCACGGTCCACATAGCCCTGATTTTATTAGATTATTGGGAAATAAAATTATCATTATGCTTTTTCTTTGCTAGTCATATTACCTTACTTAATATGCTAGTGTATTTTTAGCCTACTTTTCACATTTTGCAAAAATGAGGAAAAAGTAGACTTATGAGATCGGGCAAATGTGTGTCTGTCTGTCTGTCTGTCTGGCTGTGTGTGTGTCCCCCCCTATCAACTCCTAAACGGCTGCAGCAATCGAAACAAAATTTGGTAGAAGTAAAGATCTATACCTGAATATCTCACGGCCATATTTGAAAATGATGTCAGTGCTACCAACTGCTAAAAAATCGCAATTGAAATTTGAGCTCCATGTTGGATATCTTGGAAAGTATGAATGGGAGCTATTTCAAAATTGGCACACGTACAGATCATAATATTTCAGTTTGATTTCCAGGAGGCCAAACATGGCAGTGTTGCCAAAATGATTATAAGCCTCCTGATAGGTCCAATTTTTAAATGCATATAACTTCTACACTATCAATTGGAATTCAACCAAATTTTGTATGTTGTATGTGTACATAACCAGATATGACTGAGCGTATTCTTAAGATCTACCAGGGCTGCCAACTGTTAATAAATGCTCCTAATTTATTTTATCCAAATACCAATATATCAGAAAGTATGCAAGCCGACAGCTTTAAACTATGCACACGTATAGTACCTGACATTCTATATTAATTTGGAGTAACTTATATACGTCAGTGCTACCAACATGATTCTAAGCCTGCTGACAGGTCCAACTTTAAATACATGTAACTACCATACTATCATTTGGATTTCAACCAAATTTCGTATGTGCTATGTGTACCATAACAGATATGACTATGCGTATTCTAAGGAGCAACCAGGGGTGCCAACTGTTAATATGTGCTGTCCTAATTTTTGTTACCCTAATATCAATATATCAGAAAGTATGCAAGCCAATAGCTCTAAACTTTGCACACGTATAGTACCTGGCATTCTAGACGAATTTGGAGTAACTAATATACGTCAGTGCTGCCAACATGATTCTAAGCCTGCTGATAGGTCCAATTTTAAAATGCTTTTAACTTCTATACTAACTAATGGATTTCATTCAAAATTGGCACAACAATAGATCATATTATATCAGATTATTTCTGACCAATACATGCATGACATTGTTGCCAACATGATTTTACGCGCGCTGTTAGATCCAATGTTCAACTGCATGTAACGTCCAAGCTATTCATTGGACTTCAACCAAATTTTGTATTTTGTACCTTAAGAGATGGAACTAAGAATATATTCAGTCATCAGGGCTGCCAACTGTAGTGCTCTATTAGGATACATTATGCCAGGTATACAGTATTTCGAACTAATTGGAAATTTCGATAATAGCAACTTAATTTCGTCATTATTCTAGATAGGTTCATATTCTGTAGAATAATCATTGGCATGAAAAGTAGGCTGTATAGTTCTTCACGGAACTTCTTGTTTGTAGTATAAAATGAATTCAGGTGTTGTGTGGTATTGTTTATATATTTTGTGTAGAAATTTCTTTGTTTGACATGAATTTATAATCCTTGTTGTTATCCAATTGCTAGCCTTGTTATTTTTAATAGCTCTTTGTTTAATGTGTCTCATACACCGTCAGTGGGAATTTTTGCATACAGTTACGAATCATATCATAGCTTCGCTAATAGCCTATGTAACATAGAGTTATGAAAACTGACATATGTATAGTAAATACATAGAGCTTGTAACGATTCGATCCCATAGCGGTTATATATGAAGGGTTATTCATTTATAATTATCATATTTATTATTCTTATTAATTAGTACATCAATGAGATGATTTTTATATCAAATAATTGTAAGCGGTTTTTATTATTATAGTCAGAAATATTTTTATTAACAATTATTTGTAAAGAGACGAAGTAATATATATATTGCAACAAGATTGCCAATAAGGATCAACCCAATGCGTCACAAACTGAACGACGTAGTAATAATTTCACCACGGCAAACTGCGTCATTTTCCTGAGATGCTAAGAAACCCACTATGGTGTAACCAACACGCCATTTCTACTGTAGGTACGCTGCTAAATATTACAAGTTGTGATGCAATTAGCCCTTGTGAGAGAATGAACACTGAAGAAAGGGAAGCTTACCAGTGGAGAGGGAAGTTTACGACTCACGTGACAAGGAAGTTATTAGTATCAGCACCCTCGACAAGACACTCATTGATCTACAGCTCTGAATGAAGGAAGGAAGTGATAACCTTGCTTTCTGGGTCCTAATGAACTGAGCAAACAGAGTTGACACTGTACGATGTCTTGCCGAAATCTATATTAGTACATAATGGGTTATATCCCTGATCAAAGTCTTTCTACAGATGGCAACGTATTTAATGAGGATATTTCATAGTAATTGAGATATCACATCATTTTTTTAAACATATGCGACGTAACATCGAGATCATCGATCATTTCTTAAATATGACGAATCTTCGATTGGGTGAGCAAACAATTCAATAAAACTATCGTCTCTATTATAATTTAACTTCAATTAACTTTCAATTCATTTTAAATGTTCATTTTCTTTTAAATAATTAAACCGCAGTTGGTAAATTAAATTCTTTTTTGTAACTATTAATATTTTGTTTGTGCATATAATAAATTCATTTTCTTTAACTTCATGACTGTAACTTTTCTTGTAGTTAGCACATACTATAGGCAAAATCAATCATACTCCTTAAATAAGTACTGAATGGTTAGTCAACTCAGTTACACTACGGCCCGGGTAAGTGGTCTCGAACTCTACTGCTGATAGCCGAGGATATATTTACAAATTTCGATTCACTGTCTTAAATAGGAATCTGGCGCTCAACAACAACTTATTATATTATACTATCGCAGGTAAGGTCACACCACAGTGTATATTATTTATTCTTATTATGTTTGTTAAATAGAACCTTTACAATTGTCATCACCACGTTTAATACGGAATCATCAAAAATGTTACATTTGGCGCCACAAAGTAGGACACGAAAACCATTCGGTATTTAGGAGAGGAGTGTATAATTCCAGTGCAAATTGTCAGTGCTTTTGGGGGACAGTGAAGTGAAGTGAAATTTTGGAAGGGCTAATTTTTATACGGTGTACTTCGAGATGGCGGATAAGAAAGAAAAGTCTATCGATATTCATGAAATTTCATTAGCTGATATCTTGAGGGAGATGAATAAAAGGAGAGAGAAAGAAAGAAAAGAACATCAGGAGTGGTTGGAGAACTCAGATAGAGAACATCAGAAATGGATGAGAAAGGAGACTGTAATTGAAAGCAGATTGGAGTCAGATGAAATTGTAGTTGAAAACAAATCTGAATCAGAGGAAATTGTAGGTGAAAGCAGATTGGAGTCAGATGAGATAGTAAGAGAAAGCAAAACAGAGGGGGTAGAGACTTTAGGGGATACTGAAGTAGAATCAATGAAGACAGCCTGTAAGGAGACTGTAATTGAAAGTAGATTGGAGTCAGGGAAAATGTTAGGTGAAAGCAGATTGGAGGTAGAAGAAATTGTAGTTGAAAACAGATAAGAGTCATTGGAGATTGTAGGTGAAAGCAGATTGGAATCGGAGGAGATCTTAGGTGAGGAACGGCAAATAGCGGAGATTTTAGGTGAAATCAGATTAGAGTCAGACGAGATTTTAGGTGAAAATAGATTAGCGTCAGAGGAGATAGTAGGAGAAAGCATAGTAGAGTTGAAGGAGATTTTAGATGAACGCAGGATAGCTGTAGAAGAGACTATAGAATGTAGCGAAAAAGAAGTGAAGAAGATGAGAGAAAAGATAGGGATAGAAGTAGGTAAGATAAAGAAAGTACTAAGCACTCAAGAGATTAAGATGCAGAAAATCTTATGTGAAGAGGATATGTTGACTAGGGAAGAATTTAATGATGGTGTAGCGGAAATTAATGTGAAATTATTAGAGGCAGAGAAGCGTGCGTTAAGTCATAGTCAGAAGAACATAATTAGTAAACAGGTTAAGAGGAGGAGAGAGATAGATAAGAGCAGAAGCAATAGTCCACGGCTAAAGAGAGCATTAAGTGATAGTAATGGAGAAGTGAAGGGAAGACATGTAGGTAGATATTTTGGAAGTAAAATGAAAGAGAAGAGAATCAAGTTGCTAGAGGAGAAAGAAATCAGGATGAAGGAGAGAAAGAAAGCATATGAGGTGCAGTGGCGTACTGAATTAGCCAGACTTGGGGAAGTAAGAGGGGGAAAGCCAAATCACAGTGTTACTATGGATAAATATAGTACAAAGGAAGTAGAAGCTAATGCTAGAAGGAAAGAAGAAAAAGGGATTATAGAAAGAGAAAGAATTGAAGATGACAGTGGTAAGAACTGTGAAATGCCAGAGAACGTAGTGATGTGAATTGGTATTACCGATAGTTACTGTTCCGTATGACTTAAATATTAAGTAATGAAGTTTTATAGGATTTTACAGAGGTAGATAAGAAACCTGCTGTGTGTAATTTTAATCCAGTCGTGAAGTTAGGATGGTAAGGGGTGCGTAGTGCCTACGCTTATTGATTTAGATTGACTAAAATCATTTAATTTGGAAGACAAAGGTTGTCGTGCTATTGAGCAATTCAGGTAAGTTGAATGTGGGTCCTTAAACTGCAGGTGAGTTGGATGAAGTGAGGATTAAATTTAAAAACGTAGGAAGGTTATTACATAGGTAAGTAATCGAAAGAAAGTAATAATTATTATGGCAACCATAATTATGAATATAATGGTAATGAAGATTCGATTCTAAAATGAGAGAAGATAAGATGATACAGTGGTAATAAAACGAATGAGTTGAAGAATTAGGTATTGATTTAATAAAGAAGTTTCATTTTGAGGACAGCGAGATTATCAGAGGATATATTTTGAGAAATGTATAAGTGGTTTAGAATTGTTAATGGTAATGCGTTGTATGAATTAACCAACATCGGGTTGAAATAAGGAAGTAGTAACTAATTAGGACATCTGGTAACTTACTTGGTGACAGATATGTGTGTGTGTATGTGTGTATTTTCACGTAAATGGACGTGAGTTTGAAGTAGTAGGCCAACGAAGATAATGCCGTTGAGCAATGTGGTTTTTAAGTTTTGGTAAGATGCCAAATGTAGTTATAATGGAGGAAGTTTTGGTAAGATGCCAAATGAAGTAAGTTGGAGGAAGTTTTTGGTAAGATGAAGTAGGTCAGCGAGGTATATTCCGTTGAGCAATGAGTTTTTTAATGGTGTCTACGGGACTACGTGAAGTTAATGTTGGGAGTTTTTTTAAGTATATATGGATGTATGCACACAAGGTAATAAGAGATTACAAAGGTAAGATTGTCCAAGTTTTAGTTACAGTTACGCACGTTTTAAAGGTATTACGAGGCTTGTTATTGAGCTAAACCACTTTGTAGTAAAAAGTTACTGATGATTAATAACGAATTAATTATGTGGTAGATTGTTGTCCTACACACAGGTAGAAGTAAAAATAATAATTATAATTAAAAGGTTGACATAATATTTACTAATATTGAAAGGAATTTGTTATAATTCGACGTTTTAGGATTTAAAGATAAATCATTTTTTTTAGTAGACAGGAAATTAAAGTTTTATTTATGTCATACGGAGTTAGTAAAGATAAGTTTAATATTTTGAAGACAAGAATAAGTTAGTAAGATAAGTGTATACCTAAGGGGTAATAATGAAGTTTCAATTAAAGGCATGTGTTATGTACGCATTTAATTTGGTAGAGCAGAGAGTGTCTGAACTGTGTTATAACTCAGGACTTGCTTTATGAAGTGATTTTGGGAGAATATTTGCCAATTAGGAGTGTCGGTGTTATTGACTATCAACTAGTACTCTGTCATTATTTTAGGAAGACAATAGTTAGGAAAACAAAGTGTGATGTTATTATTCCAAGGAGTTAGTCGAAGCATGAAAGATTTTTTTTAGCTGAAATTTAGTGTGTTATTGGTCAGTAAGAGGTGACCTGTAACAGTAAGAAGATGTGGGATTATACCACGAATAGGGGAGTTTTTTTGTATGTGACGTGTGATGTCACGATGAATTGTTGAGAGTTCTGAGAGATTCTGGTGTAGTAGGAATGAGCTATACTCCAGGCGGTCAGAACAAGTAGGAAGTGATGTCTGTAGGACTTAATTAAGAGTTTTGAGAGAAAACTATGGTTTTGTTTAGGTATTCAGCAAGAAGTCAAATCATGAATAGACTAAGTTCAAAGTATAAGAGCATTAATATTTTGTGGAACGAAATATTTATTCCGAGGAGTTTGTCATGTGTTTTTGTGAAATAGTTTAGTGATATACGTAATTCAGGTATTGAGTAGTATTTTGTCCTCGTCTTAATCATTTTGATATGGTAGGTAAGAATGACAATACAGTCAAGTTATATCTGGACGCTAAGTTAAATTTAATAATGTGAACAAGAAGTCAGATTATATGTTCATTTGTGATTTTGAAAATTCAAGTTATTGTTTTCGAGAAGTAGTAAAGAGGAATCATGGTTTTATGAAAAGTTAAGAAGTCGTGGAGACTTAGGAAGTATTAATTTGAAAGGAGGCGGCCGTGACCTAAGAAAGAATTAAGCCACGAAGGCAGGTGAGTAGTAACTTGGATATTTATGTGAACTGTTTAATAACTGCTTTAAGGTATTTCGATGTCATTATGTATTTGGGGAAATATTTACATGTATGACATATGCACTGAAATTGGAATTGCCTTAGGTATCTTGCTAAGTTATTTTTTTCTTCAATTATTGAAATTTTACTGCATTTGAGTAATCCCTTTATAGAGACGAAAGGGATATTATGTTGATTGTATCACCACATCGCGTGCAGTGATATGCGTGTGCAACGAAGTAATTACTTCGTAGAATGTAAAGTGAAGGGCATTATATGTATATTTTTTTACAGTATATATATATAAAGAAGAATAAACATTATGAACATTTGGAAGAATGAGAAATGATAGTACAAATATGTAAAGTGAAAAGAGTATGTTCTTGTATATTTTTGTGTATTGATGAAGAGTATATTGTATGTTGTCTTTTTGGGGGTTATGATATTTATATTTATAGTTTTTTATGTTGGATGTGGTAAGAGAAATAATGTGAAATGTCATTTAAATTATTTATCTTAGGGGCGATTGTAACGATTCGATCCCATAGCGGTTATATATAAAGGGTTATTCATTTATAATTATCATATTTATTATTCTTATTAATTAGTACATCAATGAGATGATTTTTATATCAAATAATTGTAAGCGGTTTTTATTATTATAGTCAGAAATATTTTTATTAACAATTATTTGTAAAGAGACGAAGTAATATATATATTGCAACAAGATTGCCAATAAGGATCAACCCAATGCGTCACAAACTGAACGACGTAGTAATAATTTCACCACGGCAAACTGCGTCATTTTCCTGAGATGCTAAGAAACCCACTATGGTGTAACCAACACGCCATTTCTACTGTAGGTACGCTGCTAAATATTACAAGTTGTGATGCAATTAGCCCTCGTGAGAGAATGAACACTGAAGAAAGGGAAGCTTACCAGTGGAGAGGGAAGTTTACGACTCACGTGACAAGGAAGTTATTAGTATCAGCACCCTCGACAAGACACTCATTGATCTACAGCTCTGAATGAAGGAAGGAAGTGATAACCTTGCTTTCTGGGTCCTAATGAACTGAGCAAACAGAGTTGACACTGTACGATGTCTTGCCGAAATCTATATTAGTACATAATGGGTTATATCCCTGATCAAGAGTCTTTCTACAGATGGCAACGTATTTAATGAGGATATTTCATAGTAATTGAGATATCACATCATTTTTTAAACATATGCGACGTAACATCGAGATCATCGATCATTTCTTAAATATGACGAATCTTCGATTGGGTGAGCAAACAATTCAATAAAACTATCGTCTCTATTATAATTTAACTTCAATTAACTTTCAATTCATTTTAAATGTTCATTTTCTTTTAAATAATTAAACCGCAGTTGGTAAATTAAATTCTTTTTTGTAACTATTAATATTTTGTTTGTGCATATAATAAATTCATTTTCTTTAACTTCATGACTGTAACTTTTCTTGTAGTTAGCACATACTATAGGCAAAATCAATCATACTCCTTAAATAAGTACTGAATGGTTAGTCAACTCAGTTACACTACGGCCCGGGTAAGTGGTCTCGAACTCTACTGCTGATAGCCGAGGATATATTTACAAATTTCGATTCACTGTCTTAAATAGGAATCTGGCGCTCAACAACAACTTATTATATTATACTATCGCAGGTAAGGTCACACCACAGTGTATATTATTTATTCTTATTATGTTTGTTAAATAGAACCTTTACAATTGTCATCACCACGTTTAATACGGAATCATCAAAAATGTTACAAGCTTTTATCTAAATTAGAGAGAGGAACAGTATATACCGTATTTCGTGATTTATTGAAAGGATCATATTCGTGATATTTTTAACTCCGCGAATCACAAAATACACGATTTAACAAGAAATACCAGTCTGAACGAAATTATTTTATTTTCATGTAAAGTAAACGCATACATACCGAGGATGAATGTTATATAGCAAATATTATATTTAAAAATATATTGAATTTGTCTTTCAAAAAATGAACAGTCTTTTGTTTAATTTTCCAAGTATATCTCAATTATTTTTATAGATAATTTCATGAATGAGGTCCATCCTCTAGGGATCATAATTTGGAATGTATCCGCCGAGTTTCATCCAGTTTCATCACACAGTTCACGAGATATTGTGTATTTCCTACCAAAATAACAAACTTTCGGGAATACAGCTTTGAATATTAAACACTCCGTTGACAGATAGGCGCATGGTCTCAAGCAATACGCTATATCTCTGCCAAAACGCTTAATTTAGTTATAAGACAACATATATATTGAGAAAGGTATTGTCTTTCTTCTTCTTCTTCTTCTTCTCTTTCTCTGCGCGAATAGGTCTCCTAGGACCACGCGGAATCAACACTTCTTGGCCTTGATGTTTGCCCAATAACTCTTCATGCGCAACGATTGAGCTAGTCTTCGTTGCTGCGACCAGACGTGTCTGGTAGTTCTTCTCTCTTCTGCCTCAAAACCCCGTGTATGAGTAATTTTCCTAATTTCTTCTCTATCCTTGAGATTGGGAAAACCTAATTCAGCCAAGTCCTTTTCCGCCTGTTTGTACCAATTGGACCTAGTTGCCTTTTTCTGCCGAAACGTATAGATTTTATGTGTTAACCTAGTTGGGTCCATTCTGTCCAAATGTCCCATGAATTGGATACTTGGTATTGTCTTTCATTTAAATGTAAAAAAGAAGAAAAGTAAAATTTTGACATCCGGTGGTGTATGAGCCCCTTTAAAGGGGAATGCTGTTTCAAAATAGTGCTTTAGGGTACTGTTAAATACATTAAATTTATCACTTACATTTTCTAGTTTATGAACTTCTGACCATGTTTCCTTATTTAATAAGTCATTGAAATATGTAACATTTGTTTCAGTGAATGGCATGCACTTTGATATTATTCCATCATCATTATAATAATAATAATAATAATAATAATAATAATAATGATAATAATAATAAATAATAATAATAATATCGTATGGCCTCGGGTGCCTGATGTAAGCTTTGTTAATGGACACCCAGAGCGTAGCTTGCATGTCGAATTTCGTCGTTCCTTTGAACGCTATGAAAGTCAAGGAGGTTAGATATCTAAATTCCTTGACACTACAGCGCTTTCAAGTAGAGAATGGAGGAACTTTGTGTTGGCAGAAAATCCCGAGATTATTATTATTATAGATTTTTTCGGGTACTTCAAAGCTCAGTATTGTCCATGGTGGTCACTAAAACCCGGTCAATAGACTTATATTGAATGGCGATATTTCTCTTTATTTATAAAAATTTGATCAGGCGTGGTTTTACAAAATTTTGTTATTCTTGTCGGGGTACTTATTGCAGATTTCAGTCCATAGGAAATGAGTAACTGTGTTAATAATTCACAATTTCTATCACACTTTAAGAAATCAACATTTACATTCCCACAATATTATATCGAAATTTACTTTGCTCATGTTATTGAGTATCAATTCTAATTTATCTATGAATAAACGAAAATTTCCTGACGGAGAACAGTATACGCAAACAATTATTAACTTAAACGGCTGTATCTTTACGGTGGAGAATTCAAAATCCGGTTCCATAATTAGATAACCATAAGCTGTTAACTGTTCATGATCTACATTATTTCTTAGGAAGATACAGGTACCACCATGGCTAATATTACATCTAGAGTATTTACTAGCTAGTTTAAACCCTGGGAATTGAATTAATTCGAGTTGTTCCTCTTTCAGCCAATGTTCTGAAATCCATAGTGCTGTGATGTCTTTAAGTTCATTTTTAAACATTAGATTTATGTAATCAATTTTATTATAGAGAAACTGAACATTCTGGTGGTAAATTTTAAATTTGTTACTTTTGCAAGCTTGTGTTGGTGATGTATTTACATTATTATTATCAACATTATTATTATTATTATTGTTGCTAGACAAATCCGAAATACCATTGATACACTCAGTTAAATTTGATATCAACAGATACTCATCTGAATGTCAAACCTCAGGTTTGGCTTCTTTTACCAGTTTCCCTGCTTCCACTCTAAGTATATTACTCAGAGGCGGCCGGTGATATTGGACTCAAAGACGCCGCCCTCCCACCCTCCTCATCAGCCCTTATGTTCTCTCTCCTCGCACCGAATGTTTTGCCATCGTGACAAAATGTGTGTAGCTCCTCTCCTTGTCAGTAGAGCGCACCGGATACTCATGAGGACTCATCAAAAATCGCCCGCTTTGTAATTTACGTTGCCATGACAACGAATACCTCCAGTTATCCCCTTTCCATCCTCTCACGCGCTACGTCACGAAGTGTGTGGACTCAGTCAGCTTGAATCTGATGCAACCACTGGATAGCTTCCCTCCTGGCGCGCTAGGAAGCAGCACCAAGTCACTGTGGCAGACATAAGTTTTGTATTGATGTTAATGGCGAAGTTGGAGTGTATTCTGATTGATTTTATAATGTTGTACTGCTGCGTGCCCTTTTGTAAATCAGAACTGGGCAAGTTAGAATACCGGGGAATCTCATTTCATGAGATTCAATCGGACAATTCATTGCGTGAGAAGTGGTTACGTGGAATTTCCAGAGAAGGTGACAAGAGAGGAAGCAAATGGTTACCTTCTGATCACTCTGTTGCGTGTAGTCTTCATTTTCTTCTTGAGAGCTTCAGATCACAAATTATTATCAAGTGGGATGTGTGTTGGCGACTATGCGACCCCAGCTGAGTTTCCTTGAGCTGAGCTCCTCTCTTATATCTTTCTTGTCAACTCTTACCCCAAAATTATTAGGGTATCGGAGGCCTGGGATGTCTTTCATTTCCCTGCCTTAATTGGCTCTTGTCTTTTTCTTTCCTGATGCCCTAATTTTTGTAGGATTAGACCTCATTTTGTCCTTTTTCTGCCTTCTCTAAGAGGCCCTAAAGGAGGTAGGGTGTGTGTTGTCCCACCATGCACTGTGCACCTTAGATATCGATACAGCCTCAATGATGGAGATAATTGTTGTTTAAAGGGGTGAAATATCTAGGTCGTCTACCCTTAGTGGTTTAGGTGATGGTGAGAAATTATGATGAAATGAAATCTGCAGCTAGGCTTAACTAATTACTGACTTACAACTAACTTATGTACTAGAAGAAGAGAACGACAATAATAAAAGAAAGAAACGAATAAGGGAAATAAATGACGGAAAAGGAATGCCCTCTATCTTCGAAGGGCAGATGACCTTGCTGTTCATCCCCTTAAAACAAGAATCAATCTTCGAAGAATGGGTATTGAGGTACTTGGAAACTACTAGAGCCATTAAAGGGAAAGAGGAGAGGGTCCACCCCAAAGTCAATGCAAAAGGGGGAAAATGGATCTCGCTCTGGAACACATCACGGTTGCCAACTCCCGAGCTCAAAAGCTGAGCTTCAGGGTGCATTACGTGTGGTGGAGCTTCACACACCCTGCCTCCTTTAGGGCCTTGTGTAGAAGGCATTAGATGTTATGAAACTAAAAGAATACGGCTGACCCCTCGAAAAATGAGGGCATCAGGATAGATTATATAAGGGTCAGTTACGGCAGGAAAATGAATGCCTCCCTAGGCTTTGGATGCTCTAATGCTATCCGGGTTGGAAGAGAACAAGAGTTGACTAATGGAGGTCGACAGATAGATGACAGAAAAGAGCCCGGCACTAGTGGAAATAATAACCGCCTCGGCTGGGGTCCAATGGTCTCCAACCCAAGTCCCACTAGGCCTAGTTGTGAACCCTTGCGTTGGGGATACACCCTCAAGGGCTCATGGCTAGTGAGCTTGGGAATTGGCGACCCTGATGGATTCCTGAGCTGGGTCTGGTTTTCTTCTTTTTCCAGTGACTGGGAGCAAATAGTTTTAATACCTTTGTTATTTCTTTAAAAACAGTAGTGCCTAGTCCAAACGAAATAAGGAAATCAAGCTACAAAAAAAAACACAATTCATGTATGAAATTATCTCTGTCAATTACTGGATAAACATCACAAAAACGATTTACGTCTTAAACGGTTGAGTGCCCTCTCGGTAAAATTCACGAGCCGCCACTGATATTACTGTTGCACTATTCTTACCATTTGAATTTACAATTTTGCAGATTTCATCACTAAGATACTCTTTTCCTAACCTATTTAAGTGTAGGCCAGGCCGAGTGTGGAATTTCCTGTCTAATTTACTTATATCAATAATTTGGACATTTGGAAAACTCTTACAAATTTTAGTAATGTTTCCATTTGTAGCCTCTATTTCTACATTTACACATGATTTGGGAATTAAGTCATATCTCTGCGGAATGTTTACAACAATTACATTAGTGTTAGGCTACTCATGGATGGCAATGTACCCTTAAAATCTTTGATTACTTTTCTACTCTCATTCCTGTAGACGTCGTTTGCTCCTGGGATGATAACTGGGTTATGTGCGCATTACGGTATCAATCAAGTTGCTGTAGCCTAGATCATGATGTCTCTCTAGACCACCTACTATATCGTATTAGTATACTAAAGACTATTAATAAAATCGCAAGCAGCATTATGAACGATTATCCACATAGGCCTACTATAGACCTCGTGCGAATGAACGTAGTTGCGCTCAGGCGGCAAGCCAGTGTGACTTGTGTGTGAGTGAAGCAACGTGATTATACACTCATGTTGAGGAAAGGTTTAAAGTTGAAGAAGGTAAAAAGTACTACAGAGAGTAGAATAAATCGTTGTGTGGTTGAATGTGGCTACACATACAGAAATATCCACCTGGAACATAATTCCTCGTATTTGGAAACAATGACATACCGGCAAGAGGTCCTGACAGACCCAGGCACTATCTTATACGATGTGACTACAGACTAATATGAGGGGAAAATAAGTGTTCAGTATCGTTTGCAGGATATGTTTGCAGTGCATTTGTAAGATATGGGATGGAAGCAGAGAAATATCGACCGTCCTGACAACACGCTATAGTTGGGCCGCATAAAACAATATAGGAAGGGGAAGCTGATTCACCTGGTATATGATTTACAGTAAAAGAAGTAAGGTACCGGTACTGCTAATCAAATTTAACAGTTTAAGGTGGTTGATTTATGCTAGTTTCTCTCAAACAGAAGCTGTATATGTCTTCTCCCAATTTTTATTTACATTGAGTATGTGGTAACTATCTTAATTGAGCTGTTTACCTTTCTTAAGCTTAGAGGCTGTGAAATATCGTATCCCTCCGAATATTCCCTAAAATCAGATAAATCTCTTTGGATGACTATATTTTCACCATTAAATAACTTCCCTCACTGTCCTACTCGGTTCTTCAGTACGAGTCATCGCATACACTCGTCATACCGTCTCAGTGAGCGAGTTGCCGCTAGAGGCGCCAGCGGCTAAATGTGTCGCCATTCGCATGAGGTCTATAAAGCCACATGGCTGACACACTCACTCACTGACAGTAATGTTCACCCACTTCCAAACGATCTAGAAATTAATATTTGTCAAGCCTACAGCTTTCAGTCTTTTAGTCTAAGAAGGTAAAATTTTCAATTTTCAATCCCCTAAAAAACAAAACGGTGGACGCAACTGCCGACCTTCTTTTGAGATCACTTGCTGCTAAACAGCAAGACAAATCGAACACGTAGTTCCGTGAAGAACTACATAGCTTATTTTCATATTTCATACTTATGTTAATTACCTCTATCAATATAGAAAATTTCAGTTTGATTGCTGTAATAGATTCGTAGATATTGAGAAGCGTCTAAATATTTCGAATGGTCGCAATGTTGGATTTTTATATAGGCCTTAGAGTTATGTACTATTATATGAATTTGGAGAGGATCTGTTGATGGCCTTCCTGGACATCGAAAAGGCCTATGATAGTGTGTGTAGGGAGAAGGTTTGGAAAGCAATGGAAAACATGGGAGTGGAAAAAGGGACTGTAGGCAGAGTGAAGGAGATGTATTGTGGAAGTGTGAGTTGTGTGAAAGTTGGAGGGGAAAGTACAGACTGGTTCAGACAAATGAGTGGCCTGAAACAGGGTAGTGTGCTGTCACCCCTTCTCTTTATTGTGGTTATGGACGAGGTAATGACAAGGATAGCAGGAAAGATAGGAGAAGATAAGATGAAAGCAATGGTGTTTGCAGATGATCTCATGGTCGGGGGAAACAAGGAGGAGGAAATTCAGGAGCAACTGAAGGCTTGGGAAGAAACAGTGGGAGAGTACGGATGGAAGTTCATCATCAGTAAATGTGAGATCCTGTTAACGACCAGGAAAAAGGACAGACCAATGAGTGGGATAACACTTGGAGGTGGACAGCTGAAGAAGGTGGACAGTCTCGAGTACTTGGGAAATATAGTGGAGGAAAATGGGAGAAATGACAAAGAGATTACGGAACGTGGCAGACAGGCAGAAGCATTTCTGAGAAGCATTAGGAGCTTAGTGTGGAATAAAGATGTCCCACAAAAAAGCAAGGAAGTGTTATACAGAAGCTACTATATCCCGATACTGACCTATGCTTCAGAAACGTGGACAATGAAGAAAAGAGACATAAGCAGAATACAGGCAGGTGAAATGAAGTTCCTGCGAAGTAGGATCGGAGTAACAAGAAGAGACAGGTTGAGGAATGAAAAGGTCAGGGAAATGGTGAAAGAGGAGCCCTTGCAAGGTAGGATTGAGACATCAAGACTGAGGTGGTATGGACACTTAAAGAGAATGGATGAGAAGAGGATTCCCAAGAGGATACATGAGATGCAGATGCAGAAGAAACGACCAAGGGGAAGACCAAGATATAGATGGCTGAAAGGAGTGGAGGAATGTGTCAAGAAGAGAGGCGAGGACTGGACCAGAGTGACAGCGGAGGGGTGGTGGGAAGAAAGGACCAAGTGGCGAGGCTTATGTTCCAAACAGACCCAGCCTGGGGCTGGAAACTGAGATGATGATGATGATATGAAGATTATTGTGTAGGTATTTTATTCAAACTTCAATCGCATTATTAGGACACAAGAAATAAAAAACGATATTTTAAAGTTTCGCTCAACCGCCTACTTGTGGTTATGAAAATAATTTAAGTGAATTAGATGCCAATGGATTCAAATGTATACCGGGTGAGTCTTCTGCCCCTATTTTTTTAGTTCTCGGCGACACTTCCAACGTCTGATGGCATCATGGTCGTCAGTTCCCCGTCTGTAGCCAAGCCACAATGACCAATCCCATGTGTGGTTTATTTAGGGTTTAATGTGTACTTATTATTTATTTATTTAGTTTCGTTTCGTAGTCAGTTTATCCTCCAGGTAGGCTTTTCCCACGGACTCAGCGAGGAATCCCACCTTTACCGCCTCTACGAGCAGTGTCCTGAAGCTTGACATCGGGTCCGGAAGGAAGGAAGGAAGATTGTAGTTTTACGTGACCGTGAATCTTGTGATTATGAGCCACGGGACCTCCTTTTTACGTGGAATCCGAACCACAGGACATGGCATTTCACTTCGAAAATCTCACATGCATTGACCGGGAATCGAACCCGGACCGCCTTGGTGAGAGGCATACAGCTAGACCGCTGAGCCACCACGCCCCTCATCGGGTCCGGGGATACAACTGGGGAGGCGGGACTAGCGCCTCGCCCAGGCGGCCTCACCTGCAAAGCGAACAGGGGGCCACATGAGGGATGGGACAGGATGGGGAAAATGGGAGGGATAGACAAGGAAGAGGGAAGGAGGCGGCCGTGGCCTGACTAGGTGCATTCCCAGAATTTGCCCGAGGACGAAGTGGGAAACCACGGAAAACCACTTCGAGGATGGCTGAGGTGGGAATTGAACCCCCTCTACTCATTTGGACCACTCGAGGCTGAGTAGACCCCGTTCCAGTCCTCATACCACTTTGAAAATTTCGTGGTAGAGCCGAGAATCGAACCTCGGACCTCCGGGGTGGCAGCTAAGCACGCTGCCCACTACACAACGGTGGCGACTTCAGTAAATAAATAGCCAAATAAAAAAATAAAAAAAATAAAAAAATAATAACAAAATCATAAGTAACTAACTAAATATAGGCCTATAAATAGTCGCCTCCGTTGTGTAGTGGTCAGCGTCCTAGCTGCCACCCCGGAGGTCCGCGGTTCGATTCCTGGCTGTGCCATTCGTAAAAAATAAGCTGCATTAGTTTAAGCGCGCGCGTGATTATCGTCTTCTTTGATAGTGATATCAAGCAGTCTTTTACCTTGCCCCCTTTCTCTTTAGTGAACAATTATCCGCCCGGCGCCACTGATTTGTGGTGGAGCTGAGTGGTGCAGTTGATTACGCGTTTAAGGGTGTTTTAGTTGTTGCAAATTCATTGTAGGAAAGAGATTTCTTGGTCATCAGCCCGTTGCGGTTGAGTAAGTGTTGAGTTTGCCTGACAACCTGTATTTATGTGATGACTGTAATCTCTCTCTATAAATCAAAGTTTGTATTCTCTTTTGTTTGGGCGTGTTCTTAATTTGACTCATAATCTGTGTTTATGTGACAACTGTAATGTAAAATTATATGTAAAAGTCAAAATGTCTACTCCTGTTTTTGTGAATTTCTGCGGTGTTTTGCGTTATTTACGTGCATAGACTGTTTCATGACGAATGCGCACAAAATTAATTTGTTGTCAGTTTGCAGGCTTATAGCGGTACGGTGGTAACTCGAGAACGGCTGGGTGGATCAACGTAAATTTTGGAGTTCAAGTATATACTAGCCGGGCGTTTGTTTTAGACGATTGCCCTTGACCTTGAAGCCTGCGGGTGAGCCTGTACACAGTCACTCTCTAGCCCTATCGCTCACATTTGTCATCACCGGTCTGATGTAATGGAATTCTAGACGTGAGCACGTGACATCACTGTGCAGACAGTACAGTCCACGTCTAAGTATTGTGTGACGCGGAAGTACGCGAGTACGCGTATCATAGTTACAAACAGAACGCCATTATATTTGTCAATGACTGTACTTCAGTAGTAGTGTGAGATAGCTTTGTCAATCATCTGACCGCATGGGGCAGGTGACAGAAACACGGGTACTGCAGTAACTCACCTCCAGGCTTCCATTAAGATTTTTCACTCGTCTAAAACAAAGTCCAGCCTGTACCACGATACTTGCGTGTCTGGGGGAGTTTTTAGTGTAGTCAATGACATCACGGATGACGTGCGGACGTTGATGTTCGGTTGTTTGATGTTGTGCCTTGAATTGCTGCCATATTACTCAGCTGTATGAGGAAAAACACACTCTGGTTAGCCGCTGTTAGCGCCAGAATTCGAATCTCCGGACTTGCTGCAGCTGCCCTTGCGGCCGTGGTGCACGATTTAACGAGCTTAATTACGCCGCGGGACTAATAAAATTGTGCATTCTGTCTGTTAGGTGGTCAGCCCGAAGGCTGGTTGGATCCTCAAAAAGCACCGCCGTTAGGCTATGTGGGTATTGAGGCGTACTAGGCAAGAAGAGGAGTGAGGTAGTTTGCCATTGCTTTCCTCACTGAGTCAGTATAGCAGTACTAACCCTATGAGTAGAACCTTTCACAGCATCCACAGGCACTGACTGTGCCCTGAATGTCATTACTAAGCACCACCCATACCTCAGTAGCTTCCATATAATCACAGAAATGAGTGAGACTGAGATATCGGTGAAAAGCCACCTAGGGATCAAATATTAAAAGAAATCAAATAGTTTCTCAGGTGATTATAAGGGACAAGGCATATCTTTCTTTATGCCTTTAAAATAGTATGTCACGCGGAAATATTGCTGTGAAAAGTTCCATCACTCTTGCTCTGCAAAATGAAAGATTCAATAGCGGTGAAGAGACCTCCATTCAAAGGTACCTTTCTTCTGTCTTGAAGAATCGTTAAATATACGGTAGAACTCCAATTATCCGAATCAATTGGGACCGGACTCCATTCGGATTATCAAAAATTCTGATAATTAGATTTTTCTGAATAGGTATTTTAAAGAAAAAGAGCTTATTTTCGGCACTGTATGCATTTCTAATTATGTAATTAAATGAAAAGGCAGACATAAAGCGTGCGTGTATATACATATGTGAGGAAAGCCATGGCAAACTACCTAACTCTTCTTTTGGTATAGTACTCCTCAATATAGCGCTGCCTTGGGTTTTTGTGGGTATCTACTCACGTAACCTAACGGCGGTACTGTTTGAGGATCCAACCAGCCTTCGAGCTGACTACCTAACAGACAGTATATACATATATATACATAGAATATATACATGTTACATAGCGTACGTACTTACAAGTGCTGTACAATAGTAGTAAATGAAAGTCATTGTTTGCTGAACATTTTGGTCAAATGACTGTCTTGATCCGTTATCGGACAGAGCTTCTGAGCTAAGATCTTGGCTTTTTCAGAAAGACTACTGTACAGTACTGTACTATGGGACAATGACTCATCTTCCCAATAATGTTCGCGCTGCGCCTACACTAGCTTTTTAGAGGGAAGGACAATAGCGCGCGTAGGCCGAATCATTATTTTGCGAATCGCAGTCTTTTTTTTTTCTGAAAGCTATTCGGATAGTCGGAGTTCGGATAATTGGAGTTCTACTGTACTTTGTATCTTTAAATGAATTATCCTTCTATGGCATGTGTTCTCAACGTTATATCCCCCCAAGAAATCATCCCCACGACAATAATCTGAATAGGATTACTCACTATTCGGTTAGCGGTTTGCAAAATAATACCGTAGATATTTACACTTAGGAAGCGTACACCCCATATTCAACGAAAAAATGTATTCTTGTTACTGTTATCACCAAGAAGGCAATCAATTTATTCCAATCTTCCTCTTTTTCCATTACAGTTGAGATTTTTGTTTTTTTTAGCATGGTTTTGCCATGACGTTTAATTCTAGTCTGGGGGTTGGAACAGTACACTCAGCCTCGTGAGGCAAAACTGAGAAGAGGTTAGATGGATTCCTACCTCAATCATCTTAGAAAGTGGTATTCAATGGTTTGTCACTTGTACTCGTGGCAATTGCCGGGATAAGTCTTAACTTACCGGTAAGGTCATACAGTACGTACCTCCTTCCCAAATCTAGCCTCAATTACAAACACACAGGCTACATTACTGCATCCAGCACATTAACACAGGTTATCAGACAAACTCTGCTATTGATGGGAGCCAGAGAGAAGCGTTACGCAGGGAATGTGGCCAAAGCGCGCCTCTCACCCCTACCCCCTCCCTTTCGTCAACAAGCTTCTGTACATCTCTACTTAGTATAAAACCAGATCCCCGATTCTTGGATGTTACGGGTAAACTCGAGAATCACTGGATGGATTTTGATGCGGTTTTCACCATTCTGTAAAGGATATCTCGAGGATGATTTCTGTAGAAAATAATTTATTTATGATCAAAGGAAGCCAAGCAGCAACGATTTCTGTGGAAAAGTCGAAAAAAAAAAGACCTGGCATTCGAGTGCTTTGTAATCTTACGCTGGACAAACCGTTAAACATATCTAAATACTATGAGTGTAAGAATTGTTCAGCATGAAAAGTTCTACAAAAAAGGTCCGCGAGAGCATATGTCTATCTTCAATACATCGCCCACTATACGTGTTTTTACGTTTTAATTTCTTCCAACCATGTCCATTCAACTACTGAGGCGACAGTTTACGAGCTAGCCAATTGCGAGTCTATCATCCCTGTTACAGCCTAGCTAGCGGGCGAGCCTATTGCCCCAGATACAACCAGCAGCAAACCTTTGAGTCGTGTTGAGTTAAGACTTCTGAGAAGGGTGGTTGTGTTTGGAGTTTCCCTGGAAGTGCTACTCGGGTTTCTTCATTTCGCCTGTGAAACACAGTCGAGTTAAGATTGGATGGAAGGGGTATTTGAGTTTCATTCACCTCGCCATTCCCTGGAAGTGCAACTCACATTTCGCCTGTGAACTGTCAATTTAAGATTGGATGGAAGGGGGATTATATTATATTAAATTATACTGATTGGCGTATAATCTCTAATTAGTAGACTATAAAACAAAGTCCCCGATTCTTGGATGTCACGGGTAATCTCGAGAACCACTGAATGAATTTTGATGCGGTTTTCACCATTCTGTAAAGGATATCTCGAGGAAGGTTTCTGTAGACAATTATTTATTTATGACCAAAGGAAGTCAAGGACTAATGATTTCAGTGAAAAGATTGAAAAAAAAACTGGCGTCCGTGCGCATATTAAGCTTACGCTGTCAAACCGTTAAAAAATATCTATATAGGCTACTATGAAAATTGTTCAGCATGAAGAGTGCTACAAAAAAGCCCGGGAGAGCATATTTCTATATTCAATTCATCGCCTACTATAAGAGTGTTTACGTTTTCATTTCTTCCAACAATCTCCATTCAGTTACTGAGGCGACAGTTTACGAGCTAGCTAGGGGCGAGTCTATCACCCCAGTTACAGCTTAGCAAGCGGACGAGCTTATTGCCCCAGATACAGCCAGCAGCAAACTGTTGAGTCGTGTTGAGTTAAAAACTTGAGAGAAGAGTGTTTGTGTTTGGAGTTTCCCTGGAAGTGCAACTCGGCTACTCTTCATTTCGCCTGTGAACTTTTCGTTCCGTAAAATTCACAGTCAAGTTAAGATTGGACGGAAGGGGGATTTGTGTTTCATGCACCTCGCCATTTTTAAATTAGGCTACATCTGACAAGAATTTGTTGCACATGCATCTTCATGATAATATAATTAATAGTCCAGTCAGTGATTTTAACCCATCATGCCGAGACGTGTAGCCTCCGTGGCTTAGGCGGAAGCACGCCGGCCTCTCACCTCTGGGTCCGTGGTTCATATCCCGGTCACTCCATGTGAGATTTGTGCTGGACAAAACGGAGGCAGACAGGTTTTTCTCCGGGTACTCCGGTTTTCCCTCTCAAAATTTCATTCCAGCAACACTCTCCACTATCATTTCATTTCATCTGTCATTCATTTAATTATTGCCCCAGAGGAGTGCGTCAGGCCTCGACAACCGGCACAGTTCATATCCTCGCCGCTAGATGGGGACTTCATTAATTCCATTCCTGACCCGGTCGGACACTGGAAGCAGGCTGTGAATTTTTCATGCCGAGACGTAAAACGGGTATTGGTCATTGTTCATTGACATTGGAAAAAAGAAAAGCGCTTATCACGTAATGCATTCATAACTCTTCCCGGGCGAAGCCGGGTTGGGTTGCTAGTACAGTATATACCTGAGTGTCTGAAACGTGAGAAAAAGCTGCTTCCCCCCCACTATTTCATTGGGAACAGCTTAGTTTGTAGGTAGTCGGGTAGTTGGTGAAATCAAGCATTGGAATTTACACTTTGCTTGGGCGTGATTGCACAACACGGTGCATCTGCTGTTACAAAAAAATCTCATCGTTGGCCAAGGTCTTGCACAACATGGCGGATCTGCTGTTATCTCATCGTTGGCCAAGGTAATAGGACAGGAAGGATCTCCCTCCCACACTGACATAGCCTATTCCCCTCCTTGCCCAACGTGGTGTGAAGCTGGTGGCCTGGTGGGAGATGATTAGCTCCTTATATTCTTTGCCCTGGAAGTGAAGTCGACCACTGCTAAAATCGCCGCAATAACTTTGGTATAGAAATATGTTCATAATTCTCAAAGGCTGAAAAGAACTTTGGTTGCAAGTGTCAGAATTCGCCGTACAAGGTAAGTGTAGCATACGATCAGGGTCTCTTCCAGGCAGAGTAAAAGAATGTAAATGAATTGTTAATTTATTTTAGGGGCTCGGGACGTCTTGATCATCAGCCCTACGCAGTTGGGCGTGTGTTGAATTTGTCTACTAACCAGTATTTATCTAATTCTCCAGTGTGTGTCAGGCGCGGATTCAAGGAGGGGGGGGGGGGGGTCACGGGGGTCATGACCCCCCCTCCCCCCAACGGAGACATTTTTTTTGCAAACTCAAAAAACGAAAACACATTAACCAGACAAATAAAACTTAACGAATTTTAACTGAAAAACAGTTTTTTCATTTTATTCAATACTGAAAATATCCTTATTGCAATTATTATGTTCTGTTACAACTGTACATATTTACAAGTTCATACCTGTTATATAAATACGATTATTTATGTAACAAAATCAACTCGTCTATTTTGTTTAGCAAACCTTGTGATTACCGAATCGATGTTTATAGTGATGTCACGATGAATGTGCAACAATGCACGGATAGGAATTTGGGGCTTTTTTCGCACCAAAAAAATTTGCCGACGTCGAAACTGCAAGCTTGGTTGGCAATTTAAGCTGTGACTTTCTCCCTTTGTCGGTACCAACTCGACTTGCCGAAACTGTAACGTACCTTGATACTTTTCTCGAAGCTCGATGTAAAAGTCGCAAAACACGCCGTTGCAATCTGTACGAATATTTTTGGTGCGCTAAACGCAGCAAGTTTCTATCCATGTAGCTTGCAAAAAATTGGTCTGGTTTTGTACGTTTGGTTATTTTGTGATTGCGTTTTTAGAGATACCATTTTTCTTAACAATTTCGATTCTATGACCCCCCCCCCCCCAAAAAAAAATCAACTCTAGATCCGCGCCTGTGTGTAACTGTATTAGGGACAAGGATGGGGTAGGTCCTCCAGACGTGAAATAAAATACTATCCGGCATTTGTCTGGATGGAGTGTGAAAAAACTCGGGGGAAAACACACTCAGGATAGCCACTGTTAGCGCCGGGATTCGAATCTCCAGATTTGCTGCATCTGCCCTCGCAACCGTGGTGCACGATTTATCGATCACAACTATGCCGCGGGATTACACCAAAATGCTCAAATTATAACATGCATACATTCCTTTTAGCAGTATAACTTATTATTAAATTGGAAAATAGGGAGAAATGGTGTCCGTTGTTATATTGAATTCAGGATAAATGCACATTAAAGCATTTATTAATTAAGAAACGCGCCATTACTAGGGCCAACCATTCTCCATTGAGAAGAGTAAACTGCAATTTCTCGTTCGAAACATTGCTGCCAACATAGAGTAGATATTTACTTTGGTAACCATCGCAAAATTACACTGCATTAATATAAGTTATAGATGACATATTATTGTGCCAATCATATAGACTAGATAGAATATGCAATCCACATGCTGTGAAAATATATCAATACGCGTTCCATAATACAGTGACGGTCCTCCCTATAGAACGGAGCCTCGCAGAGGCCGTGCCGCAGAAAGGACGCAATGAGTCACCGCCAGATTTATAGCGTGTACCGATTACAACAGCGGGTCGGAAAGCCCTGGATGCTGTCATTGCATTTATTACATACGCAGCTGGAAAGATACCTTAGTTGTGATAAGTACGACTTGTTGAGAAGCACTGTAGGCTATCCCGTATCCCTTGAACATGATTAGGTATAGAACATCGAATTTTCCTAGTGGAAACTTATCTTCTCAATAAGAAGTCGTGCAATAAATTTGTTCATAAGTGTCAGCGCCGTGCGATATTTAGGCTACTTGTGGAGGAACCTCAAACAAAAGGTATACAGAAACAATGCACTTACTCTGGAGGCTCTCGAGAACGGAATATCAGTGAGGATGAATTACAGCGAGTGTAAAAAAAAAACATCCTACGTTGGTGCAATGTGTGTCTAGAAATTGAAGGATAGCATTTCCAGCAACTGCTCTGAAATTCATGTAAGTAATTATGATTATTAATGTAAATGTGTTAAACTAGTTGGGTACTACGCTGCTCCTAGTGGCAGTGCATTGCTCGAAACGTTGCAATACACAGTGTTCCGGCCGCCACACGGCACCTGTGAGTCTCCGTTCGATAGGGAGGGCCCCCACTGTTTTATGTTATATGTTGCTATCTGGCTAACGGTGCAAAGATTGGCAACCCTGAATTAACGCCACAGTGACAGACGACGATCAGCTCATGCTGCCAACTTTAAAGTTACATTCTATTTACCATTTGCAGTGTCTGCAAGTGGTAACATGAATGGCAGAGTGAATACAACCCTGATTCAACCCGCCAGTAGGAAATTATAACTTACTATAGATCTCTATGTTTGCAATGGTAATGTTTAGTAACTTATTTAAGGTCACGTGGACTACACTGCCTAATCTAAGAAATCTCGTGAGGAGAGAAGAATACCTTCCTGACGTGAATGTGTCACAACCCAGTTCTAATGTAGGGGAGAGTGCCAGTGCCAGTCAATTTAACCTTTCTTGTTATAACAAATAAAATAATAATAATAACAATGTTACTGGTTTTTCACCCCTTTTAACAATATTGCTGCTTTTAGGCGTGCCGGAATTTTGCACCGTGGAGAATCTTTAACGTGCCAGTGAATGTACTGCGCATCCTCAAATGCCAACTGGCTGCTCCAGGATTCGATCCTGCAACCTTGGGCAAGACAGGCGAGAACGTTACCGCTGAGCCACGCAGCCAGCCACAAATAAAATTACTAAGTGGTGTGAGATTTTATAATAATACACTAATCGTGCACCTCAATAAATGCTTTTACAATGTGAGGCCGAGATTTCCATAATATCTAACCACAATTTTCTAATATTTTAATATACGGAAAAGCTTAATTTTCAAGAATTAAAAAAGAACTATTCTTCCAGCATCGGCCAGTTACTATTGTGTCATATATTTGTCTTATAAATCACAAACATTGTACATCTACACAAAAATGTCCGAAATGCAATACTATTGGAACTGACATCCACTAACTTAAAATTTAGTTCATATTTTTGCAATAATCACAAATAAAATACAAAATATTTTCAAAGTTTTCTCATCCGTCCTACATCCAGCCTTTGCATTTTCAACACGGTAACCAACCTTCATCAAATGACTCACAACAAATCGATTGTTAGTTCTAATTCTTCCTTACTCAGGGGTATGAACTTACTATGTAAATCCTTAATAATAATAATAGCCTTTATTGCAGCCAGGTGGCTGTATTGCATATTACAGATGTGTGCGCTTAGAACATTCAATGATTCCCTCAATTGTTTAGTTCTTAGTTCTTAATCTATGTCACTAGCTTGCCACGGTGGGTGAGTGGTCAACGTGTCTACGTGCCGTGGTAAGTGATTTTTGAAAGGCGGCAAAAATTACGACACCATGTCATACGATGTTGGCATGTCAAAGAACCAATTTGAATTCAGTAGGCCGTGTTCATAATGCCAAAATTAATCTCGGGAGTTTCCGCCATCATCAAGTTCCTCATTTCTCTACTGGAAAGCGATATAGTGTTCAAAGAGCTTAGATATCTAACCTCCTTGACTTTCATAGTGCTTCAAGGAACAACGAAATGCGACATGCAGCTACCCTTTGGGGATCAAATAACAAAGCTTGCACCCGGCACCCGAGGCCATACGATATTATTATTATTATTATTATTATTATTATTATTATTATTATTATTATTATCTATGTCGCTATTGGCCTACTTCTGTCGGAGCATGTAGTGATGTGACTAGTACTGTAGGTTTCTCCCCTATGTGCCTTAATTACTCAAGCACACAGGAAGTCATAAGATAACCATCATGTGAAGTGAATCCATACGCATGCTACTTAAGCTCTAGGGATGTTCGCTTCGCTTCAGAACTATGGTATTCCTCGACAAAAGAACATTGATTTCTTGCTGTAGATTGCAATGTTCTTCTTGGAATACAGAGCTAGTGTAAATTGCTCCACTATTAGCGATTTAGAGGCAAGGTTGTCCTACAAAAGGCAGGCCCACATTTTTATTCAAATTTCATCATATGAAATATAGGCTTAGGAGATCACATTTTGTCCATGTGTATGTGTGTCCCACTAATAAAATCTAAACTGCTCAAGCGAATTCAATGAAACTAACCGTGCCGTTGAAATTTTAATAAGTTTCACCAATCCAACATGGCGGCCACGCGAAATACTTCACCGGCATTCTATATCTCCGAAACGGTTACTGATATCAACCTGACATTTTGTACGGCGATAGAGAATACTGATATAAGCTCACCTATGTTACTTTCGAAAGCCTAATAAGTACAAAACCAACATGGCGTCCAAGTGTAGTTAAACTATTTAAATGGAATTTTCTCGCGATTTAATGATCCGAGCGCAGTGAAACTTGTCACCGTTCAGGTATATACATGATTATTTACTAGCATTTAATTTTAGTCAAATGTTTCCATAAACTTAAGATGACGGCTGTACGAAATTTTAATATTTTAAATGATCATACGAATCATTTTATCAATCGCCTGAATAGGATACATGAAATTTAAAACAAGTGGTTCCATGAAGAACTATAGCCTACAACCTATTTTCATATATCCTACTTACTGCATGTTAATTGCCTCTATCAACATACAAAATTTCAGTTTGATTGCTGTAATAGATTCGTAGATATTGAGAACCGTCTAAATATTTCAGTTGGTCGCCATGTTGGATTTGTATATATGTAGGCCATAAAGTTATGTACAATTTTTGCGTAGGTTCATTATTCAAACGTTCACTTCGATCGCATGATTAATACACAATAAATAAAAACTTAACTTTAAAATTGCAAACAGCCGCCATCTTGAGTTAATGTGAACAATTGAACTAAATTAGATGCCAGTGCATTACAATGTGTATAAACATTTACTGTACGATATTTCACTGCGCTCAGGTGGTTAAATCGCAAGAAGAGTCTATTAAAATGTTTCACCTTCGCTTGGCCACCAAGTTCGTTTTGTATTTTACAGGTTTTTATAAGCCTCATAGCTGAACTTCTAGTAGTACCCTTTATCACCGTAAATAATAATAAGTATTATTATTAATATTATTTCAGGGTGATATCAGTTTCGGAGGTATAGAAAGGCGGTAAAAGATTTCGCCCAGTCACCATATTGAGGTTATGTAGACGATTGAACTAAATTAGATGCCAGAGCATTACAACGTTCTAAACATTTTCTGTACCAAGTTTCATTGCGATTGGATGGTTAAATCACGATAAAAGTCTATTTAAAAGTTTAACTTCGCTTGGCCGCCCTGTTCGTTTTGTATTTAACAGGTTTTTAAAAGTTTAATAGGTAAACTTCTAGTAGTGCCGTTTATCACCGCACAAAATGTCAGGGTGATATAGGTAATAGTTTCGGAGATATGGAATGCCAGTGAAATATTTCGCACAGCCGCCATCTTGAGGTTATGTAAAAAATTGAATTAAATTAGATGCCAGTGCATTACACTGTGCATAAACATTTGCCATACCAAGTTTCATTGCATTTGGATGGTAAAATCGCGAGAAAAGTATATTTATAAGTTTCAACTTCGCTTGGCCACCATGTTCGTTTTTTAGTTAATAGGTTTTTGAAAGTCTCATAGGTGAACTTCTAGTAGTGTCCTTGATCACTGTACAAAATGTCAGGGTTATATAAGTAATAATTTCAGAGATATAGAATGCCAGTGAAATATTTCGCACAGCAGCCATGTTGGATTGGTAAGACGTAATAAAATTTGAAGGACACGGTCGAGGTCGACCGTAATAGTACTATGACCTTACCGAGTTTCATTGAGATCGCTCTAGCCGTTTAGAAGTTATTGGAGGAGGTGACGCGCACACATACGCACACATACGCACACACGGACAAAAGGTGATATCATAAGCATTTTTTTTTTCCATAAAATGAAAATAAGCTAAAAATAGGTTTTAAAATTCGAACATACGCCATCTTTTTTATTTTTATAATTGAACATTCTGTTTATAATAATACTTTTATTGCAGCCAAATAGCCATTGAAAACAAAGTATAAAAACGTACACTAAAATTGCACTCTGACACTTTGAGTTGCATAGTCTTTGATTGATTGAAAGACTATGCAACTCAAAGTGTCTGCATATACACCATTTATCTCTATAATACTACTGGATGTCTCGCTCCCACGGCTGGAGTGAGGCCGCTTGCTTTGCGATTACATTTGCCTGGTGGAAGAGGCGAATATCGCTCAAGCTGCATGGCGCGCTCGTAGAAGGGATGCTTACTTAGGCTTACGAACACCCTAATTCTGATGGGAAATTGTTATCACGAGCTGTTATAAATGAAAACGAAGACATTTGGTGTAAGCTTTATTCTACAACATTTCTTTGTTTCAAAATACACGGCAATGACAACAATCTACAGGAGAAGTGAAGACATAGGTCTGTAGGGAATCTTAATTCCACGCGCTTTAATAGAAAAGAGTAGGCTATTATAGTAGATTTCAGTATAATATGAAAAATTCGCTTGTTGGGTAGGCTATTAACTTATAAGCTATTTTGATTTTCAATCTTTTAGGCATAGGTATGCAAACTTGAGCAACTTCCATGCTTTTTTTCTGCAGGCCTATATAAATATATGTACCCTACAATCATTTACCGGTATGTAGCCTACATAGATCAGTTAGTTATGGTTGTTTTAAGGAGCGAAACAGCTAGGTCATCTGTCCCTATGGATACAACAATAAACAAATCATCCATAGGGTAATTCCATTAAAGGATGGAGATCAAGCCTTTCCTTTATATCTTCTTCTACAAGTACCGTGTTCGGTCCCCCGAACGTTGGCGATCATCATTGAAAGGGCGCCTCTGTCCACCGCAAGCCGGAACAATTCTTCAACAGATCGAATCCGTGACCATTCCTTAATATTCTGAAGCCAGAACATCTTCTTTTATATAGAGAGTATATTTTGCTTATTCAGATGGTGTTTTGTCTGGATTATTTGGACAACATTTTAATTTTTCCACTTTAACTTGAAGTTATCACTAAATTTCATTTCGAAGTTTGACTCTAATAAAGTGTAATTGTTGCAACAACAATTACTCTTCTAAGGAAATTGTTCCTTTTTATTATTATATTGAACACATACAATCTGCAATGTACGGCACTTAATATGTAACTCATATCACAGTTCAGAGTTCCATTCCGTAGAGAGTGAGGATATAAGAACAAGAAGGGGGCATGAGAGGCAGGAAAAGGAAGGGTACTCTAGCCCCCAGAAACATTATCCAAATAGCTTTGGGGTCAGACGAATACATGAATTAACCAAGGGAGTTCTGGCATTAAATTTGTTAGCCTGAAACATGTGAATGCAATGTTCTATGACAATACGGTATAATCTTCCTGCAACCCAGAAAATGCTGGCATCGATTGCAGTAATGCATTATGTTTATGACTGAGAGAGAAAGCACATTGTTTTTACAGAAGCTACTGTGTACTGCATTAGATCAAGAAATGTACAAAGAAGCAAGAACACAGGTTAGAAGCCGCGTTGGACTTACAGATTGGATTCCGGTTCGAGTAGGTTTACACCAAGGTTCGGCTTTAAGTCCATATCTGTTTGACCTAATTCTGGACGAAATGTCTTGTGGTGCATGATGTTTGCGGACGACATTGTGTTGTGTAGTACCGGTACCACCAAATATGTCATAGAGGAAAAACTGCAACAGTGGAGGGCAGCCTTGGAAGACTGAGGACTCAGGATTAGCAGGAAGAAGGTTCAATACAGATCAAGACTGTGAGATCAGAATACAACGGGAAACGTTAAATAGAGTGGATGAGATCAAATACCTGGGTTCGGTGGTGACTGGAGATGGAAATCTGGATGTGGAAGTGTCACACAGGATTCAGGTAGGATGGATGAACTGGAGGAAAATGTCTGGAGTGCTCTGTGACCGCAGGATCAAGCCGAAGGTTAAGGGGAAAATATATAAAACTGTCGTAAGACCTGCATTGCTGTATGGCTCTGAAACATGGCCTGCACGCAAAACGCACACAAACAGGCTTGACGTCACGGAAATGAAAATGCTCCAGTGGATGAGTGGAGTGACTAGGCGTGATAGAGTGGAAAATGTCAAAATAAGAGGAACATTGAAAGTTGTGGAAATATCTAAGAAGATACTAGAAAAGCGACTTCAAGTGGTACGGGCATGTGAGAAGAAGGGTGGAATTCTACGTGGGGAGGAAGATGCTAGACATGCAAATACAGGGAGTGAGAATGCGAGGCAGACCTAAACGAAGATGGATGGATTGTGTACAGGAGGACCTCAGAGAAAAACAGTTGTCAGAAGAGGATGTGCATGACCGGGTTAAATGGAGGAGAGCTGTCAGAAACATCGACCCCACATAGGAGTGGGAATGATGTAAAGAGAAAGAAGAAGAAGACTGTGTACTGCCAAAGTAGTCTGGGCTGCAGTTTTATGTTGTTATTGAATGTTTAGGGTCATTTCGACATCGTGATCATGTATCCACGTGTACTTGGGTGTGTGTGAATTTGTCTGATAACCTGTGTCACTGTGATGTCTGTACTGGGGTGTGTATTTGCAATTGAGGTAGGATTTGGGTGGGGAACGGCCGTGGCCTTCAGTTAGGTACCATCTCGGCATTTGCCTGGAAACTACTTCCAGGATGGCTGAGGTAGGAATCGAACCCACCTCTATCCATTTTTGCCTCACGTGGTTGAGTGTACCCCACTCCAGCCCTCAGACCAGAATTAAGATTATCTTGGCAGAGGCGGGAATCGAACCCGTGTCTACGCGGTGACAGCCAAGAATGCAGTTTTTCGCAAGTATATTCAGAACCCTTTTCTTTACTCTCTATTCATGTGAGAAATCTGACTTTACAACCAGGCCCTTTAAAATAAATATCATATTTATTTTCTTCTCAGATCCTCATAAATTAGTTTGTAATAATTAACAGCAATGTGTAGTCTGAAACTGTTATGAAATAACTTAAATATATTTACAAGAAATGACCATTTTTGATAAAATATTGCCCGCCTTTCACACATTACATACTGTCAAACAGCTGGCGGAGAACAGATCTTCTCCCCTCCCTCCAGGCGAATGTAACCGATTACCTGAACGCACTTTTTCGTGCAGCCAATGCGCGGAGTGCGACATCCAGTAGTATTATAGAGATCAATGATCTACACTAAGATCTGAATAAAGATTCGCGGTGACAAGTTTCATTGCACTCGGGTGATTAGATCACTAGAAATGTTATTTTGAACATTTGAAAATCACTTGGCCACCACGATATTTGTGTGTTTCTCAGGATCTAAAAATTTACTTATGTGTCCTTACTTAACAGTCCACTAACTGCATACAAAATTCAGTTTGTTTACTTAAATAGTTTCGGAGATACTGAGAAGTTGAAATGTATCGTATGGACGCCATGTTGAATTGTTTTATATGCTGTAGAATTGTGTGCCAGCAGATGAATATTATGATCATGACTCATTTTACCAACCTGCATTTCTATCGCGTGTTTAGGACACAAGAAATATAAACGTGATTTGAAAAAAAAAAGTTCCGTGAAGAACTAAATAGCCTATTTTCATATATCCTACTTATGATAATTGCCACTATCAACATACAAAATTTCACTTTGATTGCTGTATAAGATTCGTAGACTAATTTCGGATGGCCGCCATATTGGATTTTTATATATGTAGGTCTTAGAGTTATGTACTGTTACATGAAGATTATTGTATACGTGTAGTATTCAAACTTCATTCGTATGATTAGGACACAAGAAGTAAAAACGAGATTTTAAAATTTCGCACAGTTGCCATTTTGTGGTTATGGAAACAATTGAAATAAATTAGATGCCAGTGGATTAACATTAGTATAACGATTTACTGTACCAAGTTTCACTGCACTCGGATGGTTAAATTGCGAGAAACGTCTATGTGAATATTTATACTTCGCGTCGCCGCCATTCATTCATTCATTCATTCATTCATTCATTAACTCGTTTATTTGCAATTGGGGGTGTGTCCCCCGGTGGCAAATTAGATATACATAACAAATAAATAATTGTACATAACAATTCACTAACAATTAAACTAGAGTATTTACCCAAATAGTCAGTCTTTTCTTAAACACACCTATATGTTTGGGAAAAGGCTCTAAGACTGCGGCAGGTAGAGAGTTCCAATTATCAATGGCACGGTTTACGAAAGAATATTTACCATAATTTGTTCGCTGTGGTTCCATACGTTTGCTAAGCTCACCCCATGCTGGTTGATTTGTATACGCGTTGTACATAGCGCAGAGTCTAGATTTCATCCTCCTAGCCTCAAGTGATCCCCACCCAAGTTTCTTTAACATACGGCTCACACTGCTCCTGGGATTAAAGTTACTGAGCACAAATCTAGCGGCCTTTCTTTGTACCATTTCCAACTCATTTATGAGCCCTACTTGATATGGATCCCAAACCGCCGAGGCGTATTCCAGAATAGGTCTTACAAGTGACAAATATCCTAATTCTTTTGCAGAGGTACTACTTCCTTTTAATACCCTCATTACAAAGTGCAGGGATTTGTAAGCTTTAGAAACTACACATCTTATATGACTACTCCATTTCATATCATTTCTTACGTGAACGCCCAAATATTTGCAAGAATCTTCTTCTACAAGTATTTCCGAGCCAATGTTATATTGAAAATCTTGCCTTCGCACTTTCCCTATTTTTATTAGACTACATTTTCTTGTGTTTATTTTCATTTTATTTTCAATCGTCCACTTATATACCAGGTTCAGGTCAACTTGAAGTACTGCATTGTCTTGTGAGTCATGCATCTTTCGATATATTACACAATCATCCGCAAACAATCGACAGTCACTGCGAATCCCATTTGGTAAGTCATTTATAAACGCCAAAAATAACAAAGTTCCGATTACGCTGCCCAGAGGGATACCCGACGTTACGGTAATTTCATCCGAGAATCGGCCTTCAACTTTCACTTTCTGGGAACGACCCATCAAAAATTCTTGGATCCATAAAATTACTCTTCTATGAATCATCGTCGAAGCTAATTTATGGAGTAGCATGTCATGCGGCACGACATCAAATGCCTTCGCAAAATCTATAACTACGGCGTCGACTGAAACTCCATCGTCTAACGATTCGCTATCTTGAAAAAGTCTTTTTTTTTCTTTTTTCGTGTAGCCTCCTGAGAGGCCGAGTTCAGGTCTTTCTAGTCGACGCCCGTGGGTGACCTGCGCGTCAGGATGAGAGATGAGATGAATGGATGAAAGTGGGCAAGGACGTGAAAGGAAGCGGCCGTGGCCTGTCAGAAGGTACTGTCCCAGCATTTTCCTGGTGTTGAAAATGGGAAACCACGGAAAACCATTTCAAGGACAGCCGACGTTGGGGTTCGAACCCACGCGTCTACCGAGTCAGCAGAGAGCGTGGCCCCATTACCTAACGCCGCGCTTTAGCCAGCGTAGCCGCTACTGTCGGTTCTTGAAAAAGTGATAGCATCTGACTCTCGCATGAGTAACCTTTCCGAAAGCCATGTTGCCTATCATTAAACCATGATAATGTTTCCCACTGTTCCCTCAAGTAGTCGCAAATGAGATGCCCCATCTGTTTACAAACGATGGACGTAAGACTAACCGGCCTGTAGTTGCCCAATTCAAGTCTGCTCCCTCCCTTAAATATTGGGACTACCGTAGCTCTTTTCCAGTCATCCGGGATTTGCGCATTGTTTATGGACACATTAAAAATCACCTCCAAGTATCGTGCCACGGCCCTACCTCCTAGTTTAAGTACTTCACTAACAATATTATCAGGACCCTTCGATATATTGTAACGTAATTTTTTTTTTTATTAGCTTTACAATTGCTGACTGGTTTATTTGGAGAAGTGGAGCCCCTGATTCACCGTTAAGGTCCAACACACAGCTATTGGATTTATTGAACACACTACCATAAAAGACATTTAATTCATTAGCAATGGCTTGCTTCTCAGTAATTAATTTACCGTCACCGGACATTATCATCGACAAATTATTTGAATTTCCCTTTCTTCTCCTAACATAACTGTAATTTTTTTTCCACCCATCGCCTCCCGAACCAAGTAAACCTTGCAAATAATTGTCATGAGCAGCCCTCTTTTTTAAGACGAGCTCTCTTGATAAGGACTTAAATTTCAACATATACTTGTCACTATCATGTCTTTTTTTGTATAATTTCCTAATTTTCCGTTTAAGACTCCTGATTTCCCGTGTGTAATACTCAGGATCTTGGTTTTGTTTCAGTAATTTAAATGGAACAAATTTATCAATAGCGCTATATAAAATTTTCAAAAAGTTAGTCCACAGGATATTAATGTGATTTCCTTCCTATGCCCATCCTACAAATAGCTCATTCAAATACCCCTGAAATTTGCCCTGATCCACCCTGCGATACTGGAATGTGATCTTATTTGCTACATCAGAGTCTAATTTTGTAATGTCACCGTATCTAATATTTAATTCAACCCCGGAATGGTCACTAATTCCTGGTACTTTCAGACAGTTAATATACAGCTCTACAGGCCTTACGAGATAAACATCTAAGGTATTATTGTTTCTAGTTGGGAAGTAAACTACTTGGGAAAATCCGCCCTCCCTTAAGAATTTGTTTGCAGCGCTCTGAGCTTGACCACAGCTAGTTGGCTCACCAGACCAGTCTACTTTGTGGAGGTTTAAATCTCCGGCAATTATTATGCTCTTTTTCATAGTTTTATCATACAGTGTGTCGAGAAGCGAAAAGTTATCTTTCGGTGCTCTATACGCCCCTATCACCTGAAGAGTGAATTGATTCCCTTTATCCGAAATTTGTACACAAACATTTCATGATCCGTATCAGCCCACTTTAGGAAACTAGCTATATTTTTGCGCACACAAATAAATAGCCCACCACCTCGCTTCCCCCGATCCCTTCTGTACATTTCGTAGGTCCCTTGAATTATTTAATTACTATTTATATCCTCATATAACCAAGATTCAGTAGCAATGACAATGTTCGGAGAATACGTCTCTACAAGATTCCAAAATGCAATTAATTTATTTCCTAAACTCTGACAATTAACCTGCAGTAATCTTAGAGTCTTACCTCCACAGCAAATATCCCGAAGTAGCTCCTTCTGTTCCGGTCGGCTGGCAACCTCTGGACCTGCTCCTCCTCACAATGGCCGGCACGAACCGATGACCCTGTCATGTAGGCTCCCTAGGTTAAAAGCGCCCCGTCGATTTAAATGCAGCCCGTCTCGGGCGAAGTCACGGCCACCAATCCAGCAGTCAGCATCTACGTACACTAATCGAAGTTGTGCACAAACCCAGTCCATGCGGTCATTTACAGTCTTAACTCGCCTTAACGGAACATCTCCCCGCCGAACAATGCCACTCATTATAATTTCTGCATTTCCAAACTTGCTTTTAGCTTTTCTGCCTAGTTCGTTGAGCTCCCCCATGATGTAATCAGCTGTAGCCCCCTTCTTCAAATCGTTCGTCCCAACATGGAGCAACAACACTTTAACTTTGTCACAGTCCTCTACATTTGATTCTTCTACTTGTTGGGCAAGCTGGTCAATGTTAATCCCCGGATAACACCGCACTTTCGCACCTGATTTCCTCGAGATATTCGCACTCCATCGTATCATAGAATCACCCATTATGATGACGTCATCCTCAGTTTGCTCCTGCACGCCCTCTTCCACACTGATCCCAGTAGAAAGCCGTTCAGTCACATCCTTCACCGTTTCCTCTGATTCGCGAAGCTTTGTTCTAAGTTCCTGTATTGTTTGATCCCTTGCTTTGATTTGCACCCTCAAACAGTCCGGCGTATCACATACTTTACAAAACCAATTCCCGACCTCACAATCCTCCTTCTTGACCTTAATACAGCCGAAGTGAAACCATTTCTCACATAGTCCACACTGAACACCGTTCTTCAATGTTTTACTGCACGTCGAACACTTTAAAGCTGCCACTGGATCATTTGCCTGATTCATATTTGGAGTAACAGGGCCTGGATTCACTTCCACTCCACCAATAACTAGCAATGCAGCTATCACTAGGGCTATGAACCACAAGTTACTAGGGCCCGTACGCACACACAAACACCGGAAATCCCGACTACCCTTATCATACCACTGTCCGATCCTCGCGCGATAACACTCCAGAGAACAACCCATTTCAGCACACCTGAGAGCTCGGGAAAAACACAACCTTTCACTTTGATCTCCAGGTTATTGAAAGTCCTATAGGTGAACTTATGTTCATAGCCCCTATGAACATTTAAAAAAAATCAGTTTGATTGCCGTAATAGATTCGTAGATATTGAGAACCGTCTAAATATTTCGGATGGTCGCCATGTTGGATTGTTATATATATAGGCCATAGAGTCATGTACCATTAAAGGAAAATTATTGCGTATGTTCATTATTCAAACTTTCACTTCGATCGCATGATTACGACACAAGAAATTAAAACTTAACTTTAAAATTCGCACAGCCGCCATCTTGAGGGTATGTAAACAATTGAACTAAATTGGATACCAGTACATTACAATGTGTTTGGACATTTGCTGTACCAAGTTTTATTGCGTTTGGATCAGTAAATCGCGAGAAAAATCGTTTTGTAGTTAACCGGTTTTTGAAAGTCTCATAGATGAACTTCCAGTAGTGCCCTTTATCTCTGTACAAAATTTCAGGGTGATACCGGTAATAGTTTCAGATATATAGAATGCCGATGAAATATTTCGCACAGCCCCATCTTGAGGTTATATAAACAATTGAACGAAATTAGATGTCGCTGCATTACAATGTGTATAAACATATACAGTACCAAGTTTCATTGCGTTTGGTTGGTTAAATCGCGAGAAACGTCTATTTTAAGGTCGCAACTTCGCTTGACCGCCATGTTAGTATTGTAGTTACCAGGTTTTCAAAGGTCAGGTGAACTTCTATTATTTCCCTTCATCACCGTACAAAATTCCAGGGTGATATCTGTAATAGTTTCGAAGATATTGAAAGCTGGCGAAATATTTCGCACAGCCGCCATGTTGGATTGCTGAGGCGTAACAAACTTTGAAGGGCACGGTCGTGGTCGTCAGGAATAGTGCTATGAACTTACCGAGTTTCATTGAAATCGCTCCAGCACACACAGACACACGGACAAAAGGTGATCTCATAAGCCTATTGTTTCATAAATGAAAATAGGCTAAAAATAGCACAGCCGCCATTTTGAAGTCTCATAAAAATCGAACCAAATTAGACGCCAATATATTGAGCCTTGTATGAAGATTTGCCGTGCTAAGAAGAATCCATATAACTATTTATAATTCACGTCGCCGCTATGTTGGATTTGTATTCATCATGTTATTGAAAGACCCATTGGTGAACGTATGTTAATAGCCTCTATAAACATTTTTAGCTTGATTGCTTGATTGCTCTAATGGATTGGCAGATATTGAGAACCATCTAAATAATTCGGATGTTCGCTATGTTGGATTGTTATATATGTAACTCATCGATCATTATTTATTAGGTTCATGTTTCAAACGTTCACTTCGATCGCTTGTTTAGGATACAAAGAATATAGAAAATAAATACAATTCAGGACAGCCACCATCTTGAGGTTATAAAAGCAATTGAATAAAATTAGATATTAGTAGCTTCAATCATGTACAATATAATTATGTGCTGTACCAAGTTTCACTGTGCTCGGATGATTGAATCACAAGAAAATGCCATCTGTATATTTTAGCTCCACTTGGCCGCCATGTTGGTTTTATAGGTAACAGGATTTTCATCACATAAGTGAACTTATAGTAATATTCTCTATCACCATACGAAATTTCAGGGTGATATCTGTAATAGTTTCGGAGATATAGAATGCTGGAGAAATATTTCGCGTGGTTGCCATGTTTGATTGTTATATATGTACGCCTTAGAGTTATGAACCACTAAACGAAGATTACTGCGCATGCTCATTATTCAAACGTTCACTTAGATCGCATAATAATTAGGACACAAAAAATACAAATTTAATTTTAAAATTTCGCACAGCCGCCATCTTGACGTTGTGAAAATAATTGAACTGTCCGGCTCATCCTCTTCCAATAAAGCAACGAATGACGATTTACCTGGTAAGGGATCATCAGTAAATCGATGTCTCCATTTCTTCCACACATTTCTCATAACTTTCGCACTCAAAGTAAGCCTCCAATAAAGCGACTCGTTGTGCGCGCGTAAAATGCATTGTCACCTGATTGTCTAGTATGACTCATACTGGGCAAGGCAACAATTGCACCGTTCTGACACTCCTACAACCGATTCTACCATGTCTGATCACATCGTATAGCGAAGCTTGAGAACTCATTCCGTCAGATACGTGAGCTACGTTATATCAAAGTTAGCTTTATGAACACCTGTATAACGCGGAATAGGAGACTTACTCGCAAGGCGAATGTTCATCAGTTTTACACATTTAGAATAACTTATCTGGTGTGCGTACTACTGTATATCTACAAAACATTAATTAGTATCTGCTTCTCTGATTTCCACGCAGTTTTGCATTACTTACGTGTTTCAGACTGTTTAATGAAGAATGCGCACAAAAGTAAAACTGTTATGTTTTTGTCTGTTTGCACGTTTATAACTCGAGAATAGCTGGGTGGAACAACGTAGCATTTGGAATGAGTATCCTTCAGACACAAATCACGAGTCATTTATAAAACTTTGCATCGTATCACTCATTAAATGGGGCTGTGGAAGGAAAACCGCCTCAAAAAACATGCTAAAATAGGCGAAATATCAAAGTTATCATAGAAAGACTAGACTAAGCTCATTTTGAGCTGCTCAATGTGAGAATCAAAACTCATGTGGTTCAAGGGGATCTAAACATCAAGTTTTAAGGCCAAAAAATATCAAATAATCACGTATTCATAGTGCAGTTATGTTGTCACCTGTTTACCAATTAATTTCATGAACTAATTCCGTTTGATAAATACATTTTATTAAGATGGCGTTTTGTGGTACTGCAGCAGAGGGGAATGAACCACGTTAATATACGAACAACTTACTGTGATTTGTATACTACCACCCAAGGTATGGGAGACAGATCAAGAAAGGGCATATTGTAATCATGGCAAACTTATGCAAAGACATTGTTTCACAAACACATACATGCGGAGGGGGTGTGGTGGCTCAGCGGTCAATCTGTTGACCTTTCACCACGGTGGACCGAGTTCGATTCCCGGTAAATGCATGTGAGATTTCCAAAGTGAAATGCCATGTCCTGTAGTTCGGATTCCATGTAAAGAGGAGGCCCCGTGGCTAATGATTGCGAGATTAACGGTCATGTAACCCAATAAGCTACCTTTTTTTCATACATACAAAGAGAGAGAAAATAACTCAAGTTCTCGTCGACCGAGTTATTCTATATATAAAACACCTTACGAATGCCACCTACACACTACTTCAATTTGCTCCTGTTCTTGTTTCAGGGTTTCACACCAGAATGGCAGAAAGGATAGAGTATCAGAGACCTCCTCCACCGGAGTGGTTGAACGCGACGTTCGTGCAGACTGCTTTGTGGAATGGAGGATCTGATCCTACTGTCACTGTATTGTCCTGTGAAGCCAGCATGGGCTGTGCTGTGGGCGAAGGCTTCGGGAGCGACATGTATCGTGTTAGAGCAACACTCACGAATGGGACACAGCGGTCCCTCATTGTCAAATGTCATGCTCAAGGAGGGATGGGCAAAGAGTTTGGAGAACGACTTCAGGCGTTTGACAGGGAGACAAAGTTCTTGTCTGAAACATTGCCGAAGATGCACAATCTTCTAAAAAACGTCTACCCTGATACATTTTACCCTCTTGGCCCGAAATGCTTTTATCACGGCTGTGATCCGATACCTTTTATAGTCATGGAAGATTTAAGGGAGACAGAATTCACGGTTGCTGAAAGGAAAACTGGGCTAGATTTTGCTCACTGTTCCATTGTCTTGCGGACACTTGCACGTTTTCATGCAGCTTCCATCGCTCTTCATCAAGAAAATCCGTCTGAGACAGAATATTATGATGAAAGTCATTTCAGAGAGAGCATTCGTGATATATTTGAAAAGTTTACTACTAGCGGAGTGTGTACTCTGTCAAAAGAAGTAAAGAACTGGCCAGGATATGAAAAGTACTCCGAGAAGTTACTGAATTTGAAGGACTCAATGTTCAGTCGTTTGGTAGAAATCTGTCGACGAAAAGAAGGAGCTTTCAGTGCACTCATTCATGGTGACCCATGGCCGGCCAACATGATGTTCCGATATTTTGAGGGTGCCGTGATGGACTTCAGGCTAATTGACTTTCAGACGGTTGTTTACTCTTCACCATTAATAGACATTTCTCACTTCTTACATTCGTGTGCTAATCGTGACTTACAGATTAATACGAGTAGATTCCATGAATTAATCAAGGAATATTATAATGCATTTTGTGAAACTTTAAATCTCTTAGGTTGCTCCAAATCATCGCTCTCCTTAAAGGAATTACTTGAACTGTACTCCGAATATAATTTTTATGCTTTTTATGTTTCTACTACCATCTTTCCATTGGTAATTTATGACCCCGACGAGGAGATTGAACAAGGAATTACAAGTATAAACAGCTCTGAAATTTCCAAACCATTTAACGGCAAGCATTACAAGAGTCTCGTGCAACATAACCTGCCAATTTATGAACAGCAGGGAATATTATAAAATATCAATTCAGTGGTTGTGTGTTACTGGCAATGTACGGAAAACGAGAGCAATGTTCTTTCTTGTGTCTTATTACACGTAGGATGTAGTCTACTGTATACTTCGTAGTTAGAGCACCTCTAAACCTTAAAGTCTAAATGAATACCAATGGGCATTTAATAAATGTATTATACCTTAGCCTATAATAATTAAATTAATGACCATGATAGCCCGATTCCTTGTTGACGTGTTAATTATAATAAACTTTTTTTTTTTTTTTAGCTAAAGTCAATATTCAGTACATTGAGACCGTACCGGTTTCAGTCAAATTGTGTGTGACCTCCTTCAGCATGGTTATGGAAGAGTAACTGTGCAGTACCATACCAAAAGTTCACGGAGTAAAATTTCAAAAAATCAGATCTGTTACAATAATTTTGTTAATAAGGCAACAGAAGCTGTCTTGAAAAACAGCTTGGAAATGAGGAGATGTGAATGTTATAAATAGGCCTATGTATGTTGAAAAAGTGAGGTTATAAAAATGATGCATGATGTGTATTTCTCTACAATACCTGGCAAATAAACATCAAGCATCATTTTTATAACCTACATTTTTCAACATACATATTTTTGAAATACACATCTAATTTCTACACTGTTTTTCAAGACTTTCTTATGCTTTATTAACAAAATTATTTTAACAGATACGGTTTTTTGAAATTTTACTCTGTGAACTCTGGGTATGGTACTACACAGTTACTCATCCTTAACCACGCAGAAGAAGGTCATAATGTGACCGAATCCAGTACGGTTTCAATGTACTAAATATTGACTTTAGGTAAAAAATAAATAGTTTATTATAATTAAATTAATATAAATTAATTAATAAAATATACAAGTTTCGGCCATATACTGTAATGGTCTTCTTTAGCGGTGTTGTCATCAATAAACTATTGGATATATAACTTCATATCACTACGCAAACCAATAAAGTACAAATCCTTGGTTTTGTTGTTCAGAATTGGATTGTCACTAATTGTAAAAACGCTTTAGGATTTGGCTCAAAGTGTCCAGATTTGAATCCCGAACGGCCCTTGGGATTTTAAACAACTTATGGTTGATTCTCCTTGCTCGCAGAGCAGTTGCTTTGATGTTTTCATCACGACGCGCAACTTGGGTTTTAATTCTACCTGATTCAACTACACAGCTATTGTACAATCCGAATTCTCGATGTGCTGCTATGTTCCTCGCAATTTGTAATGTATTATACTGTTTTACAAATAAATGATCCATTGTAGTTAAAACTTACTTCTTTGATTATTATAGTACCGTCCATCCTTTCCATTGCACAATATGCCAGATGTTATGTTGATTCGAATTTTTTACAGAGTGCCGAAAATGCTACCAAGTTGAGGCATAGGTAGGAAACTGTTAATTACTAACCTACCAGCGAGTTGTTACCGGTGACGGAAATCAGAACTAATGCGCCACGCCCAGCCACACGCCTGCGAAAGACGTACAGTTGTCGCCAGTGAAACCTCATCGGGTGTCATTTGTGTGCATGATTCATGCTGGATCATGCGCTGTGCGGCGTGTTATCATTGTATGACTTACATGCATCCCCCCTCTTGGCCCGCAACCGCTCGCTGCAGCCATAACGAGGCGAGATGACGTAATGTATACACAACAGCTGCACTCCACTTCTAGCGTTGGTACCCTGGTAGGGTAGTACTGTGGCAGGAGCCTAAATGCTGCAACGTCACAAGATTCTGTCCGATTCTGGTTATTCTCACCGGCACACGTGATTTCAAGGCCGAAGTGAATCACATGCTAGCATATTGTATGCCAGGTTGTAAGCAATCAAACATGGCGCTAATATTTGATGTTGATTCGCAATATTAACGAGCTGTTATTGTTAATTCATAACCTGTGTTGTTGTGATGGGTATTAGCGTGTGTATTTCTAATTGGGGATGGAATAGGAGGCGGTCGTGGCTTTTATTTAGGCACCATCTCGGCAGTTGCCTGTAGTAGAAGTGGGAAACCACAGAAAACCACTTCTAGGATGGCTGAGGTGGAAATATGAAACCTGCTCTTGTCAGTCTTGCCTCATGACGCTGACTGTAGCCCGTTTCGCCCCTCAGACAAAAATTAAATTACTTGGAAGAGCCAAGAAAAGAACCCGAACTTCAGGGTTCTTAACCAAGAATGCTAAGCACTGCATCAGACATAAGTCTCTGTCTGCCGGATTCCTTGTTTGGAACCACTTTTTGTGAGCCTTCTTTTTACTCTTAGAAGCCGTCTTCACTAAGTCATTCTACCAGGATGTGCGCTTCTTCCTGTCTTTACACACTGTTGTCTCAAGACATGCCTTTCCTACTTTTTGTACTACATCATTGTGTCCTTCCCACTCCGTTTCAATGTCCTGCAATTCTTTACCATCTACTCTTTGGAATTTCTCATAAATAATGTCCATGTATTTCTGCCCAAGGTCTGCAAACAGCCCTTACTTTCTGCAATTTAGGTCCTATATGCTTAATTCACAGCAAATCAGTGTGGTCCGCTTCATCAAAAATCCCCTGAATATCCTACAATTCCTTATCAATTTCGTAAATTCATAGTTAATAATGATATAGTCTATTATTGACCTGGTTCCTTCCGTGTGTATGTGTGAATCTCCTTACGCTTTGAGAATGAGTTCACAACAGTTAACCATAGGGTTATGCACCATTAGATGAAGATTACTTCGCATGCTCATTATTCAAACGTTCACTTACATCACATAATTAGGACACAAGAACTAAAAATTTAATTTTAAAATTTCGCACAGCCGTCAACCAGACGTTTTGAAAATAATTGAACTATCTGGTTCATCCTCTTCTAATAGAGCAACGAATTGTTGCACATATCCCTGTATCATACATAGACGATTTACCTGGTAAGGGTTCATCGGTAAATCGATGTCTCCATTTTTTCCACACATCTCTTATAACTTTCGCACTCAAAGTAAGGCCTCCAATAAAGTGACTTGTTGTGCGCGCGTAAAATGCATTGTCACATGTTTGTCTTGTATGACTCATACTGGGCAAGGCAACATTTGCACTGTTCTGACACCCCTAGCACCGATTCTACCATGTCTGATCACATCGTATAGCCAAGCATGAGAACTTATTCCGTCAGATACATGAGCTACGATATTTCAAACTTAGCTTTATGAACACCTGTATAACTCGGAACAGAACTGAGCGGTAAATAATAAAATTCTGCAAGGAGACTTACTCGCATGGCGATTGTTCATCAGTTTAATACATTAAGAATAACTTATCTGGTGTGCGTACTGCTGTATATCTACAAAACATTAAATATTATCTGTTTCTCTGGTTTTCCACGCAGTTCTGCATTCTTAACGTGTTTTAGACTGTTTAATGAGAATGCACACAAAGTAAAACTGTTATGATTGTGTTTGTCTGTTTGCACGTTTATAACTGGAGAATGGTTGGGTGGTTCAACGTAAAATTTGGTATGGGTATCCTTGCATATAACTTTGCAACCAATCATTAAATGGGTTTGTGGAGATGAAACTGCCTCAAAAAGCGTGCTATATTAGGTGAAATATCAGAGTTATCATAGAAAGACTAGACAAAGCTCATTATAAGCTCCTAAATGTGAGAAATAAAACTCAGGTGGTCCTTGGAGATCTAAAAATCAAGTTTTAAGGCCACAAACTGTCAAATTATCACGTATTCCTATTGCAGTTATGTTATCACATGTTTATCAATTAATTTCATAAATTAATTCCTTTTCAAAAGTAGATTTTATTAAGATAGCGTTTTGTATTACTGCAGCAGAGGGGAATGAACCACGTTAATATACGAACAACTGTGATTTGTATATTACCACCTGTTCAGGATTGCTTCTTGGGGGAGCGGTCTGTTGCCGGGCCGCACGCCGGCGGCACTGGATTGGAGGCTGGACGTCAGCTAAGCCCGCCAGCGGCTATATGGTCAACTAATTAACAGCTCTGCCCTATCTGATAGCCAATCTAATTTTGTAGTCTTTGATTCTTTGTTGTACATGTTTCAGAGTGCTATGTCGTCGTCGTTGCGGCTTTTGGTCAAATTAGTACAATAAAAGAGTCAATACAACTCTGTACATTATATGATTCAGTCCTAATAAGATTTACAGTCCATTCCATTTGCATTATCATCATTCAACATTTTGGTCCTACCGGCCCGGGTGCACAGGGTGAAAATCCACAGCCTGCTTCCAGTCTCCGACCGGGTCAGGAATGGAATGAATGAAACCCCTATCTAGCGGCGAGGATATGAACTGTGCCGGCTGCCGAAGCCTGACGCACTCCTCTGGGGCAATGATTAAATGAATGACAGATGAAATGAAATGATAGTGGAGAGTGTTGCTGGAATGAAATGTTTGACAGGGAAAACCGGAGTACCCGGAGAAAAACCTGTCTGCCTCCGTTTTGTCCAGCACAGATCTCACATGGAGTGACCGGGATTTGAACCACGGACCCAGCGGTGAGAGGCCGGCGTGCTGCTGCCTAAGCCACGGAGGCTTCGGTGCACAGGGTATTATAATTAATTATTTTAAGCTGATATGCAAATCTGTGTGAGGTGCTACGCTGTATTTACATCATATTGCACAATTTCGTGACCCGCTAGCACCTACTACATCAACCAGATCATCTCTCCACCAGGGGACAAGTAGCATCTCGATTACAGCAGTAAGCTCAGGTCTTAATTTATATTTATTAGCAATCAATATTGTTTACCTGTGTGTAGTATGGAACCTAGTGTACGGAAAACACTGACAAGAAAACGAGCTGTCTCTAAGTTCAAAATCACCAACATCCAAAAATATATTGATTCTCTAACAGATGACTTTGATATATTTAATATTAAAATCAGACGCGAAGCTCTGCAGCAGGCCTGGGACAGTTACAACACTGTTCAGGATGAGCTTGAAGTAGAAGATGATACCCAAAATCACGCAGCTGATAGGGAACTATTTTCAAATATCTTTTACGAGCTATACGCTAAACTGACGAAATTAATTGAAACTAGTGACAAAGTTGAAAATGAATCATATTTAAGCCTAAATTCTAACACTCCAACGTCTACCTGCAAATTAAAATCGCCTACGATAAAGCGGCATTTCCATGACACATTTCAGTCTTTAATTGTTCGCAATGAATCGTTAGATGACATTCAGAGATATTATTACCTTCTAGCTTCAGTATCAGGTCCGGCACACACATTGATTGCCAATCTTCCAGTTACATCTGACAATTTCAGAATTGCATGGGCTTTAATTTGTGAAAGGTACAATAACCCTCAACTTTTTGCAACGACACATACCAATGCTCTGCTAGCACCTCGTGTCGTAGCTAGAGAATGCCCGAAACTACTTCGAGAGTTACTCAGCCATTGCAAAAGCAATCTCAACGCCATTGAGGCATTAGATTTAAAAATACCATTGCATGAATTAATGATTTCCCAGTTATACTTGGAAAAAGGTGATTGCAATACAAGAAAGGACTGGGAACTGAGGCCTCGTTCTCAACCCACATTCTTGAATGATTTTCTGCAATTTCTAGAACAACGGTGTCAGGCTCTAAAACTTCTGGGTTCCAGGTTGCCCTCTAAAGGCTCAGAATTGGACACGACTAAGACTAGAATTACCAAGGATACAAGACATACTTATGTAGCAACCAAAAATGCATGCGTTCTATGTAATAATGCCCATGGCTTGTATAAATGTTCTAAGTTTCGTGAATCTAATTTACAACAAAGACTTAACATCGTGAAGCAAAATCATCTCTGTTTCAATTGCTTATCCAGTGGTCACAAGGATACCACTTGTCCATCTGAACATAGATGTCGCCAGTGTGGTAGGAAACATACAAGAGTCGCAAGCAAGCTCACAGCAAGCAGTTTCAGCTTATTGTTCATTTAAGCAAAAACCAGTTACTCAAATTCTGCTAGCCACAGCACAAGTCATGGTGTATGACAGCACAGGATATCATCATGAGTGTCGGGCACTCCTAGATTCTGGGTCACAGACGAATTTCATAACAGAAAATCTAGTTCAACGCATTCACTTAAAGAAAGTTCGTAATCAGATTCCGATTCAAGGGATTAATGAAGTGACCTCCAAGATAAATCATAGTGTACAGGTGCAATTCTAATCGACCTCAACAGAGTTCAGTACCAACATTATATGTTCTGTATTACACTCTATCACTGGGGACATGCCCTCTACATCACCGCAAATCGATGACTGGAATATTCCTGATGATATTCAGCTGGCTGATCCTACATTTTGCAAGCCAGGAAGAATAGATCTACTGTTGGGTGCTGAGCTATTCTTTAACCTTTTACTTACTGATAGAAGAACTAGGCCCGGAAAATATCCCGTTCTACAATACACCGAATGGGATATTTTCTGTCCGGAAAGATCCAGGCTTCAAGACCCGAAAATCTTATCACTCAACCACACTGTTCATTCATACTTCAAAATGATGCGTCTTTAGATCAGCAGTTACTACGCTCTTGGGAAATAAAAGATTTACCATTGAAACAGTTGACGTCCGATGAAGAATTATGCGAACATCATTTCAAACAGAACACCACTAGAAACTCGATGGGTCGTTATATGGTTCGACTGCCACGTCGTACAGAGCAAGTTAAACTTGGTGAGTCTTTCCACCTCGCCAAACAGAGATTGCTGCAAATAGAACGTCGGCTGCTCAAACAACCCGAAGTACGTCAGGCTTACAACGAATTTATGTGCGAATACGTACAATTAGGACACATGAAAGAAGTTGAAATTGGTACTACTCCTGAAACTATTGAAACTTTCTATTTGCCACACCATGCAATATTTAAGGTCTCAAGTACAACTACCAAAACACGAGTTGTCTTCGATGGATCTGCGCGCTCTGGCAACGGACTGTCCATAAACGATACCTTATTAGTTGGGCCTACAATCCAACAAGATTTATACTCCATTGTACTTCGTTTTAGAATGCACCCCATCGCTTTCACAGCTGGCATTGCTAAAATGTATAGGCAGATTCTGGTTGATCCATCCGACACACACTTACAACGCATTCTTTGGCGAACTTCGCCAGATCTTCCTATCAAGATCTTTGAACTATCCACAGTGACGTATGGAACCAGCAGCGCTCCTCTTCTAGCCACGCGCTCGTTACATCAACTAGGCGAGGACGAGAATGAGCACTATCCCAAGGCAGCAGATGTTCTGCGGAGAGATTTTTACGTAGATGCGTAACTGCAACTAGTACCGTCGCAGAAGCACTGCAGTTACAAAGTGACATGATCGCACTACTTGAAAGAGGAGGATTTCAGCATATTAAATTCTCTGCTAATCACACAGCGCTATTGGAAGCATTACCAGTGGAGTACCGAGAGACTCAGTCTACCATTTCGCTAGACAATGGCGAAGGTGTCAAGACACTTGGCCTATTATGGAATCCATCAGCAGATCAATTCTTGATTTCCAGTTTTTCTAATGATCAATCTGACTATGGTTCGGTCAATCACAGACCCACAAAGCACAAAGTCGCTTCCATTGTGGCTTGTACGTTTGACCCACTCGGGTTAACTCGCCCAATTGTAATTAGGTATAAGACATTTCTGAAGGAACTGTGGCTTTCGAAATTAGATTGGGACACTCCACTTCCTGATGAATCATGTCGAAATGCAATCATTTGTATCATCATCTTCAACAAATCAACAGCATCAGCATCGATCGTATTGCAATGCCATACGACAATCCAGCCAACATTCAGTTGCACGGGTATTGTGATGCTAGCGAGAAGGCCTATGGCACATGTCTGTATCTCCGGTCAAGAAATCATGAGGGGAATATTTCCAGTCGACTGCTATGCTCCAAGTCACGTGTAGCCCCTGTCAAAAAGATTACACTTCCACGTCTTGAATTGTGCGGAGCACTGTGTTTTGCACAGTTGATCAAAAAGACAGTCCTGATTCTCGGTATTCAAGTTAATTCCATTCACCTCTTCACAGATTCTAGCATTGTACTAGCTTGCATTAATGCTTTGCCTACGCGATGGAAAAGGTTAGTTGCAAACAGAGTGGATTTCATCCAGAATAATACCAGCACGGTATATTGGGGTCATGTTTCAACACATGACAATTCTGCCGACCTGATATCTCGTGGCGTGGACCCAGCAACCTTTCTAGAAACTCAGCATGTCAAATGCATAACGGTCTTGAACTAGATCAACGGGGGCAGAATGTTCAGGATTGCTTCTTGTGGGAGCAGTCTGTTGCCGGGCCACACGTCGGTGGCACTGGATTGAAGACTGGACGTCAGCTAAGCCCGCCAGCGGCTATATGGTCAACTAATTAACAGCTCTGCCCTATCTGATAGACAATCTAATTTTGCAGTCCTTGATTCTTTTGTTGTATATGTTTCTGAGTGCTTTGTTGTCGTCGTTGGGGCTTTTGGTCAAATTAGTATAATAAAAGAGTTAATACAACTATGTGCATTCGTGATATGATTCAGTCCTAATAAGATGTACAGTCCATTCCATTTGCATTATCATCATTCAACACCAACCAAGGTATGGGAGACAGATCAAGAAAGGGCATATTGCAACCATGGCAAACATATGCAAATACATTGTTTCACACACACATACAGTACATACAGAGAGAGAGAAATTAACTCAAGTTCTCATCGACCAAGTTATTATCCATATAAAACACCTTACGAATGCCACCTACACACTACTTCAATTTGCTCCTGTTCTTGTTTCAGGGTTTCACACCAGAATGGCAGAAAGGATAGAGTATCAGAGACCTCCTCCGCCGGAGTGGTTGGATGCGACGTTCGTGCAGACTGCTTTGTGGAATGGAGGATCTGATCCTACTGTCACTGTATTGTCCTGTGAAGCCAGCATGGGCTGTGCTGTGGGCGATGGCTTCGCTAGTGACATGTATCGTGTTAGAGCAACACTCACGAATGGGACACAGCGGTCCATCATTGTCAAGTGTCATGCTCAAGGTGGTATGGGGAAAACGTTTGGAGAACGACTTCAGGAGTTTGACAGGGAGACAAAGTTCTTGTGTGAAACATTGCCGAAGATGAACAATCTTCTAAAAAACGTCTACCCTGATACATTTTACCCTCTTGGCCCGAAATGCTTTTATCACGGCTGTGATCCGATACCTTTTATAGTCATGGAAGATTTAAGGGAGACAGAATTCACTGTTGTTGAAAGGAAAACTGGGCTAGATTTTGCTCACTGTTCCATTGTCTTGCGGACACTTGCACGTTTTCATGCAGCTTCCATCGCTCTTCATCAAGAAAGCCCGTCTGAGACAGAATATTATGATGAAAGTCATTTCAGAGAGAGTATTCGTGATATATTTGAAAAGTTTACTACTGACGGAGTGTGTTCTCTGTCAAATGAAGTAAAGAACTGGCCAGGATATGAAAAGTACTCCGAGAAGTTACTGAATTTGAAGGACTCTATGTACAGTCGTTTGGTAGATATCTGTCGACGAAAAGAAGGAGCTTTCAATGCACTCATTCATGGTGACCCATGGCCGGCCAACATGATGTTCAGGTATTCTGAGGGTGCCGTGATGGACCTCAGGCTAATTGACTTTCAAACGGTTGTTTACTCTTCACCATTAATAGACATTTCTCACTTCTTACATTCGTGTGCTAATCGTGACTTACAGATTAATACGAGTAGATTCCATGAATTAATCAAGGACTATTATTATGCACTATGTGAAACTTTAAATCTCTTAGGTTGCTCCAAATCATCGCTCTCCTTAAAGGAATTACTTGAACTGTACTCCGAATATAATTTTTATGCTTTTTATGTTTCTACTGCCATCTTTCCATTGGTAATTTATGACCCCGACGAGGAGATTGATCAAGGAAATGTAACGACAAACAGCCCTGAATTTTTAAAACCATTTAATGGGAAGAATTTCAAGAGTCTCATGCAACATAACTTGCCAATTTATGAACAGCAGGGAATATTATAAAATATCAATTCAGTGGTTGTGTGTTACTGGCAATGTACGGAAAATTAGAGCAGTGTTCTATCTTATGTATTATTACACGTAGGATGTAGTCTACTTTATAATTCGTAGTTAGAGAGCACTTCTAAACCTATGAAGTCCAAATGAATATCAATGGGTAGGTAATAAAGGTATTATACCTTAGCCAATAATAATTAAATTAATGACCATGATAGCCCGATTCCTTGTTGACGTGTTATTATTTATTTACATATTTTACGCCCACATTGGAGCACTTAAATCAATAAAATTGAGTAAATTTCTTCTTTTTCTCCTCCCAGAACTTTCTCATCCTCTCCGACCTGGAAGCCCTTTGTGTGTCCGATATAGTATATTGTTTCCTTTCAACTGTGGTTAGTTTGAGACTTATGCTTTTGTTCTTCAAAATCCTCTTCTCTTCTCTGTCTTTGATTTGTTGCCGAGTTATACCCAATTCTTCCAAATCATCCTGAACTTCTTTGAACCAATTATTATTGATATTATTTTTCAAAAAGTAATCAAATAGTTGTTTCGATATCCTGGTTTCTGGCAGTCTTGATATGTGACAGAAAAAGGAAATTCTTCTTTTACGCATTGTAGTTATTATTGATTCACATTCACGACAGACGATGTTGTTAGGCAACAATCTCCACTGTCCATCAACTTGGTGTTTTAATTAATAATGGTTCTAATAATGTTCTTCTGTCAGTTTTCTGTAATTTGTCTGTTGTAGATTTTTCATTCAATTTGAATAACGTTTCACTAGCATAAGTTGCCTCTGGTTTAACTATGGAATTAGTGTGTTTCAGCTTAGCGTTTATCGAAAAAGATTTCTTTTTATAGGTTGGCCAGGTAAGTCTTTGTGCTTGTTTACATTTAGTTGTTCTGTATTCTATTGCTTCTTTTCCATTTGTGTTCCATGTTATTATTTCCCCAAGATATTTGAATTTCTGAACAATATTAATCTCTTTATTATTGTTCAGTTGAACGACTGGTAGATCAACTTTAAAAGTTGGCATCATTTCTGTTTTTTTTTTTCAAATGAAATTTGTAATCCCATTTTTTGCTATAATTTCTAGTTGTTCCATTTGAAGTTTAGCCTCTTCAATTGTATTTGCAAGTAATGCTAAATCGTCCGCAAAAGCAAGGCAGTTGAGCTTAATATTTATACCGATCTTGATAGTTGGTTGACATTTCTTGTTCCATTCACGCGTAACCTTCTCCAATGCACAATTAAACAACAATGGTCAAAGTCCGTCTCCTTGTCGGAGTCCAGTTCTTATAGTGAATGATTCTGATAATTCACCTCTAAATTTAACTTTTGCCTTCATATTTTTAAAAGTCATACTAATGAGGTTAACGAGTTTTTGGTGTAAGCCAAATTCTTTAAGGCTTTTCAGTAATGATTCACGATGGATACTGACGTATGCTTTCTTAAAATCTACAAACGTGATGACTAGACCCTTATTTCGAACTCTTTGGTGCTTCATTATCCATTTTAAACTAATGATTTGATTCAGACAGCCTCTACCTGGTCGAAATCCTCCCTGATATTCTCCAAGTTCTTGGTCGAGTTGTTCTTGGATTCTTGTGTATATAATCTTAGATAAAATCTTGTATGTAATATCAAGCAAGGATATCCCCCGATAGTTATTTGGATCGGAGCGATCACCTTTCTTATGCAGGGGGTGAATTATCGCTGTATTCCATTCCTCGGGAAGCTTCTCCGTGTTCCAAATATCAATGATGTATCTATGTAGGTTTTGAATAGTCTGATCATTAGCATTATTCCATATTTCTGCTAATATTTGATTCTCTCCTGCTGCTTTGTAGTTTTTAAGTGCATTAATTAATTGCTGTTTTCACTTCATTGTAAACTGGTGGTATAATCTTTTGTAATGGAGTTTTATTTTTTGGGTTATGGTTAAATTCTAGATATTCCACATGATCCTCACAATTGAGTAACTCTTTAAAGTATTCTGCAAGGATGTTAGCATTATCTTGATTATTGTGTGCCATTTTTCTATTTTTATTTCTTAACATAAGTGTGGGAGGGGTAAACTTAGATTAATATTGCTTGAATGTTTTGTAATAGTCTCTTGTTTTATGCTGATTGAATGTTTCATCTATAGTTCTAAGCATTTCCTTTTGATGATTTATTTTAATTCTCGTAATTTCTTAAGCAGTTTGTCTTCTGGCGTTAATTAGTTCTTCTCGAGATTTTTCTGTTTTCCTCCGTTGTTTATTTAACCATGCTTTATGTCTTGTTTGAATTGCTTTGTCACATTCCCCGTTCCACCCCACATGTTTCTTTCTCCTGTTAATTGGAGCAATTTCTTCAGCTATGGTTATAAGTTTGTTGACCATTGTCTCTAATTTGACATTTAAGAGTGATTTGGATCTCTCTAAATATATTTTATTATTTATTAAGTAACTGGGATCATAATTTCTCCTTATTTTGAGACGATTACGTTCGTGTTTCCTCTTTTGTGTTAACTTGATTTTTATTTTTGACCTGTTAATTATAATAAACTATTTATTTTTTAGCTAAAGTCAATATTTAGTACATTGAGACCGTGCCGGTTTCGGTCATATTATGACCTTCTTCTGCGTGGTTAAGGATGAGTAACCGTGTAATACCATATCAAAAGTTCACAGAGTAAAACTTCAAAAAACCGGATCTGTTATAATAATTTTGTCAATAAAGCATAAAAAATGTCTTGCAAAACAGCGAGGAAATGAGTAGATGTGTATGTGAAAAATATGTATGTTGAAAGAGTTAGGATATAAAAATGATGCATGATGTGTACCTGGCAAATTTTTATAACCTACATTTTTCAACATACATATTTTTTACATACACATCTCCTCATTTCCACGCTGTTTTGCAAGACATTTTTTATGCTTTATTAACAAAATTATTGTAACAGATATATTTTTTGAAATTTTACTCTGTGAACTTTGGGCATGGTACTACACAGTTACTCATCCTTAACCACGCAGAAGAAGGTCATAATGTGACCACATCCAGTACGGTTTCAATGTACTAAATATTGACTTTAGGTAAAAAATAAATAGTTAATTATAATTAAATTAATATAAATTAATTAATAAAATATACAAGTTTCGGCCATATACTGTAATGGTCTTCTTTAGCGGTGTTGTCATAAAGAAACTATTGGATATATAACTTCATATCACTACGCAAACCAATTAAGTACAAATCCTTGGTTTTGTTGTTAAGAATTAGATTGCTATTAATTGTAAAAACGCTTCAGGATTTGGCTCAAAGTGTTCAGAATTGAATACCAAATGTCCCTTGGGATTTTAACAGCTCGTGGTTAATTCTCCTTGCTCACAGATCAGTTGTCTTGATGTTTTCATCATGACACGCAACTTAGGTTTTTAATTCTACTTCGATTCAACTTCACAGCTATTGCACAATCCAAATTCTCTATGTGCTGCTATGTTCCTCGCAATTTGTAATGTATTATACTGTTTTACAAATAAATTATCCATTTTAGTTAAAACTTATTTCTTTGTTTATTATAATATCGTCCATCCTTTCCATTGCACAATATGCCAGATATTATGTTGATTCAATTTTTTACAGATTGCCGAAAATGCTACCAAGTTGAGGCATAGGTAGGAGACTGTTAATTACTAGCCTACCAGCGAATTGTTACTGGTGGCGGAAATCAGAACTAATGCGCCCCGCCCAGTCACACGCCTGCGAAAGACGTACAGTTGTCGCCAGTGAAACCTCATCGGGTGTCATTTGTGTGCATGATTCATGCTGGATCGTGCGCTGTGCGGCGTGTTATCATTGTATGACTTACATGCATCCCCCCTCTTGGCCCACAACCGCTCGCTGCAGCCATAACGAGGCGAGATGACGTAATGTATACACAACAGCTGCACTCCACTTCTAGCGTTGGTACCCTGGTAGGGTAGTACTGTGGCAGGAGCCTAAATGCTGCAACGTCACAAGATTCTGTCCGATTCTGGTTATTCTCACCGGCACACGTGATTTCAAGGCCGAAGTGAATCACATGCTAGCATATTGTAAGCCAGGTTGTAAGCAATCAAACATGGAGCTAATATTTTATGTTGATTCGCAATATTAACGAGCCTGTATTTTAATTCATATAGATTTACGACATCGTGGTCATATGGCCACGTGTATTTGGGTGTGTAATTTTGTTTGATAACCTGTGTTATTGTGATGGGTATTAGCGTAGGTATTTTTAATTGGGGATGGTATAGGAGGCGGTCGTGGATTTTATTTAGGCACCATCTCGGCAGTTGCCTGTAGTAGAAGTGGGAAACCACAGAAAACCACTTCTAGGATGGCTGAGGTGGAAATATGAAACCTACTCTTGTCAGTCTTGCCTCATGACGTTGACTGTAGCCCGTTCCGCCCCTTAGACAAAATTAAATTACTTGGAAGAGCCAAGAAAAGAACCCAAACTTCAGGGTTCTTAACCGAGAATGCTAGGCACTGCACCAGAGAAGTCTCCATTTACATTTACCAAGTTTTCGAAGTATTCCTGTCATCTTCCCAGTGCTTCCTTCGTTCCATGATTTCCTTTTGGACTCTACTATTATTCGTTTGGTGCTGTTCCTATCCACTACATATACGTCTCTGTCTGCCGGATTCCTTGTTTGGAACCATTTTTTGTGAGCCTTCTTTTTACTCTTAGAAGCCGTCTCCATTACGTCATTCAACCAGGATGTGCGCTTCTTCCTGTCTCTACACACTGTTGTCCCAAGACATGCCTTTCCTACTTTTAGTACTACATCATTGTGTCCTTTCCACTCCGTTTCAATGACCTGCAATTCTTTACCATCTACTCTTTGAAATTTCTCATAAATAATGTCCATGTATTTCTGCCCAAGCTCCTTGTATTGGAGATTTTCAACCCTAATTGGTCTGCAAACTGCCCTTACTTTCTGCTATTTAGGTCTTACTATGCTTATTTCACAGCAAATCAGTGTGGTCTGCTTCATCAAATAGCCCCTGAATACCCATCAATTCCTTATCAATTTCCAAAATTCGAAGTCATTAATGATATAGTCTATTATTGACCTGGTTCCTGCCGTTTGTATATGTGAATCTCCTTACGCTTTGAGAATGAGTTCACAACAGTTAACCATAGGGTTATGCACCATTAAATTAAGATTACTGCGCATGCTCATTATTCAAACGTTCACTTACATCACATAATTAGGCACAAGAAATTAAAAATTAATTTTAAAATACTGCACAGCCGTCATCTTGTCGTTTTGAAAATAATTGAACTATCTGGTTCATCCTCTTCCAACAAAGCAACGAATTGTTGCACATATCCCTATATCTTGCAAAGACGATTTACCTGGTAAGGGTTCATCAGTAAATCGATGTCTCCATTTTTTCCACATATCTCTCATAACTTTCGCTCTCAAAGTGAGCCTCCAATAAAGTGACTTGTTGTGCGCGCGTAAAATGCATTGTCACATGTTTGTCTTGTATGACTCATACTGGGCAAGGCAACAATTGCACTGTTCTGACACCCCTAGCACCGATTCTACCATGTCTGATCACACCGTATAGCCAAGATTGAGAACTTATTCCGTCAGATACATGAGCTACGATATTTCAAACTTAGTTTTATGAACACCTGTATAACTCGGAACAGAACTGAGCGGTAAATAATAAAATTCTGCAAGGAGACTTACTCGCATGGCGAATGTTCATAAGTGTAATACATTAAGAATAACTTATCTGGTGTGCGTACTGCTGCAAATCACCAAACATTAATTATTATCTGTTTCTCTGATTTTCCACGCAGTTCTGCATTCTTAACGTGTTTTAGACTGTTTAATGGAGAGTGCACACAAGGTAAAACTGTTATGATTGTGTTAGTCTGTTTGCTCGTTTATAACTGGAGAATGGTTGGGTGGATCAACGTAAAATTTTGTATGGGTATCCTTGCATATAACTTTGCATCGTACCAATCATTAAATGGGTCTGTGGAGGGAAAACCGCCTCATTAAACATGCTGAAATAGGCGAAATATCAATATCATTGTGTCCTTCCCCTCCGTTTCAATGACCTGCAATTCTCTACTATCTACTCTTTGGACAAGGGTTTAGTGCTTTTCAGTCGGTCAACACGAATGTACACTAAAAGCTTGGTTATGCCCTAATCCTGGAATAAATTACATGAGATTAATGATGATGATGATGATAATTGTTGTTTTAAGGGGCCTAACATCTAGGTTATCGGCCCCTAACATGAGATTAATAAATACACTAAGATGACCACTTTCGATCGTTAAGCGATCATCATCAGATCCATAACACTTAGGCTATAAAATCTATGTTTGAAAATACAGGTGAAAATATTGACAATATGTACAATTATTTAGTTACAGTATTGGTACTGCAACTGTCGGTGTATGCTAAATGCAGTATATATGATGTTAGGTGAAATGCTAAATGGTGATAGATATCCGGAGTTTGTATATTTGGAGTGATTATATGGTTGTAAAAAATCAACTATGTTTGGACTGTAATATTACAGGCTACTACTTATCTGGTTGTCTTCCTTGCTGGAGCTACGCGCAGTTTCGTGTTCACTGTTACTCCAGGTGTGGTCGACTGAGATGGGCTGTTATCTCAACGACACTGGTTTTTCCCTTTCTACCCCCTGTTCATATGTGCTGTGCGGAGTCAGTGCGATGTGTTTATGTGGGGTGTTGCCAAAACTAGATTGATGTATGGTATTGAATGAGGTGGGTCTACAATTATTAAAGACCGTGGAACATTCTTCGCCACGCGTGGACCATAAGCCATTCAAACTAAGCGCTGCCCGGTCTTTTGAGGACGTCCCGGCACCTTTAATACTGCCGCGAATACGGGCCTTGGTTTATTGCAGAAGAAAAGTACATCGTACACATGATCCAGATAACATTTACCTATTAAAACCCCCTGATTTCCCCCCTTTTTTATCTAGCTTGGCTGTATCGCTATGTTGTGTCTTGTTTCCGATAGGGTGTGTTTTTTTTTAGTAGAGTGAAGAGGGGTGGGCTCTCCATAAACGTGTGTTCATTTAGATTGTTGGGATTGTTTGTTTGGCTAGGTGTATCTCGATTGCTTCTCTTTGGAATTTCTCATAAATAATTTCCATGTACTTCTGCCCAAGTTTCTTATATTGGAAATTTTGAACCCTAATTCGTCTGCAAACAGCCCTTACTTTCTCCTCTTTAGGTCTTACTATGCTTAATTCACAGCAAACCAGTGTGGTTTGCTTCATCAAAAAACCCCTGAATACCCTAAAATTCCTTAACAATTTCCTAAATTCAAAGTCAATAATGATATAGTCTATTATTGACCTGGTTCCTTCCGTGTGTATCTGTGAATCTCCTTATGCTTTGAGAATAAGTTCTCAACAGCTAACCAACTGCTGGGCCAGAAGTCCAGTAAACATTTCCCATTGGTGTTCACTTCCCTATCCTAACCCCACTTACCCATTACCTTCCCATACCCCTTTGTCTTGCTTCCTATTCTAGCATTGAATTCTCCCATCTGTATTACACTATCTTTCACTACCACATCACGTAGTGTCTCAGAAAATCTGTCTACTTCGACCTCATCTGCCCCTTCACAAGGAGCGTACATTGAAACAAGCCTGACCCGATTTCCTGACATTTCCAAATCTATCCACATTAATCGTTCATATAACCTACGTACCTCACAGAAACTATGTTACGCTCTAAGTTTCTCTTGACATACAGCCCTACTCCTCACTTTGCCCTGCCTCGTTATACCTTGTAAGCTCCTACTTCCTCCTTTCTATATCCCCCTTTATCTGAACCTCACTAAACCCCAGAATATCCAATCCCATCCTACACTCTGATTCTAATCGCTCGACTTTCTTCCTTCAATATCCCCCTCCCCTCTCGATATTAACCCATACCGTGTCTTTTCCGGAATATTCCGCGCTAATACCATTGCTTTGCGTGTCGTTTACAATACATTCCGCAGTCTATTATCAGTTAACATTTATTTACGGTAGGTGTCAGTAAAGTATTAGACAACTATTACGAACGGAACTGGAACAGGAAATGACTACGTGAAAAGTTTGATTTAATTTTTCAGGTTTGGTTAGATAGATACTTGAGTTTGACAGCGACAGCTGATATATGTATTATGATTGTAATGGTGGGCTCGAACGATAAAAATCTGGCTACGATTTCAAGGTATTTGGGTGAATCAACCAGTGATTTTCGGTTAGACGACTGTCTGGGCGAAACCATTGGTCGCTACTACGCGTTCAAGAGATTAAGGGTTTATCATCAAGTATTAATGAACCTGATTGAGATGAGAGCAGTGGCAATGCAGATACAAGTGTAGTTTTCCAAGACATGTCCGCTTTCCGCGATATAGATTCCATGGTTTCCCTGATTTAAATTTTGTACAGATTTCCTCCTTTTAAATGTCTTTCTAAACAATACACAGAAGTATAAATGATAAGTGTACATTTTCTTAAAAAATATGACCACACTCAAAGAATAGTACAACGTATTTCAGTGACACTGGAAGGGTTAATTGCACCCCATCGAATACCAGTAAGATTGCCTGTTCGTTTCCGAGGAGTCCCTGATCTGTCAGATGAGAGTGGGGCTCCATCACTCTCATAGATCAGAGGTTTGCTCAATACATTCTTAGCAGGTTTAGAAGTACAAGTGAAGCAGGTCTCCTGAGTTTCACCTCAGGGGGAAGAAAAAAAAACAAGTGAGTTGGGCAGTCCTAGCCACCTGAGCACAAGGAGGGCTACGCCGAAGGTACGATCTGGATCCTCGCCGCCAAGGCGGCACGCTGCCATGGCGACGGAAGCTCACTACCGCTCCACGTGTATTTAGACGGGATACATTTCGAACTCCTCTGCCGCGATCGGACCGGTCTGGCGGCTCTGCGGCGCCGCCTGTTGGCAACGAAATTATACAAAGCCCGGAAATGGAGCATACAACTGCTATCCAAAATGGCGTTTCATAAAAGTCCGCTAGATGTCTCCACTTGTCGCAAATTTTCCCGTACCAATTATTGGAAATTAATTGTATCTTTTGCCATTTTTAAGGCCGAAAAAGCAAATTATTCAAATAATATGGCATCTAAAGAACATTTAAATGGCATTTCATTTAATTTTAGACCAATTTTATGTAACGGAAGTATGTCCTTAGGCTAAATTACGTATGGATTGGAGTGACCCGGTTAGCCCTAAATAAAAATAAAAACTTTAAAATGTTTGGGAGCCAATATTTTCATACTTTACCGCCAAACCACTAGGTGCGCTGCAGTAGATTGTTGTTGTCATGCTTTATCTTGCGTCTATTAACTTTACTTCTATTATAATATTGATGTCCTGTGGCGTACATTTCCCAGCTGCGTGCCCTTGTATCAACAATGTTGTCTTTAGCGCAGATGACGAAAAACTCGTGGAGTTTGTATCCAAATACCCAGTTTTGTATGATGCAAAAGTGGCAGGTTATAAAGACGGTGTAAGGCGTGAAAACATTTGGGTCTGCAGTATTGTCTAAATAGATCTTCGTCCCTTTTCAGATGTCTTTCGATCAATATTTTAAAGCACCCCTCGCTCTCTCGGGTTTTGTAGATCTCTTTCGTGACTTTCCTTTTTCTTTTTCGAACCAATAGGGTTAGAATCAAGTTATCATCGTCTTCTTCCAGTAATCTTCTAATTCCCGTTTTGGTAGCGGCACTACACATGATGATCGTACGTTTATTAAATTGCCTTAATGTAAATAAACAGCCTACTGAACCTCTGCCGCGCTGCCCGGGCAGCGAGGAACGAAAACACCACAACAGCCCAGGCAGCGCCGCCATGGACGCGCCACCAAGGCAGCGGCAGCGTGCCGCCTTGGCGGCGAGGATCCAAATCGTACCTTTAGAATATGTCCAAGATGCCCACTCCTCTTCCATAGTAACTGGTATCCCGACTGTCAGGTCCACTTACTAGGGCACTCAGCTGTTGACCGAACTAGGACGTGACTACACCATGAATCGGCATAAAAATTTCAGTTTGATTACTGGCCTGTTCGCCATCTCTTGGTGAATACAGTACTTTTGCATTTGTCAATTGGCACAGGCTAGAGTAAAAGGTGGCTTTTCACCGATGTCTCAGTCTCACTCATGGCTGTGATTATATGGAAGCTACTGAGGTATGGGTGGTGCTTAGTAATGACATTCGGGGCACAGTCAGTGCCTGTGAATGCTGTGAAAGGTTCAACTCATAGGGTTAGGACTACTGTTCTGACTCAGTGAGGAAAGCAATGGCAAACTACCTCACTCCTCTTCTTGCCTAGAACGCCTCAAAATAGCGCTGCCTTGGGTTTTTGTGGGTATCTACTCACATAACGTAACGGCGGTACTTTTTGAGGATCCAACCAGCCTTCGGGCTGACTACCTAACAGACAGACTGTAATAGTTTCGAAGATATTGAGTACTAGTTAAATAATTCACACCACCGCCATGTTGGATTAGTTTAAATGGAGGGCATAGTATTATATACCAGTAGATAAAGACTTTTTTTTTAGCGTATGGCTTTTAGTGCCGGGAGTGTCCGTGGGCATGCTCGGCTCGCCAGAGTTTGTACCTGATTCTATGCGGACACCCATGGGGTAAGCTACAAGTACCGTCGCGTGTGGTGTGTTGTCTGGGGAGGAAAGTGTGAATGTAAGGACGAGGAATTGGAAGGTAGCTGCTATGGCCTATAGTTAGGGACCAACCCCGGCATTTGACTGGAAGGAAGATGGAGATACCACACATACCATCTCCAAGGTTGCCGGTGGGGGGATTCGAACCTCCTCGCCTCCCGGATGTGAACGACTACCTGCAGCCACGCCGTAACAACCACGTGTGAGAAGGGTTCAATGGCTCACTTGCTACAGCTAATCGGAGAATATCGTGAGGTGAGAAGGATAACTCCATGGACGTGAATATTTCAAAACACAATTTTAATGTATCTGTCTCAATGAAGCATATAATGAATATGCATCATTCACTTCGCACGGACCGTGGAGTGTGTCCATACGCACTCTTATCTGCAGCTAGGAGAAGGGATAATTGATTCACTTCAGAACTATTTTATGTTTATTGCTGCGTCACCCTTATTCTAATGGCTTGTTCTCGACAGAGGATTTGCTAACATTGATTTCTTGCTAGAGATTCCAAAGTACTGATCATCTAGTGAGTGTAGGTTACTCCATTACTAGCGATTTAGAGGGCAAGGCATAGTCATAGAACTTCTCTTTCTTTTCTTCGTTGACTGGGATATCAAATAGTTATAAGCTATTTGGTGGGATATGTTGTGATAAGCTGTCTTCCTTTACTCTGTGGACACGTCGACGAGGGGTGGCGAAAACTAGTACAAAACTGCGTAAAATGAGTCTAAACATTTACGTTTCTGTCTATAGAGATCTATTTAGGTACAGCTGTGTGTATTGTACGTAAGTTTACACCATCCTTAACAAAATATACAGTTGTATGGACTTACTGGACAATACACGCTATCCATTTGCTGTGACACGATGGCATCAGCCCGCCACAAGTTTGCAAATCGTACTTACCGCAGAATATTCTGTAATATTGCTGGATTAGTGTATAATGTAGCTTCATCTGACACGTCTCCTGTCCATTGGCCCAACTGCCTGCCAGCTGGTCATTAAACATGTTTCTATGTTTCAGTGACTTTAATAGCTTAATGGTACTGTACATCGACACGACAAAGATAATTAATTTTCATTGCTCGTGTCAATGAGGATTTATTCATTGCCCTTGGTTTCTTCTGACGTCCCTTAAAATTTCAACTTCAGATCCAAGGTCGATGAGGAAATAAGCAGCTATATGACAAGTAGACGTGGCATGGAAACACAAAATGGCAGCCTTCACAGTGTTGTATGTGAGTTGTAACTCTTCAGTCGGTCAACACGAATTTGCCCAATGACTGGGTGAGGGTGCAATGTATATAATATATGAGTAAGGAGAAAATAACACTCATGGAAAAAGGTTTACAGAATGTGTATTAGTTATGATCACTATTATAGGATATCCTAAAATGGCCCTATTATTATAGTTACCATAACTAATACAAATACTTTTATTCCAGGAGTTATTATTTATTTATCGTATGACTTTTAGTGCCGGGAGTGTCCGAGGATATGTTCGGCTCGCCTGAGTCTGTAGCTGCTTCCAGCGGACACCCTTAGGGTGAGCTACGGGTTCCGTTCAATTTCAAGTAGTTCCAACTTTCGCTACCGGATATCAATGTACCTAGTGGTGAACGTTGGAACTTTGATAGAGCGTTCCGACGAAATCTAACCTAACAATTTAGCTTCACACAAGTTTAGCCTGTGGAATGATCTTTTACATGCCATGAATCTATGACAAAGGACCGCCGGCTTTACTTCCCCTCCGAAGGAAGGCACACTGAAAGATTTTTAACGTTCTTAAAAAATCCGACGACTTCGGCCGGGTTTGAACCCGCTATCTTGGGCACAGCAGTTCAGCATGCCACCGAAGCTATTCCAGGAGTGTTATTTACTTAATATTTATATATTAAGTTTTATACATCGCACCCTCACCCCAGGCGCAGATTCAAGGGAGGGTGGGGGGTCACGGGGGTCATGAACCCCCCCCCCCCCCAAACGGAGACCAATTTTTTTTCCAAACTCAAAAAACGAAAAGACAATAACCAGATAAATAAAACTTAACGAATTTTAACTGAAAAACAGTTTTTTTCATTTTATTCAATACTGAAAATAGCTTTATTGCAATTATTATGTTCTGTTACAACTGTACATATTTAATTTACAACTTCGTACCTGTTATATAAAAACGATTATTTATGTAACAAAATCAACTCGTCTATTTTGTTTAGCTAACCTTGTGATTACCGAATCGATGTTTATAGTGATGTCACGATGAATGTGCAGCAATGCACGGACAGGAATTTGGGACTTTTTTCGCACCAAAAAATTTTGCCGACGTCGAAACTGCAAGCCTGGTTGGCAATTTAAGCTGTGATTTTCTCCCTTTGTCGGTACCAACTCGACTTGCCGAAACTGTAACGTACCTTGATACTTTTCTCGAAGCTCGATGTAAAAGTCGCAAAACACCCCGTTGCAATCTGTACGAATATTTTTGGTGCGCTAAACGCATCAAATTTCTATCCATGTAGCTTGCAAAAAAATTGGTCTGGTTTTGTACGTTTGGTTATTTTGTGATTGCGTTGTTAGTGATACCATTTTTAGCCTACTTTTCACATTTTGCAAAAATGAGGAAAAAGTAAACTTATGAGATCGATCCGGGAAAATGTGTGTCTGTCTGTGTGTCCCCCCCCCCCCCTCTCCGTCCCCCCCCCTATCAACTCCTAAACGGGTGCAGAAATCGAAACCAAATTTAGTATGAGTAAAGATGTGCACCGGAATAGCTCACGTCCATATTTAAAAATGATGTCAGTGCTACCAACTGCTGAAAAAACGCACTAGAAATTTGAGCTCCATGTTGGATATCTTGGAAGATATGCATGGGAGCTATTCCACAATTTGCACACATGTAGATAACACTATTTCAGTTTAATTTCCAGGAGACCATATATGACAGTGATGCCAAAATAATTTTAAGCCTTCTGATAGGTTCAATTTTTAAATGCCTATAACTTCTACACTATCAATTGGATTTCAACCAAATTTTGTATGTAATATGTGTACATAAACAGATATGACTGAGCGTATTCTTACGAGCCACCAGGGCTGCCAACTGTTAATAATCGATCTCTCTATTCTTTTATCCAAATACCAATATATCAGAAAGTATGCATGCCGACAGCTCTAAACTATGCACACGCATAGTACCTGACATTTTAGATTAATGTTGGAGTAACTTAAATACGTCAGTTCTACCAACATGATTCTGGGCCTGCTTATAACGAAGATTGTAGTTTTACGTGACCGTGAATCTTGTGATTATGAGCCACGGGACCTCCTTTTTACGTGGAATCCGAACCACAGGACATGGCATTTCACTTCGAAAATCTCACATGCACTGACCGGGAATCGAACCCGGACCGCCTAGGTGAGAGGCATACAGCTAGACCGCTGAGCCACCACGCCCCCGCCTGCTTATAGGGCCAATTTTTAAATACATGTAACTTCTATACTATCAGTTGGATTTCAACCAAATTTCGTATGTGCTATGTGTAACACAACGGATATGACTAAGTATTCTTAAGAGCAATCAGGGCTGCCAACTGTTAATAAATGCTGTCTATATTTTTTTTAACCTAATATCAATATATCAGGAAGTATGCATGCCAAGAGCCCTATGCTTTGCACACGTATAGCACCTGGTATTCTGGATTAATTTGGAATAATTAATATAAGTCAGTGCAGCCAACATGATTCTATGCCTGCTGATAGGTCCAATTTTAAAATACATGTAACTTCTATACTAACAAATGGATTTCGTCCAAAATTGGCACAACAAGATATCATAATATTTCAGATAGGCTATTTCTGACCAGCACACGCAAGACATTGTTGCCAACATGCTTTTACGGGCGCTGATAGATCCAATGTCTAACTGCATGTAACGTCCATTGGACTTCAACCAATTTTTTAAATTCTGTACCTTAAGAGATGGAATTAAGAATATATTCAGTCACCAGGGCTGCCAACTGTAATGCTCTATTAGGCTACATTATACCAGGTATATTTCGAACTAATTAGACATTTCGATATTACCAACTTAATTTCGTCATTATTCTAGATAGGTTCATATACTGTAGATTAATCATTGGCATGAAACTTAATTTTAAGAAAAGTAGGCTCTTTAGTTCGTCAGGGAACTTCTTGTTCTTAACAATTTCGATTCTGTGACCCGCCCACCAAAGCCAAACTCTAGATCCGCGCTTGCCTCACCCAGTCATTGGGCAAATTATTCATGTTGACCGACTGGAGAGTTTGTCTAGGCAACACTGAAATTCCTGCAGGGGATACAGCAAGCAGTGATGTGAAGGAAATACATTATGATATTATTCGGCAAATTGGTGATAGTGATGATAGTTTTTTGAGGGGCGGAAGAACGAGATCATCTGTCCCATTCAGCAAATTCCTTCAGCTGATGCAGCAAGGAGAGAAAGGTAAATTTAACATGAGCAGTAGAGGAGTCCTTGAAGGATTCACTTGTCAAGTAAAAAAGGAGTTGTGATTAGATTAGTGGGTAGCAGTGAGTTGGAGAGAAGGGTGAGATTAGTATTTTCTCATCCTAACATTATTTGTTTCTTTCTGCAGAAAATTTATATTTCTCATTATCTTTTAGGTACATATTTTTAAAATGGTACTTTTATTGTAATTTTGACATCAAGGACTATGCCCTCTAAAGCTAGCTGACTGTGAGAAAATATTAAAGAATGGTGTGCAAAACGTAGCCTTCTCCCCGTTGGGAGCATACACTTGTTTATTTTGCTATAGCCGGTTTTACTTGGCTACTTCAAAAATTTTAATGTCAAAACTTTCATTATTTAAATACAGTATTTGATTAGTTGATTGTAAAAGGTATAAAATAACTTCTGATAATTATGTTCCAATAAATACTTGCATTGTTAAGCAACACATCTCTTCTAAATCATGTAATAAAAGGGTGGACACAAAGTACCCTCCCCCCTTCCCATTGGCTAACTGAAATAATGACAAGCTGTAACCATGCAACACCAGTTCAAGGAAGTCCATTTAACTTTTCATCTTTATCTTCGTAACAATTCGTATACAAAAAATTACTTCACCTCATCTTAAAAGGCGTTTTCCATGGTTTCCCACTTATACTCCAGGAAAATACTGGGATGATTCCAAAATTAAAGCTGCCTCCCTTCCAATCCGTTTCTCAGTTACCATTATAGACCTATACACTACTACAGGCGCCACAATAACACAGGTTATCACGCACACAATACCATTACCATTATGATTGTGTAAGCTTCTAGATCAAACAATAACATACAGTATATTATAGCGGGCTGGTGCTCGGCTCACTCACCATTGAGCTGCTCGGAACCGACCACTGCGTAGTTGAGCTGGAGAGGCCTGAGATATAGACTACAACAGGTGAAGTTATGGGGAAATCTGAGGACACGTGAAAAGCAATTAAACAAATATTCAACATTGAAAGCGGACTTTTATTTTGATATTACTTTACACCAATACACAACAAGATTTTGTTATTGAAGGAACAAATACATCTTTAGATTTTATTACACACATAACACAAAAAGATCTTTAAAACATGTGGACATATCCGGGATTTGAACCCAGGTCCCAGTTTCTCTATAAATGGTGTGTTAGCTATTACATCACCACACGATTATTGCACATTCTCAACACTGATAGACATGTCCTCCTCACAGCACCAAGCGTATAAGTAACACGAACTTGCCTTGAATTCCTTGACCAACTCCTGGAGGACGCCATAAGCATTTGTCAGAATTAGAGTTTTTAAAGAAGAGTTAAGCCAAAGCTACCCTTTTATCGATTGTGCAATGATCCAGATCTCACATTCGGATCGTGTAGCTATCCTTTCTAGCATACAGTCTAGCTTCTGGATCAATAATACAATCGATAAAGGAGCAGCTTGATTTAACTCTTTTAACATGTAGAAATTCTTGTAGATCTAGGGACAAGGAGATTCTCAGCAATGCCTTAAGATGATAAGCCTCTCATAACATTGACAAACCATTACTACAAGCAAACATCTTGCAACTTTCACTGGATTTCTAACTCCCAATCAGAAAGTAACGCTTGTCTCCAACTTTGAAACTGGTAGAAATCCCAAGTCATCCTGCCTATATCCCGTAGTTTAGTGTCTAGACCAGGGATGTCAAAGATAAGGCCCGCGATCGCAATGTGTGACAGACAGAAGAATCATGACTTCACTCGATTCCTTTACGGAAGTTTTAAAATGCGCACACTACTACATTTATAAGTAATTTCAAGGGCAGCGCGTGCCTAGACAAGCGAGAGAGGTAGACAGTAACGCCATCTCTTAGCAACAAGCGGAAATACCACGAAGGCTAGAATCTTCCACGCGCTTCGAGTCTAGTCAGTTGAGTCGAGTAATCGAAGCGATACGGTCGGAGAAAGATTTTAGTTAATTTAGTTGTACTGCGACATAGTGATTGTGAAGGTACTGTGCATTTGTTTGTGTCGTGCGCATGCGATATCCTGTGTCGAGTTCCATAATTGTTACGATTTTGGCATAATGTCACAAAAACGTCAAGTTGATAGTGAGTGCAGGGTTTTTCAGTCTAAATGGGAAATTGCATATATTTGCATAGAATGGAAAGGTAAACCACTGTGTATGATTTGCAATCAAACAGTTGCTGTTTGTAAGGAGTTTAACTTGAAGAGACACTATGATACGAATCATAAATCAAAATTCGATTGTTACACTGAAAAAATAAGAATGGACACATTGTCATCTTTAAAATCTAAACTTCAAGGTCAACAATCGATGTTTACTAAAGCTAATACTGAGAGCGAAGATGCCCTGAAATCAAGTTTTATTATTGCATTAGAAATCGCGAAGAGATCAAAACCTTTCACTGATGGTGAGTTCATTAAAGACTGCATGTTGAAAGTGGCTGATGTTTCATTTACATTTCAAAAGTCAATAATTAAAAATATTTCGCTGTCAAGAAACACTGTTGCTTCAAGAATAAATGATTTATCTCAAAATTTGGTTCTTCAACTGAAGGAGAAAATTAAGGAATTTACAAACTTTTCACTGGCTGTTGACGAGAGCACTGATACTGAGGATACAGCTCAACTTGCTGTTTTTATACGAGGTATTAACAGTAACTTTGAAATAACTGAAGAACTATTAAAGTGCGTCCCATTGACAGGTACTACAAGAGCAAATGATATTTATTCTGCAATTGAGCATTTGATATCAGAATATGAACTCGACTGGAATATACTTAGCAGCACAACTACGGATGGCGCTCCTGCCATGGCTGGCAAACATTCGGGCGTTGTAACTAAGTTAAAACAGAAAACATCAGGGAATTTTGTGGGATTTCACTGTATAATTCATCAGGAATCATTGGCATCCAAACATTTAAAAATGGACCATGTCATGCAACCTATAATTAAAATAGTAAATTTTATATGGAGCAGAGGACTAAATCACCGACAGTTCAGGCAGTTTTTACAAGATTTGGACAAAAAGTTTTCTGATGTCCCTTATTTCACCGAAGTTCGTTGGCTCAGTCGAGGAGTAGTTTTAGAAAGATGTTTTGCATTACGTGACCCTATTCAAGCTTTCGTGTTAGTAAAAGGCAACCCAATTGATTATGACAATGACTGGTGGGTTGATTGTGCCTTTTTAGTAGATGTGAATAAACACTTGACTGATCTGAATGTAAAGTTACAGGGTAAAAATCTGATTGTCACTCAAATGTATTCATGTATTCAAGCCTTTGAAACAAAGTTGAGGCTGTGGGAAAATCAGGTAAAAAATCAAACTTTGGATCATTTCCCTCATTTAAAATCATTTGGCACGGTGAACCAAAATAAATTGGATCAATATTCTCAACTTCTGCAAAATCTGATCACGGAATTCAACAATCGTTTTGAAGACTTCCACAAAATGAATGAAATGGAATTCCCAATTTTCAACAAACCATTCAATTTTGAAGCTTCACAGGCACCAGTTCATTTGCAAATGGAGTTGATAGATCTTCAATCAGGCAGTATTTTGAAAGAAAAATTTAAAGAGGTTAACGCTCTTACATTTTATACACAATATTTCAAGAGTTTGGATAACTACCCGCAATTAAAAAAAGCATGCAGCACGCATTATGTGCATGTTTGGTAGCACCTATTTATGTGAGCAGATGTTTTCCGCCATGAAAATAAATAAGAACAAACATCGCACAAGACTTACGAATGAACATCTCCAATCAATTCTTAAAATAATTACAACGAATATGATACCTGACATCAATGAGCTTGTCAAAAACAAGAGAAGTCAGGTATCTGGATCCTCGAGCTCAAAATAATTACCCTCTTTTATAACTTTGATATGATTTTTAACAACCGTATATTATATACTATATAATTAAGTAAATAAAATGTTATAATTATTCAGTACATTTTTTTAAAATTTGAACCTGGCCCGCCTACACATTCTAAATTTAATATATGGCCCTCTGCAAAATTGAGTTTGACACCCCTGGTCTAGACTATATCTACCATGTTGGCTTTAGTTTTGTCTGGTTAGACATTCAGAGCAAGTACTAATAACATTGATTACAAGTGATGAATATTGTAGCTTTATCGTGCATGATGAATGTGTGTTTTCATATAAATCACACACCTACACCGATCATTGCAGCAGATCACGACTCCAACAGGGAACTGTAGTAAGTCCGGAGGTCGGACGTTCAAATCCCTATGCTGACAGTGGTCTCTCCCAGTTTTTTCATGTTAACTCCAGATAAATTACAAATACACTAGCACTTTATTTGTTTTCCTGGACACCCAGGTTAACAGATATATACTAAACACACGGAAGAACACGGGGCTAAAGACCCACGCCTGTAACTGCAGTAGCAATAACAGATGAACTTTAAGTCCACGGTTCAAGATAGACTCTGCAGCTCTGTATCTATTTGAAAACTCATTGAACACAAAATATAGTTGTTGCTTGCCGTCTTCAGCCTCGTATATTTTGTGTCTGTGAGGAACCTGCGATAGCTTACCTGGGGTAAGTTACCCGAGACTTGGAATACCGTACAGTAAGAATTATCCCAGCATTTGGCTGGAAATCCGGTAATATACATCCCTCAGGAGAGCCACTGTCAACGTTGAGGGCCTAACTTGGATCTCCAAATAAGCAGCTTCCCATTCCAGTCGTGCAGTGTACCTTACACTACTCAGCTATGCTGGTGAAGCAAACACATATAACATAATATTTTAGTATTAATCACAAATTTCACAAAACTGTCTTTTAAAATATAGTTTGCTTGAATATTTCAAGACTATCTAAACATTCACAAGTTAAGTGCGTGTATATGAAGAGGATCCAGTTGGCTGGTATTGAGTAATCACTGTAGACACCAAGTTGCCTTCGGTATTTAACGTTGGTTATTATAATATACGTTTGCTATCCAACTATAACTTGCACCCTAGATTTATATGCCTTGGCACTAGCACTTGTTGTTATTAATTAATGCCTCGTGTACTTGTATTTGTGTTTTGTAGCTTTCAGTCCGTCAACACGATTGCGCCCAATGAATGGGCAGGGTACAAGATATAAATTCTTAAGGCAGGCCTATAAGTATTACAGAACATTAAATATATGTTGTCCTTACGATACATCAAAGCAACTGTTAAGACATATGTTCAACTTCACATTACTGCTTATTTCATTGCAAACATTGAGGAAAATAATAACAAGTAAGTATGATTCTATAGAATTAATTAATTTTCTCTCTTTTCACGTTCCACAGGTTAGAACGTGAAGCTATAAATTATTTCACATTCAAAGGTCAAGAACTTCCCACCAACTAAATGCACCATTCATGAAAATAATAACCAACTACCGGTACAATAAATTTGCTATACAGTAGACATAGATATATTTATTGAATCAGACGTTGTGTTCAATAACAAGCTAAAAGTCTTTGTTCCTAAATTATAAGCTGTTCCTATTTTTAGGCACTGTCCATGCTTCGTCAAGATATTCATGTTTCTGTTTTGTTTTGTATTATTTTAGTTCGTTATATTCATCACTAAGCATTAGCTACTAATTATGTACCGGTATTTTAAGATTTTTATTTTATTTTGTAGTTTTTAAGTTTAATTCTTTTTTCTTTTCTTGTATTTTCCTAAAGTTATTTAGATTTACAATTATCTACTTTGTAATTGTGTCAAGAAGGTACTTAATTGGATTTATGACCTGTGTACTTTCATAAATAAATAAATAAATAAATAAATAAATAAATATGTAAATACACTCCTGGAAAACAATACCTGTATTAGTTAATTATCACAATTAAATGGGGCAATGGGGCATTGTTTTAAGTCCTTAGGGGAGAAAATAACACTAAGTAGGATAATAAAAATAAAATAAAACGATTTTGAATGAAAAATTGTGGCTGATTTAAATCCATGGCCTCTCGTCCATTGGGAGCGGAAAGCTCCGAAAAGGTCCGAAATCGAATTCGTCCGAAGTCGCACAAAAACGCACGAACGATCCAAAGACGTGACTTGGTGGGGGACCGCGCCCACAGAGCCCGTATCGTTCGTCAGTACTTATCCGTACAGCTGCGAAGTGCGAACCGATCCCGTTCTGTTGGGATTTTAGTTGCGAACGAGTGCGAAGAGCGTAATGAAATATGGATTGTGAAATGTTAATTTTGCTTGTTCAGGAAAGGAAATATCTGTGGGACCAACGGGAAGCGAAAATAGTAAAAGTGGTGGTCTTCGGCTTGAAGATCATGCCACAAATGAGACAATTCACCCAACTCTTTTCATTTTGCGTAAATTTGATCGATCCACATTTCCCGCCTTTGTCGATATAGCCTGTGCGTGATACGTCAAATCAAAGGTGATAATTCCAAAGCGAAAAATTCTTCATCAGAATCATCTGGAAAACCGTTCCGGAGAGCCATCTCGTCTATGAATCCGGACGAATACTGAGACAATGGACGATAGGCATTCGCACGATTTCGTACGAATGGTGTTCGCCCTAATTCGTTGCTTCGCAGTTCGCAGCTTTCCGCTCCCAATGGACGAGAGGCCAAAATTTGAACACCTCTGTAGTGCACATAGTGGCCAAAATAATAGAAGTGATTCAGAAAACACGACAAGGTGACTGAAGAAAGTGATTCTGTTGGTGACAAAGTAATGTTAATTTATTGGGATATCTTGGTCATGAGCCCCTTGAACTTGGGTGTGTGTTGAATTTGTCTATAACCTTTGCTTCTTTTGTGACTGTAGTAGTTTCTGAGATTTAGATAGGTGCCCTGGGGCTAGTAAGGTACACTCTGATATTTTCCCGGAGGGAGTGAATAAAACACGAGGGAAAACACTAAGGACGGCCGCTCGACTACTGTAGATGCAGCTATCCATTGCAATTGTGGTTCAAGACTACACTCGCTGGATAGAGAAGCTAATAAATCAACGGCTAATTATATAAATAAATGTGAGAGTGGCATATCGGGAAAAATCTCTGATGTAAAAAGTCCCCGCTATAATACTTTGTAGAGTTGTTATTGGCAATGGTCAACCCCCCTCCCTCCTTCAATACCGAGACTCATTTCTCCTCCCCTAGAGTGAAACGGTTGGATCAACACTGTATCTAATTGTCAGCAATTTCAAATATTCCTTGTTTCTCGAACATTGGTAAGTGACTCTGCATAGTCAGCTTGTATATCTTACTTCTGTATGGCCTCGGATCATTGAGCATCAGTGCAACAAGATCTTCAACATATTTAGCATCTTCACCATCTTCTTCAAGTGGATCAAAAACTACCAATGGATACACGCTAGTTGACAGATAGAAAGCATAGAACTTATGTTGAGTGATTAGTTCCTGAAAGTCCTCGTAAGAGGGCGCCAAGCCTGGGTATCCCAAAGAGCGCAATGTTTTCTGCAATGTGCCATGGTAATTCCTAACTAATACATCAGTCCCAGAAACCTGTAAGCGAAAATCACTATTGCCATATAAATAGTGCAAGACATCTATGACAGGTGAGGCGTAAACAACAGACTGAAAATCAATCATTCTGACGTCTCTAATAGCGTTATTTGTGATCTTGAACATCAAATGTCCTGCCCAAGCGTCTGCGTGTATGAGGCTATTGAAAGAGTTTTCTTTCCGCCGCACAGCATCGCCAAATCGGTCGCACATTGAGTGCTGCAATCTCAATAATTTCTCTTCATATTCTTCATAATGTCGCCACTTCTTGACTTCATTGGCCAAACGAACAATTCCACCCTTGATGAACTCTTCAACCGGACCACGAAACTGCTCTGCATAATCACTCTGGCTGTAATATTGAAGTTGATCAGGATGCTCCTGATGATAAGCAATGGAAGTTGCGTGGAAACGTGCTAGGATTTTCAAAGCCTTACAGCAGTAACCATAACTAAGTCCAAAGTTTCTCCTAGCTTGGTAGAACCCCCTCTCTTTTAAATCCTCTAGAACTACGAAAGGTATTGGTTCACTCCCATAGAAATAGCATTTTGGACCGAATGGCTTGAATTTTTTCGGACATGCAGTTTTTAGAAGTCTTTCCATTTCTGGAAGGGTTTCTGTCAGCATCTTCATCTCCTTGTCGAAAAATTCAGTTATCTTCCTCCCCATGCCAGCCTGAGCTTGACACTTGACGATGACATTTCGCTTTTCCCCGCTCCCGAGTGTAGCTGTGATGTAGTAGACGTCACTGCCAAACATGCTCTTGGAGTTATATACGTCCACGTCATATGACGTCACAGTGATGCTAGAATCATTACATCCGTTCCTCAGAGCAGTCTGCAGGAAAATAGCGTCCACCCAAGCCGGAATGGGCGAGTCCTTATAGTTAATAAATCCTGCCATCTAGGCGTGCAAGTCCTGCAATAAGAAAACAAACATTATACTCGTAGAAAATTGAAATTATCGCTGTAATTTACTGCGAAATATACACATGAATGAATATAGCATGAATATAGAATGAATATTAACATGGAGTCCAGGAAAGAATTGTTGTAGTTGTTGTTGATTAATTTAAAGGCTTTGCGACATCGTGGTCCTGTAGCCCCATATACTGTATTTACGTATGTGTGCGTGTAATGTGCCTCATAATCCATCTGATTGTGGTGGCTGTACTACTGTGTATATTTGGAATTGGGATTATTCCCTGTCACAATTTCATTCCAGCAACACTCTCCACTATCATTTCATCTGTCATTCATTTACTCATTGCCCCAGAGGAGTGCGACAGGCTTCGGCAGCAGGCACACTTCCATTTCCTCGCCGCTAGATGGGGGCTTCATTCATTCCATTCCTGACTCGGTCGGAGACTGGAAGCAGGCTGTGGATTTTCATTTTCACTTGGCAGGAGTCAGTCGCGGCCTTAACTTTGGTACCAACCTGGCATTTCCCTGGAGTAGAAGTGAGAAATCACGGGAAATCACTTCATGGTTCTGAATACGAGGCTGAATTTAGCCCATTCCAGCCTTTACACCAGATTTAAATTTCTGGGCAGAGCTGGTATTCGAGCCCGGAACTCAGCGATGACAGTTAAATATGCTAGTCACTACACCACGAGGGGTCCATTATAGAATGAAACTCTGCCAAGAAATGTAATTCTGATCTGAAGCTGAACCGGGGCTTACTCATATTCAAGAGGACAACTTAGAAGAGATGGCTCAAAATATACTTCGGCCATTCTCAAAGTGGCTTTCCATGCTTTCCCTTTTCCACTCCGGGTAAATGACGGGCTGATAATATTAAAACTATGGCCACCACTTCTACAAAACATCCCCAATTACAAGTACACATGCTAGTACTGGCACGACAATAACAGAGACTATAAGACATATTCCACACTCGCCCAAGTAAACGCAGCTGGTTACTAGGATGTCCCAATAATAATAATAATGATAATAATAATGATAATAATAATAATAATAATAATAATAATAATAACTCCGCCTCCGTAACTACTGGGTGGATTGAGTTGCTCAGTGGTTGCAGCAGCCGGTCTCAAGCCCGCTAACGCGCTACCTCGTGCCTCGCTGGCGTCGGGAGAGCGTGGATTCGAATCCCACCTCGGCTGTCCTGAAAATGGTTTTCGTGGTTTCCTATTTTCCCCACCAGGCAAATGCCGGGACAGTAGGTTTTAATAGATTCAGCGGTTTCAATAGATCCATGGCCGATTTTCTTCCAATACCCTTCCCTGACCCATTCTGAAAAGACGGGAAGCATTTTGTTTCAGAAAACTTCAGAGTATACACGAGTAAACCATCCATAAAAATTGCAGACAATCTTACAGAATTCTAAACAGCTTTATTGATAAGAAAAACAACAGAAAATTCAGTACTCAACTCTATACCCCCTCAGAATGAACCTCAATGCTCACAGTGAAATCAAGTAATAAAGTGTAATGCTCACGTAAGCAAAGAAAAGCCAACTCCAAACAGGCCATGGAGTCCCTGGGAGTAATGGAAGGTAGAGGCTTCCACTCTTTGTGACATCAGCACTAGATGGGATGGAGCTGTCAGCCCCACGCCCGGCCGTCGTTGCTCCCAGGAATGAACGTGGTACTCATTTCTGGTGTACGCTGAGTGGACGCCAGTGCTATTTGCGTTTCCGAAAGTGGTAGTTTCGTTTCTAAAATCCACTACCTGGGTGGGGATCGAACCCACTCCCTTCCAGTTAGAAGCTCAGCGGCTCTATCGACTGCGCTACGCAGCCCCCGCAGCTCACGTACCCAATAAAATAAATCCTCATAAAGTTGATGATTTCTGGGAGCTACTTGATGAAACTATCAGCAAAATTCCAAACCATCATGTGAAAATCCTACTAGGTGACTTCAACGCTTATATATTGGGAGGGTAAGAAACTATAGATCGATCGTAGGGCATTACCCAGCACATTTAAGAACAATAATAAGAACGGTGAACACCTCAGGGTGTGGAAAATCCTTTAATCTTCAACTCATGTCTACATATTTCACCAGGGCTCCATACAAGAAGAAAATATGAAAATCACCAAATCCAATACTAGGAGAATTTCAGATTGACCATGCAATTGTCTCCAAACAGAACATGTGTGAGATTCAACATATACACACATCAAAAAAAGTTTTGCATCACCTCGGTTCCAAGAGTTCCGGAACCTTTAAATACAAAGGGAATAGAGATCAACACAAACAACATTTCAGCTCGTTTTATTGCTCATGAGACCCACACATTGCATGTTGTACCATCATACAGCTAGACTTTCAGCATTTGTGGTCCAGATTGCAGTACACACCACTACCTCTAATACCCAGTAGCACGTCCTCTTGCATTGATGCATGCCTGTATTCGCCGTGGCATACTATCCACAAGTTCATCAAGACACTGTTGGTCCAAATTGTCCCACTCCTCAACGACAATTCGGCGTAAATCTCTCAGAGTGGTTGGTGGGTCAAGACGTCCATAAACAGCCCTTTTCAACATATCCCAGGCATGTTCGATAGGGTTCATGTCTGGTGAACATGCTGGCCACTGTAGTCGAGCGATGTCGTTATCTTGAAGGAACGCATTCACAAGATGTGCACGATGAGGTCGAGAATTGTCGTCCATGAAGACAAATGCCTCTCCAATATTCTGCCGATATGGGTGCACTATGGGTCGGAGGATGTCATTCAGGTATCGTAAAGCCGTTTCGGAGCCTTCCATGACCACCAGTGGCGTACGTCGGCCCCACATAATGCTACCCCAAAACATCAGGGAACCACCACCTTGCTGCACTCGCTGGACAGTGTGTCTAAGACGTTCAGCCTGACCAGGGTGCCTCCAAACACGTCTCCGACGATTGTCTGGTTGAAGGCATATGCGACACTCATCGGTGAAGAGAACGTGATGCCAATTCTGTGGGGTCCATTCAGCATGTTGTTGGGCCCATCTGTACCGCGCTGCATGGTGTCGGGGTTGCAAAGCTGGACCTCGCCATGGACGTCGGGAGTGAAGTTGCGCATCATGCAGCCTATTGCGCACAGTTTGAGTTGAAACACGACGTCCTGTGGCTGAACGAAACGCATTATTCAACATGGTGGCATTGCTGTCAGGGTTCCTCCGAGCGGCAATCCGTAAGTAGCGGTCATCCACTACAGTAGTAGCCCTTGGGCGGCCTGAGCGAGGCCTGTCATCGACAGTTCCTGTATCTCTGTACCTCCTCCATGTCCGAACAACATCGCTTTGGTTCACTCTGAGACGCCTGGAAACTTCCCTTGTTGAGAGCCCTTCTTGACACAAAGTAACAATGCGGACGCGATCGAACTGCGGTATTGACCTTCTAGGCATGGTAGAACTACAGACAACATGAGCAGCGTACCTTCGTCCTGGTGGAATGACTGGAACTGATCGGCTGTCGTACCCCCTCCGTCTAATAGGCCCTGCTCATGCATGGTTGTTTACATCTTTGAGCAGTTTTAGTGACATCTATGAACAGTCAAAGGGACTGTATCTTTGATACAATATACACAGTCAACGTCTATATGCCGGAGATCTGGGAACCGAGGTGATGCAAAACTTTTTTTGATGTGTGTAGTTCATAAGGGAGTGGTCGAGCCTGACCACTACTTAACACAAGTCAAAGTGAAATTCCAACATAATAGATCCAATTTAAATTTAATAGATTGCCTAGAGTGTGCCCAGACAAACTCCTATGCTTTTCGGCAGGGCATACAAGAACAAGATCCCAAGGAATGGCCTAGTCTGCGAAACGCATCCAAACATCATCACAAAAGTTAGGACAGCCGCCGAGGAAACAAAAACACAGCTGGTGGAACACAACTTGTGATGATGGAATCGAAGCTAAAAACAGAGCCTTGAAAAAATGGAAGGGTCACTAGACGACTGAGCGATGGGAGACATTTGTTAAGATAGAGAAATTGACATCTAAGATAATCCACGCGACAGAAGCAAAATCCATAGCAATAGAAGAGGATTTCCTAAAAATAACAACAGGAATTTCTACAAGACTATCCGTGAGAGTCTATCCAGCTATCAACTTCCAAGCACACATTTCCGCAGATCAGATGGAGCAATAGAAACACACACCAAAGAAAACTGCAAGATCCTATCAGATTGCTTCCAGCAACTATTAAATTGTGGCCCACCAAAAGAGAGAATGCTCTTTGAAAAGCCTACGCCGAACCCAGATTCACAGTTTCCAACACTGAAAGAAACATAAGAGATCATTCGCACTCTTAAAAACCAGCCGAGCACCGGAAGAAGATGGCATTATCGCAGAGTTGTTGAAGTTTGGAGGAGAAGAGCTTAATAGAAAAATCTACTCACTCTTAACATAAGTCTGGGAAACAGAATTAATGATCCCTCAGAACTGGCAATGTATTTGATACATCCACTGCATAAGAAAGGTGACAAATCAGATCTAAATAACTTCAGAGGTTCTACTACCAGTCACATAAATCGTAAAAGGTTCTATCGAAAGCCCTCCTAAGCCGACTAGAGAAACAGACAGACCACCTGATTGATAAATATCAAGTGGGTTTTAGGAAAGGACGTGCGTGTGCAGAACAGATATGGAATCTAGTAATAATTCTGAAGATCCGCAGGTGCAACAAACGATAAGCATCTTATGACTTCGTGGATAGACAGACCCTATTTGACACGCTGAGTGTGGTTTTACCCCGTCTTTCCCACACTCCCTCCAGGCAAAAGCCGCGATAGTACCTTATTTCAAATCCAGGAACATCTACCACATCCTCAATTTCACCTACACACATTACTGCAATCACCACAGAAACACAGTATCAGACGAATTCAACAGAGGGCTGATAGCCAAAGATGTCGAAAGCCCCTAAATCCAACGAATAATAAGACTGGCTGCGTGGCTCAGCGGTAACGTTTTCGCTTGCTGGCCCCAAGGTTGCAGGTTCGTATCCTGGCGCAGTCAACTGGAATTTGAGGGTGCGCAAATGCGAGGGAGCCGTGTCAATAGATTTACTGGCACGTTTAAGATCCCCTTCGGGGCAAATTTCAGGCACCCAGAGTAGTTAAAAAGGTCATGAAACCAACTAAGAGGGAAGGAGGCGGCCGTGGCCTTACAGTAGGTGTCATCTCGGCTTTTGCCTGAAGGGAGTGTGGGAAAGACGGGGTAAAACCACACTCAGAGTGTCAAATAGGGTCTGTCTATCCACAAAGTCATAAGTTGGTTTATTCCAACTTATATATATATATATTAGTCGATTTTAACCTCCAAGTTGTTTTTTTCCCACGGACTCAGCGAGGGATCCCACCATTACCGCCTCTACGGGCAGTGTCCTGGGGGGGATACAACTGGGGAGGTGCGATCAGCACCTCGCCCAGTCGGCCTCACCTGCAAAGCGAACAGGGACCTCATGAGGGATGGGAAGGGAGGGGAAGATTGGGAGGGATAGACAAGGAAGAGGGAAGGAGGCGGCCGTGGCCTTACAGTAGGTATCATCCTGGCATTTGCCCGAAGACGAAGTGGGAGACCATGGAAAACCACTTCGAGGATGGCTGAGGTGGGAATCGAACCCCCTCTACTCATTTGGACCACCCGAGGCTGAGTAGACCCCGTTCCAGTCCTCATACCACGTTTCAAATTCCGTGGCAGAGCCGGGAATCGAACCCAGGACCTTCGGGGGTAGCTAATCACGCTGACCGACCACTACGCAACGGAGGCGACTCCAACTACAGTAATAACAACAACAAAACTGTGACAGGGAGGCGTTTAAATATTTGACAACCAACAATGTATGCAATAGATTTATCTTGTATTTTAACATAATTGTAGGGGAGGTTAGGTAAAACCACCGATCATTTTTGATAGAAGCGTGAGATTTGGCACACTTATAGTTAGGACCCTAAACTTTTGATCCGAGATGGTAGCCACTTACTTAAGTCACGCCGAGTGCCTGTTTTGCATGGTTGCCTACCCACCCGGAGTGAACTACGAAACCAACGCTTAAATCGATTACAAATCCCTGTGTTGCTTCGCGATGAATACTTTTTGCACTCAGAATCACCTGGAAAACGTTCTTAACACGATTTGGAGTGGAAGGATTGAAATTTGTGGCACATCTTTCCTTAAGCTGCAAAAACAAGCCACCACATTCTTCAAGCTTTAAGTTATTTAATATAAATGGCAAATCATTTTGATAACTTACGAAAAAGCGAAAAAGGAAGAATAACGAGGCATGAAAAAACAAAGAATAAGGAGGCAGAAGTCCATGTTTTGTAATGCGTGTGGCCCTATGCATCAGGCTCACCAAAAAAAATCTTGGAGACTCAACAAACTTCCTAATAAAGGACAAAAATGTATTAAAATAATCTCTTAGCTATTAAGTGGACAGCCATCACCAGAAAATAAAGACGGAAGTAGAAAATAAGCAGAAAATATTACTTAGCACTTTTCATCACTAGAGCGCAGTTCCGTGCACTTCAAGTCTCTCCTCCTGCATACACATTGCTGAGGCCTAGTTGCACAACTTTTGCACCCTGAGCCATGTTTAACATCTCTCTTTTCTTTATCTTCTTTGGCGGCCGTCCCGGTTGACTCAGACGCCATGTGAGATACTTTCTGTCCGGACGTGCCTTGAGGCTCTCCGCCTTATTATTTAAAATGTAATGTTTTTCCGTTTAATTTAACATTGTTATTATGCCGAAGCCTTCCATTTAATCATGTAAGTAACACATCTAACCTTGTGTCCACTATGCTCATCTCCTAAATTTAACCTTTCTTTTTGGTCTTCGTCGTGTGCTTGGATTTGCTGTGGAACCAATCGAAATGGCGGTCTCCTGTTTTGTTTAGTTTAGGTCTACGGTTTAACCTTTCATTTGTGCCGTGAAATATATCTGGGAGTGATTTTGTGAGTGTATGTTTTTCTTGCTGCCAGGTGCATTGATGTTGTTTTGATTGGGCATGTATTCGAATGGGTCTCCCGTGCTTTGTGGACGTTGGCGTTTCGACCATTCTCCCAACACGAGGCATGACACCATATATTTTAGCCCTTATGTATTCCCTTCATTCCATGCTTCGGGCAACTGAATCACGGCGGTAACTTTAAGTAGGCCTTACCGTATTCAGCTCGAACTCGGAACGTAAGTTGGGGACCATATAGGTTTAGCATATTTTGCTAGACTACCTACAAGCACGAGTTGCTTTGAGTTTTATTTCTGCATCGTCGGCTGGTATTTTGTGTGTTTGGTTGCGTGTATGTATCATGATATATTTCACGGACACTTGACGTCATTTGTTTCTCCTTGTAGTATCTTTGGTTTTTGCATTTCTTTTCTCTGGGGACTGCCAGCTCGATCGCATCCCCATTGCTCCCCACAGCCTCTGCGACACGCACACAGCCTCTTGTTTTATCTTTGCTATGCTTGTTATTTGTGGTCGTCATGACAACCATCCTTCTCTAGGCTGAGAAGTGATTGTTGTTAACCAGCAACCGGCTCGATTGCCCCTTGATCTTTTACTTCCTCCCTTTTTACATCGTTTTCACGGAAGTGAGCACAGGTATGAATTTAATTTGTTAACGTTATTTACTATCGTAAGTTATTTATTGTTATTTATATTTATCTTCCCCGTTTGAAAGTGACTTTATTTGACCCCTAGGTGAAGGGTATTCTTTTTTGTGTGTGTTATTCTGGCCGGGTTTCTTTGTGTGTTCGGTTTCAATTCATTAAATTTCCATTTCTTTACCCATGTGTCTTATTTAGTAGTGTTTGACGATCGGGCTGCTCTCTCTCTCCATCTCTCTCTTCAAACCTAGGCCTAACTTATTCTCGCTTTCTAGCACCAGGAGGGTATTCCTACCACTCGTCGTGGGACCACCTTCACGGAGTCTGGAGTCGCTCGGCACATCTGGCCTGCAAGTACGGGCCCAGCACAGGTCAGAAATTAACATCCATTTCCACTGCGTACTCCTTTCTTTTCTAGTTGGTTCCAGTGATGCAGCTAGGAGGCACGCCAAGAATATGTTTATTGTAATAGGGCGGTGCAGATGGTAGCAGAGCGTGGTTAAGTCTCCTGGTCGCTTAGCCATATCCATTGGATTTTAATATTTCGCTGCATATTTTTCAATTTGTTTTTATTCTGTTTCATGTTCCCTATTGCATACTATGCAAACAAATATTGAGAGTCAATGTGAACTTCCAAGGAGTATGGACCATAAAAATAACGAACTGTAAGGAGAGTGCAATGAGTTGGACCCTATCAACGAACCCCAGCATTGGTAATGTACTAACCAACCCTACTTCTTGTTTCGTACTCATTTCAGGCGCAGGACGGAGGCAAGACATTTGTAGTTATTGTTTTGAATTGTAGCTAGCAGTACTTCTGTAGTTTAGCCATGTATTCTCTCCCAGGTTGTAACGTGAAGAAGGAGCTCTTCCAGTCTGACGATGATCTGCTATCGTTTGAAAGTGTCTGTGGGAAAGACACTAATCCATTGACTGAGGTGAAAGGCCATCGCAAGGGAGGCGTAGCCAATATAGTGTCCAAGTGGGGAATTTCATTTTCTGGTGAACTGGGAGTTTCGTCTGTATTTGAGTTCTTAGACAGGGTCAGTGAACTATGCCATTGTTATGACCTCGAACCAGACGACATTGTTGTCTGCCTACCGTTATTGTTGAGTGGCTTAGCTTTAAAATGGTATCGACTTACCAACAGATCTTTCATCTCGTGGGTTGATTTCTGTAAGTCAATAAAGGAGCGGTTTACGACTTATGATTTTGAACATGACTTGAAGGCTGAAATTCATCGCCGTACCCAGGGGTTGGAAGAGCCTGTAGACGATTTTGTTACTGGGCTAATGACTTTAATAAGTAGGTTGTCGCAGCCCCTTCCCCTTATTGAAACTGTTGATATTGTGTATAGAAATCTGGCACCTGAGTACAAGTCTTTCATACGCCGGTCCAGTGTGTATAGTGTGGCTGACATTGTTGATCAAGGACGTGAATGCGAGGTCAATCGGCGCCTGCGCAAGTCATATGTACCCCCACCCCTCCCCTCTGACAGTTTGTTTCCAGAGACTGCATGCGCGCAATCCCAGATTCAGAGGACTTTGCACCCATCTTCAATATCTCGTCAGGAGGACCGGGCAGTTAACCGTCCCCACTCGCATATTGTCGGGAGTATTCCCAATGCTACTTCTTCTGTGAATCCCGCTCCTCAGGATCAACAGTTACCTCGAAACCCGAACATGTACAACCGTATAAAATGCTTGAATTGTGATCGTTTGGGGCATCATTTTAATTCTTGCCGTGCGCCCTCTCGTGTGTTTTGTCACACATGTGGTCTTCGTGACGTGACGCACATAGCCTGTCCTAGATGTGCTTCGCGTCAGGGAAACGAGCATGGGTCCCCGGTTTAGACCCGCCGGAGTGGCCATGCAATGAAGTTCGCCGGAAAATGAACATTTCCACGACTGGAAACTTCTGTCCTTGGGTCTCTGTAAGTGTTAAGAAATTGTCGATACCCGCTTTACTGGATTCTGGTGCTTCACGTTCATTTAATCAGCGCTCCATCGCGGAACAGCTTCCTGTTACTCAGATTTGTCCACAAGATGGGGGTTTAAAATTTTATTCTGCGGTGAAGTCATCTATTTCTGTTTCTAGCGTTGTAACATGTCATATTAAGATATGTGGTTATTCTTGGGATTGAAACTTCCATGTGGTGGATGACTTATCTACGCCTATGATCTTAGGTTCTGATTTTATGCACAAAGCAGGGTTGAGGCTTGATTTTTCGGATCATTCCTTCAGTTGTTTGTTTAAATCCAAGGAGCGGTTTCATTTTAATACTTGTGAAGCGAGTGTTCCTTGTAGTTTTTCTGGTATCGCTGCTGTTCTAATCCCTCCTACTTTATTCACGAGTCAACGTGACGCTTTATCTGATTTGGTGAATGAATTTCCTGATGTTCTCACGTCGGAACTGGGTTCCGCTATCGGCTACGAGTGTGATATTGATTTAACTGATGAGGTTCCAGTTAGGTCGGCGCCATTTTCTTGTTCTCCATCCAAACTCATTGCCATGAGAGAATATATTCATGATCTTAAGGCATGCGGTGTTGTGAGCCCTTCTAAGTCTTCTTATGGTAGTCCAGCATTCCTGGTGCCTAAGAAAGAGGGTACTTTTCGTTTAGTAGTTGATTATCGTCGACTCAATTCTAAGGTGGTGTTCGACAACTTTCCCCTTCCAACTCTGGAGAGCGCTTTTCAGCATTTTCACGGGGCGAAGTACTATTCCGTCCTAGATTTGAACTGTGCATATTATCAAATTCCTCTAGATCCCAAGAGCCGTAAGGTAACAGCCTTCTCCACTCCGTTCGGCCTTTTTGAGTTCAATAAATTACCCATGGGCATTTCTATCGGCGGACAAGTTTTGAGTAGGGATTTGGACGAGTTATTTGGAGATTTAAAGTATTCATCTGTGTTTAACTATCTTGATGACCTTGTGATTTACAGTCAGTCTTTTGAGGATCACCTGATCCATTTACGTGAAGTCCTATGTCGTCTTCGCAGAGCCGGACTCACTGTTAACCCGGACAAAATCTCTTTGGCTTCGAAGCAAATCAAATTTTTAGGTCACATTCTTTCGGATGTGGGCATAGAAGTGAACCCTGAGCGTGTCCAATGTATCCAAGAGTTCCCTACTCCCACGAATGTGAAAGCAGTCCGACGATTTTTGGGAATGGCAGGCTTTTACAGTAGGTTCATTAAGGTCTTTTCGTACATTTCAGCGCCCCTGAATTATTTGAAGAAGAAGAAGGTACGATTCGTGTGGGGCCCCGGCCAGTGTCTTGCCTTTGAGAAATTGAAAGAATGTCTTTCTTCTGCTCCCGTCCTTCGAACTCCGGATTTTGGGAAAGATTTTATGTTACATTGTGATGCGAGTGATGTCGCAGTTTCTTGTGTGCTTAGTCAGCAGGTGAATGGTAATTTGGCACCCATCGCTTTTGCCAGTCGGATGCTGAACGATTGCGAACGCCGGTATTCCACTTTCGAGAAAGAAAGTCTGGCTGTCGTATTCGGCTGTGAACGTTTCAGATCTTTTCTAGAACATCGGCATTTCATAGTGTATACTGACAATGAAGCTCTGTCCTGGATGCGCTCGCATGTCAAAAAATTGGGACGTATAAATCGTTGGATTCTTCGTCTATCCTCTTTCAGCTTTGACATCATTCACGTCAGAGGCAGTGAAAATGTTGTAGCGGATTGTTTGTCACGCATGTTTGAGGAACCTCCTCCCATTGTTGAGATCCCCGAGCCAGTGAATCTTCTCCAACACATTCCATGGTCTTTTACTGACATTCGTACGTACCAAGCAGATGACCCATTTTGTGTCACATTGCGTGAAAAAATTCTCGGGAAAGATCCTGGTGTATCTGAGTTTTCATTGCGCAATGATGTTATAGTGCATACCGCTCCTCGATCTTCGAAATGTAGGATTTTCGTGCCAGAGAATATACGAATTATGCTCTTGGCGTATTTCCATGAATCCTGTTTTGAATTACATTTAGGTATGACGAAGACTTTCCATAAAATCTCCCAGGAATTCTTCTGGCCTCATTTGAAAGCGGATGATTTTGCTTTCGTCCGAAAATGTGTTACGTGTCAACGTTCTAAGCCAGCAAAGAATTCTCGCCTTGGACTTCACCACGCTGACACGATGTCATATCCTAATGAGCGCCTCTTTATAGATTATTTTGGTCCCCTAGTTAGGTCATCTTCTGGTCATCAAGCTATACTTACTGTCGTTGATGGATTTTCAAAATTTGTATGGTTATTTCCTGTCAGGGAAATCACGACACGTACCACTGTTAGGCTTTTGACCAATCATATTTTTGGTGTTTTTGGTCCTCCAAAGTTTTTAGTGTCCGATAACGTGGGCGTTTTCCGGTCCAAGTCTTTTAGATCAATGTGTTTTTCTTGGGGAATTGATCATGTCTTTTTTGGCACCCTACCACCCTCAGCCAAATCACGTTGAAAGGTTTCATCGTAACTTGAAGGCTTGCTTGAGTGCGTTCCACAACGCAGATCAGTCACGTTGGGACGCAAATCTTCAGTTTTTCTCCTTAGGATTTAACACTGCTCTTCATGAATCGACGAATTCTACCCCTTCGGAATTGTTTTTAGGAAGGCGTGTTGTTGATCCACTTCAGCTTCAGTGGAAAATAGATTATCTGGCTGCGCCATCCCGCCTTACCTCAGTCAAAGAAAAATGGGAAGTTGCTGTACAGCATCTGAAAAGGGCACGAGATCGCGTGGCGTCTCGCTATAACAAGGGTAGGCAACCTGTTTGTTTTCAGGTGAATGACGACGTGCTAGTGCGCATGCACCCACAGACTTCGGCCAAGAATAAGGAGTCAGCTAAGCTAATGCTTCGCTGGAGCACGCCCAAAACTATCACTAGATTTTTAACACCTGTCACTGTTGAATTGATCTCCAAGGAGAATCCCACCGACGTATCCAGAGCTCACATATCTCAATTGAAACCATTTATTGTGTAACCTTCTGATTTGCTGTGATTAATGTTGTCCTTTTTCTGCGTAGGTTAGCCAATCATAATTTGCTTATGTTATCCAAGGAAGCTAGTATTCATATGGCGTCTCCTTGACCTGCCTATTATTGAACCAATTTTGACCGAGGCAGAGCCAAGTACAAATTTACGAGCTCAAGAAAGAAAATAATACAAGAAGAATTAGGCCTACATACTCTGTGTAACTTAATATTTATTGTAAAAATTGTACTGTATTTTTGCGAATTCGGCCAGTAGAGAATTTATATTCTATAAATAATGGACACATTATATTGCTTCTTTGTTATTTTAATACGTCACTTTCATGATGGGTATAAGGAGAATGGCAGACTTCGGCGTCAAAGGGCGAAAGTCTGGTGTTTATGATATTCGTCCGTGTCTCTATCTACTTTTCATGTCATTGTAACGCTCAGGCGAACCGTAATACCATTATGACAAGCCCAGGGATCGTCAAAGGAACGCGCGCCTTTTGGGACCCCGAAGGAGTTCTGTCCTGATATTGCGATCGCCGAAGCGATCTGATTATTTTTATATATTACTTCCTTTTATAACTGTATTCTTTCTGATATGGCTCAATTGCTTAAGTGATTGTTATATCGATCACCCTCCCCCCTCATATTTTGTGTACTGTTATAGTTGTTGACAAACCACCTGTGTGATAAGGATGTTGTGTATTTAGGAACACTTGGGACATGATTGATTTCAAAGCGGTGGTGCTTAGTGATGTAAAAAGAAAAATGCTTTTATTATTATAAATAATTTTTCTTTGGGGGGGGGGGGGTGGATCCTGAGCCATGTTTAACATCTCTCTTTTCTTTATTTTCTTTGGCGGCCGTCCCGGTTGACTCAGACGCCTTGTAACGTGTATTTCGAGGGGTTTTATGCCACTGGCATAAGTCAGTAGGAAGCCATTCTATATTTATTTACGCGGCAAATTGTTCAGCCAAGAGAATTTTTCATGTTAATTTATTATTATTATTATTAATTTATTATAATTATTATTAAAATATTTTCGGAGCATTTTATAAAATTTATAAGCATACAGATAGGTTTTCTATGTCTTAGAAAACGCTATCATTCAAATTATTACGAACGACAATATCATAGAAAATTATATGATTACGGAATTTTACGGAGTTTTGTCAGTTAGGGTATTTGAGAGAGATGAGTCACGGGGAGTTCAAATACAAGCTTAATCTTGTCAGGAAGTATTACGCCAGCTTGGGTCGCAGCGTCAAGAAAAGGCGAATATATGGAACGGAAATCGACTTCTTCATTCGCGCGCCGTGTGTAATGAACCAGAGGAGGGGAAGTAGCGGCATGCTCAGCCAATCAGTGGAGACCACGCAAGCTAGAAGTTGGGACTGGAGTGGGGATGCGACGTGTGCATATATCGTTCGGCGCGGCGTGGAACGAGGACATTCTGGGTAAGACGAAAGCAGTACGGTTGGACGCGGGAGTCGCTCCGATGTTCCGTGGAGTGGAGGACTAACTTTTGTAAAACTTAACCAGTGTGGTTGTACGAGTGTTTGGGTCCGATGTACGGACCATAGAATTATCTAATCTACCAGAATATCATCAAATATCGACCGAGATGACGACGTCCAGGAGACTGTGGGAAGCTCACAGCATCATCCAGTACGAGGGAAATGCTTTGGCAATTTCCAGTGGTAAGCGCAAATGACGCAGAAATACGCAATTTCTCATTTCTCTTTGTTTTACATTTCATATTTCAGTAACTTCATAGCTTGGAAATAAGAGGAAAATCAATTTATCAGACTCCGTTTTCACGTAATTTTCTATCAGTAATATTAAAATCGCAACGCTCCAATTTAAATTTTATACTTATTATTATTATTAATTTTGCTATACTTGTTTTATATAATAAATTCATTTCTTTTACAATGCAATCTTTGCTTTCAGTAGGTAGCATTAGATATAGACCAATTCCTTCTCCTGATACAATTGTTTGTTGGGTTAATGATCAAATCATACCACGATCTGAGTGAATAGATTCTTGAAGGTGTTCTACCAGAGCTAGACCTTGTTAAATACAAATTTAGATTTCAGCATTGCATTGAGGTCTTGGCGACCATTAAAACAACATAGCTTAGGCAAAGGTAAACAGTTACATTTATCACCCAACAGTACGGGGCAAGTCAAACTGCTACATTTGTCGCTACCAACATGGGGCACTATTTAACGTTACACTTGTCTACCAACGTGAGGGCTATAGAAAACGTTACACTGTTACGCTCAACGTGGAGCAAATTAAAAAACCATTACACTTGTCGCCGACAACTTGGGGCTGAAAACCTAATAACATTTGTGGAAGGAGAAGGGTATATATTTCTGTGCCTGTATTTTGGGGGTTATTTGTCTGTATCAGTGTATATCATTATGGGGGATGAGAAAGAAAGACAGATGAGGTTACGTAGTGGTCATCAACGGGAGAGTGATGATACGAGCAGTATGTCGAGTGATGGTAGTACCGGGGTAGCGGAGGTAAATCCCGATACTGAAACAGGGAGTGTAGGCGGCCAACCAGAATTAAAAACTTTACTTCTCGAGTTTATGTATCAGAACAAAGTTAGTAGTGATGCCTTAAATGCTAAGTTAGAACAGAATAATGCAAGATTAGAACAAAACAGTAGGGAAAATAAAGAAAGTACAGACGCTTTAAATGCTAAACTGGAACAAAACAACGCTAACTTAGAACAAAACAGTAGGGAAAATAGAGAGAGTAATGAAACTTTAAACGCCAGATTAGAACAAAACAGTAAGGAAAATAGAGAGAGTACTGAAACTTTAAATGCTAAACTGGGACAAAACAACGCTAAATTAGAACAAAACAGTAGGGAAAAGAGAGAGAGTAATGAAACTTTAAATGCTAAATTAGAACAAAACAGTAGGGAAATGAGTGACAAATTCGAACTGATTAGAGGTGAGATCAGGGGGGTGAGGGAAGAAAAGGCTAAAGAGATTATTGCAGATGTAGACAGAAAATTAGAAAAAGTACAGGAGGAGTTGGAAATTAGAATCAGTACACAGGCTGAAAATTTAAAAGAACTAGTGCAACTGGAAACACAGCAGGTCAAAAAGCAATTGGGGGGAGAAATTGACAAAATTCAGGTAGCTACTAAAGAGATTAAGGAACAGCTGGGGGGTAGAATTGAGAAAGTCCACTCACAAATAGTTGCAGAAGTAAATGATTTAAGAGAGAGTAATAGAGAGAGCATTAGCAAGATTGAGGAGAAACAAGCAAAGCTATATGATAAAGTAGAAGAATCAGAAGGAAACATTAAATTAACAGTAAACAGTATTGAGAGGAAGGCTGAGGAGAAAATCGCAGAATTAGAGTTAAAATTAAAAGCTAGGATCAGGCAAGAAAATAGTCAGAATAGGCCAGTTTTTGTGAATAGCACACACAGGGAGGTAGAACTGGGCAAGTTCAGCAATCGACAGGGGTGCCCAATGGAGTTCATGAACACTATAGAAAATAAATTCGGGGAGAGGTTGGAAAATGGTAGTATTGAGTGGTGCCAGGTAGTTGAAATTTTAGAACAAGTGTTTGTGGGGGAAACGAGGAATTGGTTTGCTGTCTACAGAGACAAGTTTACTGATATCAATGATTTTAAAATGAAATTCTGTGAAAAGTTCTGGAATGAGTTTATTCAGTCGCAGCACCGTGAGGGAGTAGTGTGTCGTAAATATAACCCTAAAGGAAGCTCCACCATGACCGAATACTTTTTAGGGCAAGTATTAGTGTGTAAATATCTTGATGGCTTGAAGGAGGAAAGTGATGTGGTGAGGTTGCTACTTAGGCACTTTCCCTATAGGATCAAGGAGGCTGCTTGTATCCAGAATGTAAAGACTATATCACAAGTAGAAAATTTGTTAAGCACATTTGATGCACTAGGGAGAGGGGGTTATGAGGACAATTTCAATCGGAACCAGGGTAATAATAATAATAGACCTAATGAAGCCAGGCATCAAGAAGTTCAAGGGAACGGTGGCGAAGGGGCCAACACTCAAAATAGAAATAATAATAATCAGCTAAATCAGAACAGAGGAAATGGCTATGGTAATCAGTATCAAGGGAGGAACAATGATTTCAGGGGAAATCAAGGGAGGAACAATGATTACAGGGGAAATCAAGGGAGAAATTATAATGACAATAATTACAACCAGAATAGGGGTCAAGGAAGAGGACAGCCTAGTGGTAGTAATATACAGCCAAACAATGACAACACAGCCCAGAGCAACCAGACCAGTTCGGTAGTTAGTAGTACTACGGCCAGCTGTAGCGGTTCTTTAAACGCGAACCAGGCTGCGAAGTAAGGTCAGAATCTCAGTCTGTAGCATGCCCTGTCCATACAATTATACAGGAACCCGATGACCTAAATGTAAGAAATGAATTATTACATGAACTAAATGATGAAGGTATTATTCAGGAAGTGGTTAGTAAGAGCCCCATAGTTAAATTTAACGTGTCCGAGGCGTACACAGATGTTTTAATTGATAGTGGTTGTATGAAGAGTTGCATAAGTAGTGCATTTTATGATAAAATGAAAGGAACTGGAGTAAATTTTGAGGAGATGCCAATTAAAAGCACTTTTGTTATCACAGCTGTTGGGAAGAGGTCTAAAGTAATTTCTAAGCAAGTTTTAGTAGACATTAAAATTAATAATCATGTAGAGAAGCAGATTTGCCTTGTAATTCCAAATTTAGTATTCAGTGTTATCTTGGGTTCAGAGTGGCTAAGTAGAGTGTCTGGTAACTTAAGTTATGATGTAGGAAGTTTGAAATTTAAATGTGGAGATTCTAAGTAGAAGTAGCGTTCAATGACCATATTCAGAGAAGTAGTATTGTAGGTGTTATTTGTACTTTAAATGAGATATCGCCAGCCGTAGAGCGGGGTTCTCCATGTTTTGTGGGCAGTGTGATTACGAACGGAAGTCTAGAGGACTCGTTACGTGATGCTGCATTTCAGGGAAATATAGAGGTGGAACAATGTGTTCGGCTCTATGATGTGTTATGGTGTAATAGGAGAGTGTTTGAAGATCGCATTGGTATGGCCAATTGCTATACAAATTCATTGAACGTTATTGATAGGTCAGTATTCACAGGACATAGATATCCTGTACCTTTCGCTTATCAGAGTGCAGTTGAGGCACCAATTAACCAGATGCTTGAAGATGGGATTATTGAGCACTCTAACAGTCCATATGTTAATTCTTTGATCACGGTACCCAAGACCGACGGCACAGTTCGTATTTGTTTAGACGCTCGTTTGGTTAACAGTAGAATTAGTTCAGATCTGCTGAAATCTATGTCAATAGAGGAATTAATGCAAACATTTGAGGGGAAGAAGTATTTCACTTGTGTAGATTTGAGTTCCAGTTTTTGGCAAGTGCCACTTATGTACGAAGATAGACCATTTACAGCTTTTAGTCATAAATATAATCTTTATCAGTTTTGCAGTGTACCTTATGGGTTAAAGAGTAGTTCAGCAGCTTTAATTAGGGCTTTAAACATCGCATTAGGGGATGACACAGGAGAGTTTGTAACCATTTACATAGATGATATGGTAATTAGTTCACGCAGTTTGAGGAGCATCTAGGTCATTTAGATATTGTTTTTCAGAAGTTAGATCAGGCAGGGTTCACTTTGAAGCTGTCTAAGTCGTCATTCTGTCAGTCGTAAGTGACATTTTTAGGTCATAGAGTGTCGAGTAGAGGTGTAACACCAGAAGAAAGTAGGGTTAATAAGATACTTAACGCAGAGGTGCCACAGAATGTTAGACAGTTAAAAACATACCTGGGAATTTGCAACCTTTACAGGAGGTTCGTTCTTAAATACTCAGGGTTGGTAGAACCATTCAGGGAATTGCTTAAAAGTGGGACTCGGTGGAGATGGGAGTCCAAGCATGATCAGGCTTTTAGAGCGCTGAAGGAAGGTTTTGAGAAAGCTGTAGTGCTGAATTATCCTTTAAAAGATAAGGAATATGTGGTTATGACAGATGCTTCACATATAGGCATTGCTAGAGTATTATGTCAGAAAGATGATGAGGGTAATCTGTGCATTGTATCTTTAGCCTCGCGAGAACTGACAGCAGCAAAGAAAAGGTACACGATTACTGAGTTAGAGCTTTTAGGTATTGTTTTCAGTTTAGGGAAATTTAGAATGTATTTAGTAGGGGGTAATTTGAGATCCACACAGATCACCATGCATTACTGTATATGAGAACTTGTAAACTCAGTTCTAACAGAGTTAGTAGGTGGATTCTTGCTCTGCAGGAATACGAATTCACAATAAAATATATTAAAGGTAAAGATAACATTCTTGCAGACATGCTATCGAGGGACACTAATTTATGTAGGGATTATCCTGTGGTTAAAGCAGAGGACGGTATTTTAATATGTGCATGTGTTGACAGTAGCAACAGGGCATCGTTACAGACACTGAGAAATATGTTAGTGGAGCAACGTGATGACGTTCATTTAAGGGAGCCACTTGCAAAGTTGGAAGCAGGTGACACAGAAACATTTATAGTTTCCAAACGTTTTGGGAAAACAGCATATGTGCTGGAGAATAGTGAGGGAAACACATTATACGGGACGTATAATATACATAGTCTACGAAAATATGTGTCATAAAGTGAGTGTGTTTAGCTGGCGAGCCAGCCTATCAAATGAGTAAGTGTGGTATTTGGGGCGTGGAGGAGTTGGTCTTCCAGGCAGGGGTATCAGAAGTCACACAGTGGGGTAGTATGTAAGTAAATGAGAGTTTTTAAGGTACAGGGAAATATGACGGGATTGTCGGATGCTCTTGAGCACTAAAATGTCTCGATACACCAAGGCCAGAATTTGGTAGCGCTGGTGAATTCCCATTTGCCTCCAAGAGATGGGTGAGCGCTTGTACAGGGTATTTTTGCTTAAGGCGTCCACGAGGCAAAAGATGGGCCATCAGAATGCGAGACAGTCCTTCATGAAACTCATACATACAGCACACGTGATTTCTGTTTACGGCCTCGCCATGTAAGATTTGTAAGTGTGTAATTTAAGGTAATTTGTACAATGGTATTATTTGTGTGAGGAGAACTGGTCTGTGTTGAGAACTAGTATTAAGTAGAATATGGTCTACGGGAACTTAACAAGACAGGGCGATTACGGCACAGAAATATTTGGTGTTATATGTAATGCGCATTTACTGTTTTTTTTTCAGAAGTAAATATTAATTTCATCTTTTAAAAAGAGAGATTAAGTATTATGGTCACGAGGCGCTGCCACAATAGTGTGATCGTGTGCTCAGTGATAAGTGAGATTATATTTCACCATAAGGAAGGGACCTCCAGTGAAATTAGGAAGTTCTATGGTGATATAAATATATCGGAACACCTTCAATGCGTGTGATATGACATCATAAATACAAAGGGCTCACACATTAATTATGTCTATTTCTCCAACATAGAGAAATTTGAGAGGCGGAAATACCCGTGGAACACTATTCTATATGTAAAACATTGGACTGGTTGCAAAGTGCAATCCATAGTGACAACAAACTTTGACGCAAAGTGCGTGAAGAAAAATTATGAGTGTATATATCTGTAATTTAGGGTGATTTCATTTATGTAATATGTATTTTGGATGGGGTTTATTAACGTGTCTGGGATAATCGTATAATGGACCGTCGTCACGGTAAATCATCCGATGATCCGAGGCGAATATGTAACGTGTTTTTCGAGGGGTTTTATGCCACTGGTATAAGTCAGTAGGAAGCCATTCTATATTTATTTACGCGGCAAATTGTTCAGCCAAGAGAATTTTTCATGTTAATTTATTATTATTATTAATTTATTATAATTATTATTAAAATATTTTCGGAGCATTTTATAAAATTTATAAGCTATCATTCAAATTATTACGAACGACAATATCATAGAAAATTATATGATTACGGAATTTTACGGAGTTTTGTCAGTTAGGGTATTTGAGAGAGATGAGTCACGGGGAGTTCAAATACAAGCTTAATCTTGTCAGGAAGTATTACGCCAGCTTGGGTCGCAGCGTCAAGAAAAGGCGAATATATGGAACGGAAATCGACTTCTTCATTCGCGCGCCGTGTGTAATGAACCGGAGGAGGGGAAGTAGCGGCGTGCTCAGCCATCAGTGGAGACCACGCAAGCTAGAAGTTGGGACTGGAGTGGGGATGCGGCGTGTGCATATATCGTTCGGCGCGGCGTGGAACGAGGACATTCTGGGTAAGACGAAAGCAGTACGGTTGGACGCGGGAGTCGCTCCGATGTTCCGTGGAGTGGAGGACTAACTTTTGTAAAACTTAACCGGTGTGGTTGTACGAGTGTTTGGGTCCGATGTACGGACCATAGAATTATCTAATCTACCAGAATATCATCAAATATCGACCGAGATGACGACGTCCAGGAGACTGTGGGAAGCTCACAGCATCATCCAGTACGAGGGAAATGCTTTGGCAATTTCCAGTGGTAAGCGCAAATGACGCAGAAATACGCAATCTCTCATTTCTCTTTGTTTTACATTTCATATTTCAGTAACTTCATAGCTTGGAAATAAGAGTAAAATCAATTTGTCAGACTCCGTTTTCACGTAATTTTCTATCGGTAATATTAAAATCGCAACGCTCCAATTTAAATTTTATACTTATTATTATTAATTTTGCTATACTTGTTTTATATAATAAATTCATTTCTTTTACAATGCAATCTTTGCTTTCAGTAGGTAGTATTAGATATAGACCAATTCCTTATCCTGATACAATTGTTTGTTGGGTTAATGATCAAATCATACCACGATCTGAGTGAATAGATTCTTGAAGGTGTTCTACCAGAGCTAGACGTTGTTAAATACAAATTTAGATTTCAGCATTGCATTGAGGTCTTGGCGCCCTTTAAAACAACATAGCTTAGGCAAAGGTAAACAGTTACATTTATCACCCAACAGTAAGGGGCAAGCCAAACTGCTACATTTGTCGCTACCAACATGGGGCACTAATTAACGTTACACTTGTCTACCAACGTGAGGGCTATAGAAAACGTTACACTGTTACGCTCAACGTGGAGCAAATTAAAAAACCATTACAGCCTTGTGAGATACTTTCTGTCCGGACGTGCCTTGAGGCTCTCCGCCTTATTATTTAAAATGTAATGTTTTTCCTTTTTATTTAACATTGTTATTATGCCGAAGCCTTCCATTTAATCATGTAAGTAACACATCTAACCTTGTGTCCACTATGCTCATTTCCTAAATTTTACCTTTCTTTTTGGTCTTCGTCGTGTGCTTGGATTTGCTGTGGAACCAATCGAAATGGCGGTCTCCTGTTTTGTTTAGTTTAGGTTTACGGTTTAACCTTTCATTTGTGCCGTGAAATATATCTGGGAGTGATTTTGTGAGTGTATGTTTTTCTTACTGCCAGGCGCATTGATGTTGTTTTGATTGAGCATGTATTCGAATGGGTCTCCCGTGGTTTGTGGACGTTGGCGTTTCGACCATTCTCCCAACACGAGGCATGACACCATATATTTTAGCCCTTATGTATTCCCTTCATTCCATGCTTCGGGCAACTGAATCACGGCGGTAATTTTAAGTAGGCCTTATCGTATTCAGCTCGAACTCGGAACGTAAGTTGGGGACCTTATAGGTTTAGCATATTTTGCTAGACTACCTACAAGCACGAGTTGCGTTGAGTTTTATTTCTGCATCGTCGGCTGGTATTTTGTGTGTTTGGTTGCGTGTATGTATCATGATATATTTCACGGACACTTGACGTCATTTGTTTCTCCTTGTAGTATCTTTGGTTTTTGCATTTCTTTTCTCTGGGGACTGCCAGCTCGATCGCATCCCCATTGCTCCCCACAGCCTCTGCGACACGCTCACAGCCTCTTGTTTTATCTTTGCTATGCTTGTTATTTGTGGTCGTCATGACAACCATCCTTCTCTAGGCTGAGAAGTGATTGTTGTTAACCAGCAACCGGCTCGATTGCCTCTTGATCTCTTACTTCCTCCCTTTTTACATCATTTTCACGGAAGTGAGCACAGGTATGAATTTAATTTGTTAACGTTATTTACTATCGTAAGTTATTTATTGTTATTTATATTTATCTTCCCCGTTTGAAAGTGACTTTATTTGACCCCTAGGTGAAGGGTATTCTTTTTTTGTGTGTGTTATTCTGGCCGGGTTTCTTTGTGTGTTCGGTTTCAATTCATTACATTTCCATTTCTTTACCCATGTGTCTTATTTAGTAGTGTTTGACGATCGGGCTGCTCTCTCTCTCCATCTCTCTCTTCAAACCTAGGCCTAACTTATTCTCGCTTTCTAGCACCAGGAGGGTATTCCTACCACTCGTCGTGGGACCACCTTCACGGAGTCTGGAGTCGCTCGGCACATCTGGCCTGCAAGTACGGGCCCAGCACAGGTCAGAAATTAACATCCATTTCCACTGCGTACTCCTTTCTTTTCTAGTTGGTTCCAGTGATGCAGCTAGGAGGCACGCCAAGAATATGTTTATTGTAATAGGGCGGTGCAACCCACAACGGATTAGTTCTAAGCAAGCCTTAGTTGCGATGGGGATAGTCGTCCACCGCGGTGTTCATCCTGATGGACTTTCTTCCCAGCCCCAATCTGACGGTGAGGGTAGTTCCTGGATGGGGCTCAGAGATTGTCCCCACACATAAACCCCCTGGTAGATGGCACGCCAGATTTTAAATTTTCGCACAGCTGCCATCTTGTGGTTATGTAAACAATTGAACTAAATTAGACACCAGTGCATTACAATGTGTATGAACATTTGCTGTACCAAGTTTCATTGCGTTTGGATCATTAAATCGCGAGTCAAGTCTGTTTAAAACTTTCAACTTCGCTTGGTCGCCATGTTTATTTGGTAGTTAACCGGTTTCTGAAAGTCTCATAGCTGAACGTCCAGTAGTGCCCTTTACCTCCGTACAAAATTTCAGGGTGATACCGGTAATAGTTTCAGATATTAAATGCCAGTGAAATATTTCGCCATCTTGAGGTTATGTAAACAATTGAACGAAGTTAGATGTCGGTGGATTACAATGTGTATAAACATATACTGTACCAAGTATCATTGCGTTTGGTTGGTTAAATCGCAAGAAACGTGTATTTAAATGTCGCAATTTCGCTTGGCCACCATGTTGGTTTTGTAGTTAACAGGTTTTCAAGTCACATAGATGAACTTCCAGTAATTCCCTATACCACCATACATAATTGTATGGTGATATCGGTTATAGTTTCGGAGATATTGAATGCTGGTTAAATACTTCGCGCAGCTGCCTTGTTGGATTGTTGAGACGTAACAAAATTTGAAGGGCACGGTCGGGGTCGTCCGAAATGAATTTACCGAGTTTCTTTGAAATCGCTCCAGCCGTTTCGATTTTATTTGGACACACACACACACACACAGACAGACAGACAGACAGACGGGCAAACGGTGATCTCATAATCCTTTTTTTTTTTTCATAAATGAAAATAGGCTAAAAATATACCAGGTGAATCAGCTGCCCCTAATAATATTATTTTATGCAGCCAAACTAACGCGTGTTGTCAGGTAGGTGCATTTCTCTCTGCTTGCATCCCGTATGGTACTAATGCAGTTGGGCTAGATGGGCTGCAAAACCAATATTATTAGGGGCAGCTATAATAATAATATCGTATGGCCTCGGGTGCCGGGTGCAAGCTTTGTTATTTGACACCCAGAGGGTATCTTATATGTCGAATTTTGTTGTTCCATGAAGCACTATGAAAGTCAAGGAGGTTAGATATCTAAGCTCCTTGAACACTATAGCGCTTTCTAGTAGAGAAATGAGGAACTTTGTGTTGGCGGAAAATCCCGAGATTAATTTTGACATTATGAACACGGCCTATTGAATTCAAATGGGTTCTTTAACATGCCAACATCGCATGACATGCGTGTCGTATTTTTGCCACCTTTCAAAATTCACTTACCACGGCCAGGAGCGAACCTGCAAGCTTGGGGTTAGTAGACCGACACGTTAACCACTCACCGACCGTGGCAAGCTGAATCACCTGGTATATTTTAATCACATGTGATTTTTTTAGGTTATTCTTTTTTTTTTGCACGTCCCAATAATTGGGATTATGTTGTGTTGACCGACTGAAAAGTTGCAATATCAATATTGCCAATAAGGCAACACTGTAACTAGCTCGGTATACAGCCATAGGTATACCTTTCGGGAGACTGGAGAGTGTAACAGTCTGGCTATCTCCTGCCAAGCGCAAACAGAGCGATTATTTTTGCGAAATTAGGGTCTAAATACCGCCAGATCCCTCCAAATTGTTCAAGAATTTTAATGCTTCAAATGCGCATCCATTTCAATATACACACATCAAAAAACGTTTTGCATCACCTCGGTTCCAAGAGTTCCGGAACCGTTAAATACAAAGGGAATAGAGATCAACACAAACAACATTTCAGCTCGTTTTATTGCTCATGAGACCCACACATTGCATGTTGTACCATCATACAGCTAGACTTTCAGCATTTGTGGTCCAGATTGCAGTACACACCACTACCTCTAATACCCAGTAGCACGTCCTCTTGCATTGATGCATGCCTGTATTCGCCGTGGCATACTATCCACAAGTTCATCAAGACACTGTTGGTCCAAATTGTCCCACTCCTCAACGACAATTCGGCGTAAATCTCTCAGAGTGGTTGGTGGGTCAAGACGTCCATAAACAGCCCTTTTCAACATATCCCAGGCATGTTCGATAGGGTTCATGTCTGGCGAACATGCTGGCCACTGTAGACGAGCGATGTCGTTATCTTGAAGGAACGCATTCACAAGATGTGCACGATGAGGTCGAGAATTGTCGTCCATGAAGACAAATGCCTCTCCAATATTCTGCCGATATGGTTGCACTATGGGTCGGAGGATGTCATTCAGGTATCGTAAAGCCGTTTCGGAGCCTTCCATGACCACCAGTGGCGTACGTCGGCCCCACATAATGCCACCCCAAAACATCAGGGAACCACCACCTTGCTGCACTCGCTGGACAGTGTGTCTAAGACGTTCAGCCTGACCAGGGTGCCTCCAAACACGTCTCCGACGATTGTCTGGTTGAAGGCATATGCGACACTCATCGGTGAAGAGAACGTGATGCCAATTCCGTGGGGTCCATTCAGCATGTTGTTGGGCCCATCTGTACCGCGCTGCATGGTGTCGGGGTTGCAAAGCTGGACCTCGCCATGGACGTCGGGAGTGAAGTTGCGCATCATGCAGCCTATTGCGCACAGTTTGAGTTGAAACACGACGTCCTGTGGCTGAACGAAACGCATTATTCAACATGGTGGCATTGCTGTCAGGGTTCCTCCGAGCGGCAATCCGTAAGTAGTGGTCATCCACTACAGTAGTAGCCCTTGGGCGGCCTGAGCGAGGCCTGTCATCGACAGTTCCTGTATCTCTGTACCTCCTCCATGTCCGAACAACATCGCTTTGGTTCACTCTGAGACGCCTGGAAACTTCCCTTGTTGAGAGCCCTTCTTGACACAAAGTAACAATGCGGACGCGATCGAACTGCGGTATTGACCTTCTAGGCATGGTAGAACTACAGACAACATGAGCAGCGTACCTTCGTCCTGGTGGAATGACTGGAACTGATCGGCTGTCGTACCCCCTCCGTCTAATAGGCCCTGCTCATGCATGGTTGTTTACATCTTTGAGCAGTTTTAGTGACATCTATGAACAGTCAAAGGGACTGTATCTTGGATACAATATACACAGTCAACGTCTATATGCCGGAGATCTGGGAACCGAGGTGATGCAAAACTTTTTTTGATGTGTGTACTTGTGGTGATTTGAATATCTTTTATTCTCGCCCATTTGTTTCGTTTAAAAAGGCCAACATTCAGAAAAGTTACAGAGAAAGGTTGGTTGGTTGGTTCTTAAGTTTAGGGGCTGCGACAACGCGGTCATGTAGCCCCGTGTACTTTGGGTGTGTGTGTAGAATCTGTCTGATAACCGGTGTTAATTGTGATGACTGTATTAGTGTGTGTTATCTGTTTTTTTAAATTTAATTACAGACCGCAACTTAGAATTTTCCAAATAGCTCCTACTTTTGCCGCCAAGCGCCACCGTCAACGACTACTAGGCTAAGTTCAGAACTTAGCTACTTGACGCCACCACAGTCGGCTCTTGGCAACGAACGTAGAAACCTAAGAGCGTTGTTTACATTTTAACCTATAAAATTTAGCTTCACACAGGTGTGATTAGTGGAAGGATCTTTAACATGCCATAAATCTATGACATGGGACCGCCGGATTTACTTCCCCTCCGAAGGAAGGCATACTGAGGGATTTTTAACGCTCATAAAAAATCCGACGGCTTCGGCCGGGTTTGAACCCGCTATCTTGGGCATAGAAGCTCAGCATGCTACCGACTACGCCACCGAAGCCGCCTTACAGAGAAAGGCATTTCAAAATAAGAGCAAATTTAAGTTTACTTGTCCAATGCAACTTTTAAAATCAGCAAGGTGCGATGCTTTTTACCTCTTCAGACTATACTGCCTATTAAATTGTTATTGTTGATTCTTTATGAGCTTTGCGACACCGTGGTCATGTATAAGTGTGTATAGAAATTGTCTGATAACCTGTGTCACTTTAATGCCTGTACTAGTGTGTATATATGTAACCAAGGTCGGATTTAGGAAGGAAGCGACCGTAGCCTTAGGTTAGTTACCATCCTAGCATTTGCCTGGAGTAGAAGTGGGGAAACCACAATGGCTGAGATAGGAATCAAACCCACCTATTCTCAGGATTACCTCACGAGACTGAGCGTACCCCGAACCTGCCCTCTATCAGTATTTCTTGGCCAGCTGTGAATCGAACCCGGGCCTCCACGGTGATCGCCAAGAATGCTAGCCAGTACAATAACTTACTGACACTAATATTAAAGTCGGACTGGTTGCATGGCGCAGCGGTAACGTTCTCACCAGCTATTCTCGTTACGGGATCGAATTCTGACGCTGTCAGTTGGCATATGAGGGTGGTAAATAAGAGGGAGCCGTGTCAGTATTTTTACTGGCACGTTAAACATCCCCTTCGGAGCAAAATTCCGACACCCCGGCATCTCTGAAAGCCGCAATAACATTATTAATTTTAAACTGATCACAATGTTGCCAAAATTCGAACACCAAAGATGTCTGGTCCATTAACTTCGTGGTCAGAGTAACGTAGTACAAAGCCAAAAAGTCACGGGTTCGAGTCCCAAGACATTTAAAATTCTCTGCCTACCATTATATAGTTTGGAATTCGTCAGAATACAGAACACGACCTGAAACCTTCCATTTCAAATGCTCAAAATGACAAGGTTCTATTTGACTTTTTTTTGTGAAAAAATTAGATTTTTATTTCAGAGGGTAGAACACTGCAAGTTCTATATGTACTATTGGTTTTATACGGATATTTTAATTTTTGTGGGCAGTAAAGTCATTTTTACAAAGTTCTACTGGCATATTGTGCTCCTCGAGAATGACAAGGTTCTAATTGAATATTCCAACTGTTTTTAGTTTTGCTAACATAAACAAATAACTTGGTATACAAGACTCTTTAGATACGGTATTGAATTTCAGTATAACAGTTCACTAATTCCAATTGCATTTACGTTAATTTACAACAATTTGGAAGTAGAACAGTAATTCAGTGCGTCGTCATTAATTCACAAGAAAGCAAATTGTGTTAAAGTAATATTCTTGGGGTTGACTGGCCTGCTAGAGAGTGTTTTGTCAGTATTTCTTATTCATCATTCTTTGGAAACTGAAGAGTGTATAATTCTGTTTACTGTATGTACCGGTACTGCAATTATGGAAAATTTCCTGATTGAGAAGAGTTGTAAAAGGAAGCAAGTACACTTGTTACTTTTAACAGCAATGAGGAAACTAGTTTTAATTTAGGTTAATTTCCAAACTAGTTTATTCATAAATGACTTTAAGGTTACTAGCACAAATTTTTATTTAAATATTACAATCTTCAACGTTTAAAAGATTAATATATTGTTGCAGACTGTTTCCAAATCACAATGGTTCTGAGAGCAACCTTCTTGTATTCAAGAAGTAGATAATATACATTCCAACATTGAGAAGGCACTCCGCTGTTCTGAAGTGTGGTCACCAGTAGGTCTTTTGCGTTTGTTACTTGCTGTCAACCGCAAAAGGCCTCACAAGGTTATTCAGATGTCACCTCAGCACTTCAAGGACTATAAGAAAGCTTCTGGTAATCTAAATTATGCTGTTGTTCCCTATACCAAGGTAAGTCAGCTCATGTTTGAATAAGGTACCCTCTTAAATGTTGGGTATAAGCATTCTCATGGTGTCAGTGAATTTCAAATTGTTCATTTGACGCAGTTAGTGAAGACACGATCTCAAAATGCTGAATTGAAACGTTTGCCGATTCCACAGGCCATCATTCAGCGAAAGCTGAGTAAAGAGAAAATTTGTGACATCCGGTCAATGCACAAGTGGATGCCACTCCTGGATAAAACCTACTATGAGTCTATTTTTAAGCAGTATGGTTCCTAGTCAAAAACTTTAAATGACTCTTCAGTTCTTAAAATATTCATGATCATTCCAATGTAGCATTCTCTGCAGAGCTCCACCGTTCCATCTAGAATGAAGACATAATTTGTATTTTAGTAAACTTGGACAGAAACTGATTTCATTGTATTTTTACTAAACAGTTGTTTGAACGGGCAGAAATACCGTTTTTTCAGTTTTGTTAAAGGAACGCTAGGATTTTAAAGTTAGTGTGTTTTCATGAACTACTACTTCAGAGAGTTTTTTTTTATCTAAATGGTTATTATAGCGTTGAAAGCGAAATATTTTTTAAGAGTATTTTAACGAAGGATGTCAGAATGGACATCATATTATCACACTGAGTTCAAATGTAGGAGGATCGTTTTGTGAGCAAAATATATACAATAGTTCCTATGTAAAAATGTGCAAGTAATGTTAATTAATCTTAAGATGGTTCATTTGAAATAAAATATATAATTTACTGGCCATGTGCAGTCTGTTTTATGCATTCCTTATTATTTCAAACATCAAACATTTATATCATTCCTACACTTCTCTAATCAACCATACTTTACCTACCATTTGGAATGACAAGATTCCATTTGCTGACATGATTTCCTAATTCACATCACCCATCTGCCAAATACTTCTAACAAGTGCTTATATTACTTAAATAGATAAAGGATAGACTAGTTAAAAATTCAAGCCTCGCTACTAAAGAATCCCTTAATTAATGCGAACTTGATAAGCAGGCAAGCTTTAAAAATGCTCTCCTGTGAAATTTATGAAAATAGAACCTGTCATTATTCTTTAGATAGCAACATACTGCCTTATGGAAAATCCCACATGAATTTGGGTATTATGTTGACATCGAGATGCTAGATGTTAATGACAGATGATAGATCTGGCAACATTCGTATAATGTTGTCATGTTATCTTAAAATACAAGCTCAACATCATGTAGCATCTACAGTATACTTTTTTTGACTCTACTTAACTTTTACGAAAGTCTTACATAATTGTTATTACATTAAGTATTCAGCTTCGAGACTATGAAGGAGAGGTTCAATTCAGAGATACTGTACGCCTAAGAGTCAACACGTTCACAATAAACTAAATGGGCGAGTTTTGTTTCATTTGCCATTTTAATATGTACATTAGCTTGCCACGGTGGGTGAGTGGTTATCGTGTCGGACTACCAACCCCAAGCTTGCAGGTTCGCTTCTGGCCGTGGTAAGTGATTTTTGAAAGGCGAAAAGAATCACGACACGCATGACATACGTTGTTGGCATGTTAAAGAACCCATTTGAATTCAGTAGGCAGTGTTCATAATGGAAACAATAATCTCGGGATATTCCGCCAACACAAAGTTCCTCATTTCTCTACTCGAAAACGCTGTAGTGTCAAGGAGCTTAGATAGCCTATCTAATCTCTTTGACTTGCATAGTGCCCAAAGAACGACACAATTCGACATGCAAGCTACCCTCTGGGCATCCAATAACAAAGCTTGCACCCAGCACCCTACGCCATACGATATTATTATATTATTAATAATTTAATATGTAGGCCTACATTTATTCATTTTTATTAGGCTTGCCAGTACTGAAAACGTTCCTTACTTATAATTTATCCTTTACATTGAAGTGGTTTCAGTTATTCCGCTAGGTTTCAGGATGGGGTGGAGAGGAAGAGACGTCTCGTCTAATTTTAATTCTGACGAGTCTCGTTAACCATCACATATTCTGAAAATGTACAAAATATCACAGCGTGCTATGTTTGAAATGCATTCAGTATGAGTGTTCGTCAACAAGGAGTAGTCAGGCATTGGACATTACAGCGGCTGGCGTATCGCTTTCTGTCTACTGTAATGCTTCCCCATATGAAAACCTTTAATGTATCAAAATGAACTCGTCGGACTTGCAAAATAAGCACATAACTGAACCAGTCGCTCGACTCTTAGGTGTTCTATTGGGCGAAATTAGTATAGTTGCTACCGTTTTTATTTCGGTAAATACGTACGTTATGAGACCCTTAGTAGAATTTAAGAATTTGAAAATAGAATGTCTATATTGTATTTTCTACGGATCAGGAGATATTTGAGGTTTATTTATTTATTTATTTATTTATTTAGCGTATGGCTTTCAGAGTCGGGAGTGTCCGAGGACATATATTCGGCTCGCCAGAGGCTGTAGATGCTTCAAGCGGACACCCATGGGGTGAGCTACAAGTTCCCTTCAATTTCAAGTAGTCCAACTTTCGCTACCAGATATCAATGATACCTAGTGGTGAAAGTTGGAACTATGGTAGAGCGTTTCAACAAAATCTAACCTGGGAATTCAGCTTCACACAAGTCTAGTTAGTGGAAGGATCTTTTACATGCCATAAATTTATGACATGGGACCGCCGGCTTTACTTGCCCTCCGAAGGAAGGCCTACTGAAGGATTTTAACGCTCTTAAAAAATCAGACGACTTCGGCCGGGTTTGAACTCGCGAACTTGGGCACAGCAGTACAGCACACTACCAACTACGCCACCGAACATAGCAGAATAACCCTGTATACTGTAGTCTATATCAGGCGTTCTTAAACTGGTGCTCGTGAGGACCATGGTGCTTTTTAAATGGAATTTGCTGTTCTCGTTATACCAGCCACGATGTGCAAGCCTACCCCTCCCCCACAAATGAAACAACAACAACATTATACCCACTGTACAAGCCGAAGAGAACTAGGCCTACGAGAACTATCAACGGGCAGTGGTGAGTCATGAGTGCTGACAAAGGGGATTTTCCAGCCACGGATAAGTGATGTCAACTGTTTACACCTGTTTATCGGTGCGTCAGGGCCAGTGTGAGGCAAGAGGGAAGGCATGCACATTCCGCATCAACCGTTATTGACAGTAGGAGATTGTGTGTGCTGTTGCTGCTTCTGGTAGTAAACTAATAATAATAATAATATATCACTAATACTACTGTGATAATACGCTACTCTTTTGTTAAGTGGTCATACAACTATTCCCATATTACAAATCTGAAATACCCAACACCAAAGCAAAGCTTGTGCAAGAATTATTTAAAAAAATATTATGACATTAGGTCAAGCCAGAATGATTCATCTATATACTGTACAGTGCAGATAATACCGATATCTCCAGGAAAACAGATTGCATCACACCGCTAATAACTTGTATAGTTCACACATCTACTGCCGGTAAGGTTTCGCCATACGGGTAATATTTATGTAACAATAACAACATGTAACAACATAACCATGGTAGGACTAACAACGCAAGTGCAATCTTTACAGGGGTAAACTAAGGATTATAAGTTAAATATTTGACACGTTAGCAAGACACGCATCCCGAATGCGAAGTGGGGCTTTGCTCTTTTCGGAGACTCCCTTCAGTGTACTACAAATATAGTGCAAGGCACTGATAAATAAATATGAAATGAAATTGTACCTATATAAATTGTATACAAGTGTTGTGGGGATACTGTGGGGATCCCGATACTTTACACTACAAAATCCTCCTAGACACAAAATAGCGGCATCCATGACGTAATGGACAATACTAAAGGTTTAAACGATGCATACAGGTTAAATTCTATGTGTTAATAAGGCTTCACATACGAACACAGACTTAATCTGGGACTTATGCGCCCCCAATCCCTTGCAGTAATTTTCGTCAAGACAGTGGTCTAACATAGTAATGGCCAATGATTTAGCCCAGACCGTCGTCTAACCAAGTAGCGACCAATAGCTTTGTCTAACCATTGATTTAGAAGAGTACAGTGCAACAACTAAATTGAACAACTAAAAGTAATTTAGGAACATTTGTAAATCACCAGCAAACCTCGCACTTGAACACATGTGTCTGCATCCGCATGTATCGACGCACAGTTTGAAATCTCATACAGGTGAGTAATATGACGGAAATTAGAAATTCATGGCACAACATCAAACAAACAAGCGTCAACGACCGCACTTTACCGACTACACTGAAAAAACGTCCCTAGGCACATACGTATCGCGGTTTATACTTGAATCGTGTTACGTATATCTGCCAAGCCTTAAAAGCAAATTAAGTGAACAAATATCCCCTGACGAACGAAACATGTCATCCAATTAACCCTCTCCCCCCCCCCCCCTCTCCCCTTCCTTCCTCAACCACATTCGAGACGTGTAATTACTTTATGTATTTTTTCCAGGTGAGTAGAAAAGATTTTTCCCCGCCGAAATAAATGGGGCACATTAATGTGTTGATCGACTGAAAAGTAGAATACGATGGCAAGATTAAAAACTAGCGCTAATATATATCTGCTACATTAGTACAAGGCTGACGGATGGAAAGAGACTTTCATGGCGAATACCAACACAGTGGGCTGGATTTAAGTTGAATTAATTTATGGAACCTTCCTGACCGAATCCCTAGGTCCGCCACTGTTAGGGAGTAGGCTACACCCTATCCGTCTTATGCTGCCCGCCTCGTTAAGTAGTGGCTAGCTTTCTTGGCTTGTCATTGCGGAGGCCCGGATTCGATTCCCGGCTCTGTCAAGAAATTTAATTCTGGGCTGAGGGCTGTAACGGGATACACCCAGCCTCGTGAGGCATAACTGAGAAAAGGTGGGTTCGATTACTACCTCAGCAATCCGGGATGTAGTTTTCCCGTGGTTTCCCACCTCTAGGTTACTCCAGGCAAATGCCGGGATGGTTCTTAAGGCCACGGCCACCTCCTTCCCAACACTCATCTGAATTATAAATACATGCACAAATACAGCTTTCACAATAACACAGGTTGTCAGACATATTCCACACACTCATAACCACGATGTCCCAAAGCCCCTAAATCAGTCAACAACCACAACAAACGTCTTCTGCTTACATATCAAAATGGTAAATGTACCGGTACCGAAAGGGTGAAGAGCCCACATTACAGTATTTCTACATTTCTATCATGGACTCGATGACACAGGCTCTGTAATGAAAACAATAAGTAAGTACTGTACTCACCTCTCACTGTGATGTGTAACACTGTGGTAGGCTATACCAGACTTTATATTATCGTAGTCCTTGCGGTGTTATGTGCAATAGCGCGTCACTCCCCTCTAACAAGTGGTCGCAGCCTAGCGTCAGCGGAGGCCGGGACACTTATTGATTTCCCCAGCAACACAGTGTTGTGATAGGTGGTGCAACTTTCTAGGAGCTTCTTCCTGCCCGGGCTTGCCACCGACCCCTTTCCCCCGGGTTATTTAAAGAATGTAATCTGATGTTGATGAAGATGATTGATGATGATGACTATCATTATTATTATTATTATTTTGGCCTGTTTGCCATCCCTTGATGAATGCAGTACATTTGCATTTGTCTGTTGGCACAGGCTAGAGTAAAATGTGGCTTTTCACCGATGTCTCAGTCTTACTCATGGCTGTGTTTATATGGAAACTATTGAGGTATGGGTGGTGCTTAGTAATGACATTCAGGGCACAGCCAGTGCCTGTGAATGCTGTGAAAGGTTCTACTCATGGGGTTAGTTCTGCTGTTCTGACTCAGTGAGGAAAGCAATGGCAAACTACCTCACTCCTCGTCTTGCCTAGTACGCCTCAATATAGCGCTGCCTTGGGTTTTTGTGGGTATCTACCCACATAATCTAACGGCGGTGCGTTTTGAGGATCCAACCAGCCTTCGGGCTGACTACCTAACAGACATTATTATTATTATTATTATTATTATTATTGGCTATTAACTCGATGCCGTCCTGAAGTAATGCGAGATCAGTTCAATTACGGAATGGCAGGAAGAAAGGGTGTGTGGTTTTAGTGATTAGGAATCCCACACACTTGAAGAGTGCGGACCCTCCACAAGCGTCTGATTTAACATTATCCACAATCCCTCGTAATGTTGTTAAAAATATTATTATTATTATTATTATTATTATTATTATTATTATTAGACTAAAGTAAGAGCCTCCGTGGCTTAGGCGGCAGCACGCCAGCCTCTCACCGCTGGGTACGTGGTTCAAATCCCGGTCACTCCATGTGAGATTTATGTTGGACAAAGCGGAGGCAGACAGGTTTTTCTCCGGGTACTCCGGTTCCCCTGTCGCAATTCTAGCAACACTCTCCACTATCATTTCATTTCATCTGTCATTCATTTAATCATTGCCCCAGTGTAGTGCGCCAGGCTTCGGCAGCCGGCACAGTACATATCTTCGCCGCTAGATGGGGGCTTCATTCATTCCATTCCCTGACCCGGTCGGTCGACTGGAATCAGGCTGTGGATTTTCATTAGACTAAAGTATTATTATGCCCGTCGAAGGAGCGCGATTAAACCTCTCCAGCTAATCTTGCTTTCTTGGCATCCCAAAATTTCTTCATCTTCTTGCTATGGCTCATTTTGCGCCCCTCTGTACAGGTTCTGTTGGATGTAATGCTTGGGTGTCTTTAAACTAGTCCCATTAATTTAGTCCTTCGACTACCATATCACTTGAGTTGTGTATTTCCTGTAGGTATTTTTCAACTCAAGCAGCCAGTTGTTCTTAGCTTTTAATTGAGAGAGTGAGATTTATAATTATTTTAGTCACCTTGTGATCACTCATTCTGTGAATACGCCCGTAAAATTTCAAACGTATTTTTCTGAATGAGTCCGAGATTTCACTCCTGGTAAAGCTCCTAGGGTTTCCTTCTTTATCCAGATTACCTCGGTTCCAACTAGGCCGAAATTTTTCCTCAATACTTTTCTTTCTTGTTTTTGTATAACTTTAATCAGTGACCTGACCCCAATGATCATTATTATTATTATTATTATTATTGTCGCCTCCGTAGCATAGCGGTCAGCATGATTAGCTGTCGCTCTGGAGGTCCTGGGTTCGATTCCCGGCTCTGCCACGAAATTTGAAAAGTGGTATGAGGACTGGAACGGGGTCTACTCAGCCCCGGGTGGTCCAAATGAGTACAGGGGGTTTGTTTCTCACCTCAGCCATCCTCGAAGTGGTTTTCCGTGGTATTCCACGTCGTCTTCGGGCAAATGCCGGGATGGTCCCTACTGTAAGGCCACGGTCGCCTCCTTCCCGCTTCCTTGCCTCTCCATCCCAATCTTCCCTTCCCATCCCTCATGAGGCCCCTGTTCGCTTTGCAGGTGAGACCGCCTGGACGAAGTGCTGATCACATTCCCCAGTTGTATCCAATCCGACCAAGTGTTCCCAGCTCTAGGACACTGCCTGGAAAGGCGGTAGTGGTGAGTTCCCTCGCTGAGTCCGTTGGAACCACCATCCTGGAGGGTAAAATTGACTAAAAAATTATTATTATTATTATTATTATTATTATTATTATTATTATTCACTCCTTCATTCATTTCGTATCGGCCATCTATAAACCGTGTTATTGCAACTGTCTCATTCTTCAGGCTTTGATGTTTGCCCAGTAGACTACGCTCGCATTCGTTCTCGGTGGATATCCTTAATTTCCTAGGTCCAAATCTTTCACATCTTCAGCCTTGGTTTTTCTTGGAAACCTTGGTATGCTTGAGGTTTTCTACTGAGTGGGATGCACTTCTGAATGTCAGTTGATGAAATACCCACTTCTTTTAGATCTATATCCAGTTCATTGAACCAGGCTCATTTGGTTTTCTTCTACTGAAAGTAAGCAATGATGTGGTTGGTATGTCTCGTTGGCCTCATTCGCTTCACATGCCCATAAAAGTTAATCCTTCATTTTCGGATGGTGTCGATTATCTTCTCCACATGAGTATATAGTTATTGGTTATGCCGTCTTCTATGTTCCCCATTTTCTATGACGGGCCCCAATATCTTTTCAAAAAAATTCCTTTTCTTTGGCCTCCAGTATATTGACCAAGCCTTGCTTGTTCATCGTAGGCTAAGACATTCGGAAGCGTACGAGACCTCCAGACGGACGACACTGCAGTAATGATTTAGCTTTGCGTTGAAGGATTTGACCGATCGTTATAGATGAAATGAAAATGAAAATCCACGGCCTGCTTCCAGTCGACCGTCCGGGTCAGGGAATGGAATGAATGAAGCCCCCATTTGGCAGCGAGGATATGAACTGTACCGGCTGCCAAAGCCTGTCGCACTCCCCTAGGGCAATATATGGAATGAAATGAAAGCGGAGAGTGTTGCTGGAATGAAATTTGTGATAGGGAAAACCGGAGTACCTAGATAAAACCTGTCTGCCTCCGCTATGTCCAGCACAAATCTCACATGGAGGGACCGGGATTAGAACCACGAAACCAGCGGTGAGAGGCCGGCGTGCTGCCGCCTAAGCCACGGAGGCTTTCCGATTGTTATAGATACTGTACCCGATTGTCACCATGTGGACCATGTGTTCGTATCCCAGCTTATCTTACGTAAATCACTGGATTCTACGTTAATCTGCACGCTATATGCGGCTAAACAATATTTCACATATATGACTCCATTATCAAGGTACCTGCGTTCTTCATGTTATATTATTTAAGCCAAAGCTTTACATAGCTCCTAACACAAATGTATAAATATACTGGCTTACTTTAATTTCACATATTCATTCAAAATTTTCACTGACACTGAGAAAAGCTCTCGTATTCGCGATATTCCACACTACATTCTTTACTGTTTACCAAATGACAGTATCTTAAATTAGACATGACACTATTTGAACATTACTTAGGCTAATTTTGCCCTTACTTTATGGTTGCCGACCCCAGTTATTATTATTATTATTATTTTAACGTTTAGATCCATCACTATTTTTGACCTACATGGTCCTGAGCAAATCACCTTCAAAGTCATACTTTATTCAAGACGAGTGGTGAAAACTCGTTCAGTAAGTGACTATTACTTCTTTAATTTCAAAGTGATTAATCGTTACATGGTGAACTATGCCATTATAATGTTATTATTTGCATGTTTACTCACGTTTCCTTCTGGCTGGAAAGTACCAGTATCTCCGCCTGAGCTCTACCATGACGATTGACTTAATCCATCATGATATCCAATACACAACACTGAGATTCACACTTTTTACACATGATGCACATATTACCACAAGTGGCCTTTACCACTGATAAACACTGAATATTAAACATTAAACACATTAACACTTTAAATTATTATTTCACAATTTATACACTTCATCTATCATTTCACATGTTGATCCTTAATCTGGATTTCACCTACGCTTGACCTCAGAGATGCGATGACTTATGATAACCGCTGGTCTCCGTGAAATCTAGTAGCGTTTTTATAGATGTTCTATCCTAGTTCCCTGCACTCCCGTTTACCTCACTGTCCTGGATAGGTGGCAATAACTTCCACTCTCCCATCACTGGAGTGTTCCTAATGCTGATGTCATATAATTGACAATACCTTCCGGTATACGAACTGTTCCAAACATTATCAGTTCCTATTCGCTGTAGCGAATTTATATCTGTGTCAGATAATAAAGCAATATCTGCACTTTGTTACCTTATGCACTTCATTATCACTGATGAAGCTTACAATTTGCCTCCATTGTCTTCAACGGCGGTACGCTGATATTTTAATAATTGGCGTGCTTACTGCAGAGCGCTTGTAGACAAAGAACTAACTTCCAACTCGAGCGACCGTCTGACGTCTTCAACTGCTTTCCACTGAACCATAACAGACGTGTAACTGACTTCGACTGACCATAACTGACCCTCGGCGTAGGGTGCTCTTCCCTTATATTGGTTTCTTGCACAAAATAGTTCACGGGACACGTGAGAGCGACTCCCTTCTTGAAATACTCCGTCTTCAGCCGAAATAACAACTGCATCTTGTTTATCTAGGCGTGGAGGTTTTAAAAACACTCGCGTGCCGGCGATCGCTTCGGCCAATTAATTACAATTAATTGCCTTAGTTCAGCGCGTGGGATGCTACGGTGGGGATTTCCCGCTGGTTGGTTAAAGTATTCATGCTCTCGAGCGTGAGTTAGGTTGTAATGCGGTCATTTTGAGAAATAGGCGTAATTTTAGGTGAAAAACCACTTCTAAATTACTCCTCCGTGAATACATTCATCTATGTGTAAGTTCCATCGCATTACAATGCTCCATTTCTCTGTAATTAATTAATTTCTTGTGGGCTTGGTCCCGCCAAAGCTTCGCCCGTTGTCGACCGGTGAACTCCCGGGTCATTAATTTTGAGCTGTCTGACCGCCCTAGACAGAAATAGTTCCGTAGGCGCCAAGGCTACTCCGCCTACTTTTAAAAGTCATTTGTCAGACTTCAATACTAGCCTCTTTCGACTTCGTATGCACTGAAAACGTACATTTCCTTGCATTTTGCTTACAATTTCTCCTTTCAATTGCTATGATTTGCACCTAAATAATCGTGAAATCACGCTAGACTATTATGTGTCAGTAGATCTCTCATTGCTCTGTGGGTTCCATATAATGGCTCCCCCTTAGAGACCACTGGTTCGACCTTAGGCATAACCATTTGCCTGGTCTTCTCTGATAAGGCCCTGAGTTCGATACCAGACTGCCGTGACCAGTTGGGCACAATACCTTTGGTTAAATGGTAAGCCATTTCCTTTTTCTCTTGCGCGATGCGGAAGCTTCTTTTAATTATTATTATAATTATTCATGAGTATTTCAGTCTTCCGACTGGTTTGCTTCTACAATGAGTTTTCTCCATTCATTTCGGTCCTGTGCGGTACGTTAGACGTCTTGATATCTTCGCAGCCCTCCATTGTCAAGAAATGTCTTTCTCAATTTTCTTGGAGGCATTTCCCAGGTGGTTTACCCTCTATCACGTCAATCATTAGACTGCCATTCCGAAGCCCGTGTCCTGGTCATGTAAGATGCCTCTTCCTGATGGGATGAAGCATCTGTCTCCTTTCTTGTACAATTTCTAGCACCTCAGTGGGTCTTTCTCTAAACCAATCTGAATTTTTGCTTTCGACGCCAACGCCACATCTCGAATGTTTCCAGCCTCTTGATGTCTATACAGAGACCAGACGGCAGTTATTCGAGCCGAAGGACATGAGAGAGAATCAGGTATTCAGGAAGGCATAAGCCAAGGCTGCAACTTATCACCCATACTTATCAATCTATACATTGGAGAAGCAACGAAAAGAATTTAAAGTAGGAGTAAAAGATTCAAGGAGAAATAATTTCAACTCTGAGATTTGCTGATGACATTGTCATTTTATCCGACACACAAGAGGATTTGAATGAGTCGGTCTTAGTCGCCTCCGTAGCGTAGCGTTCAGCTTGGTTAGCTGCCGCCCCGGAGGTCCTGGGTTCGATTCCTGGTTCTGCAGCGAAATTTGAGAAGTGGTATGAGGACTGGAACGGGGTCTATTCAGCCTCGGGTGGTCCAAATGAGTAGAGGGGGTTCGATTTCCACCTCAGCCATTCTCGAAGTGGTTTTCCGTGGTTTCCCAGTTCATTTTCATGCAAATGCCGGGATGGTCCCTACTGTAAGGTCACGGTCGCCTCCTTCCCGCTTCCTTGCCTCTCCATCCCAATCTTCCCTTCCCATCCCTCATGAGGCCCCTGTTCGCTTTGCAGGTGAGGCCGCCTGGGCGAAGTGCTGATCACACCTCCCCAGTTGTATCCAATACGTCCAAGTGTTCCCAGCTCTAAGACACTGCCTAGAAAGGCGGTAGTGGTGAGTTCCCTCGCCGAGTCCGTGGGAATCACCAACATGGAGGGTAAAATTTACTAAGAAAAATGGACTCGGTCTTGACGAAAGAACACATGATGAAAATCAACAAATGTAAAACAAAAAGAATGGAATGCAGCCGAAATGAAACAGAAACATCTATGGACATCAAATTGACGGGTGGAAATATAAAGGAAATAGAAAACTTAGGAAGCAAAATAACCAGTGATGGACGAAGCAAAGAGGATATAAAAAGTCGGTTGGCTCAGGCAAGAAAGCATTTCTGCAGAAAAGAAATCTGTTGATATCGAATGTAGATTTAAATATTAAGAAGTCATTTAGGAAAGCCTTTGTCTGGAGCGTGGCACTGTATGGAAGTGAAACTTCGACTGTTGTCGCAGCAGAAAAGTGGAGAATGAAGCATTTGGAATGTGGTGCTACAGGAGAATGATGAAGTTCAGATGGGTGGATGAAGAGGTATTAAGACGAGTGGAAACTGAGAGATGTCTCTGGCGAATGTTAGGCTATTGGGTCGAGCTATCTGCCGACTTGATAGACGAGTGGGTTTGAGCCCCACCGTTGGATGTCCTGTCCGAGGTTTCCTCTTTTAACTCCAGGCAAATGATGGGACTTATTTCTAACAGCCCACGGCCGCTGCCTTCCAAGTTATTGCCTATGAATCCATCTTTCATTAACTCTTCTCGTGAGATGCGCACCACGAAGAGTATCCGACCGTAAAAACAACCGCTACTTAGACATCCCACACACTCCCTCCAGGCAATTGCTGGGATATTACCTTAGTTTAACCCTTTTGATGCCAAGGTATTATGAGTGGTTATGTTAAAAATGCCAAACCAAGTTTATTGGAATCACGAAATTTTGATAATAATTAGGACAGCATGTTGATATTTTTGCCGTAGCAAGTAAATATACTGTATTTTAAGCGTATTAGATGCTAAATACTGTAATCAATATTTTGTTTCATTAAAAGCATATAATATTTTCTTTTGAAATTTAAATTATGAATTTTAATATCATTTTGACAGCTTACACAATCTAAATAGTTTCATTCACCATCATTCATTTCATCTCTCATTAACTCCTCTCATGAGGTTGGCGTCAGGAAGGCCATCCGGCCGTAAAAACCATCGCCACAAAGTCTTCCATCGCATCTCATCCCCGACCCCGTTGGCAAACGGGAATAATAAGGGGTAGACATACAAAACACAATCTAAATAGTATCCTTTTTAAGAACCTTATTTCATCTTCGTCCAAAGAGCTTTATCACCACGCATCTTAATTAGCTAAAAAAATACGCCCGAGAAGTCAGCTGATTGCAGCTTGTTCAAAGAATACTTATTATGGATCTAGTTATTCATGGAACTTCTGATTGCAGTTTGTTTAAAAAATGCTTATTATGAGTCTAGTTATTCACGGAACTTAAACACGTCGATATATCCTGAGAGAGAATGGTCCCCGCGTTATTTTCGTTACAACACTGATAGCAGGTACGTGGCTGGAGATAATAATAATAATAAATATTTCAAATGACGGGGACTAGGGACATTATGGTCATTGAGTATTGGTTGAATTTATCTGGTATTATTTATATCATTGTACATTTTGGAATATTTAGCATATACTGTAGGCTACTAGGGCATTCGATTAGTAACGGCAACACTTTTATCAATCAGCGATCCTGTGGTGACCGTTGTAATCTTGTAGTATATTGTTGATCAGTCTTTGTTGTACAAATCTGTGATATTGAAAGTTTCGAAATAGCTGATTTTGTGAATACATTTACCTGTTTCTCACATTTAGTAGGTAATACCGTCCTAAAAAGATGTTCAGTATATATGAACAAAGGTGCTTCATAAAAATCCAAGTTGCAAGAGGAAAAAGTGCAACTCAGTGCTTTAGAGCATTGCAAGATGTTTGCGGGAGAGAAGTCTACCATATCGAACTATTGCAAGATGAGTGGAAGCCTTCCGTCAAGGAAGAGAGGAATGTCACCAGAGAGCACGTGCTGGTAGACCCGTTGCGGCAACTAAAGATCCCCATCAGGGCCGTCGCATGGGTGGGGCGACCACCCCGGGCGCCGCGGAAGCGGCGGATTTGGGGGGTGCCGCGGGTGCCACGCAAAAGTAATACAAATAATTTGAAAAAAATAAGTTAGATGCACATAACGTATTTTGGAAAGTTATGTATAACTGAATTTTGAATATTACGTTGTATGCATTTATTGAACAAATACATATTTGACACCAATCACTTTATATATTTGCAACGTTTTCCCAAATAAAATATTTTAGAAAAATTGACTAGCTGGATTTGCTTGTATACTACTTTTAGTTTAGTAATAATAGCCTAATAATGAACCCCACTGTGGAGTTGAAGGCCCTGTCCCAACTTAATTATCTTAATATAAATCAATATTGCAATGTCGCATAGTGTCGCTCTGTACACACGAGTCGGTGTCGTGCCGGATGCGACCGTGGTGGATGCGACCCGTGCCGCAAGCGACCCACCAATTTCCCATCGTGCCACTAGCGACCCAAGCACTGATGTATCGGTGGAATCTGGGAATTTCTCTGCTAAAATTCCGCGTAGGTTAGGTTATGCTTAGCGCCGTAGACATTTAAGAGTTTGTTTCCAAAGTGACGTAAATCCAAAATTAACGGTTTTTCAGTTTTTTCGTTCATAAACAAGTTTATAGATTCTCTCAACGTATAGCAAAGGTTTTAAGTCGCAATACATCGTATATCCCATATTAACAGAGATCTAAGAACTAAGTTTATTAACTGATATAACTCCAACGTGTATTTATTTCCAATGTGTCTTATATCCATGTTGACCAATCCGATGGTTCTCTGGACATTATGTGATAAATCAAGGCCATGGTTAACTTTGAAGACTATTTAGAGCATCCGTTTGTGTTTGTAGTGTTTAAACCATTTAAATGTTCATAAATGCCACTCAAAGCGTATGTCAATAGATGATTTATTTCCATAACGTCTTTACTCCAACTTACAGGAGACGATTACCACAATTTCCAATGATAGGAGATTTTTAAAACACAGTATCAGGATGTGCATAAAAGGAAAATAAAATTACATTACCGGTATATTCGTAATCATATCTGAATTTAATTATTAGAAGATACAAAACGCGATTTCTGAAGTTTTTCATTTACGTCACTTTGGAAATAAGATCTTCAAGTCTTCTCTCGAACAATGGGTCGCATGGGGCACTGTAGGCTACTAGCAGGGTCGCTACAGCCACGATTTCTACTGGGCCGCATCCGCCACGGTCGCACTCGGCACGTAATCCACGAGTCGCTGCCCTGTTCTATTTTTATTTCGCCCGACCGGCCGACAGCCGACCTTGGGACGGTGACGATGACTCATGTTAGAGACACTGACCTCACATATGCACGTTTTGACGTGCCGCCCCTCCCCCACCCACCATCACCCTTACACCAACCCCTCCTTTCTCCTACGGCAGTCGGCAGTCTCAGCTCAGCTGCCACTTTGTCAGCTTAGTTTGATGAGTGATTAATGAGTTATTTACGTGAATTGTGTCAGTGTCCAATATGTCCAAAAAGTTATCGGGATCTCAGCGGAGAAAATTAAATAAAGTGAATAAGCCCGGTAAGTGTTACTGTCCAAAGTGCCGAAACTTTTAATCTTTCAACTTCATCTTCAATCCCAGCGGCAGAACCCGATACCGGTGAGACCGTCTGTGACCTGCCAGTGCCAAGTAAGAGTTCTCAAGGGGTCAGCGCTAGCGGATAAATTTCTGCCCTTCCTACAGTCATTGACATTGAAACTGAAAGTCGAGATAATAACCAAGAGGAAGAGGTAAATTTAACTTTAGAGTCTAAGACTGACGATAAAACCAGCATTAGCAAACATGGTGATAGTTTGGCTTTGTCTGGAGATCCAGCAACATGGCCAGATCTCATCTTAAATGAGCAGCGCAATGATAATTTTAAAATACCCTGCTGAATTTTCCAAGGAAGATTATCAGTATCCATAAAATGCCAATAACAGACATTTTTCAAATGGCTTTCGATTCCGATTCGCTGAAAACGGCGAAAAAGTTCTTAGATGTTGGTTAGTTTATTCAGAAAAGAATGATTTGGCATACTGTATTTGCTGCAGGATATTTGACCCAACCTCAAAATCACAGGTTGGACAAAAAATGGGTTTTAATAATTGGAAACACATGGCTGAGAGGTTGAAATCTCGCGAAATGTCACAGGATCACTTTAAATACATGGTCCAGTGGTGCATGGCTGAAAGTAGACTCAAAGGGGGTACTTCAATTAACCAGGAAATTATTAATCAAATCAACACTGAAACACAGCACTCAGAGGAGGTGTTGCGACAGATAGTAGAAATCACTTTGTATTTAACAGAGCATAACATAGCGTTTCGAGGCTCGTCTTCCAAGTTATTTACAAAAGACAATGGCAATTTTCTCGGTCTTGAACAACTATTAGGGAAGTTCGATGTAGTTTTAATGGAACATTTATGCAGAATATCCAACCGAGAAACTAACTTTCACTTGTTAAGTGTATCGATTCAAAATGAGTTTATGAATATGTTAGGCAATGCAGTTAAGGAAAGCATCATTAACAAAATAAATAATGCCAAATATTTTTCTGTAATTTTCGACTGCACTCCGGATATTAGCCGCAGAGAGCAAACATCTCTAACGATTCGCTATGTTAATGAAGAAAATGATGAAATTAACATACAGGAGATATTTATAGCGTAACGAGTGACTGAAGCAACCTCCGGTGAAGCTCTCACTGACCTTAAGTTTAAGGAAATTGCTGAATGTGGACTAAACATGAAAGACTGTCGGGGCCAGGGGTACGATAATGGTGCCATATGGCAGAAATCCACAAAGGATTTCAAGCTCGTGTACTAGCAGATTTCCCTCTGGCTATTTTCATGCCTTGTGGATGCCATAGTCTGAACCTGGTAATTGCTGATGGAGCGAAATCCTTGGTCAAATCTACATCTCTATTTGGAACACTCCAGCGTATGTATACGATATTTGCAGGCTCTACAAAGCGTTGGTGTGTGATTAGTGAACATGTCAAGGATCTCACGCTTAAACAAGTATGTGAAACACGATGGGAAGCCCGCATATCTTCGGTGCAGGCTGTCCGCTATCAATATGTCGAAGTCCGGGATGCTTTGGTAGAACTTAATGAGAAAACGGCGACCCTCAGACAGCGAGTGAGGCTCATTCCTTAGTCAACCAGATGGAAGACTCTTCTTTCTCAGTATGCATACTGGTATGGCATGATTTGCTGTTTGAAATCAATACCATCAGTAAAAGTCTTCAAGAGAAAGCAAAAGGCGTCAGTGATGCTGTGAATAAGTTCAATAATTGCTTGGACTTCTTCTTAGTAGAAATACTACCAATCTTCCCTGAAAAACGTATTCGCAATAAGAAACGTGTCTTTTTGTACGAAAGTGCAAGTAACGAAGTGCAAACATCTGCTGAAGATACATTCAAGAGGGAGGTATTTTATCCATTGGTGGATACAGTTGCAACATCAGTGAAAAGTAGGTCCACTGCAATTTATAATCATAACTCGCAGTGGGGGTTTTTGTATAACTTGGCTAACCTTCCACCAAAAGATGACTTAAAACAAAGTTATTTGAAACTAGAAACTCTATTAAAAATACTGACGGCGTATCAGATATCAACGGCAATGAACTTTTTTGTGAACTGCTACATGTGAACTCCATCTTGGAGCTGAATGAACCCCAAGTTCGGCAAGTTTGACCAATCGACGTTTTGCGAGCAAACAAGAAAACGGGCAGCAAATACTTATTTATAAATCTCTGGATTGCACTAAGGGTTTTGTTAACTACACCAGTGACAGTTGCGAGTGCTGAGCGTAGCTTCAGTAGGCTGAAACTTATAAAGACATATTTACGGTCAACCATGTCACAGGAGAGACTGAATTCTCTTGCCATCATGTCGATTGAAAACGATGAGGCTAGAAAAATAGACTTTAAAGACATTCTCAAGACATTTGTTCGCGAAAAATCCAGGCGAATGCCATTTAATGTTTAGGATCGTAAATCTAATTGTGATAACGAGGTTTTCTTTTATTATGTATTGTGCCCGTTGGACAAGGTTATCTGATTACCACCAACCATAACGTGGCCTCCCAGAGGACCTCTACCTCGAGACACAATGCCGGAGAGGATCGGAATGCACTTCTTGGGACTAGCCGACACAAGACTCTGCTTCCCTAAGGATCAGGTTCCCATCACAGTGATTGTCATAGACGCCCAAAGAAAAAGCACCCCCAAAAGGTCAAAACTACTAAATAATTAAAATCCAGACTTAAGACATACTCATGGTTGGTTTATTTGGCAGGTCAAACCCCTGTCCTACGGTCGGAGGGTTTGATAAAACGGCTATTCCGTAGCTAAAAAGGCAAAGAAAAAAATTAAATAAGCAACTCCTAAAATTAACGTAAAATCCCCTCGACAGGTCCTAAATACAGCAAAACAAAGCAAAACTGGGGAAATGGCACCGCAAGAAAAATCGTTATACAAAAAAACTGATGCTTCTAGGAAGAAGGCATCATGGCATCAAAACATGTCAAACAAGACAGCAAAGTTAAAGGACTGGTACCCTCCCATATTTACATTTATCCTATAACTATTTAAACTACTCCTGCTTTAATCTGATCAACGGCGTCAGACGTCCGTGATACACAAACTATACAAAAACTAATTATTGTCAGTCATCATTTTACAGTACACTGGTACAATTATATACAAACAACAAAGATGTTTTATCTTACAAGAGACAGTAGGGTAATAGTGGGAAACACATCAGTAATAAATAAGTTATACACACAAATAATCATCTTATTAATCCTGCCTGCAACAGACGAACAGCTGTTTGTTGCCCACCGTCATCTATCAGGGTGTCTAAACTTGAGAATCAAACTGGGCAAGAAAAGCTTACCCCTGATCGGGTCACGACCCACGAGTTCTGAACTTTGGGTTCGTGCGATCTCTGTCAAAGTCTATCAGTGTTAGCTACTAAACTTACTAGTAAGAACGAACGAAGGCGCAATGCATTGGTCTGCTAGACTACAAGTACAAGATCAAAATTTAACAACGATTAAGGTTTAACTGTATTATTAGCATCGCCGGTTTAGGAAATAAATTGATAATTCAAGATTTAGTCCTAAGTTTAGTGTCGTAGATTTATGAGTCCATTGATTATTAAGATAGTTGACCATATGCAAGGCGTCGCAATAGCGTGCTACCAACACGTGGTACACCTCAACAAGGAATACGTGGCTCGCACGTTAACAATAACACAATCGGTACTCGAAAGAGACCATACCTTTTCCTCCTCGGTCCAAACTTGTTCTGTAACATAGATCTGGCCGGCTTTCTCTAATAAACTTGGTACCCAACCCTGCGTGTATTAAAAACACGGTAAATAATCATTCACTTACAAGTGAGAATACATAATAGCCTTAAGGGTCCAACTTATCAAATGGTTGCTCAAATCCATAATAAATCATGACAAAACATATTGGGGCTCGCTCACAAATACCTGCGAGTATATTGTTACGTGCCACCCCCTAGTGGCACTTTCGTTAACTGGATTACGGTGGGGGTACAAAGCACAACACCAATTACTGCTTAAAGAAATAATTAACTTTATTGTGGCCAGAAAATTACACTAATCAGCAAATACAAGCAATTAGGAGCCTTCTCCAGTTTCCTCAAGTCTCTTCCTTATGCGCCCTTGGCCCCTTTCACTTGCAACAGACCACAGAAGTTAATCCGTCCTAATGAGTCCGGTGGCCTTGGCAGAAGCTACCTGCCCCTCTTCCTCAGGTACAACAAATACAGTTACTTACGAGCACTTGATGTTCGCTGTTCACAAGCTGGGAGAAACAATGTCACAGGATTTCGTAACTCGCACAGCACTTCGTCACCACACTTCTGTCGCACAAGATAATCGCTCGCACTAGCTCGTAAAACACAACGAACACAACTGCTTCACGGGTCACTCTTATATAGCCGGCCGGTGACTCAATAAATGCTTCTAGATCCATCCAGAGTCCACGGCATCTCGAGGTTTCCAGCGCTGGTCCAGTCACGAATGTTCTGGACTATCCCTTTCACTTCGCAGTCCGTTGCGTAACGCGCATGCAATACACCGAGGGAGAGCAGTCCAGCCCTGGGGCAGTTTTGACTCATGCGGCGAGCGATGACACAAACTCACAGCCGTAACACCACCCCCTTCCTAAAAAGGCTGATCGTCCCGATCAATCATTGGTCCGTCTGTGTCCCTCCGTAGGCTGCCAGGCGATCTCGATGCACGATCTTCATCTTCGCCCTCGGGCTCCGCTGGATCCTGTAGACGACATCGTTGATTCGTTTCACGACTCGGTACGGGCCCTCCCAGGACATCTGCAGTTTGGGTGACAGGCCTTTCTTCCGTAATGGGTTGAAGAGCCAGACCAGGTCGTTCTCGTGGAATCCTCCGGCATCCGTCTGCTGGTCGTATCGGGTCTTCATTCGGTCGGTCTCGATCCGCAGTTTCCTCCTCGCGAACGCGTGCACGTCCTCCAGTTGGTCGACCAGTTCTTGACAATACTGGCTTACCGGGATCGGATCATTCCCAGGTCGGCCAAAGGCAAGATCGACAGGTAGACGGAGCTCCCTCCCAAACATGGCCCGGGCTGGTGTGCACCCGGTGGCTTCATGCACGGCGGCGCGGTAGGCCAGGAGAAATAGTGGAAGATGTTTGCCCCAATCCCTCTGGTGCTCGCTGACGACTATTCGAAGATGGTTCTCGATGGTGCGATTGAATCGCTCTACCATCCCGTCGGACTGAGGGTGTAGTGGCGTTGTCCTTGTCTTCCGGATTCCCAGCAGCTGGCATAGGTTCTGGAACACCTGCGACTCGAAGTTCCTCCCTTGGTCGGAGTGCAGCTCCAGGGGTACTCCGTACCGGCTGACGAATTCCTTCACCAGGGTCTCTGCGATCGTCGCGGCTTCTTGGTTAGGGAGCGCATACGCCTCCGGCCATTTGGTAAAGTAGTCGCTGACGACTAATATGTAGCGGTTTCCTGTCTCGCTTAATGGGAATGGCCCAGCAACATCGATGGCCACTCTCTCCATGGGGCCGCCCACGTTGTAGGTCTTCAGTGGACCCCGCCGTCTTCGTCCTGGGCCCTTGCTGGCTGCGCAATCGTGGCACCTCGCGCAGTGGTTCTCCACGTCGGTTCGGCATCCGATCCAGTAGAACCGCTCTCTCAGCTTCTCCAGGGTCTTCTTTATCCCTAGGTGTCCACCAGATGATCCTCCATGGACTTCCTTCAGGACTTCCTCCGTCATAGCCTTTGGAACGACGAGTTGTTCCCGAGATGTCTTCCCGTCGGTGCTCTCCCAGGCGCGGCAGATGAGGCCATCCCTTACAATCAGCGAGTCCCACTGCGCCCAGTAGGACTTAAACTTTGGGCTGCAGTCACTCACAATGTTCCACCCGGGTCTGGGGACACAGGCCCTCTTCCATTCGGCTATCAGTCCCAGGTCATCATCTTCTGCTTGTGCCCGCGTGAAAGATTCGCGGCTCCAGTTCCCTTGAAGTTCCACAGTAGTCCTCCGGCACTGTATCCCGGTGTTCTCCTCCCTCCTAGTACAGAAGGTGCAGTCTTCGGGGCACGGTCTTCGTGACAGGGCGTCGGCGTTAGAATGCAGTTGGCCTTTCCTGTGCTGAATCTCAAAGTTGTACTGCTGAAGCCTCTCCAACCACCGCGCGAGTTGACCCTCGGGCTGCTTAAAGTTCAGGAGCCACCGCAGGGAGGCATGGTCGGTCCTGATGAGAAATTCTTGCCCGTACAGGTACTTGTGGAAGTGTTCAATGGTCTTCACGATGGCGAGCAGCTCCTTCCTGGTGACGCAGTAGTTCCTTTCTGGCTTTGACAAGGCCTTGCTGAAGTAGGCCACTACTCTCTCCTCGCCGTCCACTACTTGCGACATGATCCCCCCTATGCCAAAGTCGCTGGCATCGGTATCGACGATGAACCTTGTTCCAGGTCTGGGGTAGGCCAGAATAGGCGCGGTACACAGAGCCTGCTTGAGTTGCTCGAAGGCACTGTGGCATTCTGCTGTCCACGTGAAGAGTTGGTCCTTCTCAGTCAGTCGATGTAAAGGTTTGGCGATGTCGGCGAATCCTCTCACGAAGCGACGGTAATAAGTGCAGAGTCCCAGGAAGCTTCGTAGTTGGGACTTGTCCTTCGGAACTGGCCACTCCCTCACAGCTGCGGTCTTCTCTGGGTCGGTGCGCACCCCTTCCTCGGAGACGATATGCCCAAGGTACTGGACCCGCTTCTGGAAGAGCTGACACTTCTTGGGGCTCAACTTCAGCTGGGCAGCCCGTAGCTTCAACAAAATCTCCTTCAGGTTGCTGTAGTGCTCCTCGAAGCTTCTCCCCAGAACGATGACGTCGTCTAGGTAGACCAGGCAGGTCTTCCAGTGTAGCCCCCTCAGAATGGACTCCATTAGCCTTTCGAAGGTCGCAGGGGCGTTGCACAGACCGAATGGCATGACGGTGAACTGCCAGAGCCCGCTGCCCACAGAGAACGCCGTTTTCTCGCGGTCCTTAGGGTGGACCTCCACCTGCCAATAGCCACTCTTCAAATCCAAGGTGGAGAACCATCTTGACCCTGATATGGTGTCCAGCGTGTCGTCGATCCGGGGTAGAGGGTAGCTGTCCTTCTTCGTGACGTCGTTCACCCGCCTGTAGTCCACGCAGAACCTGGTGGAACCGTCCTTCTTCTTCACAAGCACGACCGGAGAACTCCAAGGACTATGTGATGGCTCGATCACCCCTTGATCCTTCATCTCTTCAACCATCCGGTTGACTTCGGCTTGCTTGGCGAGCGGGACACGTCGGAATGGGGCCCTAATCGGTGCGCTGTCCCCAACGTCGATTCTGTGCTGGACCAAGCTTGTCCTGCCAAAGTCTTTGCTTCCCACGGAGAAGACATCCTGGAATTCGTGTAGCAGGTCCCGAAGTTTGCGTGATTGTTCCTCGTCTAAATGGTCCTGGGATCCTTGGTACAGCTTCTGTAGTTCTTCTGGCAGTGTGCGTCTTCTTCGGTTGTCCATCTGCAGGTGTCCGTCTGTCGTATCTGTGATGCGGGCAATCCAGGTAACGGGCTCGCAGACTCCTAGGTTGGTGTCCCGATGAACCGTAATGTCGTAGTCGTTCAGGTTGGACAGGCGGACGTACGGCCGAGACGTCGTGTTGATGAGAGTCTTGGCAACTAGCAATCCTTTTGTCTGGATGTCCTCATATTTTGGCTCGATGACAGCCGCCACTCCCTCAGCAGCTCCGTCGACAATTACGGCAGCGCTGACCTCCGTCCTGGCGGGAACGATGACGTCTTCTCTCAGCCTTACTCGCCGTGCGGTGATGGACTCGTGCGCAGGTTGCAAAGCAAGTTCCTCACCTCCGAAGTGCAGAGTGTTGGTACTCAGATCCAAGATGATGTTGTTCTGGTCCAGGAAGTCCAGTCCGATGATCACTTCATTTGACACGTCAGCCACAAGCACTGGATGCTTTATCGCCCGTCGACCAATGACGAACTCCAGTGATGCTTCGCCATGTACCGGTGCGGTCTCTCCGGTCGCGGTTATTAGCTGGAGGTTCCTTTGTGTGGGTTGCACTCTCCACTTCGGGATCACGGTGGGACTGACGATGGTCCTCGATGCTCCCGTGTCGATTAGCATGGGCCAGCTCTCTCCGTTGACGACTCCGTCGACCATCAGGCTGCTATTATCCCTCCGTAACTGCGTCACACGAACTTGGTCTGCCGGGGCTTGACGACTGTCACAAGCCAACCTTTGCCCCCCAAGGCTGGCTAATACTCGTTTCCCTGGGTCGTGCGGTTTTCAGACGACTGATTTCCCGTCGGGTACCCTCGGCGGCGGCGATCACCGCAGTCCTTGCTCAGGTGGCCTTTCTTACCGCAGGTCCAGCAGGTCGGTAGTCCTCTTCCGGGCCGCCTCTCCGGTTGCCTTCCGGCTGTGTCGTTGCTGGTGGTGCCGCGACTATCGAAGAAACGGCTTAGCGCCTCCATTAATTCGTCGGCCAGGGGCTTGGTCTCGTTGGTTTTTACTGGTTCGTCGACGTCCACTTGACGCACCCGCGTGTGCATTCTGGATGCCTGTTTTGCCGTCTCGAACTCAAGTGCGTGGCTCAGCGCATCTGCCAGGGTCTTATTGCGCGCGAGACGCAGCGCCTGTTGAGTGTCCGAGTCCCGTAGCCCGTCGGTGAAAGTCTGCGTCGCTATCTGCTCCAGAAAGTCGGCCGGCGCTGTTGGGTAGGCGAGCCTTACGAGGCGTGCGATGTCCATCTCGAACTCCTGCAGGGTTTCCGCGTTCTTCTGTACCCGGGTCCGGAGCTGCATCTGATAGGCCTGCTGAAGATGGCTATCTCCATATCGGGACTCCATATGGGCGATCAGGGAAGCGTAGTCCTGGGATCCAGTCGGGATGGCCTGAAGGACGTTAAGGGCGTCACCTCTCAGCGCTACAATGAGAGCTGTAGCCTTTTCTGTGTTGTTCCAGTTATTTATGGAACAGGCCGCCTCGAACTGACGTAAGTAGGTGCTCCACGGGACCTTTCCGTCGAAGGTTGGGGGCGTCACTCTGCTCTGTCCCGTTCCTGATGTCCCCGGTGTACCTGTGGGCGGGCGTCGGCTCAGCTCGGCAACTTCCTCTTGAAGAGCGTTGAATTTCTCTTCCACCCCCGTGAGTGGGCGTTGGCGCAGTTCGGCAACTTCCTCTTGTAGGGCTTTGACTCTCTCGTCCACCCCGGTCGGCGGGCGTCGGCGCAGCTCGGCGACTTCCTCTTGTAGGGCTTTGAATCTATCTTCCATCCCTGTCGGCGGGAGTCGGCGCAGCTCAGCAAATTCCTATTGTAGAGCGTTGAATCTCTCTTCCACCCCCATCAGCGGTCGTTGGCACAGCTCGGCAACTTCCACTTGCAAGGCGTTGAATTTCTCCTCCACCCCCATCAGCGGGCGTTGGCGCAGCTCGGCAACTTCCACTTGCAAGGTGTTGAACTTCTCCTCCACTGCTGCGACTTCCTCACGTAGGCCCTGTTCTAATTTCCTTTGGCTCTCCTCTAATTTCGTCAGCAGACACTCTTCCAGATTTTTCTGGCCATCCAGAAATTTGGCGGTTAGGTCCTCTGCTAACTTATTCTGGCCATCCTTCAGGTCCTCTGCTAACTTCTTCTGGCCATCCTCCATCTTCTTCTGGCCGTCTCCTATCTTCTTCAGGTCATCCTTCAGGTCCTTGGCTAATTTCTTCTGGCCGTCTTCCATCTTCTTCTGGCCGTCTTCCATCTTCTTCAGGTCATCCTTCAGGTCCTTGGCTAATTTCTTCTGGCCGTCTTCCATGCCAGTTAACTTTTCTAGCAATGCTGCCAATTTCTCCTCCATTTTAGTTGTTTGTCTTGTAAAGGGCATGCACTCACAGGAAAATTAGAGAAAATGACCTGCTCGGGTTTTGAAACCAGGACCGTCAGGTGTTGTGCTTGAGTTCGTAATCCGGCTTCTGACACCAGTTGTTACGTGCCACCCCCTAGTGGCACTTTCGTTAACTGGATTACGGTGGGGGTACAAAGCACAACACCAATTACTGCTTAAAGAAATAATTAACTTTATTGTGGCCAGAAAATTACACTAATCAGCAAATACAAGCAATTAGGAGCCTTCTCCAGTTTCCTCAAGTCTCTTCCTTATGCGCCCTTGGCCCCTTTCACTTGCAACAGACCACAGAAGTTAATCCGTCCTAATGAGTCCGGTGGCCTTGGCAGAAGCTACCTGCCCCTCTTCCTCAGGTACAACAAATACAGTTACTTACGAGCACTTGATGTTCGCTGTTCACAAGCTGGGAGAAACAATGTCACAGGATTTCGTAACTCGCACAGCACTTCGTCACCACACTTCTGTCGCACAAGATAATCGCTCGCACTAGCTCGTAAAACACAACGAACACAACTGCTTCACGGGTCACTCTTATATAGCCGGCCGGTGACTCAATAAATGCTTCTAGATCCATCCAGAGTCCACGGCATCTCGAGGTTTCCAGCGCTGGTCCAGTCACGAATGTTCTGGACTATCCCTTTCACTTCGCAGTCCGTTGCGTAACGCGCATGCAATACACCGAGGGAGAGCAGTCCAGCCCTGGGGCAGTTTTGACTCATGCGGCGAGCGATGACACAAACTCACAGCCGTAACAATATTAAAAATTTAGCATTACTTATCAGTACACCTGTACCAGAACAGCTTTACAAAAATCGATACTGAATCAAGGTCAATAGCATGAGCATAAACAAAGCATAGCCCATAAGAACATTCCTAGCAAGGTCTAGAAATAAAGAAAATAAAAATGAAGTCGATAGTCAATTGTCTCACAAGAGAGATCGTAAGTAACCTTGGGCAATGTCATCGGCGTGGACTGGGCAAACACCTGTCATTGTGCTCCCCAGCGCTTGGCACTAAGCAGCATAGCGCGTCAGTGAATCTCAAAGAAAATGTCTATCACCGATTTTTCAATACATTAAAGCACAGTAAATGTAGACTGAGTGTTCTTAGCAATCACTCTAAAGGATAATACACATGTAAAGGAAGTTATTATAACGTTAAAGACGAATCAAATACAAGTAGAATGATATGTTTGGCTTCTGAAAACCAAATAGACTTAACAGAAAGATATTCCTCTCTCTTTGAAAGGCTTTGACATTTTGTAACGCCACTGAAGCTCACATCGAATGAGTGCTGCGTACCAAAACATTGTTTAAATGATAATAAAATACTGACACCTTAACCTTAGGTGGAACTAATCGAAATGATACGAATCGTGTAACATAAACTTTATGAGTAAGTTCACAACATTACTTGACTCATGTACAGCGATGTGAATTATCTGAATTCTAGTGGCGAACTGCTCACTCTTTAAAAATGTTTATTACAATAACCACAGGCTGGATCCCTTCCATACCTAAACGATACACTATAATGTTAAATAAAAACGTCAGTGTCGTACTAAAATAATAGAAATGTGGACTTCAAAAACTTTGACCAAATATCAGCTGGAGCTGAATTAAAAACATGCCCCTGTCACAAATGACTAAATTGATGTTCCGTCATGCGGAATCACCTTCTAAGAACAATATCGCACCGTGTGGACACACACAATCTGGTGACTAACTCAGTGTCGAGTAACGAAATGCAAAGAGAAGCATTCAGAAGCGTGAAAAATCACCTTAAGGAGATGGTCAAAAAGAATGAAAGAAGCCTACCTTGATGACTGACAAAGAGTTACGGATGCTACAGACTAATCCACCCATGATCATCCACCGTACAGAAATAGATTTGGAAATCATGACTCGCAGCTATTGCAGATAATTATCCAGACACGAGGATTGAGGATTTTGCCTTTCATCCAGACAAACCACAAATATCTTCTCTGCTCGGCCACAAGCATGGTTATCCTCGGGTGGTCATCCATTGTTGTAGTGTGGCTTAGGTGTTCAGCGTTCCTCCCATTCGGATGTTTAAGCCATAGCCCTCTTCTTCTTAGATATAGAATTATTATGCCTCAGCACGTGGTGAAATGAAGGCATCTTGTAGAGTCGTTGGAATACGTATAACTGGACACAGCTTCAAGCGTGTTAAAATTCACAGATTTTCCACCTTTTCCACCAGCAGACTATATTTAAAATGACCTTGTCTGCTAAAACATATAAACTGGCTTTGACACTGGGCACGTGTCTTTCCACAGAAGCTAGACAACTTCACACGCTTTAGATATTATATCGAAGAATATCAGCTTAATCTTATTTGTTTTACAGTCGGCCTTTGCACGGCTCGTAAATATTTCACTGTATCTGTTGCATATGACGACCAGATTCTCCATTCGGGTCTTACTGGTACACAACTTATTTGTCACAGGTCAGCCATAGAAGCACGCTGTAACCATGTGGTCAACACTTCACTGAATAGAAATATAATCAGATTCACAATCTTGGACGAACTTCTCGCGTCACCAGCACACTTCGTGCTATAATTAATACTTTCAGACGTATTCACTTTACACAATTTGAACGTCAATGATACTTTAAACTTGGTCACCTAGGACCTTCACAAATTCACATCCGCTCGCCATGCAAGCGCGGATTCAAGTCATTCCTTCACGGAAGTAGGTGAGCTCAGTTCGATCACTTCCGAGTCATTTAGCGTCTAAGTTCATTCCTTCCGCGTATCGGCGGTGTTATACCTTCGGTCGTAAACCATAAATAAAATATTATTGGCCCATGAAAAATGTGGCTAGTTAAGCTGAATGACTGATGATTTTAAATTCAGGTTGCACATCAAAGAGAACTTCTTTGATCATGTGGGGTAATTTTATACTGCTTCTTAATGAAGTCAAAAGAACATCTAATGTAATGACATGCTGCTGTGGGTGCTTTCACAATTCTTGAGCATTATAAATTCCATGGTTCGTGTACAAGCTATCACCAGCATGAGCTATTCGGGCTCAGTATATTCTATTCAGACATAGAAAACCTATCTGTATGCTTATAATTTTTATAAAATGCTCCGAAAATATCTTAATAATATAAATTAATAATAATAATAAATTAACATGAAAAATTCTCTTGGCTGAACAATTTGCCGCGTAAATAAATATAGAATGGCTTCCTACTGACTTATGCCAGTGGCATAAAAAAAACTCGAAAAACACGTTACATATTCGCCTCGGATCATCGGATGATTTACCGTGACGACGGTCCATTATCCGATTATCCCAGACACGTTAATAAACCCCATCCAAAATACATATTACATAAATGAAATCACCCTAAATTACAGATATATACACTCATAATTTTGCGTCAAAGTTTGTTGTCACTATGGATTGCACTTTGCAACCAGTCCAATGTTTTAAATATAGAATAGTGTTCCACGGATATTTCCGCCTCTCAAATTTCTCTATGTTGGAAAAATAGACATAATTAATGTGTGAGCACTATGTATTTATGATGTCATATCACACGCATTGAAGGTGTTCTGATATATTTATATCACCATAGAACTTCCTAATTTCACTGGAGGTCCCTTCCTTATTGTGAAATTTAATCCCACTTATCACTGAGCACACGATCACACTATTTTGGCAGCGCCTCGTGACCATAATACTTAATCTCTCTTTAAAGTAGATTAAATTAATATTGACTTCTGAAAAAAAAAAACCAGTAAGTGCGCATTACATATAACACCAAATATTTCTGTGCCGTAATCGCCTTGTCTTCTTAAGTTCCCGTAGACCATATTCTACTTAATACTAGTTCTCAACTCAGACCAGTTCTCCTCACACAAATAATACCATTGTACAAATTACCTTAAATTACACACTTACAAATCTTACATGGCGAGGCCGTAAACAGAAATCACGTGTGCCGTTATGTATGAGTTTCATGAAGGACTGCCTCGCATTCTGATGGCCCATCTTTTGTCCCGTGGACGCCTTAAGCAAAAATACCCTGTCCAAGCGCTCACCCATCTCTTGGGGACAAATGGGAATTCACCAGCGCTACCAAATTCTGGCCTTGGTGTATCGAGACATTTTAGTGCTCAAGAGCATCCGACAATCCCGTCATATTTCCCTGTACCTTAAAACTCTCATTTACTTACATGCTACCTCCCTGTGTGACTTCTGATACGCCTGCCTGGAAGACCATCTCCTCCCTCACACCAAATACCACACTTACTCATTTGATAGGCTGGCTCGCAAGCTAAACACACTCACTTTATGACACATCCTTAATGTCATCACGTTGCTCCACTAACATATTTCTCAGTGTCTGTAACGATGCCCTGTTGCTACTGTCCACACATGCACATATTAAAATACCGTCCTCTGCTTTAACCACAGGATAATCCCTACATAAATTAGTGTCCCTCGATAGCATGTCTGCAAGAGTGTTATCTTTACCTTTAATATATTTTACTGTGAATTCGTATTCCTGCAGAGCAAGAATCCACCTACTAACTCTGTTAGAACTGAGTTTACCAGTCCTCATATACAGTAATGCATGGTGATCCGTATGGATCTCAAATTTCCCCCCTACTAAATACATTCTAAATTTCCCTAAACTGAAAACAATACCTAAAAGCTCTAACTCAGTAATCGTGTATCTTTTCTCTGCTGCTGTCAGTCCTCGCGAGGCTAAAGATACAATGCACAGATTACCCTCATCATCTTTCTGACATAATACTCCAGCAATGCCTATATGTGAAGCATCTGTCATAACCACATATTCCTTATCTTTTAACGGATATTTCAGCACTACAGCTTTCTCAAAACCTTCCTTCAGCGCTCTAAAATCCTGTTCATGCTTGGACTCACATCTCCACCGAGTCCCACTTTTAAGCAATTCCCTGAATGGTTCTACCAACCCTGAATATTTAAGAACGAACCTCCTGAAAAAGTTGCAAATTCCCAGGTAAGTTTTTAACTGTTTAACATTCTGTTGCACCTCTGCGTTAAGTATCTTATTAACCCTACTTTCTTCTGGTGTTACACCTCTACTCGACACTCTATGACCTAAAATGTCACTTCTGACTGACAGAATGACGACTTAGACAGCTTCAAAGTGAACCCTGCCTGATCTAACTTCTGAAAAACTATATTTAAATGACGTAGATGCTCCTCAAAACTGCGTGAACTAATTACCATATCATCAATGTAAATGGTTACAAACTCTCCTGTGTCATCCCCTAATGCGATGTTTAAATCCCTAATTAAAGCTGCTGAACAACTCTTTAACCCATAAGGTGTTCTACAAAATTGATAAAGGTTATATTTATGACTAAAAGCTGTAAATGGTCTATCTTCGTACATAAGGGGCACTTGCCAAAAACTGGAACTCAAATCTACACAAGTGAAATACTTCTTCCCCTCAAATGTTTGCATTAATTCCTCTATTGACATAGATTTCAGCTGATCTGAACTAATTCTACTGTTAACCAAACGAGCGTCTAAACAAATATGAACTGTGCCGTCGGTCTTGGGTACCGTGATCAAAGAATTAACATACGGACTGTTAGAGTGCTCAATAATCCCATCTTTAAGCATCTGGTTAATTTGTGCCTCAACTGCACTCTGATAAGCGAAAGGTACAGGATATCTATGTCCTGTGAATACTGACCTATCAATAACGTTCAATGAATGTGTGTAGCAATTGGCCATACCAATGCGATCCTCAAACACTCTCCTATTACACAATAACACATCATAGAGCCGAACACACTGTTCATCCTCTATATTTCCCTGAAATGCAGCATCACGTAACGAGTCCTCTAGACTTCCGTTCGTAATCACACTGCCCACAAAACATGGAGAACCCCGCTCTACGGCTGGCGATATCTCATTTAAAGTACAAATCACACCTACAATACTACTCCTCTGAATATGGTCATTGAACGCTACTTCTACTTCAGAATCTCCCCATTTAAATTTCAAACTCCCTACATCATAACATAAGTTACCAGACACTCTACTTAGCCACTCTGAACCCAAGATAACACTGAATACTAAATTTGGAATTACAAGACAAATCTGCTTCTCTACATGATTATTAATTTTAATGTCTACTAAAACTTGCTTAGAAATTACTTTAGACCTCTTCCCAACAGCTGTGATAACAAAAGTGCTTTTAATTGGCATCTCCTCAAAATTTACTCCAGTTCCTTTCATTTTATCATAAAATGCACAACTTATGCAACTCTTCATACAACCACTATCAATTAAAACATCTGTGTACGCCTCGGACACGTTAAATTTAACTATGGGGCTCTTACTAACCACTTCCTGAATAATACCTTCATCATTTAGTTCATGTAATAATTCATTTCTTACATTTAGGTCATAGGGTTCCTGTATAATTGTATGGACAGGGCATGCTACAGACTGAGATTCTGACCTTACTTCGCAGCCTGGTTCGCGTTTAAAGAACCGCTACAGCTGGCCGTAGTACTACTAACTACTGAACTGGTCTGGTTGTTCTGGGCTGTGTTGTCATTGTTTGGCTGTATATTACTACCACTAGGCTGTCCTCTTCCTTGACCCCTATTCTGGTTGTAATTATTGTCATTATAATTTCTCCCTTGATTTCCCCTGAAATCATTGTTTCTCCCTTGATTTCCCCTGTAATCATTGTTCCTCCCTTGATTTCCCCTGAAATCATTGTTCCTCCCTTGATACTGATTACCATAGCCATTTCCTCTGTTCTGATTTAGCTGATTATTATTATTTCTATTTTGAGCGTTGGCCCCTTCGCCACCGTTCCCTTGAACTTCCTGATGCCTGGCTTCATTAGGCCTATTATTATTATTACCCTGGTTCCTATTGAAATTGTCCTCATAACACCCTCTCCCTAGTGCATCAAATGTGCTTAACAAATTTTCTACTTGTGATATAGTCTTTACATTCTGGATACAAGCAGCCTCCTTGATCCTATAGGGAAAGTGCCTAAGTAGCAACCTCACCACATCACTTTCCTCCTTCAAGCCATCCAGATATTTACACACTAATACCTGCCCTAAAAAGTATTCGGTCATGGTGGAGCTTCCTTTAGGGTTATATTTACCACCCACTACTCCCTCGCGATGCTGCGACTGAATAACCTCATTCCAGAACTTTTCACAGAATTTCATTTTAAAATCATTAATATCAGTAAACTTGTCTGTATAGACAGCAAACCAATTCCTCGTTTCCCCCACAAACACTTGTTCTAAAATTTCAACTACCTGGCACCACTCAATACTACCATCTTCCAACCTCTCCCCAAATTTATTTTCTATAGAATTCATGAACTCCATTGGGCACCCTTGTCGATTGCTGAACTTCCCCAGTTCTACCTCCCTGTGTATGCTATTCACAAAAACTGGCCTATTCTGACTATTTTCTTGCCTGATCCTAGCTTTTAATTTTAATACTAATTCTGCGATTTTCTCCTCAGCCTTCCTCTCAATACTGTTTACAGTTAATTTAATGTTTCCTTCTGATTCTTCTTCTTTATCATATAGCTTTGCTTGTTTCTCCTCAATCTTGCTAATGCTCTCTCTATTACTCTCTCTTAAATTATTTACTTCTGCAACTATTTGTGAGTGGACTTTCTCAATTCTACCCCCCAGCTGTTCCTTAACCTCTCTTGTTGATACCTGAATCTTGTCAATTTCTCCTCCCAATTTCTTTTTAACCTGCAGTGTTTCTAATTTAACTAATTCCTTTAAATTTTCAGCCTGTGTGCTGATTCTACTTTCCAACTCCCCCTGTACTTTTCCTAATTTCTTGTCTACATCTGCAATGATCTCTTTAACCTTCTCTTCCATTACTCCTCTGATTTCTCCTCTAATCTGCTCCATTTTCACACTAATTTCCTTGTTGTTCTTATCTAATTTTGCGTTATTCTGTTCTAATTTTTTATTTAAAGCTTCTGTACATTCTTTATTCTCCCTACTGTTTTGTTCTAATTTGGCGTTTAAGGCATCTGTACTTTCTATATTTTCCCTACTGTTTTGTTCTAATTTGGCGTTTAAACTATCGCTCAATTCCCTATTACTCTCTTTATTTTCCCTACTGTTTTGTTCTAATTTTGCATTTAAGGCATCACTACTAACTTTGTTCAGATACATGAACTCGAGAAGTAAAGTTTTTAATTCTGGTTGGCCGCCTACACTCCCTGTTTCAGTATCGGGATTTACCTCCGCTACCCCGGTACTACCATCACTCGACATACTGCTCGTATCATCACTCTCCAGTTGATGACCACTACGTAACCTCATCTGTTTTTCTTTCTCATCCCCCATAATGATATACACTGATACAGACAAATAACCCCCAAAATGCAGGCACAGTAATATATATCCTTCTCCTTCCACAAATGTTATTAGATTTTCATCCCCACGTTGGGCGCCAATTGTAATGGTAATTAATGCCCCATGTTGGTAGCGACAAATGTAGCGTTGATTAAAGCCCCATGTTGGTAGCGACAAGTGTAGCAGTTTCGCTAGCCCACACGTTGAACGACAAGTGTAACGGTTTGACTGCCCCTAACTGTTGGGTGATAAATGTAACTGTTTACCTTTGCCTAAGCTATGTTGTTTTAATGGGCGCCAAGACCTCAACGCAATGTTGAAATCTAAATTTGTATTTAACAACGTCTAGCTCTGGTAGAACACCTTCAAGAATCTATTCACTCAGATCGTGGTATGATTTGATCATTAACCCAACAAACAATTGTATCAGGAGAAGGAATTGGTCTATATCTAATGCTACCTACTGAAAGCAAAGATTGCATTGTAAAATAAATGAATTTATTATATAAAACAAGTATAGCAAAATTAATAATAATAATAATAAGTTTAAAATTTAAATTGGAGCGTTGCGATTTTAATATTACCGATAGAAAATTACGTGAAAACGGAGTCTGATAAATTATTGATTTTACTCTTAATCCCAAGCTATGAAGTTACTGAAATATTGAATAGAAAACAAAGAGAAACGAGAAATTGCGTATTTCTGCGTCATTTGCGCTTACCACTGGAAATTGGCAAAGCATTTCCCTCGTACTGGATGATGCTGTGAGCTTCCCACAGTCTCCTGGACGTCGTCATCTCCGTCGATATTTGGTGATATACTTGTAGATTTGGTGACTTTATGGTCCTAACATCGGAGCCATACCCTCGTACAACCAAACTGGTTAAGTTTTAAACAGATAGTTCTCCACTCCACGGAACATCGGAGCGACACACACTTGCAACCGAACTAGTCAAGTCTTTCACAGATTGTCCCCCACTCCACGGAACATCGGAGCGACTCCCGCGTGCAACCATACTCGGCAAGTTCTGCACAGATTGTCCTCGTTCCACGGTGCGCCGAACGATATATGCACACGTCGGCTCCCCACCTCGGTACCGACTTCTAGCTTACGTAGTCTCCACTGATTGGCTGCTCCCCACGTGCTACTTCCCCTTCTCTGGCTCAATACACTCGGCGGGAGGGAGAAGTCGTTTTCCGTTCCATACATCCGCCTTTTCTTGACGCTGCGACCCAAGCTTGCGTAATACTTCTTGACAAGAATCAGCCTGTATCTGAATTTCCAGTGAGTCATGTCTCTCATAATATGCTAACTGACGAAACTCCGTAAAATTCCGTAATCACATAATTTTCTATGATATTGTCGTTCGTTTTAATTTGCTTGATAGTGTTTTCTAAGACATAGAAAACCTATCTGTATGCTTATAATTTTTATAAAATGCTCCGAAAATATCTTAATAATAATTATAATAAATTAATAATAATAATAAATTAACATGAAAAATTCTCTTGGCTGAACAATTTGCCGCGTAAATAAATATAGAATGGCTTCCTACTGACTTATGCCAGTGGCATAAAAAAAACCTCGAAAAACACGTTACAACATCAGTTTTATCCCCTTTTTTATGTAAGGGATGAATTGCTGCATTCCTCCACTCATCTGGTATTGTTTCCGTTTCCCAAATGTCGCGTAAGAGTTTCTCTAGTTGTTCCACCACTTTGTCTCCTCCATACTTAAGAAGTTCTGCTGGGATGGAATCCTTCCCTGAAGCTTTATTGTTTTTAGGATCTTTGATTATAGCTCTAATTTCGTCCTGCGTTGGCGAAGATGAGTCAGGGAGTTTGTGCTGTGGAGAAGAGAACATCAATCGATCACGTGGAGGGTCACAATTCAAAAGATTTTTAAAATATTTTGCCAGGTGTTCACAGTTTTGCTTATTGCTCACGAGAAGCATTCTTAAAGCATAAATTGCGTAGTGTGTACCCTCTAATTTTACTCTTGAAAGTTTGATAAAAGTTCCTCGAGTTATTCCTCTGAAAATCTTTTTCTATTTGATTTAGTTGTTCTTTCTCTTACTGTCGCTTTGCATTCCTGAAGACCTTAGCCGTTTTCCTCCTTTGTACCTGAAAATCCTCAAAGTTGTGTAGGGTGGAACTCCATTTATGCCAGGCTCTTAAACGCTCTTGTAAGCTCTCCTCACAGTCTACATTCCACCAGGGATTTTTTTTCTTTTAGCTAGTAGTATAGTCTGTCTTGAAGCATCTTGAATTTTTTTAGCTCGTTTACATGAATCCAAAGTTTCCAGTTCATTGCGATAGTTCTCTATACTTGTTTGGTTGATTTTTAATTCTTCGATTCGATACTTAGCGATCTTGGTGGTCGTCCTTTTATTACTCTTTGGTAGAAAATTCACTTTGACTCTAGTAAGATATCAGAATCAAAGTTGGCCCCTCGTTGTACCTTAACGTTCAATATCTCTCGTGGACTGGTAGTCGTAATATGATCTATTTGAAACTCTCCTAATTTGGGATTAGGTCAACGCCATGTTTTTGTTTTCTTGGGGTTCTTTTTAAAGAAAGTTGGCATCAGTTTCATTCCAAAAGATTCACAAACATCTATCAATCTCTCCCCATTTTTATTAGTTCTCTGATGTCCTGAGTATTTTCCCACTTATTTCCTATATTTCTTTTCCTTCTCTATTTGAGCATTAAAGTCACCCATCAGGAATTTAACACAGTTATCTGGAGCCTGAAATAGTTCTTGCTCTAGTTGTGACCAAAATTCGTCAACTTTGTTTTATACTATGAAGATTTTTTTTAAAATTTAGGATTAAAGATTTTTTTCTAATGTATTTAGTACAAGTTATTAGAAGAATTAAATTTCTGTCTTATTTTTCATAACATACACTTTCATAAAGCTTTATAACTAATTTACTAAATTTTCTCATATTATAAGAACAAAAGGATTAGTTAGATAATAAGCAAAATAAAGTAGCCTACAGTTAAAATTTGTCCTGTTAGAATATAAGGATGTTCAACTGGCCTTGCTTCAATTCATGTTAATAAAATAATAATAGTTGTTATAGATCAAAACGTAGGAAAGTGGAGAGTAAGTGTCGTGTTTTAAAGGAAAAAATGGACTGTTGACTAATTTTGTACAGTGGAAAAGTAATGTGTCTGATGTACTAGGAAAATAATTCTGTTTTTAAAGAATAAAACATCAGACGGCATTATGGTTCTAAGCACTGTTTTGTATACAGTATAATAAATGCGATGGAGTGTTACATAAGGAAATGATTTCAAATTTAATGCAAGGCCTCACCGCTCAAAAACAAATGTCCACGAAACAGGTCAAGAAAAATATAGCTGCAGTCCGCGCTAGTTATCGAGTCGCACATTTTATTAGCCGCGAAAGGGAAACCATTTTCTCATAGGGAGTTTGTGAAGAACTGTATACTTTTTATCATGGTGTTTGAAGCCATCTTCAGTGTTGCCTTAGTAAACGACCTATAATGTTTTTCAGTCGGTCAACACGATTGTACCCAATATTGTGATGGGTTATTTCCTAATCCTGAAAGAATACATGAGGTTAATAATTACTATTTAAAAAAAAAGATACAGTCAGTCTGTGAGACTAGACTTTATATCATTTCAAATGACGCATGCTACAAATGCTACACATGTTAGAAAGGCTCAGGAGGGCTTCTCGCTTCGCTCGAAGCCTCAGGACTCTTTCAACAGACTCATTACGCATTAACTTAGGCTTCCCGCGCGGGGAACGGAGAGCGGGAGGTGCACTCTGCTGCATGACGTCACACACTCGCCGTCTCCGTATCGCATAACGCCAGACCCCAGGAGTAAACTCAGACTCAACAGACTCCATTACCCTTTAACTTAGGCCTCCCGAGCGGAGAACGGAGAGCGAGAGGTGCACTCTGCTGCATGACGTCACACACTTGCCGTCTCCGTATCGCATAACGCCAGACCCCAGGAGTAAACTCAGACTCGGTGCATATGCACTGAACAACATGATGACGTCATACACGCCGTATCCGTAACGCATAACGGTAGACCAAAGCATAACGATGAAGTCGACAAGATCATTTGAAATGATAAAATACTATTTAGGCCTATTAATCTCGTTTATTGTTTTCAGGATTAGGGATTAACCCATCTCAGTTGGGTACAATCGTGTTGACCGACTGAAAACATTAAACTGTGTATACTTTTTGTAATAGAAGAAATGTGTCCTGAAAAGAGACAGCTGATATCGGTCAGCTTATCGTGGAACACAATGACGAGAAGAACAGAAGAACTCGGGGATAATTTGTGCTGACAACTGCTCGAAAAATCAATATCATTCGAGTGCTTTTCGTTGACTTTGGATGAAAGTAATGACGTCCATGATACAGCACTTTTAGTTTTTATTCGCGGCATTGACAATAACTGAGGAGCTGGCATCTTTAATAAGAGGCATCCGTGGAACTACATCAGGTGAGGATTTGTTCCTCCAACCTAGTGAAATACTGAAATAGCTCGATTTAGGAGGGATGGAGTGTCTTCTATAACAACAGAAGTAGCAACGAATATGAGTGGTAATAATAATAATAATAAGAAGAATATCGTATGGCCTTGGTGCCGGGTGCAAGCTTTGTTATTTGACACCCAGAGGGCAGCTTGCATGTCGAATTTCGTCGTTCCTTTGAACGCTATGAAAGTCAAGGAGGTTAGATATCTAAGCTCCTTGACACTATAGCGCTTCTAGTAGAGAATGGAGGAACTTTGTGTTGTCGGAAAATCCTGAGATTAATTTAGCCATTATGAACACGGCCTACTGAATTCAAATGGGTTCTTTAACATGCCAACAACGTATGACATCCATGTCGTGATTTTTGTCGCCTTTCAAAAATCACTTACCACTGCCAGGAACGATCCTGCAAGCTTGGGGTTGGTAGTCCGACACGTTAACCACTCACCCACCGTGGCAAGCTATATGAGTGGTATAAAAATTGGATTAATTGGGAAAATAAGGAACAGAAATACTGATATGCCACTTGAATTGCACTGCATTATTCACCAACAAGTTCTATATGGAAAAGTATTAAGTTTACAACATGTGACGAACACAGTGACATCTACAAATAATTAATGGATTCAATCATCGGGAGTTTTAGACATTTCTGACTGCCACTGATCGTCGTTACGGTGATGTATAATCAGGGCCGGTCCTAGGGGTGTGCGACCTGTGCGGTCGCACAGGGAGACAACGGTTTGGGGGGCGCCGAAGGCGTCCCCCAAAGATAGGAAAATGTCGATTTATTTCCTATTGAACAAATGGCAAGATAGGTAAATGTGAATTCGTCAAACAAATAAGGGAATCAGTTTTTTAAAAAAAAGTTCAACCGGTGTTATCTCTCACGACTGACCCTACGTGCACCTTAGACCGTGACGGACCGAAGTTAAACTCAGTGAAATAGTGATTAGCAAACACTATATCTTTCTCTCTCTTGCCTTGCCTTACCTTTTCACTATCGTGGAAACGCAACCCGGCTCGACTCCCGGGCCCGGGACCAACCAAATCGCCCTTCGGCTCCGCTCGGACATTTTCGTGATATTTCGGTTAGGTTCGCTGTTGTAGCAGAGCTGTAGCAAGGCGAAGGAGAGAGAAAGAAAGCGAGGAAGGCAGGGAGAGAGGGGAGTGAGGTTGGAGAAAGGGGTGTGGGTGTGACACGAGCTGGAGACAGAGGCAAAGAAATATAAATCATAACAAACTGCACATGTGGATGGGTGAAGTCGGCGTCGACCCATTCATAGATGGCAGGACGTATTAGCACAATAGACGGGAGTGTTATGTCCCTTGCTAATTGTCGTTCCTTCGAGTGCGTGGTGCGGATGGCGTAAAGTCGGGACGAAGAACGAGAAACCCTACAACAATGGCCCCCTCCGGTAAAGCTAGTGGAGCTGCAAACAAAAAACGAAGGTTGCAGCATGCAGAAGAAGACAAGAAGGCAGCAGAAGCTTTTAAAAAATTCGTCCGACCTTCAACATCAATAGATGGGTGATCTCAAACAAATCCTACTGATCAGTCCAAAAATGTACCCGTCAAATTTGCCGAGCAAGATGAAGGTATATATTATAATCTCAACAAGAATATTTTCTTACTCTCATAAAAGCGTTTTAAACTGCATATTTTCCTTAAAGCACATTCTACATTGGTCGTAGTCTAGGTCATGGTTGTAAGGTCGCAAAGACTGTTTTAAGCACTGCTTGTGCGGATAACGCAGAGTAAACGCAGACCGCTATGTTATTTACCTTCTAAAGTGCACTATTTTAGATTTATTCGGTAATTTTTGTTTAAGCATTCATAAAAACAAGTAAAATTACGTTTTTAGACCAGTCCTTAAAATGGGAAACAGTTCCCTTATTACCACTAAAACCTCCATTGTAGAATAATCCGTGTAGACAGAAATGCGTTTTGACTTGGTGCCGGCCTGATCGTTGATCTCTTTTCAGGTGCGGTGACGGGTGCGAGCACCTTAATAGGAATTGGCTCTGACTGTGGCACTGCTGGTGGTGGGGATGGTGTTGGATCTTGTGACTGGGGTGAAGGCGGGAAGGGGATTTGGGGAAACGTTTCGACTCTGGTGATTGACATACAGTCGAAAGTGGTGAACGTGGTAGTTACGGTGCTGAGTTAACTTGTGACGGTGAAGCCGGTGAAGGTTCTGGCGTCGGTACTGGTGCTGGGAATGGGTTATGCATTGTGCCCTTCATTAGTGATAGCAGCCAACTTTAAGACCCTGACTATCGGCCTCTGGTCCGAAGCACGGAATGTACTGATAAAATTATCGTTCAAGGGCCAGTTAAAATAAAAGATCGGAACTTTAAAAAAGATGCTGGAGGTGGCCGTCATTTTACTATGTTACAATGTTATCGAGAGTTGCGGAATGGCGAAAAAGTACTAAGACGTTGGCTCCAATATTCTGACTCTTTAAACAAATATTTTGCTTTTGTTGTAAGCTCTTTGACAGAAAGTCTACAGCAGCTCTCGTCACTTCGGGATTCTGTGACTGGACACATCTTTCGCAAGCCTTAGAGTCTCATGAAAGATACCCTTCTCATTTTAAATATTCTCAATTATGGGCCGAAACAGAGTTGCGTTTATCCTCGAAAAAAAAAAAAAAAAAAAAAAAGGGCGTTGATGATGCTAATCAGCGAATTATGTGTGCTGAGGTAGAACATTGGAGGTCCGTACTCGAACGATAGTTATCGCTTCGGGTGAACGTAGCTTTTCAAAATTGAAGTTGATTAAAACCTACCTGCGTGCTACAATGGGCCAAGAGAGACTGACAAAACTTGCTTTAATTTCAATAGAGAACTCTGTTGCGCGTTCACTCGATTTAGCCCAGTTAGTAAAACAGTTTGCTTCAGTCAAAGCACGGAAAGCTCCCTTCTCATAAGGTTTTGGGTTTCAGTGTGTTTCTTCCTGTGTGTCGTAGTCGTTTGAATTGGTAAAGCTTGATTCCTGTAAGTGTATTTTTCCTGTGATTTTGTTATGTTGACACTTAGCATCACAATTGAAAAAATAGTTATTGTAATATGTTACGCCTCACCTATAAGCTAATAAAACCCAACGAGCGTACAGCCGTTATTTTATATGTTACCTTGACGATCCCCTTACTACAATGCAAATAAAGTATGTTAAAGCAATATAGTAAATGGGTAAATGTACTTTAGGTTCTTATTATTTAATTTCATCCGATAACTCGGTGCTTTGCCTTTGCCTGCATCTTCTACTTTATATTTTCATGATTTCTCTTTATAATACCGCATAATTTTTGCCAGACTTAGGCAACCCGCCTCGCACAGAGGGGCGCAAAATCGAATTTCGCACAGGGCGCTGAAACCCCTAAGACCGGCCCTGTGTATAATTTATCAGAGTGAGTTACGCTGGCTTAGTCGTGGTAATATTTTGAAATGCTTCCATTTTCGTGAAGAAGTAAGCACTTTTATGAACATGAAATAGATCAACCGTACCGTGTACTTAGGTGTGTGTTCAACTTACCAGATAACCTGTGTTTCTGTGATGACTAGTCGTGTGTGTAACAGTTATTATTCGAGTCAGGGATTTATTTAATGGTTTTGGGACATCTTGTTCATGTAGCATCGTGTACTTAGGTGTGTGTGGATTCTGTCTTATAACGTAGCCTATGCCATTGTGATTACCTGTAGAGGAGAAGGTGGTATTATGGCATCTTGTTTTGTGGCAGAATTTGGGACAAAAACTGGCTGTGGGATTTAGCTATAGGCCTACTCACAAATTTAACGGAATATTTACATATTTTGAATAAGGGATTGCAAGGGATGGTTGGTTCCTTAGTTTAAGGGCTGCAACAACGCGGTCATGTAGCCCCGTGTACTTTGGTTGTGTGTAGAATCTGTCTGATAACCGGTGTTAATTGTGATGGCTGAATTAATGTGTGTTATCTGTTTCAATCTAAGTAAGGACTGCAGACGATAATTTCAATTGCTACCAACTGCTACCGTCCACCACACCTAGCTGCGGACTTGGCTACTAGATGGCATCGTAGGCAGCACCTGGTGGCGAACATTGGAACTAATATAGCGTTATCAAATTATCTAACCTACAAATTTTGGCTTCACATAAGTGTAGTTAGTGGAAGGTTCTTTATCATGCCATAAATCTGTGACATGGGACCACCGGCTTTACTTCCCCTCCGAAGGAAGGCATACTGGGGGATTTTTAACGTTCTTAAAAAATCCGACGACTGTGGCCGGGCTTGAACCTGCGACCATGATCATAGAAGCTCAGCGTGCTACCAACTACGCCACCGAAGCCGCCGATTACAAGCGAAATGTGTTCTCTTAAATGAAGTTAGTGTAGGCTATGTTATGTGTTAGAGTTCCAAAATAAATTGAAACTATTTCGACAGCAATTAATTAGAGAAGGACATATTCCCACACTTTTCATGTTGCACTGAGCTTCAAGAAGTGAACTCAAACAGCTCAGTGCAATATGATCGGTTTATGGAGTCGATTAACTTATTGAAGCATGAGTTTGAAAACAGATTTAAAGATCTTCATGTGAATACGGAGAAAATTCATTTGTTCGAAAATCCATTTGCAGTTGACATCAGTGATGCACCTGCCCAACTACAGGTCGAATTAATTGAACAGTGTTGTTCCCAATTAAGGGACAAGTTCGCAGAGGGATATCTTATTAACTTTTTCAGGGCTCTTGGTAATGAAAATTTTCCGCTTTTTTTTAAATTTGAGCGAAAATACTTGAGCACGTCTGCGAGTAGGGATTACTCACTTATGTGAACCAATATTTTCAAAGTTTATAAAATCAAAATTAGGTTCCCGGATCAGTGATCTGATAACACCTATATTCCATTCTCAGGGTGGCTGTGCCAACACTGTCACTTCAAGCGAAGTTAATTGGTAAGTTTATTCTAAGTTACAGAATATTGTTTACTTCCTCAATTTGTTTTGTATTGTGTCAGGTTATTTTTTGTATTGTCTATTAGCCGTGTGAGAGGTTGATGGGTGATTGAACAAGGGGGCACCTGGTTGTGTGTTAGGGAAGGTCAGGGGAGGGGAAATCAAAAGTTCGCGGTTCGTTTAGGCATCTTACTTACAGTAGTTACAGCATTTTCACTACGACTCCATAATTTGGCCATGCCTATGGAATATACAGACAGGTATGTTTATTTGATTTAAATACCAAACTTTGTTGTGCCAACGTAATCTCTGGAGTATCAACCTACTAGCGCTGCGAGGTAAGTGGTGGCAAATTGTAGTATTCCTGCATGTTCGCAGTTTGGAGTGAAGTGGGGAGGCGTTAGAGCATAACAGATGGCGGTGGTTTAGGAATCTGCCATTCAGCCCGGCCGCAAATTAAGTTGAATACCCCTGAGTTAGGCGATGACGCTGTGGATGCTGTGATGACTCACGATTCTCAGGATTCTCCTTGAGAGCTTTTGTCCACCTGTTACCTGCGGCAACACCTACAGTGGTCACTCGGTCGGGCAATGATGAGATATTTTGTCTTGATGAGTTCGCTAAAGGAAATCACATGAATTTGCAGGTGTAGGCTTATATGACTGCAGTTATTGGGGTTTAGAATTGGTTGTTGTCATTGCTGTTGTTAATAATGGTACATTTATTAAACAAAAATTAACTCTCGATCAGAAGTGTTGGCAATATGACACCCTTAGTTTCACATTTCAATCATTGTGTAGGGAAGTGAAATAAACATAGTCAAGGCAAAATAGAATGAATTAAGCTATGCTACAATCTTCCTCAATGTATGTTACTTCTGCACTATGATGTAAAAATTTGTTAGTAAAAAAACAATTATGGTACCTTCCAGTTTATTAATCGGCCTGTCATCTTTAATAGCTTTAATCCCATTGTTTTCTCTTTTTTGAGATTTGGATGATAAAGTACGCATGTTTAAACAGCAAAATATAATTTTCTCACTTTCATGAAAATCCACAGTTAAGCAACTCAATGATGAAAACATCTTACATCAGACCTTCCATGAACACTATTCCTTTAGAGGACATGGACTTGTGAATTTACGTCCATTGCACCTTTCGTATCGTCCGATTGCCTACTCGATCCCGGTTCATCATTGAATCTTATGGTGCACTTGTAATTAATTTTCGTCGTTTTATCCACTTTTTCAAACCTAAAGGACACACTAACCGTTTCTTACGAAGTTCTGACATGATGGCACGCGGTAGACTGATGATTGATCACTAAGGTTCGGATGTTAAGGAAAAGTCATATTTTATTTCCTGAGCTCATTTTACCCGAAATCTGAAAAATAAGCTTGAATGACGGGTCCCTGACCACGTTCAAAGCAATTTGATGATGCCTATAAATGCATATTTCGGCCATTTTTATTGTTTTGGTCATATTTGGTCATATTTTAGTGATATAACGTCATAGTTGGTTATAATTTCGGCATTTTTGTTTAAATTGAGGCGTCGTTAACAAGGTACGTGTTATCTGCATCGAGTTTCAAACACAGGATTTCTGAATAGTGTAGTAGATATATGTTTCTTTCTTTTCCCGGAGCAGGCAGATAGGTTTAGAAGACCTGATTCCAAGAAGCCGCTCCTTTACGGACGTCTTTTAGCACATCTTTCTGGACAAGTTAGATTGCAACGCTGTACGCATGAGGTCACAGAACATGACGATAGTGTGTTTCCGGCTTTCAATTATAGGATGTCACTCCAGTAGATATATTTAGCTCAGAAGCAATTAGCAAACAAGGAAATGCCATGTTATATCTCGCCCAATTCTTCCTTGCAGGGCCGAGTGAAAGCTCCCTTTCTCCTTCACTACCAACGGATTTCAAAAAATTGGTCACACGTATAGTACTGCAGTGAACCCCATCATGCCGAAAGTGAAGTGCTGAAGCTGTAGAGTTCAGAAAGTATGTGAAAGAGTTCGGTGAAGAGACTTCAGTACTAACGGAACAATTCTTTTAAATGTGTCTGGTGTATTATCGCTGATCACGTTTTGGCACTTAAGACGTTTACTGTATGTTAGAGATACTCTACCTACCCCAAAAATTCATGTCATATTTCATAGTTTTTAGGTCATATTTAGCTAGTTTTTAGGGCACATTTGCTTGCATATTTTGTACTTCTTTAGGTCTTAAACTTCCGAACCCTATTGGCAGGTCCGGACTTAGAGATCCGGGGCCCCTAGGCACTTGACATTTGTGCCCCCCCCCCATCTCGAAGCTATTTTGGAAATGTAACAAATTAAATGCACTAGTACAGAACATATAATTTTTAATCGACTTTAATGACTTTAATGTACATTAGAATAATACAGTCTATGTTACCATAGTTGCGTTATTCTATACAATTTATAGAATCATACGACGAACTTTCTTCTGTGCAAAAGAAAGAAAAAATGACGTCATCATAGACAATTGACTGCATTATTTCTGACTCTATGTACATTACAGAGAGTGAATTGAGCCTGTTCTCTCCTATGTTAGATCTCAAGTAATGCCTGGCAATGCTAAGCGTGGCATCGCAGGAAGAAGAGGAGAGGAGACGACTGGGGAAGGGAATGTGTCACCGCAGGAAGAAGAGGCGAGAGTTAGCGCATGCGCCCTTTCAGTCTGGTGCAAGGACTGGACCGGACTGGACTACCACTAGACACTCGTGCGTGGATACTGCGGGCGAGAGAGTGGGGGAACGAATAGGCCTAATTCTAGCATTTTGTGCGCAGGGCTGTAAGTTTTGGCAAAATGTAGTAAAAATATTTATTATAATATTATTTTCGATAAAGCTTTTTGATAAGGCAAGCCAGGCTTTTGAGCTTATGTAAAGATTCCGCCACCGAGGCCTCTAGGCCGTGGCCTTGTAGGCCTAGGCAGAAATCCGGCACTGCCTATTGGTCACCGAAAACTCAACCATATCCGGTCGATTAGATTAGCAGTTTGCCTTTTCTACCACTAAAAGCGCTAGTGTGAGTCTATGCAAAGCTTCACTTAAGCCCTTATAGCTACTTCCAGTGTAAAGGTTTCTTTTTTTAATAAAAAAGTCTAAGATATTGAACCTAGAAACACATTAAAGAAATGCTTATGTAAATGAGTTAATTTGGCTAGGATTTGAATAAACATAAAAACGAGTAAAGAAACAAGCGATTTTAGGTCGTTTTTCTGGAACTGCATTTAAGGCGGAAATGATTTTCGAAATTAGGTTTTTTAGTTAGATAGAGCTCTCCAGGACTTACAATTTGAAACCTTTCCGGGCCCTTTAGCCCTTCAACGTTTGGCGCAAATGAAGAAATTGCTTTATTTTACGTTTTTGCTGAGATAGGGACCCATACTTTGTCTGCTAAGAGATGTTTACAATATTAAAATGTGCATGTACGCTAAAGTTGTAGGTTCCATACTGTCACCTCGTGAATAAGTTACGTGCTACGTGAAAATATTAGTTTTCAATTTACTGTCAAAAATGTATTCCCTACCGCAGGGGTTCTCAACCTTTTTCAACCATCGTACCCCTTAAAAAAACATCCTGCATACCCCCCTACTAACCTTTTTTAGGTAGTAATATTGGTTATTAAAAATGTAAAAGGTATTTAGTTAGTATGGTTTAACCTTTGTAATTTTATAAGGAAAGATATTTTAATTTAAAAAAAATATAGTTGTTGTTTTTCAGTTCCTTTTCCCAAAGGGTGATTTTTGCAATCATTGCGTTAGTTTTCATTTCAACATAGAACATATCAGAAACACTACCTTGCATACACTTATTCCAAATGTTCAGTTTTTCAAAAATATCACTTAAATAGGCCAATTTTAAAAGCCAACCAAAGTCATTGAGTACTGATGATAAATTAGAAATGTGCTCGGTAAAGAAAAGATGCAGTTCTTTGTGGAGTTCAAATACACGCGCCGTAAATAACTCACACAGTAGTCACGGCACGAAGCTCACTGCGCATGTGGATCGAGTAGAAGGATGGCCTGCCGCGTACCCCCTGAAATGTACGCGTACCACAGGTTGAGAACCCCTGCCCTACCGTATTAGAAACATTGTTTTCATACCCTACACTTTTGATAACAGAGATATCTGAAGAATAACAACAATAATGCGTAATATAAAGTGAACTAGCGGACCAGCGCGAGAAATCTCGCATGTTCATAAACCACACTTTCCCCAATAGGTTTATAATGTGAGACTTAAGTAGAAAGGTTGTGTTGTTATGTTTTTATTTCAACCAAATGATTTATTTTCCTACAGCAACAGTGTTTGCAAATCGCACACTTCTTACAAAAAATTATATTTGTGAAATTAGAATGCAATTCGTCATTGCTAATGTCATTTGTGTGCTGAGTTTATTGATTGACAGCTTAGCTGAAACACTCACTGGTTATTTGATATTTATGAAATTATACGACTTGAGAACGGTACTCATTCGTTTGAATTACTGTTTCCTAAATCCATGCAAAATTATAAAGGAAAGACCTCATACTGTTAAAATGCCATGAAATAGGTGGCACAGCGGCCAAAATGTGAAGGGGACAGCAATTTATTAATGGAGCGTATTTTCATACAGCAACAGTATTTGCAAATCACACACTTCGTACATTTATTTAAAAGCCATTTTTAAAGAAATTATAGATATTTATGAAATTCTAGTGCAATTCGTCACTGCTAATGTCTATTCTCTTTCATTTGACTGCTCATTTGTCACGATCGGTCGCTTGTGGGCGCAGCAGGAGGGATCTATACTACTGAAATAATATATATGATTTCTTACCAACAAAAACTTCAGTTATCTCTGTTATACAAAATCTCACGTTACACACACCCTGCATACAGCCAGGGACTCCCCGACACAACTATCGCGTAGGTAGCAAGGTCAGAGTGAGTTGAAATAACTTCTACAGATGCCAGCAGGGCAGAAAAGCAGGGCTGCCATGTTACAAGCGGGAGTCATTAATGCACCTTCTCCTCTACTAATGTGTCTATTCGTAACTGACGCAAAGATTTGGGTAGGAGGCGGCCGTGGCCTTAATTTAGGTGTACTGATATCTCGCCAGGAGATGGCAGTCGGGTTTGAACTGCAGTTGTCTTCCCGCTCACTGCGTATCGCGCATTCCAAAAACATTAAGTTGGTCACTGTTTCCATTACAGTACCTGATACTGCCACACTGTTAAAAGTAAACACAAAGGCTTGTAAGGATATCGACAGTAGGAAGGAAGGTAACAATACACTCACACGTGAAGCCCGATAACAAATTATCATGCAGGAAGTAGCAGCAACTGACTGCCAACCGATATGTTTAGGTTTGGAATAGGAGGGCCGCGCATGTGTACTGCAAGACCCCCTTTACCCCGTCACAGCGTGTTGAACTGCCATCGTGACAGCTAACTAGACGACGTTCTTTCATCCCCATAAGCCCGCCGCTCATTCCCGCCCAACTAGCAATGAGGGTTCGGTGTCGGTTTACTTTGTCTCGGCAATGGATGTCCCTCGTGATTTAAAGTTTTTTACAGGTATTTAAAGGCTGCATAACTATAATTGTCTTTGTAGAGAGAAGCTTAAGAGCTGACTTTCGCTTAGAGCCCCTAACCTTCATAAAACGTCACACCCCTCCCCCCCCCCCCTACCTCCCCCTACAGGGCGAGAAACACTTGCATAAGGATTATGATCAATCGCATGTCGATTCATTTGAAACCACCCGGGACTCCTTTAGACGTCGCGACTTTGCCATCCAAATGATAACCGGGAGTAGAAGTTTTAATTTATTTAGCGTATGGCTTTTAGTGCCAGGAGTGTCCGAGGACATGTTCGGCTCACCAGAGGCTGTAGTTGCTTCAAGCGGACACCCATGGGGTGAGCTACAAGTTTAGTTCAATTTCAAGTAGTTCCAACTTTCGTACCAGATGTCACTGACCCCTAGTGGTGATCGTTGGAACTTAGATAGAGTGTTTCAACGAAATCGAACCCAGAAATTTAGCTTCACTCAAGTTTAGTTAGTGGAAAGATCTTTTACATGCCATAAATCTATGACATGGGCCCACCGGCTTTATTTCCCCTCCGAAGGAAGGCATACTGAAGGATTATAACGCTCTTAAAAAATCCGACGACTTCGGCCGGGTTTGAACCCGCGATCTTGGACACAGCAGTTGTGCATGCTACCAACTACGCCACCGAAGTAGAAGTGAGAAACCATGAGCGACCACTTCTAGGATCGAAGCTACATCCTCTCAGTTCTACTGTACCTCACGAGGCTGGGTAACCCCCGCTCCAGCCCTTAGACGATAATTAAAATTGTGGCTAGCATCCTTGGCTCTCACCGAGGAGGCCCGGGTTAGATTCCCAGCTCTGCCAAGAAATTTAATTCTGGCCTGAGGGCTAGGACGGGGTACACTCAGCCTTGTGAGGCAAAATTGAGAAGAGGTCGGTTAGATTCCTACCTCAGCCATCCTTTAAGTGGATTTCCGTAGTTTCCCACTTCTACTCCAAGCAAATGCCGGGATGGTTCCTAAGGTAATACTACTGCCGCCTGCTTCTCAGGTGTTGCGATACCCTCTCCTTTCCCAGTCGACCTGACCCTCTCTCCTGCCAGCTGAGCGCTGGTAGTGGGGGAATGGCGGAAAGCTTGTTCACAGAATACCGGGCTGTAATAAGAAGAGTGCAAACATTTTTGCACAAGTTTCCTCATGGCAGCAATATAAAGAGTTGCCCACCGACTTCTCACACTTTCTTGTGTTTAGACTCGAACCCGGCTACATCGTACTTGAGTGAGGTGAGTGTGTTTCGTTTATGTTTAATAATAATAATAATAATAATAATATATATATATATATATATATATATATATATATATATATTTACGAGGGAAGTGGAAAAATCTTCTAACAAGACGCTTGAAGAGGGTCCGCACTCTTCAAGTGTGTGGGATTCTTACCCATTAAAAAACCACACCCTATCCTCTTGACAAAACCCATCCCGTGACCACTTTCGTATTACTTCAGGATGGAACCATTTTCTTTGCTTCACAAGCACCTTCTTACTTCTCAATTCATAGTCCGCGCATCGCAGACTTAATCAACTAAATCGTGCAAGTCCCCATCCGACTTCTTCTGACGAAGGACCACCTCAACGAAGAAAGCGACCGTATCCCAGCTGAGCTCGTTCCTAAGCATAATTCCAACTATACGGTGCGTTCAAAAAGTAACGAGCCGGAGGCATAATTACAGAAACCAGTACCTGTATGTTAAAAGTATTGGCCATGGCTGTTGAGGCACTTGTCCCACTGTGACACGAGGCGGTGAATGTCTGTCTCATAAAATTCCCTGGGCTGCGATGTGAACCAGTTCCGCATGTACAGCTGGACGTCGGCGTCCGAGGTGAATCGTTGGCCCCGCAGAGCCATTTTCAGGGGACCAAACATGGCGTAATCACAGGAAGAGAAGTCTGGTCTGTTTGGAGGGTAGCCGAGAACCTCCCATTTGAATTTATGCAGTAGTGCCCAGACTGTGTTGGCCGTATGAGGTCTTGCATTGTCGTGGAGCAGAATGACCCCACGGGTGAGATTGCCTGGTCGTTTTGTTTTGATCTCTTGGCGAAGGGTGGTCAAGGTTTGCGAGTAACGCTGGGCATTCACTGTTGTCCCGTGCGGCATGAAGTGTATCAGAAGGGGGCCCATCTTTGTCAAAGAAGAACGTCAGCATTACTGGCAGCATTGGACGATTGATGCATGCTGCTGCTCGCTTTGTATCGTCACGTGACGTGCCGTTACACACGCCACGAATAGCCGATGTCGACACCAATTTGCGCATTCCAGCCACCGGCTCGTTACTTTTTGAACGCACCTTATATATTGTCCAGCGTTATTGGACCAACCTCAGCTTCATAATAATAGCTATGATAATAATGTAATGATTGTAATTATTAATAATAATAGCAATAATTTCCCTCTGGGCTTCAAATAACACAGCTTGAACCTGGCACCCGAGGCCATATGATATTATTATTATTATTATTATTATTATTATTATTATTATTATTATTATTATTATTATTATTATTATTATTATTATTATTATTATTATTATTATTATTATTATATTATAAGACGATTCTTTTCCATTTTGATTGAATTGACTAAACACATTTTACTATCTTGAACTTTTATGTTTTTTCCATGTGTTGCCTGTTTCCATTTTGCACCTCGCATTGTATTATTGTTTATTTGCTGTGAACAAATGCAGTATATTGAATCAGAAACATGGCTAATATTGAACTGAATTAAAATTCACACTTCCTCGCACTGGTTAGTGCAGAAACTACATGTGTCACAATATTTAAATATTTTATTACAATATGTTATTCATGCAATGTTGACCTAGAAAACTGTCAGAATCATGTACTTACAGCTATAAATAATTGTGGCAAAAATTGAATTTGTAACAGTATTACTTCATTCTACAATATGATTTTTGTCTCTCCTGAAAAATTAGATTTTAGTGACTCATGTAGTTTTTGAAATCATCGATTCAATTATAATAATACAATAAAGTAATAATAATAATAATAATAATAATAATGCTAATAATAATAATAATGCTTGCCGGGTGCAAGCATTGTAATTTGACACCCAGAGGGTAGCTTGCATGTCAAATTTCGTTGTTCCTTGAAACACTATGAAAGTCAAGGAGGTTAGATATCTAAGCTCATTGAACACTATAGCGCTTTCTAATTGAGAAATGAGGAACTTTGTGTTGGCGGAAACTCCCGAGATTAATTTTGCCATTATGAACACGGCCTACTGAATTCAAATGCGTTATTTGACATGCCAACATCGTATGACATGCGTGTCGTATTTTTGCCGCCTTTCAAAAAAAATCACTTACCACGGCCAGGAGCGAACCTGCAATCTTGGGGTTAGTAGACCGACACGCTATCCATTCACCCACCGTGGCAAGCTAATAGAGTAATAATAAAATAATAATAATAGCAATAATAATAAAAAATATTGATAATAATAGCAATGATAATAACAATAGTACCGTAATAAAATATGATCCGAAAAATGTATGGTCCCACGAAAGAAACTGGATTATGGATTAAGAGGAGAACAGTAGATCTATAGACCTACTCCTTAACTGACAGGTTCATTGATGACATACGCAAGAGACGCCTGAAATTCTATGGCCATATCTATAGAATGGGCAGTGATGACTAACCGAAAGATTATTTAAAATAATCAATTCAAAGAAGGTCAAAATAAACTGACTAGAAGAAACTAAGGCAGACCTCCAAGAAATAAATATCTCAGACGACATCATAGAAAATCGTAGAGCCTTTAGTACAATAGTAGGCAAGCACAAATTCGTGGGGAAACCTGGTCCACAGAATGCAAGATGCAACATAGTGCATTTATGGAGAGATTTTGGGTTGATAAAAAGGCGAAAACCATCAGACCAACTAAAAAGTTCAAACGCGCTCCTTGGATGTCCATAACGAATTTTCAATTTCAATTTATTTATTAAATACTATTATTGTGATATGGCTCACGAATCTGACGGCAAATCAAGTTCAGATTATCGGTGAGACATATTAATTATTATTTACAACATATATACAGAGTGTGATTCAATACAAGACTGCATGCAAAAAATATGTTAATTTTATTTTAAATTATTTATATGTAAAAACAAAGCCAACTTTTGTTAACTAAGGCAACACTGAAAAATGGCTTCAAACACCAAATTGTTCACGGCTAGTCAGGCAAATCGTGAAGCCAAGAGATTCAAATCACTCAGACTCATTTAGGAATAACCCATCTCATTTGGTTACAATCGTGTCGACCGACTGAAAAGGATCAAACTTTTGTTTACTAAAGCAACACTTAAAAATGGCTTCAAACATCTTAATGTTATTTATATATATTTGAATTATTAGTCTATTATAATTATTATCTTAAAAATTATTTTCATGTATTTTATATTTAAAATAATAATAATAATAATAATAATAATAATAATAATAATAATAATAATAATAAAACATATATTTTAATGATATGATAATTGTTGTTGTTTGAGTCTTCAGTCTTTTGACTGGTTTGATGCAGACCTCCATGCCTCCCTGTCCTGAGCTAATCGTTTCATCTCTACATAGCTCCGACACCCTACATCGGAGGCAATCTGTTTAACATATTCTAACCTTGGTCTACCCCTACAGTTTTTGTCCTCGACCCTTCCTTCCATAACTAAGCTTGCTATTCCTGGGTGTCTTAGTATGTGTCCTACCAACCTATCTCTTCTCTTCATTAGCAGTCGCCAGAAACATCTCTCCTCTCCCACTCGTCTTAATACCTCTTTGTTTGTAACCCTATCTACCCATCTGATCTTCATCATTCTCCTGTAACACCACATTTCAAATGCTTCAATTCTCCTCTTTTCTGCTGCACCAATAGACCAAGTTTCACTTCCATAGAGCGCCACGCTCCAGACAAAGGCTTTCAAAAATGACTTCCTAATACCTAAATCTATATTCGATGTCAGCAGATTCCTTTTTTGTAGAAATGCTTTCTTTGCCTGAGCCAACCTACTTTTAATATCCTCTTTGCTTCGTCCATCACTGGTTATTCTGCTTCCTAAGTAACAGAAGTCTCCTACTTCCTTCAGCTTTTCACCTGCCAATTTGATCTCCATAGAGGTTTCTGATTTATTTCGGCTGCATTCCAGTATTTTTGTTTTACATTTATTTATTTTCATCATGAATTCATTCCGTAAGACGGAGTCCATACCATTCAAAAACTCATTCAAATCCTCAGGCTTGTCGGCCAAGATGACGATGTCATCAGCAAATCTCAGAGTTGAAATTATTTCTCCTTGAATCTTCACTCCCACTTTAAATTTTTCTCTAATTTCCTTCATTGCTTGTTCAATGTAAAGATTGAAAAGTATGGGTGATAAGTTGCAGCCTTGCCTTACACCTTTCTGAATACCAGCTTCTCTCTCATGTCCTTCAACTCGAATGACTGCTGTCTGGTTTCTGTACAGATTGTATATCACCCTCCTATCCCTGTACTTTATTCCAATTGATTTCAAAATGTCAAACAATTTAGTCCAATCAACGTTATCAAAAGCCTTTTCTAAGTCTACAAAAGCCATGAACGTTCTCTTATCTTTCCTTATTCTACCTTCTAAAATCAGCCTAAGACTTAGTACAGCTTCCCTTGTTCCTACATTTCTCCTGAAACCAAACTGGTCATCACCCAACTCCGTTTCTATCTGGCTTTCAATCCTCTTGTAAATTATTCTAGACAGGATCTTTGAAGCATGAGTAATCAAGCTGATTGTACGGTAATCTTCACATCTGTCAGCTCCCACTTTCTTTGGTATAGGGATGATTACATTCTGAAATCAGGGGGTACCTCACCTGTCTCATAAATCCTACACACCAAGTGAAATAACCTGATCAGACCTTCATCAATCGGTATATCATCTATGCCTGGTGCTTTGTTCCTGCTAAAGTCTTCCAAAGCTGTATCAAATTCTGATCTCAATATTAAATCTCCTTTCGCATCCTCATCAATTTCCTCCTCCCTTTCCATTACATGATTCTCAATCTCCTTTCCCTTATACAAACTCTCTATGTAAGCTTTCCATCTCTCAACCTTTTCTTCCCTATCTGCTAGAGGCTTTCCATTTGTGTCCTTAATATTACAGCACTTAGTCTTCTTTTCCCCAAAAGTATTCTTAATCCTTCGATAAGCTGTGTCTACTTTTCCTAATTTCAGACAATTTTCTATACCTGCACATTTCTCTTTCAACCATTCTTCTTTCGCTTCCTTGCACTTCTTGTTAACCTCATTTCTCAGACGTCTGTATTCTGCTTTCCCCTTTTCATCTCTTAGATTCTTGTGTTTCCGCCTTTCATCCATCAATTCTAGTATATCCTGAGTGATCCACGGTTTTCTACCTATTCTTTCTTTCCTACCAATGTTTTCTTCTGCGGATTTTGTTATTTCATTCTTCAAAAGTGCCCATTCGTCTGCAATTGAAGTTTGTTTAGGGTTTTTCATTAGTCCTTCCTTTATACTCTTCTTGAATCTTTCGTTTACATCCTTCTCTTTCAGTCTGTCTATTGCCCACCTTTTTGGCTTTTACACATAGTTACTCTATAGTAATGATAATAATACGATTATGCTATAAATTAATGTTAATTTACTTAATGATTTTTAATGCGACGTATTGCTGTTAATGTTGGACAATCCAGGTGCTAGTTCGTTAAGTAGTAATGGTATAATATAATTTACTCTCTTGCAACCATAGCTATTTACACAAAAAGGCTTTACATATTTAGTACTTGTTATGGCTCTTGTGTGTATGTTGTGAGGGATCTTATGCCTGAATCTTACAGCATGGTATAGATTAAGTACAGTAGTTTGAAACAACTCTTTAATATTAAAATAAGAGTTACAAGTGAACTTGGTTTGGCTATCTTGCAGATTATTAATTAACGTTGTGTTTGATATCTCCTAGCTGATATGACATAAGTTATCTTAATTTGCTATCAATCAGAGCACTATAAATGATTTTGTAATTATTTTTATCTACATAGAATCAGAGATTGTAGAAGGACTAAAGGTTTGCTCTTAGGTTTTATTTATCATGTTTGCAGTGTGTATGTGTTCATTTTAAAGTGTTCATCAAGGGTAATTCCTACGAATTATTGTGTCAAACAATAATAATAATAACAAAAAGATGGTGTATTGGCTTTCACGGCCGGTGAATTAAAACTCTGCAATTCTTCTAGGTTTGTGCCTTGTCTTGTGTGGGGCACAAAACTAAAAGAATTGCTGAGTTTTAATTCACCGGCCGTGAAAGTCAATATACCATCTTTTTGAAAGCCTTCATAGGGAGGTTCAGGCTGCTTGAGCGTTTAGTTCTCGCAGTCAAGGAGTGCAGTTGCACTCTATTATAAAGGGAGGTAGCGCGCAGTTCGTTACTCCTGTGGGGGTCTGGGCGGGGACACCAATAGCCCGCCGATGAGCCAGCTTGGTGTCCTAGGCGAAACCCCACACAAGACACGGCACAAACCTAGAATAATTGCTGAGTTTTAATTCACCGGCCGTGAAAACCAATACACCATCTTTTTGGAAGCCTTCGTAGGGAGATTCAGGCTGCTTGAGCTTTTAGTTCTCGCAGTCAAGGAGTGCAGTTGCACTCTATATAAAAAGAGGTAGCGCGCAGTTCGTTACTCATGTGGGGGTCCGGGCGGGGACACCAAGAGCCCGCCGATGAGCCAGCTTGGTGTCCTAGGCGAAACCCCACACAAGACACGGCACAAACCTAGAAGAATTGCAGAGTTTTAATTCACCGGCCGTGAAAGCCAATACACCATCTTTTTGGAAGCCTTCATAGGGAGGTTCAGGCTGCTTGAGCTTTTAGTTCTCGCAGTCAAGGAGTGCAGTTGCACTCTATATAAAGGGAGGTAGCGCGCAGTTCGTTACTCCTGTGGGGGTCCGGGCGGGGACACCAATAGCCCGCCGATGAGCCAGCTTGGTGTCCTAGGGAAAACCCCACAAAAGACACGGCACAAACCTAGAAGAATTGCTTAGTTTTAATTCACCGGCCGTGAAAGCCAATACACCATCTTTTTGGAAGCCTCCATAGGGAGATTCAGGCTGCTTGAGCTTTTAGTTCTCGCAGTAAGGAGTGTAGTTGCACTCTATATAAAGGGAGGTAGCGCGCAGTTCGTTACTCCTGTGGGGGTCCGGGCGGGGACACCAAGAGCCCGCCGATGAGCCAGCTTGGTGTCCTAGGTGAAACCCCACACAAGACACGGCACAAACCTAGAAGAATTGCTGAGTTTTAATAATAATAACCTTTCAAAGTATGGAGTTTCAGAATCAATCACACTATACAAACTCAAACACCACTGAAACAAAAATACAAGGCTCATTGTGAATTAGTCATAACTCGACCGAAGCTTGTTCACTTGGATGAATGAAAGGAAGCACATTATTGTTGCAGTTGTTAATTCGTAGTTGAATGTGTTCAATTTGTGTGATAACCTGTGTTTCAGTGTGACAGTAGTAGTACATTCAACTGTGATTATTAGGATCGGGTAGGCGCCCCGAGGCTTGAAATAAGGTGCTATCCCGGCATTTGTCTGGAGAGAGTGTGGAAAAACACGAGGAAAGTCACACTCAGGATAGCCGCTGTCGGCATCGGGTCTGATACCCATCTCCGGACTTGCTACAGCCCCCCGTCGCGTCGCAGTCGTGGTGAGTGATTTAACGCGCACGGCTATGCCATGGGTGTGTGATCCGCGTAAGGCAAACAATTGAAATTTCGCTAACCTTGGTGGCCCTAGCGATAATAATAATAATAATACTAATAATAATAATACTAATAATAATAATAATAATAATAATAATAATAATAAGCCAATATTAACTGGATAATAGAACTCGCTAAAGCGCAGCGTTAGGCCATGGCCAAGCTCTCTGCTGACTCGGTAGACGCGTGTGTTCGAGCCCCACCGTCAATCGTCCTTGAAATGGTTTTCCGTGGTTTCCCATTTTCAACTCGAGGCAAATGCTGGACGGTACCTTCTGACAGGCCACGGCCGCTTCCTTCCACATCCTTGCCCAGTTTCATTCGCCATCATTCATTTCATCTCAAACCAATTCCTCTCTTGAGTTTAGCGTCAGGAAGGGCATCCGGCCGTAAAAACCATCCGCCACAAAGTCTTCCATCGCATCTCATCCCCGACCCCGTTGGAAAACGGGAATGATAAGGAGTAGACATAAATTAACTGGATCATAGAAATTGAAAATTACCTTCAAGAAAATGTAACAAACGAAATTTTATGGGACAGATCGTTGGTGAACAAAAGTCATTTCGCTGAACCACGGCAGAAGGAAAAAATATCATAGTGAGAGAATGAAGAGATGTTGGGGAGAGAAGGAAGCCAATTTAAATCCATCTGTGAAATAGGTTCAATCGCTCACCTTAGTTGGGCATAACGTTGAAAAAAGTAATTAATAATAATAATAATAATAATAATAATAATAAAGATCGCATTAGGTAAATCTTAGGAGCAAGGTATACCCAAGATGGTTACAGGGTACAATCAACCAACAACAGAACAGTATTCAAACATCGAAATTGATATTAAGAAAAGACGAATGAAATTCCTTGGTCATCTCACTAGACTACCAGAAAATCGATTGATGTGAAGGGATAATAGATTATATAACCTTACTCAAGAACTCAACACCTAGGCTAGAAGAACTTCGCAAGGACCTCAAAATCGCAAGCATAAGTAAAACAGACATTTCAGAAAGAGACACCTTCAGACTCAAAGTAAACAAATGGAAAGTTACATCAGAGCAACAAAAAAAAACAAAAAACGTACAGACTAAAGTAGCCGGAAGAAAGTAAACAAGCCTTCTCGGAAAGAATGAAAGCCTATTGGAACAACGAGAAGAAACAAAAAAGTTGATTGAGTTATTTGCTCAACGTCTTCAGTTTATTTGGAGAATTCGCCTAAAATAAATGAATAAGATCATCAGCCCTATGCTAGTGGAATCTGCCTACTGTTATTTTAGTGTTTGCTGCATAAGTATTTTTTAGGGAGAGGATTGGAAAGCAAGTGGCGATGTTCTTAAGTTAAATACCATCCCAGCATTTGCTTGGAGTACCGTACTATAGTCGTGGGAATACCATTAAAAAATTCTGTACATATTTAATGGTTGATGTGGGACACTTTACAGTTGTCCTTTCATGATAAAATCATAACTGTTTTGTATTGTACTCTCCCACGACATCCACTGCATCATCTTTGTGAAGCTCAGAAGTTTATTTGTCAATTTCGTTGCCTTATTGAGCGTCCTATAGTTAATATTTTGGCTCTCACCAAGGCAGTCCGGGTTCGATTCCCGGTCAATGCATGTGAGATTTTCGAAGGGAAATGCCATGTCCTGTGGTTCGGATTCCACGTAAAAAGGAGGTCCCGTGGCTCATGATCTCAAGATTAACGGTCACGTTAAACTACAAGCTTTTTTTTAATATTTTGGTGCACAGCTATAGCACTCTTTCATATTGCGCATGCCTAATCGTCTAATCTTATGTTTCAGATTACAGTGATTATGCTTTCTTTAAAAGAGGGAGGCAATGTAAGAAATATATTGACAAGTGCTCAAATTTGTTGTTTTATGTGGTGGCTTTGTCACTTAGCCCCGTGTACTTGGATGTGTGTGGATTGTACCTGATAACCTGTGATGGCTATACCAGCGTGTGTGTTTGTAATTGAGGCTAGGATTGCCTAGAGGAAAATTGCGAAACCACGGACAGCGGCGAAAATTTTAGCTTCCCTGGCCTCAAGGTCGAAGCGTGAGATTCAAAATTTAAAAAATTATCACAGTGTCACAAAGTGACTGTTCTAGAGTTGACAGTGTAAGTTTCTTAAACGTCAATTGAGATATTCAAAGAGTCTGTCATTATTTGAGGGTAGTTGTTACAGTAGATGCAATTTTGAATTATTATTTAAACAGTATAAAAAACGATGTAATGTGCCTTTGTATACACGATAAGTTCTGAGACACCTCTGCCAGTTATAATCTGATTTACAAAAGATGCTCGGTGAAAGCTGTCACACGCTTGATTGGTGAGGTGAGGAGTGGAGACGAGAGGGGTAACGGTCTCCATGGCAACAGTGAGCAATGTTGCAATGTACGCCGACACAGCAATAAGCACATGGTTTGACTCAGTGTGTCTTCTCTCGTCACTGTCATTATACCAGACCCAAAACAACTGTGAACATGGGCTCGCCCAGTAGCGTGCGTCCAGCTGAGCACGGTTGCCACAGTGAGACTGGCGGAGATGACACAGCTCTACACTCGCAGTCTACGCACGACCTTCTCCGTGAACACAAGGCGCTCCGAATGTATGAACATGTACGAGCTGGGGGGCCTAATCCTACGAATATCTATGCCCACAACGGATAGCGCACATTTTTATAATTGTGATATGAGGCAGATATAAGATATCACACAAACGTTATTCATGCACTCCTGGTGTAACAAGCAGCATTCTTGTCTGTGGCCCAGGAGGTCTGGGTTCGATTCCCGGCTCTGCCAAGCAATTTATTTTTACTCTGAGGGCTAGAACGGGGTACACTCAGCCTCGTGAGGCAAATCTGGGAAGATGTGGGTTGGATTCCTACCTCAGCCATCCTGGAAGTGGTTTTTCTGTGGATTCGCACTTCTACTCCAGGCAAATGCCGGGATGGTACCTAACGTGCCACGGCCGCTTCCTACACAAATCCTACCTGAATTACAAATACACACACTAGTACAGACATCACAGTGACACAGGTTATCAGACAAATTCCACACACACCCAAATACACAGGGCTTCATGACCACGATGTCGCAAATCCCCTAAAACGATCATCATCATCATCAACAACAACAACAACAACAACAACAACAACAACAACAACAACAACAACCCGTGAGGTCCGGATTCGATTCACGGCTCAATCAAGACATTTAGGTCTGGTCAGGGTTAGAACTGGGTACGCTATGCCACGTGTGGTAAAACTGTGAAGAGGTGAGTTTATTCGACTCAATTACAACAACAAAAAACATAATTGCTGACACCACAATAACATAGGTTATCAGATTTTGTGTTTTCACGTACTTCTGTATTTGAAAACTTCTTTTAAAGGCCATATACCCTGAAAATTATATTTCTTGCCTGGCTGTGTAAAACGGTTCGGCTGCCACTCGGCTTGCTTAGTGACATTGTTATGAGTTCAAAACTTCAGCTCAGAGCACTTGTTCAAGCTCCACTACTGAATTGATACAGCAATGCCGTCTCTCTTCGTTATCTTCCCTAGTGAACCTAAATATTTCAACGCCTAAATCATTCTCTCTCTAATTATCCCTTCAGTTCAAGGGCAGATGCTATCTCCCGAACGGCTGGTCGTAGCGTAACGGGGTTTGCATAGTCAGCTTCAAAATTTTTAGCTCTGTGACATAGGGTCATTAAAATAATTGAAGAATTAATTATTTTCGTGCGCGGAGAGAAATAACGATTTCGTACGGCGCAGCGAGCCCAGCAGGCTGAGTTATCTAGGCAACGCCGCGCTATGCTATTGGCTGGCCCGAGTGAGTGAGGTAATCTGGCTCCTCCCTCATGTTCACAGTTGTTTTGGGTCTGGTATAGAGCGCGAGGCAGGGGGGCTAACTTCCACAGTATTCGTGTCTTCCTGCAAGCCTCTTGGAATGTTGAGTCATGATCTGCCTCATGGCAACGCAGCATTTCCCCACGTGCTACCTTTGACAGCTGTCAGCGAGCTTTATTGGTAATTCAGACTTATAGTACAGCGGGTAGTTCGGTTGGCTGCCTGTCCGTTGTGCTACAATGTGCCATTCAAATGCTGTACCGTATGTTAGATCCAGCAAGCATTCTTGCGACATACAAAACGGAAATAGTCCAAGATTGCGATAGTATCAGTCAGACATTTGTGTTTTCCATTGTGCATTAACATATATCTGCATATTAACCGTTTAAGTCACTCATTCGAAGACCATAAGGGTAATCAAAATATCATCCCACTCAGGCGACCTGGATGCGATTCATTGCTCTATCATGAATAGGGTTACCAGACTTACTCTTGTCAGAGATCCTCATTTTGTACTTTTTACTTATTTGATAAACCCTTTAATCGTTGGTGGATTGGTTCCTTCGTTTAGGGGCTGCGACAACGCGATCATGTAGCCCCGTGTACTTTGGGTGTGTGCAGAATATGTCTGATAACCGGTGCTAATTGTGTGAATTAGTGTGTGTTAACTGTCTTTTTAATTCAAGGACTGCAGATGATAATTTCAAGTAGTTCTTACTTTCACTACCAAATACTATCGTCCACGACACCTAGCTGTGAACTTGGCTACTACTAGATTCCATCGCAACCAGTGCCGGGTGACGAACGTTGGAACTTTGGAGCATTAATCAAACCTAACCTACAAATTTTGCTTCACACAAGTTTAGTGGAAGGTTCTCTTACAAGAGCTAGTTCTCTTCGTATGTGAGGGGGATGGATGTTGTTGTGTTGGCAGTAAGCACAAGAGTGTAGTGCAGTATCTTTGACATAGTCTTTGATTTCAGTGTCTAAAACAATATGGTGTGTGTCGTGTGAATTGTGAATCTTTCCACAACAAATAATAAAATATGCATTCTAGAGGAGTCTATGTGATTTATTAAGAAGTGAACCTAACATTTTATGGCGACCAGTGACACGATTCATTCATAGTAAAAGGCTCCCGTGAAGAAAGAAGATGGAAAGACTCGCTAAAGAAAGAACCGTAAAGCGGCGGTTATTTACGCGCTCACACAATCAACTAATGGCGTTGTTAGAAGATGATCAAACCGAAACGGAAAAAGTGCAAGTGCAACTTGAAATCCTTCAAGAAAAATATGATGATATCTCTAATTTAGATGGACTAATATTTCAACAGATGATAGACGACGAGTGTGAGGATGACGAAATAGAAACGGAATGTGAATCAGCTGATGATTACAAACACAAATTCCTTAGCTGTAGAACAAAAGCAACACGTTTTATGAATCCCGTTTCCATTACCCCTCCACAAAGTGTAGTGAATGACAATGTTTGTGATAAAAAGAAATATAGACTTCCAAGAATAGAATTTAAGAAATTTTCTGGTGAAATAATTGATTGGTTATATTTTTGGAGCCAGTTCCGTAAAATTCACGAGGATGAGGACATTGGGAAGGAAGATAAATTCCAATATTTAATTCAGGCTATGACAGAAGGTTCCAGAGCATATGAATTAGTTATTAGTTTTCCACCCACTGCCGAGAATTATGACAAAGCTATAGAGAGTCTTCAGGCTCGATTTGGTAGAGAGGACTTGCAGGTGGAAGTTTATGTTCGTGAATTGCTCAAACTAGTATTGACGAATGCAGTCAATTCCAAAGAAAGGCCAACACTGAGTAGCTTGTATGATAAATTAGAGTCACATCTCAGATCGCTGGAAAGTTTAGGCGTTACTACAGAAAAATGTACTGCAATGCTGTATCCCCTAATTGAATCATCTTTGCCAGAAGACCTATTAAGAGCATGGCAGAGGAATACTTCCTTCAGGTGTGATTCCATATCCAAAGATCGTTTGCAGTAGCTCATGGCTTTTCTTCAAAATGAAGTAGTAAGTGAAGAAAGAATTTCATTGGCTATGAAAGGGTTTAGTATTAGCACATCCCAAGGATCTAAGATTAAGGGAGACAAGAAACCAAGGGATGTCATTGAACCAAATATACCCACTGCTTCTGCTTTGTTTGCTGATGTTTCTAAGAGACAGGAGTGTGTTTTTTGTCTTAAACCTCATTCGAGCCCAGAGTGCATTAAAGCTCAAAAAATTACTGCAGGGGAGAAAAGGAAAATCTTAACTGATAATCACTGTTGCTTCAATTGTTTAAAGAAGGGCCATGCAAGTAGAGCTTGTAAATCGATTGTCAGGTGCATTGTTTGTGGTGGTAAACATGTGGTATTAATGTGTTATAAGCTCCGTGACAAAGAAAATGAAAGTGTGTCCAAACAGAATTACGAGGGAGACAGGAATTTGGTTCTCCAGGATGTCAATAATGTGGATAAGGCTTTAGCTAATGTGTCTTGTTCTCCTGAGGTGTACTTGCAAACCCTGGCAGTTGTCGTTAAAGGAAAGGATAAACAAAAAACTGTACGAGCTGTCATTGATACTGGGTCTACTAAATCCTACATTGCACGTGACCTAGCCGAAGAAATGGGGTATCAGTCAATCAGGAAGGAAACGTTAATACATTCCTTGTTTGGTGGAGTACGTTCTCGAGAAGCAAAACACGACTGTTACAGAATAAGTTTAAAGCGATTGGAGGGAAACTATTCCAAGGAGCTGGAAGTTTTAAGCCAAGAGATAATTTGTGAAGATGTCCCATATATTAAGAATGGTTCTTGGAGTGAGGAGATAAGGGATCTGAAAATATGTTTAACTGATGTACGAGAGCGAGGACCTGTGCAGATTCTGATTGGGGCCGATAAGACGGGTGAACTGCTCACTGGGAGGAAACATCAACTAAAATGTGGCCTAGTTTTGGTGGAGACTTCCCTAGGGTGGACACTAATGGGAAAAGTCATAGGTAACAAGGCCCAAAGGGATTCGGCATCATTATTAGTGTCATCATTGTTTTCCCAACATACAAGAATTTCTGATCTCTGGGACTTAGAAATTCTTGGAATTACTGACCCTGTTGTGAAAGAATCTATCGTCGAGAGGAATGAGCGTGTTAGAAATAACTTCCTTGAGACTGCACGACTAAATGAAGATAACAGATATGAAGTGTGTCTGCCTTGGAGTGAACAACATTCACCTCTCCCTGACAACAGAGAAATTGCTCAGCACAGATTAGAAATCACTACAAAGAAACTACAAGCTGAACAACATTATCAGGAGTATGATAATGTCTTACGAAGTTGGTTGGAGCAAGGAATCATCGAGAGGGTACCTGAAGAAGAACTGAAGAATAGTGGACACTATCTACCTCACCGACCTGTCTTCAAAGAAAACAGCACCACCAAGATCAGGCCTGTTTTTGATGCCTCGGCGAAGCAGAGAAACGCTTCATCTCTGAACGAATGTATTGAAAAAGGGTCTAACTTCATAGAGTTGATCCCTAGTTCGCTACTGAAGTTCAGAGAAAATGAGATCGGTGTGACGGCCGATGTAGAAAAAGCATTTCTTCAAATAAGTGTCAATCCTAGACAGTGATTTTCTGAGATTCCTTTGGTGGGAGGAGGAAAGTACAGGGAAGGTAGAAGTGTTCCGTCACAATAGAGTTGTCTTTGGACTTGCATGTTCTCCGTTCCTATTGTCGGCAACCATCAAACTCCACTTGGACGAGTTGAAGAGACAAACAGTCGATAATAGTTCCTACTCAACTTCAACAATAGAAAGATTGGAAGAATGTTTTTATGTGGATAACTGTGCTATTAGTGTTAACAACAGAACAGACCTTCATTCATTCATGCGAGAGGCAAGCATAATAATGGATAAGGCATCTTTCAATCTCCGAGGGTGGGAGTATTCTCAGGATGGTACAGCTGAAAATCTTACTCATGTGCTAGGGCTCATTTGGAATAAAGGAGAAGATACCATTGAACTGAATCTAACTCATGTTAACGATTTCAAATATGATGTAATCACTAAAAGAGCTATACTAGGAGCTGCACATAAGGTGTTTGACCCTATTGGCTTCGCATGTCTGGTATTTCTCTGTCCAAAATTAATCTTGCAAGAACTATGGGCCACTGACTTGGGTTGGGACACCAGAGTAGACGAAACAACAAAGAGAAGATTCATGAAGTGGTTGGCAGAACTACCTCAGCTGTCTGAGATTAAGATTCCTAGATGTTTGATCGGTAGTGTCCAGTCGGTTGAAGATATATCTCTTCACGTGTTCTGCAACGCCAGTCAAACTGCGTATGCTGCAGTTATATTCTTGCGAATACAGAGGGTTGACAATATAGAGCTACGATTTGTACAAGCCAAGACAAGAGTGGCACCCAAGAAGAGTATCACCATACCAAGCCTGGAATTATTAGCAGCTACAATAGGGGTTCGACTAGTGACGTCAGTACTGCCAACATTAACTGCAAAAGAAATCGTTACTTATTATTGGAGTGACTCGTCGACTGTGTTGTCCTGGATCAAGTTAGACGAACCTTGGGGGACCTTCGTGTGGAACAGAGTGCAAGAAATTCGAAGACTGTCCAGAATAGAACAGTGGTGGCATGTTCCAGGAACCATGAATCCGGCTGACCTGGCATCAAGGGGATGTAGCACAAAACAGTTACTTCAACAGAGATGGTGGGAAGGGCCAAAATGGCTAAAACAATCCACTACACAATGGCCTAGCCCCGAAATTTCAACAAACGATGATGAAGTCTTCCAAGAAAGAAAAAAGAAAGTCAACACTATGACGGTGTTAGAAGACAAGTCCAATACCCAAGAATGGCACCTTGACTATTTCTCAAGTTTCCGTAGAACAGTTCGTATGATAGGATGGATCTTGAGGTTTCTGTATAATTGTCGACAGAAAAATAATAGAAGAACTACCGAACTATCCATTGAAGAAACCACAGAAGCAGAAAAAGTCGTGATGAAGTTCATACAAAAGGAGTGTTTTGTCGGTGAAAAGGATGAAAGATTCAACTCACTATGTGTTTTCATGGATGATGAGGGAGTGATGAGACTGAAAACAAAAATTATATCGCGCAAAGATGATTATGCTTTCCGTTGTCCTGCTATCCTTCCTGCGAAGCATACAGCAGTTCACGCTCTCATTAGGGAGAAGCACAAAGACTTATGTCATGCTGGAACCCAGATTCTGCTCAGTGGGATCAGACAGAAATATTGGATCCTTGGAGGAAGGAGAACGGTGAAGGGTGCAATTAAAACATGTGTTGTCTGCAGGAGGTACCATGGAAAACATCTTGAAACAGAACAAACTCATCTCCCCATAGACAGAGTAAGAGAAGCCTCAATTTTTGAAATAACAGGGGTCGACTTTGCCGGGCCTCTGATTTTGAAAGGTGGAGAGAAAGCCTGGGTCTGTCTGTTCACGTGTGCGGTTCTTCGTGCAGTACACCTGGAGTTAGTAACATCTTTGGCTACTGCAACATTCCTCGAAGCTTTTCGGCGCTTCGTGTCCAGACGTGGAAGGCCAATGATTGTCTATAGTGACAATGGGACAAACTTTCAAGGCACCTGCAATATGTTGGAGACAATTCAGTGGGATAAAATTGCTGAATATAGTTCTGTACACCAAATAAAATGGAAATTCAATCCTCCCACTGCAGCATGGTGGGGAGGATGGTGGGAGAGGCTGATTGGTGTCCTCAAACAAATGCTCAGGAAAGTTCTGGGAAGGTCATGTCTGTCGTACCAAGAAATGATGACTGTTCTGTGCGACATTGAAGCTGTCATGAATTCACGACCACTTACTTACCTGTCCAATGATGGAGAAGACTTGATGGCTATCACCCCTGCAATGTTCCTACAGGAAGTCAAGGAGATTGGAATGCCCGATATCGACATGATCGAGGACATAAAACTTGACAGAAGATTCAGGTACAGACAGAAAGTAAAGGAAACATTAAGGGTAAGATTCAGGAATGAATATCTTGGACAGCTAATACAGAAGAACCACATTAGGAAAAGTCATCACAAACCCTGCGTAGGTGAAGTAGTACTGGTAGCCAGTGACAACACGAAGAGACTAGACTGGCCGCTGGCAAGAGTGACGGAGGTCATCCCTGGCAAAGGTGGTGTCGTGAGAGTTGTTCGTTTGGCGACTACAAAAGGAGAGCTACTGAGGCCAGTACAGAGGGTGTATCCACTTGAAGTGACATCTGGAGAAGATCATGCTTTAAGACTGCAAGTTGAGTGGAATGAAAATGAGAAGAAGGAGAAAAATCCAAAGACTGTTAAACCATCTACTAATACTTCTGATCTCATCAAAACCAGTAGTGGGAGAGTGGTGGTTAAACCAAAGAGATATTTTGAGTGACTTATTTATTTCTGTGTTCATTTATTTTGTGAAAATATGTGTGTTATGTTACTTTATTGTTTTGTTGAGTTGTTTCCACAACTCAAGATGGGAGAATGTTGTGTTGGCAGTAAGCACAAGAGTGTAGTGCAGTATCTTTGACATAGTCTTTGATTTCAGTGTCTAAAACAATATGGTGTGTGTCGTGTGAATTGTGAATCTTTCCACAACAAATAATAAAATATGCATTCTAGAGGAGTCTATGTGATTTATTAAGAAGTGAACCTAACAGATGTCGTATAAGACGGGTAACCACTTTAGAGGTGTCGATTTGATGGTGCCTGATATTGTCCTCATGGTATCATTCAGTTGGGTATCAACTTTTGAAGTGTGTGCACTGTTAAGCCACACAGGGCAGCAGTATTCTGCAGCTGGGTAGACCAAGGCAAGAGTTGATGTCCGTAGTACTGCCGCGTTTGCTCCCCAGCCTGTTCCACTGAGCTTGTGTAATATGTTGTTCCTTGTTTTTTATCTTGGCTGCAGTGTTAGAGAGATGTTGCTTGTATGCAAGTGTCCGGTCTATTGTGACACCCAGATACTTTGGATAGGGGTTATACTTAAGTTGTTGGCCTTTGAATTCGACTTGAGGTACATAGCTGGCTTTTTGGTTGTCTAGATGGAAGCAGCTTACTTCAGTTTTGTTCAGGTTAGGTTTAAGTCGCCATGTACTGAAATATTTGTTCAGGTTATGGAGATCCTTTTTGAGTGTAGTTTCTGCTGTTTTGAAGTCACTAGATTGGGCAGTCAGAGCTATGTCATCTGCATATATGAATTTCATGGAAGTAGTTTCTGGAAGATCTGCAGTATAGATGCTGAACAGTAGCGGTAAACCATCGTTTAGTGCATAAGGCTTACTCTTACTTACATTTAAATGCACTTCAAACACTCTATTGCATAGCATGTTGTTGAGCAGTGTAGCAAGAATCTTACAGGGAATAATGATCTTCAAGAGTTTCAAAATCATTCCTTGTCGCCTTGTCCACAAAAACAGCGATGGTCTTCTTCTTGTCTTGAAATCCGTTCTCAATGTGGCTGGTGAGTGCCAAAACCTGGTCGCAGCAGCTTCGATTAGGTCGGAATCCCGCTTGTTCAGCTGGTATGTGTTGGAAGGCTGTGGCTGAGATTCTGTTGTAAATCATTCTTTCCATTAACTTGTAGCAAATACTTAAGAGTGCTATTGGTCGATAATCTTCAGGACTATCTCCACTTTTTCCGGGCTTTAGGATGGCAACTATTTTAGTTCTCTTAAGCAGGGATGGAAGCTTACCACTTCTTAGGATGTCATTAAAGAACATAACTAACCAGTGTAGAGTTCTAGGTCCACAATGTTTCAGAAACTCTGGATATATTCCATCCACTCCTGCTGCTTTGCCTGGTTTTACTTCTTTTAGAGCTGTGGAGATTTCTGATTTTGTGAATACTCCTGAGAAATGGGAGATTGATTCAGTCGAGGATAGCCTGGTTTTTAGCTCTTTCTTGAGTTTTTTGGATTCATTTTTATTGACATTATCTGGTATCTTGGATAGCTTGACGATTCTTTTGGATACATCTATTGGAGATACCTCTGAGCTCTTATTAATATATTTGGGAGTACAACTGGAAGATATATGTATTTATAATGTATCCTTGTTTTGCCATACGAAATAAATAAATAAATAAATAAAGTGGAAGGTTCTTTTACATGCCTTAAATCTATGACATGGGCTCGCCGGATTTACTTCCCCTCCGAAGGAAGGCATACTGAGGGATTTTTAACACTCTTAAAATATCCGACGACTTCAGCCGGGTGTGAACCCGTGACCTTGGGCATAGAAGCTCAGCATGCTACCAACTACGCCACCGAGGCTGCCCTCTTTTATTGTATAGTACACTTTCGTATCATCTTTGAAATATCTTGCTAACTCAGTGCAACTTCAAGCCAGTCACCTGTGTGCAAATTTGCATGAACTTTGATTAAAGGACACAGTTTGCCTATCAAGCGAGCAATTCTTGAACATACTCCAAGTTCAGGCCTTAATCTGAAATGCCAGTCAGACGGGGCAATGAAGTTAAGGCCACGGCTGCCTCCTTCCCAATCCTCACCTGAATTACAATTACACACACTAATACAGTCATCTGAATGACACAAGTAAATTCCAAGACATAAATTCCACATAGCCTACACCCAAGTACACGGGGATAAATGACCACTATTTCCAAGCTCCTCAAATGAAACAACAACAACAAGAGACAATGAAAATAAGCCTTCTAAGGTTAAGAACTTAACAATTGAATTTATTAATAGACTAATAATTTTACTAATAATAATTTCTCTGTATTTCTGTAGGAATGCAGAAGTAACTTGAAATGATTACATTTACCTATGAAAAAAAAGTCCTCTCGGCACGCCGGAAGGCGGAGGTAGATTTCACCGGACAAACTTGGGGATAGGCGAAAATAGGCAGAATATGCAGGTTTTCGTAGAAGGATCAGACCTCATTTATTGCGAGAAGGTATTTTATAATTGGAGCTTAATTAACTTTGTTTTTCGTCATTTTATGCTTATTTTAAACATTTTATTGTCTTATGGGAACGGTAACCTTCTTATCATTTGGGGTCCATTTTTAGCCTACTTTTCACATTTTGCAAAAATGAGGAAAAAGTAGACTTATGAGAACGGGCAAATGTGTGTCTGTCTGTCTGTCTGTCTGTCTGTCTGTCCTTCTGTCTGTCTGTCTGTCTGGCTGTGTGTGTGTCCCCCCCCTATCAACTCCTAAACGGCTGCAGCAATCAAAACAAAATTTGGTAGGAGTAAAGATCTATACCTGAATATCTCACGGCCATATTTGAAAATGATGTGAGTGCTACCAACTGCTAAAAAATCGCAATTGAAATTTGAGCTCCATGTTGGATATCTTGGAAAGTATGAATGGGAGCTATTTCAAAATTGGCACACGTACAGATCATAATATTTCAGTTTAATTTCCAGGAGGCCAAACATGGCAGTGTTGCCAAAATGATTATAAGCCTCCTGATAGGTCCAATTTTAAATGCATATAACTTCTACACTATCAAGCGGAATTCAACCAAATTTCGTATGTTGTATGTGTACATAACCAGATATGACTGAGCGTATTCTTAAGACCTACCAGGGCTGCCAACTGTTAATAAATGCTCCTAATTTATTTTATCCAAATACCAATATATCAGAAAGTATGCAAGCCGACAGCTTTAAACTATGCACACGTATAGTACCTGACATTCTATATTAATTTGGAGTAACTTACATACGTCAGTGCTACCAACATGATTCTAAGCCTGCTGACAGGTCCAACTTTAAATACATGTAACTTCCATACTATCATTTGGATTTCAACCAAATTTCGTATGTGCTATGTGTACCATAACAGATATGACTATGCGTATTCTAAGGAGCAACCAGGGCTGCCAACTGTTAATATGTGCTGTCCCTATTTTTGTTACCCTAATATCAATATATCAGAAAGTATGCAAGCCAATAGCTCTAAACTTTGCACACGTATAGTACCTGGCATTCTAGACGAATTTGGAGTAACTAATATACGTCAGTGCTGCCAACATGATTCTAAGCCTGCTGACAGGTCCAATTTTAAAATGCATGTAACTTCTATACTAACTAATGGATTTCATTCAAAATTGGCACAACAATAGATCATATTATTTCAGATTATTTCTGACCAATACATGAATGACATTGTTGCCAACATGATTTTACGCAAGCTGTTAGATCCAATGTTTAACTGCATGTAACGTCCATGCTATCCAGTGGACTTCAACCAAATTTTGTATTTAATACCGTAAGAGACGGAACTAAGAATATATTCAGTCATCAGGGCTGCCAACTGTAGTGCTCTATTAGGATACATTATGCCAGGTATACAGTATTTCGAACTAATTGGAAATTTCGATATTAGCAACTTAATTTCGTCATTATTCTAGATAGGTTCATATTCTGTAGAATAATCATTGGCATGAAAAGTAGGCTGTATAGTTCTTAACGGAACTTCTTGTTATACTTGTGGTCACACTGTCCTTATGCTAGGTTTCGACACTGATGTGTAACTATGTAACGGTCTGTTACTTCTTCACGCAAAATTATATCTCCCGCAGAGATTTTGGTTGGTTCCTCAGTTTAGGGGCTGCGACAACGCGGTCATGTGACCCCGTGTACTTAGGGATGGCTGTATTAGTCTGTAATTCAGGTAAGGACTGCAGACGGTCAATTTCAAGCAGTAGTTCCTAATGTTGCTACCAGGTACTACCGTCAACGACACCTACCTGTGAACTTGGCTACTAGATGCCACCGCAGCCAGCAACTCGCAACGAACGTTGGAATTTCCCCTCCAAAGGAAAGCATACTGAGGGATTTTTAGCGCTCTTAGAAAATCCGACGACTTCGGCCGGCTTTGAACTCGCGACCTTGGGCATAGACATTCAGCATGCTTGCTACCAGTTACGTCACCGAAGCCGCTTCACACTTAGTCAGATGGAATTCTGAATATGATCTCGTGCAAGTGCGTTATCTTGGCAACGTCTGATGGCTCATCCCTCATCAATTTATTAGAGTTGCCATGGCAAGCACTGATAGCTCTTGGCATTTTCTTATAATTCCGAAATCATTTTTCTCATCCCTTGGCATAATGGTGGGTCATATCAAAAATTCTTTAAGACAAAATTTTAGGTAATTATTAGGGGAATATTGTCCATTTTGTACGGTTTTGAGATTGTGCCTATTAAGAGAGATATGATTATTGTTTCCCGAAAAACCCACTTTTTTCCCACCCCTTTGGTCAATGGTTGGTGCTATAAGAAAAGCTCTTCAAACATAAATTTTTGGGCTTTATCCGACACATAGTATGAACGTTGAACGGATTCGATATTTCACATATTAAGAGAGTTATAGCAATATTTCACTTTTTCGAAAAAAGCCTCCCATTTTCACCCCCTTCGACCGATTTAGCCCATTAACGAACTCGACCGAGATTTTATAGGTATACATATTCGGTAAAATATTCAAAGTGATTGGTGCAAAATTACGGCAGTTATCGTGTCCACAAGAAACTGATATGCATATATTATATATATATATATATATATATATATATATATATACACATATACATACATAAATTATATATAAACTTTTGAACTGACGGTGGTTTTGGGGTCTGGGGGATGTGAAACGCGAAGATATGTCGACATTTTCCGGAAGTCGAAACATGGTAGCCTACCCATTGCAATAGTTAGCTTTCTAATGAAATCTACCTCTGGTTGGTTCCTCAGTTTAGGGGCTGCGACAACGTGGTCATCTAACCCCGTGTACTTTGGGTGAGTGTAGAATCTGTCTGATAAGCGGTGTGAATTGTAATGGATGTATTAGTCTGTAATTCAGGTAAGGACTGCAGACGGTCAATTTCAAGCAGTAGTTCCTAATGTTGCTACCAGGTACTACCGTCAATGACACCTAGCTGTGAACTTGGCCACTAGATGCCACCCCAACCAGCAACTCGTAACGAACGTTGGAACTTCCCCTCCAAAGGAAAGCGTACTGAGGGATTTTTAGCGCTCTTAGAAAATCCGACGACTTCGGCCGGCTTTGAACTCGCGACCTTGGGCATAGACATTCTGCATGCTACCAGTTACGTCACCGAACCCGCTTCCCACTTAGTCAGATGTCAAAGTCAACCCCTGGCACCAACCAGCCCATGACGGGCTAAGGCCGACCAAGCGACCGCTGCCCAGCCATTTGGCCTGCAGATATTGGGGTGACGCGTGATCAGCGCGTCGGGTCCCCTCGGCCGTTAATATTGGTATTCGTGATCGGGGTGCTGTCTCACTGTCAGACAGCTACTCAATTGTCCTCACGAGGCTGAGTGCACCCCATTCCAACCCTCACGTCAGTTTTAAAATCCTTGACGGAGCCGGGGATCGAATCCGGGGACTCCGGGTGAGAGGCAGGCGCGCTACCCCAACACCATGGGGCCGGCTTAGTCAGATGGAAATACTGAATCTGATCTCGTGCAAGTGCGTTGTCATGGCAACGGCTCATCCCTCATCAATTTAGTAGTGTTGCCATGGCAACCTCTGATAGCTCTTGGCATTTTCTTATAATTCCGAAATCATTTTTCTCATCCCTTGGCGTAATGGTGGGTCATATCAAAAATTCTTTCAGACAAAAGTTTTAGGTAATTATTAGGGGATTATTGTCCATTTTGTACGGTTTTGATATTGTGCCTATTAAGAGAGATATGATTAATGTTTCCCGAAAAACCCACTTTTTTCCACCCCTTTGGTCAATGGTTGGTGCTATCAAAACACTTATTTGACATAAATTGTTGGCACTTATCCGACACATATTATGAACTTTGAATGGATTCGATATTTCGCGTATTAAGAGAGTTATAGCGAAATTTCAATTTTTCGAAAAAAAAGCCCCCCATTTTCACCCCCTTCGACCGATTTTGCCCATTAACGAACTCGACCGAGATTTTATAGGGATACATATTATGTAAAAAATTCAAAGTGATTGGTTCAAAATTACGGCAGTTATCGTGTCCACAAGAAACTGATATATATACATACAGGGTGTTACAAAAAGGTACGGCCAAACTTTCAGCAAACATTCCTCACACACAAAGAAATAAAATATGTTATGTGGACATGTGTCCGGAAACGCCTAATTTCCATGTTAGAGCTCATTTTAGTTTCGATAGTATGTACTGTACTTCCTCGATTCACCGCCAGTTGGCCCATTTGAAGGAAGGTAATGTTGACGTCAGTGCTTGTGTTGACATGCGACTCATTGCTCTACAGTACGAGCATCAAGCACAAAAGTACGTAGCATCAACTGGTTAGTGTTCATCACGAACGTGGTTTTGCAGTCAGTGCAATGTTTACAAATGCGGAGTTGGCAGATGCCCATTTGATGTGTGGATTAGCACGAGGCAATAGCCGTGGAGCGGTACGTTTGTATCGAGACAGATTTCCAGAACGAAGGTGTCCCGACAGGAAGACGTGTAACGTGTTTTTCGAGGGGTTTTTATGCCACTGGCATAAGTCAGTAGGAAGCCATTCTATAATTATTTACACGGCAAATTGTTCAGCCAAGAGAATTTTTCATGTTAATTTATTATTATTATTATTATTAATTTATTATAATTATTATTTAGATATTTTCGGAGCATTTTATAAAAATTATAAGCATACAGATAGGTTTTCTATGTCTTAGAAAACGCTATCAAGCAAATTATTACGAACGACAATATCATAGAAAATTATTTGATTACGGGATTTTACGGAGTTTTGTCAGTTAGGGTATTTGAGAGACATGACTCACTGGAAATTCAAATACAAGCTTAATCTTGTCAGGAAGTATTACGCTAGGCTGGGTCGCATCGTCAAGAAAAGGCGAATTGTTGGAACGGAAAACGACTTCTCCCTCCCGCCGTGTGTAATGAACCAGAGGAGGGGAAGTAGCGGCGTGCTCAGCCAATCAGTGGAGACCACGTAAGCTGGAAGTTGAGACTGGAGTGGGGAGCCAACGTGGGCATATATCGTTCGGCCCGGCGTGGAACGAGGACATTCTGTGAAACATTCTATGTAAGACGAAAGCAGTACGGTTGGACGCGGGAGTCGCTCCGATGTTCCGTGGAGTGGACGACTAACTGTTGTAAAACTTAACCAGTGTGGTTGTACGAGTGTTTGGGTCCGATGTACGGACCATAGAATTATCTAATCTACCAGAATATCATCAAATAACGAAGAAGATGGCGACGTCCAGGAGACTGTGGGAAGCACACAGCATCATCCAGTACGAGGGAAATGCTTTAGCAATTTCCAGTGGTAAGCGCAAATGACGCAGAAATACGCAATCTCTCATTTTTCTTTGTTTTACATTTCATATTTCAGTAACTTCATAGCTTGGAAATAAGAGTAAAATCAATTTATCAAACTCCGTTTTCACGTAATTTTCTATCAGTAATATTAAAATCGCAACGCTCCAATTTAAATTTTATACTTATTATTATTAATTTTGCTATAATTGTTTTATATAATAAATTCATTTCTTTTACAATGCAATCTTTGCTTTCAGTAGGTAGCATTAGATATAGACCAATTCCTTCTCCTGATACAATTGTTTGTTGGGTTAATGATCAAATCATACCACGATCTGAGTGAATAGATTCTTGAAGGTGTTCTACCAGAGCTAGACGTTGTTAAATACATATTTAGATTTCAGCATTGCGTTGAGGTCTTGGCGCCCATTAAAACAACATAGCTTAGGCAAAGGTAAACAGTTACATTTATCACCCAACAGTTTGGGGCAGCCAAACCGTTACATTTGTCGCTCAACGTGTGGGCTAGCAAAACGTTACAATTGTTACGCTCAACGTGGAGCTAATTAAAGACTGCTACATTTGTCGCTACCAACATGGGGCACTAGATAATTAACGTTACACTTGTCGCTCAACGTGAGGGCAAAGGAAACCATTACATTTGTCGCCGACAACTTGGGGCTGAAAACCTAATAACATTTGTGGAAGGAGAAGGATATATATTTCTGTGCCTGTATTTTGGGGGTTATTTGTCTGTATCAGTGTATATCATTATGGGGGATGAGAAAGAAAGACAGATGACGTTACGTAGTGGTCATCAACGGGAGAGTGATGATACGAGCAGTATGTCGAGTGATGGTAGTACCGGGGTAGCGGAGGTAAATCCCGATACTGAAACAGGGAGTGTAGGCGGCCAACCAGAATTAAAAACTTTACTTCTCGAGTTTATGCATCAGAACAAAGTTAGTAGTGATGCCTTAAATGCAAAATTAGAACAGAATAATGCAAGATTAGAACAAAACAGTAGGGAAAATAAAGAGAGCAATAGGGAATTGAGCGATAGTTTAAACGCCAAATTAGAACAAAACAGTAGGGAAAATAAAGAAAGTACAGACGCTTTAAATGCAAAACTGGAACAAAACAACGCTAAACTAGAACAAAACAACGCTAAACTAGAACAAAACAGTAGGGAAAATAGAGAGAGTACTGAAACTTTAAATGCTAAATTAGAACAAAACAGTAAGGAAATTAGTGTGAAAATGGAACAGATTAGAGGAGAAATCAGAGGAGTAATGGAAGAGAAGGTTAAAGAGATCATTGCAGATGTAGACAAGAAATTAGGAAAAGTACAGGAGGAGTTGGAAATTAGAATCAGTACACAGGCTGAAAATTTAAAAGAACTAGTGCAACTGGAAACACAGCAGGTCAAAAAGCAATTGGGGGGAGAAATTGACAAAATTCAGGTAGCTACTAAAGAGGTTAAGGAACAGCTGGGGGGTAGAATTGAGAAAGTCCACTCGCAAATAGTTGCAGAAGTAAATGATTTAAGAGAGAGTAATAGAGAGAGCATTAGCAAGATTGAGGAGAAACAAGCAAAGCTATATGATAAAGTAGAAGAATCAGAAGGAAACATTAAATTAACAGTAAACAGTATTGAGAGGAAGGCTGAGGAGAAAATCGCAGAATTAGAATTAAAATTAAAAGCTAGGATCAGGCAAGAAAATAGTCAGAATAGGCCAGTTTTTGTGAATAGCACACACAGGGAGGTAGAACTGGGTAAGTTCAGCAATCGACAGGGGTGCCCAATGGAGTTCATGAACACTATAGAAAATAAATTCGGGGAGAGGTTGGAAAATGGTAGTATTGAGTGGTGCCAGGTAGTTGAAATTTTAGAACAAGTGTTTGTGGGGGAAACGAGGAATTGGTTTGCTGTCTACAGAGACAAGTTTACTGATATCAATGATTTTAAAATGAAATTCTGTGAAAAGTTCTGGAATGAGGTTATTCAGTCGCAGCATCGTGAGGGAGTAGTGTGTGGTAAAAATAACCCTAAAGGAAGCTCCACCATGACCGAATACTTTTTAGGGCAGGTATTAGTGTGTAAATATCTGGATGGCTTGAAGGAGGAAAGTGATGTGGTAAGGTTGCTACTTAGGCACTTTCCCTATAGGATCAAGGAGGCTGCTTGTATCCAGTATGTAAAGACAATATCACAAGTAGAAAATTTGTTAAGCACATTTGATGCACTAGGGAGAGGGGGCTATGAGGACAATTTCAATCGGAACCAGGGTAATAATAATAATAGACCTAATGAAGCCAGGCATCAAGAAGTTCAAGGGAACGGTGGCGAAGGGGCCAACGCTCAAAATAGAAATAATAATAATCAGCTAAATCAGAACAGAGGAAATGGCTATGGTAATCAGTATCAAGGGAGGAACAATGATTTCAGGGGAAATCAAGGGAGGAACAATGATTACAGGGGAAATCAAGGGAGAAACAATGATTTCAGGGGAAATCAAGGGAGAAATTATAATGACAATAATTACAACCAGAATAGGGGTCAAGGAAGAGGACAGCCTAGTGGTAGTAATATACAGCCAAACAATGACAACACAGCCCAGAACAACCAGACCAATTCAGTAGTTAGTAGTACTACGACCAGCTGTAGCGGTTCTTTAAACGCGAACCAGGCTGCGAAGTAAGGTCAGAATCTCAGTCTGTAGCATGCCCTGTCCATACAATTATACAGGAACCCTATGACCTAAATGTAAGAAATGAATTATTACATGAACTAAATGATGAAGGTATTATTCAGGAAGTGGTTAGTAAGAGCCCCATAGTTAAATTTAACGTGTCCGAGGCGTACACAGATGTTTTAATTGATAGTGGTTGTATGAAGAGTTGCATAAGTAGTGCATTTTATGATAAAATGAAAGGAACTTGAGTAAATTTTGAGGAGATGCCAATTAAAAGCACTTTTGTTATCACAGCTGTTGGGAAGAGGTCTAAAGTAATTTCTAAGCAAGTTTTAGTAGACATTAAAATTAATAATCATGTAGAGAAGCAGATTTGCCTTGTAATTCCAAATTTAGTATTCAGTGTTATCTTGGGTTCAGAGTGGCTAAGTAGAGTGTCTGGTAACTTATGTTATGATGTAGGGAGTTTGAAATTTAAATGGGGAGATTCTGAAGTAGAAGTAGCGTTCAATGACCATATTCAGAGAAGTAGTATTGTAGGTGTGATTTGTACTTTAAATGAGATATCGCCAGCCGTAGAGCGGGGTTCTCCATGTTTTGTGGGCAGTGTGATTACGAACGGAAGTCTAGAGGACTCGTTACGTGAGGCTGCATTTCAGGGAAATATAGAGGTGGAACAATGTGTTCGGCTCTATGATGTGTTATTGTGTAATAGGAGAGTGTTTGAGGATCGCATTGGTATGGCCAATTGCTATACCCATTCATTGAACGTTATTGATAGGTCAGTATTCACAGGACATAGATATCCTGTACCTTTCGCTTATCAGAGTGCAGTTGAGGCACAAATTAACCAGATGGTTGAAGATGGGATTATTGAGCACTCTAGCAGTCCATATGTTAATTCTTTGATCACGGTACCCAAGACCGACGGCACTGTTCGTATTTGTTTAGACGCTCGTTTGGTTAACAGTAGAATTAGTTCAGATCAGCTGAAATCTATGTCAATAGAGGAATTAATGCAAACATTTGAGGGGAAGAAGTATTTCACTTGTGTAGATTTGAGTTCCAGTTTTTGGCAAGTGCCACTTATGTACGAAGATAGACCATTTACAGCTTTTAGTCATAAATATAACCTTTATCAATTTTGTAGAACACCTTATGGGATAAAGAGTAGTTCAGCAGCTTTAATTAGGGCTTTAAACATCGCATTAGGGGATGACACAGGAGAGTTTGTAACCATTTACATAGATGATATGGTAATTAGTTCACGCAGTTTTGAGGAGCATCTACGTCATTTAGATATAGTTTTTCAGAAGTTAGATCAGGCAGGGTTCACTTTGAAGCTGTCTAAGTCGTCATTCTGTCAGTCGTAAGTGACATTTTTAGGTCATAGAGTGTCGAGTAGAGGTGTGACACCATAGGAAGGTAGGGTTAGCATGTGTGGACAGTAGCAACAGGGCATCGTTACAGACACTGAGTAATATGCTAGTGGAGCAACGTGATGACGTTAAGTTAAAGGAACCACTGGCTAGGTTGGAAATAGGTGAAGAAGAGTATGTGAAAGTAGGACGGTTCACGTACAAGATGCAGGATGGGCTTCTTGCAAGGAAATGTAGGAATAATCGGTGGGCAATATGTGTTCCTGCCACTTTGCGGGAGGAGCTAATTTGGTTCATTCATAGGGAATTAGGACACTTTGGTGCTGCCAAGGTCTTCTATGAAATTGGTCGTGACTTCATTTGGAGTAAAATGGGAAGGGATGTTAGGAGGATTTTAGCTAAGTGTGACACCTGTCAAAGGAGTAAATATCCACTTAAATATTTAGTGGGGGAGAGATCTGCAGTTCTCACCAGTAGTCCCGGCGAACTACAGTGTGTGGATTTATTTGGCCCGATCGTTAAAGGACAGCACGGCTACGAGTACATTTTTATAGTTATTGACGCTTTTAGTAAGTATGTCAAGCTATATCCGCTAAGGAAAGCCACGGGACTAGCGTGTAGCCGTCTGATCATTAATAAGTATGTACCTGAGTTTGGCCTTCCTCTCAGGATACTATCTGACAGTGGACCACAGTTTACTGCAAAGAAATGGAGAACCAGTATGCAGGAAGCTGGTATAGCACATGTTCATTCCTCTGTAAGGTACCCTCAGGGTAATTCTGCAGAGCGTCCATTAAGGGAAGTGGCTCGTCTTTTTCGGACTCTAGTGCATGACAAGCATGCGGCCTGGGTTGGACATCTTCCCAAGGTCGAGACTTGGCTGAATTCTGTCCAGCATGAGAGCACGAAATTGACGCCATACGAAGTTCACTTCGGAAAAAGACCACAAAATGAACTAGCGAGGGTGTTGGGATTAAATGAGGGTAAGCAACCGGGGATGGATTACATTGTCCAGTTGGCGAAACAGAATTTATCTAAGTCAGCACAAAAGAGAATTCGCCAACAAAAAGAAACTAAATTTGACCTATTCGAGCCGGGAGACAGAGTCTTACTTAGAATGCCGAAACAGTCAAATAAGCTAGAGAAAGTCATGTCCAAGTTCTTTTATCTCTACGAGGGCCCATTTATAGTTTCCAAACGTATTGGGAAAACAGCATATGTGCTGGAGAATAGTGAGGGAAACAGATTATACGGGACGTATAATATACATAGTCTACGAAAATATGTGTCATAAAGTGAGTGTGTTTAGCTGGCGAGCCAGTCTATCAAATGAGTAAGTGTGGTATTTGGTGCGTGGGAGGATCTGGTCTTCCAGGCAGGCGTATCAGAAGTCACACATGGGGGTAGTATGTAAGTAAATGAGAGTTTTTAAGGTACAGGGAAATATGACGGGATTGTCGGATGCTCATGAGCACTAAAATGTCTCGATACACCAAGGCCAGAATTTGGTAGCGCTGGTGAATTCCCATTTGCCTCCAAGAGATGGGTGAGCGCTTGGACAGGGTATTTTTGCTTAAGGCGTCCACGAGGCAAAAGATGGGCCATCAGAAGGCGAGACAGTCCTTCATGAAACTCATACATATCAGCACACGTGATTTCTGTTTACGGCCTCGCCATGTAAGATTTGTAAGTGTGTAATTTAAGGTAATTTGTACAATGGTATTATTTCTGTGTTGAGAACTAGTATTAAGTAGAATATGGTCTACGGGAACTTAACAAGACAGGGCGATTACGGCACAGAAATATTTGGTGTTATATGTAATGCGCATTTACTGTTTTTTTTTTTCAGAAGTCAATATTAATTTAATCTACTATAAAGAGAGATCAAGTATTATGGTCACGAGGCGCTGCCACAATAGTGTGATCGTGTGCTCAGTGATATGTGAGATTAAATTTCACCATAAGGAAGGGACCTCCAGTGAAATTAGGAAGTTCTATGGTGATATAAATATATCAGAACACCTTCAATGCCTGTGATATGACATCATAAATACATAGTGCTCACACATTAATTATGTCTATTTCTCCAACATAGAGAAATTTGAGAGGCGGAAATATCCGTGGAACACTATTCTATATGTAAAACATTGGACTGGTTGCAAAGTGCAATCCATAGTGACAACAAACTTTGACGCAAAGTGCGTGAAGAAAAATTATGAGTGTATATGTCTGTAATTTAGGGTGATCTCATTTATGTAATATGTATTTTGGATGGGGTTTATTAACGTGTCTGGGATAATCGGATAATGGACCGTCGTCACGGTAAATCATCCGATGATCCGAGGCGAACATGTAACGTGTTTTTCGAGGGGTTTTTATGCCACTGGCATAAGTCAGTAGGAAGCCATTCTATAATTATTTACGCGGCAAATTGTTCTGCCAAGATAATTTTTCATGTTAATTTATTATTATTATTAATTTATTATAATTATTATTTAGATATTTTCGGAGCATTTTATAAAAATTATAAGCATACAGATAGGTTTTCTATGTCTTAGAAAACGCTATCAAGCAAATTATTACGAACGACAATATCATAGAAAATTATTTGATTACGGGATTTTACGGAGTTTTGTCAGTTAGGGTATTTGAGAGACATGACTCACTGGAAATTCAAATACAAGCTTAATCTTGTCAGGAAGTATTACGCTAGGCTGGGTCGCATCGTCAAGAAAAGGCGAATTGTTGGAACGGAAAACGACTTCTCCCTCCCGCCGTGTGTAATGAACCAGAGGAGGGGAAGTAGCGGCGTGCTCAGCCAATCAGTGGAGACCACGTAAGCTGGAAGTTGAGACTGGAGTGGGGAGCCAACGTGGGCATATATCGTTCGGCCCGGCGTGGAACGAGGACATTCTGTGAAACATTCTATGTAAGACGAAAGCAGTACGGTTGGACGCGGGAGTCGCTCCGATGTTCCGTGGAGTGGACGACTAACTGTTGTAAAACTTAACCAGTGTGGTTGTACGAGTGTTTGGGTCCGATGTACGGACCATAGAATTATCTAATCTACCAGAATGTCATCAAATAACGAAGAAGATGGCAACGTCCAGGAGACTGTGGGAAGCACACAGCATCATCCAGTACGAGGGAAATGCTTTAGCAATTTCCAGTGGTAAGCGCAAATGACGCAGAAATACGCAATCTCTCATTTTTCTTTGTTTTACATTTCATATTTCAGTAACTTCATAGCTTGGAAATAAGAGTAAAATCAATTTATCAAACTCCGTTTTCACGTAATTTTCTATCAGTAATATTAAAATCGCAACGCTCCAATTTAAATTTTATACTTATTATTATTAATTTTGCTATACTTGTTTTATATAATAAATTCATTTCTTTTACAATGCAATCTTTGCTTTCAGTAGGTAGCATTAGATATAGACCAATTCCTTCTCCTGATACAATTGTTTGTTGGGTTAATGATCAAATCATACCACGATCTGAGTGAATAGATTCTTGAAGGTGTTCTACCAGAGCTAGACGTTGTTAAATACAAATTTAGATTTCAGCATTGCGTTGAGGTCTTGGCGCCCATTAAAACAACATAGCTTAGGCAAAGGTAAACAGTTACATTTATCACCCAACAGTTTGGGGCAGCCAAACCGTTACATTTGTCGCTCAACGTGTGGGCTAGCAAAACGTTACAATTGTTACGCTCAACGTGGAGCTAATTAAAGACTGCTACATTTGTCGCTACCAACATGGGGCACTAGATAATTAACGTTACACTTGTCGCTCAACGTGAGGGCAAAGGAAACCATTACAGACGTTTGAAGCAATTGATGGGCGTCTTAGGGAGCACGGAACATTCCAGCCTATGATTTGCGACTGGGGAAGACCTAGAACGACGAGGACACCTGCAATGGACGAGGCAATTCTTCGTGCAATTGACGATAACCCTCATGTCAGCGTCAGAGAAGTTGCTGCTGTACAAGGTAACGTTGACCACGTCACTGTATGGAGAGTGCTACGGGAGAACCTGTTGTTCCCGTACCATGTACAGCGTGTGCAGGCACTATCAGCAGCTGATTGGCCTCCACGGGTACACTTCTGCGAATGGTTCATCCAACAATGTGTCAATCCTCATTTCAGTGCAAATGTTCTCTTTACGGATGAGGCGTCATTCCAACGTGATCAAATTGTAAATTTTCACAATCATCATGTGTGGGCTGACGAGAATCCGCACGCAATTGTGCAATCACGTCATCAACACAGATTTTCTGTGAACGTTTGGGCAGGAATTGTTGGTGATGTCTTGATTGGGCCCCATGTTCTTCCACCTACGCTCAATGGAGCACGTTATCATGATTTCATACGGGATACTCTACCTGTGCTGCTAGAACATGTGCCTTTACAAGTACGACACAACATGTGGTTCATGCACGATGGAGCTCCTGCGCATTTCAGTCGAAGTGTTTCTTACGCTTCTCAACAACAGATTCGGTGACCGATGGATTGGTAGAGGCAGACCAATTCCATGGCCTCCACGCTCTCCTGACCTCAACCCTCTTGACTTTCATTTATGGGGGCATTTGAAAGCTCTTGTCTACGCAACCCCGGTACCAAATGTAGAGACTCTTCGTGCTCGTATTGTGGACGTCTGTGATACAATACGCCATTCTCCAGGGCTGCATCAGCGCATCAGGGATTCTATGCGACGGAGGGTGGATGCATGTATCCTCGCTAACGGAGGACATTTTGAACATTTCCTGTAACAAAGTGTTTGAAGTCACGCTGGTACGTTCTGTTGCTGTGTGTTTCCATTCCATGATTAATGTGATTTGAAGAGAAGTAATAAAATGAGCTCTAACATGGAAATTAGCGTTTCCGGACACATGTCCACATATCATATTTTCTTTCTTTGTGTGTGAGGAATGTTTCCTGAAAGTTTGGCCGTACCTTTTTGCAACACCCTGTATACATACATAAATTATATATAAACTTTTGAACTGACGGTGGTTTTGGGGTCTGGGGGATGTGAAACGCGAAGATATGTCGAAATTTTCCGGAAGTCGAAACATGGGACCCAATGCAATAGTTAGCTTTCTAAAGAAATCTACCTAAAATGTAATCTACTTTTTTCGCTTGCTCGGCGATCTGTTAAGCCTAATCACAGAAGTTTGAAACACTTACGCTGTTAATAATAATAATAACAATAAAAGTACCTGCCACTACTGCCACTAGACTGTTGAAGTAGACAAAGTCGCCTAGTAGGCATACGCATTGCTGTCCTATTAGTGTGTGCTGGCGAATTCCTTGGGCAAATGCTGATGGAATGGAGTCCATAACATTATTCATTGAAAGGCTTAATCTTATCAGCGTGTTTGTTTGCGCCTTGTTTCAGAATGCCAGAGGAAATGTGCCAGGACTTTCGTGTACCCAAGTGGCTAAATGCAGCTTTTGTGCAGACTGCTCTGCGCAATGGAGATGATCCTACCGTCACAGTGGTCTCATGTGACGTCGACTTGGTAGACACTAAGTACAAATGCGCCAGCGACATCTACCATGTTACAGCAAATCTTGAGTCTGGGGAGGAGATCTCCCTTGTCGTCATGTGTCCTACTCAGGAGGGACTGGGAAGCAAACTCCCAGAGCTCTTCACCAAGGAGATCAAGATACTGACAGAAACCCTACCAGAAATGGAACGACTTCTAAAAGATGCATGTCCAGAAGAATTTCAGCCACTTGGACCAAAATGCTACTATCATAGTTATGAGCCATTTCCTTTCGTTGTTTTGGAAAACTTGAAAGAGAGTGAATTTGTCTCTCCTGCCAGGAAATATGGTCTTAATTTCGATCACTGCTCCGTGTCATTGAAGACACTTGCGCGATTTCACGCGGCCTCAATTGTTCTCCATCATCAGAATCCAGTGAAGATAGAACATTACCGTAAACATGATTTTCTTGATAAGTTTCGTGGACAAATTGAAGGTTTCATTGTGAGTGGGGTTACCTCTTTGGCAGATGAAGTGAAGACGTGGTCAGGATATGAAGAATACTCGGAGAAGTTGCTACAGATTAAGGACTCGATGAGCGATCGTTTGGCCGAGACTATGCGGCTGAAGGATGGGAATATTAAAGCTCTTATTCATGGAGATCCTTGGGCAGCCAACGTGTTGTTCAGATACTCCAATGAAGTCGCAACAGATGCCAGAATAAAAGGATTTCAGTCAGTTGTTTATGCCTCACCCATTGTGGATCTCGTAAATTACTTGTATGGTTGTAGCAATGTTCATGTACAGTTATATAGGATCGATGAGTTGATCAGGGAATACCACAACACTTTGAGCAAAACTTTACACTCATTGGGGTGCTCGGATTTGGCACCCTCCCTGCAAGAAGTTTTGGAACAGTACACTCAATATAACTTCTATGCTTTCTTTGTTTCTACTACCTTGCTTCCATTAATACTTTATGACCAAAATGAAGTAATAGTTGACGATCAAAACGTCCAAAATTCTGATATTTCACATTCGAAGAACAGAAGACCGTATAAAGGGAAGCTTTACAAGTGTATCATGCAATACCTATTACCAATGTACGAAGACATAGGGATATTATGAGCCTCAATAGTCACATGCGCTCAAAGCGTACTGCTCAAACATGAGTAGAACCTCTTGAACATGTCATTAGGAGCGTGATAGCTCAATGGCATCGTTGCTTGCGTCTCATTATGCCAGCCGTGGTCTGAATTCCGCACAACACTTTCCAGCGGTTCCGTATCAACATAACACTGTGGAACATGTGGCATACGATCAGACGAAACAACAAACTTGCTTGGTTTGAAAATAATGTATTGTTGGGATAAGAGAGCTTTGGGACTGATTTGTTTATCAGAAAGCTTTCCTGACTGGATGCCGTGATTTGCATGGTTTCAGATTCAGAATAACATGGTAACGCTGATTTTGAGAGAAAAAAATCCCATTGTCGGTATTGAACAGATATAACGAAATGCGGTTTGAAGAATTGTGTGCCCTACTAGCTTATTTGTACTCATGAAAAGACCAGTTGAATGGTGTAGATGGTTCTTGCCTCCTGTGCACGGTCAGTTGGAATTTAATAAAATGCGAGACTCATGTCAGTAGATACACTGCTTGTTACAGAGCCCATCCTTGCAAAATACATTCTCTGTTACTTCCTCTCTCAAACCACAGTAGTTGAAGCCGACGTTAAACTCTTTTTATAATACAATAATAATAATAATAATAATAATAATAATAATAATAATAATAATAATAATAATAATAGTAATAATAATAATAAGAAGAAGAAAAATGAGGGTTATTATTATTATTATTATTATTATTATTATTATTATTATTATTATTATTATTATACTCGTAGAAGTACACACACATTGCTGGTACACCACAACATAACTATACGGGCCTCGGGGAACCAAAGTATAATTACTGGAACAGCCACCTCTAAACTGGAAAGTCGAAACCTTTGCCCAAGAACTTCCGGACGATTCGGGTTGTTGACAAAACTATTGCCTTCTACATTATTTTGTTTGTACAGTTGAGTGTCCAGATCCAGTTAAGGTCTTGAGCAAGGTACTTGGGATCACGCCCGTATTCGAGACAATGATAGGTATGGTCTTAACACGTTCTACATTATTATTATTATTATTATTATTGTTATTATTATTAAATAACGAAAAATGGAGATTCTAGAGTGGTAGATGAAGAAATTTGCATCAATTTGATATACTCATGACCTTATATGAGATAGATTTGCACGCATGCCAAGCTCATGTAAATCACTGACTTTAGTTTGTGAATGTGCATCTTTCCTATGTAATTATGCATTATCCTTTTTAATAAAATTAAGTTTTGTCTATATATTGTTTAGAATGTTTGCTATGTGTTTCATTCCAAATGAATGTTGAATGTTGCTGTGTGTACAGTATATCTGTATGTATATGTCGTAGTCAGGTAGTGAAATCCGTCATTTCATGAAAATTCTAGGCACTTCATTTATCGGATGAAGAGCCGGCATATGATGTAAAAAGATACAGTTGCACTATCTGACGCGTGGTTTCATGAAATGACTAAATTTCGCCGTCACATAGTGTAATTCATTTTGTACATCATCTGACGGGAAATCCAGCCGTCACTTCATGAAGTAGCGGCAGCGGTGATCACGTGAGAGGGAAGTGTGATTTCAAGAATGGTTGGTTGGTTGGTTCTTAAGTTTAGGTGCTGCGACAACGCGGTCATGTAGCCCCGTGTACTTTGGGTGTGTGTAGAATCTGTCTGATAACCGGTGTTAATTGTGGTGACTGTATTAGTGTGAGTTATCTGTTTTTTAGCCTATTTTCAATTTTGAAAAAATAGGCTTATGAGATCACCTTTTGTCCGTGTGTGTGTGCGTGTGTGTGTGTGTGTGTGTGATTCGTGTGTGTGTCCCCCCCTAATAAAATCTAAACGGCTGGAGCGATTTCAATGAAACTCGGTAAGTTCATAGCACTATTCCCTGCGACCACGACCGTGCCCTTCAAATTTTGTTACGACTCACCAATCCAACATGGCAGCTGTGCGAAATATTTCACCAGCATTCAATATCTCCGAAACTATTACCGATATTACCCTGACATTTTGTATGGTGATAAAGGGAGCAGCTATAAGTTCACTTATGTGACCTTTGAAAATCTGGTAACTACAAAACGAACATGGCGGCCAAGCGAATTTGCGACTTTAAATAGACGTTTCTCGCGATTTAACCAACCAAACGCAATGAAACTTGGTACAGTATATGTTTATATTCATTGTTATGGACCGACATCTAACTTCGTTCAATTGTTTACATAACCACAAGATGGCGGATGTGCGAAATATTTCACCGGCATTCCATATCTGTGAAACTATTAGCGGTATCTCCCTGAAATCTTTTACGGAGATAAAGGGCACTACGGAAGTCCATCTATAAGACTTTCAGAAACCGGTTAACTACAAAACGAACATGGCAGCCAAGCGAAGTTGAAAATTTTAAATAGACCTTTCTCGCGATTTAATGTTCCAAACGCACTGAAATCTGGTACAGAAAATATTTATACACATTGTAATGCACTGGTATCTAATTTAATTCAATTATTTACATAACCTCAAGATGGCGGATGTGCGAATTTTAAAATTAAATTTTTATTTCTTGTGATGTAGTCATGCGATCGAATTGAAAGTTTGAATATTGAACCTACGCAATAATTTTCCTTTAATGGTACATGACTCTATGGCCTATACATTTAACAATTCAACATGGCGACCATCCAAAATATTTAGTCGGTTCTGAATATCTACGAATCTATTATAGCAATCAAACTGAATTTCTTAATGTTCATAGGGGCTATGAACTTATGTTCACCTATAGGACTTTAAAAAACTTGGTGTTCACAAATCCAACATGGAGGCGACGCGAAATATAAAAATTCACATGGACGTTTCTCGCAATTTAACCATCCGAGTGTAGTGAAACTTGGAACAGTAAATCCTTATACGAATGGTAATCCACTGGTATCTAATTTATTTCAATTGTTTCCATAACCTCAAGATGGCAGCTGTTCGAAATTTTAAAATCTCCTTGTTACTTCTTGTGTCCTAATTATGCGATTGAAGTTTGAATACTACACGTACACAATAATCTGCATGTAACAGTACATAACTCTAGGACCTACATATATGAAATCCAACATGGCCACCATCCGAAATTTTTAGTCGGTTCTCAATATCTACGAATCTATTACAGCAATCAAACTGAAATTGTGTATGTTGCTGGAGGCAATTAACATAAGTAGGATATATGAAAATAGGCTGTATAGTTCTTCACGGAAATACTTGTTTTTATTTAAGTACTGCAACTTAGAATTTTTCAAATAGTTCCTACTTTTGCCGCCAAGCGCCACCGTCAACGACTACTAGGCCAAGTTCAGAACTTAACTCCTAGACGCCACCACAGTCGGCTCTTGGCAACGAACATAGAAACCTAAGAGCGTTGTTTACATTCTTAACCTATCCAATTTAGCTTCACACAGGTGCAATTAGTGGAAGGTTCTTTAACATGCCATAAATCTATGACATGGGACCGCCGGCTTTACTTCCCCTCCGAAGGAAAGCATACTGAGGGATTTTTAACGCTCTTAAAAATCCGACGGCTTCGGCCGGGTTTGAACTCGCTATCTTGGGCATAGAATCTCAGCATGCTACCGACTACGCCACCGAAGCGGCCGATTTCAAGAATGTATCGGATAAAAAAGTGGACCCTAATAAAGGGATGCTATATCCTCAGAAAGTGAACACTGTGGCATATGGTACAAATGTCTAATGGTCTGGACCTAATTCATCCCCTAATTCCCTTCCCAGCAAATTGGCCTTGCGCCTAGAAGGAATACAGTAGTATGCTGTATGCTGCCGTACTGTGAACGGAAGAATGAAATCGTTTAGATCCATTTTGTGAGAGATAGAAAACCGATAGTACAGTATAATATGACTTGGTTTCGCTGTTCCACCCTTTAAAACAACAAGAACTATAACTCAGTTACAGACGCGCAATAAAGATATCTTGTACATCTCTTAGCAGCCAATTGTTGGTGGGAAGTTGTGGTCTCGGATTTTGGTGTTTGCATTCGGGTCATCACGTGGTGAGTTCGATCCCCACTAAGGAAGGATATTTTTGCCAGTTTTTTTTGTTCAATCTGCACGTTTTAATATAGTTCAGTTATTGCCTTGTTTTATAGTTGTTGTATTTATTTTAAGGGCTAGGGACATCTTGGTTATCAGCCCAGTGTATTTGGGTGGATGTTTTCTGATAATCTGTGTTTGCGTGATGACTGAAGTAGTGTGTGTAGCTGTAATGGGTAACGAATTTGGGAAGGTATTCCGAGACTTGAAATAAAGTACCATCCCGGCATTTGCCGAGAGGGTGTGTGGAAAGTCCTGGGGGAAAACGCTACAGTCTGCGACGGGATTCGAACTAGTATAATACAATACTCGTTAAGTAGACTTATGAAATCAACTATGGATACCAGGGATAGGAACTTAATTATGGCCTGAGGGTTTAATCGGGGTACACTCACCCTTGGAGGCAAAATTGAGAAGAGTCGGGTTCCAATCCTACCTTAGCCATCCTGGAAGTGGTTTACCGTGGTTTCCCCCTTCTCCTCCAGGTAAATGCCTGGTTGGTTCTTACTTAAGCCACGGCCACCTCCTTCCAAATCTTAACCTGAACTACAAATACAGACACTACTACAAATACCACAGATTATCAGACACACTCCCAAGTATACAGGGATGAATGATCACGATGTCGAAATACCTCAAATGAAACAACAGCTTCATACTTCGTCTATTGGGCCGATAACCTCGATGTTAGGCCCCTTAAAACAACAATTATCATCATCATCATCACTTCGTCTATTGTTTCTCAGTGCGACACTTTCGCAAGAGGTAAGAGGGGCAAACACAAAAGCTTTACATTTAGTTGATTTAGTGGAGGGTTTACCTTCGAGAAAATCTTGAATTTCAGCCTATTTATTAGAGATAGAAATATTTGAAAGAATGATTCTGCTTTCTTCTTCATTGTGTGTATCTTACCTGTTATCGTTCCAGTTTTGTTGTTAATTCATTTGGGGGACTTGAGACACCTCAATCATCATCCCCGTGTGATTGGGTGTAAATTGAACATATGTTTATGTCATGACTGTAGAGGTGGGTGGAACTGTGTTAGGGACAGAGATGGGGTAGGCACCCCGGGACTTGAAGTAAGGTACTATCCCGACATTTGGGTGAAGAGAGTGTGGAAAAGCCACGGGGAGAAACCACAATCTAGATAGCCGCTCTCATCGCCGGGTTTTGCACCTACAATCTCCCGACTTGCTGCAGCTGCCTTCGTGGCTGGGGTGCAAGATTTGTACAAGCAAGGCTGCGTCGCGGGACTCGTTCCAGTTTCAACGGGCTTGGGAATGACATTCAATAAATTTCTATGCGGAAAGTGGTTTCAAGGCCAAATACCCTTCCTGATGCCAAACTAATGAAAAGTTAATGAGAAATTGATTGAAACTAGACCAAGAGTTGGAAGGAAGCGGTCTATGGCCTATTAGAACGTACCGTCCCTGCATTTGCCTTCGAGTTAAAAATGGGAAACATAATTTTATTTACCGCTGTAAGTGGGGTTTGAACCACTTGACAAGTCCGTTTATAGCTTCGTTTCATAGACTAGAGCGGCGTTCTCAACCTTTTTGAGACTGTGACGACCACCACAATCATGCCATACCAAGTACCCGAGCACCATTAAATCAAAAATAATAATACTATAATAATAATAATAATAATAATAATAATAATTGACACGTGGATCCAGGGTGGATGGGCCAACTTACCTTTTATTTAGAGGTCCGCCTCGCTTCAGCAACAAAATCACCTCCAGAAGACATGTCCAAACAGAAGAGCTCCAAAGGGGTGGAAGGAAGGAGGAGAGGGGGACAACGCACAGGCTATTCTACAGACCCCCCCCCCCCAATAACTAATGGAACTGCTGCCGACGAAATAATGCCACAACAGTTGCTTAAAAATTTAAAATAAAAATTTAATATTAAAAGTTAAAAGAGCACACCTCCACCAGAAAACAGAACATGCATCAGGCAGCATAAATTTCAAAATAAAATAACATCTCGGCTAGAATTCTCACTGTAAAAATAATAAATATTTAAGGCCGATATCAAAAAAACAATTACTTGAGGTAAGAGCATCAAAAGCTACAAACCAAAAATCACTAAATAAGCACCAGACATATTCCCAAACTGGACCATGAGGGCCTTGGAGAATTAAAAAAAAAACTAGTGCAAAATTATTACCATAAACAAGGTAACGAAAGAATAACGTAGGAGTACCAAGAAAACTCCAAAAAAGGAAAACCAAAGGAAAAATTTAAAACAAAGAAAGTTAACCAACATCACCATGACCCAAGATCGTGCACTTCAAAACACGCCAGAAAAACAAAACCCACAATGCACTTCAGTCAACAAGTTACCATGGCGACCAAGAACAGTTGAAGGTACATCAGTACGTATTTATGTGAAACGCGTAATTTACATTTTTAAAATTAAATCTTCTCCAGTGAGAAAACAGCTAGATATAAACAAACTCAAGACACTACGAGATCAAATAGTTTTTACAGGCAACGGATCAGACTAAAAACCGACCGACTAATGAACCAATTTAGGCCTAGTGTTAATAGATTCGTCTGGCCAGTACCATAATATTATAAGAAGAAAATGCCTTAGCCAGATGCCAAATAATAAAATAAGAAGAAAAACAGTAGTGTTCCCCGGACAAATATAGTTTAACAAAAAATTTACATTTTCATAGGTGACATATCTATTCCAAGGTCAACCTTTCAGAACCAAAACAAACACTCAGTACACAATGCAAAATATGGAGCTCCAATAATTTAAAATAATAAAATGCAAAACATACCTTTAGGGGAAACACTAATTTTTTAAACACTACTTAGATATCCTTAAAGGATTTATATCATCAAAAATAAATAAAATATGAGATGGCTGACAACTGCCGGTCGAAGAGAAGCACACCAAAATCGCATTTCCATATTAAGGCCGAATAAACTATTTACACGATTTTCATAGATGATAGTTGCACACTAATACTTCATGTAACATCAAATACTGGGATATATTCACAAGTTAGCGTGGACGAGGGCAAAGCCCTCGCCCTGGCGAGATTCACAATAGGCGTAGTTCCTCTCCCAGCAATTGGTCACAACTTATTATTCACAAGATGGATGACAAAAGCGAAGAAGGCCACCCAGCATGCACCAGGATTATTTAAATTGGACCAATTAAATTTAGCCATATATTACGACAATGTGGAAACCAAATAATATTCACACGACACCACTAAAATGTTTTGGCGGCATGAAGCATATATATTCTTTTGTTTCATGACGTATAATAATAATTGCCTTCATACATGACTCGAATAGGATAGTTTATAAGGCACAACCAACACACTCTAGCGGAGAAGAAGGAACCACGTGAAGAAGCGCCAAAGTCCGACAGCAGATGCCATCTCATGTTCACAAACGGAACCAAGCGACCATGCGGTCGTTCCAAATGTCATGAAGTCACATCCAGGTAAGATACATTTTTGAAAACGTTGGGACGGGCTCTTGCACGTAACAGTCTCCCTCCCTTAAGCGTGAACACCGTTCACGAATATGCCTAGGCATAGGCAGTACTCCTTACTAGTCGATTCACCAAGCATGTTTCCAGAAGATAATGTTCACCAGTTAACTCCAATTGATGGACGAAACCGCATCGTTTTGGTTAGGAAGAGTGCAGGGTCAGATTATCAGTGAAGGGATAATTGATCACCTCGCAAACCACTTAGTTAACAGCTTCACTGTGTTCATAAGTCTTCAGAAACGCAGAACACCAGCACCAGCAGTGCTTTCAGAGTCCGAGACACGTTAGGAAATTTTTTCAATAAGTCCAATGTAGTTTGCTTTAAACGAAGTAGGTGGAAGCAATGTGCAAGATATTATGCGACGCGTGGCCAGCCATTTACAAAACAGAAGTTAATCTTATTTCAAAAAGTTTTACAGAAATTACTACTTCTTAACATATTTTACAAAAGAGAAACAAAGTTGAATTTAAATGAAGAAAATATTTCTGACCATGACCTAGATCCGTGCTTACAAAATTTCATTAACAAGTTTACCTTTTTACAGACTAGAAGTACCTTTCAAGATTACATGAGTTAAACGACTATACATTTAGAAGGAACTACGGTAGAGGAATGACCACTTAAATTCCCAAGGAATCATGTATATAAGATATCATGAGTTAGGTCTCCCACCGAGTCCAACTTACATGCTAGCATCTTTTATGAAAACATCAAAATTAGTTTCAATTTTGCAATATACCATAAAATGGGAATTACCCAACAGTTACAGTTTGTATCCCAGCAGAATTTTCATATCCAGTTCAAAATTCCAGAAGGAACAGATGCCTGAAGGCTTCAATGAAGGTTAGGGATACTCTACATTATACAAAATCAGATTACAAAATTTATGGTAGCATTTCCTCATTAGAAACCTCTCCACCTCGTTTAATGTGTGACAGATGCAATCTGGAAATTTTGTTTGCCTTGGGGTTTCTAATAAGCAGAGTAACGGGAGTCAGGAATGCCTCTACATAACACGGGCCTTTAAAACGAGGGGTCAACTTGCTTGAAACTAGATTACTGACGCCCTTGGGCTCGAAATTGCGGACGTACACAACATCTCCAATTTCCAAATCAGTTGGCTTGCGACAGGCATTGCGTCGCTTGGCAAGTTGGTCATGTGATACCTTAATATTCTCTCTAGCCTTGACGATTTTCGCCCTCATATCCTCGGGCGTGAAACTGTCTGGAAGGAGATCGTGCAGGTTCCACAGATTAGACAACGGAGAATTAGCCATAAAGGAAAACATTAACGAAAAAGGGGTGGCTTGCGTGCTCTCATGTACGGCGGTGTTGAAAGCAAAATTGAGCCAATGCAAATTAGAATCCCACTTGGAATGGTCGTCGTGGTGGAAAGCAATCAGAGCAGAACGGGGATTACGATTGACTCGCTCAGCGAGAGACGGGTTAGGAAAATAGGGAGTGGTGGTTACATGCGAAATAGCATAATCAAATAAGAATTGACGGAACTGATGAGATACAAAGCACTTGGCATTATCTGACACCAGGTACTGACATGGCCCAAAAGATGAAAAGATGGAATTAAGACACTTTATGACGGAACTGGTCGTAGCCTGTCTGGTGGGGAAAATCCAACTAAACCGGGTGAAACCGTCAGTGCAAACAAGCGCAAATTGGTTTCCCCGATCAGAGCGAGGGAACGGTCCAACATGGTAGATAAAAAGCCTCTCCATTGGTCTAGATGCCGGTTCAGATGACAACAGGCCAACCTTAGTAGAAACCGGAGGTTTGGTAATACTACATGCAGCACAATTTCTAATGAGCCTCCTGATGTCGCCATCCATACTTTGCCAAATGAAAAACTGTCTGATTTTAGCTCGGGTCTTGAATACTCCTAGGGGGCCACCAATAGGAGATTCGTGGTAGTAACGAAAGATTTCCGGAATGAGGACCGACGGGAGCACAATTTTAGGTAGACGGTCATGACGAGATGAACAACACAATACACCGTCCTTCAGAGAGTAGGGCTTGATCACTTCACCAGAATTGATTCGGTCAATTAGGCTAGATAAGGAGGGGTCTTCTTTCTGGAATCTCCTCACATCTTCAAAAAGCACAGGGGAATTGCTGAGAACGACATTGACATAATTTACAGGTGATACAAGGTTTACGGGTTCACATCCCTGAATATCCTCTTCGGCTGTTTCCTCGTACATGCGGCTTAATGAATCAGCTACCGCATTTTCGGACCCACGAATATGGTGGACAGTGAACTGGAATGACAGAATCCTAGTTGCCCATCGCGCAATCCTACCAGTTTTACGGGGTTTCCCTAAGACCCAGCTCAAGGCTTGGTTATCGGTCTCAAGGAGAAACTTAGTGTGCTCAAGATACATACGGAATTTTTCTAGAGCGAACAATACAGCTAAACCCTCAAGTTCGTATATGGAATACTTCCTCTCTGCGTCCGTTAAGGTACGAGAAGCGTATGCAATGGGTTGCCTACCCAGATCAGACTCTTGCAGCAGGACACAACCAACACCACGATCAGACGCATCAGTCTGTACAATGAACTGCTTCCCAAAATCCGGAATGGCTAACACAGGGGCGTTAGAGAGCGCAAGCTTAAGATCTTCGAAGGCTGCCTGCTGAGAGGGTCTGTCTGTTAGGTAGTCAGCCCGAAGGCTGGTTGGATCCTCAAAAAGTACCGCCGTTACGTTATGTGAGTAGATACCCACAAAAACCCAAGGCAGCACTATTTTGAGGCGTTCTAGGCAAGAAGAGGAGTGAGGTAGTTTGCCATTGCTTTCCTCACTGAGTCAGAACAGTAGTCCTAACCCTATGAGTTGAACCTTTCACAGCTTTCACAGGCACTGACTGTGCCTCGAATGCCATTACTAAGCCCCACCCATACCTCAGTAGCTTCCATATAATCACAGCCATGAGTGAGACTGAGACATCGGTGAAAAGCCACGACCCCACTCAAAATTCACAGCCTTTTTGCGTAATTGATTTAGAGGAGCAGCACGGTCGGCAAAGTTACTGATGAACTTACGGAAGAAGTTCACCATACCAATATATCGAGCAACACCCTTGGCGTTTCTGGGTGGTTTAAAGTCTCTGATGGCCTGAGTACGAGATTGGTCCACGGAGATACCAGATTCGGAAACAATATGTCCCAAAAAGGAAATTTTGGGCTTGGCAAAGGAAACTTTGGACAATTTGACGGTAATGCCAGCGTCACGCAACCGATCAAGTACAACTTTCAGATGATCAACGTGTTCCTCGAAGGACTCAGAATAGATCACCACATCGTCAAGGTAGTGGTACACAAACTTGAATTTAATTTCTGAAAACACCTTGTCCAGAAGTCTGCTCAACACAATGGCTCCGGTGGATAGGCCAAACGGGACACGGGCATACTCAAACAGGTTCCAGTCAGTGGAAAAAGCAGTAACATGCCTGGATTCCGGAGAGAGGGGAATTTGGAAGTAAGAAGAATTTAAATCGAGGATCGTGAACACCTTCGCGTTGCGAAACCAACTAAAACAAGTATGAAGGTCCGGCAAAGGGATGCATTGTAAAACAACCTTTTGATTAAGAGCCCTATAGTCGACCACCGGCCGAAAACCACCGTTAGGTTTTGGCACAAGAAATACAGGGGATGAGTAGGCAGAGATAGAAGGTTGGATTACACCTTCTTCCAACATCTTATCGATAATCTTCCGAAGTTCAGCCATCTTGGGCGGGGCAAGACGATACGGGCTGGAACGCACCGGCACAGAATCGGTTAGCTCAATCTTGTACTCGATCAAATGGGTTACACCCAACTTGTCAGTAAATACATCACTATACTCCTGACATAACCTCTTAATGGCATCCTTTTGAAGACTCGTTAAATTTTCCAGATCGAGATCCTCAATAGTCACAGGTTCACTAACAGAATTGACAGCAGGAGAAGATAAAACCGTGTTAAATGATAATTTACTCTGCGGATTAAACTTAAACCATAAGTTGCGAGCACCAAAATCAAGAAGCATACCAACGTGTGACATGAAATTAGCTCCAATGACCACAGAACAAGAAAGATTTCTGGCAACAAAAAATTTAAACTTCCAAGAAAAATTTAGAATATGAATCTTGACTGTCATACTACCCAAAATATTTAAGTTTGAACAGTTTGCCGAAATAAAAGATTCATTGTTTGGCTCTAACTCAGGAAATTTGCAAACACTCTTCATAGATAAAAACCAGTCCTCGTTTATAAAGGATGCGACACTACCAGAATCAAGCCATGCAGAAACGGGCTCGTCATTAACACAAATTTCAATAAACGGGGATATTCCTTTAGCCACAGGAGAAATTCCAAAATCATTACTCACTCTAAAACGATTACAATTAGATGACGAGGACACCCTCACCACAGGTTTCACATTATGTTTAGAATTAGGCTGACTTGCCATGACATTGCTCACCGACAGGTTAGGTAGGTCAGCGACATAAGCATAATTAGCACGTGAAGATTTAGTTTTCAACGATTTATCAAGACTTTCATTGGTAGGGCGACCAGAAACTTCACAGGGTTTTCCCAAATTCACATGCACAGAAGTATCCTTAGAAGTAACACCCGAGTTGGTCTCCACAAAATCCCGTCATTGGCGATACACAACCTGGTTACTCGGACATACCTTCTTGACATGTCCCACACCACCGCACGTGTGGCACTTAATATTGGGTCTTGGGTGGAACATAACCTTAGGCGGGGGACGAGACATCAAGGAAGGAGGGGGACGAGACATCAAGGAAGGAGGAGGAACATTAGCTACACGAAGGGAATCTGCATGTTTCACAGCCATAGCCTCTATAACGACCTGTTTCAGCTCGACAAATGAGGAAGGCCTGGTACACATAGTCATGTATGACCTATATTGAGGCGAAAACCCATTTAAAATCGATGACACCAACTGTCGTTCAGTTAAAGGGGATGAAAATACCTGGGCATATACCTTGATGTCACTGACATAGTCGCTAAGGGACTCGTCCAACCTTTGGACACGATATAAAAACCTTTGCTCGAGAGCACTAAGGGCACTCGCAGGGACAAAAAACCACAACACTTCCCTAATAAACATAGCTAAGGACATGCGGAGGTGGATAGCTTCAATTAGCTTATCGCGCAGCATACCGGATGCAACAGGACACAAAAGTTGAAAAATCTGAATTTCCGACATCCCAAAAATCGAGGCAAGATTACCCAATTCGACCACTTGCTTTAAAAATAGGACTACCTGGGTAACGTCATCTAGGTTGAAACTCTTCAACTTAGTTAAGAAACTAGAAATAGGGTGAGGAATCGGCCCATAATTAACTGTAGGCGAGAACGTAGCATTTGGAAAAGAAACATTGTTACCAGGGTAGCCCGCTCGCACACCCTCTACAGGAGACAAAACATTTACATTACTAGAGAAGGAACTGGGATGCAACGGGTCGGCAGTACCCAGGAAATCATTAGGTGACCTAACATGAGAAGAATGACTGTATGCAGGGTTAAGTGGTATGGACGAGCCAGAGCCAGACAATAGAGGGGCAGGCAAACCACTACTAGAAATCGATCCCAAAACCTCAGACCTAGTAAACAGAGGTGATTCACGTTCAACCCCAGAAGAACTCTCCAAATTCACAAGGTTATCTCTTAAGTCAATTAAATCGAAAACACTATTATTGTCGGCCATTTAAAAAAACACAGAATGCAGACAGACAATACAGAAGGAAACAAAATTTAGGAATTACGAGGACAGTTTACACTTTCACAACAATACCATAACTACCAATTACCAACACCATAGATTAGGCTGACACTCGAACACAGCCACCATACTACACAAGATCATGCACAATGCTGCCCAGAACTGCATACGTCACCGCCTGCTTGGCTCGAGAACAGGAAGCTAAATTACAAAAATTGCCACAAAACACATGGCGAACAGCTACAGACAGGGCTCCAGGATGTCTTCACTCGTAGCATGTAGGCTATTAGAATAATAATAAATCCACATTTCCCATGCCAAGACCACATGCCAGCCACTTACCAACTTCTTTTTCAGAGGGGATGTTGTATTACAAACAGGATAAAATACAGCAGCAAACACCTCGCTTGGAACAGGTCACTTACATAACAGCACATGGATATTCAGAGGCAAACATGAAATTAAACAAACGACAAGGATTAGCTTTACATAACATCAAGTGCACTGGCATGACACATCGCATCAACAACCGCTCCATCAGCACTAGAAGGGTCCATAAAACGAGCCTGCGGGTATTGAGGAGGGGATAGTTACGGAAGCGAACTCGAGCTCGGTCTGCTACCAAAATGACACCGGAATGGCCAGGGTGGATGGGCCAACTTACCTTTTATTTAGAGGTCCGCCTCGCTTCAGCAACAAAATCACCTCCAGAAGACATGTCCAAACAGAAGAGCTCCAAAGGGGTGGAAGGAAGGAGGAGAGGGGGACAACGCACAGGCTATTCTACAGACACCCCCCAATAACTAATGGAACTGCTGCCGACGAAATAATGCCACAACAGTTGCTTAAAAATGTAAAATAAAAATTTAATATTATAAGAAGAAAATGCCTTAGCCAGATACCAAATAATAAAATAAGAAGAAAAACAGTAGTGTTCCCCGGACAAATATAGTTTAACAAAAAATTTACATTTTCATAGGTGACATATCTATTCCAAGGTCAACCTTTCAGAACCAAAACAAACACTCAGTACGCAATGCAAAATATGGAGCTCCAATAATTTAAAATAATAAAATGCAAAACATACCTTTAGGGGAAACACTAATTTTTTAAACACTACTTAGATATCCTTAAAGGATTTATATCATCAAAAATAAATAAAATATGAGATGGCTGACAACTGCCGGTCGAAGAGAAGCACACCAAAATCGCATTTCCATATTAAGGCCGAAGAAACTATTTACACGATTTTCATAGATGATAGTTGCACACTAATACTTCATGTAACATCAAATACTGGGATATATTCCCAAGTTAGCGTGGACGAGGGCAAGCCCTCGCCCTGGCGAGATTCACAATAAGCGGAGTTCTTCTCCCAGCAATTAGTCACAACTTATTATTCACAAGATGGATGACAAAAGCGAAGAAGGCCACCCAGCATGCACCAGGATTATTTAAATTGGACCAATTAAATTTAGCCACATATTACGACAATGTGGAAACCAAATAATATTCACACGACACCACTAAAATGTTTTGGCGGCATGAAACATATATAGTCGTTTGTTTCATGACGTATAATAATAATTGCCTTCATACGTGACTCGAATAGGATAGTTTATGAGGCACAACCAACACACTCTAGCGGAGAAGAAGGAACCACGTGAAGAAGCGCCAAAGTCCGACAGCTGATCCCATCTCGTGTTCACAAACGGAACCAAGCGACCATGCGGTCGTTTCAAAATGTCATGAAGTCACATCCAGGTAAGATACATTTTTGAAAACGTTGGGACGGGCTCTTGCACGTAACAATAATAATAATAATAATAATAATAATAATAATAATAATAATAATAATAATAATAATAATAATAATAATGCAACAAGCATGCGCTTCTCTTTCCTTTTCCCGTCTTCCCTCCCTTTGAAGTGCTGAAATATCTAGTGATTCACCGCTCACCAGACATGCTGCAACTGCTTGCGTGACTCGTGCAGATAAGATCATTTACGTGTGGACAGTCGAGTCGAATCAGCATCTTTCGCGTTACTCATAAAGCAGGGATGTCAATTATGATTACTGATGAGGTGATGATTAGAAATACTATTTTAAAAGATTCAATTTTTCACTGTCAAACCTTCTAGTGAAAACCCTATTATTCTCGTTCATGCAACATAATTTAAATTAAAGAATGAATCTCAGGGGAGGTTGAGCTCGCGAGCACATTTTTGCTCGTATGACGAGAGCACCAAATGTCATTTAAAGAGCTGTTTTAGATCCCTTATTTGGGGGTGGATCTAAAAGGGAGAGTTGCTGTACTAATTTATGAGTTTGTGCCTAAAGAAGGGTAGCTCCCCTTGACAGGGCAAGCTGACCAGTGTAGTGTGTTGTGGTGTGCTAGGAACTAGGGGGCGTTCCTATAAATAATGTGGTAGTGTTTGAGGGGATGGGACCCACTGCAAAGGGTCGCTGTACTAGTCGCTCAGCTGACTGCTTGTTATATAATCGACTCTGCTCGTATCAGCCGGGTGGCACGCGCTTCACTTGAGCACGCGAGCCGCTGTGAGGAATACAATGACGTCTGAGTTGGCGTTATTACTACGGTGTGTCACGTCTGACTGTGACGGGAGTAAGGAAGGGCGTTGGGATGTAAAGAGGCGTATAACAGTAATGCTAGTGTAGAGTGTGGACCAAGTGTTTTATTGGTCTGTGATATTCTTTGTGTGAGTCCCTTGTAGGGAATGAAATTATGTTTATAATGTGATACAAGTTGTGGGTTGCAGGTTACATAAATAGGAACTCTGAACACGATTGACTGACTCACCTCGGTTGACACCAGCGTAGCTTCGGCCGTCTTGATGGAGCACTGACAATGGAGAGAGAGTTTGACCTCATTAGGACGTCGTTTTATACCTTCTGACGCCCTCCTGTCAGCAATGTATTGGCCCAGTTAGTACTATGTCGCTGAGTGTAATGATTACGTAAGGCTTGAGCTGCTTTATGGAGTAGCAAGCTGTCCTTAAAGTATTAATGGATGTTGCCCCGGCTTTCCAAGGGTTGCCATTTTAGGGGATTTAGCCAGATGTTGGGGGGATGGTCTCCAAGGTGTGCATACCCCTGGGATGCTGTACAAGAGTCTTCCTTCATTTGGTCGCGTCCTCGCGAACGGGAACGGAACTGGAAGTTGGGATGTTGACGTAGTGGTCCTGGAAAACCCTCTCGTATCTCCTGGTGGCGTCGTATCGAAGTGTGGGTGTGAGGTGAGCCCGTGTTCAGAGGGGAGGGTTATGGGATTTACATATATATATATACATTGACATTGTGAAAAAAAAAACAAAGAAAAATTGACATTTGCGGAAGATTTGATTAACATTGGGAAAAAATTGACATTTTGAGAAAAATTGAACATTACAATAAATTCGGTATGTAAAAAAAAATTGCCCTTGCATTTGCTGGCATATTGCTAGTTTAAAAAAAACATGGCCTCTGATGGTGACGTGGCATATATTTGTGCAGGGAGGAAAAACCCAGGGCCGAACGGATGATTGCTTCGCCCGCCCCATCTTAGGGAAAAAATGCTCCCTGCAATAAGAAAGGTAGAAGAAAATAGAAAAATGGGTGTTCCAGGGTATAATTTAAGGGAAATATTCAAAAGTATTTATTTGTGTGGGAAAAACGGAACACCCTGACAAATGGGGAAGTTAGAAGAAGGAAAAATGAAAGAAAACAAATCATACACATGCTGGACATTGGCATATTGGTGAACAAACAAAAATATATATAGTGTATAATTGTAGAAAGTTTATCCTGAAAAATTATAAATTACTATGGCCTTATGTCTAGTGGAATAATGGTATACAGGTTATCCTGAAAAATTATAATTTACAATGACCTTATGTCTACTTAATCGCGCTAATCCCTTATAACTATAGTTTTCATGAGGTACCTCGCGTGCACGCCACCCGTCTGTACGTACTCTTGCCGTCTCACGGCTGATTCTGTACGGCCACTTCTTGGTACGGTATAGTGGTCGTACCGCTTGCCTGTATGCTTAATACCTAACCTGTGAAGCATCCTCTGTGGGTGAATGCTTTCACACTTGACAATGAGAGTCACTGCCACAAACCGGTTGCGCCCTCATTGTCGTAATCTGCGTCACATTTTGACGCTTTATGTGTTTTAATTGAGTTGATCTGCCAGTAAGCCTGGTACCCCACAGGCACCAGTCCTGCTGTGCAGATTCATTTTAGAGTGTGTATCTGAAAAAGAAAAATGTGGTGAGTGTTTGCGAGTGTGTCGGGATTAGTGCAAGTTGAAAAAAATAAACAAAAAGTGTACACATCATGGCATGCTGTAGATAATATGCCACTGCTATGTGGCAGTGAAATTCCTGTCACCAGTTTTCTGTATCTGGTGACGATGCCTGTGAAAAAAAAATGGCGAGGTTTAGAAAAAAAAACATATTAGTACCGGTTGAAGCTGGTCTTTTACTGAAAAAAAAAAACATGATTAATGTTACTTAGCTGCAAGGCCGGGCTTACCCTATACGGTGCCGTAATGCCGTAAATAATATATAGTTGGTCTTACCCCGGTAGCGGAATTGTGGTTACCGGGTGCCGATATATTCCACTTTGATTATTCCTATCTTAATCTAGTATTGTCGGGCTTACCTCGGTAACGGATTTATAGTCACCGAGTGCCGATATATTCTACGGTGATCTATATATATTAAAAAAAATGCCTTAAATGTAGGTTTATGTTACCTTATGTCTTACCTTACTTATTTAACTTATTGATAAAATTACTTAACTGTAAAACTATTCTGTATTTACATGCCGAGTGGACCTTATTCTAAAGCCGAAATGTGCTGTGCTATTATTAGCAACAGCTGTCAGTAAATTTGCTTACATCTAAGTGACCTTAACATGGCACTATGACTTAAGTACTAAGATTTAGATGGAGGCTGGCCGCTTGATTTCTCTCGCGGGGGCGCCCTTGTAGTACATTGTCGGGACCGGAACCCAACAATGCCTCGTAGTCCCCTCCGTTTTAATACTATTGTCGACATCTATTCTAGGTCTTAATACTAGTACTAACCTATTCGCAGGCGCCTTACGGTGCCACTAAGCTAACCGTTTCGCCCGCTGTAACTTTCGTGTTCATAACCGTGTGCTGTTCCTATTTGACGTAGGTGAGCCGCCCACTTGGCTCCTGTGAGGGGCGCGCAATGCCCCTCTCTGAATGCCCTCTGGTTGCCCGTTGCGTCGCCATTTATGTGGGCATTGGACAGTGTGGTCCAATGGCATAATATTGTCTTCGCCTTAATCGGCCGTCGCAATCTGCTTTCGCAGTGATATTTGCCTCTATGGGCCGCCGTAGTATGCATTTTCGCATTGATATATAAAGTTGCCTCTATGGGCCGCCGCAGTATGCATTTTCGCATTGATATATAAAGTTGCCTCTATGGGCCGCCGTAGTGTGTTTTGCTCCAACGCACAGGAGTTTTGCTTCCCGCTATGGAAGCCGTGCCTACTTAAATTTAAACTGAACTATAAGTCTAGTCATAATGGGGTCGTCTCTAGGGATAGCTCCCGAGGCCGGCGCGGAGTGAGCTATTTCTCCCGCCATTCTCAGAAAGTCTCCCTGCAGGTCTTGGCTTCGACGACCGTGGCACAAAGTGGGTTTAGCATCCCTTCCTCCCAGGGGCGGTTTATGCGCACCTAGGATTCCAGAGCTTGCCCGACCAGGCCGCGAATGCTTTGACCTTACGTAGTTCGTCTGTTTGGTCTAGTCGTCAGTTAAGTGAGGTCGCTGCGCTGTCGCGCCAACTGGGGAAGGGTCCACATCGCCTTCCCCATCTCTCAAAGTGTGGTTCTCCTGACCTTTGGCTTACACCGTTGTCAACCATCATACCGTATCAGATTCCTTTGTAAGAGAGAGAAAAAAAATGTGCCGTAACCTGTGTGAAAGGTTCAACCTCTGTGTAAAATGTAAAATATTTCCAGTGTAGCGGGGTTGCAGATCTTCTAAGTACATAGGCTACTTCTGGCCTACCATCGCTATGTCAGCTTCCCAGCAATAATGCCTTCTTTACCTTAATGGAGGTGTTAGTAGGGTCTGTAATGTCAGGTACCCTGTTATTAGGATTTGGGGGTAGTTATTTGTTGAGTGGGCTTAAAGCATGGTAGGAAGGGTTTGCGCACCTTTGGGTTCCACGTTAGTGGTGGCCTAGAACCGGTGGTGGCACTGGGATGCTTCTATAGTGAGTGGAGTGGGGAGGTAATTCCCGGGATTGCAAAAATACGAAATTTCATGCAGGTTTGATATTAAAATCCCTGGTAATTGGATGGGATACTCATGCATGAGTCTGGATATGAAGTTTCTGCCTTCATGTACGGATAGGTGTAGGATGGGGCATAATACCATATGTTCCTTTCATGCGGGAGAGCTTAAGTACTAAAGCATGGTTAATATGTATCTATGGCCTCCTCCCTCATTTGGAGAGGCGCATTATGCTTCTTTTAATGTTTGCTGAGCCACCTCTAATACTCAGGCGGTGCAACGGGGCTCAAGGCGTAGCTTGCCTGCTCTTTAAACGCATGAAGTCCAACAACCCCAGTGTGTATTTTGTAATGTAGTGTAGCTGTTTATGGTCGTGTAGATGTGGTTGCGTTGTTTATGTTGGGCGTGAGAAGGTTATGGGAGGGGAGTAAGGTGGTACGCTGGTAGCCTGTTCTCCTGTCGTCCTCCCTTGGTCCATGTTGGCTTTCTATCCGCGCCTTGGGATAGTAGGGCTGCATGACCTAATCTGGTCGGCCATTTGCAGTGTAGATGTGGCCAGTGGTCGTAACGCGACTGGTTATGTGCTAGTCATCTGTAATGATTTATTTGGGGAATAGAATCGCGAAAAGAAGTTATTAAGGGGAGGTCCTGTTTCTTCAAAGTCCCTATGTTCGCTCCTAATTGGTGAGTGCGTGTGTGTGTGTGTGTGACTACGTTCCGCTACACCACGCGGACGGTTGGTCTGTTATGAGGCTAAGTCCTAATATGTATCACCTTTGTGGGCAGAAGGCGCCCGTGGCTTGCCAACGTGCCCTTGCGACCGTGCCCTATAGGCCCAAGATAAGTTTCGCTGTGTCACGTCTTGTCCATTGCCAAATGATTTTGCAGTGTGGAGAAAAAAAAATGTATGGCCTTATAATTGTTATGTATGTGTAATTTCACGGTCACGGGCTATACGCAATAGTGTCTCGTCACCGCAGTATTGCAGTGTGAATAGTCTGCAGTCAGCAATTGGTATGTGCAATTCTGCAAGTATGCAAGTGTGGTCATTGTTTTGGATTCCTAGCCTAATGTAGCAATTCGCCCTAGTTAGGTAATGACGTCGTGTGGCCATTGTTCTCTAAGACCTGTGTCTTGCGAAATTTTCCTACCTGTGTTCGTGAAATGTATTCCTCTATGCCTGGTGTAATTCGAAATTTTATGTCTGGCTTTTGGTGGGAGGAAATGTAGTATTCCCTGTTCATGCACTTGTCTGGGCCAATTTCAGTATGATTGGACGCCTGAATAGCTGTTCTCCTTTGCGTCTAAATTTTCACTGGAACTCAGACCCGTGACCTTATGTCATTCTCTGTGTTTTATGTTTGCGTTGTGTGACAGGGCTTGGGGCTTTCCCAGTGTGGTCGTTGCTTGTGTTCCGTGTACCAAAAATACCATTGGATAGTTAGTTTTTGGTACGCGTGTGGTGTGTGGTCATGGGTTCGAATCCGGTTGTCTGTAAAGACTTGGTGGAATCATTTCCGTGCCGCTTATAATATGGCACGTTTCCGTGGCTGTGTAATGCGCATATGAAAGCATGCATACGTGTGTAGAGTTTGTACGTTTTTGAATTCCCCTCGTAGTGTAATTTTGGAAGATATAGGGTCTCCAAATCGGGCGTGAATGATGTGTTGATTTCTGTCCAGTAGGCTTTGGCTCGCTTGTCTGCGTCGAGCAGCCTTGCTCATTGAGGAGTATGTTACAGCTGATACGACGGTGTTGAATTACGATGTTGTGTGCTTTCATTTGTTTCATGCTCTGCCCACGTCCTAGTTTTCTGCACGTGTGTGTGTGTGAACCTGATTGCTGCCTATAATGATTGCTAGCAGTGCCTCTCTCATTGTAGAGAAAAAAAAACTTTGTGGTTTAATATGACCGTTGATTTGTAGCTCATGCGCCAGGGGATTTCCGTTTTACTTGGAATCCAACCCACAGGCCATGGCATTTCATTTCGGAAATCCCATATTCGTTGTACGCGAGTGTGTCTGGTCCGCTAGCCGCGTATTTGGTGACCAGATGCCAGAGGCGATTGTATTGTTTTTCGTTTATGACCCGCTGTTAGTGGGACTGTCCCAATTAGTCTTAGCGTTCTCATTATCCTTATTCTACGACTGGATATTTACTCAACCTTATATTCCTGGTATGCAGAAGGTTGCGGGTCTGGAGACCGCCTTTTACCCAGAGTAATTGTTTCCGGCGCCATGAAGGTTGTGTCTCCGGGACAGTTCTGGTGAGTGTTAGGATGGTATCCCGGTTCGGTCAGTGGGCTATTTCTTGGCTTTCTTCCCACGTGTTCCAACGGGACCGTTTCCTTTTCTTTTAGCAGTGTGCCCGCCTTTACGTGTAGGTGTGTGTGCTTTACGTGTGTGATATGCCTTCATCCGGCGGGCGTGAATAGTGTCCTTTATGAGTTTCCTCCCATGGCGCACGTTCACTATATAATTTAGGTCAGATACCTTCCTGCAGACTTTGAAGGGACCTGCCCATCGTGGTAGGAGGAATTCGGACACGTTTTTCTTACGGGCATGATTGGAGACCATGACCAATTGCCCGGGTGTGTATTCCACGGTCTTTCTATTCTGATCGTACCGCTCTTTTTGTTTTTTCTGGGCCTCGGCTATGTTTTTTCTAGCGTCCATGCGGGCTATCTGCAAATGCTCTAGCCGAGCCGCATTGTCTGTGTGGGCGTCCTGTGGGATACATATATTGTCTATGGGACTTCTGGGTGTGTATCCGTGCATTAGGAAGTGTGGAGAGTGTTTCGTAGCCGTAGATACAGAGGTATTATAACTAAAAGTAATGCTTTGCAGATATTCATCCCAGTCTGTTCCTGCGTCCTCTGTAAATTTAGCCAGCGCTATTCCAAGTATTTTGTTCATACTTTCCGTGAGTCCGTTGGTTTGCGGGGAAAAACTCGTGGTAGTGTATGCCTTAATCCTGAGTATCTCCAGAAACTGTTGGAGCACTCTCGAGGTGAAAATAGTACCTCTGTCGGATAATAAGGTTTGGAATAGGCCATATCGTGTAATTATGTCAAATAAAAATTCGGCTATGCTGTTCGTGTCTGCTTTGGGAACAGCCTTTGTAATCATGTATCGTGTGAGATACTCGGTGGCCACCAGGATATATTTATTGCCTTTCTGACTTGTTGTAATGGGGCCTTTCACGTCTATTCCGACTCTGTGAAATAACTCTCCCACGGGAATTGGGTTGAGTAGTCCATGAGGCTTGCCAGGTCTTGTTTTGAATCGTTGGCAGGTGTGACATGTCTTGACAAAGGTATCTATGTCGGCCTTCATGTTTACCCAATAGTACTTGTCACGGATTCTAAGGTAAGTTTTATGCGTACCTAAGTGTGCCCCTGCTATTGGGCTATTATGGTGTCCGATCATGATATTTTCTCTCAATGATTCCGGAACCGCTATAGGTGCGCTATCGTGCATGGCTGTGGGCTTAAATTTCAGTACCCCGTCTTTGTCTAGGAAAAATCGCCTAGACAGCCGTGCTGTCTTGGAGTCCACTTTATCCAAGTCTTCTAGTGCCAATAGAATCTGTTTCAAGTGCGGATCACTTTCTTGCTCCTGTTTGATGTCAACCACCGTCAGGGCAAAGGTGGGCATATCGTCCCAGTCGTGGTCCTTACTGTCATCCGGGGGATCGGCTACTGGCAGCCTAGACAACCCATCTGCGTCTAGGTGTGTAGCGCCTTTCTTGTGTTTGACCACGAAATCATATTCATACAGGCGGAATATAAACCTGTTGAGGCGCGAATTTGGGTTTTTAAATTTGTCCCAAAAAAGCAAGCTCGCGTGGTCAGTCACTACCGTGAACTTGATACCATAGAGGTATACTCTAAAATAGTTCACTCCCCACGAAAATGCCAGCATTTCCCGCTCTGTGGCAGAGTATCTAGTCTCAACGGCCGTTAGCTTCCTGCTAGCGTAGGCGACGGGCCGTTTGCGCCCTTCGGCGTCTTCCTGCAATAGGGCTGCTCCCAACCCATACAGGCTGGCATCCACGTGTAAAAATGTGGGCCTATCACTATGGAAGTGTTGCAGCAATGGAGGTGAGGTCAATAGTTGCTTCAGTGTGTTGAAGGCATCTATGTGTTCCTGCGTGATGCTGAAGGGCGTTTTTTCACGTGTGAGTTCAGTTAGGGGATGGGCGATGTGTGCAAACCTATAGATATACTTGCGATAGTACGAAGCCAAGCCAATAAAACTGCGCAATTGTTTCAAATTTGTGGGCATTGGGATGCCCGTTATTGCGTCAGTCTTGGCTGGGTCGGGAATAATGCCCTCCCGGTTGACAATATGGCCCAATATGTTAATTTGCTGTCTGGCAAATTGACATTTCGCAGGTTTAAGCCTTAGTTTAGCTTCTCTGATCCTTGCGAAAGCCTCCTCCAAATGTACGATGTGTTCGTCAAAAGTGTTGGAGAAGACCGTTATGTCATCCACGTACACCAATACGGAACGCCATTTAAGCCCTGAAAATGTCTTATCCACTAGCTTTTGGAAGGTTTGGCTGGCGTTACGGAGACCCATCGGTAAACGGGTGTAGGTAAATAGTCCGTTCTCTGTAACGAACGCCAGCTTGTGCCTATCTGGTTCATAGACGGGGATTGAATAGAATCCGCTATAGCAATCCATCGAACTGAACCAGCTAGCTCCACCAAGGGCGTCCAAATAGGTGTCTGCCCTTGGTAGTGGATAACTATCATTTTCGACCAACTTATTGAGCCTCCTGTAGTCAGTACAAAATCGGTGCGATCCGTCCCTCTTTTTGGTCAGCAGAACTGGAGAGGAATAGTTAGAAAGAACTGGAACAATGACCCCTGCCTCGAGCATCTCTGAGATTTGGGCATCGATGGCATGTCTCTCCTTCTGGCTCACTCTGAAGGGAGGCTGGTGTACTGGTCGGTCACTAGTGAGTGTGACGTGGTGTTCAATGAGGTCTGTCACAGCGAGATCCTTCATTGAGTGGGCAAAAATATCTCTGTTGGTCTCCAGGAGCTCCGTGAGCCTTTTATTTTGCTCCGGAGTCAGGTCCTGCGTGTGGTTCTGGTTGGCCGCCTTATCAGTGTGTGTGTTTGTGTATTGGCTGATAGTGTGCAGTGTAGGGGCCTGATGCTCGTGGTTTTCTCGCTCCGCTCGAATCCCATCTCTGTTCCTGGTGTATACCATGGGATGTGTGGTGAGCCTCTGGTCGTGCTTTAAAAGCATCTGACCACTAGCGAAATTTATGCTAGCCTCATATCTAGCGAGAAAATCCATGCCTATTATGGCTGACGCAGAAAGGTGTTCGATAACGAACATGGGGTGCATTGTGGCAAAATGGTCTATCCTAATATGTATGTTTGCCACTCCCCTGTTTTCTAACGTCTGAGCATTGGCCGCTACCAGCCGGATGTCCCCCGTGACACCTTGTATTTGCGCCTCGGCAATGTGTCGGCTATTAACACAACTTACGGCAGCCCCAGTATCGATTAGGGCCTGCACTCTGTGGCCATTTATGGTGGCGTGTATCGTGAGGGCCGATACCTGAAATCCACTGCCCTGCACCGATGTGTTGTGTAAGATGTACGTTGTTGTTGTTGTTGTTGCCGGAGTGACATTTGTGCTGGGAGGGCATGGATCTGTCCGTTTATCGTACCTAGCACGCTTCGCCTCTCGGCTTACTTCCTGTCCTGAGTACTTTGCCCAGGTCAGCAAAGTGCGTTTGCCAAGTACATTGCCAGCTCCTTTAACCGGTCTTGCTGTGAGACTAGGAGTCTGCTGGCGAACGTTTAGTGTATTAATTGTTCCCAGCCTTTGTGTAGTTGTGTTGTTGTTGGTTTCTTCCTCTCGGGAAGGTGTGTCTGCAAATGTGACCCTGAGCTTGCCTTTGTTAACCCGACTTTTGTTCCAGGCGGTCGCGAGTTCGACTCCTGTTGCTGGCTTCCCCATGCCGAGCGAGCTCGCGTCACGCGCCTGTGTATGGTCAATTCCCCCCCTGTGGTGTGGTGAAGGGGGTGGGGTTTTCTGTTTGGAGGGTGTGGGCGTGTTCTCGGGCTGTTGGCTTCTAATTGTGAGGGGTGTGTAATGTCCCGCCTTAGGGTTTCCTGTGAAAAGTATGTGTAGGTCCCTATTGAATCCCGCAGTTGAGAATAGCGGAGGCGAGTGCACATCCGTATATACATGGATATTGGCTTTGAGCACTTTGCCGAGAGCGGTTACCTCTACGGCACTGCCATAGGTGCCGTCCTTGCCCATGTATTTTTGGTAATCCGCCCCGGTCTGGAATGGGTTTTCCCGCTCGTCCGACACAAAGTCCCGGTACTCTTTCCAGTTGGCCAGGATATGTTTGACCGTCTTCTGTCTGTAGTCCCCATGATAATCCTCGGTATTCCGGATTAGAAAGCTCATGGCCCTAAACAGACAGTTGCCGTCTCCTTGCACGGGGTGTGTTTGGAAACGGTCCGGGGGCGGATCGTCAGCCTTAGTTTTAGCTGGCTGCTTCTTCCCCTTATTCTTACGAGTTTTCTTGGGGGAAGGGCCTTTCTTGTGTTGTGTTGGGGGAGGAACCTCAGCTGCTTCATCAGCTAGCCGAACCTCCCCGTCTAGGCGTTTTTTGAAAATGTGGGTGTACGCCTGCCTGTAATGTATGTGCGCCCCCCCTCGGGGTGGCTGCGCCAACTCCCTGCTTGCGGTGTGTGTTTAGGCGTAGGGAGTATTGCCCCCCTGTCTGTCCTGTGGGGTGTTTCATCCCTGAACTCCCTCGGGTATTCGTCTGGGAGGGGGTAGTGTTCTGGGCCCTTCGTGTGTTTGTCCATGTTGTCCCTTCCTCTAGTGGGTTTTCTTCCTTGTCGGTTATTGCCCTGTTGTCCGTTATTCTGTCTCCGCCAGGGTGGGGTGTATGTCTGCTGCTGCTGGGGCGGGTGTTCCCGTCGGTTCCCCTTTTCCCTATATTGGTCAGCTGCATACCCCTGTCTGGTCGAGGGTGGGTTTTCTCGCTGTTCCCAATTTCCCTTGTACTGCGGGGCTGCATAACCTTGGCTGCGTGGGGGCGGGTTCTCCCGATATTCCCCATTTCCCCTGTACTGCGGGGCAGCATAGCCTTGGCTGCGTGGGGGCGGGTTCTCCCGATATTCCCCATTTCCCCTGTACTGCGGGACAGCATAGCCTTGGCTGCGTGGGGGCGGGTTTTCCCGATATTCCCCATTTCCCCTGTACTGTGGGGCAGCGTAGGACTGTCTATGTGGTGACGGGCTGTTTCGTCGGGGGATATCGTGGTCGTACTCCTCAGGGTAGTACTCCCGTGTGTACGGAGATGGTGACCGCCTTGAGGGGTATGTCGGCTCTGTGTCCGTGTATGCTATCGGTGAGTACCGAGGAGGGTAGTGTGGCCTATCCTGTGGGGGAGGTGTTGTTGGCCGCTGTGGAGGGTAGTAACTTTCTTCCCTCCCGTAGCGTCTCCTCTCTGTGTACCCCCTGTCCCTCTCAGTATGATAGTGTTCTCGTGTGTCTGCTTGCTCATCCCTTGGCGGTCTCCCGCCCGCTTGGATGGCAGCTATGGTCAGTTTCTCCATCCTGTCCACTAATTCGTCTATTTTGTCATTAGTGTCGTCTTTCCGGGTTTTGAAGTGCAGATCCACGGCTTTTTCCGTAGCCTTTTCCGTGATCTTTCTCCCCTCCTCTATGGTCTTTATGTTATTCAACATATGTTGGACCGTGAGGTTGTTCATGATGCATAGCTTTTCTACTATGGCTGGTCTGAGGCCCTGCATCAACAGCTTGACTTTCTGTTTATTTGTCATTGCTGCATTGTACTTTTCGCACATTATCAATTTAACATTGATGTATGCCTGGGCGCTCTCTTTGGGTCCCTGTGACCTCTGTCTAATCTGGTCATAGAGATCGTCATCGTCTGGTATAAGCTGGAACTCATCCTTCAACATTACCGCGGTTTCCTCCCATGTGGCAGCCTCTAGTGCGTCCTCATGGAGCTCATACCACGTCATGGCCGCCTTTGTGAGGTAGGCAGGAAGGAGCCGTTTTCTAACTTCCTCGCTCCAACCATTGATCCGGGCCGTTCTATTGAAGGCCTTGAGGTATTCCTCGGGATCCTGGCCTTCCCCCGTGAACTTTGTGGGGTGGATCATGGGGTACTCAGTGTGTCTATTCATGTCGTTCTCGGCTGTGTCCCGTTGACTGTGTGTCGAGGTGTTTGGGCTGTTTGGAGGGGAATTAGCCTCGCTTCCCGTGTAGGACACCTGTGTTACGTTACCAGGTGGCTCGTCACCTGATATGCTTGTGCTGATGGCCGGTGTGTTGTCGTACTGTGTGGATTCGACTATGTGTACGGTTCTGTCTAAATCCTGTTTTACTGTCTCCAAAATAGTGTGGATGTCCAGAACTGCTTCTGTCGTGTGACTATTGGCTTTAATAGTGTCTGTTTCTAATAGCTCTGAAATGCGCTCGAGCAGGTTATTGGCTTTCTGCTCTGTGATCTGCAGTTGCTGTAACAATAGGGGATGGAGTGTTGGCAGGCAATCTACCTCACTATCGCTGGATACCGGCGACTCGTGTGTGTATTCACTGGCCTGGGACCGTGTAAAATGTATAACTTGTGCTGCAGCGGCAGGGTGTTGAGCACGGATCTGTGCTGTTTGGAATTCAAGGTCCCTGAGAAGTTGTACTGCAGTCTGGTCAGTTATTAAGTCACCGTTCTTAATCTTTAGCTTCGGCAGGAGTGGGGTCGTACTAGCCGACAAATGGTGTGCAAAGTCTCTTAATGTAGTCCTAAATGTGGACATTTAATAATAAAAAAAAATGTGTGACGCAATATGAGGTTAAAAAAATTTTTTTTCTCTATTTGCTTGGCTTTTTTTGCGGTACGGAAGGGGTCGTTTTAACTACGAGGGCTCGTTGATTGAGTCCCTTTTCTCTATGCGTAGTACCCCGCCTCCACCAGCGTTTTAGATCCCTTATTTGGGGGTGGATCTAAAAGGGAGAGTTGCTGTACTAATTTATGAGTTTGTGCCTAAAGAAGGGTAGCTCCCCTTGACAGGGCAAGCTGACCAGTGTAGTGTGTTGTGGTGTGCTAGGAACTAGGGGGCGTTCCTATAAATAATGTGGTAGTGTTTGAGGGGATGGGACCCACTGCAAAGGGTCGCTGTACTAGTCGCTCAGCTGACTGCTTGTTATATAATCGACTCTGCTCGTATCAGCCGGGTGGCACGCGCTTCACTTGAGCACGCGAGCCGCTGTGAGGAATACAATGACGTCTGAGTTGGCGTTATTACTACGGTGTGTCACGTCTGACTGTGACGGGAGTAAGGAAGGGCGTTGGGATGTAAAGAGGCGTATAACCGTAATGCTAGTGTAGAGTGTGGACCAAGTGTTTTATTGGTCTGTGATATTCTTTGTGTGAGTCCCTTGTAGGGAATGAAATTATGTTTATAATGTGATACAAGTTGTGGGTTGCAGGTTACATAAATAGGAACTCTGAACACGATTGACTGACTCACCTCGGTTGACACCAGCGTAGCTTCGGCCGTCTTGATGGAGCACTGACAATGGAGAGAGAGTTTGACCTCATTAGGACGTCGTTTTATACCTTCTGACGCCCTCCTGTCAGCAATGTATTGGCCCAGTTAGTACTATGTCGCTGAGTGTAATGATTACGTAAGGCTTGAGCTGCTTTATGGAGTAGCAAGCTGTCCTTACAGTATTAATGGATGTTGCCCCGGCTTTCCAAGGGTTGCCATTTTAGGGGATTTAGCCAGATGTTGGGGGGATGGTCTCCAAGGGGTGCATACCCCTGGGATGCTGTACAGAGCACTGTGGAGCTCCTGAACTCCAGGTTTAGAACGCCTCGCCTAGAGCTTCACGTTAGTGAATGTAGCTACCGCTGTTGGTGATGAATGATGACAAACACACATAATTACTATCACTGTATTAACATAACATGCAAACTCTCCTTCACTTGTCTCCCACAATAAATATTAGCCGATATGAATACAGCCACAACTATTTCTTCTTTGGTTGATTGAGATTCCAGAGCTAATTCAATCGTTATAATACAAAGAACTTACTAATTATTTAATTTGGGGAAATTCTAAATAATACAGTGCAGCCTCAAGCCACATCGCCCTGCAGGATGTTCAACTTTTCTTGCGCGACAGCGTATACTACGAGTAGGTTGCTACGCCCCACAGCCTCCCACCCTCCTAGAGACGAAGAAATGAAGCTGTCAGGGGCGTATATAGATTTTTATATCGGAGGGTGCCCAAACGGGGGTTACGGGGCATGGTATTGGCCCCAAAGAATAGGGGGTCCGGGGTTCTCCCCGGGGAACTTTTGTAAAATTTGGTGCAAAATGATGAATTATGAGGCAATTTGGCATCACCTTTTCAACCAATTTGTTGTGATGTTTTATGTTTGGTTAATGTCAAACACAACTAAGACCATTGTATGTTACTTTTTATTAATTCAATCATCTTGCTCACTTGATAGTGTTTACATGGAAATAATTAATGTTACTATTTTTATTTACTACTTACACTATTTTATAAAGTCAAGGTTTCTTGAAGCATTATCAAATCGGTTTATAACTTCGTCAGTGAGATGTATGTCTCGGTGAATAAATAACAATACCAGACCGTTGAGTCTGTTTACAGAAGTAGAATTTCTTAAGTATGTTTTCAACCAACACAAACTCCGTTCGACAGTGCCGGTAGCTACAGAGAGAGAGAGAGGCAAATTTGCCAAAAGTTTGATAACGGTATAAAAGTAAGGGAAAAAACGTTCGTCACACGCTTCAAGGGCACTTGTTGCTGCTCTTGATACGTTCATAAGAGCGAAGGCACTGCAGAGTAATAAGAGGTTATGTTGTTACACATAAGATCAGAGCAAACTGATTGTCTCACCGTTCACATCGCTCTACCGTCGCCTTGCTTTGCAACGTTGCTATACGTCGATTAGTAACAATAGTACATGATAAGTACGAGTATATTAGTTTTTAATGTCTGTGTATTCATAAACACATAATATATGTGTCAAAAATTTCGGGGGGGGGGGGGGGCGGAAGCTTTTGCCATTTTTAACCCAGCAGAAATCCCTCGACAAATATTTTACAGTACACTATGCAATCAAAGTATTCTAATGTATGTGTGTATTCATTTATTTAACAGACATAAGCCCAATTATGTTTCTTCTTGACATATCATTTCAAAAATACAAATTGCATCAATGAAGGAAGGAGAGAAAAAAGAATACACAATTGAAGAACAAAAAGAAAAACTAGAAAAGAAATTATGAAAGTCTGCATTACAGAATAGAAAAAGTACTGTACAATTAAACAAGATGTTCAGTAAAGAACATATAGCCTACTTTCTCCTAAATGTATGAGTATAGTTATAACTCGCTGTTATTATCAAGGAGTATAATAGAATCATTTCTTGGTTGAAGACCTTAGAAACTATTTACCTCTACCAAACGCCACAACCTAGAAAAAAACTACTACCATCATTGAAGAAAGATAGATAAAAAGGAAGCTTGTAGTTTAACGTGACCGTTAATCTCGCGATCATAAGCCACGGGACCTCCGTTTTACGTGGAATCCGAACCACAGGACATGGCATTTCACATCGAAAATCTCACATGCAGTGACCGGGAATCAAAAAAGAGATAGATAAGAAGTATCTCAAGAATGTTATGGATCTGGAGACATAATCGACCGGATTGGCTGCGTGCCTCTGCGGTAACGTTCTCGCTTGCTGGGCCCTAGGTTGCAGGTTCGTATCCTGGCGCAGTCAGCTGGCATTTGAGGGTGCACAAATGGGAGGGAGCCGTGTCAGTAGATTTACTGGCACGTTAAAGATCCCATTCGGGCCAAAATTCCGGCACCCCGGCGTATCTAAAAGCAGCAGTAGTTAAAAGGGTCGTAAAACAAATAACATTATTATTATTGTTATTATTACATAATCGACCTGCCGTGGGCAACATCCAACTTTGAGTTGAGGCATGTCTTTACACGTCTGGTTGTGCATGGCTTTCACAACCCTAATTGAATTAACAAATCTTTCCGTGTCCCTACAGAGACGTGTGTATACAAACTATGTGGATATTTTCGATTGCTATTTGCCTGAAATAAAAGTATTAATAACCTGAACTAGTACCAGCGGCTAGAATTCAGTTACTATGTGAAATCGTTTTGTTCTTTACTTCAAATAACATTTCCAAATAACGCACAATAGGCTGTAACAAACCCTTTAAAATAAGAAGTAAAAATGTATCATAGTATCATCCTGTAATTCTTCAAATTCGATGCGCATAGAATGCCAATGGTATACGATCAATGGAGTCCGATGTAGACCAGTCGTGAAATCTAGTGGAGAAATATCGAACAATATAATCCTAACAGGGCGAGTGCATTCTGGCGGCCTTAAGAAGAAACTTTTCAATAAAATCTGGAAGTTAATAAGTAGGCTGGCGTGCAGTTACCTTTTTGGCTGCTAGATGTCTCGAGCAAATCTGCTGGCGAATTATGTTTTAATTAAATATATGTTTTGCACCGTAATATGCACAATATAAGGCTTAATTTTAAAATGTCTGAGTCATTACAAAGCAACAAATATGTAAAATTTCAAGCAAAAAACCAAACTCTGATGGGGTTTGAACCATAGGCATATGAAAGACAGACTAACGCTTTACCACGGAGCCATTTGTGCCAACGAGCATTGATATATATAAAATGACTTACATAGAACTTGTTGGCAAATAATGATTTAGACCTAACGATTTCATCAGTGGAGTATATTATTTATGTATAAAGCATTTCATACTAAGTTTATTTATTTTGTATCAGTACGCTATATTGCATGCAATACTCAAATTAGCGAAATATAAGTCAGGCACAAGATATCCGCTGCCATCTTGTCTTCTTACCGAGACGGCTCAGTTTTTTAAAATCACTTCTGCACTATAGTATTACAAAATAAACTTTTAATTTCGAACGTGCCTCTTCTTTAGAACAGTTAAATCGATTCTCGGCTCGATAATCGGAACTGGTGGGTCCCATGATATGGATTATAAAGTTTGCATAATTCGCACGGCCGCCATCCTGAAATGGTACGGCGGATGACCTTGTAGTTTGGTCAAAAGACGCGTCCTATATGAGGGTATGTTATTACCAAATTTGGTAGAGATCGGATAATTTGGTTAGTCGCTATTTGATTTTACGTTTTGAACGTTTGAGTGGCCGCCATTCAGATTTGGTAAAGATGGCGGCGATATAAAACATGACACTGAGGTGCCCTTTGCTTGTTCTACCTCTGTACCAAATTTCGTTCAATTCGGTTTCACCGTATTCGAATTGATAGGGGGGGACAGACATTGAGAGTACACACACTCTCTCACACACACACACACACACACACACACACAGAGACTCACACACACACATACACACACACAGACAGACACACAATTGTTGGCCCTGTAGTGATCTCATAAGTCTACTTTCATTTTTTGCAAAAATCGAAAGTAGGCTAAAAATGTAATAATAAAAATACAAACTTCTAAATAAAAAGAGAGATAGTTAGAAAGTAAAGAGAACCCGGTATTCCACGATTAGATTTAGGTTGTTATGTGAAAATTAATTTCGAAAACCATAATAAACAAGCAGTGATTTATTTCTTGGAATAGAACAATAAATTAAAAGAATTAATGTACGGCTGCATTGCGTCAGTCATTTCATGAAGAGCCAAATCAACAAACACTGGATCTTCAAGAAGTGCATCGGCTGATAATGTAAAATCATTTCTTACACTATCTGCTTAAATCGGTCCGTTACTTCATGAAGAAACGCGTCAGATGGTGTACCTATCCCGTTTTACATCATATGCCTGCTTTTCAAGTGCCTAGGATCTTCATGAAATGACGGATTTCACTATCTGACTACGACATATACACGTACATAACATGCATAACGAGTTGTAGGCTATTTACGTCCACGACCATTAGGGCACCAATCAAGGATAGAAATATATTTTGTAGCACTGCGGCGAATGAGGGCTTAGTGTGACTCATTTTGTATTTTACATTTTATCTCCGTAACGATTGGTTTTATGAAGAAATTGCAAGAAATGACAAAGATTGTTGGAAGTAATGCATTCAGACGTGCTTGTTTTGCAGGAGCGCGGACCGTGGTTTCAAGAATTCCTGGTTCAAAGCGCCATGTGTGCCAGTCAACAATGCAAATAATGAGCCAACGTTACCATTATTTCTATAGCATCTCTGGACCACACAATCAAGCAACAAAACAACGTTCATTCCCTACCAACATACAAACTACATATTCCCCTACTCCACACTTATGTAGCCTACACTAAAAGCGGCCTACACACATGGGAACCTGGTTCGCCGAACTTGGATCGGCGAACCAAGTTCTTGGTTCGTCACTCCCTACACACTGTGGAGGGGAATGTGAACAACGGTTCGCCATTTCACCAGTTTCATTCCAGCAGTTGGGATGAGTTCTTCGAAGATTGCAGCTGCTATTGTTGTATTAGATGAGTTTGGGGGTTTTACAAGAAAGAAAAAGAAAAGATCGCAATGGACCAAGCAGTGGCTTCGTGAGAGAGAGAAGTGGTCTCACCTCAATCTCTTATATCACCTTAGGGATGTAATGGTTTCCTTTGCCCTCACGTTGAGCGACAAGTGTAACATTTTGACTGTCCACACGTTGAGCGTACAAATGTAACAGTTTTGCTGCCCCAAACTGTTGGGAGATAAATGTAACTGTTTACCTTTGCCTAAGCTATGTTGTTTTAATGGGCGCCAAGACCTCAATGCAATGTTGAAATCTAAATTTGTATTTAACAACGTCTAGCTCAGGCAGAACACCTTCAAGACTCTATTCACTCAGATCGTGGTATGATTTGATCATTAACTCAACAAACAATTGTATCAGGAGAAGGAATTGGTCTATATCTAATGCTACCTACTGAAAGCAAAGATTGCATTGTAAAAGAAATGAATTTATTATATAAAACAAGTATAGCAAAATTAATAATAATAATAAGTATAAAATTTAAATTGGAGCGTTGCGATTTTAATATTACCGATAGAAAATTACGTGAAAACGGAGTCTGATAAATTGATTTTACTCTTATTTCCAAGCTATGAAGTTACTGAAATATGAAATGTAAAACAAAGAAAAATGAGAGATTGCGTATTTCTGCGTCATCTGCGCTTACCACTGGAAATTGCTAAAGCATTTCCCTCGTACTGGATGATGCTGTGTGCTTCCCACAGTCTCCTGGACGTCGCCATCTTCTTCGTAATTTGATGATATTCTGGTAGATTAGATAATTCTATGGTCCGTGCATTGGACCCAAACACTTGTACAACCACACTGGTTAAGTTTCACAAAGATAGTCGCTAACTCCACTGAACATCGGAGCGACTCCCGCGTGAACCACACTCGGCAAGAACTATACAGATTGTTACTAACTCCACTGAACATCGGAGCGACACGCACTTGCAACCACACTCCGCAAGTTCTTCACAGATAGTCCTCGTTTCACGGCGCGTCGAACGATATATGCACCTGTCGGCTCCCCCACTCTTCAGCCGACATCTAGCTTACGTCGTCTCCACTGATTGGCTGACCCACCACGCGATCTTCCCCTCCTCCGGGTCATTACACTCGGCGGGAGGGTTCCGTTCCAACAATTCGCCTATCCTTGACGATGCGAGCCCGCTTGCGTAATACTTCCCGACAGGATTAAGCTTGTATTTGAATTCCCAGTGAGTCACGTCTCTCAATATACCCTAACTGACGAAAACTCCGTAAAATTCCGTAATCAGATAATTTTCTATGATATCGTCGTTCGTAATAATTTGCTTGATAGTGTTTTCTAAGACATAGAAAACCTATCTGTATTCTTATAATTTTTATAAAATGCTCCGGAAATACCTTAATAATAATTATAATAAATTAATAATAATAATAAATTAACATGAAAAATTCTCTTGGCTGAACAGTTTGCCGCGTAAATAAATATAGAATGGCTTCCTACTGACTTATGCCAGTGGCATAAAAATCCCTCGAAAAACACGTTACATATTCGCCTCGGATCATCGGATGATTTACCGTGACGACGGTCCATTATCCGATTATCCCAGACACGTTAATTAACCCCATCCAAAATACATATTACATAAATGAAATCACCCTAAATTACAGATATATACACTCATAATTTTTCTTCACGCACTTTGCGTCAAAGTTTGTTGTCACTATGGATTGCACTTTGCAACCAGTCCAATGTTTTACATATTGATTAGTGTTCCACGGATATTTCCGCCTCTCAAATTTCTCTATGTTGGAGAAATAGACATAATTAATGTGTGAGCACTATGTATTTATGATGTCATATCACACGCATTGAAGGTGTTCTGATATATTTATATCACCATAGAACTTCCTAATTTCACTGGAGGTCCCCTCCTTATGGTGACATTTAATCTCACTTATCACTGAGCACACGATCACACTATTGTGGCAGCGCCTCGTGACCATAATACTTAATCTCTCATTAAAGTAGATTAAATTAAGATTGACTTCTGAAAAAAAAAACAGTAAGTGCGCATTACATATAACACCAAATATTTCTGTGCCGTAATCGCCCTGTCTTGTTAAGTTCCCGTAGACCATATTCTACTTAATACTAGTTCTCAACACAGACCATTTCTCCTCACACAAATAATACCATTGTACAAATTATCTTAAATTACACACTTACAAATCTTACATGGCGAGGCCGTAAACAGAAATCATGTGTGCTGATATGTATGAGTTTCATGAAGGACTGTCTCGCCTTCTGATGGCCCATCTTTTGCCTCGTGGACGCCTTAAGCAAAAATACCCTGTCCAAGCGCTCGCCCATCTCTTGGAGGCAAATGGGAATTCACCAGCGCTACCAAATTCTGGCCTTGGAGTATCGAGACATTTTAGTGCTCAAGAGCATCCGACAATCCCGTCATATTTCCCTGTACCTTAAAAACTCTCATTTACTTACATACTACCCCCCTGTGCGACTTCTGATACGCCTGCCTTGAAGACCAGATCTTCCACGCACCAAATACCACACTTACTCATTTGATAGGCTGGCTCGCCAGCTAAACACACTCACTTTATGACACATTTTCGTAGACTATGTATATTATACGTTCCGTATAATCTGTTTCCCTCACTATTCTCTAGCACATATGCTGTTTTTCCAATACGTTTGGAAACTATAAATGTTTCTGCGTCACCTGCTTCCAACCTTGCAAGTGGCTCCCTTTAATGAACGTCATCACGTTGCTCTACCTAGCATATTTCTCAGTGTCTGTAACGATGCCCTGTTGCTACTGTCCACACATGCACATATTAAAATACCGTCCTCTGCTTTAACCACAGGATAATCCCTACATAAATTAGTGTCCCTCGATAGCATGTCTGCAAGAATGTTATTTTTACCTTTAATATATTTTACTGTGAATTCGTATTCCTGCAGAGCAAGAATCCACCTACTAACTCTGTTAGAACTGAGTTTACAAGTCCTCATATACAGTAATGCATGGTGATCTGTGTGGATCTCAAATTTCCCCCCTACTAAATACATTCTAAATTTCCCTAAACTGAAAACAATACCTAAAAGCTCTAACTCAGTAATCGTGTACCTTTTCTCTGCTGCTGTCAGTCCTCGCGAGGCTAAAGATACAATGCACAGATTACCCTCATCATCTTTCTGACATAATACTCCAGCAATGCCTATATGTGAAGCATCTGTCATAACCACATATTCCTTATCTTTTAACGGATATTTCAGCACTACAGCTTTCTCAAAACCTTCCTTCAGCGCTCTAAAAGCCTGATCATGCTTGGACTCCCATCTCCACCGAGTCCCACTTTTAAGCAATTCCCTGAATGGTTCTACCAACCCTGAGTATTTAAGAACGAACCTCCTGAAAAAGTTGCAAATTCCCAGGTAAGTTTATAACTGTTTAACATTCTGTGGCACCTCTGCGTTAAGTATCTTATTAACCCTACTTTCTTCTGGTGTAACACCTCTACTCGACACTCTATGACCTAAAAATGTCACTTCTGACTGACAGAATGACGACTTAGACAGCTTCAAAGTGAACCCTGCCTGATCTAACTTCTGAAAAACTATATCTAAATGACGTAGATGCTCCTCAAAACTGCGTGAACTAATTACCATATCATCTATGTAAATGGTTACAAACTCTCCTGTGTCATCCCCTAATGCGATGTTTAAAGCCCTAACTAAAGCGGCTGAACTACTCTTTAACCGATAAGGTGTTCTACAAAATTGATAGAGATTATATTTATGACTAAAAGCTGTAAATGGTCTATCTTCGTACATAAGTGGCACTTGCCAAAAACTGGAACTCAAATCTACACAAGTGAAATACTTCTTCCCCTCAAATGTTTGCATTAATTCCTCTATTGACATAGATTTCAGCTGATCTGAACTAATTCTACTGTTAACCAAACGAGCGTCTAAACAAATACGAACAGTGCCGTCGGTCTTGGGTACCGTTATCAAAGAATTAGCATATGGACTGTTAGAGTGCTCAATAATCCCATCTTCAAACATCTGATTAATTTGTGCCTCAACTGCTGATAAGCCAAAGGTACAGGATATCTATGTCCTGTGAATACTGACCTATCAATAACGTTCAATGAATGTGTATAGCAATTGGCCATACCAATGCGATCCTCAAAAACTCTCCTATTACACAATAACACATCATAGAGCCGAACACATTGTTCCACCTCTATATTTCCCTGAAATGCAGCCTCACGTAACGAGTCCTCTAGACTTCCGTTCGTAATCACACTGCCCACAAAACATGGAGAACCCCGCTCTACGGCTGGCGATATCTCATTTAAAGTACAAATCACACCTACAATACTACTTCTCTGAATATAGTCATTGAACCAGTGGCGTGTGGTGGAATTTTTCTTAGGGTAAGCAATGGTTTTCTTCGCAAAATCATTGAAGACCCAGTTGTAGACGTTTGGGATGTTTTGAACTTAGAAAGTAAATCTATCTCAATTGAAATCAATGATAAATGTTATATGTTTAGTTAAAATACCGAATACAAGTTTTCACTTTCGTGTTAATATGCCTACTCAATTGACTTCCAAATTAAATTAATATTTTGTTCTCAAATTTACCGCACATCACACGCTGTCATCTCTAGACCCAAGTCCCGGTGCCATATTTTTACAGATTTCTCACGCCTACTAGTGTAAACAAAAACGTCTACTGCATACCCTACTCCCTTATATTGCATTAGACAACATTACATCGCTGAACTATAAAAATGATGGCCTACCTCTGGAAAACAATCACACGTTTTAACACAGCATATAAAAAGCTGTTTTACACAAACACGGACAAACATTTTCAAACTATAATAAGCGAGTTAACACACTATCTTTGAAAACTGACCGCTCCTTGTTTTCGGCCTAAGGTATGTAATTTAAGAAATTGCTTCCTAGCCTTCGCTTTCACTCACCCTGCAGTACCAAGAAATACCAAAAGGGAGCATGTCACGCTATTGTGCTGCTGCAAGCGACTCCGCAAGGAACTCGCAGTAGGCATCAAAGAACAAGGAAGTGTGAATGGATTCATTAAATCAATACCAGACACAGTGAATGGAATATCACTATAACCAAAGTAAATAATTATTGTACCCGTCATTATTTTACTTGGGTAAGCAATGCTTACCTTACATCCATGGAATACACGCGCCTGCATTGAACGCTACTTCTACTTCAGAATCTCCCCATTTAAATTTCCAACTCCCTACATCATAACATAAGTTACCAGACACTCTACTTAGCCACTCTGAACCCAAGATAACACTGAATACTAAATTTGGAATTACAAGGCAAATCTGCTTCTCTACATGATTATTAATTTTAATGTCTACTAAAACTTGCTTAGAAATTACTTTAGACCTCTTCCCAACAGCTGTGATAACAAAAGTGCTTTTAATTGGCATCTCCTCAAAATTCACTCCAGTTCCTTTCATTTTATCATAAAATGCACTACTTATGCAACTCTTCATACAACCACTATCAATTAAAACATCTGTGTACGCCTCGGACACGTTAAATTTAACTATGGGGCTCTTACTAACCACTTCCGGAATAATACCTTCATCATTTAGTTCATGTAATAATTCATTTCTTACATTTAGGTCATAGGGTTCCTGTATAATTGTATGGACAGGGCATGCTACAGACTGAGATTCTGACCTTACTTCGCAGCCTGGTTCGCGTTTAAAGAACCGCTACAGCTGGCCGTAGTACTACTAACTACTAAACTGGTCTGGTTGTTCTGGGCTGTGTTGTCATTGTTTGGCTGTATATTACTACCACTAGGCTGTCCTCTTCCTTGACCCCTATTCTGGTTGTAATTATTGTCATTATAATTTCTCCCTTGATTTCCCCTGAAATCATTGTTTCTCCCTTGATTTCCCCTGTAATCATTGTTCCTCCCTTGATTTCCCCTGAAATCATTGTTCCTCCCTTGATACTGATTACCATAGCCATTTCCTCTGTTCTGATTTAGCTGATTATTATTATTTCTATTTTGAGCGTTGGCTCCTTCGCCACCGTTCCCTTGAACTTCTTGATGCCTGGCTTCATTAGGTCTATTATTATTATTACCCTGGTTCCGATTGAAATTGTCCTCATAACCCCCTCTCCCTAGTGCATCAAATGTGCTTAACAAATTTTCTACTTGTGATATAGTCTTTACATTCTGGATACAAGCAGCCTCCTTGATCCTATAGGGAAAGTGCCTAAGTAGCAACCTTACCACATCACTTTCCTCCTTCAAGCCATCCAGATATTTACACACTAATACCTGCCCTAAAAAGTATTCGGTCATGGTGGAGCTTCCTTTAGGGTTATATTTACCACACACTACTCCCTCACGATGCTGCGACTGAATAACCTCATTCCAGAACTTTTCACAGAATTTCATTTTAAAATCATTGATATCAGTAAACTTGTCTCTGTAGACAGCAAACCAATTCCTCGTTTCCCCCACAAACACTTGTTCTAAAATTTCAACTACCTGGCACCACTCAATACTACCATTTTCCAACCTCTCCCCGAATTTATTTTCTATAGTGTTCATGAACTCCATTGGGCACCCCTGTCGATTGCTGAACTTACCCAGTTCTACCTCCCTGTGTGTGCTATTCACAAAAACTGGCCTATTCCGACTATTTTCTTGCCTGATCCTAGCTTTTAATTTTAACTCTAATTCTGCGATTTTCTCCTCAGCCTTCCTCTCAATACTGTTTACTGTTAATTTAATGTTTCCTTCTGATTCTTCTACTTTATCATATAGCTTTGCTTGTTTCTCCTCAATCTTGCTAATGCTCTCTCTATTACTCTCTCTTATATCATTTACTTCTGCAACTATTTGCGAGTGGACTTTCTCAATTCTACCCCCCAGCTGTTCCTTAACCTCTTTAGTTGATACTTGAATCTTGTCAATTTCTCCCCCCAATTTCTTTTTAACCTGCAGTGTTTCTAATTTAACTAATTCCTTTAAATTTTCAGCCTGTGTGCTGATTCTACTTTCCAACTCCTCCTGTACTTTTCCTTATTTCTTGTCTACATCTGCAATGATCTCTTTAACCTTCTCTTCCATTACTCCTCTGATTTCTCCTCTAATCTGCTCCATTTTCACACTAATTTCCTTACTGTTTTGTTCTAATTTGGCATTTAAAGTTTCAGTACTCTCTCTATTTTCCCTACTGTTTTGTTCTAGTTTAGCGTTGTTTTGTTCCAGTTTTGCATTTAAAGCGTCTGTTCTTTCTTTATTTTCCCTACTGTTTTGTTCTAATTTGGCGTTTAAACTATCGCTCAATTCCCTATTACTCTCTTTATTTTCCCTACTGTTTTGTTCTAATTTTGCATTTAATGCATCACTACTAACTTTGTTCTGATACATGAACTCGAGAAGTAAAGTTTTTAATTCTGGTTGGCCGCCTACACTCCCTGTTTCAGTATCGGGATTTACCTCCGCTACCCCGGTACTACCATCACTCGACATACTGCTCGTATCATCACTCTCCAGTTGATGACCACTACGTAACCTCATCTGTCTTTCTTTCTCATCCCCCATAATGATATACACTGATAAAGACAAATAACCCCCAAAATACAGGCACAGAAATATATACCCTTCTCCTTCCACAAATGTTATTAGGTTTTCATGCCCAAGTTGTCGGCGACAAATGTAATGGTTCCCTTTGCCCTCACGTTGAGCGACAAGTGTAACATTTTGACTGCCCACACGTTGAGCGTACAAATGTAACAGTTTTGCTGCCCCAAACTGTTGGGAGATAAATGTAACTGTTTACCTTTGCCTAAGCTATGTTGTTTTAATGGGCGCCAAGACCTCAATGCAATGTTGAAATCTAAATTTGTATTTAACAACGTCTAGCTCAGGCAGAACACCTTCAAGACTCTATTCACTCAGATCGTGGTATGATTTGATCATTAACCCAACAAACAATTGTATCAGGAGAAGGAATTGGTCTATATCTAATGCTACCTACTGAAAGCAAAGATTGCATTGTAAAAGAAATGAATTTATTATATAAAACAAGTATAGCAAAATTAATAATAATAATAAGTATAAAATTTAAATTGGAGCGTTGCGATTTTAATATTACCGATAGAAAATTACGTGAAAACGGAGTCTGATAAATTGATTTTACTCTTATTTCCAAGCTATGAAGTTACTGAAATATGAAATGTAAAACAAAGAAAAATGAGAGATTGCGTATTTCTGCGTCATCTGCGCTTACCACTGGAAATTGCTAAAGCATTTCCCTCGTACTGGATGATGCTGTGTGCTTCCCACAGTCTCCTGGACGTCGCCATCTTCTTCGTAATTTGATGATATTCTGGTAGATTAGATAATTCTATGGTCCGTGCATTGGACCCAAACACTTGTACAACCACACTGGTTAAGTTTCACAAAGATAGTCGCTAACTCCACTGAACATCGGAGCGACTCCCGCGTGAACCACACTCGGCAAGAACTATACAGATTGTTACTAACTCCACTGAACATCGGAGCGACACGCACTTGCAACCACACTCCGCAAGTTCTTCACAGATAGTCCTCGTTTCACGGCGCGTCGAACGATATATGCACCTGTCGGCTCCCCCACTCTTCAGCCGACATCTAGCTTACGTCGTCTCCACTGATTGGCTGACCCACCACGCGATCTTCCCCTCCTCCGGGTCATTACACTCGGCGGGAGGGTTCCGTTCCAACAATTCGCCTTTCCTTGACGATGCGAGCCCGCTTGCGTAATACTTCCCGACAGGATTAAGCTTGTATTTGAATTCCCAGTGAGTCACGTCTCTCAATATACCCTAACTGACGAAAACTCCGTAAAATTCCGTAATCAGATAATTTTCTATGATATCGTCGTTCGTAATAATTTGCTTGATAGTGTTTTCTAAGACATAGAAAACCTATCTGTATGCTTATAATTTTTATAAAATGCTCCGGAAATACCTTAATAATAATTATAATAAATTAATAATAATAATAAATTAACATGAAAAATTCTCTTGGCTGAACAGTTTGCCGCGTAAATAAATATAGAATGGCTTCCTACTGACTTATGCCAGTGGCATAAAAAAACCCTCGAAAAACACGTTACAGGGAGAAAAGTGCGAAAGATTACACCAATTATTTAAGAATGACCGAAACAGAATTCAATTATTTATTGGAACTTGTGACCCTACATATCAAAGCGGAATACTCACACGAGAAAGTCGATATCGGCCGAACATCGCCTCGTTGTTACACTTCGCTACTGGAAGAAACTTGGAGGACTTTCAAGTTTTTTTTGCGCCATATCACCACAAGCACTGGGGAAAATAATTCCCGAAACATGCATAGCAATTTACAAGACCCTGCATAAAGACTTCATTAAAGTAAGTTTATTAACAAAGTTGTTTTCATAATTCATAATCTTTATAACTCCAAAGGAAATTGTTGTTGGCCTGCCAGGGCACACTTTTGATTAAACTAATCATGAATCCTAGCATAACCTTCTTATTGGATATAAATTAATTGGTTGATAAATTACATGAAACGTGTTTTCAAATATATTTATTGAAAAAAAAATCAATACAAATCACACACACAAGTGTTTTTAGAGCGCCGTAAATAGGCTGCTGTTTCCTCCGTAATTCACGAGAAAGTCTGTAGTGGAATCAGTAGTGGCACTTTTCTAAATACCCTATGGAAACTCTGCTTTACTGACTCGATTCTACTTTTGACGAAACTTAGGTCTGCAGTGGGAATCGTGTCGTGAGTTAACAGTAAGAGATTGTTCAACGCTTCGTCTCGCTTATTCCTGTCCCTGTTCTCGTCGCTTTTCACTTTCCATAAACATGGAAACTCTCTATATGCTTCTATGCAGTCCATCAAAAACGAAGGATTCATAAATTGTGCACTATCACCTCAATCCGCCATCGTGTAGCAACGGAAACAACATTGAGGCTCTCCTACTGCAAGCCCCCAAGCGTTTGCACTGAGTACTGACAAAAATCAAAATGGCGAACAACGGTTCCCCTCCTCCACACACAGACGAACTTGGATCGCCCTGCCGGCGAACCGAACAAATGTTTTCCAACCCGATGGAAGACCAAGTTCATGAGAAATTGTGGCGATCTTGGTTCGTTAAACACCACACACAGGGGAACAAATGACGAACATGTTTCGTGCGAACCAAGTTCAGCGAACCAGGCTCCCATGTGTGTAGGCTGCTTAACATAACTGAACAGCGCTGAGGCAACTTATTTTTGATTTTCATTACCAATGAAACCTAATAAAATACGGTGCCAGTTTCCTATAATTAACTACCGTACTATCATTTTTCACTAGGTAGCCTACTGCTAGAAGTATCTAAATTTCCTTTCCTTTAATATTTAACCAAATCACAGCCATGATTTTATTATTATTATTATTATTGTTAATAATAATAATTATCCACCAACCTACTACATGATTAAATCAATGCTACGATTATGTAATACAACTCATCCAGTATCTTTTATACCGAAGCTACTGCTAAAACAAACATGGACCGAAATTTAGCCAGGGAAGCACATGTTGGTGACCCAAATATTGTCGAATTAATGAAATCAACTACTTAAGTTGTCGCCTCCGTAGCGTAGCGGTCAGCATTGTTAGCTGCCGCCCCGGAGGTCCTGGGTTCGATTCCCGGCTCTGCCACGAAATTTGAAAAGTGGTACGAGGACTGGAACGGGGTCTACTCAGCCTCGGGTTGCCCAAATGAGTAGAGGGGGTTCGATTCCCCCTCAGCCATCCTCGAAGTGGTTTTCCGTGGTTTCCCACTTCGTCTTCGGGAAAATGCCGGGATGGTCCCTACCGTCAGGCCACGGCCGCCTCCTTCCCTCTTCCTTGCCTATCCATCCCAATCTTCCCCTCCCTTCCCTCATGAGGCCCCTGTTCGCTTTGCAGGTGAGGCCGCCTGGGCGAGGTGCTAATCCCACCTCACCAGTTGTATCCCTTCCGATTAGATGTTCCCTGCTCTAGGACACTGCCTGGATAGGCGGTAGGGGTGAGTTCCCTCGCTGAGTCCCTGGGAGCCACCACCCTCGAGGGTAAACACGATTTTAAAAAAAAAAACTACTTAAGTTGGCAAGAGATGTCTGTAACGGTGATTTGATTTGATAATTAGAACAAATAAATAAATAAATAGAAAAATAAATAACTAAAGAAATAGGTAGTTAATAGACTAAATAAATAAATAAATAAATGGATCGATAAATAGATCGATAAATACGTAGATAAATATATAAATAGATTAATGGGTAGTTAATAAATAAATAGATAAATATATAAATAAATATATAGATAAATAGATAGACAAATAAATAAATAAATAAATAAATAAATAGGTAAATTGATAAACAGATAAATAGATACACAAATAAATAGATAAATAGATAGATAATAGATAAATAGGTAGATAAATAAATAGACTACTCTACATAGATACATAAATACCTATACAGATAGATTAATAAATAGATAGAAATATATAAATAGGTATATAAATACATAGATAGATAGATAGATAGATAGATACAGCTGAGTTGAGTGCATCCTAACCTCAACATCTCTACAAAAAGAAGAACGCTTTCAAAAGCAATAGAATGGAATAAAATGGCAAATTAGATACATTTGCAGACTGATGATGGGAACATCACACAGCCCCGAAACATTACTGGTAAATCAAATATATTTAGCTTAAGTATTTAAGTATTGAAAGGGCAGCTCACTAAAATCAACAGAACGTTTTCTTACAAATTCCTCTTAGAACCAAACACTAATAAGTACTCGGGGATGACGAGCAAGGTGTCTCAAGCCTATAAAATAATTAATTTGTCATAAAGTAGAAATAGTTCAGTATTAGTTTGCTTTGCTGTTATTGAATATAGAAACCCTAAGAATGGTCGTTAATTAAATATTAGCCGCCTCCACCCCCTTCCCGTGTCAGTAACGAGCGAGTTGGCTATTGAGAGGAGTGAGCAGTAAAAGTGATCTGCTAACAGCCATAATATGTAGAAATAGCCAATGCAAGTTGTTGTAATTTATATCAAAGGAGACAATCCTTGGATATCATAGTGGAGGGAGAAGGCGAGCTGTCTCGTAACATTCAAGATTAAAGCATAGATAGGAGTAAGAACTACATAATTAATTATTTATAATGTAATAATAATAATAATAATAATAATATCGTATGGCCTCGGATGCCGGGTGCAAGCTTTGTAATTTGACACCCAGAGGGTAGCTTGCATGTTCCTTGAAGGACTATGAAAGTCAAGGAGGTTAGATATCTAAGCTCTTTGAATAGCGCTTTCTAGTAGAGAAATGAGGAACTTTGTGTTGGCGGAAACTCCCGAAATTAATTTTGCCATTATGAACACGGCCTATTGAATTCAAATGAGTTCTTTGACATGCCAACATCGTATGACATGCGTGTCGTATTTTTGCCGCCTTTCAAAAAAATCACTTACCACGGCCAGGAGCGAACCTGCAATCTTGGGGGTTAGTAGACCGACACTCTATCCACTCACCCACCGTGGCAAGCATATAATGTAATGGATTACATGAGATAAGAGATGTAATAAACCGATAACGCTAGGAAATGGGACCAAGCTATCTGCAAACTCGGTAGACGTGGGCTCGAGCCCCACCATCGGCCCCTTGAAATGGTTTTCCGTGGTTTCCCCATTTTCAACTGCAGGCAAATGCTGGGACGGTAACTTTTGACAGGCCACGGCCGCTTCCTTCCAGCATTCCCAGTTTCAGTAATCTTCATTCATTTCATCTCTAATTAACACCTGTCATGACGTTGGCATCAGGAAGGGCATCCGGCCGCAAAAACCACCCGCTACCTAGCTGATGTTTAACCACATCTCATCCCCGACCCCATAGAGAACGGGAATAATAAGAGATGAAATAAATGAAGATGAATGACATTGGACATTGTTGCATTTGCTTGGAAACCAACGATACATTATATAACAGCTGCATTTCAAAAACACTTTGTTGCATGGACATGGACTTCTTATCCCTGAAGTAGAAAATTGGAAAGCACAGAAAATCATTTGAAGGACAGTTAATGTGTCCTCTCGTCTCCGGATATTGGAGGGCTCCGTGACCCAAGCGCGGATTCAAGGGGGGAGGGGGGTTACGGGGGTCATGATCAATTTTTTTTGCAAACTCAAAAAACGAAAACACAATAACTAGATAAATAAAACTTAAAGAATTTTAACTGAAAAACAGTTTTTTTTTTCATTTTATTCAATACTGAAAATATCTTTATTGCAGTTATTATGTTCTGTTACAACTGTACATATTTACACTTTCATACTTGTTATATAAAAACGATTATTTATATAACAAAATCAACTCGTCTATTTTGTTTAGCAAGCCTTGTGATTACTGAATCGATGTTTATAGTGATGTCACGATGAATGTGCAGCACTGCACGGATAGGAAATTGGGTTTGCCGACGTCCAAACTGCAAGCTTGGTTGGCAATTTAAGCTGTGACTTTCTCCCTTTGTCGGTACCAACTCGACTTGCCGAAACTATAACGTACCTTGATACTTTTCTCGAAGCTCGATGTAAAAGTCGCAAAACACGCCGTTGCAGTTTGTACGAATATTTTTGGTGCGCTAAACGCATCAAATTTCTATCCATGTAGCTTGCAAAAAAATTGGTCTGGTTTTGTACGTTTGGTTATTTTGTGATTGCGTTTTCAGTGATACCATTTTTCTTAACAATTTCGATTCTATGACCCCCCCCCCCAAAGCCAAACTCTAGATCCGCGCCTGCCGTGACCCGGCTTGTATTCTCAGAACAATAATGATTATACTGTATTCAGAAAAATGACGTTTGACGTTCTAGCAACATTGTGCAACACGGAATGAGCATGAGTTCATCTCCCACTCCCAGTGCCACTGCCGCGCCGGCATCACGCTCCGCCTCTCCACTCTAGCTGGAGGGGAGGACTTCTTGCACACAACTAACCTTGAAGTGTGAGCGCCAACATTACATCATAGTTGTAATTTGCTCTGAGGTCAATGCCTTCACTCATGGGAGCTTGCTGTCGATTCTTTCGGGGCTTTGCGACATCGCGGTCTTGTAGCCCTGTGTACTTGAGTGTGTGTTGAAGTTGTCTGACAACCTATGGTACTGTGATGTCTGTACTAGTGCGTGTACTTGTAAAACATTGAGGAGAGATTTGGGTAGGACATACAGTAGCCGTGGCATTAAGTTAGGTACCACTCCGGCATTTGCCTGGAGTAGAAGTGGGGAAACCATGGAAAACCACTCCTAAAATGGCTGAGGTAGGAATCGAACCCACCTCTTCTCAGTTTTGCCTCACGAGGCTGAGTATACCCCGTTCCAGCCCTCAGACCAGAATTAAATTTCCTGGCAGAGCCAGTAATCGAACCCGCGCCTCCGCGGTGACAGCTAAGAATGCTAGCCACTACGCAACGAGGCGGATATATATATCTCAATCAGGGTTGGGGAGTAACGACGTTACTAGTAACAGTTAATTTTACGATAACGAGCAAGTAACGCCATACTTTTAACAGAAACGAAAATGCTCGTTAATTTTTCGAGATGGAGCATTGAATGACACTGGTGTTTCTCATTTTCTTTTTAGCCTACTTTCTATTTTTGAAAATAAAAATAAAAAATGAAAGTAGACTTATGAGATCTACACGGGCCAAAAGTTGTCAATTCAAACACGACGAAACCGAATTGAATGAAATTCGGTACAGAGGTAGCACTAGCAAAGGACACCAGAGAGTCATGTTTTATATCGCCGCCATCTTGACGGAAACGTAATGGCGGCCACCTAAATGTTCAAAGCTTAGATCACATTACGACTAACCTAATCATCTGATCTCTACCAAATTTTGCAACAACACACCTTCATGTGGGAAGCGTGTTTTCAACAAACTACAAGGTAATCAGCTAAATAGTTTGAAGATGGCAGCAGTCTATGTGCGCAAAACGATCTCCCCTATCAATTCAAACACAACGAAACCAAATCGAACCAACTTTGGTACAGAGGTAGCACTAGCAACTCAGTGTCATGTGTATATCGTCGTCATCATAACGAAAAAGAAATGGCGCCCTCCCAAATGTTCTAAGCTTAAATCAATTACGACTAACCTAATCATCAGATCTCTATCAAATTTTTCAACAATATACCTTAATGTGAGAAGCGTCTTTTGCCCAAACGACAAGGTCATCAGTCAAATAGTTTCAAGATGGAGGACGTATGAATCATGCAAGTATTATAGCCTAACCGTAACTTACGATTCAACGAGGCCCAGCCTAATCAAATCCGGTTATCGTACTGAGGGTGGTTTAAACTGTCCTCAAGGAGGTGAATTTTTTAGCAGTTGGTAGCACTGACATCATTTTCAAATATGGCCGTGAGATATTCAGGTATAGATCTTTACTCCTACCAAATTTTGTTTCGATTGCTCCAGCCGTTTAGGAATTGATAGGGGGGGGGGGGGAGACACACACACAGCCAGACAGACAGAAGGACAGACAGACAGACAGACAGAAGGACAGACAGACAGACACACATTTGCCCGATCTCATAAGTCTACTTTTTCCTCATTTTTGCAAAATGTGAAAAGTAGGCTAAAAATACTCCAAGCAGTGACTAACAGGTCAGGCTAACCGTGCCGTCCCGATGGTTCAAAATGCTCACTAAACCATATTTCAGTAGATTGATATTTTTTTACGAATGTACTGAAAAAAGTAATGCAAATTTAGTATCAAATGGTTTAAAAAACGGCAGAAAACGCTAATGAAATCGTTCATTGCAAGACAAAATATTCGAGACAGTTATACTAAAGCTGTTGTTAACGCAGTTGGGTGTGTGTAGCGTAATGGTAGCGTCTCAGACTCATAACGTGGAGGTTCGTAGTTCAAATCCACGTCATTTTTTTTTTACTTGAATGATTTTTATATTAATTGATTTATAACTATTTACACGTTATAATATTAAACATATATAGTGTGCATTTGCAATCGAAAATATATATATTTATAACACCACCTATTTCAACACTCGATACAGCGATTAAAATTCGTAGTCCTTGATCCTCGGTAGAGTCTGTTGTTATTGATTCTTTAGGGGCTTAGCAGCATCTTGGTCACGCAGCCCCGTGTACTTGGGTGTGCTTAGACGTTTTCTGATAACCTGTGGCACTGTGATGTCTGTACTAATGTATGTACTTTTAAACGAGGAAAGATTTGGGTAGGAAGCTGTTGTTGTTGTTGTTGTTTCATTTGAGAGGCTTGGACATCATGGTCATTTAGCCCCATGTACTTGGGTGAGTGTTGAATTTTGTCTGATTACCTATGTTATTGTGATGGCTGTATTAGTGTGTGTTTCTATATTTCAAATGAGGATTCAATCAATCAACGTATAATGCAGCAGTTATATTTCAATAAGCTACTACAACCAACATTCAATTATACTCCTTGAAAAGGACCATGAGTTATAACTGTACCCATGCATTTAGGAGAAAGTATGCTATATGTTCTTTACTGAACATCTTGTTAATATTATCACAATTATTCTGTCATAGAATGTTATTTTTATTGAAATGTTATTAGCATTTTCCCGAAGGAAATATCAAGTACTTTTTAATATTACAATTACTACTCAGCCTCGTGAGGCATATCTGTGAAGAGATGGGTTTGATTCCCACCTCAGCTATCCTGGAAGTAGTTTTCTGTGGTCTCCCACTTCTACTCCAGGCAAATTCCGCGATGGTTCCTAACTGAAGGCCACAGCTACCTCCTTCCCAATCCTCACCTGCATTGCAAATACACACACTACTACAGACATCACAATCATATACGTTATCAGAAAAATTCTACATTCAACCAAATAAACGGGGTTAAATCACCACGATGAAGCAATAACAACGACTTTATTCAGGATTCTAATATATTCCTTTATTCTTGCTACCTCTGCCTACATCACATTTTATGTTATTAATCTGTGTATCCATGTGTCCGTTTGTCGTCTCCTATTAATTTCTAAATGCTTCAGCTGAATTGAATAAAACTTGGTACACAGGTACCACCTCTTACCGAGCTTATAAGAGCCCCTAGAAGCCGTTGTAAGTAACACATTAATTGGCTCTACTTGGTAGTGTGTAAATTGTACTTATCCACCAGCGCAGTCGAATGGTCTAACTCTAAGGTCATTCTCTGACTGGACAGTTGGCGTTCGGTGAGATCCAAGGTTCGGATCTCAGCGCTGACATCAAGCAATCTGAGAAAGGTTTCTCCATAGAATTTTCCACTATCACTCCAGGCAGCTGCCGGAATTGAATTTTATTTTGTACAGGTATATCTACCCTAATCCTAAAAACTTCACACTCCACTTGTATACCAGCAGGCTTCGACGAGAATCAGTCTATTAAGTTTAATTGATGAGAGAGTATTTCTCTTAACTTAAACAAATCAGCATGTCTTACTGTAGATGTCCCAGCAATTCAAATGAAAATTCAACACCAAGAACAAAGAAGTAAATACGTGCAAGTGATTATGTAAAACACACATTTTTCCTGAAAGAACTTGTATCTACTGACTACTGACTAGCGGTTGTCGAATGTAAGCACTCTTAATTGCCAGCGGACTTCGCTGGGATTCAGTCTATTCAGTTTTATAGATGAGGCATGAGAGAGTATTTACACAAATCAGCATTTCAAAAACCAAGGTGATGTCAGTAACGAAGAAACATAAGAAAATAGGATACCAAGTAGGAAGAACTAAATTGGAACAGATGGACCAAGAACCAAGATGAAAAATGCTAGTTCATTGAGTTCTCAGTTGCGATGTACTGTATTCTGCAATAAAGAAGATAATGTACCAATGAAACTCTCTCGAGATCACTCAGTATTCATCCAAAGAGAGGTGGGTGGAATCAAACTATCTCATACTTGGCTATAGAGGATAAGAGAAGTAAAGGTAGACCAAGTCGGCGATGGTTAGATTCAGTGTTTGTCGATTAAAAGGCGAGAGGGAGCTGCAATGCTAACTGCTAATAAGGGATATTGGAAGGGACTCATTCGCACACAGTGGCTTGTAGATATCACAGAGCGCTAAATGACAAAACTGTATTTATGTTCGACGATGTCGAAATGTAAATATTATATGTCAGAAAACTGTTTCATAACGAGGGTCATTATAATACTATTTTTCATTGTGAAACAGTTTCTCCCACCAATCAGAGATCAAGAAACAGTTGTGTTACTAATTGGGTAAGGATAGCATCGCATCTGCGTTGACTTCCACGGCCTCCTATTTTAAATTTCACTGCGTGGCTAGCGTCATCGTGAGGAGGCTATGGTTGAATACAAGGTATTTTCTGCGTCCTATGCGCTCTGTTCAGTACATAAAACTGGCGAAATCTTGGCAGATATTTATGTATATTTATGTTCGAACATAAAATAGTTATAATTATCGTCGAACATAAACAGTCGTATGCAACTCGCCTGTAATGGTAATTAAAACACTCACATGGAAATTATAAAACGAGTGAAGCGAGTTTTATAAACATACTCGTGTCTTAATTATTGTCATTATAGGCTCGTTGCATAATGTACCATTAATTTTATTACAGGAAATGCGCATAAACATGCATAGTAATACATACATAATCTGTATATAAGTCAATTTGAATGACTGTATTCCTTTAAGGATTTCAGTCGCTTTTGGCATGCAAGTATATGGTAACTGTCAGAAAACTCATCACATAGTGTGCGAACACAGTCATCACCAGGGGTGTGATATTGTGTCTTCCCGCAAATCTTGTGATGGTAGCCATGTACTATTAATGGAAGTGTATGAATAAAGGATTGCAAACTAAAGGATAGCATTATATCAGACCATCAAATCATCACTTTGTATATTGTGTTATATGGTAATTAATGAGCAATGGATCCGATTAGAAATGATGATGACGACGATAATCGTTGTTTCATGAGGCCTAACATATAGGTTGATAGCCCATATCTGGTTAGAAAGATTGGTGGTAAATGTTGTTCTTGAAATAAGGTATATCTTTAACATGATGTGTCATCAATGCCATACTTTATATTTTTATTTTTCTACATTGAAGGTAAGTACATTTATAGAAATATTCAATTATTCAGTTAGCTCATTAACATATCTGTTCACACAACCTAATATGAAATAAACCAGTACCAACATCCTCACACAAAACCAGTAATCCATTGCTCTTCTAGAGCTCATGTCACTTGTCCGAAGCCCCCTCATTCGAGCATACAATAGGATAGAGAGGGCGCCTGCTATGCTTCTACCGGCCGACCGTGGGGCCAAAATAAGATCAGCTGATGTTGGGCAAAACAAAGATGTCTCCCAAAAGAATAGCATTATGAAGTGACTTTAAATCCCGATTCAAGCGTATTCCATGGGATTAACCGACTATTTCTGTTGAAGGTGGCGATAACTACAATAACTTCTGAATATTGCTGTTCTTCTTTGTATGAAAAGTGTGAAGTATCATCGCTATATGCGATATTTTGGTGTGTTGACATATCAGTGTTGGAATGCATACGGTGACGTGTGCACTTGGTTAGGAAATTAGAAGATGGTGAATGAAATATATTACGTATAATTTTGAACCGTAATAATTGTCTGACTTGGTTATATTTGTAATGTCTTTACATATCTAAAGTAATAAACTCGACAAAGCATACTAGTATCATGTATGCCTCTATTATGCTGGTTATGCTTTATAAATCAAGAAAGTTGGCGAATAATCACCCGATCGGATCCATTAACCTAATTATAACTACTAGTGGGCCCGTGCGAGCTTTCGCAACGTGAATGTCGGTTTATGGGGTAGTAAGGAAGAATGTGGGAGAAGGAAGTTTTAAATATTGAAGAAATGTATTTATTGTTGTTAAACGGCATACAGCTAGCAGTACGCCGCGCTCCCGCCAGATGGCTGCCGCGGCCGCGCTACCCTGTGCGCTAGCGGCAGGCTCGCCTAGCAGTACACCGCGCTCCCGCCAGATGGCTGCGGCCGCCACGCTGCCCTGCGTTCTAGTGGCAGGCTCGCCAGGTTACGGTGCTCCCGTTGTAAATGTACATTTTAAGGTAATTATTTAATTGTGAGGCATTTAAAGAGGAAGTGAGTGCGTTTCGGTCACACATGAGGTTATGCGGAACCTGTAGGTACCCCATATGTGTAGGTTGGTGTTAACAGGACCTTTTTTCGGTACAAAACCTGAATGGGACCTTAGCAGAATAATATAGGGAGGATCATGAATGAAAATTTGAAAACACCAACATTTTATGCAGCTGATAACCTTTGTGGCCTGCTCTAAGAACCACCATTACACTTAAGTTATAAATTGCACAGGCCTGCACAGTTAGTTTATACAGTAAGTTATTACAGTTATGAATGATCATGATGATTGTTTTATGGGGCCTAACATCTACATTATCAGTCACTACCACACACTCGTCACAAATTGTTTAACATATCTAAATGTTCAGACTATATCAAACTATAGTAAATGTGTTAATGAAGCCTAATTAGTAGTACCAGACAGCAACATATCCATAACAATATAAAGAAAGACAAGAAGCCATATAGGCTACAACTCACCAAACAGCTGCGGCTAGTTCATGCTTAATGTTGATGCTAATGCTTACCAAGTGATATCCAGCACTGCATCTTAAAAAGAACAATGTTATCCCCACTCCCAATAGTTATCACCTAGAGCAGTAAATCTTACAAAACTATCCTAATGTTATCTCCCTTCCCCTCCATATTTAGTAAATTCATTTGTGTTGGCTAGGGCAAGCCTCCGTGGCTTAGGCGGCAGCACGCCGGCCTCTCACCGCTGGGTCCGTGGTTCAAATCCCGGTCACTCCATGCGAGATCTGTGCTGGACAAAACGGAGGTAGACAGGTTTTTCTCCGGGTCCTCCGGTTTTCCCTGTCAAAATTTCATTCCAGCAAAACTCTCCACTATCATTTCATTTCATCTGTCATTAATTTAATCATTGCCCCAGAGGAGTGTGTCAGGCCTCGGCAGCCGGCACAGTTCATATCATCGCCGCTAGATGGGGGCTTCATTCATTCCATTCCTGACCCGGTCGGAGACTGGAAGCAGGCTGTGGATTTTCATTTTCATTTTTCATTTGTGGTGGCTAGGGACTTTCGGGTCATCAGCCCCGTGTACTTGAGTATGTGTTGAACTTATCTGATAACTTATATTTCTGTGATGGCTGCAGTAGTGTGTGTAGCTGTATTGGTTGTTGTTAATTCATTTAATTTGAGAAATCTTGGTCATCAGCCCCGTGTAGTTGGGTGTGTGTTAAACTTGACTGATAACCTGTATTGATTTGATGACTATAGTAATGTGTGTAACTTTATTATGGACAGGGATGAGGGAGGTGCCCCGGGACTTGAACTAAGGTGCTATACCGGCATTTGCCTGGAGGTAGTGTGGAAAAACCTGGGGAAAAACCATACTCTGGATAGCCGCTGTCAGCGCCGCGATTCAAACCTGCGATCTCCGAGCGTGGTGCACGATTTAACGAGCATGGCTACACCGCTGGGTGCCAGCTGTATTGGGGGTAATAGATGTAATCAAGTCAGTGAATTTTAGGTTCTATGACCTGTGAAAGGATATTCTGCTACCTTTTTCAAACCTATGACTACAATATTGCAAGACGCGCAAGATATAACTAATTTTGCTATAATTCTTCACATTCAGGAAAATGCGTATTTTATAATATTTGTAATATATTATACTACAAAATTATCTGGTATATCGATGATAATTATGTATAATCTTCCCGCTCACGCTGACAGCTCGGGCTTAGGCGCCATGTTATTACCAACATCAGCTGATTTTATTCTCTCACCCTGTTCCGCTGGCAGCGCCCTCTCTATCCTATTGTATGCTCGAAGGCCCTCTCCCCCCATCCAGCGGATCTTCACTTTAGACGTCACTTGTCCAAAGCCCTCCACACAGCCAGTTTTCCATTTCTGACGTGACTTGTCCAAAGACCACGGCCGTGTCCAAAGACCCACACACAAACAATACTGCTACTCTAAAGCCGATGTTACTAATCGAATGTCTACAACTCAACGTTTTACTGTATGTAACTTTCTCACTTCACAATGTGTTTCTGCCCACAAATGATGTGGAGAAGCTCTATCCACAGATACAAAATGAAAAACCATTGAGAACAAATTACATACAGAACATGGTGCACAGGAGCACTCTGGTCACTGTCCAGCCAGTCGCCCGACCGCAGGAAATACCTGCTCACCCATTGCCTTCAGCTCGGTCCATACCAGGTACAAGAGGGTCCGTCCGTACGGTGCTACCCTATAGATGGTTACGTGGGTAACCGTTCCAAACACAACATAAATACATCACACCCACGCGCTGCTCCCTGATATAACAGCAACAAAATGGAACATTACAAGAAACTAGAAATGTAGTGTTTCAGAACACTCCTACTTTCTCACACTTCACCAAGAGTTTCTTCATCAGTTTTTCATAGAAACTACTTCTCATGACCCTCTCTGTGGAATTTGTAACTATATCGCTTTGGCCAAGGACATCGTCCATATCTGTTCCTTCTTGTGTTGGGTCAGTCATAACCATTGGCAGATAGGTGTCGGTGATAATGAAACCGGACAGCAGGTGAACATCAAAATCTTTCATAAGCTTCTCAAACGAAATTGTATGGGATGAGCAGTTTAATGAATCCAGAGTTTCTGAAAGAGATCTGTGGTATTCCTGTATCAAGCTATCTACATGATTTTCACGAACGTCTTCATTTGGAGCAACACTTAGGAAGTGGAGGAGATCGAGTGTTGGGGAGGAGTGGTAACACAGCTGAAAGTCCACTAGTCGGATGTCTGTTAGATGAGTGTCAGAATAAGTGGACATCATGTTGCTTGACCAACAGTCACCATGAACGATGGTGTTCAGTTCACCTTTGGTTCTTACTGTCTTCATCATTACGTCGTAAATATTCTCTCGAATGCTTTCAATTTTCTCGGAGTATTTCTCGTACCCTGGCCAGTTCATCACGATCTTCCCCAGTGTCTTAAGGGCTCCTTGATACATAGGCCCTAATTCGCCCCGAACAGCCTCAGTATATAACGGCATTTGATAATTCTGAAAGGCACTGGGATCCTTCACCAAAAGAGCAAGGGACGTTGCGTGGAATCGGCCAAGTGTTTTGAAAAAGAGTGTACAATGGACCAGATCCATTCCTTGTTGTCTGTTAGTGAGCGTGAACCCTGACTGACGTAAGTCCTCTAACACTAAGAATGGAACAGGATCCTTACCATGATACAAGCACTTCGCAGAGAATGGTTGATACTGGCCTGGTCTAGCTTCCTCCAAAAGTGTGTGCATTGCAGGTGTCTCTGTTAACATTGCGGTTTCCTTTTTAAACATTTCAGTTTTGCTAAGAAAGTCCCCTCGTTTTCCTCCTTGGGGTTGACACTTGACGATCATGCGCCGTTCCTGGGAGTCTTGTAGTTTAGCAACGACCCGAAACATCTCGCCTACAGAGCCTTCTCCCACAGCATTGGCCATGATGACGTCACAGGACACATTGATGGTAGGGTCCTCATCTCCTGTCCGCAAGGCCCTCTGAATGAAGTCCTTATCTAGCCAAGATGGCAGCGTTAGTGTATGATCCTGGACGTCCTTAGACATTTTGAAGTGTGAGGTAAATCTGTAAAGAGATAATTCACTTGTTATACTGTACTAGCAGTAGTGCTCGGCTTCGCCCGGTGGATTTATTTGTTTCATGGATGATAATGAATACTACTGCAGAACTGGCACATGATACTTAAACTAACAGAAAAAAATATTTGAAAAATATAACTTTTCGTGGTGGTGGTGGTGGTGGCGGTGGCGGTGGCGGTGGCGGTGGTGGTGGTGGTGATTGTAGTGGGGGTGATAAGTAGTACAGTATAATGGACGTAACATTCACGTCATTTTCCCGCAATGATAATAATGATAATTATGAATAGGGAAACAGCTATTTACTAACTACAGTACTGACACATGTAATTTACAAACAAATTTAAAAAAAAATTACGAGCCTTACAGTAGTCGCATATGATGTGTAACATACTTGTAGAAGAAGATTCTTGCAAATATTTGGGCGTTCATGTAAGAAATGATATGAAATGGAGTAGTCATATAGGATGTGTAGTTTCTAAAGCTTACACATCCCTGCACTTTGTAATGAGGGTATTAAAAGGAAGTAGTACCTCTGCTAAAGAATTAGGATATTTGTCACTTGTAAGACCTATTCTGGAATACGCCTCGGCGGTTTGGGATCCATATCAAGTAGGGCTCACAAATGAGTTGGAAATTGTACAAAGAAAGGCCGCTAGATTTGTGCTCAGTGACTTTAATCCCAGGAGCAGTGTGAGCCGTATGTTAAAGAAACTTGGGTGGGAATCACTTGAGGCTAGGAGGATGAAATCTAGACTCTGCGCTATGTACAACACGTATACAAATCAACCAGCATGGGGTGAGCTTAGCAAACGTATGGAAAAGCCTACTTACATGGGTAGGAGCGATCATCCTTTCAAAGTTAAGGTCCGACCACAGCGAACAAATTATGGTAAATATTCTTTCGTAAACCGTGCCATTGATAATTGGAACTCTCTACCTGCCGCAGTCTTAGAGCCATTTCCCAAACATATAGGTGTGAATACTCCAGTTTAATTGTTAGTGAATTGTTATGTACATTTTTTTGTATGTATATCCAATTTGCCACCGGGGGACACACCCCTAATTGCAAATCAACGAATGAATGAATGAATGAATGAATGAATGAATGAATGATTGAATGAATGAATGAATGAATGAATGAATGAATGAATGAATCTGACATAGAAGAAACCTCACGTGAAATTGTTGATACACCGGTATTTTATAGTATTATTGGCACAAACATTAATCTATTTTAAACGGGAGTGTTTTACAGATATTGTAGTTTATAATACGGAACTCATTTTATTAGATGATTTGTAGCTTCCACCAGCACTAGCCTAAATAAAGAATACGATATGGATCAACTAGATTAATAGACGCGACACCGCTCATAACCTTAAATTCCTTATAAACAGGTCTTCATATGGATTCTGTTAAAATGAGTCATATTGATATGATAAATATCGTTTAAAATGATAATCTGGTAGCAAAAATATCTCTCCCCCTGTAGAACGAAAAAACTTACAAAATGCAACGTAGACTGAAAACACCTACAAAATGGAGTGTAGATGCAAAAAAATTGCCAAATGGAATTTAAATAGACGCGGAGCCAATTAACAAAAACCAGTGCGGGAATCTTGAAGAGAAAAGGAAATATAATGAAAAGAAAACAAGATATCTGCCCCCTCGAAGAAGGAGGGATCAGGAAAGATGAGACAAGGGCCAATTAAGGCGGGAAAGTGAAAGACTCCCTAGGCTTCGGATACCCTAATACCGTCGGGGTTGGAAAAGAACATGAGTTGACTAAGGGAGGTCGACAGGAAAGAAGACGGAGAGGGGCCAGGCACAAATAAGTGGAAGCAATGCCGGACTCTGCTGGGGTCCCGTGGTTGCCAACCCACGTCCCACCAGATGTGAGCCCCTGGGGGAAGATACATTTCAGGGTGACGGACGGATAGCAACAGTCAATTATGATGTATTATTACAAACAAACAAATAATGCTATTGGTTTTACGTCCCTTTTAAGTACTGCGGCTTTGAGAGATGCCGGGGTGCCGGAACTTTGCCCCGAAGGGAATCTTTAACGTCTCTGTAAATCAACTGGCACAGCTCACTCGCATTTAAGCACTCACAAATGCCTACTGACTGCGCCGGGATTTGACTCTGCAACCTTGATCACAGCAAGCGAGAACGTTTCAGGCTACGCCACGCAGTCAATCTATTACTGTTGTGGAGATGCCCGCCTCGGCTACGTCCCTGGACAGAAATGTTAGAAGAGTGTAGCCTCCATGTAAGCGAATGCACCCTACACGTAAGACAACCTCGTGCTGTAGCAGGTATCATGATGGGCTGTCGCCCCGGAGGTCCGGGTTCGATTCCCGGCTATGCCAAGAGATGTAATTCTGGTCTGGAAAGGGGCACACCCAGCCTCGTAAACCAATATTGTGAAGAGGTGGGTTCAATTCCCAACTCAGCCACCCTAGAAGTGGTTTTCCTACATCTACTCCGAGAGGATGGTTTCTAACATAAGGCCACGGCCGTCTCATTCCCAATCCTCACTTGAATTACAAATACACACACTAATACAGCCATCACAATAAGACAGGTCACCCAAATACACTGGGCTACATGACCACGATGCCGCAAAGCCCCTGAATAATTCAACAACGTTACATGCGACCAATGCGTGATGGTTGGTTGGTTCCTCAGTTTAGGGGCTGCGACAACGCGGGCATGTAGCCCCGTGTACTTTAGGGTGTGTGTAGAATCTGTCTGATAACCGGTGTTAATTGTGATGGCTGTATTAGCGTGTGTTATCTGTTTTTTAAAAATTCAAGTAAGGACTGCAGACATTCGATTTTTCAAGTAGTTCTAACTTTTGCTACCAAACGCCACCGTCAACGACCAACTAGTTCTGAACTTTGTTACTAGATGCCACCGCAGTTGGCTCCTGGCGACGAACGTTGGAACCTAAGAACGTTATCAAAGATAACCTGTAATTTAGCTTCACACAAGTGAAATTAGTGGAAGGTTCTTTAACATTCCATAAATCTATGACAAGGGATCGCCGGTTTTACTTCCCCTCCGAAGGAAGGCATACTGAGGGATTTTAACGCTCTTAAAAATCCAATGACTTCGGCCGGGCATAGAAGATCAGCATGCTACCATTGAGTGAGTTTACCTACTGTAGTAATTGTAGAAGTCTGCATATTACGATGGGGCCCCCTCGTTGCGTAGAGACTAGCATTCTTGGCTGTCATCTGTTCCCTAATCTGGCAAGAAACTTAATTCTGCCTGAAGGCTAGAGCGGGGTACACTCAGCCTTGGAAGGCAGAATAGAGAAGTGGGTTCGATTCTTGCCTCAGTCATCCTAGTGATAATCCATGATTTCCCACTTCTGCTCTAGGCGAATGCTGGGGTGGTAACTAAATTAAGGCCAGAAAATTAAGCCCCAGTAACAAATACACACACTAGTGGAGCCATCACAATGGCACAGGTTATCAGACAAATTACGCACACTACCTAAGTACACAGGACTCCGATGTCGTTAAGTTAGAGCCGTAGTTGGTTAGTTAGTTTTAAGGGGCGGAATAGCGAGGTCATCTGACCCTAAAAAAGACGTATATATGAGGTCAGATTGTGAAATTGATGACGAAGTATTTTGTTGTAATGTAGATACTGCAACTTCTCTGAATTAGCTTTCCAAGGCTCGAAGATATTGCATACGATGATTTAGAATACTCTGGGTAAATCAGGAACAGTAATTGCGCAACATATCGCTGGTCCGTATCTCCTGCCAGACTGTGGACAGGTGGGAGACTGTCTGACCCTGAGATATGTTATCGTTATCGGAACGCTTGGTATAAAATATACCAGCCTATCGGCTTGCTTTCTGAGTGGTTCACTCGTCGCCCACGAGAGTACAGCTTAACGAGAGTACAGCTTAGAAAGGTAAATATTTAAATGAGTGACGGATATCTCAGCTCTGTGCATGTACTGGCGTTGTGAAATCGGTCTCATAACCTGTGCTGAGAGGTTGCTAGAAGTTGATTTTATAGCATGTTGTTAGACTAAGATGACTATCCGAATGTGATTTTCGGCAATATCATGTAATCTTACCTCATATCCCTCCAATTCTTGCCGCAGATTATTTTCCAGACTTTTCAGCGTACCGGTTCTGTATGTTCCACATTAAAAAGAAACTAGGAGTAGATTTTCATGTTAACTATTTATAAGCCTTGGGCTTTTCTTTTTATGTGAAATCCGAACAATTGAACACGATATTTCATTTTGAAAATCTCGCATTTATTGGCCGGGAATCGAACCTGCCTGGTGAGAATTGGATGGTTAGAACAGAGTTTCTCAAATGGTGGTCCACAGACCCCGGGGGGTCCGCGTGCCAATACCAGGGGGTCCGCGACTAGTCTAAAAAATTCAAAATATTAAAAAGAATGGCCCTAATTAAAAGACACACTTTGCTTATGATTAACAAACCAAGTACGAGGTAAAAATGAAGGTAAGTGCTTTATCTAGCTAGAAGATGTATGTCTACCCCTTAATATTCCAGTTTCCAACGGGGTCGGGGATGAGAAGTGGTGGATGGTTTTACGGCCGGATGCCCTTCCTGACATCACCCTCATGAAATGAGTTAATGAGAGATAAAATTAATGAAGATGAATGAAACTGGGCAAGGATGTGGAAGGAAGCGGCTGTGGCCTGTCAGAAGGTACCGTCCCAGTTGGAGTCGCCTGGAGTTGAAAATGGGATACCACGGAAAACCATTTTAAGGAAGGTGGGGCTCGAACCCACGTCTACCATGTCCGCAGGTAACTTGTTCCCGTGGCCTAGCGCTGCGCTTTAGCAAGCGTAGCTACCGCTGTCGGTCTGTATCTACTGTAGCTAGAAGATAAGGCTCTTAACTTATTATAACATACTGTAGATTCAATCGCAGGCAGGTTGTAGCTTATGTGCCTTCACTATGTGAGTGGTATGTATCATTGTAGAATAGGAATAGATGAGGTTATTTTTTGTGATGGGCGGGGGGAGGGGGAGGGGGTACCCGAAGTGGGTACGTTTTTAGGTGTAGGTCCGTGGAATCCAGGACTGTGAGAAACTCTGGGTTAGACCACACAGTGGCGTATCTAGGACTTGCTTCCGGACAGGGATGAGAGGACCCAAAATCACATTGGGGGTGAGGTTTCGGGCAAATTGTGACTATCGGTGAAAGCAAATACGTAGCCTATACGGTATCGACAATCCGAAACATCCTATCTACACTTTTTCATGTTGATTTCGATAGTATTCGACTCGTTCTATTGGCACCTATCATTGTGCACAAACTGGAAAATGAACGATTTTGTTTTAAGCAAGAAAAATAGCGCCTTCAAAGACTCTAGTCTAGAAAATGCGGATTATACGAAGATTTAGTTTAGGCTACTAATGATAATAATATTACACGAGTGAAAAGAAATGCTTTCAATTTCTTTCTTTCTTAGTCAGTTTACCCTCCAGGCAGGCTTTTCCCACGGACTCAACGAGGGATCCCACCTTTACCGTCTCTACGGGCAGTGTCCTAGAGCTTGACATCGGGTCGGGGGACACAACTGGTGAGGTGGGACTAGCACCTCGCCCAGGTGGTCTGACCTGCAAAGCGAACAGGGGGGCTCGTGAGGGATGGGAAGGGATGGGAAGGATAGACTAGGAAGAGGGTAGGAGGCGGCCGTGGCCTGACTGTAGGAACCATCTCGGCATTTGCCCGAAGACGAAGTGGGAAACCATGGAAAACCACTTCGAGGATGGCAGAGGTGGGAATCGAACCCTCTCTACTCATTTGGGTCACCCGAGGCTGAGTAGACCCCGTTTCAGTCCTCATACCACTTTCAATATTTCGTGGCAGAGCCGGGAATCGAACCTCGGATCTCCGGGATGGCAGCTAAGCACGCTGACCACTACACCACGGAGGCGACTGCTTTCAAATTTCACAAACTTACAAAATTCAATTGTTTGTCACCAATCTGAAGATTGGTTTAATTAAAAATTAAAAACGTCAATGAATTTCATATTTTAATGTTGTTGATAATTTTTGGGGCTGTACGACATCGTGGTCATGTAGCCCCGTGTACTTGGGTGTGAGTGGAATTTTGTCTGATAACCTGTGCCACTGTACTAGTGTGTGTATTTGTAACTGAGGTAGGATAGGGGTAGGAAGCGACCGTCGCCTTAAGTAAGATACCAGAGCCGGGAATCGTACCCAGGTGGTGATAGTCAGGAATGCTAGCCACTACGCAACGAGGCGGACCATAGTTTTATTATTTGGCTCTGGGGGGGATTGATCTCCCCAATCACCACCCGTAGTTACGCCACTGAGACCACAGAACTATCACGCCCCTCGTGTTGCATTACCATTTCGAGTAACAAACTATTTTCATGTCACTAGGGGGGGGGGGGGGGGGGGGGCGTGGTGGCTCAGCGGTCTAGCTGTATGCCTCTCACCAAGGCGGTCCGGGTTCGATTCCCGGTCAATGCATGTGAGATTTTCGAAGTGAAATGCCATGTCCTGTGGTTCGGATTCCACGTAAAAAGGAGGTCCCGTGGCTTATAATCACAAGATTCACGGTCACGTAAAACTACAATCTTCCTTCCTTTCATGTCACTAGCCACGAAGGAAACAGCTACTGCAAGGTTACGTGTACGTCCACTCTACTTACAGTTTATGGCTTTTAGTGCCGGGATGCCTCATGGGCTCACATCTAGTGGGACGTGGATTGGCGACCACGGGACCCCAGCTGAGTCCGGCATTGCATCCACTTACCTGTGGCGGGCTCCTCTTCGTCTCCTTTCCTGTCGACCTCCCTTGGTCAACTCTTGTTCTTTTCTGACCCCTAAGGTATTAGGGTATCCGATCCAAGGCCTAGGGAGTCTTTCACTTTCCCGTCTTAATTGGCCCTTGTCTCATCTTTCCTGATCCCTCCTTCTTTGAGGGTTCAGACCTCTTGTTTTCTTTTCATTATATTTCCTTTTCTCTTTAAGATTCCCGCACTGTTTTTGTTAATTGGCTCCCCGTGTATCTAAATTCCATCTAGCGATTTTTAGCCCACTTTTCATATTTTGCAAAAATGAGGAAAAAGTAGACTTATGAGATCGGGCAAATGTGTGTCTGTCTGTCCTTCTGTCTTGTCTGGCTGTGTCCCCCCCCCCCTATCAACTCCTAAACGGCTGGAGCAATCGAAACAAAATTTGGTGGGAGTAAAGATCTATACTCGAATATCTCAATGCCGTATTTGAAAATTATGTTAGTGCTACCAACTGCAGAAAATCGCAATTGAAATTTGAGCTCCATGTTGGATATCTTGGAAGGTATGAATGGGAGCTATCTCAAAATTGGCACACGTATAGATAATAATATTTCGGTTTAATTTCCATGAGGCCATACCTGGCAGTGTTGCCAAAATGATTATAAGCCTGCTGATGGTCCAATTTTCAAATGCATAGAACTTCTCACTATCAATTGGATTTCAACCAAATTTCGTATGTACTATGTGTACATAACCAGATATGACTGAGCGTATTCTTAAGAGCCAACAGGGCTGCCAACTGTTAATAAATGCTCTCAATTTCTTGTATCCAAATACCAATATATCAGAAAGTATGCAAGCCGACAGCTTTAAACTATGTACACGTATAGTACCTGGCATTCTATATTAATTTGGAGTAACTTATATACGTCAGTGCTGCCAACATGATTCTAAACCTGCTGAGAGGTCCAACTTTAAATACATGTAACTTCCATACTATCATTTGGATTTCAACCAAATTTCGTATGTGCTATGTGTATCATAACAGATATGACTATGCGTATTCTTAAGAGCCACCAGGGCTGGCAACTGTCAATGAATGCTCTCTCTATTTTTCATCCAAATACTAATATATCAGAAAGTATGCGAGCCAACAGCTTTAAACTTTGCACACATATAGTGCCTGACATTCTAGAATAATTTGGGAGCAACTAATGTATGTCAGTGCTACCAACATGATTCTAAGCCTGCTGATATGACCAATTTTTAAATACAGTAAGGATCAAAGTTCTTCCAAATCTTTGTTCTTCTTTTCGTGGGGATTGTGTGGGCTCGGCAATTTCCCTCTGCCCAATAATAACATCCAAAGCTTTGAAACATTGTTTATCCTGAACTAGCACCAACAAATAGCGCACAGGTAGCCTACTATGTGTGGGATAATTTTGTTATTTTGGCCAAATAACACACAATAGGCTGTTACAAACGCTTTAAAATTAAAATGTGTCGTAGAGTAACTAGTTGATAATTCGATGCATATAGAAGGCAAATAAATCCCAAATAGAACAGTCATGAATCATTGGATTTCAACCAAATTTCGTATGTGCTATATGTACCATAAAAGATATGACTATCCGTATTCTTAAGAGCAATCAGGGCTGCCAACTGTTAATAATTGTTGTTTATATTTTTTATCCTAATATCAATATATCTAAGAAAGTATGCAAGCCAACAGCTCTAATCTTTGCACACGTATAGTATCTGACATTCTAGATTAATTTGGAGTAACTAATATATGTCAGTGCTGCCAACATGATTCTAAGCCTGCTGATAGGTCCAATTTTAACAAATAGCGCACAGGTACTATGTCTCGGATCATTTTGTTATTTTTGAGGGAGCTCGGATAATTGGCGTGTGTGAGAGTGGGCTATCTCTATGTACTGTAGCCGACAGGCATTACGGGTACAACGGATATGGCAGCAGTGTTAACACACGTTACACGACAATTACTTGTGATTCGTCTACGTGTAGGTGGTTGACATGCCCAGTTCATTCAGAAGGTCTCCATTGACCCCGCAAAGTGGGTAGTAGGGCTGTATGTCAAGAGAACTGTAGAACGTAACGTAACATAGTCTAGTTTATTTAAGGTACGCAAATGAACGACTGATATGGATAGATCATATTGTATGCATTATCGTGGAAGCTCTCCGCGACATCACAAACTTACAATAGCCCACCATATCCCCGGACCTCATCCATAATGAACATGTGTTGAGAAAGATCGGGATGGATCCACAAATGCCTTAGCGTCGTCTTGAGTGATGATGAACCACTCTTCTGTCCTGCCCGCAGTGATCACTGTAATCGTGTCCGACGACGTTCCGGGGAGAAGGGCCACCAGGCCTTATTATCGAGAGGCACACGAGGCCAACATCGGGCATTGCATTATGGTCTGGGGAATGTAGAATCACTATTAGTGATTGTTGAAGGCAATATGATGGCACGCCAGTATGTTGACAGGGTACTCAATTCAGTCCTTTCCCCTATGATGGCGAATGCAAATGGTGCGTTTTAGCAGGATAATGGCCACGACCATATTGCACGCATTTTCATGGAAGCTCTCCGCGACATCACAATTACAATGGCCAACCAGGTGCTCTGATCTCAGCCATAATGAGCATGTGTGTGTCGACAATTAGCCAAACTGCCTCAGCCAACCCACAGCTCTGGAACAACTGATCCGTGCAGTGCAACAAGCATGGACAATAGTTCCTCCAGGGTCTTATTAACTGCATGCTTGGAAGAGTTCAGCACGTGGTGGGCCATCTTGTATTGATGTTTGTCCACATTGAGGTTAGAGAGCCTTAGAAGTGGTGTGAACATATCAATGATGAACAATCGTCCTACATATTCAATTGCTGGAATGCTCCTTCATGGTGTTGGAATTTCCATTTACGTATTCAGTGGCTGAAGTAAGATGAGTCTGAGCACATTTTTCTTATTAACTAGAAGTGCTAAAACTGTAGACGTGGTCGGGGCTAGAACCAATAGCCGATCCCCATTTGCTCTCGACCAGGTATGCTACCACAACAGTCACTTTTATTGAATAACCTACTCACCACAATACGCCGAGAAAAGAACATTAGCTCTAACATCGTGGCCATCGTACTCATGTGCTTGGGTGGATTAGAATTGTCTGTATACGTGTGTGTATTTGTGATTGAGGCTATAATTGGAAAGAAGACGGCCATGGGAGTTGAACTCCCCTTCGTCTTGTAAATGTATCCCCACGAGACTGAATGTACCCATTTCCAACCCTCACCAAAATTGAATTCCTTATCACTATCAGAGTTGAGATATGAAATCCGGACCTCAGGGGACAGTCAGAATTGCTAGCCACTACAGCATTAGGGGTCGAGAAAGAACGTTCTGGCGTTGAGTATTGGTTTAACACTAATTCTAGACAAATTAGGGACTTGGATTCGAGTGTTGGTAGTGTGTATATTTTCAACACTTCTGCAGTAGCTTATGAAAGACTATCCTCAAAGGTTGGCTGGTGCCTTAGTTTAGGGGCTGCGACAACGCGGTTATGTAGCCCCGTGTACTTTGGGTGTGTGTAGAATATGTCTGATAACCGGTGTTAATTGTGATGTCTGTATTAGTGTGTGTTATTTGTTTTTAAATCAAGTAAGGACTGTAGACATTGAATTTCAAGTAGTTCCTACTTTTGTCGCTAAACGCCACCGTCAACAACAACTAGTTTGGAACTTGACAACTAGACGCCACCGTAGTCAGCTCCTGGTGACGAACGTAGGAACCCTAAGAGCGTTGTTTAACCTATAATTAATTTAGCTTCACACAGGTGTAATTAGTGGAAGGTTCTTTAACATGCCATAAATCTATGACATGGGACGGCCGGCTTTACTTCCCCTCCGAAGGAAGGCATACTGAGGGATTTTTAACGCTCTTAAAAATCCGACGACATCGGCCGGGTTTGAACCCGCGATCTTGGACATAGACCCTCAGCATGCTACCAACTACGCCACCGAAGCCGCTCTACCCTCTAAAACATTTTTAATGATTTTTGTTTCATTTCAGAATCGTTCCATGATGTCGACTGACACTGCAGACAGGATATCTCCTCAGGACTGGCTGAACGCGGCTTTCGTAGAATCTGTTCTGAGGGATGGAGAAGCTGATTCTACAGTAAGGGTGGTGTCCTTGGATATCCACTTGGCCCATGCTGAGTTCGATGGGTTCGGCAGTGACATGTTCCGTGTTAGAGCAACTCTTGAGAACAAGGAGCACCGCTCTCTCATCGTCAAGTGCCGTGTTCAAGAGGAAACAGGCAGAGAACTCACCGAGCGACTTGGACTGTTTATTAAGGAGACGAGGCTGTTGGCCACCACGTTGCCTGCAATGAATACCCTGCTCAAGAAGTGCTGCCCAGAAGAGTTCCAACCTCTTGGGGCGAAATGCTTATATCATGGCTGTGAACCACTGCCTTTCATAGTCATGGAAGATTTAAGAGAGCTGGGGTTCACTCTTGTGGGAAGGAAACGTGGACTAGATTATGCGCACTGTCGTTTGGTTCTCCATACACTTGCGCGTTTCCATGCATCTTCCATTGCTCTTCACCAGCAACATCCTGAGGAACTGCAGTGCTTTTACGAAAATCATTATAGAGAGGAATTTCGTGATGTATTTGAAGAGTATAACATTAGGGGAGTTCGGGCACTGGCAGATGAGGTGAAAAAGTGGCCAGGTTTCGAGAAATACTCGGAGAGGTTATTGGAGTTGAAGGATTCCGTTTACAGTCGTTTGACTGAGTTGACTCGCTGGAAGGAGGGAGCTCTAAATACTTTGGTTCATGCCGACCCATGGGCGGCCAATATGATGTTCAGATACTCAGAGGACGTCGTAAGAGACTTAAGATTGTTAGACTTTCAAGGGGTGTTTCTTGGTTCCCCAATAATAGATGTTCTTCACTTCATATATGCTAACGCTACTGTTGAAATTCAGCTAAACAAAACTGGAGAACTAATGAGAGAATATCATACTGCACTGTGCCAAACTTTGAATCTCTTGGGATGTCACGCATTCTCGCTTTCCTGGGATGACTTCTTGAGGCTGTGCGACGAATATAAGTTCTATGCGTTTTATGTATCAACCACTATATATCCACTTGTAGTTTATGATCCTGATGAGGTAGCTCATGGCGGAGATACAGACAGATCACCTCTAAGCACAAACAGACCATTTAAAGGAGAGCTATACAAGCAAGTCATGCAGCATTTTCTACCTTTATACGAACAGCAGGGAATACTGTAAAACAATATATCAGTGGTTCCGAACATTTAGAAACTTACAGCTCTTTTTCTTTCGTGGCAATCCTCAGAAACTTAGCACTCCATGCTAAATCATCCTGCTCAGTACTTTACAACAGATGTAAAAGGACAACGGTTGCACTCCAATGCCGGCGTCATTTTCGCAGTGACCCAAGGACTCTCGTGGACCACTAATTCCGCCAAGGCTAGAAGCTAATTCCAGCTGAACACTTAATACATTATTTTAGTTACAATCTGTATACATTCCACACAAAAGTTGTTTGCCCTTAAAACACTGACAATACGGCACTCAAAATGGCTCAACATTAGCTCCAAGCACATTCAAGGAGATCGAGATCATTTGCCCCTCCAACACATTCTAAAAATTTTGAATTTCAAATATAAGGGCACCAAAATAAGTCCGCCAGAAAAATATATACACTCTTTACGGAACAAAAACTACTTATTTTGAGTTTCTTTTACATTTAAATTTTGATTACACATGTTGTACTGTCTTCAGTTAAACAAATGGTTACATGAGATGTTCAAAATGTTCACCGTTGGTTGCCAGACACATAGCAGAACGACGAGCTGTCGCTGCATCGACGCCCGTCAATGTTTGAATGGGGACCGCTGCACATGCCGCTGTAATCTCCTGGCGAAGGGCCTCCAGCGTGCGCGGCTTACGTCGATAGACTTGATTTTTCACAGTTCTCCACAAGTAAAAGTCCATAGGGGTAAGATCTGGCGACCGTGGGCCCTCTTCGTCTAATCCAATGTCCCGGCAGATTGTCATCCAGGAAAGCTCTTACTGCTACATGGTAGTGTGGTGGCGCCCCGTCCTGTTGGTAGAAGACTTCATCATCGGCTCCATAAAGCGCACGTACAGCTGGTAAAATTAATGTGCGTAACATTCCCAAGTACACTGCTCCAGTGACAGTACCATGAAAGAAATAGGGTCCTAGTAAGCCCCTCGACGACAGTCCACACCAGACATTATCCCCTGATAGATTGACCGCCTTGTCCACATGAGCATGCGGATTTTCCAGAGCCCAGTAGACACAGTTATGTCGATTCACTGTTCCAAGTTTAAACTGGGCTTCGTCAGAAATTGTTCATTTTGGGTGACCATTTGCTGATACCATTCGCAAAATTGCATTCGACGATCGGGATCATCCTCATTAAGTGCATGCAGTAATGGTGGGATGTAAACTTTCCACTTAGCTGTTTTCAAAATCCGTCGTACACTTGTACTGCTAATCCCCACTTACCGCGCACATTGCGTAGCAGACATCTGTGGAGAATTAGCAAACCTTTCCAACACGTGAGCCGACAAAATAGGACTAGTAGCTGTACGCGTTCTTCGCGATCTTCCTTTGTGAATATCACAAATCGTTCCATGCGTCTCAAACTTCCCAGTAATGCGTTTAATTGTTAGGCGTGTTGAGGGTTCTGTTTCAAACTCCCTCCTCCACTGACGTTGCACTTCAAAGGCATTACCAAACCTGATAAACGACTTCAGAATGTACACTGAAGAAAATGGAAATTGCAACACCCAGAATGAGTGGTGCTACATTGCTGCAATTGAACATGCAGGAGGAGTGTTCGGTTGTGATTCGATGATTACATTTTCAGGTCCCTCTGACCGCAAGTTTGGACAACAATCAATACAGGATGTGCCCACCACGAGCTGCAATACATTGATGAATTCGGCGAGGCATGGAGTCAATAAGGCCCTGGATCGCTCCCTGAGGAATTGTGGCCCATGCTTGCTGCACTGCACTGGTCAGTTGTTCCAGAGTTGTGGGTGGCTGCGGACGGTTGGCCAGTTGTCGACCCATCATGTCCCGCACATGCTCAATAGGACTGAGGTCCGGGGATCTGGCGGGCCATTCTAAGGTTGTGATGTCGTGGAGAGCTTCTCTGGAGATGCGTGCAGTGTAAACCCGGGCATTGTCCTGCTGAAACATCCCATTAGCAATGTTCGCCATCATAGGGACAACCACTGGATTGAGTACCATATCAACGTACTGTCGAGCAGTCATAGTGCCCTCAACAAGCACTAATTGTGATTTCACATTAAAGCCAATAGCTCCCAAGACCATAATGCTTGGTGTTGGCCCTGAGTGTCTTTCGACAATAAGGTCTGGGCGGCCCCTCTCCCCGGTACGTCAGCGCACACGATTCCGGCGATCACTGCGGGCAAGACAGAAGCGCGATTCATCACTAAAGAAGACCCTATGCCATTCGTCGACCCACGTCGATCGTTCTCGACACCAGGCCAGCCTTACACGTCGCTGTTGTGGGGTCAATGGAACACCTGCAGGGACACGGGATCGTAAGCCAGCTGCACGCAGGCGATTACCAACTGTATGTTGTGTAACGTGGGGTGCCACAGCTGCTCGAATTTGCGCTGCTGTTGCATGGGGTTCCATCCGGGCCATCCGATTGATGCGCGATCCTCTCTCACAGTTGTCTGTCGCGCTGGGCCTGTGCCAGGTCTACAAGTGTGGGTACCTTCATTTGACCACTGCTGCCATACACGTTGTACCGTAGATGCCTGTCGGCCAACACGTGCAGCGACAGTCCTTAGCGATAATCCAGCCTCACACAGCCCAATTATCCGAGCCCTCTCAAACGGCGACAGTTGTTGATAGCGTGCTCTTCTCTGTCGTCGAGGCATGTTTGACGGGGAACACTTCACTGCACAGACTGCAAGTCAACTACGCTACACAAGAGTCCGTATACTGGAGTTGATTCCTCCGAGACCAATCACGTGGGGAGACCTGTAGCAACAATCCAATGGGTCTGAAACTTTGATCGTTTACATACCTACATGGCATCGTTCCATATCTTGAAAATCAACACAAACGACCAATGCCTTCATGGTGTTGCAATTTCCATTTTCTTTAGTGTACTTTCGCTGCTCGAACGTCAAGCGTGCTCCAGCCATTTCGTTCTCCCACTATCGTGATGTAAGTACCGACTTCTGTTGAACGAAAGACCATACTACAACATTTAAAAACAATGATAACAGTTAACAATGTCCATATCCCGATATCGTCTGACAAAGAGTGTATACATTTTTCTGGCGGACTCGGTACTATTGTGTTCCATTTTGCCTCATGCTGATGTCCATCTGCAAAGAAAGTTATAGCGACGATATTTTGGGACCATACGGGCGTACTTTTGTTTGAGCGACAGTACATTCGGCCAGTTATTGAGATACACTAGACTGTTACGTCTAGCAATTCGCTGAAAACTACCTGGATGTCTCTCAACAGTCGTGTTGCAGCACGACAACGTCATCCGACGATATCAACAGCAGGTGTGAATTGTTACGGCGGTTCAGTTGAAAGTTACTGGTCTATCCTCCCTACAACCCCTTATTAGATCCAGTGAATCCATTTCTTTGGACCGTTGAAGAACTACCTGGGTAGGAAGTGAGTCAATAATGATGGTCCAGCCGTTCAGCCTGTCATCATGAAGAGGCTCTAGGGACTAACGCAGATCTTTTATACGCTGGTCTCATAGGCTCGCTATACTGTTGGAACAAGTGCTTGGACAAGAACAATATCTTTGTTGTTTACTAATGTGTATCAGTGCCCTGCTACTCTATATCCTTATTTACGCGAGCTCTTGTTACTTAGTTTTAGAAAATCGCATATCTGCCGGCTGGTGAATAGCCTCCTCTGTAAACATCACTCGCTGCCTCACAACACAAGTCCCCTCCGGACGGACGCATTGAGAAACGATGGTCGAGGAAGACTCTATTCATCTACAGAAACAAGAAGTACGTATTAACAACATTCTATGCACCTGACAAGCAATTTGTACTAAAAATTAATTGAAATTTGCGGAAGAAAATCCATATAGAAAAACTCGATTTTCTTTATTGCTATGCATCTAACTGTAACGAGCTACTACGCTGATTTCCATAAATTCAACTCACATCTTCGGCGCATCCCGCCTCCCGTCGGCTATTTTCGGGTAGGCATGTTGCGTGGGATGCGTACTATATTTTAACGTATTATAGCCTACGAGGATTGGTTTACTTAGTGTAAGTTATGATATATAACTTGACGAATGTTGGTAATAAAATATAGATATGGCAGGCTACAATGGGCAAAATTCCACAATTTAGGAAAGTGAAAAGTAAAAATGTAATATTCTAGTTAGAGTTATTTCAATTATAAAAGGGAATTTCAATACATATAATATTTATCAAAAATTCCTATGGGATGTCTTCCGGTCGCTTATGTGCATTCCCTTTATCGATAAACAGATATAGGCTAGAGTAGACTAAATGGTGCCCGAACATTGGTCAGAAGCTATCTCTATTCCTACCAATGCTTATTGTGAAGTTGGCGCTCTCATGTGACCAGCCCGTTATTGTTGATATTCGACTGCTTTATTGCATATTATGTTGAATGATTCATTTATTTATGTACTTGGCTGTAGTAATGATAATAAATGGTCTTGATAGATGCATATTGTTAATTTTGAATCTTTATGGAGGTAAGTAGCTCCTGTTTCCTACCCGCAACACTCTCTAGTCTAGACCTAAACTTTTACTTAACATTTCACTCTTTTGGAGGGTTGAATATTGATAGTAAGGGATGTTGTTTGGATACTAGTCAGGTAAGATTGATGAGTTACAAAGTATTGGTCAATTGACGTGAGATGTTCTTTCTTTTTGCCATCTGTTGATGCCTGATGGTAGCAACCCAACAGGTTTGAATGGGTTGCATCCAGGGCAGGATTTAGATTTTATGCGCTCATAGGCCCGTAGGTTTTTGCCGCCCCTTCTTCATACCATCGTGAAGGAGGGAAAATTGATACCTCAGCAAGGTCTTTGTGAATGTAATTGTTATTTTATTCTAGTGTATCGTGAAGTAAAATCAATGAATTAAATTAAAATATTGAGAGAATCAACTGTTTATAAATTTGTACTGTAGCCTATATATAAACTATAAATAAATAGGCCAATGAGATATTAAAATAAGTTTAAACCATTTAAGACTCATTATACACTTACAGATATTCAGATATACATATACACTACATCATACAACCTACAACTATGCATAATGAATTATTCAATTTAATCTGATATTAATATTTAAGACTTAAGTTTTCTTCAAATAAATCATAAAACATTGCTGTTCTAAAGCTGAAGTCGAAAAATCTGCTGTTGCAAAACATTTGTTGGAAACTGATGACCACAATATAAATTGGAAAAGTGTCAAAATTTGGGAAGGTTTAATTTAAATCATAAAATTATACAAAAATGCTTGTTAAAAATCATCAGTAGTAAAAGTCAGTTTCGTCTATTTTTGAACTTTAAAAGAACTTCTTGAAGTGCAACAAGATTAAAAAGGAGCGCATAACAAAAAACAATTTATGGAAATTTTCTGACAAAATAATTTGCGGATTAATTTTGCGCCTCTCAGAACGGTGCGCCCCTAGGCCGGGGCCTATGGGGCCTATTGGCAAATTCAGCCCTAGTTGCATCTATATCAGTCCATTTCGATTTAGCCGTTTTAGTGCATATTAATTGACTCATGAGTATTTACGCATTTCAATTTGGTAATAGAAATAAATGGCCTTAATGGAATTGTATTCTTCATTTTTAATTTAAACGTAGGCAGCGAATGTTTTATAGCTCCTTTCTGATACTTACCCGCAATACATGCTAGGCTTAAAGTTCGTAGTACAGTCGAGTCCCGCCAATCCGAACCCCGAAAATCCGCCTAAACTGAACAGGGCTAGGGAAAACTATCTACCAAATTTGTTTTGAATTTTAAAACAGGAAAACATACTAGTTTTTCCAGGTAATAACGTAAATTTATTAGCACAGAAAAACATGAAATGAATGATACAGGAATAAACAGTGAATCTGTCGGCCATCTTATACACAAAAGCTATAGTAGGTCTTATACACAAGACCTTCTAACAATGTGCATAAAAATGTTTGCAATATTTTTACGTTAACGACAAAACAAATGGAAAAGCAAATCAGCACTTAAGAAGTGAAGTCAGTGATCTTCTTTTCACGCAACGCACTGTAACGACTTGAAAAGGCAATGTTTCGCCAACACCGCACTATGTAGACGCCAACACTGCTTATTACAGTACAGTGTAATTGGTTTTCGAACCTTAAAGTCAATATGTTGTATTTGGCGAAAAACCACCTAATCCGAATTGGAGGGACTATACTGTATTTAGTTAGTTAAGCATTGATGTTTCGAATGCTTATAGAAGGGGATGGTATTTAGATAATAGTGATGTCGAATTGCCGGATTTTGGTATAGTGTTGTATTAATTGCGGAGTGATATCGTAATATTTATTTTGTTGCCAGCTGCTGGCCACTGACAGCTGTGCAGAACAGATATCTGTTAAGAACCGTACCAAACTTAAGTATTCTGCCTGTCGTTCTGCTTCCTTACAATTTTCATAACAACGTAATATTACCACAGTTTTATAGAATGTTCACAACTGAATATTCCCACAAAAGGAGCACGTCGCGTCGCGTCGTCGCTGGAGTACAGAAGCCATTCTTTGCGGCTGCTCGCGACCAATAGCGTGTATGAATTCGCGCTGTGCTTATACAGATGTATGGAACTGCATTTGTCGTAGTCGGATAGTGAAATCCGTCATTTCATGAAAATCCTAGGCACTTCATGAAGAGCCGGCATATGATGTAAAAAGGTACAGTTGCACTATCTGACGCGTGGTTTCATGAAATGACTAAATTTCGCCGTCACATAGTGTAATTCATTTTGTACATCATCTGACGGGAAATCCAGCCCGTCACTTCATGAAGTAGCGGCAGCGGTGATCACGTGTGAGGGAAGTCTGATTTCCAAGAATTAATCGGATAAAAATGTGGACACTAAAGGCTGTTATTTCCTCAGAAAGTGAACACTGTGACATAATATGGTACCAATGTATATTGGTCCGGACCTCATTTATCCTCTAAATTCCCTCCCCAGCATCTTGGCCTTGCGCCTAGAAGGAATATTATGCTGCCGTACTGTGAACGGAAAAAGAAAGTCATTCAGATCCGTTTTGTTATTAAAACATGAGAAATAGATAACCGATAGCATAATATGACGTGGTTTCGTTGTTTCTCTCTTTAAAATATCAAGAACTAACTCAAATACGGAGGCGCAATATCTTGTCTAACTCTTAGCAGCATGTGCTTGCAGTGAGCTTGTGGTCTCGGGGTATGGTGTTAGCCTCCGGATCATTACGTGGTGAGTTCGAACCACACTAGGGGAGGATATTTTTGAAAAGTAACTATTTCAGTATGTTTTTCTTCACTATGCACATTTTAATATACCGTAGTTCAGTTGTTGCCTTGTGTATTTATTTTAAGGGCTAGGGACATCTTAGTCATCACCCCCAGAGCTTTTGGGGGGAAGTTTTCTGATAATCTGTGTTTGCTTGATGAGTGAAATAATGTGTGGGTAAAGAATTTGGGAAGGTATCCCGAGACTTGAAATAAAGTACCAACCCGACATTTGTTAATTCATTTGGGGGACTTGGGACACCTAAATCATCAGCACCGTGTGATTGGGTGTGAATAGAACTTATATTTATATGATGACTATATGGGTGGGTGGAACTGCATTAGGACAGGGATGTGGTAGGCGCCCCGTGACTTGTAGTAGGGTACCTTCCTGGCATTTGGGTGAAGGGAGTGTGGATAAGTCACGGGGAGAAACCACACTCTGTCATCGCCGGGTTTTGCACCTACGATCTCCCGACTTGCTGCAGCTAATCAATTTCTATGTGGCAGGTGGTTTCAAGGCCAAATGCCCTTCCTGATGCCAAGCTAATGAAAAGTTAATGAGAGATTGATTGAAACTGGACCAAGTATTGGAAGGAAGCGGTCTGAGGCCTAGCATTTGCCCTAGAGTTTAAAATGGGAAACTTCATTTTATGGACCGTTGTAAGTGGGGTTTGAACCACTCGACAAGTCCGTATATAGCTTGGTTTCATAGCCTAGAGTGGAGTTCTCAACCCTGCATGCGCCTCTCTTTCCTTTTCCTGTCTCTCTCTCCGTCTGAAGTGCTGAAATATCTAGTGATTCACCGCTCACCAGGCATGCTGCAACTGATTGCATGACTCATGCAGATAAGATCATTTACGTGTGTACAGTTGAGTCTAATCAGCATCTTTCGTGTTACTCATAAAGCAGGGATGTCCAATTATGATTACTGATGATTAAAAAATACTATTTTACAAGTTAAAATTTTCCACTGTCAAACCTTCTAGTGAAAACCCTATAATTCTCGTTCATGCAACAGAATTTGAATTAAAGAATGGATCTCAGGGGAGGTCGTGCACGCGAGCACTTTTTTACGCGTATGACGGGAGCACCAAATGTCATTTACCCCATCCTCCTTCAGCCAAAGAAATGAAGCTGTTGCCATTTTTAACCCAGCAGAAATCCCTCAACAAATATTTTAAAGTACACTATGCAATCAAAGTATTCTAATGTAAGTATGCATTCATTTATTCAATTTAGGCTATTTATTTATTTATTTATTTAACAATAAGGTGCACAGACATAAGCCCAATTGTGTTTCTTCTTGACCTATCAAGTTCAAAAATACAAGTTGCATCAATGAAGGAAGGAGAGAAAAAATAATACACAATTGAAGAACAAAAAGAAAAACTACAAACGAAATTATGAAAGTATGCATTACAGATTAGAAAAAGGTACTGTACAAATAAAAATGTAAAAATAAAAATACAAACTTCCACAAAAAAAGGGAGAGAGTACCCGGTATTCCACGATTAGATTTAGGTTGTTATGTGAAAATTCATTTCGAAAACCATAATAAACAAACATTAATTTATTTCTTGGATTAGAACATTTAATAGAATTAATGCACGGCTTCATTGCGTCAGTCATTTCATGAAGTGCCGAATCAACAAACACCGGATCTTCATGAAGTGCCTCGGCTGATAATGTAAAATCATTTCTTACAACATCTGCCTAAATCGGTCCGTCACTTCATGAAGAAACGCGTCAGATGGTGTAACTGTACCTTTTTACATCATATGCCGGCTTTTCTTGAAGTGCCTAAGATCTTCATGAAATGACGGATTTCACTATCTGACTACGACACATTCATCCTCCCCAGACCCTGTTTCTTGCAGTGGAAGTTGTTCTATACCACCCATGCTTCGGAGCTGCCGTACTTTTAATTTATAAATTAAACCCTGGTATATATACAGTATAGCCAATGTGCAAACCATGTTTACTACATATGGATCCATAAAAAGAATCGAAAAATTCAAATAGTTAGGGGAATATATACAAATTGGAGGATCAAACAAGGCGTTACCTCTACTAGGTAAAACTTTAGAAAGCGTACAAACTCACATGGTCACATTATAATAAGAAAAGCGTATCAAGACAGGCCAAACTTAGACACTACAAAACAGTCGTACTACCAGAAGCAATATATGCGTCAGAAACGACAACAATTGGTACATCAGGCATCATAGTAACTGGAAAAATAGAAAGCAAAATTCTCAGAAAAATATTTGGGGCAATACACGAAAAGATGGCATATGGATGAAAAGACCTACCGAAGAGCTAAACGAATACAGACTCACCGATATGATCAAAAAACGCTGACTAACGTTTTACGGGCACAAACAGAGAATGAACAACAACAAACTTACAAAGATGATCTTTGATGTAGTAAACAGCTCAAGCAGGAAAACTAATTGGTATAGTAGCCTCACTATCCTGGTTAACGACCGGCGACTCAAACGTTAAGCATTAGCAGGAGCCGACAATAGCCATTATTTATGGCTGACAAATACCTGACGGTTCTTGACCAATAAGAATCTTTATCCAACTGCCCACGAGGAGTGCAGACAAGGTGTTGACACCAGTCCTGTCTACCTGCTCACCGGCCTCAAGCCGTGAATGCCTCGGCACCCCGCAGCTATGGAATGTAAACATCCGTCCAGCTAGGTTTCAAAGACGAGCCGGTCGTTAACGAGGAAAGTGAGGCTACTATATCATGAAATAGAGGAAGACTTAAGGCAGGTGGGGATCGACAGGCAAATGATTGGGGACAAAGGAGAATTCAGAAAGAAAATTAAGAATACAAAATTTAAAACAAATGAAGAGATGAAGACAAGAACATCGTGCACATAACAACGGAAACAGGAGCGCAGTCAAAGGATGAAGAGAGTTTGGGAAGAGAAGAGGAAGAAGGGAGGGAAGTGAAAATTGTGTCATCATGAGATATTTAAGTTCAAACACTGTCTATAAGGGCAGAAATGATATAATAATAATATACTGTATATGACTATTTATATGAAAATTTTCACGGAGTTTCGAGGGGATTGTGGCTGAAGAAGTCCACCAACATTACACAAGAATGAGGGGCCGTGCTCATGGACTATGGACACATGACATTGCCCTTGATAAGGGATCGATGTGCTCGATAGTGAATTATTTTGTTGACATCTGGACAATGTGACTTTGGATAGGACCCGACATTCTTGGGAAATATTTGGAAACATGCAATAAATAGTGGACCTGGGTGCAATAGTGGTCTAACGAACAATTAAGTTAAACTGAGAACATATCCTCCCTGAGCTTTTAATACTAGCAATTAAAGTATTAATTATTAATGTAAAATTGAAATCATGGTAAGTCTGTTGATTCTGACTTTATTGTTTCACCTATTATTGTTGTTCAGTCGGTCAACACGAGTGTGCCCAATTAGAATGAGCGAGCAATTACAATTAATTTCCTAGTACGGTACATGAAATAAAATGCAATAATTATATATTCACTTAATAAAACACTCTCATATATAGAGAGCTTAATATTGGATGACTACTGTAGTATTGTTCGTCAGGTGTGCATCATCAAATCCTGCTCACTTAGGCTTAATTTAGATTCAGTGGATATGCATATAACTCTTATGTACAATTATTAAGCTGCAAACGTTTCTAATTAACATTTATTAACCAATTATTGTTTATTCCGTTAGAATCTTGTTAGTTAACTTCTATCGTAGTGAGCTTTTGAAGTGATTGCGTTCTAGAATGTTTTTTTATCAACTCTTACTATTCAAATGTCTTAATTTATGTAATAATAATAATAATAAATAATAATGAGCATTGTTGTTATTTATTTATGTGACATCGTGGTCATGTAGCACCATGTACTTGGGTGTGCATTTGTAAGTCAAGTGAGGATTGGGAAGGAGACGGCCGTGGCCTTAAGTTAGGATTGCCTGGAGTAGAAGTGGGAAACCACGAGAAACCACTTGCAAGATGACTGAGGTGGAAACCGAGTCCACCTCTTCTCAGATTTGCCTCACGAGGCTGAGTATGCCCAGTTTAGCCCTCAGACCAGTATTACATTTCTTAGGAGAATCGGGAATTGAACCAGGACTTTCGATACTACAGCCAAGCATGCTAGCCGCTACACCACGAGGTGGACTACGTAATGAGCTTTTGCACAGTAATTGGTTAGTAAGATTAATCCCTTAAACGTAACTGGGTTGCTAATGTGGTTAATTTAGCTGATTAACGGGAGGTACTGTACTGATGTCCTCACCGCACTGTGCTAATGTGAGCAAGATCTGATTTGCTTGACGAACGAAACTAGGCATCCAATTAATCCCCCCCCCCCCCATTTGTGTGAGAAGTGTTTTATTAAATAATAATAATAAACCCTGGCACTACAGCCGGTGAAGGGCCCAGGCCTACCAAACGACCGCTGCCCAGCCATTTGGCCTGCAGATATTGGGGTGACGCGTGATCAGCGCATCGGGTCCCCTCGGCCGTTAATCTTGGATTAACTCACTGTACGACAGCTACTCAATTGTCCTCACAAGGCTGAGTGAACCCCGCTCCAGCCCTCACGTCAGTTTCTAAGATCCCTGATGGAGCCAGGAATGGAACCCGGGGCCTCCGGGTGAGAGGCAGGCGCGCTACCCCAACACCACGGGGCCGGCTTGAAGTGTTTTATTAAGCGTACAAATAATTCATGTACTTTATTTCAGTCACCAGTAAATTATTTGTAGGCCTAACTCCCCACCCAATCTACTTGGGTGCAGTGGCGAAGCTCGAGAGGAATCTTGGAGCCTTAGAATGCCCATTTCATTCTCAAGGAATATGCGCATTTAATATTTCCTATTTTTCATTGGCAAATTAAATCTCTAGATTTGGTATTATTTTCTGCAGACACGGTGGGATTGACGCCAGCTCCTCAGCGCGGGACTGAGCAGCCAGTGAGTCCCCTTTGAAACAAGCTCCAGTATCTGTGGGTAGAGAAGGCAATTGCTCATGCGCCAAGCGGACGGTCAATATCTGAATGCGTTAGCAGAGAGTCTAGGCTCCAAGCAGGGCATTTGTGAGGCGGGCGATATTTCAGCGCGTGCATGTTCAAACTCCCTCAAGCAAGCACTACACGCTGAAATTATCACTCCAGAGCTACAACAACTAACTTATAACTGCTCACTTTCAGGAACTAAGAAGAGCGGTCTCATATTATTGACAATGATGAAGACTGGGATGAAGATGCCTATAATGGCGCTGTTGGTTTGTTAAGAAGAATAGAAGATCCAACCTTCATGTTTTTTTGTTGTTGTGTTTATATAAGAAAATGCGTGTTTACATTGACGATGTATATAGCGTGCTGCAAATACAGTGTACAACCAATATCAGCATTTGCAATCATGAAGTAAAACTTGCTGTAACACATGTAAAATCTCTTAGAAATCAGGGAACTGTGGAGGAGTGCATCAAAGACGTCAAGGCACTGAACAACCAGTCAGGAGTACCCTGGCTATTGAGAAGAGTTCGGTGAACTACGGTATCTTTCCAGGGATGACATCTTCAAAGAACGCATCATTAGAATGCCTAGTTGCATGAACGTAGCCCCCCCCCCCCCCCCCCGAAATTTTTGTCACATATATTATTTGTTTACGAATTAAAACAATAAAAACTAATATAATCATGTACTATTGTTACTAAGTGACGTATGGCAACGTTGCAAAGCAAGGCGAAGGTAGAGCGATGTAAACAGTGAGACAATCAGTTTGCTCTGATCTTATGAGTAACAACATATCCTCTTATTACTCTCCAGTGCCTTCGCTCTTATGAACGAACCAAGAACAGCAACAAGCGCCCTTGAAGCGTGTAACAAAAGTTTTTTCCCTAACTTTTATACCCTTATCAAACTTTTGGCAAATTTGCCTCTCTCTGTAGCTACTGGTACTGCCGAACGGGCTTTGAGTTGATTGAAAACATACTTAAGAAATTCTACTTCTGAAAACAGACTCAACGGTCTAGTATTGTAATCTATTCACAGAGACATATGTCTCACTGACGATGAAGTTATGAACCGATTTGGCAATGCATCAAGAAACCTTGACTTTATATATTATAGTGTGAGTTGTAAATCAAAACAGTAACATCAATTCTTTCCATGTAAACACTATCAAGTGAGCAAGATGATTGTATTAATAAAAAGTATCATAAAATCGTCTTAGTTGTGTTTGACATTAACCAAACATAAAACATCACAACAAATTGGTTGAAAAAGTGATGCCAGAGAGCCTTAAAACTCATCATTTTGCCCCTAATTATACAAAAGTTTCCCGGACCCCCTATTCTTTGGGCCTATACCATGCCCCCTAACCCCCGGTTGGGCACCCCCCCCCCCCCCGAAATAAAATTCTATATACGCCCCTGGGTACTACACTCGTGTTGACCGACTGAAAAGCATTTACTAACAGATTACTTAGGCAACACTGAATGGTGGCTGCTAATATTACAATTATTGTTTCATGACAAGGACAAGCGTGCTGCATCTCGGTTCACTTCTACTAGTGAATAACATTTGAGATAACAGTATTCAGCTTCCTTTAACCTAGCTAGCTGATCTTACAAACAAATTGATATTCTGAGACACTTACCCTGTAAGTATTAAAGAGAACTGCAGTAAAATTACCAAGTATTCATGCCCCTTGCCTTTCATTTAGGAGGGAAGGAAATGTATTTTGGCCTTCCCCATGCTGTAGGGGCAGCATATTTTGCAGAGAGTTTTCGAGTTTAATTCCCGGCTCCGGCAGTTACGGCTGGAACGGAATTTACTCAGCCTTGTGAAAACAATTGAGTAGCTGTCCTGTATGATCCGAGATGCCGAGATCCTGGTCAAGATCATGATGATAATTCTTGTTTTAAAGGGTCTAATATCTAGGTTATCGATCCCTATTGAAATGATGAAAAATTGAAAATAGAAATAGCACACTGCCAGGGTGATGAAAACGAAAATTGTTTATATAAAACATACAGTGAGCCCTAACAATAATGCCTTATTTGGATAAAAGAAGAGAAAATGTGAATGATAAAAGACAATAAAACAAATAAGGCATTTTATACAATAAATTTATTTATCGTACGGCATACATGAAAATTATTTATAAGTTGACATCAAGGTTAGAAACATAATGAAATGCCTGTGGTGTCCCTAGGAAGAAGTCAATGAACTCACCACTATAAGATGTTTGTGGGCATTCTGTCTTTCAGCACCGCACTCGCAACATGATGAAGATCTTTTCCTCCACTTGTACAAGAGACCCCTGCATAAACCGTGATTGGACCGGATTCTATTTAATTTTGACCAGGTCTTTCTAGGCTGAGTGAACCCTGGCAACTTCTCAGTTATGCATGGCATGAACTCTCTGGAGGGGCAAATGAATTCCAATCAAGACCATCTCTCAGTCAGATTGAATTTGTTGGTTGCAAGATTCTCCGCTGTGCAGATAGGTGGATGTCTTGAACGTAATCGTTTCACGTGTAGATCAGCAAAGTCTCCATGGATAGGTAATTGTTTGTTGGTCTGGATCTTTCTATATTCTCTTTTCAAAATGTTGCATCGCCGCAAATGAGGCGATGGGATGTGGCTAAGAATAGGAAGGGAGGAGTTGACATAATTGTTCCTGTTATCATGCGCATGGTGTTATTCAATTGTACATTGAACAATGAAAAGAGAAATGTACACAATAAAAACATAAAAAGACTAAACGTAAACGTTCTCGCTTGCTGTGCCCAAGGTAGCAGGATTGAATCCTGGCGCAGCCAGTTGTCATTGGAGGGTGCGCAAATGCGAGGGAGCCATGTCAGTAGGTTTACTGGCACGTTATAGATCCCCTTCGGGGCAAAATTCCGGCATCTCGGCGTCTCTAAAAATAACAGTAGTTAAAAGGGACATAAAACCAATAACATTATTATTATATTAAAAGTCTTAAATTATTTTAAAACTTAAAAAAGTAGCCACTCTCCCTCATGACCCGGGCGAGGTCTGCTGACGGCCGTCATCACGTAGAACAAGGGAGTCGTCGTTAGGCAGTTTGAGAGTTCTTCGCAGATCGGCCAAGTGTGTGTGTGCCACGGTAAGGAGGGCGCCGCAAGTACAGTACACACAGGGGGGCGAGGCCTTCTCTCTTTAGTGGGAGTGCGTAGCAATCCCATGACCGATTCGGAGTCGACAGAGTACCACAGCTTCCTTCCTTCTAGATCGGAAGGAAGATTTCCACACCTTCGTTGTCTCCTTGATGGCTTTTAGCTTGTTGTGCAGAGACGTGGCGCGCCACGCTTCCTCCCAATGCGACAACCTGGTCAAGAAAACCGATATTAACGGCCGAGGGAACACGTCGTGCTGACACATCATCTCTCAATCTTCAGCCATATTGCTGAGCAGCGATCACTTGCTAGGCCAAGTCTTTCAGTGGGCTTTATAGCCACAGTTTTTTTTAGTGCCATACCCCACGCGTGCCTATGAATCCTCCTCCTCTGGCGTTCCAGTCTCATTAATGTGGCACTAACTGAACAGTTGAACAAAACAGTTTATTTTCTTAATATGCTCCTACCACACAAACTACTGAATAAATGTAATGAAACGTTATCAAAATTTACCTTTATAAGATAAAATAATTAAGTTACTGAAATGGCAATGTCATTCACTGTTACCAACATTACAATTATTGATTTTTTGAAAACAAAATATTACGCAAACGGTACATTTATGACCTAACTATTGAAGTTAAATGTTTGAAACTAAATACAATTGAAGAAGTTTGCATGGCTTGCAATCCAAATTAGAATCACGATTCTAGTGCTTCAAACTCTATTATTTGTAAATTTTTCTTTGATAAATTAGAAAAGTTTTTGAAGCAATGCATATTTGATGAACTTACATAAATACTGCAGCCATTATTCTAATTAATGTACGAGTGCTTATAAAGAAGCTGTGAAAATTTTGAGTAGATCGGCGCAGTAATTCGTGAGAAAATGTACTTTACTTGCTTAACAACAAAAGTTGTAAGAAATGTCTGCAAAGGTAGATAAATAAAGACCTTGTAAATATTTGACAATCTTCAAAAACCCTTATCTAGGAAAGAGATTAACATATTTTCTCCAAATCGACTTCCCAGGATATTTGAATATGCTAAGAACCCAAAAAAGAGAAAATTGAATTCTTCCACCGAAACCTTAGTGCTGGGGCTCAGAACCATCTCCACTTGCATCTAATATCCAAATATTGTATTTTTAGCCTACTTTTCACATTTTGCAAAAATGAGGAAAAAGTAGTCTTATGAGATCGGGCAAATGTGTGTCTGTCTGTCTGTCTGTCCTTCTGTCTGTCTGTCTGGCTGTGTGTGTGTCCCCCCCTATCAACTCCTAAACGGCTGCAGCAATCAAAACCAAATTTAGTATGAGTAAAGATGTGCACCGGAATAGCTCACGTCCATATTTGAAAATGATGTCAGTGCTACCAACTGCTGAAAAAAACGCACTAGAAATTTGAGCTCCATGTTGGATATCCTGCAAGGTATGCATAGGAGCTATTCCAAAATTGGCACACATGTAGATAATACTATTTCAGTTTAACTTCCAGGAGGCCAACCATGACAGTGTTGCCAAAATAATTTTAAGCCTTCTGATAGGTCCAATGTTTAAATGCATATAACTTCTACACCATCAACTGGATTTCAACCAAATTTTGTATGTAATATCTGTACATAAACAGATATGACTGAGCGTATTCTTAGGAGCCACCAGGGCTGCCAACTGTTAATAATTGCTCTCTCTATTTTTTATCCAAATACCAATATATCAGAATGTGTACAAGCCGACAGCTTTAAACTATGCACACGTATAGTACCTGACATGTTTGATTAATTTTGGAGTAACTTATATACGTCAGTTCTACCAACATGATTCTAAGCCTGCTGATAGGGCCAATTTTTAAATACATGTAACTTCTATACTATCAGTAGGATTTCATCCAAATTTCGCATGTGCTATGTGTAACATATCAGATATGACTATAAGTATTCTTCAGTGCAATCAGGGCTGCCAACTGTTAATAAATGCTGTCTATATTTTTTACCCTAATATCAATATATCAGAAAGTATGCAAGCCAACAGCTCTATACTTTGCACACGTATAGCACCTGACATTCTAGATTAATTTGGAGTAATTAATACAAGGCAGTGCTGACAACATGATTCTATGCCTGCTGATATGTCCAATTTTAAAATACATGTAACTTCTATACTAACAAATGGATTTCATCCAAAATTGGCACAACAAGATATCATAATATTTCAGATTATTTCTGACCAGCACACGCATGGTATTGTTGGCAACATGCTTTTACGCCTGCTGATAGATCCAGTGTCTAACTGCATGTAACGTCCATTGGACTTCAACCAAATTTTGTATTCTGTACCTTAAGAGATGGAACTAAGAATATATTCAGTCACCAGGGCTGCCAACTGTAGTGCTCTATTAGGCTACATTATACCAGGTATATTTTGAACTAATTAGATATTTCGATATTACCAACTTAATTTCGTCATTATTCAAGATAGGTTCATATTCTGTAGAATAATCATTGGCATGAAAAGTAGGCTGTATAGTTCTTAACGGAACTTCTTGTTTTTTTTGCAATATGTTTTTTTGTTGTCGTGTGACCTCCTGGGAGGCCGAGTGCAGGTCTTTCTAGTCGACGCCCGTGGGCGACCTGCGCGTCGGGATGAGAGATGGAATGAATGAAGATAACTGGACAAGGATGTGGAAGGAAGCGGCCGTGGCCTTTCAGAAGGTACCGTCCCATCATTTGCCTGGTGTTGAAAATGGGGAAACCACGGAAAACCATTTCAAGGACGGCCGACGGTGGGGCTCGAACCCACGCGTCTACCGAGTCAGCAGAGAGCCTGGCCCCATGACCTAACGCTGCGCTTTAGTCAGCGTAGCCACTGCAGTCGGCTGAATATATGATGAAAATATTTTAAAAAAATGTAATACCGAAATTAGTTTGATAGAATCGTTAGACCAGTCTACTATTGCACTAATTCTGGAGTTATATTGGCACGAAATGACGTGTTGTGTCCTTGACGTGGATCCTATCTTTATACCCTTATGAAAATGTTGGCAATTTTCCCTGTCTCTGTAGCTACTGCCGAACGGAGTATGAGTTGCTTGAAAACATACCGGTACTTAAGAAATTCTACTTCTGAAAACGGTCTAGTATTGTTATCTAGTCACAGAGACATACATCACTCACGATGAAGTTATACATCGATTTGGTAATGCTTCAAGAAACCTTGACTTTATATTAACTTATACCAGTAGTTACACCAGAAGTTCTAAATCAAAACAGTAGGCCTAGTGTTAATTTTTTGCATCTATCTAGTAACATAAAATGGTCTTAGTTGTATTTGACATAAATCAAATATAAAACATCACAACAAATTGTTTGAAAAAGTGATGCCAGATAGCCTTAAAACTCATCATTTTTCACCAAATCATACAAAAGTTTCCCGGGGAGGAACCCCGACCCCCTTATTTTTGGGGGCTATTCTATGCTCTATATACGCCCCTGAAGAGGATGATTATGAAGTAGAGCTGGACAGCGTTTTAAGAATTGGGAAGATCTGTCAAAGGAAGCAGATTATCAGCTGGGCGCTGCAAGTGTCTTGTGTGTGTAATGATTTGAGTAGGTAAAGCTCTCATCTGCTGCGCCCAAGATTGCGGGATATTATCTTGACACAATTATTTACCTTTTGAGAGTGCTTAAATGTAGTAGGCGTATGCCTAGAGATAATAATAATAATAATAATAATAATAATGCCTTAGACTTTAAGACCTTTTCAAATACTGCAGATTTAGAAACGCCGGGGTGCTGAAATTTTGCACTTACATTTAGACATCCCCAAAAGCCAACAGACTGCGGGGGAATGAGATCCCGCAACGTTGGGATTAGCAGGTGAGAACGTTACCTTTGCGGTAGTAATGTACTAGCACGTTAAAAACTTCTACAGGGCAAAATTCTGACACCTCGGTAGCATCTCTTTTCTAACCAAAGGGTATCAAAATGTAAAAGCGTATAATTAATCCATATTATTGTATTCAGATTAGGAAGTGTCATAAATAATTGTTATACCGACTGAAAAGCAATTCTCTTATTACATAACAAATGCAACACTGAAGAAAATGTCTTCTAATCTTCATTTGCGAGCTAGAGATAATAAGCTGTCTTACCTTGCGTAAATATTGTCAAGTTTTCATATATATTTTTTTAATTTCTCCCTCCCCGACTCCATGACCCCAAATACAGTATTCACTACGTGGTTCTCCTAAATGTATGAGTTTGAGATCAATCATGTAATGCTTCAATTATCTGGCGCTTAACTCCACAAGGTCAGGTAAACCAAGTGACTGAGATAAGATAAGGTATCATGGCTGTTTATGACATTTTCTGCTGATTTTGTGGCAGATATATTGCCAAAGAAAGCTGGAGAAATATTTACCAATAAATAGAACGACAGGAGATGAATTGTCCCAGTTACACTTCAATTGCGCGCTTGAAAAGGTTGTACGAGAATGGCGGAAAGCAGGTGCACCAAGACATAGAATCGGACCAAAACTTAAAAGCATAGAGTTGGACTGTTTAGCATTGTAGACAACTTGGCGTTAATTGCCCAAAACATCACCGATGCACAAAACCAACTCGAACTCCTACAGGACCAAGCAAGGAAAATTGGACCACAAATCTCATTTGAAAATACAAAATGTATGACAGTTAACAAAACAGTCCCGTCTGAACTTAAAATCAGCACATATCCCATGTGAAGGAATTTAAATATTTAGGTGAATGGATTACTGAAAATTGTAATGAAAAGAAATCTATTGAATCCATAATACTACAAGTAGTTCAGTGAAGAACTAAAGCCTATTTTCATATATCCTACTTATGTTAATTGCTTCTATCAACACACAAAATTTCAGTTTGATTACAGTAGGCTAATAGATTCGTAGATGTTGAGAACCGTCTAAATATTTCGGATGGTCACCATGTTGGATTTTTATATATGTAGGTCTTAGAGTTATGTAGGTCTACTATTACATGATTATTATTGTGTAGGTATAGTATTCAAACTTCAATCGCATGATTAGGACACAAGAAATAAAAACGAGGCTTTGAAATTTCGCACAGCTGCCATCTTGTGCTTATGAAAACAATTGAACAAAATAGATTCCAGTGGATTAAAATGTGTATAAGCATTTACCGTACCAAGTTTTACTGCACTCGGATGGTTAAATCGCGAGAAACGTCCATTTCAATATTGAAATTTCGCGTCGCCGCCATGTTGGATTTGTGCTCACCAGGTTATTGAACGTCCCATAGGTGAACTTATGTTTATAGCCTCTATACACTTACAAAATTTCAGTTTGATTGCTGTCATAGATTAATAGATTTTGAGAACCATCTAAATATTTCGGATGGTCGCCATGTTTGATTTTAATATATGTAGGCCATAGAGTTTTGTACTATTAGATGATGATTATTGCGTACGCTCATTATTCAAAAGTTGATTTCGATCGCATGATTAAAACACAAAAATAAAAACGTAATTTTAAAATTTCGCACAGCCGCCATCTTGAGGTTATATAAACAATTGAACTAAATTATATGTTAGTGCATTACAATGCGTATAAATATATACTGTACCATATTTCACTGTGCTCAGATAGTTAAATTGAGAGAAATGTCTATTAAAATGTTTCAACTTCACTTGACCGCCATGTTCGTTTTGTACTTTACAGGTTTTTGAAAGTTACATAGATAAACTTGTAGTTGTGCCCTTTATCACCATACAAAATTTCAGGGTGATATAGGTAATAGTTTCGGAGATATAGGCCTAGAACTCCGGTGAAATATTTCGCACAGCCGCCATCTTGAATTTATGTTAACAATTCAACTAAATTAGATGACAGTGCATTCAATGTTTATAAACATTTGCTGTACCAAGTTTCATTGCGTTTGGATGGTTACATCGGGAGAAAAGTCTATTTAAAATCTTCAACTTTGTTTGGCTGCCATGTTCATTTCGTAGTTAACAGGTTTTTTGAAAATCTCTTTATTACCGTATAAAATTTCAGAATGATATCGGTAAGAGTTTCGGAGATATAGAATGCCTGCGAAATATTTCACACAGCCACCATGTTGGGTTGGTGACATGTAATAAAATTTGAAGGGCACGGTCGGGGTCAGCCAAAATGGTGCTATGACCGTACCGAGTTTCATTGAAAATTTCTCCAGCCGTTTAGAAGTTATTAGAGGGAAACACACAAATATGCACACACACACGTACAAAAGGTGATCTCATAAGCCTTTTTTTTTCCACAAAATGATAATAGGCTAGAAAATGGAGACTGCTTTTCAGTTAACAAAAAATACGTAATTTACAATAAATAAGTCTCTCCTGGAACTGAAAAATCCGACACTGTACAACAGTAATCAAACCCGAAGCTCTCTACGCTTCAGAAACTCTCACTCTTCAACACAAAACACAAAAGGACGATTGGAAGTGTAGGAACGTAAAATAATTAGAAACATCTTAGGCCGACAATCAAAAATTGAGTTCATTTTCCATAGCCAAATGCAGAAATTTATAAACACATCTCCAAACTCTCCAACACAATACGTGTGCGAAGAATCCAATTCATGGAACACTTGGCAAGAATGGACCCAAACAGACCAACTCACAAAATTCACACGTACCGGTACCGTACTTCAAGAACAAAATAACTAGATCAAATTGGTACAAACCTGAAACAATTAGGATCACTAAATATACTGGACTGGACTGAAATCAGGAAACTTGCACTCACGCGGGGTTTTGAGGATGAAGAGTGAAATACTAACCGACATACAGTATATGGTCCATGCAACGAAAACAAACCCATTCGTTGTGTATGAAGGCTTTAAGAGAGCCCAAAAATATTGAATCCACGTGGTCCTAAGGGACCCATTCATGATGACGAAGAAGAAGAACGAATATTAATTGAATGAGTGGTAGAGCGTCCTATTCATGATCCCTAATATCGCGAGTTCGATTTCCAGCCGAGAAAGTGCCATTTTTGAATAGCACCCAAAAATTTCCCGTTTTCCTAACAGATGATAGTGCTAAACGGAACGTTGACATTGAAGAGAAGATCACCAAAACGTCTCCAATTTAAAAGAGCTATGCTAGATAAGCCTTACGGTTATTATTATTATTATTTAATTGAAAAGCCTTTATGGTACTGTAAAAGGAACCAAGCTACGATCTGGCAGGAAATCGTAAAGCACTAACCGACACATAGGATAAGAAGAAGCAATATTAGTGCTGACCTCCCATTTGTAAAATTTCGTGACCCCTAAATGCATGAGATGAGAGGTCGTTTTTGTTGCTCCTTAGATTACTCGTTGGCCAAGCTCGATATTAGGGTCCCTTTTTCTTTACTCCAATTTACATTCTTTTTAACCGGTGGTTTTTATGTGTTTCGTACATAATTGCAGCTTGGCCTTCTTTTTATCCTCCGACCTTTGGATTTCATGGGTCTTTTTATTTAGTTGTTGTTGATTCTTTTAGGGACTTTGCGACATCGTGGTCATGTAGCCCCCGTGTACCTAGGTATGTGTAAAATTCGTCTGACAACTTGTGCCACTGTGATGTCTGTACCAGTGTGTGTATTTGTAATTGAGGTAGGATTTGGGTAGGTAGCGGCCGTGACGATAAGATAGGTACCATCCCGGCATTTGCTTGGAGTAGAAGAGGGAAACCATGGAAAACCACTTCCAGGATGGCTGGGGTAGGAATCGAACCCACCTCTACTCATGTTTTGCCTCACAAGGTTGAGTGTGACCATTCCAGCCCTCAGGCCAGAATTACATTCCTTGGCAGAGAATTGAACCCGGGCCTCCACGGTAACAGCCAAGAATGCTAGCCACTATGCAACAAGGCAGACCAATAACAAATATGCCATTTATATGCAGTATTACACTGAACTTATACACATGCTTAGAATTATGTTGGACGGACATGTCCGTTCATGGCTGACATTGAAGGCTTTGGCAGTCTTTTGTAGAACTATTTTGTCCTGTAGTTTTGTGCCTTTTCATGGATCTGACGATGCTTGCTTGATGAGCAAAACATATCATCTTCATCTCCCTCTCTTGTAATCTGTGCAATAACTTTTAATCACATGCAATCTTTTTCAGGTAGTTTCACATTCCCCAATAATTGGGATTGTACTCGTGTTGACCGACTGAAAATTACAAATTAATTGAAATGTAATGTTTTTCAGCTGGTCAACATTATTGTGCCCAATTGTAATGGGTGGTTCCCTAATTCTGAAAAAAAAAAAAAGGGCTGGCATTACAGGCAGTATTTAAGTTTTCCAGGACCGTTTGCACTTAAAGAGGGCTGAATAGCTTATGGGGGGTGAGAATGAAAACCGACCTTGAATGTTTGAAGAGGTCCAGGATACAGTAACATACACCAAATTAGGATGTTCTAGACTTGGCAGCAAGCATATGATACATTGCTCGACGAACATAGGCAGTTAGGAATGCAGGGGAAAGGCCAAGGAAGATAAGAGATAATGCGACAAGACAGTTCAGTGCAGGCAGCGGTGTCTGCAACAGCATGGAAACGGACCACACATCGCTCAAACAGCTAAGTTCACAATCCACACCTACCTCACCATTTAATAATAATCACACTAAGCAAGCAAACTGGAAGGTCAATCACCCCTATCAGTACAGTATCCCAACCACATATAACTAAAAAATATCAACTAGTTGAGATATTTTAACTACTACTGCAACTAAATAAGTGTACACATTGTAAATGCAATCACCCATACTTGTAGGCATAGATTTAATAGGCTACGTGTAAAGTATCTGATAAGGATCACTTGACGATCAAAACTGGTCATCCAAAAGTATTTATTAATCTCATGTATTTTTTTCCAGGATTAGGGAACAATCCATTACAATTGGGTACAATCACGTTCACCGACTGAAAAAAAAATTTCTTTACTAAGGCAACACTGAAAAATGACTTCTAAGCTTTCTAAGATAGTACTGTAATGAAAACTGTGTTGTCATAAAATACGGTAAGTATAGGGGATTCAATTAAATATCTGGGTTTATATATAGATAGGCTAACGCGCTACCTCGTGCCTCACTGGCATCGGGAGAGCGTGGGTTCGAATCCCACCTCGGCCGTCCTGAAAATGGTTTTCGTGGTTTCCCATTTTCAGCACCAGGCAAATGCCAGGACGGTTCCTTTCAATAGGTCCACGGCCGATTTCCTTCCAATATCCCTTCCCTGACCCGTCCTGAAAAGAAAAGTACATGGCCATTGGCTGCATTAATAAAATTATTTATAGATAGTGACAAGATATGGAAAAGTCAATGCAACCATCTTACAGCCAAATTAGAAGAACAATTCACAACTTAAAAACACTACCAGCAAGAAATTAATATGAGTACGGTATCATGTTCTTGTTCAATCCCTTCTTTTACATGGTATTCTTGTCCGGGGATGTGTTTATAACAATGCACTTAAGCATGTTCGGATAGTACAAAATCTCGTATTGTGAAAAATGTTGAAGAAAGATTTTGTCTTGCTGTGGAGATAAGGATTTTCCTTGTTAAATAATTATATGCATTAAAAATATAGAAAAACTTTTTTTTAATAGAACCAAAATTTACCACTATGCAGCACTTAAATGTGTGTGTGCGTGTGAACTTTGTAACTGCGAATGTGAGAGATAACATATGTTAAAATGTCCAAACAGATAAGAATTTTTATCAAGATTATGTACTGAAGTGTTTATCTTTTCTTATTGATTTCTTAACTCCTTTTCTTCAATGCCAGTACTTTATGACTTTATGGCAATTGATTGCAGTAAATCAATTATTGTGTATACAATATTTAAAATAGCAATATAATTCAAGTTCTAGTCCATAGGATTAGAGCCAAAAGTATGATACCATACCTAATTTTAATATTGTACCGGTATAGCAAAAAACAACTTTCTATATTTATCACAAATATTACATAATACTGAAGCCTCCGTGGCTTAGGCGGCAGCACGCCGGCCTCTCACCGCTGGGTCCGTGGTTCAAATCCCGGTCACTCCATGTGAGATCTGTGCTGGACAAAACGGAGGCAGACAGGTTTTTCTCCGGGTACTCCGGTTTTCCCTGTCAAAATTTCATTCCAGCAACACTCTCCACTATCATTTCATTTCATCTGTCATTCATTTAATCATTGCCCCAGAGGAGTGCGTCAGGCCTCGGCAGCCGGCACAGTTCATATCCTCGCCGCTAGATGGGGGCTTCATTCATTCCATTCCTGACCCGGTCGGAGACTGGAAGCAGGCAGTGGATTTTCATTTTTCATTACATAATACTCTACCCATAAAATTTAAATAATTTAGTGGAAATCAAACAAACTTGAAGAGGAATATCCAAGAAACTGTCATGGGAGACTAAATGATTTAAAAATATATTGAGCCTTCAAATTTTTACACACATACGTTTCCTATTGAAATGAAAATGAATACGATATAGATCTTGTTTCATTTCTTAATCATTATTTTTGTAAGTACAGTACGGTATATACATATATTTATTTATATAAAATATGAAACTCAACAAAGTCATTAGAAGATGAGCCTGGACGTGCACCGTAAGTTATGAAATTTTCTTCTTTGAAGACAGTGTATTGTAGGTTGTGTGTATATTCATTTAACTCCCATGGCATAGTTATGGGATTCAGTCATTTGAGACGAGGTTGAGTTGAGATTTTATAATTTATTTTTTAATATTATCGAAACTTTTAAATGTTAAATACCTGTGATGATGATCCTTAGTTTTATTATCATTCATAAGATTGTATGAAACATCAGGTAGTAAGAAGTATGCTCCCTTCCTCACCTCTTTTTATTTAAGTGTAGATCTGTGTGTATATTATAATATTGCGGTACATGAAAACACGTACATGAAGATTAAAAAAAAATCAAAAACAATTATATGCATGCCACACACTTTTAGGGGTATATGTGATAGCTCTTCCTGCTCTGCAGGAATTTGATACCCTATGTTTGAGACACAAGTGTCAGAATATCTGAACATCATGTTCCTCGTCCAACAATAGTCGTGACTGAAAGTGCTGAGTTGGCCAGCCAAACACAACTTGTAGTTGACCTCATCTACTCAAAGCATCCCATACAATCTGTATTCCACTTCAATGCTGGCATCACTGGTACAAGCTAACACTCTCAACCTGAATGGCACTGCTATTCTAAAGCTTCAAAGACCCATAATAAACTAATACTCCACTGCCACTCGATAGCTAATGGAACTTGCTGTTAACCATCATCATGTCCTGTTGATTTCAGGGTAGGATAACAATTGAAAACCACAAATAACTTGGTGTTTCATAACACTCCTAAATTCTCACATCTCACCAGTAATTTCTTCATAATTCTTTCATAGACTACAGTTCCCATAGCACTTTCAATAGAACTTGTCATCATGTCACTTTGACCAAAAACATCATTCATATCCAGTCCATTTGATGGGTCAGTCATGTAAAATGGCAGAATGCTTACTGTTACAAGAAAGCCATATAGAGCACGTTCTTCAAATGCTTTCTTCAGTTCCTCAAAGGAAATTTTATATGCAGGGCAGTGTAATATATCCAGAGCCTCTGTAAGACTAGTGTGGTATTCTCGTAACAAGTTATCTGTACTATTACAAACATCCACATTTTGACAAACGCCTAAGAAGTGGTGTAAATCAATCGTTGGGGAGGTATAGAAACTAGTTTGGTAGTCCACTAGTCGCATGTCTGTGACGCAAGTGTCAGAATACCTGAACATCATGTTGCCAGGCCAACAGTCGCCATGAATCAGAGTTGTCAGTTCACCATCTCTAGATTCCACTAATTTCATGACAAGATCGTAAACATTCTCTCGAACAGTCTTGATTTTCTCAGAGTATTTCTCATAACCTGACCACTTCATGACAGTTTTCTCTAAAGTTTGAAGCGCACTTACATAATTGGAGGTCATATCTTCCCGAATGTCCTCGGAAAAAAAGGATTTTTGATAATACTGGAGAGCACTAGGATCCTTTTCAAAATGAGCAATTGATGCTGCATGCAATCGACCAAGAGTTTTGACAAGAAGTGTACTATGGGGCATATCCATTCCTTGCTGCCTATTAATGAGCGTGAACCCTGACTGGCGCAAGTCCTCTAATATCAAGAAGGGGAAAGGATCCTTACCATGGTACAAGCACTTTGCAGAGAAAGGTTGATATTGGCCTGGTCTAGCTTTGTCCAGAAGATTGTACATTGCCGGTAGCGTGTCCGATAACATTGTAGTTTCCTTTTGAAACATACCTACTTTCTTAGCAAACTCCTCTCGTATCCCCCCTTGGGGGTGACACTTGACGATCACGCGCCGATCCTGTGAGTCTTGTAGTTTAGCAACGACCCGGTACATGTCACCCATGTAACCATCCCCCAAAGCGTTGGCCATGGTGATGTCACAAGAGGACACACTGATGGTGGGGTCTTCATCTCCTGCCCTCAAAGCCTTCTGGATTAGTTCCTTGTCTAACCAAGATGGCGGTGGTGGTCTATGATCCCTGTCTTCCTGAGGCATTTTGGGAGAATGGAGAAGCAATCTGAAAATAATTTTTAGAGTTATTATTTCTATACAAGATGGGAGGAGTAATACTTGCCAGACTGCAACGTATAATTCTCTAGGTTCGCAAATCCTAGAATACATGATAAAAAGTTATAGTGTTGCAGAGCCAAAATAGAATCATGGGTATGTTTTTACTCGTCTATTCATGTACATAGGCTACTACAGACAAAGGTTTGGGTACATTAGTTATACTCGGTGGTAGAAGAAGTACGAAACATACTGTTGGGTTGTTACATGGTGACTAAACACAGCATCGATGCACGCACTATTCCTTCGAGTGGAAGTATCCACCTTCGTCGACTTGTGATCGGGCACACTTCAAAGAGGGGGAACTAATGTGCTTGCACTTGTTGCCATGGTAACTAGGTGTCAGAAATTTGTGTTTTGTCAACAATTAGTTGTATGCATATTCTTTGGATTAGGATCCTTGGCCTGGTATCATACATGCTAGAAAGCCAGAAGAGCGAGTAGAATTCTATGTATAAAAACAATTGGTTGTTATTCCAATCTATTTAGTGTGTGTGATGTTTATTAGTAATCATATCGAGCGTTTGGTCCGCCTACCAGTAGATGTTAGATTTACAGCAATTGATTCATAAAGAAACAAAACAATGAACCAAGTAATACAGGGTCATCCATTTGGGATGTCAGAAAAGCATAACGTTATAGCTATTATGTTAATGCAGATTTATCTATGCAATTTTCTGTAATGTACGTGACAATGATGGTAGTTAACAATGATTCTCTTTACAACAATGACTTCCGCGAGACAACGCAGCAGTGTAGTTCATAGTGCAATCACCAGATGTCAGGTACAGAGCGGTACACGTTAGCGCGCGCTCATTGGTCAGTGTTGTTACAGAGTTGAGTGAAGGTGGTCATTACACCACAACAACGCGCTCAGTGTGTCGTATGATATGCCAAATTTTCGAGTATAGTGAAGACCCAGCGAGTTTTCAGACAGTACAGCGTTAGGGATGTCCCATCACATCGGGATATTGTTAAATGGTAAAACATGCTTTTGGAAAATGGATTGCAGATGCCTCACACAGGTGGAAGGCAGCGTGATAGCAACAATGAGGAAGATATTCGACAAGTCATGACGCAGAGTCCACGAAAGTCACTCAGCCGCTTATCAGCAGAGCAGTATACACCATACACAACATGTCACAGGATTGTTAGGCGTTATCTTCACATGCGTCCATACCGTATGCTGCACCTGCAAGCATTGACACAGCTGAATTATGGAGCTCGACTCAGTTTTATTACGACGATGTGTGAGCGGCAGGAAGGTGAAGATCAATGGTTAAAACGATGGAAGTTCACAGATGAAGCCACATTCCATGTGAATGGCCGAGTCAACACGCATAACTGCATCATTTGGGGAACAGAAAATCCACATGTCTCATACGAACTCGAAAGAGCCAGCCCTAAAGTGAATGTGTGGTGTGGAGTGACCTCTGAGAAAGTCTACGGACCATTCTTTTTTTCGGAGGAGACTGTTCTTGCCGTCATTTATCTCAATTACAGCAAGATGGGGTACTGGACATGATTATCTATCAACAGGATGGTGCTCCACTGCATAGGGCTATCATGGTAAGGGAGCAATTAAACCTCATATTCAACGATCGCTAGTGCGGCCGTGATGGACCTATCCCATGGCCTCCTAATAGCCCTGACCTAACTTCTCCAGATTTCTTTGTACGGGGCTACGTCAAGTCGACAGTGTATGCACAAAGACCACAGAATCTGGCTAACCTACGGAGGGAGATTACAGCAAATCACTCCAGAAATGCTGCGTGCCACGTGGCGCAACATGGATTCGAGGTATCATTTGTGCAGCATGCGCAATGGTGGACATGTTGAGTGCTAATGTGCTGTGACACAAACTCCTGACTCTTCTTAACACGTATGTACCGTTAAAAAGCAATAAATGTGCATAGTTTCTTGTGTATAGTGTTTTACTTTTCTGACATACCAAACGGATGACCCTGTATATCTTCACCCAGCATGGTTCCTCATCAGGTTAGGTCACCTACAAGTGCATCAATAATTATAAAATAATAGTAGATTATGCAACGAGTCTATAATGGCAATAATTAAGACACGAGTATTTTTATAAAACGAGCGTATGCGAGTGTCTTAATTACCATTATAGACGAGTTGCTTACGACTGTTTATGTTCAATGGTAATTATTATAACTATTTTATGTTCGAACATAAATATTCATAAATATCTGTTGAGATTTCGCCAGTTTTATGTACTGAACAGAGCGCATGGGACGCAGAGAATCCCTTGTATTTGACCATGGCCTCCTCGATTACCACACTATGACACTAGGCCACGCAGGAAATTTAAATTAGAAGGCCTTGGAACTCAGCGCAGGTGCAATGCTATCCTTACCTAATTGGTCAAACAACTGTTTCTTGAGCTCATGAGCCTCATTATAGTACCGTTTTCTGACATATAATATTTACATTTCAACATCGTTGAACATAAATAATATTATGTCAGATTGTGTAGTAGTCGAGTACTCTTTCTAAATTCCTTAACTAGAGTGGTTTGTAAATCGTGTAAGAGTAATGAATGCTTAAACTGACAGAAAATAAATATCCAGGAGGACATCACTGAGACAGTGCAGGGTGGTCACAAACATACAATTTAACTTTGAATAGCTCTTCTGTAAAACCATATTTCTTTGAATGTGCATTATACTATTTTTTATAACCATTAACAATAGATCAATGAAATTCGGCACACTGCTTTACTGTAGTGTGCAATTATCTTACAAGTGCTTGCCACGGTGGGTGAGTGGTTATTGTGTCGGTCTGCTAACCCCAAGCTTGCAGGTTCGCTCCTGGCCGTGGTAAGAGATTTTTGAAAGGCGGCAAAAATGATGACACGCATGTCAAAGAACCCATTTGAATTCAGTAGGCCGTGTTAATAATGGCAAAATTAATTTCGGGAGTTTCCGCCAACACAACGTTCCTCATTTCTCTACTAGAAAGCGCTATAGTGTTCAAGGAGCTTAGATATCTAACCTCCTTGACTTTCATAGTGCTTCAAGGAACAACAAAATTTGACATGCAAGCTACCCTCTGGGTGTCAAATAACAAAGCTTGCACCCAGCACCTGAGGCCATACAATATTATTATTACGGTATCTTACAAGTACCACACAATTGTGAATGTGGCTCCTTATTTATAAAGAATAGCAAGTTGAATAGAAATTTTTGAATCAATTTACTGGCAATACACGTTTGATGAATCCTTGCCGGCAGTAGATGTATGAACTACGAGTTGTCAACAGTGTGATGCAATCTGTTTTCCTGGAGATATTGGTCAGTTTACACAGTATGTCAATGAATCATTGTGCCACAAGTGAGTTGGGTATTTCAAGTCTATGTTACAGCTTATACCACAGTGACAATTGATACGCGAGTTACTTTCTACACAACTAACAACTCGCGTATCAATTGCACATGACTGAGACTCACCGACTGCCCTCTGTACGACTGTGAAACCGGCCAAAAACTGTGGTGTAAACAGTAAGTGAATAGTTTTGAGACATCCATGTGCTTAACTGAAAACGATTGTATTATTACAGTAGAATTAGTATTGCATCATATATTAGCACAAGCAGAAGAACAACACATAATCTCCTATACTCTGATTTATGAAAGGTGAACGGTGATGGCTGTCATCCGCTTGAAGGGTGAAGTGAGGAGTGGAGACGAGAGGGGTAACGGTCTCCATGGCAACAGCGAGCAGTGTTGCAATGTATGCAGACACAGCAGTGAGCACATGATTTGACACGGTGTTCTACTGTGCCTTGACGTGTCACTATCATTAGGCCGCCAACATTTGTGTCTGCCTGCAAGCCTCAGTGGCAATGCAGCATTTCCCCACGTGCTAGCTTTGACAGACGTCAGCGTTCATTACTGGTAATACAGAGTATAGTGACAGTAACACTTGATGTGAATTGTACATGCCTTCCCTCTTGCTTCACTATCGTCCTGACTCGCCGAAAAGCAGATGTAAACAGTTGACAGCACACTCACTTTAGAACATCAAAGACTCATCAGACGGGTAGTATCATGATTGTAGCCTACTTTGTAACTACATGTTGTGGGTAATAGCTGTAAAATCATAATTCATGCCAAAAGAGTAGTTTTCAAGTTACCCACAGCTTGAAGAGAAATTAGGCTACAGTCTTAAAGAATATTGCATGACATCAGTTGTCATGGCTCTTGTATGGTGAAGACTTTTTAAAATTTTGTTATACCATCTTTATGATTTTTTTTTTCTACTTTGCCGTGTTAAGTTCCTATATTTAAGGGTGGTGACAAAAGAAATCCAAATAATTATAGACCTGTTTCTATTTTATCGGTAGTTTCAAAAATTCTGGAAGAAGTGGTAAAAACAAGATTGCTTTCATTTCTGAACAAGAATACATTCTTTCATAATATGCAATATGGATTCAGGGAAAAATCTAGTACTGAGGCAGCAACTATTGACCTAATAACAATGCTACAAGAAACTATTGACAAAAATAATATGGCAGTTGGGTTATTTATTGATCTCACAAAAGCCTTTGATACAGTAGATCATAAAATACTGTTGTCAAAATTAGAAAATGCTGGTGTCCGAGGTATAGCTCTAAAATGGTTCCAAAGCTACCTTATTGGAAGAAAGCAGCATGTAGCTTTGAATAAATGCATAAGTTCAGGAAAATATATAACTCATAGCGTTCCACAAGGATCTATACTTGGACCTACATTATTCTTAATGTATATAAATGATATTGTGGAATGTAATTTGAGAGGGCATATCAAACTGTATGCAGATGATACAAATATCTTCTACACTGGGAAAGACATAATTGAAATCATACAAAATGTGCAACAAGATATAAATACTCTCTCACAATGGTTCCAGGCCAATAAATTAACAATGAACCTACAGAAGACCAATTACATGGTAATTTCAAAACAAAGCATGAAAGAAATCACACATGACAAAATATATATAAATAATATTGAAATAAAAGAGGTTAATCAGGCAAAGTATTTAGGTCTAATCATCGACAAACACCTGACCTGGATTGAACACGTTGAACGAATTGCTAAGAAACTCTCACCTGTAGTAGGGATCCTAAGGAAACTTCGGTATCTTATTCCCCTAAACCTTGTAAAACAAATCTACTATTCACTTGTACATAGCAAGCTCCAATATTTAAATGTTATTTGGGCTCACTGCAGGAAATCCACACTGAATGATTTAATGACTATTCAGAATAGGGCCATTAGAAACATATTTAACCTTCCTTACTGCACTCCAGTAAAAGATCTGTACATCAAAAGTAAAATTCTACCCCTCAGCATAAGTGCAGAACTCCGAGCAGCTATGCTAATATACAAGATTAAACACAACACAATACTCTATAGCTCTCCCTACATCTTGAACTCAGACAATCATTCTTATGGAACTAGGCATGCGAAGGACGTAGCCTTATATATCATTCACTCTTCTAAATATGGTAGAAATAGTTTCAAGTTCTCTGCATCACAGTCATATAATAAACTTCCTGATGAAGTAAAAAGTGCACCAACTTTGTCGGTATTTAAGAGGAAAACTATGGAAGTATTGTGGGAAAAATTCGATGCATCTTAATACATCAAATAAGTTAAGTTATGTATAAGATTAAAAATCCTAAGTGCTTATCATTTTAAGGGACCTTGGTCTAAACAATCTTAGATATGGTATCAACCTTATAATAGGCCTATGTCCTTATTCATCAATTTGTGTTACCTTCAGAATTTTCTTCCTTGGTGTGTAAACACACATATTACTGTACAATTCCTCTGTACGAGCCTATGGCTCTTTGGAATTAATTGAATAAAATGTCCAAAAGTAAGGTCAGTTGCATTCAGGAGATGCCTGATTCACACCTTTATAAGGAAATTATGAAAGCTTTAACTTTGCAGTAAACCACTGCCGAAAACATTAGTTGCTGTGTTGGAAAAGGCAAGGAAATATGCTATCTACTTCACTTCGCCACACTCCCTGAAGCCTATGTCTACACAAAACCATTGATCATTACTGGGTTAGACCACTGTCTGAGCTAAACCATAGGTCGCTACTTGGTTAGACCGTTGGCTGAAGGAATATTACTGTTCATACTACAAGCAAGAGGGTCTGGAGATCATCATCATCATCTTGCACAGTTTCCAGCCACTGGCCGGGTCTGTTTGGAACACTAGCCTCTCCAACGTCTTCTGTCTTCCCACCATTTCTCAGCCACCACCTTTGTCCAGTCTTCTCCTCTCTTCATCACACTTTCTTCCACCCCCTTCAGCCACCTGTCTCTTGGTCTCCCTCTCGGTCTCTTTCCTTCCCACTTCGTCTCGTGTATCCTCCTGGGTATCCTCTTCTCCTCCATTCGTTTTACATGTCCATACCATCTAAGTCTAGATTTCTCTATACCATCCTGTAATGGTTCCTCCTTCATTAATTCTCTGGTCCTCTCATTTCTTATTCTGTCCATCTTTTTAGCTCCAATACTGCTTCTCAAGAACCTCATCTCACAGGCCTGTATTTTGCTCTTCTCCCTTCCTTTCATAACCCAGGTCTCCGGGGCATACGTCAGGATAGGGACATAGTACGTCCGATATATGATCTTTTTGCTGTTCTAAGGGACACCCTTGCTCCATAACATGCTTCTCACACTCCTCCGGAATGCTTCTGCCTGTCTCGCCCGCTCATTTATTTCTCTATCGTTTCTTCCATTATCTTGTATCAGGCTTCCCAGATACTTGAAACTCTCCACTTTCTTCAGCTATTCCCCACCAATTGTTATTCCCGTTGTGGTTCTTTCCTTCTTCTTTGTTGTGATCACCATCTCACTCTTATTTATGCTAAATTTCATCCCATATCCTTGCATTATTCCTTCCCACACATCCAACTGTTCCTGTACCTCCTCCTCCTTGTTTCCCCAAATCATCAAATCATCTGCAAACACCATTGTTTTCATCTTTCCTTCCCCAATTACTTGTGCCACTCGGGTCATTATGTCATCCATCAGCACAATGAAAAGTAACGGTGACAGTGCACTTCCTTGTTTCAGGCCGTTTCTCTGTTCCAATCAGTCCGATCTCTCTCCTCCACTTTCACACAGCTCACGCTTCCCTTGTATATCTCCTTTATCCTCCTTATAGTCCATTTTTCTACTCCTCTATCCTCCAGGGACTTCCATACTTTGTTTCTGCATACACTGTCATATGCTTTCTCAATATCCTGTTCCATACTCATAGTGCTGTTCTTGTAACTGCCTTACAGCAAAAATCAAATCCACTGTGGACCTTCCTGCTTTGAAGCCATGTTGTTCTTCCCTCATCCCTCCTTCTATCCTTGTCCTAATTCTCCTTTCCAAAACTTTCTCAAACATCTTTGCACAATGACTCATCAGTGTTATTCCCCAATAGTTTCTGCTTTCTGTTCTACTACCTTCCGTGAAGATCGGGACAATTATTCCCTTTTTCCAGTCCTCTAGGGTCTTCCTTTCCTTCCATGCTGTCCTCATCACTCGGTACAACCATTGTATCCCCACCTCTCCAGCTGCTCTCACCATCTCCACACTCAACTCATCCACACCCGGTGCCTTCCCTCCTTTCATCTTCCACTTCTTTCCATGTTAAGTCCTTTTCTGTTTGCAGTTCATCTTCCTCTTCCCCGATTTCTTCCTCCTCACCGTGGTTTCCATTTAGGTTCAGGATAATATTTGCATATAAATTTAAACCTCAACACAGTGATCAGGATCCGATGATGGCCGCTTGAAGGTCGAAACACATAATCCTAATAATTTCCCCATCATAACTAATCCTTGTAATCTTTCCCAGGAGTGTTATTTACTTATCATTCATTACTGTTCTGTATATCGTATACATTCCCTTCCTAGTCATTGGGAAAATTCGTGTTGACCGACTGAAGACTTACAACTGACAGTTTCAGCTATTTCATTTTGTGTTGTACAAAGAATACACGGCATATACCATACACAGAAGACAGAAAATTAAAATGTCCTGACGTATGTCACACTCCAGCCTGTGACCTTGGGCTCTACTACTGAGCTATTGCGGAGATACTTTTAATTCTCCTGGCAAGTGTGTTAATTATAGTCTGTAATATAAATGCACAACTCTTCCGCCAAATCAATAATTTATGGTGCGTTATTTAACATTCGTGGTACATGTTTTGGACTATTTACAGTCCTTCCTCAGCCACATTGTTTACACAAATGGATGACATTATCAATAACACTGAGATCCTCTTATAGGCATAAGATACACTATTGCACACTCATGTATGTATGTCTACCCCTTATTATTCCCGTTTTTCCAACGGGGTCGGGGATGAGATGCGATGGAAGTCTTTGTGGCGATGGTTTTTACGGCCGGATGCCCTTCCTGACGCCAACCTCATGAGAGGAGTTAATGAGAGATGAAATGAATGATGGTGAATGAAACTGGGCAAGGGTGTGGAAGGAAGCGGCCGTGGCCTGTCAGAAGGTACCGTCCCAGCATTTGCCTGGTGTTGAAAATGGGAAACCACGGAAAACCATTTCAAGGACGGCCGACGGTGGGGCTCGAACCCACGTGTCTACCGAGTCAGCAGAGAGCTTGGTCCCATGACCTAATGCTGCGCGTTAGCCAGCGTAGCCACTACTGTCGGTTTATTGCACACTCATACCATGCATAAATACATATTAAAAAACATCTATTTTATATAGTGTTTTAGATGTTCTTTTGATATGTATTTATGCATGATATGAGTGAGTGTCGAATAGTGTATCTTATGCCAATAAGTGGATCTCAGTGTTATTGATATGTCATCCATTTGTGTAAACAATGTGGCTGAGGAAGGACTGTACTGTAAATAGTCAGAAACTTGTACCACGAATAAGTGTTAAATAACGCACCATAAAGTATTGATTTGGCGGAAAAGTTGTGCATTTATATTACAGACTATAATTGAAATTGTCAATACGTACCAAAATGGAAACAAATACTCCCAAGTGTGCTAATGTCGGCATAGGCTAATGTTAGAGATATACCCCAGCCAAGAGAATTAGGTGTCTCTACATTAGTTCAGTGGTAGAGCAATAGAGTTAAGCCAGAAGCCATGGGTTCTAGTCCCTCATTTGAAGGACAATTTAATTCTCTACCTTCCATCCAAGCCTATGTCTTGTGTTCTTTGTACAACACACAACTTAATAATAATTGCAAACCTCCTTGATCAAAATAAACAGTATATTTGCTGAATGAAATGACTATTGATTAAAATAGGGATAAGGAGAACATGTTCCTATGAATTAAAAAGTCAGCACAGCACTGAATTACTTCCAGTTTGTGGTGATTTGCAGCAGGATGACAGGCAGGTATACTTCAATTACCGTAATACCTGATGGCGCAAACCTGAGTGGACCCGAGAGCGAAGGGGCGAAAGGAGGAGAAGGAAGGTAGTGGAGGGGGTCAATGCTGCTGTGTACCTAGAAGATACTCTGACATACAATACAGCTTCAGTTGCAGTAGGAGCCGATGTGAACATTTCTGTAGGAACGAGCAAAGTGAACGTTCTTCCCCTTTCCATCATGTTGCAGCACAGGGATTCGCTCACATACAGAACTCGTTGGGTTCGCACGAGCCATCAGGTAATAATTGCGGTCCAGGTGAGATAAAATATAATATGTATTGTCTAATCCACCTTGTCAATGCTATGAAATGATATTTAATAATATATTTTAAATGTACATGTTTTGATATAATAATGATATCTTTATCAGCATTGATAGATTAAAGGTTTAACATCTATACTAATATAATAAAGCTGAAGAGTTTGTTTGTGTGTTTAAACGCGCTAATCTCTGGAACTACTAGTCGGATACGAAAAATTCTTTTTGTATATGATAGCCAGAATCAAGAGGAATAGTTTAGGCTATATAGCATTAGGCTACACCTCTCAGGTAACCTTAAAGATTGATTTTTGTTCAGCAAGTCGGAAGAACAAGCGCTACCGAACAGCTTCAATAATACCTAAGTCTATTGTTGCCTGGCAATGCGGGCTGATCACGTCACCCCTACCAGTGTTCTGGTGCAGAATTACGAGCTGCTTATAAATTGCAGTCACGGGGAGTAATTAGTGCAAAAAGATTTCTTAGGCCCCATAAAACAGTTATCATCATGACAATAGTATGCCTCTGTACAAGGGCGATGGTGTTGGTGCAGTATACTGAGGTAACCAGCTGCAATAAGCATTGGTGCTTTCTGATCCTTATCCTTGAGTGCTCCAGTTCTGCAGTAGTATTCATTATCATCCATAAAACAAATAACTCCACCGGGTGAGGCCAGGCACTACTGCTAGGAATAATATAAAGGAAAATGGATATTCTGACAATAATGCAACAAGCATGCACCTCTCTTTCATTTTCCTATATCTCTCCCTCAGAAGTGTTGATATACCAGGGATTCTCTGCTCACCAGGCATACATGACTCATGCAGGTACAATTTACACCATAGTTTTTGGTCAGTCAGCCCCGGTTGAGGAGTCGTACAAAGGACAGTCGGTGAACCTCAGGCTTGTGCAATTAATACGTGAGTTGTGCGTAAAGCATTTATGTGTGGACAATCGACTAAGCCAATATGGATAAAACTGTTTACCAATTTAACATGGTTAACGTGTATGAATTTTATGTCAGATAACTTGTCACAGCCTTACAGCAGGCATTCTCAACCTGGTGCTCTTTAAATGAAATTTGGTGCTCTCGTTATACGAGCCAGAATGTGCTAGCGAGCACAAGCTCCCCTGAGATCCATTGTTCAATTCAAAATCTGTTGCACGAACCAGAATAATAGAGTTTTCATTCCAATTTTCGACAGTCAGGAATTTGATCACATTCGGTAGTATTTTAAATCTATACAGTAAAAATAATTGGACATTGCTAGTTTATTAGTAACAGGAAAGATGCTGATTCAACACGATTGTCCACACATAGATGCTTTCCGCTCAACTGACAACTCACATATTAATTGCACATGTCCTTTGTACGACTGCGCAACCGGGACTGACTGCCCAAACCTGTACCTGCATGAGTCATGCATGCCTGGTGAGCAGTGAACCCCTCCCATTGCACTGTTGTGTAATATTTATGCAACTGAATGGTCCGCCTTTTCAATACTTTTATATTATTACAATCACACTCAGCCTACATGTTTCGAGGTACACTGTTCAACATAAGAACTTGGACTATTTGAATTTCATTCAAAGATTTGGCTGTATCCTGAGAAGGAGAAGAGTGTTTTTTTTTTGTAGTGTCAAAATGTAAATCTAAGAAGGAATTTTATTCAATGTAATTTAATGTGGGCTACTGGTGGTGCTTGGATAAAACAACAACCTAACACCTATGAACTACTATGACATTTAGCTGGTCACAGAATGCAGCACATTTGGTACAGTTAGCATTAATGAAAATGCAACAACATTTTGTCTGAAGTTTCTCACAGCATGAATGTAACCTATTCAGCACAATCAGCATGTATTTTGATATTTTAAGGTGTTCTCTTGTAATGAATTTACCAATGTTTTAAGTGTCAATAGAAAGTTTCTAAGGCTGATGAAGGGGGTAGCAAACCCTCGAAACATGTACCTGTGATTGTAATAATATGAAAGTATTGAAAAGGCGGACGATTCAGTTCCTTAAATAATGTATAAGTCAATACGGACCATAGTGGAGGTGTTCATTCCTACTATTGTGTAAAGGTAGATGCTGACGGTGCCTCAACGTGCTTCGCCCGTCCCACGGCGCAGACGAAGCACCATTCTATAGTATAATAATAATGTTATTGGTTTTACGTCCCTTTTAACTACTCTGGCTTTTAGAGACACCGGGGTGCCGGAATTTTGCCCCGAAGAGAATCTTTAACGTGCCAGTAAATCTACTGACATGGCCCCCTCGCATTTGTTCACCCTCAAATGCAGCTGACTACGCCAGGATACGAACCTGCAACCTAGGGCCCAGCAAGCGAGAACGTTACCGCTGAGCCACGCAGCCAGTCATCCATTCTATCGGAATGGCTCTCACGGTAGCTTCAATGCATGAAACCTTGCATTACATTACCTACGGACATATTCCATCCCATTTCAAATTCTGCATTCAAATTGTTACTGTTTCATTATACTGTCATCAGCCTTGTGTACTGTGGTGAGCATAGAATGTGTCTGATAACCTGTGTTATTGTAGTGAGTATTTTTAATTGAGGAAGTTCAGAGATAAAAGATTTGAATCCCAGCACTGACTGTGGCCCTCTAATCCTGGATCCTGATAATTACTATTACTGGCACATACAGTACACATTATGAGTACGGTAGTCACAGAAATACTTCAGGCAAATTCAAGATGTCCCAAGCCTCTGAAATAAACTAATATCATCAAAGCCCAAAAATGCTGTTTGATCCGCGCCGAATCAAGTGATATTTAAGGGGAGTTAAATGTGACCTCACATTTACTGGCAAATTAATCACAGAAATACTTCAGGCAAATTCAAGATGTCCCAAGCCTCTGAAATAAACTAATATCATCAAAGCCCAAAAATGCTGTTTGATCCGCGCCAAATCAAATGATATTTAAGGGGAGTTAAATGTGACCTCACATTTACTGGCAAAATGTTGGTACCCTGGCATCTCTAAAGCAACAATACTGTAGGCACTGTACTTGAAACTACTGTATCTAAAGACCTCTATTTCTCCTGTTTTGTTTGCCAAGGCCAAATGTTCCTCATTCCAGAGTTAATTTTCTTGGCAGGGCCGTAAATCGGGGTAGATGACCTCGCTGTTCCGCGTCTTAAAACAACAAAAGCTACGGTACACAGACTATAGAGCCGTAAATCGAACCCACATCTCACCCTGAGGTGGTCTATAGTAAAAAATTATGCCCAATAATGTTTCACACTACCAGACGAACTATAGAGGGGAATTAATGATAGTGAAGTAGGTTCATATTAAGTTAATTACATAGTGAGCGAGTGAAGAACGTGGGATCAGAGGCGGTTCTAGCCCTGGGCCGGGGAGGGGGCCCGGGCCCCCCCAGTTTTAGTGAAATAATGATTTTAAGATTCCTTGGTTACTAAATAAATTGATAATTTACAGATACAATTTATCTGATATAAAACAAACTAATGCATTTAATTAAGTTAATTTTTCTTTCAATTTCAAGATTTATTTATTTTATTATATGTAATTTAAACACACAATTGAAATCGTGTATAAATATAATATTTTTAAAATGCGTAGTGCATACACCAAGAGTATTAAACTCTTTTCCCAACTTTATGACACGCAAGTTCACAAGTTTCCAATGTAGACAAACCTCCATGCGATACAAGTGCATCGATATCTCCCCAACTCTGTGACAAAAATGTGAGTGCAACTGTTTAATATAGACGAACCTGTACCATTTTATATCAGTGCATCGATCTATGATGGTCCATGCCATCCACGTAAATAGGTTTATAAACAAACGTTACTATATAATAAGAACAGAAGTTTTAACAGTAAATGGTTTGATAGGTATACATTTATTGAATACTCTGAAAACAAAGATGCTGTTTTCTGTGTCATCATTTCGTTCAATCTGATTCAAGCATGCTGAACATGTTTTCAGTAAATCTGGATTTTGCAATTGGAAAAGAATATGAGAAAAACGTGCAACGCATGCTGATACTGAATGTTATAAATCTACAATAGTAAAGTGAAACAGTTTTCTGGTAAGTGAACATAGGGGCTCAGTGATTTTGAAGCTAAGCGAGAAACCTCTGGTTATATTGCGTAACCGCTCAGCTGTGGCAACAATGGCCCAAGTCGCATTACTTTGTGCTCGGCAAGACATTAGGCTTAGAGGTCATCGCCAAACAGTTTCGGATGATGATAGTGTTAATAATAAAGGGAATTTCATTGAAATTGTAAATGTAATTAAACTAGAAAGTGAAAGCACAAGGGAGAATGTAAACAGTCTACCAAAGAATGCAACTTACTCATCTAAAGATTCTCAAAATGAATTTCTTGATATCTCAGCTAATATAATAGTTGAACATATTGGAGGAGAGACGAAAAAATATAACAATGGTTATTTTTCCTTAATCCTGGATGAAGTTAGAGTTGTTAGTAAAGTGGAACAGATGTCCGTATGTGTATAGTGGAGCGTTTCATTGGTTTTATACATTTGTCTCAACTGAATGCCGAAAGTATAGCTAATTCAGCTTTAGAGTACCTTGTTTCAGTGGGTTTCGATCCATGTAAGTGCATTGGACAAGCATATGATGGAGCCGGGGTTATGTCAGGGAAGATAAACCGTGTGCAACGTGTTTACGTGCATTGTTATAGACATCGCTTAAATTTAGTTTTGGTGGACGTTTCAAAGCCAGTTTGTAGACGAGGTAGGGTACACTTTTGGTTTACCGGAAGCAATTTATGCTTTTCAGTCTGTATCTACTGTAAGACACCAAAAGTTGAGATACGTGTTTTAGAGATACCTCTTCAAAGTGACACGTGATGGGTATGTAAATATAGAGGAGTAATGTATTTTCAGAAACGTTTTGCTTCAGTTAAAGCAGCTCTAGAGTATTTTTCCAAGTCAGCTAACAAGAAAGAGGCAGCAGAAGCAAAAGGTTTGTTGAAACAGCTTTGTAAAGTGAAGGTGATGTTTGTGTTACAAGTCTTTTCTGATATTCTCGAGTTTGCCAATAGAGCCTCTATGTTCTTACAACAAAAACATGTGGACTTCAGAGGGGCACATAGATTGAACTATGGTCTTGTAAAATCGTTGCAAGAAAAACGAAATGATGATTATTTTAAGGAACTATGGGCGGTTACATGTGACACTGCTCAGTCGTTAGGCTTGAAAGTTTATAAGCAATCTAGAGTCTCAAGTATTCCAAAGGACTTTTCAGACTACGTTTTATTAATGCCAGCCTCTGCGGAGAAAGAAGAGGAAAATGTCACATTATCAGAGACATGTAAAAGAAATCTTTTTGAAATATTAGACAACATGGTAGAAGAGTTACTGCGTAGATTTACTGAAAATGATTTTGTGTGCAATGCAATGGATGCCTGTAACCCAAGAAGTGAAAACTTTTTAAATTTTGAATATATATATTCTCACGTTCTGTGAAAAGTATTATCTAATCTTCACAGACCGTAAGGTGCTAGAGACTGAAATCAGTTAAGCTAAGAATGTATTTAGAGGCAAATAAGCAAACACTTCCTAATTCTTTTTTTCTGAACTTCTGAAAATGGAAGTTGCTTTTCCACAGCTACTATTATTTTTCAAGTTGATGCTGACTCTTCCTGTGTCATCTGCTTCTGCTGAGCGCAGTTTCTCAGTCGTGAAACGAATAAAATCCTATTTAAGAGCAATAATGGCAACAAAGAGGCTTTCCAATCTCGCAATTCTTTCAATTGAAAGAGATTGAAGTGGAAAATTACTTCACGACCCTTCAGATATAGTGAACCAGTTTGCCCAGAGTGGAAACAGAAGAATAAATTTATGTGGCAGTGAAATATGCTATTATTTTACCAATGATAGTTTTTAGCCTACTTTTCTCATTTTGCAAAAATGAGGAAAAAGAAGACTAATGAGATCGATCCGGAAAAATGTCTGGGCCCCCCCAGATTTAAGCTTCTAGAACCGCCACTGCGTGGGATTCATTCATTTATTTCTCCATGGTAATTATGTTAGTAGGCTATGGGAATCAAATCATAAAATACACAATACAGATAATTGTAATGTTCAATATACAAAAACAAACACTTATTATCTCTATGCACAACGTCTCAAATTATTCCATGGAATGCATTGTGTGTGAGCCATTTCTTAAGTTTTGGATTTAACTGAATGCTTCTGATATTTCTAAGAGTTAGGGACCACAAATTAAAATATTTGGAGGCAGTATACAAAGGATATTATATCATACAAACAAACCAACACCGTGATAGAACCAGAGAGCCATGTACATTAAATGTATTCCCAGCTCATAGCCTGCAGATTGTAAGGAATGAGTGGCCATCATAGCATAGTGGCCCTTGACTGCATTTCTTTGGTTGAGGGCCAAGGTGCACTATTTAACATGTCAAGTATGCCTATTTGTTTTGTAATTTGCCACCTAGGCACAATGTATATTAAGTAGCTACTCGATATTGCCCCCTGAGTTCACCCCATACCGTGCCATACCATATTACTGGGAGAGAAGAGCCTAGCTACCATACATAACCTATGAAAAATGAAAAATCCACAGCCTGCTTCCAGTCTCCGACCGGGTCAGGAATGGAATGAATGAAGCCCCCATCTAGCGGCGAGGATAGGAACTGTGCCGGCTGCCGAAGCCTGTAGCAATGATTAATTAAATGAATGACAGATTAAATGAAATGATAGTGGAGTGTGTTGCTGGAATGAAATGTTGACAGGGAAAACCGGAGTACCCGGAGAAAAACCTGTCTGCCTCCGTTTTGTCCAGCACAGATCTCACATGGAGTGACCGGGATTTGAGCCACGGACCCAGCGGTGAGAGGCCGGCGTGCTGCTGCCTAAGCCACGGAGGCTCGCACCGTACATAACCTATCAACAGTCAATGTACAGTAGCAATATACGGTAATTGAAATTTCACAATATATAGCCTAAAACAAAGCTACATTTTATTAATTTTTTGCATCACTGTAAACGCAAGAATATGGTTTCAATATCAACATAGGCCTGCTCTCATTTAAGAGTCGGTAATTATTCCACACAACCACGACTTTTGAAGTGTATGTAAACAAAGAATTGCGCCCCTAGCGACGAAAAGATTGAACATACTTGCAGACTGGTTTTGGAACACCGATAATAATATTCTCATCATTGCCTACGATTCTCATACACCAATTTCTATAATGAAATCAACCAATCAAGAAGCTTAAGATATTATGTACCGTAAGCCAGGAGATTTTAGAAGTACGTGGTATAAGGTAAAAATAATACGTAGTGTTATTAACTAAAAACTCACCTCTTTGAAACGCGGCGAACCTAATTTAACACTTAAGTGTGAGAATTTCGGAGGTCAAGGGTTCTAGTTTCTGTGTTATAGCATCTGAGATAAGTTGTGCCTGTGTTTTTTATGGCTGGTTATTCCCCTCCATAATTCCACTACAGAGCGATGTTGACGGGGGGCAGAGGCGGAGTCAAAGCATGTGGGGAAACAACTGAGTCATGGGAGGGGCAAATGCTATCAGCTGATGTTTGCCCTACTCTGGTAACTTACGTTACGGTACGCAATGTTATTAGTCACACGTTAGTCAAGATGTCATATATACCGGCTCTTCAATAGCGACCCCCTAGTGTAGCCTTGCGTGCAAAGTCGCAATGTGGAACTGGATGTCCAGAGATCGATCGGTGGTTCGAATCCCTGCGCTGGCAGCGGCTATCCAAAGTCTGCTTTTAGCCTATTTTCATTTATGAAACGAGATTTTCAGCAACGTGTCAGCAAAGAACATATACCGCTAGCCTACTTTCTCCTAAATGTATGGGTGTACTTATAACTCTTTGTCCTTATGAAGGATTAGACTTAAAGCAACGCCGTCTACATTCTCAAGCCGTGTCATAAGGTTTGGCAATTGCTAACACAGCGGAAACATAGATTTTGACGCCAAATGTTTCCGAATATACAACAGAACATGATGTCCGCTAAATCTACACACAAATATCACAAATAAAGGATACATAATTATTATCATGCGATGTACTCTCGATTCCCGATAAGGTAATAATAAAAGCTGTACTGTAGCCTAGGGCGAGGAGGACGACCGCCCAGGGCCCCGCGGGACAGGGGGCCCCGCGCCATGGATTCTCTTAAATTTAATTAATTAATTAATTAATAGTCGCCTCCGTAGCGTAGCGGTCAGCATGGTTAGCTGCCGCTCCGGAGGTCCTGGGTTCGATTCTCGGCTCTGCCACGAAATTTGAAAAGTGGTACGAGGACTGGAACGGGGTCTACTCAGCCTCGGGTGGCCCAAATGAGTAGAGGGGGTTCGATTCCCCCTCAGCCATCCTCGAAGTGGTTTTCCGTGGTTTCCCACTTCGTCTTCGGGAAAATGCCGGGATGGTACCTTCTTCAAGGCCACGGCCGCCTCCTTCCCTCTCCCTTGCCTCTCCATCCTAACCATCCCTTACTTTCCCTCATGAGGCCCCTGATCGCTTTGCAGGTGAGGCCGCCTGGGCGAGGTGCCAATCACACCTCACCAGTTGTATCCCTTCCGATTCGATGTTCCCAGCTCTAGGACACTGCCCGTAGAGGCGGTAGTGGTGAGTTCCCTCACTGAGTCCGTGGGTTCCACCAACCTGGAGGGTAAACGACTAAAAAAAAAAAAAAATCATTAATTATACTTTTCAAACTAATTTATAATTCATATTCCTTTTTTTTTCAGTGCAACTATGGCCTCCCGTGACCGTTTAGCAACTTTAGATTTCAGCCGGGAAAAAAGTCGTAAAGTAAAATGTTAATATTCTTCAAGAGGACTTAAAGGTTTCTTTCATATTAGTCTATTAAAAATGTACTGTAGTGTATTCAAAATATTGTAGGTATTATTATTACCAAACTATTTTCCATTTGATTTGATATTTTTATTTCCTATTGTTTGGGGCCCCACCTTATCATATCGCCCAGGGCCCCGCAAGGCCTGGATCCACCACTGACTGTAGGCCTACCTCTATGTCCAATGTCTGAAGTTTCCTTTTATTGCTGCTATGCTCACTGCTGTCATGGACGTGCTCAGAAAAAATAATTAAGACTATTCTTACGAACTTAGAGACTGCCTTTGATAATAAACTCTTCACTTTTTGTCCACACATGCACTCATCATAGTCACAATAGGCCTCCAAGCTTAATGCTGACAGTCTAGCAATAATGCTCCACAGGTCAAATAATTTAAAAATAAGTAGCTTTCTAATGACATCTACTTAAAGGCACTTGCCAACTGAGTACAGTTCATAATGTACTGGAATATAGAGGCCATATGAAGATACTGTATATACTAAAACTAAATTACTAGGCACTACACCTCGCTGTAGTGATCAAAACGTAGTGATATAACGAGTTATTGATGTGTAACATCTTTCCGCTCGGTTGCTGAATAGTTTTGTGGGAGTGATTTTGAAAATTGGGGACGGAAGTGGATCGGAACGAACGAGCCGGCAGTGGTGGATCGAACGGAAGTATGCACTGCCCGCTCGATCGATCGAACGGAAGTGTACTAGCTGGCAGTGGTGGAAAACGGAAGTACTGTATGCACTGCCCGCTCGATCAATCGAACGGAACTGTAGGCTACTAGCTGGCAGTGGTGGAAAACGGAAGTATGCACTGCCCGCTCGATCGATCGAACGGAAGTGTACTAGCTGGCAGTGGTGGAACGAACGGAAGTATAAGATTCACTGCCAACTCGATCGATCGATCCAGCGGGCAGTGGTAAGACCCAGCTGGCAGTGGTACGAGAAACAATGAGCGCGCGGTGTCGGAAATTGATACCATGACGTACTGTCGGCCATGTGGAATGTATATGACACACTGAACGGAAAACGCTCATGCGAACTCTGGTGTCAAGTGATTGAAACAAATGACATGGTACATGTTCGAAGTCTTCGTATCAGTATTTAAATGGTAAAATGCCTTAATTTCAAACATTGTAAGTACAGTAGTCGGCATTGCCGGTATTATGTTTCTGCACAATGGCTATTTAAATATTATCCCACATAACGGTAATGCAGTCATCAATATAATATAATCGTTGTGGTTATACGAGAATTGAGCAAGCCTTCATGAGCTATTACTGAATACATTCTCTTTACTCACAAGAGGGCCTATTCATAAGGCATTTTAAACTCAATTTCACGCAGGAACATTATCGAAACAAGCAAAATATAAATGAAACTTAATTCCGTAATGGAGTATTATTGGAACGTGGAAATAAGTCACCATCTTGTCCACAAAATTTGCTTAGTCGAAATAGCTATGGGGTTAGTGCTCATGACTGTGAATGTCGAGAACTTGGGTTCAAATCCCGGACGGGGTAGATATTTTTGCTACCAGATTTTCATTTTAAATGATATTTATCATATCAATATGACTCATTTTAACAGAATCCATATGAAATTACGTGATGGTCTGTGAATGAAGAGGACCTGTTTATAAGGAATTTAAGGTTATGAGCGGTGTCGCGTTTATTAATCTAGTTGATCCATATCGTATTCTTTATTTAGGCTAGTGCTGGTGGAAGATATAAATCATCTAATAAAATGATTTCCGTATTATAAACTACAATGTCTGTAAAACACTCCCTTTTACAATAGATTAATATTTGTGCCAATAATAGTATAAAATACCGGTGTATCAACAATTTCACGTGAGGTTTCTTCTATGTCAGATGTTACACATCATATGCGACTACTGTAAGGCTCGTATTTTTTTAAAATAGTGCTGCCATAATTTGACTTACAGTCAGGCACACAACACTTCCTAGGCATCTGAAATAGTTGAATGAAATATCAGTGAAGATTTTTTTTTAGTCGTTTACCCGCCAGGTTGGTGGAACCCACGGACTCAGCGAGGGAACTCACCACTACCGCCTCTACGGGCAGGGATACAACTGGTGAGGTGGGATTGGCACCTCGCCCAGGCGGCCTCACCTGCAAAGCGAACAGGGGCCTCATGAGGGAAGGTAAGGGATGGTGAGGATGGATAGGCAAGGAAGAGGGAAGGAGGCGGCCATGGCCTTGAAGAAGGTACCATCCCGGCATTTGCCCGAAGACGAAGTGGGAAACCACGGAAAACCACTTCGAAGATGGCTGAGGGGGAATCGAACCCCCTCTACTCATTTGGGCCACCCGAGGCTGAGTAGACCCCGTTCCAGTCCTCGTACCACGTTTCAAATTTCGTGGCAGAGCCGGGAATCGAACCCAGGACCTCTGGGGCGGCAGCTAACCATGCTGACCCCTACGCTACGGAGGCGACAGTGAAGAATTTGTTGATTACATTCATTACGGTAGTAGGTATTGGTTACACATGCAACTTAATACTTCTACAACTTTCAGCAGGTCTGATTTACCACGATGAATTTCACGGGTGTTGAAATAGTCAGTACGAACTGCTTTTATATGCTGTCATATCAAAATAAACGATACGGTATGTATGAATAAAACTTAGCATGTGGTTTTACGTGTTTATAGAACTTACGGACTCTACTAAACGTTGTCAATTCTACTAATAGCACAGCTTGAGAATTATAGACGGCGATGCTATAAGTGAGTGTTCGTTGTAGTAGCTGGTACTGCAACCTAGCGGTGAATTGATATATATATCTTGTACGCCTCTGTGTTGAATGGGTAGGCAGATTAAAGCAACCAGGAGGGATGCGATCCAGCTGGCAGTGCTTAAAGGTAATCGGAGTGTGGTCATGGCTAGAAGTTGAACTAGTACGAAATGTTAATACTTCAGGAGGCCACGGATTTGCAAAGCGGAATGTTTGGAACAATTACCCACGTAACCCGCAAGAGGACAGCACCGTACAGAGACATTGAGAAGCCTGTGGATGACAACGTGTGTCTTGTTTTTCTATTCACCTTTTTCTTTTGTATTCTGTTCATATGCGATGCTGGGGCTGTGATTATTAATAAACGAGCAAACTAGCATCTTAAATAGTACCGTATCTGTGGAGAGAGCTCGTCCACATCATTTGTAAGAATTCAAGTTAAAAGAGCTAACTCTAGTAGGGTTTGAACCCCAGCCAACCGCGTGCGAGACTAACACTTTAGCACACAGCCAAACATGTCCATAAAATCTCATTTTTATTAACTGGCTTAGATACAACGTGTTAGCAAATAATGTCTTGAAATAAACGATTTCTTCACTGCAGTACATCTTCATTATAAATCATTTCATACAAAGTTTATATTATATTGATCAGTAGACTATATCGCATGCAACGTACTCAAACTACTGAAATATAGGACAGACACAAGAGGTCAGCTCATCTTGTCATGTGACAGAGACGGCTCAGCTCTTTTGCGTCACTGATAAAGTGTAATATTAGAATATAAAATTATAACAAATAACGGGTTACGTCATTTAGGATAGCTAAAACCACCCTCGGCTCGATGATCGGAATTGGTGGATCCTAAGTTATAAAGTACAATGCTTGCATTATTCACATGGCCACCATATTTAAATTGTACGACTGATGACCTTGTAGTTTGGGCACAGAGCGCGTGCCATACGAAGGTATGTTTTTATCAAATTTGGTAAAGATCTGATGATTAGCTTGGACGTAATTTTAAGTTTTGACCATTTGAGTGGTCGCCTTTAAGTTTTTGTTTCAATTGTTTCAATTCACAGGAGGGGGGACAGACATTCACACACACCCACACAGAGACAAACACAATTTTGGCCCTGTGTAGATCTCATAAGCCTACTTTCTATTTTTTTGCAAAAATTGAAGTAGGCTAAAAATAGGCTTATGAGATCACCTTTTGTCCGTGTGTGTACTTGTGTGTGTCCCTCCCTAATAACATCTAAATGAGTGGAGTGATTTCAATGAAACTCGGTAAGGCCATAGTAGTCTACTATTTTTTTCCGACCCCGACCGTGCCCTTCACATTTTATTACGTCTCACCAATCCAACATGACGGCTGTGCGAAATATTTCACCGGTATTTTATATCTCCAAAACGGTTACTGATATTACCCTGAAATTTTGTACGATGATAAAGTGCACACCTAGAAGTTCACCTATGTGCCATTCAAAACCATGTGATGTACAAAACCGAACATGGCGACCAAGCGAAGTTGAAACATTTAATTAGACTTTTCTCGCAATTTAACCATCCGAGCGCAGTGAAACATGGTGCAGCAATACACATTGTAATGCACTGACATCTAATTTAGTTTTATTGTTCACATAACCTCAAGATGGTGGCTGTGCAAAAATTAAGTTTCTATTTCTTGTGTCCTAATCATACGATCGAAGTCAACGTTTGAATAATGAACCTTCTCAATAATCGTCTTCTAATAGTACATAACTCTATGGCCTACATATATAAAAATCCAACATGGTGACCATCCGAAATATTTAGACGAATCTCAATATCTACCAATCTATGACAGCAATCAAACTGAAATTTTGTATGTCGAAAAGGCTATGAACATAACTTCACCTATGGGACTTTCAATAACCTCGTGAGCACAAATCCAACATGGTGGAGACGCGACATTTACATATTTAATTGACGTTCCTCGCGATTTAACCATCCGAGCGCCGTGAAACTTGGTAAGGTAAATGCTTATACAAATTTTAATCCACTGACATCTAACTTTTTCAATTGTTTTCATAACCACAAGATGGTGGATGTGCGAAATTTTAAAATCTTGTTTTTATTTTTATGTCCTAATCATGGGATTGAAGTTTGAATAATACACCTACGAAATAATCTGGTACATAACTCTATGGCCTACAGATATAAAAATCCAACATGGCAACCATCCGAAATATTTAGATGGTTCTCAATATCAACGAATCTTTTACAGCAATCAAACTGAAATTTTGTATGTTTATAGAGACAATTAACATAAGTATGATATATGAAAATAGGCTATTTAGTTCTTCACGGACTACTTATTTTTTGTATACTACATTCAGGCAAGTCCCTTGGCATATAACCCAATCCTAGACCCCAATTATTATATATTACAGTATAATATGTTATAAATAGTAATTGTATTATTTTGTAATACGGTATACAGTATACCTGTAAGTTCTTTTATTTTATGGATGTAATTTCTGACGTGTCCTATATCAAAAATGTATTATATACACGTAATTGATCAAATGGATAAATAAAAATCTAATCTAATCACACTACTATAGGCACCACAAAAATACGTTTTATATGATAAATTCAACACACGTCCAAAAACCATGGCTGGTAACCAACATGACCCAAGTTGTTGAAGTGATTTGTCAAAATTTCTTAATTACTTTGTCCTAATTCAATAAATCAAAAGAGTTGTTGACGTCATTCTTTCAATTAGGGACTTGGACATTTTGCTCTTTCAGCCCCGTAGACTTGTGCGTGTGTGTAGAATTTGTCAGATAATCTGTTTTACTGTGGTGTTTATAAACGTGTTTGCAGGCTATTTGTAATTGAGGCTAGGGTTTGGTAGGAGGCAGCCGCAGTTTTGAACTATCGTGTCATTTGTCCGGAGTAGAAATGGGTGACTACGGAATACCACTTCCAAGATGGCTGAGGTGGGAATCGAACCCGGACCACGGGGTGACACCCAAGTATGCCAGACACTACACCAGAAGGTTGTCTTAAAACAGAAGATTTAGCTACTCAAAACGAATACAGAATTTTCTACCATCCATTATGAATCAAAGCTATAGAATACATGGACATATTAGACCGAAAAGCTCAACATTATTTCTCTGCCCTCCTCTGTCCAAACATATTTATAGCTATAATGGAGCACCTGGTTTCAACATTGTACTGGGGGTTACAAGCAAGCAGAATACTGCCCAGCGTTGCAATAGGCTAATGATAACTTGTGTTTGTGATGGTACGGCACCTCGAGTAATTCGCGCTGTCTATTCTGCCCTCCTGCTGCGACTCGTTGGTAGAGTTGTCCACTTTAAAGGGAAGCAAATGTATTCATTGGATAAAAAAAAAGGGTCTGAGACAATCCTGCGAGCATAGATATTTACTTTAGTAACCATCGTAAAATTACACTGCCATAATAACATAACAGCAGGTCAGTAACAAGCTTAGTAGAAGCTAGAAGGTTTAATGAGATCGCCGAATGATACACTTATAACCCAATGCCATGCACTGTAGGAATGGAAGTAATCTTTTTAGATCTTATGCGTGTATTTGCATACATGGGGACATTCTTGTTGGTTCTTTGCGAGGAAGCCAGCAATGTGCTTTTAAGGTCATCTTTCTCTAAACAAAATACGGTACGTGAGAAGACATACCAAGCTCCAGTACGTCATTCTAGAAAGTTGAGAGGATTTCTGCATTTTCATTTTCTTGATCCGGAAGGTATCCACTTATTTTAGACTCCTTTATTCCTGCCTGTTCCAGGACACTTGCTAACAAGAAGTCGTTAAATTGTTCGCTGACATTCAAGAGACTCCTATTGTTGTGAACAATACCGGGGTTTTCCCCCAGCACTATCATCCGTAACCTGTAGAGTGGATTTAAGGGCGAAAAGGGAAAAGAGATTCTCTAAGCAATATTGATTTAATCGGTGTAGCAAAATAGAGTCCATTGAGTAACACAATCCATACATTAAAGAAAATAATTAATAAACACGTGTATAATACACCTAGTCTCCTCTGACAGATCGCTGTACTTGCAAATGGAGACAGGAGCCTCCAGTAAGCCCGATAACGCGTTACCCCCAGGGAGTTCATCAGGGTCAGCAATTGGCTAGCATTTGCTAACCTGCTGGGTATGCTGATGGCTTGTTGCTAGACTAGCAAGTGTGAGCCCGCCCGAACGCTTTGATATTACCCTTTTAAGATTTGATTGCCGCTGAGCGTGGCTGCGTCAGTGTTTGTTGTTTATTGTAGAAGCTGCCCCGTGGGGCGAAGCGGGAAAGACAGCGATGACAGAGTGCATTCTGACATAAGTCAAGCAGTATTGCGCGTCACAAGAGCTCACGTCACCACGGACAGCTAAACAAAGACGTGTGACACAAGTAAACAAGGAATAGTTCCCATCTCGACCGCCGGCAATCAATTTGTGAAAGGGTAATACAAGCTGACGCGGGAACTTTGAGCAATGCACCGAGTTCCTTTGTAGCTACCATACTTATAGGTCTATGATCTATGATAAATACATAGAAAATAATAACTTTTAAGCGGCAGCTTTATAAACGCTAAGCCGTGGAGCCAAGCTATCTGCGGGCTCGGTAGACGTGAGTTCAAATCCCACCTAGTGAGGTTAAAGTTGAAGTTTAGACGCGTAAAAAGTCCAATTAAGTTACAACAATTATGATATTGAGAAACATTATATTTTATTAACTGTTGCCATTCTTGAGTGTAGATCTTCGTCTCTAGAAACCTAATAGGTTAATTCGCCGAACGTGCAGAACTTATCAATTTGATTCTCCGCCATGCACCACCATGTTTTCGTAAATCTAGCAAACTAGCTACGAAAAACTTGCTGCTGGCCCCCTCCTATCAGACGTCACATCCGATAGCAAGCCCGGCACCTAGCAGAAACTGCTAACCGATTGCTAGCTAGCAGTGTGCCCGCTAAACTGTCCCGATCATGTCTTCTACTTTTTTTTTTGCGTAAGGCTTTTTTAGTGCCGGGAGTGTCCGAGGACATGTTCGGCTCGCCAGTTTTGTAGCTGCTTCGAGACGGACACCCAATGGGTGAGCTACAAGTACCGTTGGGGAGGGAAGTTGGAATGTAAGGACGAGGAGTTGGAAGGTAGCGGCTGTGGCCTATAGGTAGGGACCAACCCCGGCATTTGCCTGGAATGAAGATGGGAAACCACAGAAGACCATCTTCAAGGTTGCCGGCAGGGAGATTCGAACCTCCTCGCCTCCCGGATGTGAGCGACTGCAAGCAGTCATGCCGTAACGACCACGGCTAACTCACCCGGTATGTCTTCTACTAACCTTGGGAGTAATAGATGACATAACCTCGAGCCAATCATCTTATTATACCTATACGCTAAGGTGCGTGTTTCACAAAACTCAAGCTCCTAAACCTGAGGGATTGGTTTGTACCAAAATCTTTCAAATCGTCTCAATAGTACATTTCTTGAAAAGTCAACGGATTTTTTTATCAAGTGCTTTTTAAACAAATAAACAAGACGAACTGTGTCGTGTCCACCCCGCATAACACTAGAGTCGGGAGGGTAGTCAGTACACATGGGGCACACACAACCCATTATGCGAGAGTTCTCGCACGGGTCAGCTAGTGTACAATAATACGTAATGCAGACTATATGACATGAACATTTATGAATGTTCTTCAATAGACGTTTCATTATAGGTTCCCCCCAGGGGCTTTCACCTAGTGGAACGTGGGCTGGCGACCACGGGACTCCAGCTGAGTCCGGCATTGCTTCCACTTACTTGAGCTGGGCCCCTGTCGACCGCACATGGTCAACCGACCCCGATGGTATTAGGGTATCCGAGGCCTAGGGTGTCTTTTACTTTCCCGCCTTAATTGGCCCTTGTCATATCTTTCTTGATCCCTCATTTTTCGAGGTGTCAGACCTCTTGTTTTTCTTTTGTTGGTATCTCCTGCCTTCTGCTAAAAGCCCTAAAGGAGGCAGTGTGTGTGTGTGTGTGTGTGTGTGTGTAGCCCCACCCTGGATAGTGCTACACCCTCAAGGGTTCACGGCTGGTGAGTTCGGGAGTTGGTGACCCCGAGGGATTCCTAGTTGGGTCAGGTTTTTCCTCTTTACCCATTGCTTGTAGGGCGGACCCTCTCCCCTCTCCCTTTCCTGGCCCGACTTCTTTCCAAGTCGCAGCATCCTCATTCATCGAGGGTTGAGGGCATTTCCTTTCCCTGTCTTTTATTTCACTTATTCCCTATTTTTGGTCCGTTTCATTTTGTAGCCCGTTTGCTTGTGGGTTGTAGTTAGTTTTAGTTCTATGGTTTTAGTATTCATTTCATCATCTTATTGCATTATCACCCAAACCATTAGGAGCCGATGACCTAGATCAGGCCACGCCAACCCGAGCACTTTGTGGTTGCGCGCCCCGATGCCGCACCGGGCAGCACCGGTGCTTTTCCCCTCCCTCCCCTCTTTCCTCCCCAAGTAGTGGCGGTAGCACAGTCAGTCCTGGATGATGAGCAATGGATCGCTGACCTCACTTTCATGAAATACATTACGGGGTATTTAAATGATTTAAATATCTCGTTGCAAAGCAAAAGTAAATTATTCAGTACTATGTGTGACCGTATTGATAGTTTCAAATTGCAGCTTGTGTTTTTTAAAAGTCAGCTACAAGAAGGGAATTGGGACAATTTCCCCCCCTCTAAAATCCTTGAATTTAAGTACTTATGAACACATCAATGAGTACACAAAAGCGTCACAGTCATTAGATAAAGAATTTGAAGATAGGTTTGAAGAAATAAAACAAGTAAAACTGGCACTTTAAGTTTTAATGACGCCTTTTTCGGTGCGCCCAGAGGATGCCCCATCAAGTCTCCAAGCTGAGCTGATATAACTACAGTGCGATTCAATTTTGACAGACCGCTATTACCATTAAAATGGTGATTTGATTTAATTTTATAAAGGCGTTGAGGAACAAGAATTCTCGAGGATTCATGCCCTTCCCTGAAATTTGTTGCTAAGTTCGGAACAACATTCGTTTGTGAACAAATATTTTCAATTATGAATATTAACAAAACAAAAAGAAGGTCAAGTTTGTCTTCCTTAGCTTCCTTGGAAGCTATATTTCGGATTGCAATTGCCAAAACGATTGTTCCAAATATCGGAAAATGAGTGGCTTCAAAGCGATGCCTATATAAACAAAGAATGTTGAAAATTAGTGCAAATCAGGAGCGCATAAAACTATTAATTCTGTCTGTACACAAAATTGATATTATTATTATTATTTGTTTTCATAGCCTCCGTGGCTTAGGCGGCAGCACGCCGGCCTCTCACCGCTGGGTCCATGGTTCAAATCCCGGTCACTCCATGTGAGATCTGTGCTGGACAAAACGGAGGCAGACAGGTTTTTCTCCGGGTACTCCGGTTTTCCCTGTCAAAATTTCATTCCAGCAACATTCTCCACTATCATTTCATTTCATCTGTCATTCATTTAATCATTGCCCCAGAGGAGTGCGTCAGGCCTCGGCAGCCGGCACAGTTCATATCCTCGCCGCTAGATGGGGGCTTCATTCATTCCATTCCTGACCCGGTCGGAGACTGGAAGCAGGCTGTGGATTTTTTCATTTGTTTTCATACCGGTACACGGCCTGACGCGCGCTGATTTGCCCAGCCCCATTCACCAAACAACAACACGACTCTCGCCTCGCTAAGCGCTGCCACTACGACCTTCTTCTTCTCCTACAGAGGAGCACCGGTGCTTTTGCGGTGCCGGTCGGTGCTCGCGAAGCACCAGAGTTGGCGTGGCCTGATCTAGATGTTATCCCCTTTAAAACAGCAATTATCATCGTCATCATCATGATCATTGATCATCATCGTTATATTTTATATTATGTGTTGCTATCTATCTCCTCGTGTTGCGTAGTAGCTGCCATTATGGGCTGTTACCGCGAAAGTCCGGGTTCGATTCCCAGTTTTGCCAAGAAATTTAGTTCTGTTCTGAGGGCTGGAACGGGGTACACTCAACCTCGTGAGACAAAACTGAGAAGAGGAGGGTTCCATTCCCTTCTCGCTCATCCTGGAAGAAGTTCTCCGTGGTTTCGCACTTCTACTTCAGGCAAATGCCAGGATGGTTCCTAATGTAAGACCACGGCCACCTCTTCCCCAATCCTCATATGAATGACAAATACACACACCCTGATACAACAATAATACAGGTTGTCAGACAAATTCTACATACACACATACATACGTACATACACACCCCCAAGTACCACGATGTACATGCCCCTCAAATGAAACAACAACAACAACAACAACGAACCTCCAGCTCCTCACTGATGGATGCATGTAAAATGAGGGCCACTGTAACCATGACAACGTTGACTGATGTATCATTCTTAACATTTATTACTTAACCAGCGGCTCCGGTGGCGTAGTAAGTTGGTAGCATGCTGAACTGCTGTGCCCAAGATAGCGGATTCAAACCCGGCCGAAGTCGTCTGATTTTTCAAGAGCGTTAAAAATCCTTCAGTATGCCTTCCTTCGGAGGGGAAGTAAAGCCGGAGATCCCATGTCATAGATTCATGGCATATAAAAGATCCTTCCACAGACTAAACTTGTGTGAAGCTAAATTGTTAGGATAGATTTCGTCGGGACGCTCTATAAAAGTTCCAACGTTCACCACTAGGTATCATTGATTCTGGCAGCGAAAATTGGAACTACTTGAATTTGAACGGAACTTGTAGCTCACCCTAAGGGTGTCAGCTGGAAGCAGCTACAGACTCAGGCGAGCCGAACATGTCCTTGGACACTCCCGGCACTAAAAGCCATACGATAAATAAATAAATTACTTAACTTACAGCTAACTTACTTACATACTAATTTGATGGCTGTTCATAAGTCCTGACTGGATATAGAATGTTATACGTAGGGCCTATATTATGACAAATAAAGAGAGAGAGAACGCCACAACTGGGAACATATGGTATATTTGCTGACGTCAGTAGGCTATGATATAACTTATAACACACTGTTAGTCGGATGCACTTTATCTCAATGACCTTCAGATAAATTCTCTTGATTATTCGTAATTTGGTCTAATTGCTCAGTGTTTCTTAGTAGAAGGCAGAAGCCGCTAGTGACGTATCAGAACTTCGTGAGGTAAGATGTAGGCCTAGGCTACTTTATCGCTTCCCATAGGTCATAAAAGTGAATTCGCCGACCCTGTGGTATTGGGGTACTGCACCTGCATCTCACGTGGATGCCTCGGGTTCGATTCCCGGCACCGTCAGGGATTTTATAAACTGACGTGAGAGATTGCACTCAGGCTCGTGAGGACAGCGAGTATCTGTCTGACAGAGAGGCAGCGCCGCGGCCACTAAAACATCCGCCCAATATCTGCAGGCCAAATAGCAGGGCAGCGGTCGCTTGGTAGGCCTAGGCCTTTCAATCGCTGTAGCGCCACAGGGGTCACCTTAATTCACAAGAATAGAGTGTCAGTCAGAAATACAATCACTAGCTGTAGGCCTAATGAACACGCGAATATTTAGTAATAATAATAATAATAATAATACTAATAATTCAAATTAAATTTTATTAAGGACAATGTGCATACACAATTGAATGGAGTTAGTTACTTATTGTTGGTTTAAGGGGCGGACCTGCGAGGTCATCTGCCCCTAATTGAATGGATTTACTACACATTACTTAATGCAATATCCAGAGATACATAACGGGTCACACATACAATTCAAATATCTTTCGCCTGTCTTAAGCAAATGCACTTGGAGAATAAGTTATTTTGGCGCAGTTCATTACAGTCGCCATACATAATAAACCTTTGGGGTGTGGAAACCTATTGGGCAGGTATATTTTCCCATGAAACCTATGGATGCCAAAGCGCGGTGTATGTGTATCGTAATTTATAGTTAGATCCTCTCCAGACAGCAGACACTGGTCTTCCGTGTTGAATAACTCATTTGGTATTTGTTGAGGTTTCTCCTAGGACCTCAACAGTATTCGGAAGTCTAAAAGTAGACTTAATGTTCCTGCAAGACGAAAGACTCATTGACCGTTGTATGTGTAGCCTAAATCTGTTATCTTTATATTTTGACACATGAAGGATTCATTTCAGGTATCTAGCCGTTATATTTTTTAGTCTTCTCAAGTTCGGGACCGTTAATTTCCTCCATATAAACTGGCTGCAGTACGTTACTATTAGTGTGATTTTAAGCTTGAATAAAGTCTGTTTGTCCACGGTAAATCGGTTTAATAATAATAATAATAATAACGGTGAGGTAGACAAGGATTTGCAAGAAGTAGGGATCACGCACCCAGACATTATGGAACGTGATCTTGTGAAGGAAAAACTTGGAGCACACCCCCAATTCCAAGAAAAAGCAAAATTAAAAACCGGCAAGAGGTGGTCTGATGAAAGAAGGGAGTTTCACAGGCAGCGAATGAGTGAACACTGGGCTAAGATCAAGGCCCAAAGACGGAAGCATTTGAAATGGCGTGGTCCATAGCTGGCCTAAACGAAGAAAGAAGAAGAATAACATTAATAATCATAATAATAATAATAATAATAATAATTGGGCCGGTGGAGAGCACCACTGACAGCTAGCACACCCTGCTCAACTGGGTGCAGTAATAGAAATGTCAAACCACCGTCTGAAAAACCAAATGTGACCACTAGATAGTGCCACCGCCGCACCCTCAGTCGGACCGGGACGTAATCGAGTTCAACCAACAGGTCAGCGCACCCACAACCTCGGCCAAACAAAAATGCGACCCCCTTCGAGTGCTTGCACAGCTGGTAGGATAAGAAGTTTGAGGGAAGATGATGATCTTGTCTGATTGCTCGTGGTTACCCGAAGTGACAACCACGTACGGAAAGAGCCAAAGGAAACCACACTAGGCTTACGCATGGTGGGATGTGAACCACGACCTCAGATCGCTAGAGCAGGTCGGTCAATCCACTTACGCAGATACGCCACGAAGGCGATCTGAGTGATGCACACGACGACCAGATAACAATCTTCCCCGATCAGTGGCATCCCATCGCAAGAGCCTCGATGGCACAATCAGAGTACAGTTCAACGAGCTAAAGACTAATAAGACGAGATAGAGGTTAACTGTTGAAATGACTACACCTTGACGTACAGGGGCCGAAAAATAAAACATGAGCATTTATTCAAATCATGACATTTAAAACATTATAACCACAAGAGGTTAAATTAGCAGTTTAAAGTTATAAATCTTTGAAGTATTTACGTTAAATTATCAACAGGATTCAGTCAATCAAATCGACGATCACGCAAAACTACAAGCTTCCTTCCTTAAACCAAAAACATGTAAGGCAGCTCTATAATGAGACATACTGTACTAGGCAAGGAGGTTTTTTGCCATTGCCTTCCTGACGAATCCAGTGTAGTACTGACCCTGGAGATGTACCTTTCACAGCATCCACATGCACTAGATGTTCCTGAACACTCAGTGGCTTCCATATAACCATAGCCACATATGAGACTGACTGAGACAGTGAAAATCCACAGTATTAACTTATTATTTATTTCATTATTTATCTCTAATTTGAGCATGTACAAGATTTACAAACAAGTAGTTCCGTGAAGAACTAAATAGCCTATTTCCATATATCCTACTAATATTAATCGCCTCTATCAACATACAAATTGTCAGTTTTATTGCTGTAATAAATTCGTAGATATTGATTGAGAACCGTCTAAATATTTTGGATGGTCACCATGTTGGATTTTTATATTATATGCCTTAGATTTATGTACTATTACATGAAGATTATTGTGTAGGTGTTTTATTCAAACTTCAATCGCATGATTAGGACACAAGAAATAAAAGTGTGATTTTAAAATTTCACTCAGCTGCCATCTTGGGGTTATGAAAATAATTTAAATGAATTAGATGCCAGTCAATTAAAATTTGTATAAGCATATACCGTATCATGTTTCACTGCGTTCGGATGGTTAAAACGCAAGGAACGCCCATTTGAATATTTAAATTTCGTGTCGCCGCCATGTTGGATTTGTGCTCGCCAGGTTATTGAACTTCCCATACGTGAAATTATGCTTATAGCCTCTATACACTTACAAAATTTCAGTTTGATTGCTGTAGTAGATTAATAGACATTGAGAACCGTCTAAATATTCGGATGGTCGCCATGTTGGAATTTAATATATGTAGGACATACAGTTATGTACTATTAGATGATGATTATTGTGTACGTTCATTATGCAAATATTGATTTCGATCGCAAGATTAGAACACAAGAAATAAAAACTTAATTTTCGAAATTCGCACAGCCACCGTCTTGAGATTACGTAAACAATTGATCTAAATTACAGTAGATACCAGTGCATTACAATGTGTATAAACATTTGCTGTACGAAGTTTAATTGCGTTTGGATAATTAAATCCTGAGAAAAGTCTATTTAGAACTTTCAACTTCGCCTGGCTGCCATGTTCGTTTTGTAGTTAACCGGTTTTTGAAAGTCTCATAGATAAACTTCCAGTAGTGCCCTTTATCTCCGTACAAAATTTCACGGTGATACCGGTAATAGTTTCAGAGATATAGAATGCCGGTGAAATATGAATCTCTGTTTCGCGGGCTTATAGGCCGTGTTCCAAAGACATTTTTGTCGTTCTGACGTTTCGCTGAATACTGCGTTCAGCATGTTCACAGGTTACATTAAACGAGGCAAAACAAGTAAACAGAAGAAAGTCTAAATTTTTACTAAAAAAATATGACTTTTCCTAAACATCCGAGCCCCACTTATTATCGTTATGTGCAAGCTGTGATCCTATTAAATTTTAACTTCGCGATCTCTCTGCTTCAAGAAATTGTGTGGGGCATCCTTCTCCGTCTTTAAATGACGACCTTCAAAATTGTATTACTGTAATAATAATAATAATAATAATAATAATAATAATAATAATAATAATAATAATAATATTATCGTATGGCCTTGGGTGTCGGGTGCAAGCTTTGTTATTTGACACCCAGAGGGTAGCTTGCATGTCGAATTTCGTTGTTCCTTGTGCACTATGAAAGTCAAGTAGGTTAGATATCTAAGCTCCTTGAACATTATAGCGCTTTCTAGTAGAGAAATGAGGAACTTTGTGTTGGCGGAAACTCCCGAGATTAATTTTGCCATTATGAACACGGCCTACTGAATTCAAATGGGTTCTTTGACATGCTAACATCGTATCACATGCGGGTCGTAATTTTCACCGCCTTTCAAAAATCACTTACCACGGCCAGGAGCGAACCTGCAAGCTTGGGGTTAGTAGACCGACACTTTAACCACTCACCCACCGAGGCAAGCTTGTATTACTGTACTTTAATGTGTTAGTAGTCTAATGTAACTTGAGCATGTGTAGTTTACTGAACTACTGTATTATTGCCATGATGTATTGCGAGACAAACATCCACATGATTGTAGTTATAGTTGCTTTAAGGGGCGAATAAAAATTATCCAAAACAGATTATACTACCAATATCATTAACTTATGAATAAACCTAGGGGTAGATGACCTCACAGTTCCTTCCCTTAAAACAACAATAACTAATATAACAATGAATTAACATAAATCTTTCGGATCAAGAACTAAGACTTGTTGGGAATGACCCACAAGTAAAATTGTATTTATATGAAAATGGATAAGAAAACACAGATGCTATTTGATCCCTCAAAACTATTTCGGAGCAACAGTTGCCCAGATTAATCCAAGAGAGCCTGGAAATATCAGCATCCCTCGCTTATAGCAACATTATTTAACATATTTCTTTTTTATACACAACTATTTACCATTCCGGCTAACTCCATACAATACGCTACTGACATACTTTAACTGTGGCCGGGCTAATTGATGTAAGTGCCAACGTTTAGGAAAATAGTTTTTTCTCTCGAAGTACCGGTATTTTATGTTATTGGTATTTCATTTGAGGGCCTTGGTAATCGTGGTCATTTAGGCTCGTGTACTTGGGTGAGCGTGTGAAATTGTTGTCTGATAACCTGTGCTATTGGGACTGCAGTATTAGTGTGTGTATTCCTAATTCAAATGAGGTTTGAGAAAGAGGCGACAGTGGCTTTAAGTTTGGGGGTAGAGGGGCGAAAGCACAAAATCACTTCCAAGATTCCTGAGGTGGGAATCAAACCCACCTTTACTCAGTTTTGCCTCACGAGGCTGAGTATATCCCGTTCAAGCTCTCAGACCGTAATTTCTTGACAGAGCCGGTAATCGAAACCGGACCTCCGGGACGATAGCCAGGAAAGTTAGCCGCTACACCACGAGGCGGTCTCGAAGTATTCTAAATGCCATCGCTAATACCAAGCTATAAATGTTTTGTGTCGATTTCAATGTTTGGCACTTAAGATCACGTGGCTCCACCACGCTTCATTTATATACCGTTCTGTGCAATCGTCTCATAAAATAAAAGATCACCCATCAAACCAAGTTGCAGTCATATCACAAGAGTCAGAATGAATGATTAATGATGGTATTAATACTAATTCAAACAATAATAATAATAATAGTAATAACAATAATAATAATAATATTATTGATAATAATAATAGATATGTTAAAAAATGGGACCAGAAAGGCTTGTTAATAGGATTCTCACCTTTGAGGAAAACAGGAAGACACAAGTCCCATGGGTGAAAGAAGTTCACCGGGATTTAGAAAGTGTGTGTTTAAGACAGAAGAAATATGAAACAGATACATTTTCAGAAGGAAAGTTGCGGGAGTGAAGGATCTGTCTGACGAGAAAACGAGAAAGAACAGAGGTTTCTCGGCAGAAGAACGAGCCCGAGCAAGATAAAGCATGAAGGAGTACTGGTGAAAGAGGAAAGAGAGTGAACATGCGAAAGTAAAGGAAGTTGTATAATCGCAGCCATAGGTGCTTAAACGAAAATAAAAATACGAGTGATAATAATAATACTATTTTTTTTTTTTTTTTTTTTTTTTTAGGGGAAGAAATGCATTTACGCACAGAGTGTCGGGCTCCTGCTCCTGAGTAGCAGACTACCGACTAAAACTCCCCCGTTACTTCTGAACACTAGCCTGGAACCGTTTAGCACATTACTTCAGGCTAGAGTCATTTTATATTTGCCTGTAGGGCACTCTTCCGTAATGAATCATCTTCAGTGGCGATCCAGATCCGTCTTCTTTGTTCGGAGGATATCTTCAACAAAGCTTGCTACCAGTTTCCAGTTTTCCTCATTTTGTAGCATCACTGCAACAATATTGTCCGGGGATATCTCTACATCAATGTGATCTTGAAGAGACTGCCTATTTTGGACCCACCGTCCACAAGAGAAGAAGGTGTGATTAGCATTATCTAATTCATTGATACAGTAGATGCAATCTGATGAATCCACCTTCCCCATCTTCTTAAGATAGGAACAGAAGTACCCATGGCCAGTCAAGAACTGAGTGAGATAGTAACCAACCTCACCATGTTTCCTCTCTGTCCAAACCTGCACCTGAGGGATCATTCTCTTAGTCCATTGGCTTTGATCTCCTTGCTCCCATTTGATCTGCCAATTTTGAAAGGTTTGTACTCTTGCCGATCGTCTTGCATTTTGTAAACCCATATCAGATTTCCTCAAGTAAATGTTCTTGCGTTCTTTCGCAAGAAAAAAAATCGGAATAATCCCGGCAATAACGAGAACTGCTTCCTCAGAGACCGTGCGATATGCAGATGCCACGCGCAAAGCCCCCCGCCTCTGCACTTGCGCCAGTGGCTTCCTATAAATTTCCTTATCCAGGGCATCCGCCCATATTTCCGCTCCATACAGCAGAACTGAATGGATGGCTGTCATCAATAGTCTTCTCTTACTAGATTTTGGCCCACCAACATTGGCCATGAGCCGACTGAGGGACGTTACTCCTCTGGCTGCCTTATCTGCAGTCCGTCTAATCTGTTCTCCAAAATTCATTTTACTGTCGATCATGATGCCCAGGTATTTTGCTGCTGGCTGCGTCTCTACTTGAATTTGTCCTACCTGTATTGGAAGTATTGTCTGAATTCTCTTCTTTGTTAGGATGACAATTTCCGTCTTACTAAGTGCTAGAGACAGACCATGTTCCTCCATCCATCTATTGATTTTGCGCATTACCATATTGAGTCGCAACTGTGCCTGCTCGACACTTCTTCCTGCTACAAGAGCAGCAACATCATCTGCATATCCTACTAGAATAGTTTCTTCAGGCATTTCAAGCCTCAACAAGCTGTCGTATGTAACATTCCAGAGATCAGGTCCTAGAATCGAACCCTGGGCAGCCCCAGCCGTGACTTGTACTCTACGGATCCCTTCTGTAGTATCGTAGAGCAGAGCACGATCCTTCAAGTAAGAGTCTAAGATCCGAAGGAGATACCTTGGAACATGGAATGAAAATTCTAGAGCATCCATGATATCAGTCCATTTGACAGAGTTGAAAGCGTTTTTAACATCCAGTGTAACAAAAAGAATCACCCGGCGAGAGTAATGATTATAACTCTCCGCTCTTCGTACTTTATCGGCGACTTCTTGCACTGCATCCAGTGTCGACCGGCCTACCCTGAATCCAAATTGTCTTGGTGATAAATCGCCGGCTGCGATTATTGCTTCAAGCAATCTCCGTCTTATGAGTTTCTCAAATAGTTTGCCTGTTGTGTCAAGCATACAAAGTGGGCGGTACGATGATGGTAACTCAGGGTCACCCATGCCCTTACTAATGAGCACTAAGCGACAGATCTTCCAGCGAAAGCTAAAGATTCCTGCTTTCATGCACACATTGAACATTCTCAACAATAACAACAACATATCTTGATCAACTATTATTTTCAGAACCTCATTAGGAATCCCATCCGGCCCCGGAGCCTTGTTGTTCCGTAAAGAATGCGTTGCAATCCGAAGTTCATCTTCAGTAAACAGTGGGAAATCTAGATCACATTCAAAATTCCTCTCAGGTCTTGTGGGATGAGTTGGAAAAAGGGTTTGAACAATGGTGTTCATAATATCATCCTCCATGATGCACGATGTTCTGTGACTTCCAAGTTTCTGTGTTACAATTTTGTAACCCAAGCCCCATGGATCAGTGTCAATATCTTCCTGAAGCTTTCTCCAACTCTGAACCTTGCTCGTAGTTATGGCTTTCCGAAGTAGCTTCTTTGCTGCTTTATGCTCCGCTGATTTTTCATTAGCTTCTTCCCGATTTCTTGCTCTCTGGGCAAGACGGCGAAGCCTGAGGCAGTTCTTCCTTAATTCTGCTATCTCTCTGGTCCACCAGTATACAGGGCTCTTTCGGTGACGTGGTACTGAGGAGGGCATCGAAACATCACAAGCTGACGTAATAATTTTCATGGTTGCAGAAACCAGATCCTCAACCTCAAACTCTCTCCGTGCTTCAGCACTTCGAATCTGTTCTGCACCCTTCCCAATGATATCTTTGAACTTGTCCATGCTAATCCTATTTACATTCCACCGTTGACATTTCTGGGGAGGTACTTCCCGTCCCTGAACATTTGATTCAAAGTCAAAGGCGATGAATTGATGATCGCTAGCACAATAATCTTCCAACACTTTCCATCTCTTAATGAATGGCACAATTACTTCTGATGCCAGGGAGACATCCGGAATTGTTCCTTCACATCCTGGACGTCGGAAAGTTGGAACTGTACCAATATTTAATATTAGAAGGCCTATCCTGGATGCCATCTCTAGAATGTACTTACCCCGGGAATCTGTACTTGGCATACCCCATTCCACTGCTTTGGCGTTAAAGTCTCCAGCCACTATGACACTATCTGTGGCGTTTAGAATTGCATCTTCCAAAGAATTTACTTTGCGGCGGAAGTGCTCAATTGCCTCATTAGGAGTTAGGTAAACACTAAAATAGGTGACCCTTCTGGTCTTCACCCAAACATAACCATCAGAACTTCCATGATCCTTTATAATAACTTTTCTAGAATCCAACACCCAGATTGCAGAAGTGCCAAGTGTGTCACTGAACCAAAGAGATGACTCTTTATCTTTATACTGTTCGCTGATTAGCAAGAGATCGCTTTGCTTCTCTGTGACTAGCTGATATAGCAGATCATTGGCTGTCTTACTTCTATGTAGATTGGCTTGAAGTATACGAATCATTTGAACCTCAGTGCCTTTTCTTTGTCCAAAGCTTCTCTGAAGACCTTACACTGGCCAGATCCCATAGCATGTGCTAAATCTTTGATAAAACCTCGTTCTTCACAAAGAACACATTTCTTTGAGGCCGTACATCCTCTAGCTTTGTGACCTGTCCCGCCGCAATTGTAGCAAAGTTTACTTCTATCTGTGCCTTTGCAGTTGCTAGCAACATGTCCATAGTCCAGACATCTATAACAACGAGATACCATGATCCTCCGTCTAATCCTGCAATTGACCCATCCTATGGTGATATGATCTTGCCTCAAGAGCACATCTGCATCACTAGTTGTTAATGTGACAACAGCCATCTTCACTTCCCTCGTATTCGTCCTCGTCAGCAGCACCTTGGTATCTGGAGAGAGTTCTGGGATAGTTCTCTGGATAGCTTCCATGACCTCTTCGGAAGTAGTTAGAGCATCAAGGTCTCTGATTTCAACAGTTGCCTTCGCTTCAAGCCTACGAACTGTAGCATTGGACCCCAGAACATTTCGCAGAGAATTACCAAAAGCTGCTTTATCCCTGGAACTTGCTCCCAACTCGACAAGGACGTCTCCCGCTTTAGTTTGTCGAATGGACCGGACTTCAGTTCCTGTATCATTAGGGTTTGCTTTTTGGCGAATCTCCTTCAGAATATCGGCATATGATTTACCTTCAGCTGGTCTGATCAGTAAGGCTGCTCGCCTTGGCCTACTAGGTCTCTTCTGTCTGTTTGGGGTTGCTTGGTGGGTAGATATGTCAACATTATCAGCAAAATCCTCCTGCCTATTCTCAGCATTTTCTCTAACCTTTACCAATCTTCTGTCTCTCCTCGATGTAACAGGAGTCCATATTTCTGACGACTCTGTCTCATTCTTTTTATCCCCCTCCTGAGCAGCTACAGTTCCCGAAGTAACTTCGTTCCTGCTGCTAGAATTGGGGGTCATGTCCTTCGGTAGGTCATTCAATACAACCTTGTGAGCTTCGTCTTGTGTCGCATGTGAAGTACGATCACAATAGGCTATAGAATCAATGGCCTCTTCTAGTTCCACTATGCCATTCTTCACATCGTTGGATATATTACGCTGCCTGTCAGTTGCAAGTTTCATCTTATTGAGAATGTTTCGACACCGTTGCAAAAGATCCTCCATACTCGGTCGAAGATTCCCAATGCTCTCTTGTTTTGACTGGTCCTCAATAACAGAAATTCTCTCAAAGTGCTTGGCTTTGGTAAGTCACTTCACAATACAATAATAATAATATAAACGTATAGGGACACAGACGGGCCAATGACTGATCGGGTCGATCAGCTTCTTAGGAAGGGGTTGGTGTTACGGGTGCGGGGTTGTTTCATTCCCTCGCGCGTAACTCACAGCCGTACGATGCTACCCCCGGGCTTTGTGTCGGTCGGCCGCTAATAATACTAATAATGCGAGTGATAATAATAATAATAATAATAATAATAATAATAATAATAATAATAATAATAATAATAATAATAATAAGGATTCGGCACAATGATGAACTCTACGCCCATCAGAAAAATATCGTAACGAGTATGAGGAAAAGACGCCTGACCTTCTATGGGGACTTAACCCACATGAGCCCTTGCAGACTCGGCCACAAGATCTTCACAGAGGGTAAGCCTCCAGGAACAAGTGGATTTCTACGGTCCAGTCGTATCTGGAGTAATTCGCGATCCCACATAATTCATACATGACCACCCACAGTTCCGGTGGGGAGTTTTTCCCACATCACTTACTAGTAGGAAGGATACAAGGAACAGCAGACCTTTATGGACGAAGGAAAGAAAGCTGGCTCATAGTCAGAAGATGAAGGAGTACTGGGAGAGGAGAAAACAGAAGACACAAGAAGATATGAGCCCCGTGGTCCTCAGTGGGCCCAAACGACAAAGAATAATAATGTTACGGGTGCGGGGTTGCTTCTTTCCCTCGCACGTGACTCACTGCCGCGCGATGCAACCCCCTGTCGTCTACAGGATCCAGCGGAGCCCGAGGGCGAAGATGAAGATCGTGCATCGAGATCGCCTGGCAGCCAGAGGGACACAGACGGGCCAATGACTGATCGGGTCGATCAGCTTCTTAGGAAGGGGTTGGTGTTACGGGTGCGGGGTTGTTTCATTCCCTCGCGCGTAACTCACAGCCGTACGATGCTACCCCCGGGCTTTGTGTCGGTCGGCCGCTTGCGCAGCGAGATCGCATGGACCAGAATGTCCGTGGCCCAACTAGTGTTGGAAATCTCGAGAAGGTCTGAGAGTAGCTATGAACCCTGGCCCACTCTAGAAACATCTGTGAGTCGTCAGCCCCGATATATAAAGAGCGGCCCTGGCCAGTGTCAGTGAGTGTGTTTATACCTGTGGGAAAGAGGTAATGCGGTGACGTGTGAATTGCGAAACAGTGTGTAGTATCCAAGAACAGTGAGTGTCAGACTGTGGCTTGTGAACTTGAGGAAGAGTTGTTGTTATTTCTAGCGAGGACACCGGTCTCATTAATGAGGGATTAACTGCATGAGCAAGTGAAAGGGTGAGTGTTCTCCATAAGGGAGCAAACTTGAGTAAGACAGTTAATGGTTTTTATGTGCCTATTGTGTGGTGAATATTTCTGACCTGCAATAAAGCTAATATTTCTTTAAAGGACCATTTGTGTTGTGCTTTACTCACTTTGATCCAATTAACGAACTTGCTACTAGGGGTAGCACGTATCAATAATAATAAAAAAAAAATAAAGAGACTGAATGAAGGTTTCTGCATCTTTACTAATTGCTTTGGAAGAGTGGCGACGATGATACCCAATAAAGTACCCCTGAGACAGACTGAACCATGCCATAAAGATTAAACATTAAAAATAAAACTAACTTTTATATCATATGAAAGTAAAATATCTAATCTTTTCTGTGCCAATATACAAATAGGCCTACATAAGTACTATATTCAACAAGAGATGGTAACAGACCACAGAGATTTTGACAGGCAGTTGAAGATAGCTCTTCCAGAACAAAGTTGGTAACTAGTAGTCTACAGTTTTAAGTCGTTTATTTATGACTCCAGTTGTAATTTCCTTCTGTGCAGATAAACCAAAACATGGAGGATGAGAAACAGCAGACTACGCCACCGGCTTGGTTAAACAAGGATTTCATCGCGAGAGCTTTGGGGGCAGGAGGTGAGGGTTCCACCATCACTGTGATGTCTTTCGACATCGCCTCAGCAACTACGGTGGGAGACAGCTACCTTAGTGACATGTATCGGATCACGGCTAAGCTGGAAAACTCAAAACAGTGCCGCATGATCGTCAAGTGTCATCCACAAGGAGGTGCGCGTGAGGATATAGTTCACAATTTTAATGCTTTTGACAAGGAGTCGCGGATGCTTGCTGAAACTCTCCCGACAATGCACAAGATTCTTGAGAAAGCTACAGCAGAACAATGCCAACCTCTGGCTGCTAAGTGTTTCTACTATGGCGATGACCCTATTAAATTCATAGTTTTGGAGGATTTGCGGGAGTCAGGATTCACGATGGCCAAGAGGCAGCAGGGTTTGGATTTAGCCCATTGCATTCTCGCTGTCAAAACGCTTGCGCGTTTCCACGCGGCGTCAGTGGCGCTCCATGATCAGGATCCCGCAGCCATAGAACATTTTGGTGAGAGTGCATATCGAGAAGAATCGAGGAAGGAAACACAGCCATTTGTGGAGAATTGTATCAAGTGTCTGGCAGATGCAGTATCTTCGTGGCCGGGCTATGAGAATTATGCCCACAAGCTGAAGGACATGACGGAAACGTTTTTTGATCGTTTAGTTGAGGTCTGTAAACGCAAGGATGATGAATTAAATGTTTTAATTCATTGTGATACTTGGGTCAACAATATGATGTTCAGATACTCTGGAGATGTTCTGCAAGACATGAGACTCGTTGATTTCCAACTCTGCCACTACTCCTGTCCGGCGCTGGATCTGCACTTCCTACATTCATGTCCCAGAGACGATGTACGAAAGAATCAGATGGATTACCTGATTCAGGAGTACCACACCGCATTTATAGACACTTTGCGGAGTATGGGAATCTCTAGGCACATCATATCACTCCAAGAACTTCAGGAAAAGTTTAAAGAGCGGGCTTTCTTTGGATTTATCATTACAGTCTGTGTTTTGCCCCTTGTTCTGTTAAATACAGAGGATGGTTTTGATTTCGAAAAGACCATGAGTGAAGACTATGATGCTGTCCAAGAAAATAGGAACTTGTATTCCAATAAAACATATGTTCAAACAATGAAGCGTTTGTTGCCAATATTTGAACAGAATGGTGTCCTATAAACGTGCTGACTTTAAACGTATGCTATTTATAAATTTTGTATTTAAGCAAAATCTTTGTTTGTTTCTATAAACGTATGTGCAAATTATTGTGCATGCACAAGCTTAAAAGTGATTACTTTATTAACCCAATCTCTCTCTCTATAGTTAATAAATGATATGGATTCTGTCTCGAGGAAATAATTCATGATGAAAATTAATAAATGTAAAACAAAAATATTGGAATGCAGAGGAATTAGAAACCCCTATGGACGTCAAATTGGCAAGTGAAAAGCTAAAGGAATTAGGAGACATCTGTTACCTAGGAAGTAAAATAACCAGTGATGGACAAAGCAAAGAGGATATAAAAAGTTGGTTGGCAAAGGCAAGGAAAGCATTTCTACAGAAAAGGAATCTGTTGACATCGAATATGGATTTAGGTATTAGGAAGTCATTTTTGAAAGCCTTTGTCTGGATGGCATCATATGGAAGTGAAACTTGGACTGTTGGAGCAGCAGAAAAGAGGAGAAATTAGGAGAATGATGAATATCAGATGGGCAGATAGGGTTACAAATGAAGAGGTATTAAGACGAGTAGGAGAGGAGAGACCTTTCTGGTGACTGCTAATGAAGAGAAGAGATAGGTTGATAGGACACATACTAAGACACCCAGAAATAGCAAAGTTAGCTATGGAAGGAAGGGTCAAAGACAAGAACGGCAGGGGTAGACCAAGGTTAGATTATGTTAAACAGAATGCCTCAGATGTAGGGTGTATGTAAAGATGAAACGATTAGCTCAGGACAGGGATACATGGAGCGCTCCATCAAACCAGTCAAAAGACTGAAGGCTCAAGCAACAAACTCTATACATAGCGGTACTCGTATCTGTATGTTTTGGTTTGTTGTATGTCTGGATGACTGGACCACCGTCTAAGTGGCCCAACAATCCTTGATAACATTTTCAGAATAAATTTACTACGCTCTTTTGCAATGGACTTAGCCTACATGGTCCTATCTCATTAGCAGGGACAGATGATCTCGCTGTTCCGTCCCTTAAATCAACATTAATTAACTAACATATTAGTAATTTTCGTTATTGTAACTCTAAAGAATATTTATTTGTATAGTCTATTCTATCTAAACGTTCAAGATGGTCGCTACGCGCTATATTCAGTGGGATAACGCTACGGAGGTCTCTTATATGATACCCTTCACTTACCAATTCCACCCCACGTTGCTGATTTTGCATAGGCCTATGCTATTAGTACGTCTAGCCGCCATCTTGAATGTATTGTAGTAGCCTCGATTCAAGCATCATTTAGTTAACTAGCCAAATTCATTATCAATGTAAATTGTTTTATGTCATATCATTTTCGAAGGCTAATCAAATTTATATCTACTTGTATGTATGTTCATTTTCATCAATCATTTTATATCAGCCATGCATCAGCCTTAATTTAAAATTAATTTGTATATTAAGATTGATAATATTATCATAAGATAGAAGTTACGGTCACAAGGAAACTAGGCAGGACATTTCGGGGTGCAAGATGCAGAAATTGTCGTGACGTTGGGGTTTTAAGAATTCTACTTTCCGGGTTCGTCACCACTTGAGGAAAGGGATTAAATATTCCGAGAAATGTGTCTCATCAGGGGAAATTGTGGAGTATTTTCCACCAGGAAGATATATAACTGCGACGTCAGAAGGTTTGCAAATATGATTGGTTGGTTCCTCAGTTTAGGGGCTGCGACAACGCGTGTACTTTGGGTGTGTGTAGAATCTGTCTGATAACCGGCTTTAAATGTGATGACTGTATTAGTGTGTATTACTGTTTATAATTCAAGTAAGGACTGCAGACGATAATTTCAAGTACTTTCGCTACCAAATGCTACCGTCCACGACACCTAGCTGTGAACTTGGCTTTTACTAGATGCCATCGCAACCAGCGCCTGGTGACAAACGTTGGAACTTAAGAGCATTACTCAAACCTAACCTAAAATTTTGCTTCACACAAGTTTAGTTAGTGTAAGGTTCTTTTACATGCCATCAATCTATGCCATGGGCCCGCCGGCTTCACTTCCCCTCCGAAGGAAGGCATACTGAGGGTTTTTTAACGCTTTTAGAAAATCCGACGACTTCGGCTGGGTTTGAACCCGCGACCTTGGGCATAGAAGCTCAGCATGCTACCAACCACGCCAGCGAAGCCGCTGGTTTGCAAATAGCCAAGACAGAATTGACCCGCCTACTTTTAAGCTACGCCCTCAGATCTCTAGAAGGGAAGACATTTTATGAATCAAAAGCAATGGTTGCACCGAACCAAATTGGAGGGATGGTACTTCAATAATATATATAGGATATGAAGGAAGAACTACTTACTACTTACTTACGTCGACTTCGAGTAAGGTATAATAATTACGGTCGGTGAAGTGCTGACTACCTTGCAGTTTGGATCATGGTATCCTATATTGTGATTATGCGACAGCAACTTTTCAAGTATGATTCTAGATCTTAAGAATCTGAGAGTAGGCTATACTAGGTATGTTCTTTACTGAAAATCTCGTTTATTTTTATATTTTAGAATTTCAAGATGGCGACTGCGATTTATATTTAATCTCATAAAGTGATAACGTTGCTAACACAGGGTCCTTCCACCTGTGAGCGATGCTTTATTGCATCGTTTCCCTACCTGTGGTTCGCGAACCTCAGGGGGTTCGCAAAACATTTCAAGGGGTTCACCAAACACTTTTCCATAACGGGGGGTTCGAGGTTAAGCCTATTACTGATTCCTTAATTTCTGCGGCATTTTCACTTTATTATTATTATTATTATTATTATTATAAGCCTCCGTGGCTTAGGCGGCAGCACGCCGGCCTCTCACCGCTGGGTCCGTGGTTCAAATCCCGGTCACTCCATGTGAGATCTGTGCTGGACAAAACGGAGGTAGACAGGTTTTTCTCCGGGTACTCCGGTTTTCCCTGTCAAAATTTCATTCCAGCAACACTCTCCACTATCATTTCATGTCATCTGTCATTCATTTAATCATTGCCCCAGAGGAGTGCGTCAGGCCTCGGCAGCCGGCACAGTCCATATCCTCGCCGCTAGATGGGGGCTTCATTCATTCCATTCCTGACCCGGTCGGAGACTGGAAGCAGGCTGTGGATTTTCATTTTTCATTATTATTATTATTATTATTACCGGTAATGTTCAAAGCTTAAATCAATTTACAAGCAATAGTCAAGTTTGTAATGTCGCATTCCCTACTAATGAGGAAGATGAACTTTGAGCTTCCAGCGATGGACCGAGATCTTATCTGCCTGAAGCAATATCCCGCCCTGAGATGTTCCTCACATCAACAACACAATCCAGTTCTGGTGAGCTACGTTACAATTCCTGGGTCATTTTATTTCAAATATATTCTAAGTTCAATTTTATTTTCAAGATAACTTCCATTTTAAGCCATTTTCATTTATGGAAATTTTAATAAATTCAATTTTCAATCCAACTTGTTTTAATCATAATAATTATAATCTACCTTAACAGAGATATTATGCAGTTAGTGTTCCGTCAACCCACAGTCCTGAATTAAGAGAATTTCTGTGCTCATATAATGTATTTGTTTCCGAGGCCGGTATTATTATTATTATTTTAAAATTAAATTAATCCTGTAATTCCCCTTGTTACACATATGTAACATCGGGTATTTATCACATTATTTCCACAATAAAATAATATTTACCACGAATCCCTGATTTACAGTTATGTAACAACGTTAGGAATGCATTTGATTTCGCTACAATGGAAATTTAGTCTGCCTGATTCTTTGTGTGCTAACAATACTACGCGACCCCACTAAGGAACAGTTACATGTGCATTGTATATTTAAAAGTCAGTGGTCACCCAACTCAGATCGTTGTAGAAGGGGTTCGCGAGTCGAAAAAGTTTGGGAACCGCTGATTTATTGCATCATTAGCTGTGAATTATAATGTTTGCGTGCTTTGCATGGTCACTATCTCAAAATTATTCAGCTGATAACCCTGTACTTTGACCTCTGCCGGTTCTCTCACGAATGTTTGTATTTCCAAAATTTGGTAAGATATCAAATGATGTTATTTTAGTCAGTAGGCTACTTGATTTAAGCATTGAAAACTCTGGTGACCACCATTTTTGCTTGTTTAGTTGATGGGGAATAGTACTTGAAATAGAGGTGGCCTTTATTTGTGATGCATCTGCACCAAATTTGATTAAATTAGATTAAGTTGCGAATCGATAGCGGGGGCTCACACTCATGAAGTTTCCCCATGTAAATCTCATAAGTCCACTTTTATTTCTTAAAAATAAATGAAATTTGTCAAAAATGGAAAAAAATGGGCATTTTGGGGGACAAGGGAGATATGAAATCATAGAAACCATACTCGACGAGTCCGGAAATTAGGAAGTAAATCTCCACTAATTGCTCCCAATTCCTAATGGGTAGACGCCTATAATTTTGTGTAGATACAGAGGTGTGCAAATTATTAGACTCAAATAAATAATTTAAATCAGTCAAATTTTTTGTTCTAAATTATTTTATTTTCTTGTTGTTGTTGTTTCGTATAGGCCATCTAAGGACCACGACATTCAACTATTACATTTGGAGTGGGCTTTGATGTTTGCCCAGTAGTTACGCATCCTCTGGCTGTGTTCCCTCCTCTCCTGTGTCCAGAGGGTACCTATCTTCTTTCTTGGCGGTTTGTCCTGGAACCTCAATTGCTGAAGCATCTCCTGAGAGATGCCCGGTCTTTTAAGTCTCTTTCCGTTCCTCGAAGTTCTTGCAATACTTTGCTCACTTCCCACAACCATGGAGACTTGGTCTTCCGCTTTTACCAGTAACCGAGGAGCTGGTTGGTCAACCTGGTAGGATGCATCCTGTAGACGCATCCATAAAATGCGTCGTTTCCTAGCAACATCCGTAATTCTTTCACAGTACTCGTAGAGCTCTTGATTAGGTCGCCTGCTGTATTCATTCCCTTCCTTAACAGGCCCCAACATCCTCCTCATTATCGTTTTTTATTAACCTTCTTAGTAATGTTTTCTCCCTTGTGGACTTACAACTTTTCCCATAAGGAATTGCATATGAAAATTTTCGAAATTGGAGATTCTGAGGACACCTGAGTGGGGTCCGTTTTCCTTTATTTTCATTGACTTTGGAATGTATCCTATAAATCAGATGATTTCAATCCGTTGTCTACGAATCTTTGAATAGTTGAATAGTGGACAATCCCTATCTCTACTTAGTATAAAACAAAGTCCCCAATTCTTGGATGTTACGGGTAAACTCGAGAACCACTGGATGGATTTTGATGCGGATTTCACCATTCTGTAAAGGATATCTCGAGGATGACTTCTGTAGAAAATAATTTATTTATGATCAAAGGAAGCCGAGCAGTAACGATTTCAGTGGAAAAGTCGAAGAAATAAAATGGCACCCGTGCGCTTTTTAAGCTTACGCTGGACAAACCGTTAAAAATATCTATATACTATGAGTGTAAGAATTATTCAGCATGAAAAGTTCTTCAAAAAGCCCGGGAGAGCATATCTCTATCTTCAATACATCGCCTACTCTAAGTGTTTTTACGTTTTAATTTCTTCCAACAATCTCCATTCAGTTACAGAGGCGACAGTTTACGAGCTAGTTAGGGGCGAGTCTATCACCCCAGTTACAGCTTATCTAGCGGACGAGTTTATTGCCCCAGATACATCCAGCAGCAAATTGTCGAGTCGTGTTGAGTAAAAAACTTTAGAGAAGAGTGGTTGTGTTTGGAGTTTCCCTGGAAGTGCAACTCGGCCTTCCTTCATTTCGCCTGCGAACGTTTCGTTCCGGAAAATTCACAGTCAAGTTAAGATTGGACGGAAGGGGGATTTGTGTTTCATGCACCTCTCCATTCTTAAATTACGTCTGACAAGAATTGGTTGCACATGCATCTCCATGACAATTAATAGTACAGTCAGTGATTTTAACCCATTGTTACGTGCCACCCCCCTAGTGGCACTTTTGTTAACTGGATTACGGTGGGTAGGAAGCACAACACCAATTACTGCTTAAGGAAGTAATTAATTTTATTGCGGCCAGAAAATTACACTACTCATCAGCAATTACAGACAATAGGAACCTTACTCTAGTTTCCTCAAGTCTCCTGCTTGTGGAGAGCTCTTGCCCCTTTCACTTGTCAACAAACCACAGAAGTTAATCCTGCCGCTAATGAGCCTAGTGGCCTTGACAAATCTACATGCAACTTCTTCCTAATGTGCGCCTACTACAGTACTTACGAGCACTTGCTGCGCGCTGTTCACCAGCTGGGAGAAACAATGACACTGGATTTCGACACCACAATATCTGACACTCAGTGAAAGCACATTCACTCAGAACACGGCAGTCCCCTGTATGTTCCTCACTTCGCCGCTACACTAGGGGTTTCGCAAGTCACCACACTTCTGTCGCTCAGAATAAACGCTCACACTAGCTCGTAAAACACAACAACAACCCCTGCTTGTCAGGTCGCACTTATATAGCAGGCCGGTGACTCAATACATGCTTCCAGATCCATCCAGGGTTCACGGCTTCTCGAGGTTTCCATCGCTGGTCCAGTCACGAATATTCTGGACTATCCCTTTGTCTTAGTAGCCCTGTTGCATAAGGCACACGCAATACAGGAGGCAGGCCACAGCCCAGCCCCTGGGGCAGTTGTGACTCAAGCGGCGAGCGATAACACAAACTCACAGCCGTAACACCACCCCCTTCCTAAAAAGGCTGATCGTCCCAATCAATCATTGGTCCGTCTGTGTCCCTCCGTAGGCTGCCAGGCGATCTCGATGCACGATCTTCATCTTCGCCCTCGGGCTCCGCTGGATCCTGTAGACGACATCGTTGATCCGTTTCACGACTCGGTACGGGCCCTCCCAGGACTTCTGAAGTTTGGGTGACAGGCCTTTCTTCCGTAATGGGTTGAAGAGCCAGACCAGGTCGTCCTCGTGGCATCCGCCGGCATCCGTCTGCTGGTCGTATCGGGTCTTCATTCGGTCGGTCTCGATCCGCAGTTTCCTCCTAGCGAACGCGTGCACGTCCTCCAGTTGGTCGACCAGTTCTTGACAATACTGGCTTACCGGGATCGGATCATTCCCAGGTCGGCCGAAGGCAAGATCGACGGATAGACGGAGCTCCCTCCCAAACATGACCCGGGCTGGTGTGCACCCGGTGGCTTCATGCACGGCGGCGCGGTAGGCCAGGAGAAATAGTGGAAGATGTTTGTCCCAATCCCTCTGGTGCTCGCTGACGACTATTCGGAGATGGTTCTCGATGGTGCGATTGAATCGCTCTACCATCCTGTCGGACTGAGGGTGTAGCGGCGTCGTCCTTGTCTTCCGGATTCCCAGCAGCTGGCATAGGTTCTGGAACACCTGCGACTCGAAGTTCCTCCCTTGGTCGGAGTGCAGCTCCAGGGGTACTCCGTACCGGCTGACGAATTCCTTCACCAGGGTCTCTGCAATCGTCGCGGCTTCTTGGTTAGGGAGCGCATACGCCTCCGGCCATTTGGTAAAGTAGTCGCTGACGACTAATGTGTAGCGGTTCCCTGCCTCGCTTAACGGGAATGGCCCAGCAACATCGATGGCCACTCTCTCCATGGGGCCGCCCACGTTGTAGGTCTTCAGTGGACCCCGTCGTCTTCGTCCTGGGCCCTTGCTGGCTGCGCAATCGTGGCACCTCGCGCAGTGATTCTCCACGTCTGTTCGGCATCCGATCCAGTAGAACCGCTCTCTCAGCTTCTCCAGGGTCTTCTTTATCCCTAGGTGTCCACCAGATGATCCTCCATGAACTTCCTTCAGAACTTAATCCGTCATAGCCTTTGGAACGACGACTTGTTCCCGAGATATCTTCCCGTCGGTGCTCTCCCAGGTACGGCAGATAAGGCCATCCCTTACAATCAGCGAGTCCCACTGTGCCCAGTAGGACTTAAACTTTGGGCTGCAGTCACTCACAATGTTCCACCCGGGTCTGGGGACACAGGCCCTCTTCCATTCGGCTATCAGTCCCAGGTCATCATCTTCTGCTTGTTCCCGCGTGAAAGATTCGCGGCTCCAGTTCCCTTGAAGTTCCACAGTAGTCCGTCGGCACAGTATCCCGGTGTTCTCCTCCCTTCGGGCACAGAAGGTGCAGTCTTCGGGGCACGGTCTTCGTGACAGGGCGTCGGCGTTAGAATGCAGTTGGCCTTTCCTGTGCTGAATCTCAAAGTTGTACTGTTGAAGCCTCTCTAACCACCGCGCGAGTTGACCCTCGGGCTGCTTGAAGTTCAGGAGCCACCGCAGGGATGCATGGTCGGTCCTGATGAGAAATTCTTGCCCGTACAGGTACTTGTGGAAGTGTTCAATGGTCTTCACGATGGCGAGCAGCTCCTTCCTGGTGACGCAGTAGTTCCTTTCTGGCTTTGACAAGGCCTTGCTGAAGTAGGCCACTACTCTCTCCTCGCCGTCCACTACCTGCGACAGGATTCCCCCTATGCCAAAGTCGCTGGCATCGGTATCGACGATGAACCTTGTTCCAGGTCTGGGGTAGGCCAGAATAGGCGCGGTGCACAGAGCCTGCTTGAGTTGTTCGAAGGCACTGTGGCATTCTGCTGTCCACGTGAAGAGTTGGTCCTTCTCAGTCAGTCGATGTAAAGGTTTGGCGATGTCGGCGAATCCCCTCACGAAGCGACGGTAATAAGTGCAGAGTCCCAGGAAGCTTCGTAGTTGGGACTTGTCCTTCCAGACTGGCCACTCCCTCACAGCTGCGGTCTTCTCTGGGTCGGTGCGCACCCCTTCCTCGGAGACGATATGCCCAAGGTACTGGACCCGCTTCTGGAAGAGCTGACACTTCTTGGGGCTCAACTTCAGCTGGGCAGCCCGTAGCTTCAACAAGATCTCCTTCAGGTTGCTGTAGTGCTCCTCGAAGCTTCTCCCCAGAACGATGACGTCGTCTAGGTAGACCAGGCAGGTCTCCCAGTGTAGTCCCCTCAGAATGGACTCCATTAGTCTTTCGAAGGTCGCAGGGGCGTTGCACAGACCGAATGGCATGACGGTGAACTGCCAGAGCCCGCTGCCCACAGAGAACGCAGTTTTCTCGCGGTCCTTAGGGTGGACCTCCACCTGCCAGTAGCCACTCTTCAAATCCAAGGTGGAGAACCATCTCGACCCTGATATGGTGTCCAGCGTGTCGTCGATCCGGGGTAGAGGGTAGCTGTCCTTCTTCGTGACGTCATTCACCCGCCTGTAATCCACGCAGAACCTGGTGGAACCGTCCTTCTTCTTCACTAGCACGTCCGGAGAATTCCAAGGACTATGTGATGGCTCGATCACCCCTTGCTCCTTCATCTCTTCTACCATCCGGTCGACTTCGGCTTGCTTGGCGAGCGGGACACGTCGGAATGAGGCCCTAATCGGTGCGCTGTCCCCAACGTCGATTCTGTGCTGAACCAAGCTTGTCCTGCCGAAGTCTTTGCTCCCCACGGAGAAGACGTCCTGGAATTCGCGTAGCAGGTCCTGAAGTTGGCGTGATTGTTCCTCGTCTAAATGGTCCTGGGATCCTTGGTACAGCTTCTGTAGTTCTTCTGGCAGTGTGCGTCTTCTTCGGTTGTCTGTCTGCAGGTGTCCGTCTGTCGTATCTGTGATGCGGGCAATCCAGGTAACGGGCTCGCAGACACCTAGGTTGGTGTCCCGGTGAACCGTAATGTCGTAGTCGTTCAGGTTGGACAGGCGGACGTACGGCCGAGACGTCGTGTTGATGAGAGTCTTGGCAACTAGCAATCCTTTTGTCTGGATGTCCTCATATTTTGGCTCGATGACAGCCGCCACTCCCTCAGCAGTTCCGTCGACAATTACGGCAGCACTGACCTCCGTCCTGGCGGGAACGATGACGTCTTCTCTCAGCCTTACTCGTCGTGCGGTGATGGACTCGTGCGCAGGTTGCAAAGCAAGTTCCTCACCTCCGAAGTGCAGAGTGTTGGTACTCAGATCCAAGATGATGTTGTTCTGGTCCAGGAAGTCCAGTCCGATGATCACTTCATTTGATACGTCAGCCACAAGCACTGGATGCTTTATCGCCCGTCGACCAATGACGAACTCCAGTGATGCTTCGCCATGTACCGGTGCGGTCTCTCCGGTCGCGGTTATTAGCTGGAAGTTCCTTTGAGTGGGTTGCACTCTCCACTTCGGGATCACGGTGGGACTGACGATGGTCCTCGATGCTCCCGTGTCGATTAGCATGGGCCAGCTCTCTCCGTTGACGACTCCGTCGACCATCAGGCTGCTATTGTCCCTCCGTAACTTCGTCACACGAACCTGGACTGCCGGGGCTTGACGACTGTCACAAGCCAACCTTTGCCCCCCAAGGCTGGCTAATACTCGTTTCCCTGGGTCGCGCGGTTTTCAGACGACTGATTTCCCGTCGGATACCCTCGGCGGCGGCGATCACCGCAGTCCTTGCTCAGGTGGCCTTTCTTACCGCAGGTCCAGCAGGTCGGTAGTCCTCTTCCGGGCCGCCTCTCCGGTTGCCTTCCGGCTGTGTCGGTGCTGGTGGTGCCGCGACTATCGAAGAAACGGCTTAGCGCCTCCATTAATTCGTCGGCCAGGGGCTTGGTCTCGTTGGTTTTTACTGGTTCGTCGACGTCCACTTGACGCACCCGCGCGTGCATTCTGGATGCCTGTTTTGCCGTCTCGAACTCAAGTGCGTGGCTCAGCGCATCTGTCAGGGTCTTATTGCGCGCGAGTCGCAGCGCCTGTTGAGTGTCCGAGTCCCGTAGCCCGTCGGTGAAAGTCTGCGTCGCTATCTGCTCCAGAAAGTCGGCCGGCGCTGTTGGGTAGGCGAGCCTTACGAGGCGTGCGATGTCCATCTCGAACTCCTGCAGGGTTTCCGCGTTCTTCTGTACCCGGGTCCGGAGCTGCATCTGATAGGCCTGCTGAAGATGGCTATCTCCATATCGGGACTCCATATGGGCGATCAGTGAAGCGTAGTCCTGGGATCCAGTCGGGATGGCCTGAAGGACGTTAAGGGCGTCACCTCTCAGTGCTACAATGAGAGCTGTAGCCTTTTCAGTGTTGTTCCAGTTATTTATGGAACAGGCCGCCTCGAACTGACGTAAGTAGGTGCTCCACGGAACCTTTCCGTCGAAGGTTGGGGGCGTCACTCTGCTATGTCCCGTTCCTGATATTCCCGGTGTAACGGTGGGCGGGCGTTGGCGCAGCTCGGCAACTTCCTCTCGTAGAGCGTTGAATTTCTCTTCCACCCCCGTCAGTGGGCGTTTGCGCAGCTCGGCAACTTCCACTTGTAAGGCGTTGAATTTCTCCTCCACCCCCATCAGCGGTCGTTGGCACAGCTCGGCAACTTCCACTTGCAAGGCGTTGAACTTCTCCTCCACCCCCATCAGCGGGCGTTGACGCAGCTCGGCAACTTCCACTTGTAAGGCGTCGAACTTCTTTTCCACTGCCGTGACTTCCTCACGCAGACCCAGTTCTAATTTCTTCAGGTCCTGTGTCAACTTATTCTGACCGTCTTCCATCTTCTTCTGGCCGTCCTCTATCCTCTTCAGGTCCTCCACTAGCTTCTTCTGGCCGTCTTCTAGTTTGGCAGTTAGGTCCTTGGTTAAATTCTTCTGACCGCCTTCTATGCCATTTAACTTTTCTAGCAATGCTGCCAATTGCGCCTCCATTTTAGTTGTTAGGAAAATTAGAGAAAATGACCTGCTTGGGTTTTGAAACCAGGACCGTCAGGTGTTGTGCTTGAGTTCGTAATCCGGCTTCTGACACCAGTTGTTACGTGCCACCCCCCTAGTGGCACTTTTGTTAACTGGATTACGGTGGGTAGGAAGCACAACACCAATTACTGCTTAAAGAAGTAATTAACTTTATTGCGGCCAGAAAATTACACTACTCATCAGCAATTACAGACAATAGGAACCTTACTCTAGTTTCCTCAAGTCTCCTGCTTGTGGAGAGCTCTTGCCCCTTTCACTTGTCAACAAACCACAGAAGTTAATCCTGCCCCTAATGAGCCTAGTGGCCTTGACAAATCTACATGCAACTTCTTCCTAATGTGCGCCTACTACAGTACTTACGAGCACTTGCTGCGCGCTGTTCACCAGCTGGGAGAAACAATGTCACTGGATTTCGACACCACAATATCTGACACTCAGTGAAAGAACATTCACTCAGAACACGGCAGTCCCCTGTATGTTCCTCACTTCGCCGCTACACTAGGGGTTTCGCAAGTCACCACACTTCTGTCGCTCAGAATAAACGCTCACACTAGCTCGTAAAACACAACAACAACCCCTGCTTGTCAGGTCGCACTTATATAGCAGGCCGGTGACTCAATACATGCTTCCAGATCCATCCAGGGTTCACGGCTTCTCGAGGTTTCCATCGCTGGTCCAGTCACGAATATTCTGGACAATCCCTTTGTCTTAGTAGCCCTGTTGCATAAGACACACGCAATACAGAGGCAGGCCACAGCCCAGCCCCTGGGACAGTTGTGACTCAAGCGGCGAGCGATAACACAAACTCACAGCCGTAACACCATTATGCCGAGACGTAAAACTGATATTAGTCGTTGTTCATTGACATGGGGGAAAAAGCGCTTTTCACGTAATGCATTCATAACTGTTCCCGGTCGAAGCTGGGTCGGCTTGCTAGTCAGTAATAAAAGACGTCCAATCTCTCTGGCGTAAATACAGCTCCCAATTCACTCTGACGTTCCTATGCTTAAAAGGAGTAGATTACAATCTAGGCGGCCATCCATAATATTGGCAGAATCGTTACAAGAAATGGGCCTTAACATGAACAAGAAGTGGACGGAAATGTGGAGTAGAACTAATAACGTCGAACATCAGACTCCTATAAGATCCACCACAAAGCCACCAGGCATGGAACTCCCGCGACATGCATGGAAGACAATTAACAGGATTCGAACAGGCCATGGCATCTGCGCAGAGAGTCTTCACCGCTAGGGAAAGGTCCCATCTCCCCAATGTGATTGTGGCAGTGAACATCAGACCATCCAACACATTATATCAAGTTGCAGCCGTCGAGCGTACCCTGGAAACCTTAACGATTTCTATTAAGTGACAGATAGAGAAGTGGATAGAGGATTTAGTTATTTTAGATATTATATATTAAATTATAAATGTAATGACTTAGTTAAATTAATTTTGTATATTTATTATGTTGTAATTCAGTTTTGTTATTGCCATACGCTAAATAAAAATAATCACACGAAAACTGAAATAAAGTAATGAAAACAAAACGAGTGGCATTTTGCATTAACAAAGCTCTTTACTGTCTGATTCTTTAAAAAATGGTTTATGTTCGACCCTGACTATTATATGTCTGAAAACTGTATCATAATGATGGTCATTATAACACTATTTTTCATTATGAAACAGTTTCTCCCACTAATCACAGCTCAAGAAACAGTTGTTTGACCAATTAGATAAGGATACCTTCGCGCATGCGCTCAAAATCCAACATGTCTATATAAATTACCGAAAGTGCACCGTCCATATGTTCGCGTAAATAAGCTGGTGAATATGAGACAAGAAATAGCACTGTACCTTAATATCCCCAAACCCAATTTCTACACACCGCGTTGTATTCAAACGACTTCGGTGACAGTTTTACTGAATACTGGTGCAAAATCTGCACATATGGCATTGAAGCACACAGAGCGCATGCGTCGGTCGGGCAGAGAGCTTGGAGAACAGAGATATCCTACCCAGCGCATCACCCGATCACAAAATTCTAGTGACTGGACAGATATTTATGAATATTTATGTTAAAACATATAATAAAGTTATAATTATCGTCGAACATAAACAGTCGTATGCAACTGGTAATAATGGTAATTAAGACACTCGTATGGAAATAATAAAACTCGCATACGCTCGTTTTATAAACAGACCTCGTGTCTTAATTATAGCCATTATAGGCTCGTTGAATAATGTACTGTTACGTGCCACCCCCTAGTGGCACTTTTGTTAACTGGATTACGGTGGGTAGGAAGCACAACACCAATTACTGCTTTAAAGAGAAGTTAGCTTTATTGCTTGCAGGAAGATACACTACTCATCAGCAAATACAAGCAATTGGAACCTTACTCCACTCTCCTCAAGTCTCTTGCTTATGGAGAGCCCTTGCCCTCTTTCACTTGTCAACAGTTAATTTTCTCGCTAATGAGTCTGGTGGCCTTGACAGAACTACATGCAACTCTCCCCTATGTACAAAAATTACAGTTACTTACGAAAACCTGCTACACGCTGCTCCGCTGTTCACGAGCTGGGAAACAATGTCACTGGGTTTCGTAACTCGCGCGACAGTTCACTACAAAACCTCTGACGCTCAGTGAAATCACACTCACTCAAAACACAGGCAGTCCCCTGTATGCTTCTCACTTCCTCGCTGTCAAGAGAAACGGCTTCACTAGGGGTTTCGCAAGTCACCACACTTCTGTCGCTCAGGATAATCGCTCACACTAGCTCGTAAAACACAACAACAACTGCTTGACTGGTCGCTCTTATATAGCAGGCCGGTGACTCAATAAATGCTTCTAGACCCATCCAGGGTTCACGGCTTCTCGAGGCTTCCATCGCTGGCTCAGTCACGAATATTCTGGACCATCCCTTTGTCCTGTTGCATAAGGCGCACGCAATACACTGAGGGAGAACAGCCCAGCCCTGGGGCAGTTGTGACTCATGCGGCGAGCGATGAAACGAACTCACAGCCGTAACAGAACTATTGCATAGTAATACTATTGATTAAACATTTGAAATAGTTTCAGCGCCTTGCAAAACATTTCTACTGGATTAAGTCACATAACGTACAGAGTCAATGTTGGAAAACGGCCAGCGAGTCTAATAATTTGCATACCTCTGTAGATGTCAGGAGGGGCTAGCAGAATTAAAATGTCTCCAAATATCATATTGGGGCAGGTCATGGGCACGGAGTATCCTAACGAATTGAGTAGCACAGAGAAACAGAGGAGTGAAAAATAAAGTTTATCATCGAACAACTTGCATCTGTAAGTTGTTGTGCCAATCTAGACTTTCTTAATCAGAGTCGCTGTCTTTTGGATAAGAGAGGTACGGAATTGTCTTCATGAAACTGAGTGCACCCCGTCCCAGCCCTCACGTGAGTTCTAAATCCCTGACAGAGCAGTGAATCTAGTCCGGGACTCCGAGTCGCACCACGTTCTTTTAGATGAGAATTAAATTTCTTGACAGAGCCAGGATTCGGACCCCATATTATAAAATTATCGAAATGTTAACAACCACCTTGCGTTAGATTTCGTGCCAATATGGCTAGTTGCCGTCGAGAGGGAAATGCTGCTTTAATTTCGACGAGCAAATAATGCGAGATAGTAACTTATAGCTCCGCGACAGTTAAATAATATTCCTGGGAATGCCCAGCAACACACAGGCCTACCGTATACCTTTACTCCACGTGGGATCAGTTACAGTGAGACACCACTTGGTACGTTTAAAGGGCTTTATACACTAATAACTCTTCCAAAATCGCTTATTTCTTTTAAGGTTAGTTTGCTAGGGCACATCCTCTTCTGTTTCTGTACCAATTTCCATGTGATTATTTCCTGTAGTTTTTGTAATATAAGGCGAGATTAAATGTTTCCGTTTAACGGTCGCACAGTTCGGAATCAGTATGCCAATCAGGAAAAATCGCCGTGAGCGTTTCGACACTCATCCCACCGACACGACGCACAGTGGTCCTTTTGCACACTCTGGGCGCTCAAAATGTAAAAAATAAATGTCTTGTATTTTCATGTTGTATGCCATTTTTAGTATCAGCAATGTCACAGGACCTCAGAACTGTTCTTATATGTCTTATTTGTTCACCCCCTGGAATGTGAAACACCGCTGAAGTAGGACGTTTCTTATCGCATCCACAGCTGGAAGCAAAGCTGATTATTTGTGTTTGAATCTTGTGCTTGTAAAGACTTGTTAGTTCAGCTAACTTCATCGTTTGCCAGAGGATATGACAGACTATGTGATGATCTTTCTTTATGAAATTTGCAAAATCTTATAAAAGTCAGTGTGTTAATGTGATGAACGTTTGAAAATGATGAATTTTTGTAATAAAATAATTCTTCTTTTATGGGTTTTCAGACCAGGAAATTCACAATTGTCAACCATTGGTGAATTTCTTTCCATTAGCCTATAGCCTACACCCTATTATGTTTTCTGTGTAAAATGTATCTGCAACTTTTTGCAACTTTGACTTTTGCTCTCATTTTAGTGTTGTCGGGAGGATTTTCGCGGAACGATCTTTCCGATGCTTGGCGCCATGCAGGTGGAAAAGCGAAAGGATTCGAGCCTATCTAATAGAAAACAGCGATCTGAAATCCCTTGGACAGTCTGTTAAAATAATGTTAGAAAAAAATCTTATTCATTTTTCCGCGCAGTTAAGAAAAACGTGGGTTGCCACTCACAGGATCTTAAGAAAGTTTGTCACGAAATAAGAATAGCCTGGAGGGGAATATGAAGAGGGAATACAGGTAATGTGGGTCGTCCTTCTCAATCATTTGTGGAGTGTAGTGATTTTTAGAAACGAAGGATATTGTGACCTTTAATACAAAAACTCAGGAGGGAAGAGCTAGCGTTAGCTGGTCAAGTGAATATACGCTTAGAAGGAAGGAGAGCCACCTCTGAACTTATTGGAAAAAAAATGCAAAATTTTCTGCCTGTTTAGCGGCATTAAGGAAAATCCTAATCCAGTTGAAAAATATGATTATTATTATTATTATTATTATTATTATTATTATTATTAGGCTAATAAGAGAAGTTTAACCTCAGTTGTTGTTGTTGCTTATTTTAGGGGTGCGACATCGTGGTCGTATAGTCCCATGTATTTTGAGTGTGTCTGTGTAATTTGTGTGATAACCTGTGTTATTCCGATGCCTGTAATACTATTTGTTCATTTGAGATAGGATTGGAAAGACGGTGGCCGCGGCCCTAAGTCAGGAACCATCTCAGCATTTGCTCGGAGTAGAAGTGGGGGAATCCACGGAAAACCACTTCCAGGATGGTTGGAGTGGGAATCGAACCCTTCTCAGTTTTGTCTCAGGAAGCTTAGTTTTACCCCGCACCAGCCATCACACTAGAAGTAAAATTTCTTGGCAGAAACGGGAATCGAACCCGGACCTCCGGGACCACTTCCAGGATGGTTGAGTTGGAAATCCAACCCTCCTCTTCTCAGTTTAGCCTGAAGAGGCTAAATTTACCACGTACCAGCCCTCACACCAGAATTAAAATTTCTTGGTAGAGCCGGGAATCGAACCTTGACCTCCGGGGCGACAGTCAAACTTACATTCTTATAAATGAGAATAAGGAAATTGTTTTACATAATTTTGAACAGTTATTTTAAGGTTTATAGACCATTTCTATATGCAAAGGTATTTTGCGCGGCCTGATACCCTAAAAGGACCACTGTGCGACGTCTAGTTTGATGATCCCCGTGTGGTAAAACACCGTGTCCCGCTGCGTGAAGAAGTTCGTAACTGCCTGCAGCACATCCTCATCCGACAGGAATCGTCGACCCTTCAAGGCGTGATAATCGCATGAGGAATATAGGGTGAATACTCGAGTGTCTTCCTCTTGAATTGTCGTACCTTCTACGTTACGATCTTTGCGGTATGGGTACGTGCGTTATCATGACACACCAGCACCCCTTGTCGCATTTTTTCCCGGACGTTTCGCCTTAATTGCACGCCGTAATTTCTCCAGTGTTGCGCAGTACCGTTCCCCAGTGATGGAGACACTAGGTTCCTTAAATCAATAAGCAATGGTCTCCGGTAATCAAAGCACATTGTGAGCATCACCTTTCCAGTGGATGGTTGGCTCTTGAACTTGTTGCGACGAGGGGACGATGGATGCCACAACTGTATCGTCGAAGCTTTCGATTCCGGTTCCCAGTGGTGGCACCAGCTTTCGTCGCCTGCAACAATGTGCTCCAGAAACGTGTTGTCTTCAACATTGAAACGCATCAGTTACTGCAAGCAAACAGCTAACCGGCGAGCTTTTTGTTCGGCATTCAACGCCCGGATGGTATCCACTGGCTGCAGGGTTTTATATAATTGCAAGTACACATTATTTGGCCCATATGTACGTATTTCTTATGAGGTTTTAGCCTACTTTCGATTTTTGCAAAAAATGAAAGTAGACTTATGGGATCAACACAGGGCCAAAAATTGTGTGTCTGTGTGTGAGTGTGTGTACTCTGAATGTCCGCCCCCCCCCACTCTATCAATTCGAACAGGGTGAAACTGAATTGAACGAAATTTGGTACAGAGGTAGCAGCGCAAAGGGTACCTCAGTGTCATGTTTTATATTGCCGCCATCTTTAACAAAACGTAATGGCGGCCACCCAAATGTTCAAAGTTTAAATCAAATTACGACTAACCTAACCTATTGATCTCTACCAAATTTTGCAACAACATACCTTTATGTAGGGAGCATCCTTTGACCAAACTACAAGGTCATCAGCCCAATAGTTTGCAGATGGCGGCCATGTTTGTGTGCAAATCGATTCCCCCTATCAATTCAAACACGGTGAAACCGAATTGAACGAAATTTGGTACAGAGGTAGCACCAGCAAAGGGCATCTGAGTGTCATGCTTTATATCGCCACCATATTGACGAAAATGTAATGGCGGCCACCCAAATGTTCTGAGCTCAAATCAAATTACGACTAACCTAATCAACCGATCTATACAAAATTGCGCAACGACATACCTTTATGTGACGAGCGTCTTTTCACCAAACTGCAAGTTCATCAGCCCAATAGTTTGCAGACGGCGGCCGTGTATGTGTGCAAATCGATTCCCCCTATCAATTCAAACACGGTGAAACCGAATTGAACGAGATTTGGTACAGAGGTAGCACAACCAAATGGCAACTCAGTGTCATATTTGATATCGCCACCATATTGGCGGAAACGTAATGTCGGCCACCGAAATGTTCAAAGCTTAAATCAAATTACGTCTAACTGAATCATCTGATCTCTACCAAATTTTGCAACAACATACCTTTATGTCAGAAGCGTCTTTTGACCAAATTACATGGTCATCAGCCTAATAGCTTCAAGGTGGTGGATGTATGAATCATGCAAGAATTAAGCCTTACCGTAACTTAACGATTAAACAAGGCCTGGTCTCAACAATTCAGCTTATCGTACATAGGGAGGTTTAATCAGTCCTCAAAGAGGTGACCGGTAGGATATTAGCATATTGTAACGGAATATGTAACCGTAGAAGTGACTAACAGGTCAGGCATACCGTGCCATAACGTTGAAGGGCCCGTGCTGTCTCGTTGTCAACATGGCTGCTATTTTTGCTCGTAAATAAACATATTTCCGTAACATCCTAAGTTTATATCCTTTGGGAATGTATTGAACAAAATAATAAATTTTTAGTATCAAATGGTTTATAGAAATGCCAGAAAAAGCTAATGAAATCGTTGATTTCAACAAAAAATTTGATATAGTTATACTAAACCAGTTGTTTATCAAGAAATATCGTAATGGTAGTGACTTTGGCTCTTAGTCTGGGGGTTCGTGGATCAAATCACCGCAGTTTAAAATTTCTTTACTTCGTTCTTTTTCGTATATATTGATTTATAACTATTCACACGCTATAATGTTAAGCATATAGGCCTATACTGTAGTGTGTATTTGCAATCGAAAATATTATATGGGCTATATACTTATAACACCACATATTTCAACACTCGAATAGAGCATTAATATTTTTTAGACCTTGATCCGCGGTAGAGACTATTGTTCTTGTTTTGTTGTTGATTCTTTATGTTTTTTTTGCGGCATCATGGTCTTGTAGCCCCGTTTACTTGTGTGTGTGTAGAAGTTGTCTGATAACCTGTCTCTGCGATGTCTGTAGGCTTACTAGTGTGTGCACATTTATACGGGGAAGGATTTGGGTAGGAAGCTATTGTTGTTGTTGTTGTTTCATTTGAGATGCATGGACATCATGGTCATTTAGCCCCAAGTACTTGGGTGAGTGTTGAATTTGTTCTGATAACCTGCGTTATTGTGGTGGATATATTAGTGTGTGTGTGTGTATATGTAATTCAGGAGATGATGCAATCAATCAACGTTTAATATCCGTATAGCACGTAGTATAAGGTTGCAGTAGCTTGTTGAAATATAAGGTGCGTTCAAAAAGTAACGAGCCGGAGGCTGGAATGCGCAAACCGGTGACGACATCGGCTAATCGTGGCGTGTGTAACGAGGTGTGGTTCCGACCAGAGCGTGGAAGGTCACACCCCGTCGCTAGAGGGCACGCGTGCACGTCACGTGACGATACAAAGCGAGCAGCAGCATGCATCAATCGTCCAACGCTGCCAGTCGCATTGCAAACAGTGACATGGAGGCGTCAACCGAAGAGCAAAGAGGTGTTGTTCGGTTTCTGACAGCGTAATGAGTAGGGGGAACTGACATTCATCGCCGAATGTTACAAGTTTATGGCCAACACTTCATGTCCCTTGCAAGGGTCAAGGCGTGGCACAAGCGCTTCAGGGAAGGACGGGTGTCGTTAGCCGATGATGCCTGGTCTGCCCCCCCCCCCCCCTGCATTACCGATGACAACGTTCAGCTGGATGATGCACTCATTACCCAGGACCGCCGAGTGACAGTGAACGCCATAGCCGCCGTGGTCGGATTGAGCGTCGGAAGTGTGCACACCATCATGAAGGAACGACTGCACTTGCGGAAAGTGTGTGCCCAATGGGTGTCCACAGTCTTCAACCACACCAGGAAGCATGTCGAATGGCCTACTGTCTTGGTCTTGGTTGGACGATTGATGCAAGCTGCTGCTCGCTTTGTATCGTCACGTGACGTGCACGCGTGCCCTCTAGGGACGGGCTGTGACCTTCCACGCTCTGGCTGGAACCACACCTCGTTACACACGCCACGATTAGCCGATGTCGTCACCGGTTTGCGCATTCCAGCCTCCGGCTCGTTACTTTTTGAACGCACCTTATATTTCAACAAGCTACTGCAACCAACATTCAATTATACTCCTTGAAAAGGACATGCATTTAGGAGAAAGTAGGCTGTATGATCTTTACTGAACATCTTGTTTTATAGCAAGATTAAAAAATATTTTTTGTGATGCAAGTGATTTTATTGTCTTTTACAAATCTTATTACCTAATGTCCCAAGGCACAACGAGGCGGGCGGCGCGGAGGTTTGAAATAGGTAGGAATTTCTTAATACGCCTCTGGGATGGCAACCAGCATTACACCAAGAGGCGGTATTGTATTGGTCATATTGTACACCAATTGTCACGTTGGAAGCAGATATGCAGATCGCCTCGGCACAAACACTTTCAAGGAGAGAAATGGATAATACATCAGTCACTAGATCGAACGTCTTTGTTGTTTCATTTGAGGGGATTGGCTATCGTGGCCATTTGTCCCCGTGTACTCGGGTGTACATCATTAAGTAACGAGCCGGAGGCATAATTACAGAAACCAGTACCTGTATGTTAGAGGTATTGGCCCTGCCTGTTGAGGCACTTGTCCCACTGTTACACGAGGCGGTGAATGGCTGTCTCATAAAATTCCCTGGGCTGCGATGTGAACCAGTTCCGCAAGTACAGCTGGACGTCGCCGTCCGAGGTGAATCGTTGGCCCCGCAAAGCCCTTTTCAGGGGACCAAACATGGCGTAATCAGAGGGAGAGAGGTTTGGACTGTATGAAGGGTAGGCGAGAACCTCCCATTTGAATTTCTGCAGGAGCGCCGTGACTGTGTTGGCCGTATGAGGTCGTGGAGTGACCACGGCGGCTATGGCGTTCACTGTCACTCGGCGGTCCTGGGTAATGAGTGCATCAACCAGCTGGACGTTGTCATCGGTAATGCAGGGGGGTGCCCCAGACCGGGCATCATCGGCTAATGACACCCGTCCTTCCCTGAAGCGCTTGTGCCACGCCTTGACCATTTGCAATGCGACTGGCAGCGTTGGACGATTGATGCATGCTGCTGCTCGCTTTGTATCGTCACGTGACGTGCACGCGTGCCCTCTAGCGACGGGCTGTGACCTTCCACGCTCTGGTCGGAACCACACCTCGTTACACATTCCATGATTAGCCGATGTTTGCGCATTCCAGCCTCCGGCTCGTTACTTTTTGAACGCACCTTATACATAACCTGTGTTATTGTGTGTCTGTAGTAATGTATGCATTTGTAATTAAGACTATGATTGGGAAGTAAGCGACCGTGACCTTAAGGGTGGCCTGCAATTGCCTGTGGGGTGGGTGGGTGTAGAAGTGAGAAACTACAGTGGTGTCTTCACGTGGCTAAGTGTACCCCCTTGCAGCCCTCAGACCACTTTTTTTTGTCAGAGGCGGGATTGGAACTCGAACCTCTGGGGAGACAGTCAAGAATGCTAGCCGCTACACCACAAATGGCCTATCATACTTAAATAAATACATCTACGTAGCCAAAAGCACAACAAATGAGCACGCATGCACATCAAACGCAAGTGGAAGAAAACTTCTTTATTATGTGTTTCTGGGGATGGAATATTTACTAAAAGGAGGAAGTGAAACGAGTACCGGTAGTTGTAAGATCGCAACCCAGCAGTCAATTTTCCTGGCAAAAGCATTAGCAATATCGAGACCTGAACCTATTTCTCCCCAGCATGCAACTGCCTGCGAAGAGATAAGGTTTGTTAGTTAGTTAGTTATTGTTGTTTTAAGGCACGAAACTACGAGGTCATCTGCCCCTAAAAGAGAGATAAGGTTTATCAACTGCTAAATGCTTAAAGCACATAGTGCGGATTCATGATCGTCATGTGATAACGCGGTAAATAATCTCACTGGTATTATATCACAGTTCACTCTTAATGGCCTCTCAAGGTCACTCATCCAGACAATGCCCCACTCACTTGTTGAGTGTTAGCCTGTGACTGATTGCTCCCACATCTGCTCCCAGTAGCTGCACCTGTCAACACGCAAGGTAAGGTTCATAGAGGGGTTTAACAAAAAACGTTGTTGTTTTTAAGGGAGTTGAACAGTGTGATCACTTCAACCCCGTGTACTTTGGGTATGTAGTTGTGTGTGTATTCGTAACTTCACAGGGTTTCCTCACGAGCAGGGGCGTATCTAGGAAAGGGCGAGGAGGGCGACCGCCCAGGGCCCCGCGGTCCGGGGAGCCCAGCACCATGGATATTTTATATTTAATTAATTAATTAATTACAAAAGATGGTATATTGGCTTTCACGGCCGGTGAATTAAAACTTAGCAATTCTTCTAGGTTTGTGCCGTGTCTTGTGTGGGGTTTCGCCTAGAACACCAAGCTGGCTCATCGGCGGGCTCTTGGTGTCCCCGCCCGGACCCCAACAGGAGTGACGAACTGCGCGCCATCTCTCTTTATATTAGGTGCAACTGCACCACTTGACTGCGAGAACTAATATACCATCTTTTTGGAAGCATTCATAGGGAGGTTAAGGCTGCTTGAGCTTTTAGTTCTCGCAATCAAGTGGTGCAGTTGCACCTAATATAAAGGGAGGTATCGCGCAGTACGTTACTCCGGTGGGGGGTCCGGGCGGGGACACCAAGAGCCCGCCGATGAGCCAGCTTGGTGTCCTAGGCGAAACACCACACAAGACACGGCACAAACCTAGAAGAATTGCTGAGTTTCAATTAATTATACTTTTCAAACTAATTTATAATTCGTATTCCTTTTTTCAGTGCAGCTATGACCTCCCGTGACCGTTTAGCAAGTTTAGATTTCAGTGAAATAATAGAAGACTTCAGCCGGGAAAAAAGTGGGAAAGTAATATTTTAATACTTCATAGTTTACATAATCTTCCTCAAGGGGACTTAAAGGTTTCATTCATATTATTAAAAAAAAGTAGTGTAGTGTATTCCAAATATTGTAACTATTCTTTATTTTATTATTAATACCAAACTATTTTCTATTTGATTTGATATTTTTTAATTTCCTATTATTGTGGGCCCCACCTTATCATATCGCCCAGGGCCTCGCAAGGCCTGGATCCGCCACTGTTCACGAGGCTGAGTGAACTCCGTTCCAGCCCTCAGAACAGAATTAATTTACTTAACAGAGTCGAGAATCGAACCCAAGACCTTTGGGACCTGACTACAGAAGGCGGTAAACAAAATACACATGGAAACAACTAATAGATCATACAGTGTCATCGTCGTGGGTATCCACCTCTGCTTATAGTTCCACTACACTATTCATGTTGGTTGGTTCCTCAGTTTAGGAGCTGCGACAACGCGGTTATGTAGCCCCGTGTACTTTGGATGTGTGTAGAATCTGTCTGATAACCGGTGTTAATTGTGATGGCTGTATTAGTGTGTTTTATCTGTAATTTAGGTGACTGCAGACGATCAATTTCAAGTAGTTTATACTTTTGCTACCAAATGCTACCATCAACGACACCTAGCTGTGAACTAGACTACTAGATGCCACCGTAACTGGCATCTGGTGGCGAACGTTAGAACTTAAAGAGCGTTAATCAAATCTAACCTACAAATTTAGCTCCATACAATTGTAGTTAGTGAAAGGTTCTTTTACATGCCATACATCTATGACATGGGCCCGCTGGCTTTACTTCCCCTCCGAAGGAAGGCATACTGAGGGATTTTAACGCTCTTAAAATATCCAACGACTTCAGCCGGATTTGAACCCGCGATCTTGTGCATAGAAGCTCAGCATGCTACCTACTACGCCACCGAAAGTGCTACTACTCATGTTCAGTTACACTCTCTTCGGTGGCGTAGTAGGTAGCATGCTGAGCTTCTATGCCAAATCGCGGGTTCAAATCCGGCCGAAGTCGTCGGATGTTTTAAGAGCGTTAAAATCCCTTAGTATGCCTTCCTTCGGAGGGGAAGTAAAGCCGGCGGTCCCATGTCATAGTTTTATGGCATGTTAAAGAACCTTCCACTAATTACACATGTGTGAAGCTAAATTGCATAGGTTAAGAATGTAAACAACGCTCTTAGGTCCCTACATTCGTTGCCAAGAGCCGACTGCGGTGACGTCTGGTAGCTAAGTTCTGAACTAGTAGTCGTTGACGGTGGCATTTGGCGGCAAAAGTAGGAACTACTTGAAAATTGATCGTCTGCAGTCGTTACTCGAATTAAAACAGATACACACACTAATACAGTCTCTCACAATTAACACCGGTTATCAGACAGATTCTACACACACCCAAAGTACACAGGGCTACATGACCGCTTTGTAGCAGCCTCTAAACTTAAGAACTAACCAACCAACAACACTCTCTTCATGAATATAGGAACCCTGTGGTTATTCCCATACCTGAACTGTTATATGGAACATAGAAATAATACAAGAAATATGAAAATGTGATTAAATAAGAAATGCTAGAGGGCCTGTTCGAGACATGTCGCTAGTGTAAAACCCCCCTCCTGGCTTTACTGTTATGCGGACTCGTCACGACACAGTTCTGACAGGGGCTATCGTCTTGTCTAGTTGTTTAAACGCATTTTTTTAAACAAATTTCAATATTTATGAAATCAGAGTGCAATATGCCACTAATAATAATAATAATAATAATAATATCGTATGGCCTCGGGTGCCGGTTGCAAGCTTTGTTATTTGACACCCAAGGGTAGCTTGCATGTCGAATTTCGTTGTTCCTTGAAGCACTATAAAAGTCAAGGAGGTTAGATATCTAAGCTCCTTGAACACTATAGTGCTTTCTAGTAGTGAAATGAGGAACTATGTGTTGGCGGAAACTCCCGATATTAATTTTGCCATTATGAACATGGCCTAGTGAATTCAAATGGGTTCTTTGACATACCAACATCGTATGAATCTATAGTGGGGAGTTAAGTTTTCATGTAATTGGTAGAGGAGGCCATTTATTTCTAATACGTTACAGAATGAGGATCATATCGTGTAAAGACTTAATGCTCGAGCTGGTTGCCTCCACCTGGGCCAGACATTCCTCTTTACTGTGCAAAGCAGTTAAAACACCATAGCTGCTAAAGTAATATCGTCGAACTCACCCACTTTGGTAGTTGTTTGAGAAAGCGCGCGAACTATACCTGTGACGCTTCTACTCGCTTGTTGCTACAAGCCCAGCTGTGTGAAGATCGACCACCTCGTCCGGCGGCTTTCAATCCTGTCCTTAATTTTCGATACTGCGATTTAATAGACTGCTCGCCAAGAGCCACTGCACTATCTTGAAGTCCTCCTGTGAATTTTAAATATGTTAAAAAGTAAGAAAATTTTATTGCTTAAGAGGCATTGTCAAAAAGTTGGAATTCCGGATATCTCTGGAATCAGCGTGTCCTGTGGGAATGGTCGAGGGTTCGTACCTTGAACCTGGGTATGTAGCTCATCCGACGCAGTAAAAGCTAAGTGATAGTTCCAACGAGCTAGAGAAAGGTATACAGAGAGGCAAGGAGCAGCGTAGCAGCGCTCTGGGCGGAGGCAACCTGAGTTAAGGCGGCCATGATTTAGAACGTCGTCTGACAAGAGCTTGTTGCGATTATTCGGGCAGTACAGGAACATGCGCCGAATGGAATTTATTTAAAAATACATAGACCATGCCGTCAGTGTGTTCGTCATTCAATTGTACGAATAGAAGTAATAAGACAACAGGAGTGTCGTTAAATTTGAGTGATATTTACATTTCAGATTCCCTCTGCAGAAGCAGGAACTAACATTTCCACTCTATATACCTTTCTCTAGCTCGTTGGTGATGATGATGATGATGATGATAATTGTTGTTTTAAGGGGCCTAACATCTAGGTTATCGGCCCCTAATGGTTTGGGTGATCGTGAAGATGAAAATGAAATGTAAACTATAACTAAAACTAACTACTAACTTATAGACTAGACTGGAAGAAGAAACTGAAAATAAAAGGAGAATAAGGCAAATAAAGGACAGGAGGAAAAGTAATGCCCTCAACCCTCGAAGAATAAGGATTGAGGGACTTGGAAGGAAGGAGAGCCATGAAAGGCAGATAGGAAAGTGAAAGAGGAGAGGGTCCTCCCCAGAGGTATTGGATAAAAGGGGGGAAACCGGACCCAGCTCAGGAATCCCTCCGGGTCGCCAACTCCCGAACTCACCAGCCGTGAGCCCCTGAGGGAGTAGCAATATCCAGGGTGCACCAGAAGTGGTGGGGCTACTAACGCCCTGCCTCCTTGAGGGCCTCGAGTAGAAGGCAGGAGATAACAGGAAAAGAAAAGGAAGGCTGACCCCTCGCAGAAGGAGGGTATCAGAAAAGATGAGACAAGGGCCAATTAAGGCGGGAAAGGAAGAGACTCCCTAGGCCTGGGATACCCTAATACAGTCGGGTCGGAAGAGAAAAAGAGTTGACCAAGTGAGGTCGACAGGAAATAAGACGGAGAGGAGCCCGGCACTAGTACAGTAAGTGGAAGCAATGCCGGACTCAGCTGGGGCCCCGTGGTCGCCAACCCACATCCCACTAGATGTGAGCCCCTGGGGGGTAGCTCGTTGGTAACGATGCCTCATTCTCAAGAGGCTGCTCACGCCCTGCCTCCAATAGGGTCTTGTGCACAAGGCAGGAGATACAATGAAAAGATCAGGTCTGATCCCTCGAAAAATGTGGGTATCAGGAAAGATGAGACAAGGGCCAAATAAGACATGAATTTGAAAGACTCTCCAGGTCTCGGATATCGTTAGTGCCTGAAGAGAACAAGAGGTGACTAAGGAAGGTTGACGGGTGGATTTGCAAGCAATGCCAGTCTCAGCTGAGGTCCCGTGGTCGTCAATCCACGTCCCACAAGTTGTGAGCCCCTGGGCGGGGTATGCATATGATCGATATGTATGTAGAAAATTTTGTTCAATACATTGCAGGAAGTGTCGTTCGCAAAGTGTCTAAAAAATTAACTTGTATTGAATGCCTAGAAGTGCTTTTATCGGGTCAAGATGTTCAGAAGAAGGACTGATTAAAGAGAAAGACGTGAAAGATGGCCTTTTGAATCCATCAAATGATGTAGTGAAATTATGTAAAACAGTTGAGATTGTCATCAGGAATAATGACAGTATGTTGCGAAAGAAAACGAAGAATCTCATGCTGAAGTTGCAGACAGATTTCTATGCTATGCTGCCGGGTTGTCTGTTTCAGAAATCTGACCATCTATTTACAGCCACTGAACCTGGGGAAAAGTCTCACTCATCGAGTGAATTGTGAAACTGTATTATAAATGCAGGCTTCACCACATGTGCAGAAATACAGCTCAACGTGAGAGAGGTCAACAGGTGCGTCAGTTGTACACAAAAATTATTATTTTTAAAGGACAATGAAATCATGCAATGTACTGTGCATAAGCAAAGCAGCGTATTGTTTTGTAAGATGATTGTGTGAGTTTTCGTTCAATGTACAAATTAAATTGTCAGGTCTTGCGTTGGCCCAATCTTATATTACGCCTCTCCCTCACTGACTCCCACCCTCTTGACAGTGTATATCATGGCGGCTGCCAGTTCAACCTGCTTCCAAAATGGCGGCGCCATTTCCACTCTATATACCTTTCTCTAGCTCGTTGGATAGTTCCAAATTACTTTTGGTGTGATATAGGCTGTTGCGTTTTGTGTAGTGTTTCGTGATTGTAGTAAAAGACTTCATTACGTGTTCAAAATTAAAAGGAATATCTCGTGTCGGCTTCGGTGGCGCAGTCAGTAGCATGCTATGCCCAAGATCGCAGGTTCAAACCCGCCGAAGTCATCGGATTTTTAAGATCTTTAAAATCCTTCAGTATGCCTTCCTTCGGAGGGGAAGCAAAGCCGACGGGGCTATGTCATAGATTTATAGCAAAAGAACCTACCACTACAATTGGTAGCTAAATTTGTAGGTTATTTGGTGAGAAACGCTCTATCAAGTTCCAACGTTCGCCGCTGGGTGACAGTGGCGTCTGGTAGCCAAAGTTGGACTACTTGAAATTGAACTTTCTTTCAACTTCATTTATTTCATCTCTCATTAACTCCTCTCGTGAGGTTGGCGTCAGGAAGGGCATCCGGCCGTAGAAACCGTCAGCCACGTGTAATTTCACCGCATCTCATCCCCGACCCCGTTGGAAACTGTATTAATAAGGGGTAGGCATAGATCTCGTGTCAAGTGAATGCGTATCCGTGAAAAAAATATTAATTTTATTTAGACCAGATTTCGAAGTTTTAATATGAGTATAGGTTGCAGCAAGATACTCCACGAACGCTCCATTTCACGTTAACACCATGTTAGGGAGAGGGCCAATTAACTAATCTACTTTACTAATAAAATATTAACTTAAAGTAATGACGTGTTTAATGAAATATTTTTGATTTTCACGGTAACTTGGTTTATTTCAAATTTGATTGATATCAATCTTATTTAATGATCGTCATTTGTTTTTACTTAAATTGCACATTGTTGGAGGTCATATTCATTCCTGAGGGCGTATTAATTGCTAAAGAAAATGTATATTTATTGAATGCATTATTTTTGGAAAGATCAAACGGATTTGAGTTCGGAAATTGGGAATAACACTGTTTTACGGTAATTTTGTCCTCGTCATGGCATGGGTCATTTCGCGGTCTTAAGATTATGGTAAGTTTTAAGTTAATCTTTCTTAATGAAATATTAGAAGCCATTTTTGAGTGTTGCCTTAGTAATCTATTATTAACCCTCTTAGTGCCAAGCCATTTCCTGAAATACTTGGGAAGAATGCCAAGCCATTTTCAATGATCATGCAGACTATTGAAAAATAACATAAATACCACATTTTCAACGATAGAATCATTATTTTTGCTTTGCATTATAACCATTCCTCATTCTTTCATATACTGTATTATGTTCATAAAAGTAAATAAGGCATGTAAACCTTTTTAATTCAGGTTATTCTGATAATTGTTCAATTTTTGAATTTCTTTTTGTAAAAAGTCAGTTTTGAGCCTAAATTAAGGACACCTAAGAGTCATATTCTAAGAAACACTACGTTTCCAGCTGTATTAAGTTCTTAGATACATCAGTAGGCTGAAAACTTCAACAAGAAGAAAACAACTGCACCGCAATTTTGGCGGGAACGCGCGTGATTGGGGGAGTGCAAAGGGAGGGCGTGATTACAAACTCAAAATATCGCGTAACGGACTTCGAAGGGAAAAAGTAAACGCCGCACAGGCAAGCTTGAAACCTCAGCTTTCAAACAGTATGAAATAATCACGGACATATGCCTACAGAAATCTACAAATATAAGATAAACCGCGCGCCGATTGAATCGGCTTTGTCACTTGGGCGCAATCAGCGAGAGCTGATCTGATCGGCGCGTGGCACTGAGGTGAGAGGGTTAAAAGCTTTTCAGTAGGTCCACACGAATGTGCCCAATTAGGTTGGGCGGAAAGTTACAATTTGTATCCTAGTGCCGGAAATAAATTACATGTATTAATTATGTACTCATCACATAAATGGGGGTAATTGGATGACTAGTTTTGTACATCAAGCGAACGTCATCAAATCCTGCTCACTAAGGCTTAATTTAGGTTCAGTGGATATGTATATAACAATATCGTGTTGGGAGCCATTTTTAGCCTACTTTCGATTTTTGCAAAAAATGAAAGTAGACATGAGATCTACACAGGGCCAAAAATTGTGTGTCTGTCGGTATGTGAGTCTGTGTGTGTGTGTGTGGGTGTGTGTGTGTGTGTGAGTGTGTACTCTGAATGTCTGTCCCCCCCTATCAATTCGAACACGGTGATATCGAATTGAACGAAATTTGGTACAGAGGTAGCACTAGCAAAGGGCACCTCAGTGTCATGTTTTATATCGCCGCCATCTTCACGGAAACGTAATGGCGGCCATCCAAATGTTCAAAGCTTAAATCAAATTACGACTAACCTAATCATCCGATCTCTACCAAATTTTGCAACATTATACCTTTATGTATGAAGGATCTTTTCACCAAACTTCAAGGTCATCAGCCCAATAATTTGTGGATGGCGGCCATGTATGTGTGCAAATTGATTCCCTCTATCAATTCAAAAACGGTGAAACCGAATTGAACGAAATTTGGTACAGAGGTAGCGCTAGCAAATGGCACCTCAGTGTCATGTTTTATATCGCCGCCATCTTGACGGAAACGTAATGGCGGCCACCCAAATGTTCAAAGCTTAAATCAAATTACGACTTACCTAATCATCCGATCTCTACTAAATTTTGCAACAATATACCTTAATGTGGGAAACGTCTTTTGTCCAAACTACACGGTCATCCGCCTAATAGTTTCAGGATGGTGGATGTATGAATCATGCAAGTATTATAGCCCAACCATAACTTACGATTCAACAAGGCCTGATCTCAACAATTCAGCTTATCGTACATATGGAGGTGTAAACTGTCCTCAAGGAGGTGACCGGTAGGATATTAGTCTATTATAATAGAATATGTAACCGTAGAAGTGACCTAACAGGTCTGATTGACCATGCCATATGGTTATGGGTCGTACACAAAATGGGCGCTATTTGTGCTCGTAAATCCATTTATATTCGTAACTGGGTAAGGTTATATCCTTTTACGAATGTACTGATCAAAATAATACATATTTAGTATCAAATGGTTTATAGAAGCGCCAAAAAACGCTAATGAAATCGTTGATTACAACACAAAATATGATACATTCGTACTAAATAAGTTATTTACATTTCCATTTCTACTGCATTCCTGGCGTAGTGGTAGCGATCTAGCACCATAGTGAAGGGTTCCGTGGTTCGAATCCCCGTAGTTTCGTTTATTTTTATTTCGTTTTTTTTGTATTAATTGGTTCATAACTACTCACACATTATAATGTTGAGCATATATTGTGTGTGTTTGCAATCGAAACGATTATATAATATGCTCTACTCATAAAACCACACATTTCAACACTCGACTAGAGCTATTTAAAATCTTTGTCCTTGAACCGCGGTTTGAGTCTATCGTTGTTATTTTTGTTGTTGATTCTTTAGGGGTTTTGCGGCATCATGGTCTTGTAGCCCGGTGTACTTGTGTGTGTGTAGAAGTTGTCTGGTAACCTGCGTCACTGTGAGGTCTGTAGGCTTACTAGTGTGTGTACTTTTATGCAATGCAGGATTTGGGTAAGAAGCTGTTGTACTTTTTATACGCGACCCGCGACCATAGGCTACAGCACGACAAGCTGCGGGTCCGTATAATAAGAGGTAGACATGGTACTGGGAATACAACTACAACTAAACAAATATTTACAAATACCCGACACTCGCTAGCCTTACAAATTAAAACTGAGATTCCCGCTCGGATCTTGATCAGGTGTCAAAGACACGAAGAATGCCTAATCAGGACTTCAATCAAACAAAAACAAGTACGAACGCGCGTGACTATACTGACTGACATCACCCGATGACCGTTGTCACCTTACAAGGACACACAACAAGTTGTCAAACAAATCAAACAAATTACATGGAAATCAAACACAAATCATATTGCTCAGAAGCAATTATACACAACAACACAAGAATTCATTTTAAACGAAACATGTGATTACTTTTCGTGCGTGAGCAACATCCCCTTTGAATTATCAAAGCTTCAACTAAACAGGCACACTCTATAACTAGGTCACGAGAAACCCAATCCCCTCAACTCATTAGCACGCCTTATCTAGATCTGCGCCTAGTGGATGTCTCGCCGACCCATGCCAATAACCCAGTGTGTCAACAGAAATATCCCAGTGCAGCGCTGAGGCCTACGCCAAGAACGAAGATTCTTTACTGAACATCAGTAAAATAAATGTGTGTGTCATAAATATCCCAGGCTAGCCTGTCGCATAGCGCCAAGAATCGAAGCAATACCATGTGTGTCACAAAATACCAACAGTTCCATAAATTCCCACGGAATTCAAGAACCTCCTCGGGGTCGCTCAGAGTCTCGCAATGGGCATCACCTGACGCCCAATACAGCAGCAGACAAGGAAAGACATAGCAAATTCCTCCGCGCAGAAAAAATCACACATTTTGACACATCACACATTGACACATAACACACACCAGGGTTTGACAATCCCTGAAAAAAAAAAAAACACATCATAATATTCCATCCACACTCAGCGCGTCAGATAATAGATACAAAGGAAGCTTGTAGTATAACGTGACCCTTCATCTTGAGATCATGAGGCACGGGACCTCCTTTTTACGTGGAATACGAACCACAGGACATGGCATTTCACTTCGAAAATCTCACATGCATTGACCGGGAATCGAACCCGGACCGCCTTGGTGAGAGGCATACAGCTAGACCGCTGAGCCACCACGCCCCCTAGATCATATATACGACCGAAGAAAAAATAACTACAGATTTTTTTAAAATTACCAAACAAAACTAGAGAACAGACAGTTCCCTTCAAAATGATTGCAGGAGCAAACACCTGATTTAATTAAATAAAATTACTCCTGTTTAATTCAAACAGCAAACGAAAATATCAAAATTCCCCCCATTCTATTCTGAAATCAGATCTATAAGCGTCTCACTTGTCACACGAACTGTAACTCATGTTCGCAAAACAAATTATACACTCAAGTACACGCGGCACTTGGATTAACATTACACTGAATATTTACATAATAATATCAAACAATAGTCACGTAACATTCTGCATTCTAAATATGAGTGTCGGTACAAACCCTATCACAGATCATCGAAACAACGCGAGCAAAATCTAAATTTAACTATTTACAAATCCCAGTCCAAAATCTAACTACACGTTCGAAATAAATCAATGCGGTACTTATTCCTTCAGCCACTCAATTCAGCTCACGTCACATGACATCGTCCCACAGGGCCTCTCTAATCCTCCATCGCCATCTCGACAGCAGATACCATGGTCACCATCCCAAAGCAGGTCCCCGTTGTCGACATCTTGACCTTAAATGATAAAATGTTCAACTTACAAATTGTGCTACAACAACCTACTAAATTGTAACGTGAGTTACTCACTTCGCTCACAGTCCATTTACATTTTTTTATCGTCGACTTTCCCTAATCAAATAAAACCCCGTTTACACACGCACACATGATCGTTACAGTTAATAAAATATAACACAGTTACTCGTTAGACCCACGGTCTAGCTCAAAATTTACAAGTCCAAAGACTTAATAACTTGGACAGTACTTCGCCTATAATTACGTCGTAATAAAAACAGTGAATCGTCGGACAGCACTTCGCCTCCTCAGAGACCTCGAAATAGTTTGTCTCAAACTGGCATCGTGGACACATTTATACAAGACAGTCGAAATTTCGGTGGGGGGAGCAATAAAAATATTATAAATCGAGGCAGGTGAGCTATCGGATCGGGCAAGGTATCATTCTTCATCATTTTTCACGCAGGTTACATTTCTGCCCAGCGGATCCCAAATCGATCGGCCATTTAATCAGAACACAGTTCGCGCGCTTTCTTAACCCACGCGCACATTTCGCGCCAATCCAGTCATCTCTCTGTGATTCGCTAGATTCAAGCGTAGTTCGTTGGATACAACCACCTCTCCATGCCTTCTAGACGCCAGCCTGACAAAGATTTCCGGTCACGCGTAAAGTTCAAGCACCCGAATTCCAGGAATCGGCTATGAATACCACGCTTGCTTCACTGGCCCCTTCGCTCTGAACAAATTGCAACACCTCCAAGTCCACTAGCCTTCTCAACAGCACCAAATATGTCTTCAAATATGATGAATAAAATTAACATGAAACATTATTATACAGCATGTATCATAAGGGTTCAATATATAATACGCGTAGGTGTATGTTTCACAAAACTCAAGCTCCTAAACCAGAGGGAGTTAAAAGGTGTGGTTTGTACCAAAACCTTCCAAATCATCTCAATAGAACAGGAAAAATCTTGCATTTCTTGAAAAATCAACGGAAATTTTGTTTATAAAGTGCTTTTAAACAAATAAACAAGACGATAGCCCCTGGCAGAACTGTGTCGCGTACAGCTCGCATATCACTAGAGCCGGACGGGTAGTCTGTACACATGGGGCACACGCAACCTATTGTGCAACCAGCTGCAGTGATGAATTGCTCTCTGAATTCATTAATATCGACGATTTGTTAAAAAGTGCGTTTAAACAAATAAACATATTTATAGAAGCCCACATAACAGTAAAGCCAGGCGGGTGGTTTATATACATGCGAGAGTTCTCGCACGGGTCCGCTAGTTATTATTATTATGTAAGCATGACTTGGTGCTGAATGTTGCATTATTTCTGCGCAGGTCAAGATATGGCAGAGGAAGTACTACAGAGAATGTCCTGGGTCAACAAGGATTTCGTCCAGAGAGCAGTGCGAGCGGGAGAAGAGGATCCTACCCTCACCGTGACGTCATTCGAGGTCAAGGCGGCTACCAGTGCAGGAGATGGCTACTCCAGTGATATGTTCCGGCTCACTGTCAAAGTGCAAGGCTCACAAGAACGCCACGTGATCCTTAAGTGCCACCCTCAAGGGGGTTTACGTGAGACGTTAATGATAAACATGAACACATTCGATAAGGAGTCTTGGATGTTCACCGAAACTATACCGGCAATGGACAAACTTCTTCAGCAATCAAGACCAGGGAAATATCAACCGTTGGCTGCCAAGTGCCTGTACCATGGCAACGATCCACTTAAGTTTTTGGTGCTGGAGGACTTGCGACCATTAGGATTCGTTATGGCGAAGAGACGACTGGGCCTTGATTTAGCCCATTGCACCTTGGTTATGAAGAACCTTGCCCACTTCCACGCAGCCTCCGTGGCTTTATACGAACAGGATCCCAAAGCGCTACAGTACTATAACGAGAGCGGCTTTCGAGAACAAAGCAGGACAGAAATACAATCGTTCATGGTCAATTCTCTGAGGTTGCTGGCACAAGAAGTATCCACTTGGCAGGGATACGAGAAGTACGCTCGTAAGTTAGAGGATTTAGAAGAAACTTTCCATGACCGCTTAATAGAGGTTTGCAAACGGAGGGATAACGAATTCAATGTTCTGATTCATGGCGATTTCTGGACAAACAATATGTTGTTTAGATACTCGGGGAATTCTCCCCAAGATATGACATTTGTGGACTTTCAATTGTCTCACTACACATCACCTGCCTTGGATCTGTTGTATTTTTTATACACGAGTCCTTCAGATGAAGTGCGGGTTGATCATATCGACAATCTTATTCAAGAGTATCACTCGACGCTGACAGAGACATTAAACATTTTGGGGTGTTCCCAAAAAATACTTCTTCCACAGCTTCAAAAAGCAATCAAGCATCACGAGTTCTATGCAGTCTTTGCTACAGTTGGCGTTTTGCCTATTGTCCTATCAGACCCAGAACACGGATTCGATTTAGAAAAATCTTTGACTGTAAGTGACAATGCAAAAGAAAATAAGAGTATGTTTGCAAATGAAACATATGTGAAGGCCATGAAACGTATGTTGCCGCTCCTTGAAGAGAAAGGTGTGCTTTGAGATTACCATTCCCCACTGATGACAACAATGAGGCAATTTCAGGCGGTCATTGTTGAACGTCAGGTGGGTTGCCTGAATAAACCCTCACGTACTGAGTGGTGTTAGTTTTAGTATCCAAGCGCACCTCCGCTCTAACTCAAATTTACCTTGTGCGTTGAATTTAGAATTCACAGCAAATATATTTTCTAAAAGTTCATTATTCTTGCCACACAAAATGCGCCATAATGCTATATGTGAACAACTTACTGTTACCCATTACTATGCTAACGATCAAACTACAAAGACGGTAGGTAGAGTATGGCTCTCGCGCATGTTTCATGACGCCAACAGTCATAGGAGCTTCGTAAAAGCAGATGTCAGCAGCTTCTCTGCTTTAAATATATAGCGAGAATATGGTCTACTCTATAGGCGAAAGTTCCAAATTTAGATTCAATAACTCAGGGGTTTTAACTACACAACTGCTCTTCTGGGGCTCCTATTACTATAGGCCACCCAACCTACATCTGCTATACTCTGTATAGTATACGAATGAAATACCAGTTTACTTGGCTCCACATCATTGAACACATATGTTACGATTCACAGTTTCTTTCATGTATCTCCTACCACAACTCATCATGAAATTAGTCGCGTTCTCTTTTGACGAGCAGCACGAAGGCTCAGGAGTCCTGCTATTAAAGCACGGCACAAATACAAAATAATTCAATATTTATAAAATATAAACGCCCCGAATACTCGTAGATTCTTACAAAAGTGCTTATTCATCCCAAAATACAGGTTCGCATTAAAATTCCATGCTCCGTTTTAATAATATGGCAGCACTAGCCATGCAAGCATTGTTCACTTTCCATCTTATTTATTGAAAAATGTGTATTACCACCAAACTGGACTTTTCTTAAGTTATTCTTAAATGTATACAACGCCATAAACTCAAGAGTCGTTTTGTAGGTAAATGTGGAAGTGTTGAATTTTAAAATTCATCGTAAAACTATTGTATATTACTGAATATTGTTCGTTCTACCTTAAGTATATACAATAAATAAACAATAGACGGCAGAATCTTGTGCCAAACCTATATCCTTCTTCTTCTCCAGCATGTTTAATCCCACTTATGTGAAGTCGCTGATGCGGATATTCCTCCTCCACGTTGTTCTATCCCGGACCATTTCTTCCACAAGCCCCCGCTGTTCCATGCTTTCTTGAATGCTGTCCATCCAAGGCCTTCTGGGTCGTCCTCGGCTCCGTTTACCTGGTGGAAGCATTTCAATCATCCTATTCCCTACATAATCTTGATCTCTTCTCTTAACATTGCTATACCATCAGAGCCCAGCTTCTCTGACTTTCTCAGAAACTTGCACCACGCTAAGTCGTCTCCTAATCACTTCATTTCTCCCTTTGTCCAACCTAGTACAGTATGTCCACTTGCCCATCTCAGCATTCGCATTTCTGCCACGTCCAGTTTTTCTGCCTATCTCCTTGTTATCTGCCAGGTTTCTGCCCCGCATATCATTGCTGGTCTCACCACGGCCTTGAGTACATTCCCTTTCAATATTTCTGGTACCTTCATGTCGCACAGTACACTTGATGTTTTCCTCCAGTTGAACCATCCCGACCGTATCCTACTCTTTATTTCCTCCTCCAGTCCACCATCTTGTTGGATAACTGTACCAAGATATTTGCATGAACTTGCTATTGGGATCTCTACTCTGTATAATAATACGTAGTAAATATAATATGGTCTAAAGTTGTTTCTTTTTAGGGGCTTGGACATCGCCTTAATCACTATCTATCATATAAAACAAAGTGTTCTGACTGACTGACTGACTCATCATCGCCCAGCCAAAACTAAGGTTAGAAACGTGAAATTTTGGGAATATGTTCGTTGTAAGTCGAAACGGCCCACTAAGGAAGGATTTTTGGATATTCAGGTTCTAAAGGGGTGTAAAGGGGGTACACCTGCATTTCATTGAATAACAATATATCCGGCTTGGTTTCACTGAGGGATGTGATACTCGGTATATAAACTCATCATTAAAAATAAGAAGACATGTGTCTGAGGGTTTTTCGATGTGGTGTATATTATGAGGTGAAAGGGGTGAAAAGTGGGGGGTTGAAGGATTACTAACGGAGCGTGTATCTCTTAAACGACATAGGCGAGGAGTTTGAAACTCAGCGGAAAAAAATCAGCTTATAAATAAGTAAATAGGTGTTTGACCGTTTTTTCATAAATACAATTTAAGGGGCCCATGGGGAGGGGTGAAATTCTGAAGAAAAAAAACAGGAAAGAAAGAGTCCTAACTGATTGACTGACAGACTCACTCATCAAACTCAGGGGAAAACAACTGCTTAAAAATAAGTAAATAGGTGTTCGATAGTTTTCTTTCATAAACCCAACTTAAGGGGTTCATGGGGAGGGGTGAAATTCGGAAAAAAGAAAATTGAAAGAAAAAGTGCTGACACACTCACCATCGCCCATCCAAAATTATTGAAGTTAGAAACATGACATTTTGAGGATATGATCACTGTATGTCAAAACCGTCCACTAAGGGAGGATTTTCGGATATTCAGGTTCTAAACGAGTCTTAAGGGGGTTAAACCTGCATTTCATTTAATAACAATAACTCCCGATTGGTTTCACTGGGGGATATGATACTCTGCATATAAACTCATCATTAAAAATAAGAGGACACGTGTCTGAGGGTTTTTCGATGTGGTGTATATTATGAGGTGAAAGGGGTGAAAAGTGGGGGTTGAAGGATACCGAACGGAGCGTTTATCTCTTATACGACATAGGCGAAGATTTTGAAACTCAGCGGAAAAAAATCAGCTTATAAATAAGTAAATAGTTTTTTTTCATAAATCCAATTTAAGGGGCCCATGGGGAGGGTTGAAATTCTGGGGGGAAAAACAGGAATGAAAGTGTCCTAACTGATTGACTGACAAACTCACTCATCAAACTCAGGGGAAAACAACTGCTTAAAAATAAGTAAATAGGTGTTCGACAGTTTTTTTTCATAAACCCAATTTAAGGGGTTCATGGGGAGGGGTGAAATACTGAAAAAAGAAAATTGAATGAAAAAGTCCTGACACACTCACCATCGCCCAGCCAAAATTATTGAAGTTAGAAACATGACATTTTGAGGATATGATCACTGTATGTCAAAACCGTCCACTAAGGGAGGATTTTCGGATATTCAGGTTCTAAAGGAGTCTTAAGGGGGTTAAACCTGCATTTCATTTAATAACAATAACTCCCGATTGGTTTCACTGGGGGATATGATACTCTGCATATAAACTCATCATTAAAAATAAGAGGACACGTGTCTGAGGGTTTTTCGATGTGGTGTATATTATGAGGTGAAAGGGGTGAAAAGTGGGGGTTGAAGGATACCGAACGGAGCGTTTATCTCTTATACGACATAGGCGAAGATTTTGAAACTCAGCGGAAAAAAATCAGCTTATAAATAAGTAAATAGTTTTTTTTCATAAATCCAATTTAAGGGGCCCATGGGGAGGGTTGAAATTCTGGGGGGAAAAACAGGAATGAAAGTGTCCTAACTGATTGACTGACAAACTCACTCATCAAACTCAGGGGAAAACAACTGCTTAAAAATAAGTAAATAGGTGTTCGACAGTTTTTTTTCATAAACCCAATTTAAGGGGTTCATGGGGAGGGGTGAAATACTGAAAAAAGAAAATTGAATGAAAAAGTCCTGACACACTCACCATCGCCCAGCCAAAATTATTGAAGTTAGAAACATGACATTTTGAGGATATGATCACTGTATGTCAAAACCGTCCACTAAGGGAGTATTTTCGGATATTCAGGTTCTAAAGGAGTCTTAAGGGGGTTAAACCTGCATTTCATTGAATAACAATAACTCCCGATTGGTTTCATTGGGGCAAATGATACTCGGCATATAAACTCATCATTAAAAATAAGAAGACATGTGTCTGAGGGTTTTTCGATGTGGTGTATATTATGAGGTGAAAGGGGTGAAAAGTGGGGGTTCAAGGATTCCTAACGGAGCGTGTATCTCTTAAACGAAATAGGCGAGGAGTTTGAAAGTCAGCGGAAAAAATCAGCCTAAATGATAAGTAAATAGGTGTTCGACCGTTTTTTTCATAAATCCAATTTAAGGGGCCCATGGGGAGGGGTGAAATTCTGGGGGGAGGGGGGGAACATAAAAGAAAGTGTCCTAACTGATTGACTGACTCACTCACTCTTCAAACTCAGAGAAGAGAAAACTGCTTAAAAATAAGTAAATAAAAGTTCGACAGTTTTTTTTTCATAAATCAAATTCAAGGGGTTCATGGGGAGGGGTGAAATTCTGAAAAAAAAAAGAAAGAAAATGTGTTGACTCACTCACTCACTCACTCATCATCGCCCAGCCAAAATTATTGAAGTTAGAAACATGACATTTTGGGGATATGTTCGTTGTATATCAAACCCGTACACTAAGGGAGGATTTTCGGATATTCAGGTTCTAAAGGGGTCTTAACGGGGTTAAACCTGCATTTCATTGAATAACAATATGACACGACTATGACGCGAGCGAAGCCGCGGGTGCCTGCTGGTATAGTATAAAACAATGTCCCAGATTGTTGGAAGTAACAGGTAATCTCGAGAACCACAGGATGGATTTTGATGCGGATTTCTCAATTATGTGAAGAATTTCTCGTGGAAGGTTTCTGTAGATAAACTTTCATTTATGACCAAAGGAAGCCGAGCAGTAACGATTTCAGTGAATCGAGTCGAAGAAAAACCTGTCGTTAGTTAGCCTTTTAAGCTTACGTTGGGTAAACCGTTAAAAATATATAGGCCTATATACTATGAGAGTAAGAATTGTTCAGCATGAAAAGTTCTACAAAAATATCCGCGACAGCATATCTCTATCTTCATTACATGAATAAACTTACAGTCTTCTGCAATATTCTGTTCATCTATATTATACCATCTAGGGTAGGCGTTCTCAACATTTTGGAAACTGTGAACACCACCTTAACCGAATATACATATATATATACGAGGGACTGTGGAAAATCTTCAAAAGACACTTGTGAAGGGTCCGCACTCCACAGTAGAGTGGGATTATTACCCAATAAAAACCACATCCCTTTTCCCACGATGCGTTCATCACCCCGGAACCGCTCTCGCATTACTTCAGGGTGATGTGCTTACTTAGCCTTTCAGACTTCTTCTTTCTTCATTTCTTCTTAAGGACGTTCGTACGCTTCCAGATCCCGCTTTTTATGGCGAAGGACATCCTCCACACACACTGATACATGATCCCATGATTGCTGGTTCCGTAACACCACAGAAATAATATTATTTGGTGTCAGTTCTCCCAATTCAGTTTCCACATATTCTCTCTTTATCATCCAATGACCGCACACGAATAAAGTGTGAAGTACATCACCGAATATAATAATAATAATAATAATAATAATAATAATAATAATAATAATAATAATAATAAAAAGGGTTGTAAGAGAGGCCGCCAAGGCTGCAAGGAACAGCTCACCATTGACAGTGTGATTATACACCCAGCGCAGAAGCAACAACGTAACCTCTTCTAGGCTTATATCGACTATAGAAAAGCATTCGATACGGTGCCCCACAGCTGGCTCATCCATATCCCTGAGATATACTGAGTAAACAAGACACTCATCAACTTCCTTGCTATCATTATGCAATTTTGGCGTACCAAAATCATCTTGAAATCTAACATCACTACCACTGAAACAGGGGCCATACCCATCAAACGTGGTATATTTCAAGGTGATGCCTTAAATGCACTGTGGTTTTGTTTATGTCTCAACCCTTTATCTGAGATTCTAAAGATGGACAACTGCGGATACCAAATAAAAGAAAATAAACAAAATCTCCTGAAAGTAAATCACCTCTTTTATATGGATGACATAAAATTGTATGCAGCAAATAGGATCCAACTGACATCACTCATCAATATAACAGAAAACATTTCGAAGGACATTTGCATGGAGTTTGTCACTGGCAAATGCAAAATCAACATCATCAACAAAGGACAGTGGTGTAGAACGGAGGGAATAAGCATAACAGCTGATGAGCGAATAGACAGCATGGGGAAAGATGAAACATAAAAATATCTAGGATATGAGCAAGTAGTTGGAATCGACAGTAAATCCGAGAAGGAGAACCTCTACCAGAAATTTAATCATAGACTTCGACTTCTGCTGAAAACCAAGCTTAGTGCTCATAACCTAACAAAAGCTATCAATTCATATACTATATCTTTGCTGATGTATTCGTTTGGTGTTTTAAAATGGTCTCAAACAGACCTAGAGAACATTAATCGCACAATAAGAACTATGCTTACGAAACACAGAATGTTGCATCCCAATGCTTGTACAGAGAGAGTAACAACTCCCAGAAATGAAGGGGGCAGAGGTATTCTTGACGCTATAGCTCTGCACAATGAACAAGTTATACATCTAAGGAATTACTTTCATTCTCGGAAAGATACGTGTGTTTTACATCGAGCGGTAGCACAAGCTGACTTCAACCACACTCCTTTGAATCTCCATGAAGGAAATTTCGTCATGAAAGACAAGAACACACTGAACAGAGAGAAGGTGCAGAGATGAGCTGAAAAAGAACTTCATGGCAGATTCCACAACCAGTGCAATGACAAGAATATTTACAAACAGCTTTCGAACATATGGTTGTCACGGGAAGAGCTGTTTCCAGAAACTGAGGGATTTAACCAGGCGATACAAGACAAAGTTATCACCACAAGAAGTTATAGGAAACACATCCTGAAAGATCAGACTGTTATAGATGACGAATGCAGGATGTGCAATACCGGCCCAGAAACCATAGAGCATATTACCAGCAGCTGCAGAATTCTAGCGCCAACATCTTACCCTGAGAGGCATAACGATGTTGCCAAAGTCATTCATCAAGAACTCGCCCTAACCCGATCTCTCATACACGACAGGACGCCTTATTACAAATACTCTCCAGAAAGTGTGCTGGGAAACGAAGATTACAAGCTGTATTGGGATTACACTATTCAAACAGACAAAACAACTCCTCATAATAGACCAGACATAACTTTAACTGATAAGAAGAACCATCACATGTACTTGAGTGACATATCTGTTCCGAATTACCATTACATCCACCATAAATACAGAGAGAAGATCGATAAATATACTCCTCTAGCTATGGAGGTTTCTAGAATCTGGAGACAAAAAAATGTGACGATTCTTCCTTTCCTCCTTTCTCCCATTGGCCTGACACCTAAATCCTTTTCAGTAAATCTAGCCACACTAAATCTTCCCATATACAACCACACTATTGCACAAAAGGCTGCAATTCTGAAAACCTGCAGCATCGTTAGAGGGTTTTTGAATACACATTAGGATTTTTCTTTGGACCCTCTTGTGAAAAAGAGACGTGGAAGATAAGAAGGGAAAGGAAAATTAACTGTCAAACGTCTATGTTATACCGTATAGTTCGAAAATGTATGCTATAGGCTTAAGTGTTACTTTACTCATTTTTAGCCTACTTTCGATTTTTGCAAAAAATGAAAGTAGACTTATGAGATCAACACAGGGCGAAAAAAGTGTGTCTGTCTGTGTGTGTGTATGTGTGTGTGTGTGTATGTGTGTGTGTGTGTGTCTGTGTGTGTGTGAGTGTGTGTACTCTGAATGTCTGTCCCCCCCTATCAATTCGAACACGGTGAATGCGAATTGAACGAAATTTGGTACAAAGGTAGCACTAGAAAAGGACACCTCAGTGTCATGTTTTATATCGCCGCCATCTTTACTAAAACTGAATGGCGGCCACTCAAACGTTCAAAACGTAAAATCAAATAATGACTAACCAAATCATCCGATCTCTACCAAATTTGGTAACAACATACCTTCGTATAGGATGCGTCTTGTGACCAAACTACAAGTTCGTCCGCCATACCATTTCAGGATGGCGGCCGTGCGAATTATGCAAACTTTATAATCCATATCATGGGACCCACCAGTTCCGATTATCGAGCCGAGAATCGTTTTAACTGTTCTAAAGGAAGAGGCACGTTCGAAATTAAAAGTTTATTTTGTAATACTATAGTGCAGACGCGATTTTAAAAAGCTGACCCGATTCAGTAATAAGACAAGATGGCAGTGGATATCTTGTGCCTGACGTATATTTCACTAATTTGAGTATTGCATGCAATATAGCGTACTGATACAAAATAAATAAACTTTGTATGAAATGCTTTATATATAAATAATATACTCCAGTGATGAAATCGTTTAGTATAAATCATTATTTGCTAACAAGTTCTATGTAAGTCATTTTATATAGAACGATATTCGTTGACACAATTAGCTCAGTGGTTGAGCGTTAGCCTATCGCTCAAATGCCTATGGTTCAAACCCGATCAGTGCTAGTTTTTTGCTTGAAATGTTATATGTTTATTGTTTTGTAATGACTCAGATGTTTTAAAATTAAGCGTTATATTGGGCATATTATGGTGTAAAATATATATTTAATTAAAACATAATTCGCCAGCAGATTTACTCGAGACATCTAGCTGCCAAAAAGGTAACTGCACGCCGACCTACTTATTAACTTCCAGATTTTATTGAAAATATTCTTCTTCTGGCCGCTAGAATGCACTCGCTCTGTTAGGATTATATTGTTCGATATTTCACCACTAGATGTCACGACTAGTCTACGTGGGGCTCTATTGATTACTATACCATTGGCATTCTATGCGCATCGAATTTGAAGAATGACAAGATGATACTACGATACATGTTTACTTTTTATTTTAAAGGGTTTGTAACAGCCTATTTTGCGTTACTTGAAAATGTTATTTGAAGTAAAGAACAAAACGATTTCACATAGTAACTGAATTCAAGCCGTTGGTGTTAGTTCAGGTTATTAATTACTACTTTTATTTCAGGCAAATAGCAATCGAAAATATCCACATAGTTTGTATACACACGTCTCTGTAGGGTCATGGAAAGATTTGTTAATTCAATTAGGGTTGTGAAAGCCATGCACAATCAGACGTGTCAAGACATGCCTCAACTCAAAGTTGGATGTTGCCCACGGCAGGTCGTATATGTAATAATAATAATAATAATAATAATAATAATAATAATAATAATAATAATAATAATAATAATAATAATAATGTTATTGGTTTTACATCCCTTTTAACTACTGCTGCTTTTAGAGACACCGGGGTGCCGGAATTTTGGCCCGAAGGGGATCTTTAACGTGCCAGTAAATGTACTGACACGGCTCCCTCGCATTTGTGCACCCTCAAATGCCAGCTGACTGCGCCAGGATACGAACCTGCAACCTAGGGCCCAGCAAGCGAGAACGTTACCGCTGAGCCACGCAGCCAGTCCGGTCGATTATGTCTCCAGATCCATAACATTCTTGATATACTTCTTATCTTTCTTTCTTCAATGATGGTAGCAGTTTTTATCTAGGTTGTGGCGTTTGGTAGAGGTAAATCGTTTCTAAGGTCTTCAACAAAGAATAGTTCTATTATACTCTTTGATAATAACAACGAGTTATAACTATACTCATACATTTAAGAGAAAGTAGGCTATATGTTCTTTACTGAACATCTTGTCTTGTACGTAATGTACCGATATGAGTCATGTTTCCGACTGTAAGTTGAGTAAATAAAGATAATAATAATAAAGCAACAAGCATGCACCTCTATTTCCTTTTCCCCTCTCTCTCTCTGAAGTGCTGAAATAGCTGGGGATTCACCGCACACCAGGCATACTGCAACTGCTTGCATGACTCATGCAGATAAGATACATTTACGAGTGGACAGTTGAGTCGGCGTCTTTTTTGTTACTCATAAAACAGGGATGTTAAATTATTTTTACTGTAATGAAAACGCTATTATTCCGGTTCAACAAAACACAATTTGAATTGAAGAATGGATCTCAGAGGAGCTGGCGCTCGCGAGCACTAGGTTGAAATCGCCTGGTCTTTGTGAGATCTAAGGTTGCCACTGTCTACCATTTCTCTCATTTCAGTCTTGTCTTCTTCTATGAAGGCGGTAAGGGAAACATGTAAAATGATACCCAACATTTCATAATATCTCTTATATAAAAACAAGTGTCCTGACTGACTGACTGACTCATCATCGCCCAGCCAAAACTATTAAAGTTAGAACCATGAAATATTGGGAATATGTTCGTTGTAAGTCGAAAACGCCCACTAAGGAAGGGTTTTTGGATATTCAGTTTCTAAAGGGGTACACCTGCATTTCATTGAATAACAATATCTCCGGATTGCTTTCATTGGGGGATTTGATACTCAGCAAATAAACTCATCATTAAAAACAAGAAGTTCCGTGAAGAACTATACAGCCTACTTTTCATGCCAATGATTATTCTACAGAATATGAACCTATCTAGAATAATGACGAAATTAAGTTGCTAATATCGAAATTTCCAATTAGTTCGAAATACTGTATACCTGGCATAATGTATCCTAATAGAGCACTACAGTTGGCAGCCCTGATGACTGAATATATTCTTAGTTCCGTCTCTTACGGTACTAAATACAAAATTGGGTTGATGTCCACTGGATAGCATGGACGTTACATGCAGTTAAACATTGGATCTAACAGCGCGCGTAAAATCATGTTGGCAACAATGTCATGCATGTATTGGTCAGAAATAATCTGAAATAATATGATCTATTGTTGTGCCAATTTTGAATGAAATCCATTAGTTAGTATAGAAGTTACATGCATTTTAAAATTGGACCTATCAGCAGGCTTAGAATCATGTTGGCAGCACTGACGTATATTAGTTACTCCAAATTCGTCTAGAATGCCAGGTACTATACGTGTGCAAAGTTTAGAGCTATTGGCTTGCATACTTTCTGATATATTGATATTAGGGTAACAAAAATAGGGACAGCACATATTAACAGTTGGCAGCCCTGGTTGCTCCTTAGCATACGCATAGTCATCTGTTATGGTACACATAGCACATACGAAATTTGGTTGAAATCCAAATGATAGTATGGAAGTTACATGTATTTAAAGTTGGACTTGTCAGCAGGCTTAGAATCATGTTGGTAGCACTGACGTATATAAGTTACTCCAAATTAATATAGAATGTCAGGTACTATACGTGTGCATAGTTTAAATCTGTCGGCTTGCATACTTTCTGATATATTGGTATTTGGATAAAATAAATTAGGAGCATTTATTAACAGTTGGCAGCCCTGGTAGGTCTTAAGAATACGCTCAGTCGTATCTGGTTATGTACACATACAACATACGAAATTTGGTTGAATTCCGCTTGATAGTGTAGAAGTTATATGCATTTAAAAATTGGACCTATCAGGAGGCTTATAATCATTTTGGCAACACTGCCATGTTTGGCCTCCTGTAAATTAAACTTAAATATTATGATCTGTACGTGTGCCAATTTTGAAATAGCTCCCATTCATACTTTCCAAGTTATCCAACATGGAGCTCAAATTTCAATTGCGATTTTTTAGCAGTTGGTAGCACTGACATCATTTTCAAATATGGCCGTGAGATATTCAGGTATAGACATTTACTCCTACCAAATTTTGTTTCGATTGCTCCAGCGGTTTAGGAGTTGATAGGGGGTGGGGGGGTGGACACACAGCCAGCCAGACAGACAGAAGGACAGACAGACAGACACACATTTGCCCGATCTCATAAGTCTACTTTTTCCTCATTTTTGCAAAATGTGAACAGTAGGCTAAAAATAAGAAGACACGTGTCTGAGGGTTTTTCTATGTGGTGTATATTATGAGGTGAAACGGGTGAAAAGTGGTGGTTGAAGGTTTTCTAACCGAGCGTGTCTTCGTCAGACCTCGGTCCCCAGAAGTTGTAGGCGTCTTCTGAGTCTTAGGAGGCATGCTCCGATGCACGATGGTGGGCCGCTACGGGCGGCGAGAGGGTGGACACTGGCTGGATGCTGCTGCCTGCTCCTCCACCAAACGACTGCTCCCGACAGCCCGACTCCGCTCCTTATATACTTTGCCTGAGACAGGCGTGTTAAGGCAGGCTGCACACCGGTACGACACGATATATGTCGTAAGGTAAGCGCGGCACGCGATAATTGTCGGAAGATAACTTTGCTGCACACCAGAGCGATGCGATCTCTGCATGACGCACTTCCTAGTGAGTTTCAATAATGAGCTCGTCGAGTGAAGATGACGTAGTCGCGATGTATTTGTATTAAAGCAGAGAAGAAAGTATTGGGTATATCCGTATAACATCATGAATGTATGACACAGTGCCGCAGTAGTTGCAAGAGGGTTATCTCAACACGAAGAAAAATTCAAGGAATTATATAGGATGAGCCCCGACAGTTTTCAATTTTTATTACTCCTTTGCCGGGTGATGAGAATATTAGTCTATTTCCCCACTACGTCATCGGTGGCGAAGCCTTGCCTTTGTTGCCATACTTTATGCGACCGTATCCCAGAAGAGTGTTGACAGATGCAAAAAGAATTTTCAATTTTCGGTTGTCTAGAGCTAGAAAAAGCGTGGAATGCGCATTTGGAATGTTGACATCAAAATTTCGTGTATTTGAGCGACCAATTTCTTCTAACGAGCAGTGTGCAGTGAACATCGTGAATGCAGCATGCGTCCTGCATAATTTTACCCGTTTACGAGAAGGAAAGCGCTATGATGAGACTGATTTTAAATCATGTGACGATGTGCCCATATTAGCCAATAACGAAGTGGATAATACTACTAGATCACCAGGCATAAGAATGCGAAATAGACTACTGAATTACTTTTTAAAGCCAGGAGGAGCAATCCCCATTCAATGGAAATTTGCTAGTGTAAACCATAATTAAATTAATTGTAGCCGATACTTGACACTGGTAAATAAAATCTATGTTAGTCACTAGGTCACTAACCTGTGTCTTTATTATTATTAATAGGAATAGCACGCGAAAGGGCTTATACAATATACAATATGTAAGTTACATCAAACAATTCTTTGCTAATTTGAGGTATGCTTTTGGTCCATTTTAAACACAACACAATATGATATTTTCCGCAGCATTTTCCACAGAGTGACCACAAGCAGTTTTCGTTAGGTAGATGAAATTTCCTATTGCTACATAACTTCTGGTGAAAGCCATGGATGGCTAGAATCTGTGTCTTTAAATTCAACTGCAATTGCCTTCCAGGCCAAACTCGTCACCTCTGATTTACTGTACTCTTTCATAAACATAAACAAGGATACTTTTCAACACTATTAATGAAAGAAATTAAGAATGTTATATCTTCAACCTTGTTTGCTCCACTTTTATTCATGTTTACTACCTGAAATGTCGTACGATACTGCGGCGAAGAGACTAGCAGAGCGTGTCGCTTAATACACATGTCTTTCGATAGATGTCGTAGTCGTACTGGTGTGCACCTGTTGGCTCATTTCCCAATAGATTGAACGTGCACGAGCGATGTCTATCTTCTGATACAATTATCGCGTACCGCACTTGTCTTACGACATATGTCGCGTCGTACCGGTGTGCAGCCTGCCTTAAACGACATAGGCGAGGAGTTTGGAACTCAGCGGAAAAAATCAGCATAAAAAATAACAAAATAGGTGTTTGACCGTTTTTTCATAAATCCAATATAAGGGGCCCATGGGGAGGGGTGAAAATATGAGGGGGGGGGGGAACGTAATATGTCTGAGTGTAAAATTATACATGGCCTATATTGTAGACAATAACACATTACATCTTTTTTGTCTCTTGCTATTTCATCATACGACGAATACTTAGGGAGTTATTAATGATTTTGTATTTTTTTGGCCGGAATTTTTTAAGTCCCAGGAATGACATAAAAATTGATTCGAATGAAATTTCAAAAAATGTTTTTTTAATACTTTTATTATATTTTTCACGTCCTGTAGGGTCCGAAACCAACATGATATTTTGATGTTTTTTTCGTCCCATGCATATTTGGTTTCAGGTGATAGATTAATTTTCCACTAGGACCGATGCTTATCTACTATATAAAGCTCAAATACCACTCACTGACTGACTCATTCATTCATCACGAAATCTCAAAAACCACCGAACGGATTGGAATGAAATTTGGTATCCAGCTTCCTCAAGGGCCGCAAACGCCCGCTAAGAAAGGATTTTTTGATATTCAGGTTTTAAAGGGGTGTTAAGGGGGTAGACCTGCATTTCATTGAATAGCAATATCTCCCGATTGCTTTCATTGGGGGATGTGATACTCGGCATATAAACTCATCATTAACAAGAAGTTCCGTGACGAACTAAAGAGCCTACTTTTCATGCCAATGATTATTCTACAGTATATGAACCTATCTAGAATAATGACGAAATTAAGTTGCTAATATCAAAATTTCTAATTAGTTCGAAATACTGTATACCTTGCATAATGTTGCCTAATAGAACACTACAGTTGGCAGACCTGATGACTGAATATATTCTTAGTTCCATCTCTTAAGGTACAGAATACAAAATTTGGTTGAAGTCCTATGAATAGCATGGACGTTACATGGAGTTAAACTTTGGATCTAACAGCGCATGTAAAATCATGTTGGCAACAATGTCATGCATGTATTGGTCAGAAATAATCTGAAATAATATGATCTATTGTTGTGCCAATTTTGAATGAAATCCATCAGTTAGTATAGAAGTTACATGCATTTTAAAATTGGACCTATCAGCAGGCTTAGAATCATGTTGGCAGCACTGACGTATATTAGTTACTCCAAATTCATCTAGAATGCCAGGTACTATACGTGTGCAAAGTTTAGAGCTATTGGCTTGCATACTTTCTGATACTGTATATTGATATTAGGGTAACAAAAATAGGGACAGCACATATTAACAGTTGACAGCCCTGGTTGCTCTTAAGAATACGCATAGTCATATCTGTTATGGTACACATAGCACATACGAAATTTGGTTGAAATCCAAATGATAGTATGGAAGTTACATGAATTTAAAGTTGGACCTGTCAGCAGGCTTAGAATCATGTTGGTAGCACTGACGTATATAAGTTACTCCAAATTAATATAGAATGTCAGGTATTATACGTGTGCATAGTTTAAAGCTGTCGGCTTGCATACTTTCTGATATATTGGTATTTGGATAAAATAAATTAGGAGCATTTATTAACAGTTGGCAGCCCTGGTGGGTCTCAAGAATACGCTCAGTCGTGTCTGGTTATGTACACATACCACATACGAAATTTGGTTGAATTCCAATTGATAGTGTTGAAGTTATATGCATTTAAAAATTGGAAGATCAGCAGGCTTATAATCATTTGGCAACACTGCCATGTATGGCCTCCTGGAAATTAAACTGCAATATTATTATCTATACGTGTGCCAATTTTGATATAGCTCCCATTCATACCTTCCAAGATAACCAACATGGAGCTCAAATTTCAATTGCGATTTTTTAGCAGTTGGTAGCACTGACATCATTTTCAAATATGGCCGTGAGATATTCGGGTGTAGACATTTACTCCTACCAAATTTTGTTTCGATTGCTCCAGCGGTTTAGGAGTTGATAGGGGGTGGGGGGGGTGGACACACAGCCAGCCAGACAGACAGAAGGACAGACAGACAGACACACATTTGCCCGATCTCATAAGTCTACTTTTTCCTCATTTTTGCAAAATGTGAACAGTAGGCTAAAAATAAGAAGACACGTGTCTGAGGGTTTTTCGATGTGGTGTATATTATGAGGTGAAAGGGGTGAAAAGTGGGGGTTGAAGGATTCCTAACGGAGCGTGTATCTCTTAAACGACATAGGCGAGGAGTTTGGAACTCAGCCGAAAAAAATCAGCATAAAAGATAACTAAACAGGTATTTGACGTTTTTTCATCAATCCAACTTAAGGGGCCCATGGGGAGGGTTGAAATTATGGGGGAGGGGGGAAACGTAATATGTCTGAGTGTAAAATTATACATGGCCTATGTTGTAGACAATAACACATTACATCTTTTTTGTCTCTTGCTATTTCATCATACGACGAATACGTAGGGAGTTATTAATGATTTTGTATATTTTGGCCGGAATTTTCTAAGTCCCAGGAATGACATAAAAATTGATTCGAATGAAAATTCAAAAAATAGTTTTTTTTAATACTTTTATTATATTTTTCACGTCTTTTAGGGTCCGAAACCAAATTGATATTTTGATGTTTTTTTTCGTCCCATGCATTTTTGGTTTCAGGTGATAGAATTATTTTCCACTAGGACCGATGCTTATCTACTATATAAAGCTCAAATACCACTCACTGACTCATTCATTCATCACGAAATCTCAGAATCCACCGAACGGATTGGAATGAAATTTGGTATCCAGCTTCCTCACGGGCAGCAAACGGCCGCTAAGAAAGGATTTTTTGATATTCAGGTTCTAAAGGGGTGTTAAGGGGGTAGACCTGCATTTCATTGAATAGCAATATCTCCCGATTGCTTTCATTGGGGGATGTGACACTCGGCATATAAACTCATCATTAAAAAAAATAAGAAGACACGTGTCTGAGGGTTTTTCGATGTGGTGTATATTATGAGGTGAAAGGGGTGAAAAGTGGGGGTTGAAGGATTCCTAACGGAGCGTGTATCTCTTAAACGACAAGTAGTGGTTTTGTAGCGGTTCAAGGCTACAAAACGCTCCACCGCTGGAATACTAAAATGGCAATATCTCGCGAACCAATTAGGCTAGAGACTTGTAAGAGGAGTCATTGAGCTCGGGCTAACACCCCCTTTCCAATGGACAACATATTTCCACTCCAAAATAAAACCTACCCCTACTAGGGGTGAAATTGTATTTTTTTAGAGAATCTCTCTTTCCAATTGCAACATGTGAGAGTTTGAATGCCAATATGGAATGAAACGTTGTTCTACATAAAGTCCACGTCTTCGGTGGGTAGCCACTATGAATTAACATGCTTGCTTTTGTAAGAGGGCGGGCTTTTTAAAAGATGGCGGCTGTAGTGAAACCTAACCCAACCTAATGGGTTATTGTTGACGGGTCATTGTTGACGGATTATTGTTGGCAGGTCCATGTTGACGAGTCCCTGTGGTCGGGTCATTGTTGACGAGTCTTGGCTGACGGGTCCTTGTTGACGAGTCCCTGTGGACGGGTCATTGTTGACGGGTCCTTGTTGACGAGTCCCTGTGGACGGGTCATTGTTGACGAGTCCTTGTGGGCAAGTCCTTGTGGACGAGTCCTTGTGGATGAGCCCCTTTGGACTGGTTCCTACGGACTAGCCCATGAATTTATCCAAATTAAGTCAAAGGGCTTAACTAACGGACAAATAAGGCTAGGAACTTGTATGAGGTATTGTAGGACTTGGGATGAAGCCCCCTTTTAGAATGTACTTTTGACATTTTGGCAAAGGGCCTAACCACACTTTTGTTAATATCTCGCGAACCTATCATGCTAGTGACTTGTATGAGGGGTCCTAGCAATTGGGGGCGATGTTGCCATTTGAGGGTGAAACTATCCCCCACGCCCAAATTTAAAAATCGTTATCTTGGAAATTAAGAGCCTTAAAATTAAGTGTGATAGCTTTAAAAAATAAGTCATGACATACGCTTATACCACGATAGGTCATTTCACCCCTAAAACAGTGAATAGTGATTTTACAGGGAAAAAGGTGTTAAACGCCTAAAAATGATAAATGAACCTAAGATCTTTAGTTTTTGATGAAAAATAATAAGGGGGTGAAAACTATCCCAAAATTGAAAAATCGATATCTTGGAAACTAAGAAACCTAAAATTAGTTGTGATAGCTCAAAAAATTGGTCATTTAATACTCTTTTACCATGATTGGTCAGTTTACCCCTAAATCAATGCATGTAGATTTTACAGGGAACTAAAGCGGAACCTATAATCAGATTTGGACACATGAGGTGTTTTGAGACCTAGGGCGACAATCTCTTCTTGAATTTATTATTTATTTTTTGAAATTTTGACAAAGGGCCTAACCACACATTTTGAAAATTTAGATTTTTAAAATTTTTGAATTAATTTTAATATATATATATAGTTTTTTTGTAGAGAGAGACAGTACCGGTTGTGTTTAAACGAGCATGTCGCCGATCACTGTGGCCATATTCAATGGATGAATCGATATTTTGTGAAGCATTGATTGAAGAGTGTCATGCGACGACTTGTTTTAAGAATATTTTTATGGTTTTTCCTATGATGCATTCATTTATTTAAATATCCCAAAACGGCAAGGTTACTGATTTGAGTTTTATAAACTAATAATGGGATTTGGACTCATAAGTTGTCCTATAACTTGACATGACGCTTTCCTTATATGGCTTATGAATTTTCCCATTTTGTGCTGCATTTGCAAGCACTTTTGGCTCTTGCACTAGAGGCCTTAATTCGATTTAACTTTCTCTTAATATATTGCAAACCCATAATGTTAGATGTTTATGGTGAGTGATGAAACATAGCTATGTAGAGAAAGAATTATTGTAATAATAATGTTATTGGTTTTACGTCCCTTTTAACTACACTGGCTTTCAGAGACGCCGGGGTGCCAGAATTTTGCCCCGAAGGGGATCTTTAACGTGCCAGTAAATCTACGGATACGGCTCCCTCGCATTTGCGCACCCTCAAATGCCAGCTGACTGCGCCAGGTTTCGAATCTGCAACCTTGGGCTCAGCAAGCGAGAACGTTACCCCTGAGCCACGCAGCCAGACAAAGAATTTTTGTAGGCTTTACGTATGGTGACTGACAAGTCTTTTACCATTGAAACTTGTTTTTAAACCTGACCGCAGTACATAGGGAGTATAGGTTTCAGGCATGACATGACAAACGGTGTGTACATAATCCAATTTATCGATTCAAGAATTAAGAGTCGACTATCTTTAATTGATTAGTTAAAGAGGGTAGCTAAGAAAACAAAAAAGGAAGATTGTAGTTTTACGTGACCGTGAATCTTGTGATTATGAGCCACGGGACCTCCGTTTTACGTGGAATCCGAACCACAGGACATGGCATTTCACTTTGAAAATCTCACATGCATTGACCGGGAATCGAACCCGGACCGCCTTGGTGAGAGGCATACAGCTAGACCGCTGAGCCACCACGCCCCAGCTAAGAAAACAAGATGGTGATTACACTGAACCAAACCGAACCAATACAATCCTTTTTGAATGTATAATGTTACTTGCTAACCATTTTGTGCTGCAGTGGCAAGCACTTTTGGCTCTTGCACTAGAGGCCTTAACTCGATTTTACTTTAAGGCATAGAACGAACCAAACTAAGAAAGATGGTTATAGTGGTGCAGTGATTAAGCTGTTATCCTTTGACTAATGTAGACCAGGGTTTGATTTTAGATTAATACGCATGTCAAAAACATATGAAAAAGTAGGGATAATGTTTTAAGACTGATTACACTTGTATATTTTTTCTAATTATTACCTGGATTACAAATGCAAAGGAGGACTGGGTTCAATATACAGTTAATGCAAGTAAGATTTTGTATTTGTTTTTTATTTTAGACTTTAGATTTTAGAATTTACATTTTACATTTTAGATTGTACGAAAAGATCAAACCATAATGTCATGACTTTAAATTTTCGGTAACTAATTATTAAAGAAAAACACATAAGGATTTGTATTACTTGGAATTATGATTTCTATACTATATTTTATTTTGGTTTTAGATTTTAGAAATTATATATTGGATTTTAGATTTTAGGTAAAGACCAAACTAATATTGACTATTCATTAGACACTGGTATGTAGATAGAAAGATGATTAGACTATATGTTAAGATGAATTTTTAGGTGTTGACTGGCCTTGCAATAAGAAGGGACTAACCAGACATGAGTTAACTACCAACGAAACACTTTGGCGACTATGCTTGTTATTGACCAGTGAGTAGGGTTTTAGAAAAACTGTTTGCTATTTCGGGTTATATACAACAAATGCATAGACCTACTGAGCGACTATGTTTGCTAAACAAGACATTATACCAGAGATGATTAGGATTCTTATGTAGCTCAGGCAAGGAAAGCATTTCTACAGAATTTGTTGACATTGAATATAGATTTAGGTATTAGGATGTCATTTTTGAAGACCTTTGTCTGGAGTGTGACGCTCAATGAAAGGGAAACTTGGACTATTGGTGTAGCAGAAAAGTGGAGAGTTTATGTGTTTGAAATGTGATGTTACAGGAGAATGATGAAGATTAGATGGGTAAATAGGGTTACAAACAAAGAGGTATTAAGACAAGTGGGAGAGGAGAGATGTTTTTAGCGACAGCTAATGAAGTAAATCGATAGGTTGGTAGGACACATACACCCAGGAATAGCAAGCTTAGATATGGAAGAACGGGTTGAGGACAAGAACTGTAGGGGCAGACCAAGGATAGAATATGTTAAACAGATAGCCTTGGATGTAGAGTGTGGTAGCTATATAGATATGAAACGATCAGCACAGGACAGGGAGTCATGGAGAGCTGTATTAATAAAGTCAAAAGGCTGATGACTCAAACAACATGTAGAGCTTACCAAAATAATGTTGTGTAATGGTAAATACTAGTCAACAAACATTAATGCATTACTAAAACCCATGACACGATACCTGAGAGCTTTTCTAAAATTATTTTAAGATGCCTTTATCCCTATATTAAATACCTAGTTCTCTAGACTCATAACTACAATGCAATGAAACAACAACAACAACAACAACAACAACAACAAAAAACATTTAAAAACGAGCAAGTGGTTGAGTCAATGTACACTGGAAAATTTTGTAAACACTCAAGTGCACAAAACAAATTACATTATCAACAGTCAGGTTGATCAAGTGGTTAAGGCGTTTGACTTATGTTCACATTTTCAATACAAGAAAGCAAGGATTTGAACCCCTTACCTGACATAACTATTGCTTTAACATAGCTTGGCGATACTGTATTATTATGATACTCGATACACAAACCATAGATAGAGTGTATTGTTTAAGTCCACTCTCTCTTTCTAAACATAGCTAGAGACTGTCAATGGTTAACAATTGCATTAATAGTGGGAGGATGTAGTGATAGTAATTAAGAAAAAGCAGACAATAACCATAACATATTTTTATTAAATTCATTTTATAATAGATACACACTGAATACAACTCTTTCTATTTACCATTGTTTGATATAGATTTTTTAAACACAACGCTTGTTGTAGATCCTTTTATAACTTTCTCCAGGTACTCTTGTTCTTAAAAACTGGGGAAGTCGCAGTGGTTTTATAGACATAAAACCCTCATCCTTTTCTTTTTCATCATCCTCGTCATCCTCATCATCATCATCATCATCATCATCTTCATTGTGAATATTATCATCAAAATTATGATAGTCATTGTCACCATCATCATTATCATCATCATCATCATCATCATCATCATCATCATCATCATCATCATCATCATCATCATCGACATCACTAGAACAATCCAATTCCTCTTGTTCCTTTTCCACAGGGACCTCTTTTAAAGTCTGCGTTGCTTTTGATAGTGTTAAGGGTTTCTTAGACGTTGACAACTGTCCTAACATGACTTTTTGAGGACATGATAAGTGATTTTGAACAAACACTGCACGATCTTGAGCAGCAATATTTTTTTCTTGGACTTGTTTTTTTTTTACCTTGATTAGAGTATTTTGTCCATTTAAATGTGTATTAATTTGAGATTCACAATGATGCTCGTTTGAAGTAAGTACGTTGGAGTCTTTTGTTTTAATCATTCCTCGACACTTTTTAGATCGTTGTTTTGAACATCGCCAAATAACAGTTCCATTTTTATTGGTTGTTTTTACAATATATGTATATCCTTTATAGTAGACACATGGCTTACCATGGCTGGTTGTTGAGACTTCCATATTAACTAATACACATTAATTTAATTTTAGTAAAGTCACTTTAGTAATAATAACAGTAAAATAAATGAAGTGGATTGATATTTTTTAAAGGTGGAATTTTCAAAGTACTGTCAAGTATAATAATCACATGAACAAATTTTAGACTACAAGTGATTTACACACACATTGCTCAATGTGAAGATTTATACTGAACACAATTTATAGTGATTGTGATTTTTATTGACTGTAATTGATAGTAGCCATGGTTAGTAGAGGCAATGTATACTGGGTGAGTTTTATAGCACGCTCAATTTATAGTAGGTACGATTAGTAGACGCGTTTGATACTGGGCGCGTTTTATACTGATTATGATTTATACTGAGCGCGATTTTTAGCCTATATTCAATTTTGAAAAAATAGGCTTATGAGATCACCTTTTTTCCGTGTGTGTGTGTTTGAGAGAGGTGTGTGTGTGTGTGTCCCTAATAAAATCTAAACGGCTGGAGCGATTTCAATGAAACTCGGTAAGTTTATAGCACTATTCCCGGCGACCTCGACCGTGCCTTCAAATTTTGTTACGTCTCGCCAATCCAACATGGCGGCTGTGCGAAATATTTCACAAGCATTCAATATCTCCGAAACTATTACCGATATCACCCTGCAATTTTGTACGGTGATAAAGGGTACTGATACAAGTTTACCTATGTATATTTCATAAACCTGTAAAGTACAAAACGAACATGGCGGCCAAGCGAATTTGAAATATTTTAATAGACATTTCTCGTGATTTAACTCTCTGAGTGCAGTGAAATGTGGTACAGTAAATGATTTTGCAGATTGTAATGCACTGCCATCTAATTTAATTCAACTGTTTACATAACCTCAAGATGGCGGCTGTGCGAAATTTCAAAATTAATTTTTTATTTCTTGTGTCTTAATCATGCGATCGAAGTGAAAGTTTGAATGATGAACCTAGGCAATAATTGTCCCTGAATAGTACATAACTCTATAGCCTATACATATAACAATCCTAAATGGCGAGCTTCCGAAATATTTAGACGGTTCTCAATATCTATGAATCTTTTACAGCAACCAAACTGATTTTTTTTATGTTCATAGAGACTATGAGCATATGTTCACCTATAGGACTTTCAGTAACCTGGGGAGCACAAATCCAACATGGCGGCAACGCGAAGTATAAATATTTAAATGTACGTTTCTCGCGAATTAACTATCCGAGTGCCGTGAAACGTCGCACGTTAAATGCTTATACAAATGTTCATCCACTGGCATCAAATTTATTTCAATTGTTTGCATAATCAGAAGATGGCTGCTGTGCGTAATTTTAAAATCTCGTTTTTACTTCTTGTGTTCTAATCATGCGATTGAAGTTTGAATACCACACGTACACAATAATCTTAATGTAATAGTACAAAATTAAAAATCCAACCTGGCGACCATCTGAAATATTTAGACGGTTCTCAATATCTACGAATCTGTTACTGCAATTGAACTGAAATTTTGTATGTTGATAGTGGCAATTAACACGAGCAGGATATATGAAAATAGGCTTTATAGTTCTTCACGGAACTACTTGTTACTAGAAGCGATTTTACCAGCTGTAATTGATAGCAGTTCATACTCAAGGCTATTGATAGTAGACGTAATTGATAGTAGGCGCGATTGGTAGTAGGCGCAATTGGTAGTAGACGCAATTACTAGTAGAGCGATTGGTAGTAGGCGCAATTGATTGTAGGCGCAATTCACTGTAGGCGCGATTGGTAGTGGGCGTAATTGCTAGTAGGCGCAATTAGTAGTAGGCGTGATTGGTAGTAGGTGCAATTGATAGTAGGTGCAATTAATAGGCGCAATTGATAGTAGGTGCAATTAATAGGCGCAATTTATAGTAGGCGCGATTGATAGTAAGCGCAATTGATAGCAGGCGCTATTAGTAGACGCGATTGATAGTAGGCGCGATTGGTAGTGGACGTAATTGATAGTAGGCGCTATTGATAGTAGGCGCGATTGATAGTAGGCGCGATTGTTAGTAGGCGCGATTGATAGTAGACGCAATTACTAGTAGGCGCGATTGGTAGTAGGCGCAATTGATAGTAGGCGAAATTCACAGTAGGCGCGATTGGTAGTGGGCGTAATTGCTAGTAGGCGCTATTGATAGCAGGTGCAATTGACAGTAGACGCAATTAGTAGTAGGCGTGATTGGTAGTAGGTGCAATTGATAGTAGGCGAAATTGATAGCAGGCGCTATTAGTAGACGCGATTGATAGTAGGCGCGATTGGTAGTGGACGTAATTGATAGTAGGCGCTATTGATAGTAGGCGCGATTGATAGTAGGCGCGATTGTTAGTAGGCGCGATTGATAGTAGACGCAATTACTAGTAGGCGCGATTGGTAGTAGGCGCAATTGATAGTAGGCGAAATTCACAGTAGGCGCGATTGGTAGTGGGCGTAATTGCTAGTAGGCGCTATTGATAGCAGGTGCAATTGACAGTAGACGCAATTAGTAGTAGGCGTGATTGGTAGTAGGTGCAATTGATAGTAGGTGCAATTGTTAGTAGGCGCGATTGATAGTAGGTGCAATTGACAGTAGGCGCAATTAGTAGTAGGCGTGATTGATAGTAAGCGCGATTGGTAGCAGGCGCTATTAGTAGACGCGATTGGTAGTAGGCGCGATTAGTAGTAGGCGTGATTGGTAGTAGGTGCAATTGATAGTAGGTGCAATTAATAGTCGCAATTGATAGTAGGCGCGATTGATAGTAGTTGCAATTGACAGTAGGCGCAATTAGTAGTAGGCGTGATTGATAGTAGGTGCAATTGATAGTAGGTGCAATTAATAGAGGCAAATGATAGTAGGCGCGATTGATAGTAGGCGCAATTGATAGCAGGCGCTATTAGTAGACGCGATTGATAGTAGGCGCGATTGGTAGTGGACATAATTGACAGTAGGCGCTATTGATAGTAGGCGCGATTGATAGTAGGCGCGATTGGTAGCAGGCGCTATTAGTAGGCGCTATTGACAGTAGGCGCGATTGATAGTAGGCGCTATTAGTAGACGCAATTGATAGTAGGCGCGATTGGTAGTAGGCGCGATTGATATTAGGCGTAATAAATAGTAGGCGCGATTGATATTAGGCTTAATTGATAGTAGACGCGATTGATAGTAGGCGTGATGGTTAGACCTTGAGGTGATAACCCCTTTTGATTGATCCTTGTTGATTTGTCCCTTTAGACTGGTCCCTGTTGACTAGCCCCTGTTGACCAGCCCCTTTGGACGGGTCCTTCATGAAGGGAGTCATATTTGACAGGTCCCTGTGGACGGGCCCATGCATTTATCCAAATTATGTCAAAGTCACTTAACCTAACCTTATCACATGACCTGTTCTACAAGTTTAGACTTGCTTTGAGACTGGCTATGACGTCACAGATGAATGGCGGTGGGAGGCTAGACATTACTTTTTATTACACAAAAACATTCGCCTTAATGTGAGAGGAAAAGTGGGTGCAAAAGTGGGTGCAAGAGTGGATGCAAGAATGGGTGCAAATAGGCAAACCAATAATCAAAGAGGGGTATGACAGACCTTGAGGCGATAACCCCTTTTGATTGATCCCTGTTGATTTGCCCCTTGGGACTGGTCCCTGTTGACTAGCCCCTTTGGACGGGTCTTTTTTGAAGGGAGTCATTTTTGACGGGCCCCTGCTGACGGGTCACTGTGGACGGATCCCTGTGGACGGGTCCCTGTTGACAGGTCCTTTTGACTAATCCCTTTGGACCGGTTCCTTTGACATAATTTGGATAAATGCATGGCCAACCCATAGGGACCAGTCCAAAGGGACCGGTCCAAAGGGATTAGTCAAAAGGACCTGTCAATAGGGACCCGTCCACAGGGATCCGTCCACAGTGACCCGTCAGCAGGGGCCCGTCAAAAATGACTCCCTTCAAAAAGGACCCGTCCAACGGGGCTAGTCAACAGGGACCAGTCCCAAGGGGCAAATCAACAGGGATCAATCAAAAGGGGTTATCGCCTCAAGGTCTGTCATACCTCTCTTTGATTATTGGTTTGCCTATTTGCACCCATTCTTGCATCCACTCTTGCACCCACTTTTGCACCCACTTTTCCTCTCACTTTAAGGAGACTGTTTTTGTGTAATAAAAAGTAATGTCCAGCCTCCCACCGCCATTCATCTGTGACGTCATAGCCAGTCTCAAAGCAAGTCTAAACTTGTAGAACATGTCATGTGATAAGGTTAGGTTAAGTGACTTTGACATAATTTGGATAAATGCATGGGCCCGTCCACAGGGACCTGTCAAAAATGACTCCCTTCATGAAGGACCCGTCCAAAGGGGCTGGTCAACAGGGGCTAGTCAACAGGGACCAGTCTAAAGGGACAAATCAACAGGGATCAATCAAAAGGGGTTATCACCTCAAGGTCTACCAATCACGCCTACTATCAATCGCGGCTACTATCAATTAGGTACGCCTACTATCAATCGCGCCTACTATCAATCGCGCCTACTATTTATTGCGCCTAATATCAATCGCGCCTACTACCAATCGCGCCTACTATCAATTGCGTCTACTAATAGCGCATTCTATCAATCGCGCCTACAATCAATCGCGCCTACTACCAATCGCGCCTACTAATAGCGCCTGCTACCAATCGCGCCTGCTACCAATCGCGCCTACTATCAATAGCGCCTATTGTCAATTATGTCCACTACCAATCGCGCCTACTATCAATCGCGTCTACTAATAGCGCCTGCTATCAATTGCGCCTACTATCAATCGCGCCTACTATCAATTGCGACTATTAATTGCATCTACTATCAATTGCACCTACTATCAATCACGCCTACTACTAATTGCGCCTACTGTCAATTGCACCTACTATAAATCGCGCCTACTATCAATTGCGACTATTAATTGCACCTACTATCAATTGCACCTACTACCAATCACGCCTACTACTAATCGCGCCTACTACCAATCGCGTCTACTAATAGCGCCTGCTACCAATCGCGCCTACTATCAATCACGCCTACTACTAATTGCGCCTACTGTCAATTGCACCTACTATCAATCGCGCCTACTATCAATTGCGACTATTAATTGCACCTACTATCAATTGCACCTACTACCAATCACGCCTACTACTAATTGCGCCTACTGTCAATTGCACCTACTATCAATAGCGCCTACTAGCAATTACGCCCACTACCAATCGCGCCTACTGTGAATTTCGCCTACTATCAATTGCGCCTACTACCAATCGCGCCTACTAGTAATTGCGTCTACTACCAATCGCGCCTACTACCAATCGCGCCTACTATCAATCGCGCCTACTATCAATAGCGCCTACTATCAATTACGTCCACTACCAATCGCGCCTACTATCAATCGCGTCTACTAATAGCGCCTGCTATCAATTGCTCTTACTATCAATCGCACCTACTATCAATTGCGCCTACTATCAATAGCGCCTACTATCAATTACGTCCACTACCAATCGCGCCTACTATCAATCGCGTCTACTAATAGCGCCTGCTATCAATTGCTCTTACTATCAATCGCACCTACTATCAATTGCGCCTACTATCAATTACGTCCACTACCAATCGCACCTACTATCAATCGCGTCTACTAATAGCGCCTGCTACCAATCGTGCCTACTATAAATCGCGCCTACTATCAATAGCGCCTACTATCAATTACGTCCACTACCAATCGCGCCTACTATCAATCGCGTCTACTAATAGCGCCTGCTATCAATTGCGCTTACTATCAATCGCGCCTACTATCAATCGCGTCTACTAATAGCGCCTGCTATCAATTGCGCTTACTATCAATCGCGCCTACTATCAATTGCGCCTATTAATTGCACCTACTATCAATTGCACCTACTACCAATCACGCCTACACCAATTGTGCCTACTGTCAATTGCACCTACTATCAATAGCGCCTACTAGCAATTACGCCCTTTACCAATCGCGCCTACTGTGAATTACGCCTACTATCAATTGCGCCTACTACCAATCGCGTCTACTAGTAATTGCGTCTACTACCAATCGCGCCTACTATCAATTACGTCTACTATCAATTGCGTTGAGTATGAACTGCTATCTATTACAGCTGGTAAAAATCGCTTCTAGTAAAAATCGCGCTCAGTATAAATCATAATCAGTATAAAACGCGCCCAGTATCAAACGCGTCTACTAATCGTACCTACTCTAAATTGAGCGTGCTATAAAACGCACCCAGTATACATTGCCTCTACTAACCATGGCTACTCTCAATTACAGTCAATAAAAATCATCCAGGCTTAGGATAATTATGCATTTTGCATATTGCATATGCGATTGCATATTTGGGACAGTTTTAACTTAACAGTGAATATTTAGGGGTTTCCTCCTGTTAGTGCATATTTCAAAAACATTCTTAATCTTGAGTGTAGACATCAGTTTCTGCAGGACACTTTTGGAATATTTGACATGCATTTCAGGTAACAGGAATGTTGAGCAGTGCTGGGTTTGCATCGTGTTTAAATTTAGCAACACTAGCCATACATCCGGCCATAGCTTTGTCTACCTGCAATGCAATTAGGTGGGCACTGATTCTTGGTATTTCCCGTAAAGCAGGTTATCTTTTCCTCATTCCGTAAATAGTTACCTTTCATGCACAATTAGTTCTTGTCAGTCTTACTTTCGTTGAGTTGAAACAGGTTGTGGTTCATAGCACGTTAAATAGCTACTGTATTTAAGATGCCTAAGGAGAAGAACTGTTAATGAGTTAATGAAAGGGAATGTACGAGAGTTCCAAGACTTTTCAACTGACGGAAGTGTATTGTTTTGCAAATACTGTAGAACAGTCGTAAACGCAACTAAAAAGTATCAAATTCAACAACATCTTCAAACAACGAAACACAATAAACTGAAAGAAGTAAACCTGAAACAAAAACACCAGGCTCTTGTAACCACTGCTTTAGTTAAACCTGGACCAACACATAGTGCATTCAATGAAGATCTGTATAAAGCATTTCTCTCGGCAAATATACCGTTCAACAAAATTATGTTAAATGGTCCGGCTAAGCTCAAATTATCAGCGTTTCGCCCCGGTGTACTATTGGGCTCGTCAGTACCGGACCATTTAACATAATTTTGTTGAATTAATGGAGCTCAAAGGACCATAACAACAGTTTCTCATTCGAGAACATTCTTCGAAATATACCGTTGGCTAAACTAAACAATAAGAACTTAGTTCAGTTTCTGCAGGTGTATACGAAACAACCAGTCCCAGATGAATCAACAATTAGGAAGAATTACATTCCTGAGCTTTACAATGTAACGTTAGGTAAAAAAGGAAAAACGCCCGTGGAAAATATATTTGGGTCTCACTAGACGAAACAACGGACGTAGATCAAAGATATGTAGCTAACTTCGTGTTTGGAATTTTAGGAGAAGAAGAAGAGAGAGACCATTCATATCTACTAAATATGGCCGTGTTGCCTAAGGTGAATTACTCAACAGTTGCTGCATTTTTCAATGATGCACTTTCTTGTTTGTGGCCATCAGGCATTCTTTACGATCATGTTATCGTGGTCTGCATGGATGCCACACCTTACATGTGTAAAGCCATGGGAGGTCTTGGGATATTATATCCCAAGATGATACACGTCACATGTGTAGCACATGGACTTCGAGTCACTGAAGCAGTCTGGGCTTCGTTTCCTGAAGTAAACACGTTGATCTCCACAGTGAAAAGAGTGTTCCTGAAGGCTCCAAGTCGCAAAGAAAAATCTTTTAATGCAGATCATGATGTGCCGCTCCCGCCTTCACCAGTTCATACAAGATGGGGCGTGGCTCGAAGCTGCTGTTTATTATGCCAATTATTTCGAGGTATTAAAAAAGGTAGTTGAAGACCTCGATTCTGAAGAAGCTGCTTCTATTAAAGAAGCTCAAAAAGTCTTGAGCAAAGATGGTGTTCATGAGCAACTTATATTCATTCGTTCCAATTTGCGTTGCATACGTTCAGCCATCAAGAAATTGCAAGAAATAGGAATGCCTCTTCACGTTAGTATTGGAATTGTTGAAGAAGTCGATCGATCCCTAAAGAACCCAACTAATCAAGTTTTCTCAAAAGAAATTGCAGAATGTAGTGCTGAAATATTCCGGTCTCCTCAAACTTAAAAGCATTTGTGGTGTTATCCAAGGCAAAGACAAAATTGACAGAGGTCTCTGATTTCGTTAAGTTGGAGTATGCTCCAATAATTGTGGCATGTGATGTGGAGAGAGTGTTTTCTGAGTACAAAGTCATTTTAAGTGAAAATAGGCGCAAGTTTGTGTTTGAAAACCTATAACATCATGCAGTGATTAAGTGTAATCAAGACTTGTAAATTTTATTGACAAACTGGAGCAATCTATTGTAGTACTGTAAGTAATTTTCTTTATTTTTGCGATATTTAATATATTTTAATATAAACCACTAATTGATATCAGATGTATGTTTATTTTTAATGCATATTTTAGTGCTTATTTAGACACTTTTAAGTGCATATTTGCATGCATATTTTGGCAATTTTAAGTGCATAATTATCCGAAGCCTGATAATCACTATAAATTGTGTTCAGTATAAATCTTCACATTGAGCAATGTGTGTGTAAATCACTTGTAGTCTAAAATTTGTTCATGTGATTTTTATTCTTGACAGTACTTTGAAAAATCCACCTTTAAAAAATATCAATCCACTTCATTTATTTTACTGTTAGTATTACTAAAGTGACTTTACTAAAATTAAATTAATGTGTATTAGTTAATATGGAAGTCTCAACAACCAGCCATGGTAAGCCATGTGTCTACTATAAAGGATATACATATATTGTAAAAACAACCAATAAAAATGGAACTGTTATTTGGCGATGTTCAAAACAACGATCTAAAAAGTGTCGAGGAATGATTAAAACAAAAGACTCCAACGTACTTACTTCAAACGAGCATCATTGTGAATCTCAAATTAATACACATTTAAATGGACAAAATACTCTAATCAAGGTAAAAAAACAAGTCCAAGAAAAAAATATTGCTGCTCAAGATCGTGCAGTGTTTGTTCAAAATCACTTATCATGTCCTCAAAAAGTCATGTTAGGACAGTCGTCAACGTCTAAGAAACCCTTAACACTATCAAAAGCAACGCAGACTTTAAAAGAGGTCCCTGTGGAAAAGGAACAAGAGGAATTGGATTGTTCTAGTGATGTCGATGATGATGATGATGATGATGATGATGATGATAATGATGGTGACAATGACTATCATAATTTTGATGATAATATTCATAATGAAGATGATGATGATGATGATGATGAGGATGATGAAAAAGAAAAGGATGAGGGTTTTATGTCTATAAAACCACTGCGACTTCCCCAGTTTTTAAGAACAAGAGTACCTGGAGAAAGTTATAAAAGGATCTACAACAAGCGTTGTGTTTAAAAAATCTATATCAAACAATGGTAAATAGAAAGAGTTGTATTCAGAGTGTATCTATTATAAAATGAATTTAATAAAAATATTTTATGGTTATTGTCTGCTTTTTCTTAATTACTATCACTACATCCTCCCACTATTAATGCAATTGTTAACCATTGACAGTCTCTAGCTATGTTTAGAAAGAGAGAGTGGACTTAAACAATACACTCTATCTATGGTTTGTGTATCGAGTATCATAATAATACAGTATCGCCAAGCTATGTTAAAGCAATAGTTATGTCAGGTAAGGGGTTCAAATCCTTGCTTTCTTGTATTGAAAATGTGAACATAAGTCAAACGCCTTAACTACTCGATCAACCTGACAGTTAATAATGTAATTTGTTTTGTGCACTTGAGTGTTTACAAAATTTTCCAGTGTACATTGACTCAACCACTTGCTCGTTTTTAAATGTTTGTTGTTGTTGTTGTTGTTGTTTTTTCATTGCATTGTAGTTATGAGTCTAGAGAACTAGGTGTTTAATATAGGGATAAAGGCATCTTAAAATAATTTTAGAAAAGCTCTCAGGTATCGTGTCATGGGTTTTAGTAATGCATTAATGTTGTTGACTAGTATTTACCATTACACAACATTATTTTGGTAAGCTCTACATGTTGTTTGAGTCTTCAGCCTTTTGACTTTATTAATACAGCTCTCCATGACTCCCTGTCCTGAGCTGATCGTTTTATATCCATATAGCTACCACACTCTACATCCAAGGCTATCTGTTTAACATATTCTATCCTTGGTCTACCCCTACAGTTCTTGTCCTCAACCCGTTCTTCCATAACTAAGCTTGCTATTCCTGGGTGTATGTATCCTACCAACCTATCGATTTACTTCATTAGCTGTCGCTAAAAACATCTCTCCTCTCCCACTTGTCTTAATACCTCTTTGTTTGTAACCCTATTTACCCATCTAATCTTCATCATTCTCCTGTAACATCACATTTCAAACACTTCAACTCTCCATTTTCTGCTACACCAATAGTCCAAGTTTCCCTTTCATAGAGCGTCACACTCCAGACAAAGGTCTTCAAAAATGACATAGTAATACCTAAATCTATATTCAATGTCAACAAATTCTGTAGAAATGCTTTCCTTGCCTGATCTACATAAGAATCCTAATCATCTCTGGTATAATGTCTTGTTTAGCAAACATAGTCGCTCAGTAGGTCTATGCATTTGTCTCTATATAAATAAGAATGAAAGTTTGTCTGTTTTTTCTGAATTTCTACGGAAATTTGCGTTATTTACGCGTTTTAGACCGTTTTATGGCGGATGCGCGCGAAAATGAATTTTTTGTCTGTCTGTCTGTTTGTTTGTCTGTGGACAATTTTTTGTTTCCTTATAGCTCGAGAACGGCTGAGTGGATCAACGTAAAATTTGGTAGAGATATCCTTCAGAGGCAAGACACCAATCATTGATGTAACTCTTCTCTGTACCTCTCATAAAAGGGGGCCTACCCCCTTAAAATACATGCCGAAATAGGCGTAGAAGGGCGAGACAAAGCTCATTTTCAGCCCCTCAATGTGAGAAACGAAACTCGGGGGCCCTAAAACCACATTTTAAGGCCCTAAAACCAATAGTTTTGGAGATATTCCCAGAAAATTAATTTCATTTAATACAATAATGAAAGGAAGCTAGCCGGTAACCATGGCAACAGAAATTCACAGGTCTATCTATTGCTGTAATATAAGACGCAATACAAAATACAATTCCATTTATTACATTACTGAGATAGTTTGCAAACGGCTAGAAGGTTATAACGGAACCAAACTAAGCTGTAAAATTCATCAATACATATAATGCGCTTAAGCGGGTCAAGGGGTACTCTAGAATTTTTCACGCGATTTACACGTGCTGGTGTGCTACGGAAGGTCTATTATATCCCTATCCCTATATTGTTATATTATTATTATTATTAATATTGTTATTACACTACGGAAAGGAAGACCCAAGAGGACTGGAAAAAGGGAATAATTGTCCCGATCTTCAAGAAAGGTAGTAGAACAGAATGCAGAAACTATCGGGGAATAAAACTGATGAGTCATTGTGCAAAGATGTTTGAGAAAGTTTTGGAAAGGAGAATTAGGACAAGGATAGAAGGAGGGATGAGGGAAGAATAACATGGCTTCAGAGCAGGAAGGTCCACACTGGATTTGATTTTTGCTGTAAGGCAGTTACAAGAACAGCACTGTGAGTATGGAACAGATCTACTGATGGCCTTCCTGGACGTTGAGAAAGCATATGACAGTGTATGCAGAAACAAAGTATGGAAGTCCCAGGAGGATAGAGGAGTAGAAAAATGGACTATAAGGAGGATAAAGGAGATGTACAAGGGAAGCGTGAGCTGTGTGAAAGTGGGAGGAGCGAGATCGGACTGGGTGGAACAGAGAAACGGCCTGAAACAGGGAAGTGCACTGGCACCGTTACTTTTCATTGTGGTAATGGATGACATAATGACCCGAGTGGCACAAGTAATTGGGGAAGGAAAGATGAAAGCAATGGTGTTAGCGGATGATTTGATGATTTGGGGAAACAAGGAGGAGATGGTACAGGAACAGTTGGACCTGTGGGAAGGAATAATACAAGGATATGGGATGAAATTTATCATAAATAAGAGTGAGATGGTGATCACAACAAGGAAGAAGGAAAGAACCACAACGGGAATAACAATTGGTGGGAAACAGCTGAAGAAAGTGGAGAGTTTCAAGTATCTGGGAAGCCTGATAAAAGATAATGGAAGAAACTATAGAGAAAAAATGAGCGGGGGAGACAGGCAGAAGCATTCCGGAGGAGTGTGAGAAGCATGTTATGGAGCAAGGATGTCCCTCAGAACAGAAAAAAGATCATATATCGAACGTACTATGCCCCTATCCTGACGTATGCCTCGGAGACCTGAACTATGAAAGGAAGGGAGAAGAGCAAAATACAGGCCAGTGAGATGAGGTTCTTGAGAAGCAGTATTGGAGCTACAAAGATGGACAGAATAAGAAATGAGAGGACCCGAGAATTAATAAAGGAGGAACCATTACGGGATGGTATAGAGAAATCTAGACTTAGATGGCATGGACATGTAAAACGAATGGAGGATAAGAGGATACCCAGGAGGATACACGAGACGAAGTGGGAAGGAAAGAGACCGAGAGGAAGAGGAGACCCGGCCAACGGCTGGAAACTGTGCAAGAGGATGATGATGATGATACTACGGCCTACAACGACGAGACAAAGCTCATTTTCAGCCCCTTGGTGTCAGAAAAAAAACCTCGGGGCCCCTAAACAGTCGTAAAGGGTCCCCGGAAACTACATTTTAATGCTCTAAAACGAAGAGTTTCTGAGATATTCCCAGAAAACTAATTTCATTTGATAAACTAATGTAGGAATGCAAGCCAGTAACCATGACAACAGTGTCTCAAAAAGGTACATCCAACTCTCCATCTATTTCTGCAAGAAGTAATGCCACTCCATTTATTAAATTTCTGTGAAAGTTTGCAAATGGCTATAAGGTTATCACGGAACCAACAAAAACTGTAAAATTCATCAATGCACATAAGGGGGTCAAGAGGTTCCCTGGATTTTTTCACAAGACTTAAACGTGCGATGTGTCGTACAGAAGGTCTATTATATCTTCAAACAGCAACATTATTTTCAAAAATTCCTGAATTGAAATAGTTTATTTTTTATTTTAATTTTATTGCTTTTAGGAATTTGGGCCATTGGAGGCTAAAAAACCGGAATTTTCATGCACCACAAGCCTTTATAATTTATTAAAGGGCTCTTCCTCTGGATGCGCACTTGACACAACAGTGTGGGTCAGTTTTTATGTGACGTGAATTGCATTTCGTCTACGAGGTTTTCAATTTTATTTTCACGTCAGGAAGTACACGTTAGGTAAATTAGTTTCAGAGCATATTTCAACTAATCATTTATCTTTGTCGACAAACAGGTTCCAAGCCCCTAACCATTGCAACAGTAGCTCAATTGATTACGTCTGGTTATTAATACCGACGACCGTTCGAAGAATGGGTACTTCTGCTAGTTTGTTGTATATAACCCAAAATAGCAAACAGTTTTTCTAAAACCCTACTCACTGGTCAATAACAAGCATAGTCGCCAAAGTGTTTCGTTGGTAGTTAACTCATGTCTGGTTAGTCAATTCTTCTTGCAAGGCCGGTCAACACCTAAAAATTCATCTTAACATATAGTCTAATCATCTTTCTATCTACATACCAGTGTCTAATGAATAGTCAATATTAGTTTGGTCTTTACCTAAAATCTAAAACCCAATATCAAATTTCTAAAATCTAAAACCAAAATAAAATATAGTATAGAAAACATAATTCCAAGTAATACAAATCCTTATATGTTTTTCTTTAATAATTAGTTACCGAAAATTTAAAGTCATGACATTATGGTTTGATCTTTTCGTACAATCTCAAATGTAAAATGTAAATTCTAAAATCTAAAGTATAAAATAAAAAACAAATACAAAATCTTACTTGCATTAACTGTATATTGAACCCAGTCCTCCTTTGTATTTGTAATCCAAGTAATAATTTGAAAAAATATACAAGTGTAATCAGTCTTAAAACATTATCCCTACTTTTTTATATGTTTTTGACATGCGTGTTAATCTAAAATCAAACCCTGGTCTACCTTAGTCAAAGGATAACAGCTTAACCACTGCACCACTATAACCATCTTTCTTAGTTTGTTTTTTTCTAAGCCTTTAAGTTAAATCGATTTAAGGCCTCTAGCGCAAGAGCCAAAAGTGCTTGCCACTGCAGCACAAAATGGTTAGCAAGTAACATTATACATTCAAAAAGGATTGTATTGGTTCGGTTTGGTTCAGTGTAATCACCATCTTGTTTTCTTAGCTACCCTCTTTAACTAATCAATTAAAGATAGTCTACTCTTAATTCTTGAATCGATAAATTGGATTTTGTACACACCGTTTGTCATGTCATGCCTGAAACCTATACTCCCTATGCACTGCGGTCAGGTTTAAAAACAAGTTTCAATGGTCAAAGACTTGTCAGTCACCATACGTAAAGCCTACAATAATTCTTTCTCTACATAGCTATGTTTCATCACTCGCCATAAACATCTAACATTATGGGTTTGCAATATATTAAGAGAAACAAAAGTCCATGACCTTGTTGTTTTCAATCTTTTTGGGAAAATTCATAAGCCATATAAAGAAATCGTAATGTCAAGTTATAGGACACCTTATGAGTCCAAATCCCATTATTAGTTTATAAAACTCAAATCAGTAACCTTGCCGTTTTGGGATATTAAAATAAATGCATGCATCATAGGAAAAATCATAAAAATATTCTTAAAACAAGTCGTCGCATGACCCTCTTCAATCAATGCTTCACAAAATATCGATTCATCCATTGAACATGGCCACAGTGATCGGCGACATGCTCGTTTAAACACAACCGGTACGGTCTCTCTCTACAAAAAAAAAAACAACTATATATTGTGCCCTTTTAGCATGAAATATGCAAATCACAGTATGCCAGCAATGCTCAAATCGGGATTTTCGGGGTTATGGTATGTTCTCCCACTCTGTGACTTACACATTTTGGATTAAATAGAGGATACACTTCCAAAATAAATAAACAAAACAACTCCTACTATAAAACATTTAATTAACCAAATATATGGCGCTACAACAAATTAAACAAATAAAATACTGACCCAATTCTAACTTGTTCTGAGTGAACAAGGAATACATAATTAAACAAAGATTAAATCATAATAAATGGTTTTCATAAACCAACAAGCTTATATTTGTTTTCACTTCCATATAGTGTCCTTTTAAAATTCAAATAATCAAGAGCTCTAATAGGCTCGATACTTTTCAATATAAACTGTGTTATCCTTTTTTTTTACAACACATCACTATCTATTATATGAGTATTTTATAATTAAAACAATATATAATTCTTATTAATGTACTGTTACTTATTTACTTAAACTTTGGGCTTTCACAATGTTCTCATGTTACCACCTCTCTCAAATCAACAATTCACTACAGTGATTGGGAAAACATTTGTGTACTCCCGAGCTACTGAAGACTACTTGAACACGTCAAAAATTAAGATCACTCCCGGAATCTAATTGTCTTCACTGAACTCGTGAATTATTGCATTATATAACATTACATTAGGGATTTATCATTATTTGTCTTAAAAGACCATCATATCAATAGAAAGCAACGATCTGAACTTGCAAGCGGTAATTTTTATCTACAAGAACCTCGGTTCGAAGCCCGGGTCGTTAAACAAACTCTAAACCCTCTAGTGTACTATAACTTCAAAACAGACGGCTCACAGACCTACCGCACTTCCGTTAAAGGTAAGGTCTGGCCGTGGCCACTTGGCGTGATTTATTGTTGGGGAGCAGGAGCATTACGGTCAGACTCGCAAGAGGCGAGCTACCCTCCGCTTTCATACAGCAGTTTCTTAAATATAGTTCTTTGAACAAACAAGGCTTCATTCTACTATTTTTTAACAACATATTTAGGTTCACTAGACCCATTCTTTTTACCTTGGCATTTATTAATTATGAAGTGTCCTCATTGGTGGGTAAGAATAATTCAATACAACAACAAATACTTAGGGGCTTCACATAAACGAATCTGGGTTCGTTTCTTTCAACTGCCTCGGGAACCATATCGCATACTGGAGGACTTATACATTTGCGATTTATAGCAGGCCTTTGCCTTACACTCGCGCTCATAATACAATTATTTCGCACCCTTTTATAATACAACACACACAACGGCCTCGTGATCACATCACTATTTGGAGGACTTACTATAGCTCAATTACCACGACCAACTGCCCCTCATAATTAATTTTACCAAGTATATTTAGGTTCAACGCATTCCTAGCGTGACAAATTTACTTCAATGCGCTACATTACGCTTATCCTTTATTGCCAAATTGCCTTGAAAAAACTGATAGATTCAACAATACACCTTTGATCTACATCTCAATTTTATATTAATCCTCTCCCGTGCAATAATCGCTTTATCTTAAGAACATTTGTTCACAACATGTATTTATTCTTTTAAAGGAGCTCAAAAGCTACTACTTTCCTATAATTCATCATAATCTTTATTCATTTATATCATTGTTATTATTATTATTATTATTACGCTTGCTTTCATATAATTAAATCATTAATCACCTACACTGATATTTTATTTCATACATTTTCCCTAAGGGATTTATCCATTTCACAGAATTATCTTATACTTTTCAAATTTTATCGTTCAGATCGCGCAATTATTCTGTTATTTGTTATTCACAACATCCCTATTTTCTCATTCTCAAGTGGATTGTACACAAATATTCCCCAACACATAACATAATGAAATGGTTACTCACATGAGGTGACGGTCCCCGACCGTATTTTCCAGCGATGTTTCATTTTCGCCCACTTACGGTAATTAAGCCATATTCATTAATACCATTTCACACAATGACATTTCTTGATACACATACACATAATTTACCTTAAACACTGGTAACATTTTGAATACAATTCTGTATTCTTTTATAATACACAAATAAATTCACTAAAAATTATTACACTAACACAAATTTTCTATATTTACATTACACTGCTTTTAATCACTGAGGCTTTGATTTGACCTTACACACGTGATTTTTTCTTCCCGTTTCCAAGGGTGAAACTCTTAGATGTCGGCTCCCTATCTGGCAAGAAGTTGAAAGACTCGATCAATCTACCCCTCCCTGGTACGGCTATTCTTCAAATCTGGTTTCCTGACTATTCGGCTTCTATTTTTACTAGCTCGGAGTCGTTTCTTTCTAGACACTATTTAATTTGTCTAGATAAAGTCTATCTTGTTTATGGCACCTCGAATACTTTATCGGTGACCTATGATTCTCTAGCATTTACTGCTATTCCTTGGTTTCGTAGCTTAATGCTTTTACTGTTTGTTTGTCTCCTGTTAGACAATGTCTTGGATTAAATTTTCCCTTCTTATTTTCTTCGCTCTTGTCCCTATCTTATTGATACACTAGGCGTTACTTATTTTGTCCGACCCTGATCGGGTTCCTTAACTTTGCTGGAAATGTTTGTTTCACGATCTTTGGTCCTTCAAAACGTTACGATACTTTCAGTCGTTTAACTGAACTGTTATTTGAAGACCTATCGCCTGTTCTTTAAGTTCGCAGCCTAACTTGACTGTAATACGGAACTTTCACTATAAAGACTGACGCTTGCTGAACTAAATCCTATACTAAGATTTTCCTAAGTCTTCACACGGCGATACTATGATGATACTTGATGCTTCCTTGTGCAGCGTCTCGGCGCTCACGAAACTGGTTGGTTGTCGATACAGCGACGCCCTCGGGCTGTCGGAAACTGCACGATGTGATGCACCAACGTCACGCCCCCCTGGGCTGACTGATAACTGCATGATTGGTCTGGCTCTGCCAGGACTTTCATACCTTTTGGCTAAAAAAAGATAAAATCCTCGTCTTTTTCATAACTAACTTTTGAAGCAATAGTCGCACACTATTGAAAATTATATCTCTGGAAAGCTCGTTTTCTAAACGTAAACTGACTTCTTTGCACATAAAAATCGATCGTACAATTCTGAGATATTAAATAAAATTTGGTCTTCAGATACGTGGGTGTTACAGTTGATTTTCAATCCCCACCTCCTCGGGTCTCGGGGAACTTTTAATTACGTAATGCCGCATTTGCACTTTTTTCCTGGGCAATTATTATAACATCTTTTCCCACACAAAAATCTCTATTCCGAAATGATTCACAATGATGTATTTCTTTTGTTACTTTTATGTTCGCAAATGGCTTAAATCTAATTATTCTTCCTCTTGCACAACTGCGAGGATGCCAATTTACTGCAACGTAAGCTCGATTTCCGAAACCTTCTCTCACTCACTCCGCACGGAAAGTTCCTCTCGTTCTAATTATAGCCATGATCGCTCCTTATCGGTGCGTCACGCGTGATATCATTTCCTGGCCACCTGGGTTCTTATTATTGCACAAGATTAAACCAGTCCTCTTGTATAAAATCTTTCTATGTTCCACTGAAGACTGTATTTTTCCTTCCTTCTTTTACCAATAAAGCATGGATTCGACCCCTTGAACCAATGGTACATGGGTTCAATATATATATTAAAATTTATTCAAAAATTTAAAAAATCTAAATTTTCAAAATGTGTGGTTAGGCCCTTTGTCAAAATTTCAAAAAATAAATAATAAATTCAAGAAGAGATTGTCGCCCTGAGTCTTATAACACCTCATGTGTCCAAATCTGATTATAGGTTCCGCTTTTATCCCTGTAAAATCTACATGCATTGTTTTAGGGGTAAACTGACCAATCGTGGTAAAAGAGTATTAAATGACCAATTTTTTGAGCTATCACACCTAATTTTAAGTTTCTTAGTTTCCAAGATATCGATTTTTCAATTTAGGGGTAGTTTTTCACCCCCTTATTATATTTCATCAAAAACAAAAGATCTTAGGTTCATTTATCATTTTTAGGCGTTTAACACCTTTTTCCCTGTAAAATCACTATTCACTGTTTTAGGGGTGAAATGACCTATCGTGGTATAAGCGTATGTCATGACCTATTTTTAAAACTATCACATTTAATTTTAAGGCTGTTAATTTCCAAGATAAGGATTTTTAAATTTTGGGGTTAGTTTTAACCCTCTTACTATTTTTTCATCAAAAACAAATGATCTTAGGTTCATTTATCATTTTTAAGTGTTTAACCGCTTTTTTTTTCCTGTAACATTACTATTTACTATTTTAGGGGTGAAATGACCTATCGTGGTACAAGCGTATGTCATGACCTATATTTAAAGCTATCACACTTAATTTTAAGGCTCTTAATTTCCAAGATAACGATTTTTAAACTTGGGAGTGGGGGGGATAGTTTCACCCCCAAAGGGGAACATCGCCCCCAATTGCTAGGACCCCTCATACAAGTCACTAGCATGATAGGTTCGCGAGATATTAACAAAAGTGTGGTTAGGCCCTTTGCCAAATGTCAAAAGTACATTCTAAAAGGGGGCTTCATCCCAAGTCCTACAATACCTCATACAAGTTCCTAGCCTTATTAGTCCGTTAGTTAAGCCCTTTGACATAATTTGGATAAATTCATGGGCTAGTCCGTAGGAACCAGTCCAAAGGGGCTCATCCACAAGGACTCGTCCACAAGGACCTGCCCACAAGGACTCGTCAAAAATGACCCGTCCACAGGGACTCGTCAACAAGTACCCGTCAACAATGACTCGTCAACAATGACCCATCCACAGGGACTCGTCAACAAGGACCCGTCAGCCATGACTCGTCAACAATGACCCGTCCACAGGGACTCGTCAACATGGACCTGCCAACAATAATCCGTCAACAATGACCCGTCAACAATAACCCATTAGGTTGGGTTAGGTTAGGTTACACTACAGCCGCCATCTTTTAAAAAGCCCGCCCTCTTACAAAAGCAAGCATGTTAATTCATAGTGGCTACCCACCGAACATATGCACTTTATGTAGAACAACGTTTCATTCCATATTGGCATTCAAACTCTCACATGTTGCAATTGGAAGGAGAGATTCTCTAAAAAAAATACAATTTCACCCCCTAGTAGGGGTAGGTCTTATTTTGGAGTGAAAATATGTTGTCCATTGGAAAGGGGGTGTTAGCCCGAGCTCAATGACACCTCGTACAAGTCTCTAGCCTAATTGGTTCGCGAGATATTGCCATTTTAGTATTCCAGCGGTGGAGCGGTGGCGGTGGGCCTTGAACCGCTACAAAACCACTACTGACATAGGCGAGGAGTTTGGAACTCAGCCGAAAAAAATCAGCATAAAAATAACTAAACAGGTCTTTGACCGTTTTTTTTTCATAAATCCAATTTAAGGGGCCCTTGGGGAGGGGTGAAATTATGGGGGAGGGGGAAACGGAATATGTCTGAGTGTAAAATTATACATGGCCTATGTTGTAGACAATAACATATTACATCTTTTTTGTCTCTTGCTATTTCATCATACGACGAATACTTAGGGAGTTATTAATGATTTTGTATTTTTTGGCCGGAATTTTCTAAGTCCCAGGAATGACATAAAAATTGATTCGAATGAAATTTCAAGAAATTGTTTTGTTTAATACTTTTATTATATTTTTCACGTCTTTTAGAGTCCGAAACCAACATGATATTTTGATGTTTTTTTTCGTCCCATGCATTTTTGGTTTCAGGTGATTGAATTATTTTCCACTAGGACCAATGCTTATCTACTATGTTACGTGCCACCCCCCTAGTGGCACCTTTGTTAACTGGATTACGGTGGGTAGGAAGCACAATACCAATTACTGCTTAAAGAAATAATTAACTTTATTGTGGCCAGCAAATTACACTAATCAGCAAATACAAGCAATTAGGAGCCTTACTCCAGTTTCCTCAAGTCTCTTCCTTGAACGCTCTTGGCCCTTCCACTTGTCAACAGACCACAGAAGTTAATCCGTCCTAATGATTACAGTGGCCTTGACAGAAACTACCTGCTCCTCTCCCTTACGTTCACCGACCTCAATTACTTACGATCACTTGCTGCAGGCTATTTCGCTGTCCACAAGCTGGAGAAACAATGTCACTGGATTTCGTAACTCGCACAGCACTTCGTCACCACACTTCTGTCGCACAGGATAATCGCTCACACTAGCTCGTAAAACACAACAACAACAACAACTGCTAGACAGGTCGCACTTATATAGCAGGCCGGTGACTCAATAAATGCTTCTAGATCCATCCAGGGTTCACGGCTTCTCGAGGTTTCCATCGCTGGTCCAGTCACGAATATTCTGGACTACCCCTTTGTCCTAGTAGCCCTGTTGCATAAGGCACACGCAATACAGGAGGCAGGCCACAGCCCAGCCCTGGGGCAGTTGTGACTCATGCGGCGAGTGATGACACAAACTCACAGCCGTAACAACTATATAAAGCTCAAATACCACTCACTGACTCATTCATTCATCACGAAATCTCAGAAACCACAGAACGGATTGGAATGAAATTTGGTATCCAGCTTCCTCAAGGGCCGCAAACGGCCGCTAAGAAAGGATTTTTTGATATTCAGGTTCTAAAGGGGTGTTAAGGGGGTAGACCTGCATTTCATTGAATAGCAATATCTCCCGATTGCTTTCATTGGGGGATGTGATACTCGGCATATAAACTCATCATTAAAAATAAGAAGACACGTGTCTGAGGGTTTTTCGATGTGGTGTATATTATGAGGTGAAAGGGGTGGAAAGTGGGGGTTGAAGGATTCCTAACGGAGCGGGTATCTCTTAAACGACAAAGGCGAGGAGTTTGGAACTCAGCCGAAAAAAATCAGCATAAAATATAACTAAACAGGTGTTTGACCGTTTTTTCATAAATCCAATTTAAGGGGCCCATGGGGAGGGGTGAAATTATGGGGGAGGGGGTGGGGGAAACGTAATATGTCTGAGTTTAAAATTATACATGGCCTATGTTGTAGACAATAACACATTACATATTTTTTGTCTCTTGCTATTTCATCATACGACGAATACGTAGGGAGTTATTAATGATTTTGTACTTTTTGGCCGGAATTATCTAAGTCCCAGGAATGACAAAAAAAAATTGATTCGAATGAAATTTCAAAAAATGTTTTTTTAATACTTTTATTATATTTTTCACGTCTTTTAGGGTCCGAAACCAACATGATATTTTGATGTTGTTTTTTTCGTCCCATGCATTTTTGGTTTCAGGTGATAGAAATATTTTCCACTAGGACCCATGCTTATTTATCAATTTAACTAATGTTATAACAGGATTCCAAAGGTTATTGCGGGCGAAGCCGCGGGTAACAGCTAGTCTACCATAAATACAGAGAGAAGATCGATAAATATACTCCTCTAGCTATTGAGGTAGCTAGAATCTGAAGACAAAACAAGTAGTTCCGTGAAGAACTTTACAGCCTATTTTCATATATCCTACTTAAACTAATTGCCACTATCAACATACAAATTTTCAGTTTGATTGCTGTAATAGATTCGTAGATATTGAGAACCGACTAAATATTTCGGATGGTCGCCATGTTGAATTTTATATATGTAGGTCCTAGAGTTATGTACTGTTACATGAAGATTATTTATTGAAAATACAGAGCACAAATTGTGCATAGGGTTAATAAATGTGAATATACATTAATGTTTTCACTTTCCACCTTCACAAAATTTTACAATGGAAGGACCTCGGTTCTTACATGTGATTACGTGGTACCGACTACATTGTTTACCACATAATTTACAAGTACAGGATACGTCTATGTCATGAAAGTACTCGGTGACGCACAGTTTATGGTGGTACCCATGTACCGCCATCGAGTTAACGAAGTGTCGTAGGTCTTGATTGGTGTCAGTCCATACCCTATTCGTCATGGCTTCCGTTATGTAAAATTCAGGCCAGATTTCATCTCCCTTCTTCACTCTCTCTTGCATCAGTCTTTTCCAGGCGTCCGTAGATGGTAGTCCTCTCTTCGTCCGTAGGTCCTCAATGAAGAAGTTCTCCTTGGCAAGTTCGTACACTAGTCTAGATTTTGCATATTTTGATAATCCCAGGGTTGCTTTTAGGAAGCGTGACTTCACTGCCTCGAGCGTCCTCAAGTCCGCCAGGGTCAGTTTCTCCCAGATGATTTCTATCCCGTATGTGGCGATGGGCGCTATTTTCGCGTCAAATAATCTCATAGCAGTTCCCAAAGACAGCTTCGTGAGTGATTTAATGTCATATATGGCTTTAATTGCTGCCGTTGCACGAGACTTGATGTGGACTCGGTAGGCTCTAGATGTTGTTTGCATTGTCAATCCTAAGTATGTGAATGTATTTACTGTCTTGAGGGGATTCAATCCTAGGTATATTCTGTCTCCCGAGGCCTCTCTGCCACCTTTCCGAAACGTCATTTTTACTGTCTTCTCTGTGTTAATTTCCATCTTGTTATCCTTTGCCCAACTGTCGAGATTTGTTATGGCTTTTTGCACTTCATGTACGGAACTTGAACCAATTACCATATCGTCAGCGTAGAGGTATATCTTAACATTTTCCGCTCCTAGCTTAGTTGCCGTCACCACATCGTATGTTGCAATGTTGAACAGTAGGAGGCTGAGTGGGTCTCCTTGCAATACACCGTTGGTTTGTGTTATCAAATTCGAAGTTGCGACACGGTCATCAATTTGTATGTAATTTGTGGTCAGAATGTTGCTTATCAGTGTCGTGAGCTTGTTGTTTTCGCCCATTATGGCTACCAGTTTCGCAATTATTAGCGACCTGCTTAACGAGTCAAAGGCTTTCGCGTAATCGACAAACACTACGTGAAATTTGCCACTAGGATGTCTTAGGGTTTCTTCAATGTCGTTGAGTAGGTTGCTAATGGCGTGGAGAGTGCTTCGCCCTTTACGGAATCCAAACTGTTCATCTGGGAGTTTATGGTCCACTGCTTCTGTGATCCTTTTAGCGAGGAGTTTTGTCAGTATCTTCATCATGTTCTTTTCGATAGCGATCCCTCTGTAGGAGTTTGGATCTGATTGATCGCCTTTACCCTTGAACAGCACTTGAATAGTTGAGATTCTCCATGCTGTGGGGATGCTACATTCATGTAGACAGAGATTCATTAATTCTGAGATTGCCGGAAGCAACATCTCTGTTGAGTCTTTCACGTGTTCGTTACAAATCCCGTCAGGTCCTATGGCCTTATTGTTTTTGAGTGACATGATAGCTTCTTCTACCTCCTCCGATGTGAACGGGTTGGTTTCATTTTGGTATGTTCCCATTTTAGTTGGTTCAAGATTGCTGACATCTCCGTCTACATTTAATATGTTCTGGAAGTGTTTTTCCCATTCAGCCATTTCTATTTTTCCAAAGCCATGTGTTTTTCTATGGTTCAATGCTACAAATGGGTCATTGATGGCTTCCTCTACTATTCTTATCGCCTCTTTTTCCAAATGCTCCTTACGTTTTACCGATAGTAGTCTTTTGTAATCCTTCTTGATGATGCTGTATTGTAGTAATGCCTCCTGGTCCATAGTAAATTTTGCGACATGCATGGCCTCGATGACTCTTTTTCTCCTCAGATAGCATTCTTTGTTGAACTATATTCGCGATCTTCTTTCCGGCTTATACACAAGTGCTGATTTGATAGTTTTTTCCAGGGATAGTGCGGCTGCGTCTATGTCTTTTCTCTTTATGTGTTTATCAAAACTTTTCCATTCCTCCGATTCCTGTCTAAGAACATATTTGTCTATCTGTCGTGAAGGGTTGGTATCTTTACGTTTTTCTCTCTTGTCCATTTTTGAGACGTTAAATTGTGTCGAGATTGGGCAGTGTTTCTTTATCATCGCCTCCTCTGAAGTGAGACATACAGTGTAATTTAGTAACTTAATGGTACGGCCTTTACGTGTATCATTCAAATTTCAATCGCATGATTATGACACAAGAAATAACAAGGAGATTTTAAAATTTCGCACAGCTGCCATCTTGTGGTTATGGAAACAATTGAAATAAATTAGATGCCAGTGGATTAACATTCGTATAATGATTTACTGTACCAAGTTTCACTGCACTCGGATGGTTAAATTGCGAGAAACGTCCATGTGAATATTTATACTTCGCGTCGCCACCATGTTGGATTTGTGATCACCAGGTTATTTAAAGTCCTATAGGTGAACTAAAGTTCATAGCCCCTAAGAACATTAAAAAATTCAGTTTGATTGCTATAATAGATTCGTAGATATTCAGAGCCGTCTAAATATTTCGGATGGTCGCCATCTCGGATTGTTAAATGTATAGGCCATAGAGTCATGTACCATTAAAGGACAATTATTGCCTAGGTTCATTATTCAAACTTTCACTTCGATCGCATGATTACGACAAAAGAAATAAAAACTTAATTTTAAAATTCGCACAGCCGCCATCTTGAGGTTAAGTAAACAATTGAACTAAATTAGATACCAGTGCATTACAATGTGTATAAACATTTCCTGTACCACATTTCACTGCGCTCAGTGAGTTAAATCACGAGAAAAGTATATTAAAGTATTTCAAATTCGCTTGGCCGCCATGTTCGTTTTGTACTTTACAGGTTTATGAAAGTTATATAGATAAACTTTTATCAGTACCTTTCATCACCGTACAAAATTTCAGGGCGATATATGTAATAGTTTCGGAGATATAGAATGTCAGTGAAATATTTCGCACAGCCGCCATTTTGAGGTTATGAACTAACTTAGACTCCAGTGCATTACAATGTGTATAAACATTTGCGGTAACAAGTTTCATTACGTTTGGATGGTTAAATCGCGAGAGAAGCCAATTAAAATCTCAACTTCGCGTGGCCGCCATGTTGGTTTCGTAGCAACCAGGTTTTTGAAAGTCTCATAGATGATCTTCTAGTAGTGCCTTTTATCACCGTACACAATTTCGGGACAATATCGGTAATAGTTTCGGAGATATTGAAAGCTGGTGAAATATTTCGCACAGCCGCCATGTTGGATTGGTGAGACGTAACAAAATTTGAAGGGCACGGTCGGTGTTGCCCGGGATAGTGCTATGAACTTACCGAGTTTCATTGAAATCGCTCCAGCCGTTTAAAAGTTATTAGGGACACACACACACACACCTCTCACACACACGAACACACACACACACACACGCACACACACACGGACAAAAGGTGATCTCATAAGCCTATTTTTTTTAAATTGAAAATAGGCTAAAAATGTGACGATTCTTCCTAAAAGAAAGCGAGGGCACATTTATGGTTGTGCATATCCAATTGCCATATGCCTTCGAACTAAGTTTTTCAAGTGAATTGCAGATTGGGCATTCATGCAGTATTAAAACACAATACAACTCAAGAACCACACACACAAAAAACAAATATTAGAAGAACATTTATATTTGATTTTAACGTATAAAAGTTCCTTTTAGTTATAAACATTTACAAATTCTTTTTGATTTTAAATTTTGACTGCAACACAGCACGTTTATAGGTTGTTTAGATGTAAATTATATTTTTGGTTAAATTACTTTGTAACAGATCTGATTTTGATAGTTTTTAAATATTTTAAGAGAATCTCAAAATTACCACATAGTTTTAAGCGATATTATGTGTACTCCACTCTTGTTTACGGTGCTGAGAGATGGACTCTGACAGAGTCGTTATGTAAACAGTTAGAGGCCATTGAAATGTGGCTGTACAGAAGGATATTGTGGATACCCTGGACAGACCATGTCACAAATGTTGAGCTTCTCCAAAAAATGAGAAAAATGAAGGAAGTATTAACCACCGTGAAAATAAGGAAACTCCAATACCTAGGACACATCATGAGGAATACCAACAAGTACCATCTCCTGCAATCTAATCTTCAAGGAAAAATACCAGGGAAGAGAAGTGTTGGAGGGAGAAGAATATCCAGGTTAAAAAATCTCACAGCCTGGACCTCCAAAACGTCCACTGAGTTATTCCGAGCTGCAAGTGACAGGAACTGCACTGTCAAGATGGTTGCCAACATCCGGAACGGGTAAAAACCAGAAGAGGAAGTTTTAATTACCCACAACTTTATATTCTTTAATAGTTTCTTCCGACAACTTAAGATTGCTGATGATTACCGCTAGTCCTGTTATATTAAACAACTAATAATAATATATTTATGGACTATTGGAGGTTTTATCATTTTAAATGATCTAGTCGACTTTGCCGTTACGTTACGGCGACGTCACGAAATGTACAGTGAATGCACTGAGGTGTGTGACGTCATAGTACCGCTTGGTGCATGTGTACTGAGTTCACTGGTGAGCTCTGGAGTTACGAGACGGCAACGACACGGCGAGCGTGACGTCTCCCAGCCTGCTCCCTCCTTTCACCGCGCGCACCAGCTCCCTCATGACTTGTAACTTTCTAGCGTTCTGATTGTTTCTTGAACATCTAACATGTGAAGAGTCTTTGGCTGCGAGCGAAGCGAGAAGCCTCCAGCCTTTCTTGCATTTTTTAGCATTTGTAGCATTTAAAATGATATAAAGTCCAGTCTTTCATACTGACTGTCTCTTTTTATCATACTGACTGTCTCTTTTTATCATACTGACTGTCTCTTTTTATCATACTGACTGTCTCTTTTTATTCAATACCATTTAGATCTCAATTACATGTTGTCAATAAGGACCAATTTGTTTCAGAATTGGTTAATCTCTTGTTTATAGTCTACATATTTTAACTTCGCTTTGCCCCCATGTTGGTTCTTCAACATCACATAGGTAAACTTAGTATTCTCTATCTCCATACAAAATGTCAGAGTGAAATCGGCACCAGTTTCGGAGATATAAAATGCTGGTTAAATATTTTGCGCGGCCGCCATGTTGGATTGGTGAAAAGTAGACTTTTAAAATTTGAAAGGCACAGTCGAGATTTGACAAGGTAGTAGTATGTCCTTCAGCAAGTTTCATTTAAACCGCTCGAGCTGTTTAGATTTTATTAGGGAGGACAACACACGAACCAAATGTGATCTCATAAGCCTATATTCCATACGACGAAAGTAGGCTAAAAAAAGCTGTCAACAATCTATGCCTATCGAATGTTATACACCAATGAATAGAGTATTTACAAATACAATTTTCAGAACCAATTCGGTAATGTGACAGAAGAGGAAGAAGAAGAAGTATTTCAACATTTAATAAAGCTATACGTTTAAAAATCACAATTGTAAAGGAAAAATAAAAATATTGGAGTAAATAGATTGCCTTATGTTTTATAACAGTAAAAAATACACTTTATTTGCCAAATTTCGATTGTATAAATAGCTACGGTGTCTCTATATTGAGGGGGTGGGGGTGCTCCTTTTTTCATATATTGATAAAACGTTAAATTAATAGTAATTTATCCTAATCAGTTTGTTGTCGTGGAGATGGTTGTTTTATGAGATTCTAAATCATAGGTCCTAAATTAGCTAATTTATTTAACAAACAAGGGTGTTTTTTGGATTTTTCAAGTCAAACGTTCCTTTAAGTGGAGGTCCCTCTTCTGTAGTTCAATCTCCTCGTTTATAGAGCAAGAGTGAACATAAGCTACTCTTCACAGATGTATCGCCTCGTAGCTTACTATTTTAATGATATTTCATGAAATTTCATACCACTTCCCATCAGCTTAGTAGTTATTAATAAAATATTTATTTGATCCCAAATGGATACTTATTAGAAAAGAAAATAGTTGTTTCATTATGTTACATCAAAGTGATTTATTTAACTGGTATATCGGATTTCTTCGTTGTTATGTCATTGATGTTGTTATTTCTCATGAAGCAGGCATTTCATTCTTGATTAAAATTAATGAAATTCTTTGTTACTGTATTTGCTTTGGAAGATTATAGTTGTTCGATGATTAAGTTGGTTCTCCCTCGTCTGTTTCCATGTCACTAAACGTTATCAAATTGCTACCATTCAGTCATCTTAATAACATGTATATTGGAACTGGTAGTTAAGCATGTAATTAACAAACTACATTAATAATACGTGAGTATGTGAGAGTAGTTTGCCGATAAATACTAGAAGTCGTTCGAATAACGGGTACGTCTGCTTAATGAATTTCGAACGTCCGTCTTTTTGTTTGTTTCCTTGACGTCAGGGAGGGCATCTGGCCGTAGAAACCATCAGACACGTGGAATTTCATTGCATCTCATCCCCGACCCCGCTGGAAACGGGATTAATAAGGGGTGTACATAAATAGATAGTCTTTTTTGTTTCCTTAAAATAGTTCCCTTTCTGAATTGCTAGGGGCAGATGACCTCGTAATTCCGCCCCTTAAAACAACAATAACTGACTGACTTTCTGAATTGCTATTTAGATATTTGGCAGTGACATGATGCAGTTACTTTAAAATGTTGATGAACAGCATTTTTCCAGCCATACACTGCACATTACTCTCCTAGTTTTACAACGGTAGTATGCTCTCCAATAATGTCTAGGTAGTCATCTGGATTTGCCATTTCAAATGCCTTTTTCAATATGTCCGAACTCTCTCTCTCTATTAGGCGGCTTCGGTAGTGTAGTTGGTAGCATGCTGAGCTTCTATGCCCAAGGTCGTGGGTTCAAACCCGGCCGAAGTCATTGGAGTTTTTAAGAGCGTTAAAAATCCTTCAGTATGCCTTCGTTTGGAACGGAAGTAAAGCCGGCGGTCCCATGTCATAGATTTCTGGCATGAAAAAGAACCTTCCACTAACTACACTTGTGTGAATCCAAAAAGTGTAGGTTAGAATTGATAACGCTGAATTAGTTCCAACGTTCGCCGCCAGGTGCTGACTGCGATGGCATTTAGTAGCCACGTCCGCTGCTAGGTGTCGTGGACGGTAACATTTGGTAACAAAAGTAGAAACTACTTGAAATTACTGTCTGCAGTCCTTACTTGAATTTAAAAAACAGATAACACACACTTATACAGTCATCACAATTAAAACCGGTTATCAGACAGATTCTACACCCACCTAAAGTACACGGGGCTACATGACCGCGTTGTCGCAGCCCCTAAACTGAGCAACCAACTCTCTCTCTCTCTCTATTGGGCGGAATGAAATTGTCGTGTTTGCTCTTAATCTCTAAGGTCCTGGATTTGTAAAATAAAGAGTAAACCAAGTATGTTATGAGACGTTCAAGGACAGGGAAGACAATGCTTTGAACTATTATTTTACACAGCCTAATATCCTCATGAAATGTAGATTGACTGGTTTGCCATTGAACCGCACCCGCAAACCAAACCCAACACAATTTAAAAAAATACATTAAAAAGTGTGAACCCATTGCAACACTGTGTCCGTTTCTGCAATACTTTCCATCAAAAGCCAACGTAGCTCTCCGTTATGCATCATTCTATAACAAAATCTAGCACTTATAAGTGTTTCATGTCTCTCTATAAGTCTAAATGTTTGTGAACGTTAGTTAGTTATTGTTCTTTTAAGGGGCGGAACTACGAGGTCATCTGTCCCTAATCGTGAACGTTCCACAAGTGGATTCCTTGATATACTGTATCATTTTACAAACTGTAGTGTATTCTATACAATAAGTGAATAGTTGCGCTATTTCAGTAAATGATTACGGCTAAGAACAATATTATTATTATTCATAATAATTATTATTCTCGAGTCAGAAAACATCAAATAAACACAGATACAAATACTATGACTACAAACATAATATAATATTTGACCAAAACTTGGCCACTTCCACTGCATTCTGTGATGCTTCATAAAGTTCATCTTCTGTGCCGGAGGTCGGGCACGGTCTACACTGAAGCATATGTTTCACACTCTGATCTTCTCCACACTCACACTGAATGACATCTTCCTTAATGTGGCCCCACTTTGCAAGATTGATCTTAGATCTGCCCACTCTTGATCTTAATCTATTCAAGGATTTCCATGTTAACCAATCTTGATCATGACCAGGAGGTAAAGTTTCGGCTATCCTTTTCCAGCCCAGGAGAGGAGATTTCTTAGCTTTCCATAATTCTAGCCTGGCTTTTTCACATGTAGTCTTCAATTCTTTGGATGTTCTTAGGAAACTCTTCCTAGACTTCAGCCTCAGAGCATGTAGTTCCCTCCCATGTAGAGGATGGGTTGCTTCCTGGACAACTTTCTTCCTTTCCTTGTTTGCAGCTACTTCTCGTCGAATAGAGGGTAGAGGCATTCTGTTGGTGTTGATCTTAAGCATCCAGTTATAGTTCTACACGTTTCATTGAGAGCTACGTCTACCTGTTTAGCATGAGTTGAGTTATACCAAACCGGGCAGGCGTACTCTGCAGCGGAATAACACAATGCCATTGCAGATGTTCGAATAGTGTCAGGTTGGCTACCCCATTTTGATCCGGCCAGTTTACTCAGAAGATTATTCCTGGTGTGAACTTTTGACTTGTTGTTCAAACAGTGTTTCTTGTAGATAAGAGCTCTGTCCAGTGTCACTCCTAGAGATTTTGGGGTGTAACAGTGTTCCAGTTCAACTCCTGACCATATTACCTTCAGTTTACGAAAGGCTTCCCTGTTTCTCAAGTGAAAGGCACATACTTGTGTCTTGGAGGGATTTGGTTTCAGTTGATTTACGATATAATATTTGGACAGATCCTTAAGGGCACTCGTGAGGTTTTTCTCCACTGATTCAAAATCCTTCCACTGTGTAGCAAGAGCGAGATCGTCAGCGCACAAGAAACTCCTGGTGTTGGGAGCTATCGGCTGGTCATTTGTATACACGTTGAACAGAAATGGAGCGAGAACACTTCCTTGGGGTAGGGCATTCGTCTGTAGTCTCCAACGGCTGCGTTGCCCCTGGAAGTCCACAAAATATCTCCGATTCTGCAGGAGAGTAGCAATGAACCTGGTTAGGCTGGAGTTCTTAGTCAGCTTGTAGACCTTAGCAAATAGAAACTGATGATTAACAGTGTCGTAGGCTGCCGATAAATCGACAAATGCCACTCCCGTTACCTTAGCTGCTTCGAAACCATCCTCTATGAATTGCGTAAGGTTCAGCAACTGCCCAGTACAGCTTTTGCCGGGACGAAATCCAGCTTGGTCAGGTATGAGCAGAGGATCAATTACTGGTAAAAGGCGATTCAAAATCATTCGTTCTAGTAGTTTGTAGAGGTGACACAGTAGTGCAACTGGTCTGAAGTTCTTTGGACTGTCCCCTTCTTTGCCAGGTTTCAACAAAGCTATCACACGGCTCTTCCGCCATATCTTTGGAATTTGATAATTCTTCATGCAGTTATTGAAGAGCTGGAGTATCCAATTCTTGGTTTTTAAGCCGAAATGCTTAATTTGTTCTGTCCGAATGTCATCCAAGCCGGCTGATTTTCCATTTTTAGTCTGTTTGATAGCCTTCTCCAGTTCTACCATAGTGAATAGTATTGTAAGATCGTTCCTTTCCTTTTGAAATCCTCTTTGATATCTGGGCACTTTGTGCTTATAGATGGGCTTCCCGTTCATCAAAAGCTGATGAGCTATTATGTTGGCAGTGATGTTGTAATGTACAGAGGTCTTTGTCGGATCATTGCTTAAACGCCTTAAAAGTCTCCAAGCCATATGGCTGTCTCTTCTCATAATAATGATAATAATGAATGAAAATCCACAGCCTGCTTCCAGTCTCCGACCGGGTCAGGTATGGAATGAATGAAGCCCCCATCTAGCGGCGAGGATATGAACTGTGCCGGCTGCCGAGGCCTGACACACTCCTCTGGGGCAATGATTAAATGAATGACAGATGAAATGAAATGATAGTGGAGAGTGTTGCTGGAATGAAATTTTGACAGGGAAAACCGGAGTACCCGGAGAAAAACCTGTCTGCCTCCGTTTTGTCCAGCACAGATCTCACATGGAGTGACCGGGATTTGAACCACGGAACCAGCGGTGAGAGGCCGGCGTGCTGCCGCCTAAGCCACGGAGGCTTCCAATAATGATGATAATAATAGTAATAATAATAATAATAATAATAATAATAATAATAATAATAATAATAATAATAATAATAATAATAATAATAATGTTATTGGTTTTACGTCCGTATTATCTACTCTGGCTTTTAGAGACGCCGGGGTGCTGGATTTTTTCCCTGAAGGGATCTTTAACGTGCCAGTTTATCTACTGACACGGCCCGCTCGCATTTGCGCACCCCCACATGCTAGCTGACTGCGCCAGCATTCGATCCTGCAACCTTGAACATAGCTAGCGAGAACGTTACCGCTGAGCCACCCCGCCAGTCGAACAAGGTTCTGCATTATCACTGCAATATCACCGGGTGAATTAGTCATGGTCGTTACGGTGTGGCTCTAGGCAGTCGCTTACATCCGGGAGGCGAGGGGGTTCGAATGCTCCCACCGGCAACCTTGAAGATGATCTTTTGATTTTTCCCATCTTCCTTCGAGGCAAATGCCAGGGTTGGTTCCTAACTATAGGCCACAGCCGCTACCTTCCAATTCCTCGTCCTTACTTCTTCTTCTGCGCGAATGGGTCTCCTAGGACCACTCGGAATCAACACTTATTGGCCTTGATGTTTGCCCAATAACTCTTCTTGCGCAACGATTGGGCGAGTGTTCGTTGCTGCGACCAGACGTGTCTGGTAAGTCTTCTCTCTTCTCCCTCAAAACCCCGTGTGTGAGTAATTTTCCTTATTTCCTCTCGATCCTTGAGATTGGGAAGACCTAATTCAGCCAAGTCCTTTTCCGCCTGTTTGTACCAATTGGACCTTGTTGCCTTTTTCTGCAACAACGTATAGATTTTATTTGTTAACCTAGTTGGGTCCATTCTGTCCAAATGTCCCATGAAATGGATCCTTCTCATACGGATTGTGTCTGTGATTTTTAAATAGATGCCAGCATTAGGTTTCGGAAGGTGAATTCCATCTTTGATTCTTGATCCCAAAATTTTTCCCATGATTTTGCGTTCCTTAATCTTGAGCTGTTTTCTTCCACCTGTAGACACCCCTTTTTTTTCTTTCATTCGGCGTGTCAATTATCGGAATTGTTTTCTTTTTCTTCTTGGTTATTACTGGCCAGGGTAACCAGGCAGATCAGTGGGCATTTCTATAATTGCTGATCAAGGTTCGTTATAGTAATTTCTTGCTATGCCGAATCGTGATTAGTGGCACCTTTTCCCTTTTATCTTCTCTTTTCCGTCACCAGTGACAACCCTTTGTTACTCTTCAGGCAGTCTTCTCTTTTTATCTCCCATGTAGGAATTTACATTTTGTGCTCCCGCTCTCGATTTTGAGATGCCATGCTTTCTTTCGGTTTAACCCCCCCCCCCCTTTCGTGTGTTTATTATAAAGGTGCGCGTAGGTGCGTGAATTTAGTTTATTTTGTGTAATTCCGCGATGCCGGATTTAGCAGATCCATCAAGGTAGTTAGATATAAGCTTGTAAAGACAGTTTTACAAAACTGTCGGACGTAGAAGCTGAAAAACACTTTAGTTGGAACGCGAAGATAGCGAACATAGTCCGAGTGAACAGCAGTGGAGAACTTTTATATTGGCGCATCAAACAAACATTATTATCATTATGGCTGTTAATATTTATCGACGAGTATCATTCAACATTATTAACATGATTGAGATGTCGAACTAAGATGTCATGCGCCAGGGACATATTTAATGCAGAGTTAAGATACAACAATGGAGCTTCGTTAGACAACATATTTCAGAATACTGACGTAGTGTACGTTACATCTTGTACATTTTCGTCAGTTTACGAACACTAATAGAAGAACGATCAGCTATAGAAATAATTCATTCACCACCTACATGAATATTTCTATAAAGAAATTACTCAACGATGATGCTGATATATATTTGCGACGGAGAATGAAGATCCTTCAGAAGAAAATAGTCAATATGCCAGGGAATCCCGGCAACCCAGAAGAATATGCCAGAAGGATCTCGTTCGATTCCAGACGGAGGTTGGTCATTACCGGAGAGGGAACGTTTTCTCATATCCGAGGTCACAGGTCCGATGTTTCAAATGGAGGTCCATCTCAGTATATTGGACTGAGGAAATACCTAAGTATTTTGCAAATACTTACCCAGATCTTCAAGATATCGTCTAATAAGGTAGCAGTGTTATTTATTTGTAGTATAGAGCTTGATTAGTGACATTCTGAGCCGACGTCCTTACTCCATATTTGATGCATTTCAGTGTTTCGATGTAAACTTAAACTTCATAAGTGTATCAAGATTTTTATGCTTCAAGATCATTTGAGATGATAGTCTTTCATCTATTTTTTCAATTTTTATTCTACGGATGAGTTGTTGAACTGACATTCAGATTTTGTTTGAGGAATCAGATTTCCTTATGTAAGACTAGTCATTTTGACTATCGAATTTTTATTTTTATTTGAACCAAGGATTCAGACTTTGTGTCATGGATGTAAATTAAAATCTTTTCAACAATTTAATTTGGGCACTTTATTGTATCAACTTCAAGACCAGAAGAAACGTCGAATGATATCGTTATATCATTATTGTATGTAAACTTTACGACGATCTAGCAAGAATTGGTCGTTTGATAAGACTGAAGTCATAAACTCATAGACATTATTCGTGTAGAATGGAATTACATTGCGAAACAGACAATCCTTACTTTATTTGAAAAGCTGAAAGCTTTAGTCAATTATTTGTTTTAGGAAATATTTCTCTATAGAAGATAATTTATATCTTTGACTAGGAATTCAAAGCTAGTTTATCACGGTCAAGATTGAATTCTATTAGACATTATAAATAACATGTGTGGTTATTTATACACTATATGTGTAATACCACATCATAATGTAGACCTGATATTGCAATGACGTGCAATTTAAAGCTTGACAAGTATGATGAAACAGAATTAGTATTTTTATTACATGTATATGTGACAGATGAGTTAACAATTAATTATCTTTTTGTGAATTAAACTCAAGGAGGTCATTCACGACAGTCTAAAGTCGTCTTTTATTTATGGAAGTTTTCTTTGAAGAACTGAAGAATGTACTTTTGTAGATCAGTAGTCGAGTATGACGACGCTGATGATTATGCCATTAATTGAAGGAGGTTCCCACAAAAGAAATGTTAATAACAATTAATCCGCATTTGGTTATTGTTTAACATAGTAGAAGATATTTTTTTATACCATATACAGTGTTATATGAGGTGATGTAGAGCTATGTCTGAGCTCGAGCGATGGTGTTCCGCATTTTAAGGGACGTTAACGAAGTATAGTTCTTTTAATGAGAACGTGGCATAGATCATAAAGGAGTCGTTGTGTGTAAGAACTCCAGTACATTTGAAGTAACGTTTTAGCTGTGATGACACGAGGGTATGAGCGGAAAACAATTGGAGAAAAGTTGTCTACTTATGCCATTTATACTTTTATTAAATCTTTATTAAAACACGGAGTTGTATAGAAACGTGCAGTTGACCTTTGCTGGTTGAATGTATTTGACCGATATTGTATAAAAGCCAATCTAAGACATTGTGTGTGCAGTATATTGAACACTGATGAGTGTTAGCGAAACATTATGTTGAGAAAACATTGTATATATATAACTTCAAGTTGTATTTTGAGAGAGAAATTAGATTATCGCAGATAACGTGTTGATAGCGTTAGATATCGTTTGTCATAACGATCAGATTACCTGTAAATATTTTTCGTAATTATTTAATTAGTTAAACAATTTTATAACGATTAATTAGTAGGATGTTTTTGTATTATAGTGTATTTTTCGAGTGAATGTTTTTAGAATGGATGATTGCCGGTTGTTATGTATGATTGAACAACCTGGTTGGTTCTAGAACAACTCAGGAGTGTTAAAGGATGATGGTATTACATTTTTAGAAGACATATTGTTTAAGAATTGTATGAGTTACAAGCACTTTTATAAAGCCAGAATGTAAATATTTTAAACGAGGCTACTATACGCACGCCAGACAGCGTGTATACAAGCGAATGTGAGCGAAGATGAGTACAGTTAGAACTCAAGGCCAGTCTATTATATAACGTGCAGCTTGGTGACAAGCCACAGCCTAGTGAAGGGAAATAGTTTCACGGCGCGACACTTGGTTGTCATTTTATCAATGAAACAGAGTAAGCAGGTGCATTACAAGACGCGTGGCAGCAGTAGTAACCTTCTGGAAGGAATGCTGTCGACGCGGGAGTTTTTGTTAAATATTTTTATCACTTACAGTAGGCATAGACCTTTCAAAATTTTTGTGATTTTAATTTACAGTTCAGTAAGCGCAGTAGTATATGTGTAGTGGATGAGGAGCGAGTATGAATGTATGGATTAGTTTATTAATATTGTTTATTGTTATTTATTATTTAATATTAGAAATAGTTTACTCATGTTTAAATAAATGTACACAGTTCGTTTTTCTTAGTGTACGAGTGATTCATGTTAAATATAAGGAACAAGGTATTGTGGATCCCTTTTCAGGCGAAGCTGAGTCCTTTACGAGAACCCCGAGAAAAGAAAGGTAGGTGATCAAGTGAGCCCCGTATATTTTTTGTTGTTATCCACAATATCCTTGCAGCATACTGTATGTAAATTCCTGAAGATCTTGTTGGAGCGATTTCTAATGAAATAATTAGCCGGTGATATTAGAAATAGAGGCATGTTTGCCATCTCTTGATGAATGCAGTACATTTGATTTTGTCTGTTGGTACAGGCTAGAGTAAAATGTGACTTTTCACTGATGTCTCAGTGTCTCTCATGGCTGTGATTATATGGAAGCTACTGAGGTATGAGTGGTGCTTTGTAATGGCATTCAGGGCGCAGTCTGTGCCTGTGGATGCTGTGAAAGGTTCTACTCATAGGATTAGTACTGTTGTTCCGGCTCACTACCTCACTCCTCATCTTGCCTAGTACGCCTAAATACTGTGCTGCCTTGAGTTTTTGTTGGTATCTACCCACATAACCTAACGGCGGTGATTTTTGAGGATCCAACCTAACAGACAGATTAGAAATGGGCAATCCAGCTTGGCTATGGATATTACGTCAGGCAACTTCCGGAATTTACGGGTACAGTAGGGATGGCGCCCTAAACTTGGGGGCTACGAAATTAGCTTCCTAGAGCCTTAAGTTCTGTTTGGTTTGAACATTTATAGTGAAAGAAATAATTACCTGACTTATGGGATGTATAGTCCAATTTTGGATGGATGTGAGAGTGATTATATAGGTATTAGCCTACTTTCGATTTTTGCAAAAAATGAAAGTAGACTTATGAGATCACTACATGGCCAAAAAATGTGTGTCTGTCTGTGTGTGTGTGAGTGTGTACTCTGAATGTCTGTCCCCCCCCCCTATCAATTCGAACACGGTGAAACCGAATTGAACGAACTTTGGTACAGAGGTAGAACAAGCAAAGGGCACCTCAGTGTCATGTTTTATATCGCCGCCATCTTTACCAAAACTGAATGGTGGCCACTCAAACGTTCAAAACGTTAACTCAAATACAGACTAACCAAATTATCCGATCTCGACCAAATTTGGTAACAACATACCTTCATATAGGACGCGTCTTGTGACCAAACTACAAGGTCATCCGCCGTACCATTTCAGGATGGCGACCGTGCGAATTATGCAAACTTTATAAGCCATATCATGGGACCCACCAGTTCCGATTATCGAGCCGAGAATCGTTTTAACTGTTCTAAAGGATGAGGCACGTTGGAAATTAAAAGTTTATTTTGTAATACCATAGTGCAGAAGTGATTTTAAAAATCTGAGTCGTCTCAGTAACAAGACAAGATGGCAGCGGATATCTTGTGCCTGACATATTTCACTAATTTGAGTATTGCATGCAATATAGCGTACTGATACAAAATAAATAAACTTTGTATGAAATGCTTTATATATAAATAATATACTCCACTGATGAAATCGTTTAGTCTAAATCATTATTTGCTAACAAGTTCTATGTAACTCATTTTATATAGAACAATGTTCGTTGGCACAAATGGCTCCGTGGTAAAGCGTTGGCCTACCACTCATATGCCTATGGTTCAAACCCCATCAGAGTTAGTCTTTTTTTGCTTGAAATTTTATATATTATTTGTTTTGTAATGACTCAGACGTTTTAAAATTAAGCGTTATATTGTGCATATTACGGTGTAAAATATATATTTAATTAAAACATAATTCGCCAGCAGATTTTCTCGAGACAACTAGCTGCCAAAAAGGTAATTATTATGTCCAACTGGCGGCGAAATGCACGCCGGCCTACTTACTAACTTCCAGATTTTATTGAAAAGTTTCTTCTTATGGCCGCTAGAATGCACTCGCCCTGTTAGGATTATATTGCTCGATACTTCTCCACTAGATGTCACGACTGGTCTACGTGGGACTCCATTGATTAGTATACCATTGGCATTCTATGCTCATCGAATTTGAATAATGACAAGATGATACTACGATGCATTTTTACTTTTTATTTTAAAGGGTTTGTAACAGCCTATTGTGCGTTATTTGAAAATGTTATTTGAAGTAAAGAACAGATCGATTTCGCATAGTACCTGAATTCTAGCCGTTGGTGCTAGTTCAGGTTATTAATTAATTCTTTTATTTCAGGCAAATAGCAATCGAAAATATCCACATAGTTTGTATACACACGTCTCTGTAGTGTCATGGAAAGATTTGTTAATTCAATTAGGGCTGTGAAAGCCATGCACAACCAGACGTGTAAAGACATGCCTCAACTCAAAGTTGGATGTTGCCCACGGCAGGTCGATTATGTTACAATAATAATAATAATAATAATAATAATAATAATAATAATAACAATAATAATAATAATGTTATTGGTTTTACGTCCCTTTTAACTACTGCTGCTTTTAGAGACGCCGGGGTGCCGAAATTTTGGCCCAAAGGGGATCTTTAACGTGCCAGTAAATCTACTGACACGGCTCCCTCGCATTTGTGCACCCTCAAATGCCAGCTGACTGCGCCAGGATACGAACCTACAACCTGGGACCCAGCAAGCGAGAACGTTACCGCTGAGCCACGCAGCCAGTCCGGTCGATTATGTCTCCAAATCCATAACATTCTTGAGATACTTCTTATCTTTCTTTCTTTCTTTCTTTCTTTCTTTCTTTCTTTCTGTCTGTCTTCAATGATGGTAGCAGTTTTTTTCTAGGTTGTGGCGTTTGGTAGAAGTAAATAGTTTCTAAGGTCTTCAACCAAGAAATGATTCTATTGTACTCTTTGATAATAACAACGAGTTATAACTATACTCTTACATTTGAGAAAGTAGGCTATATGTTCTTTACTGAACATTTTGTTTTTGATTTGATTTTAGTAAGGTTGCACTCAAATAAAGATCAGATCTTAGAAAACCTGAGAGAGGTGTAATAGGTGGAAAGTTTCGAAAAACGACCTATGATCTTGATGATTATTTTATTTTACCGGTTCATGGCTGTTGTTAGTCATGTTAAATATAAAGCTAACTTGTTTTAATGATTGTAAATGTAGAGTTTTTCTTTATGGTAGTATGTTTAAAATGGATCACAAGAGAACGAACACTATGAGTAAGTTTATTTAGCATGGGGTATCTAATAAGTTAATGCTAAGGTAATATTAAGTTACTTTTAGACATTAAGGTGCCCAAATACATGGAGGAAGGCGTTGCTCAGATGTTGTTGTCTTGCTCTGTTGTTGAATATGTCCCTACAGCAGTTGGAAATTTGTATTGTGATTATGGCACAGAGGATGTTAGGAAGATGTTGGAGGAGATGCAGGGAAAGCTGCAGGAGAACATGAAGTAGAATTTAAAGGTTGTCCAAAGCGGGATGCAGGAGAGTTTAAAGGCTGTCAAAGGTGAGATAAAGGAGAATTTAACTGTGAATATGAAAGATATGCAAGGTAAATTTCAGGAGGCGAAGCAGGACCTGGAAAAGCTGAAACGTGAGCGTAAAGAGGATCTTGACACAGTAGTTGTTCAAGTAGCGGAGAATATAGTTGAATCCATTACAGAGAAAGTGGCAGGAAGAGTCAAAGAAAGTTTTAAAGGTGAAATTCAAGGAGTTCAGACTTCATTAGAGGGACTACAGACTAGTGCCTCTAAAATGGTTGTAAATGTCAGTTCCCAGCAGATACAGGATGATGTAAGTGGTGTGTGGACAGATGTCGGTAATGTCCAAGCTAAAGTAGGTACAGTCCAAGTAGATGTATCCAATGTACAGACGAAAGTCGAAATTGTTCAAACTGATGTTGTAAAGGTACAGGGAGATGTATCCAGGGTTCAGACTAAAGTAGACGGTGAACAGTCCGATGTTGGTAATGTTAGGTCTGATGTTGCAAAGGTACAGGGAGATGTCTCCAATGTTCAGGTAGACATAAATAACATGCAGGCATATATTACTGGTGTACAGACCGACATAGGTAAAATCCAAACAGAAGTTAACACGATGTTCGTGGATGTAACGAAAGTCCTGGCGGACATTAATAAAATTAGGTGAGAGGTGGAAGCTTCTAAGACCCAATGTAGTGAAAACATAGGTGCTTTAACGACACGTTTTGTAGACGATGCGTTAAAAACTACAGCTTCTCTGGCACAGTTAAAGAATAATGTAGAAACCTTACGTACACAAGCTATAGATCATAATAAAATCCTTAAAGAGGATATTGAGGAAGACATTGCAGAAATGTTAAAGGGTAATGTAGTCGTTTGGAAAGACGAGTGGAACAAAACCAGTGGTGAACATATTAAAATGGTACAGGAGAACATAGAGAAAAAGTTAGCCGGTACTCAGTTAGAAATTAATTGAGAGGTTATTAAAGTAAGATCAGATTTAGGTAATATGATTGATAAGCTTACTGAAAAGCAAGCAGAAGATAGAACTCAATCAAGTCAGGATGTGCAAGCTTTGAAACAGTCGTTAGAAAGTAAAAATAAAACGATAGAGGAACGCATAGACAAGGTTGTCACTGACGGAAATGCAATGAGTGAGGGGAAAACTAACGAACTAGAAGAATATATATCTAGGAAATTACAAAATCTTAATCTAGGAAATGTTGCCAGTCTTGAGACTTATGAGGAGGATTTAAAGACGGAAGTAGGACAGCAACTGAAGAAGATTATCACTGAGATAGAAGAAAAGGAAAAGGAGAAGATAGATCTAGAAGATTCTAGGAACCACACTAGAAGAAATAGCCTAGAAGTAGAAGAAAGAGAAACCAGACCGGAAGAAAGACTATTCAGGTTTACGGAAGGTTTAGAAGAAAGGAGTAAGGAGCCCGAAAGTCATAGTAGAGATTTTCGATCTTGCCTTCAGGATTCATATCCTAGAAACGTGACGGTCATAAGAAACTTTGAGGATAAACCTCGTAAATTCTGCAACCTAGACAGTTTCACACAAATAGAGTATGTCAGAAATCTTAAGGACTAATTTATCGAGGCACATATTCCACGAGAGAGAGAAATGAAGATTGTAGAGCGTTATCTCTACGATGGGCCCCTTGAATGGTTTCTCGCCTTCATGTATACCTTTGTGAACTTTGACGAATTCGCAGAAGCCCTGATAAAGCGTTTTTGGAGTATTGAAACGCAGAACACACTATGCGCAGAAGTATACTCACGGAAGTATTCGGGTGCATTACCCACACGCTACGCAGACTTCTTCAAAAGTCAACTCGCCCGCCTTAGATTCCTCCAACCCCCTTTATCTACGGTGCAGTTGATAGATGCGATAGCCAGGATGCTTCCTGTTGAAGTCAGACCTCTAATTATCTTGTCAGGGATAAACGATCGAGCGAGCATGGATGAACTGCTCCGAAAACTCGATTACACGAGTCCTATGCCGAATGTAGTGCCGAGGAACCAAAGGCAAGAATACAAAGACATAAACACGGTATATCTTGACCAGACGAAAAAAAACTGAGAGTCCAAAGAAACAGGAAAAGGGAAATATAGGTCCCGAACGAAATATCTATTTCCGTGATAGAAGACCGGAACCCAGATACAGGAGATTCCGTGGAGGTCGTCCGTATCAGCAGCAGCAAGGACGTAGCAACAACATCAATAATGAAAAACCGTAGAAGTGGTTATTATTACAACAATAATAACTATAGATACAACAACAATAGTTATTATAACAGAAATAATAATAGGAATAACCAGAATTATAACCGAAATAGGAATTCCCAAGACGAAGTAATGACGAAGGAGAAATATGATGAACGTCATAGGGAAGGAAAAGAGTATATCAAGGAATTGAGAGATAAGGAAAATGGTAACGGAGGAGAAAAAGAGTCGAGTATTGATCCCAAGCCGAATACTAGTCAGCAGGAAATACTGAAAATGGTTCGCATAGACGAAATGGAGGACCTCCGATAGGCAAAAGAAAGTAGGAGAGAAGAGAGACTATACTGCAGCACTAAACCAATTGATGATGGAGAAGAAGAGGAGAAGAGGAAAAGAAGAGAAGAGGAATAGAAGAAGAGGTATCATAAGAGAGTAGGCTAAAAATAATTCATTATTCGAGTTCAAGTGACATATTGATAGTCTTGAATCAGCATAGTTAAAAACAATTTTGGAACTGTTTTTAACGTGAGATAATGGGAGAATGCCCCTGAAAAATGAATTATTTGGGACTTAAATGAGAGTATTTTCCGAGCCCATGATAAAGATTAACATGCAAATATAAATCCTGGAATTGTGACACAAGTCAGTCGTGTTACAAGCTCGAGTCAGTGGGGAGATTCCAACCAAGTGATATGTTGTGCAACAGAAGTTTCTAGAAGGTTGAACTCGACATAGCAACAGTGAATTAGCTATAAAATATAATAAATATTGTTATAAATTATGCTATTGGATATCAGCCCAGAGCCTATGAGAAGAGGTCTTATTGAAGACGGGATTAACTTCAACTATATAATTTGATGAAATTATGCATTTAGGCCCTTAGAAGGTGATTTTCTTAATTGGCAATGAAAAGAATATTAAAAGAAAATATGTCTGATACTTTAAAAGCCGCAGAACGGTTGAACTACGCAGTAATAAGCATTGTTAGTGTGCGCGCTAAATTTATGGTGGGAGGCTGATATGGCCGCCAATTTTTCGACTTGGAGAGGGAGACACAAGCATCGGAGTTCTTAATCCTACAGACTTTAAAGAGAGAGGAATTACTTCTTGGGTTAACCGAGATCCCAAAGCTTTAGTCCGAGTGCGGTGATAGACGACTCGTGGAGCCGATACGTTAGCAGGGTTGAATAGTGGATATCCCCGTGCTAGTAATTTAGGCGAAGATGAAAGGAGTTTTGATAATAGGATATCTTATTTATATTTGAGATGATACTTCGGCCGATTGAATTAATAGATAGTACAGTTCGAATACTATATTATACCAAAAGTTGAGCGCCATAATTCGAGCCATATCGAAGATATAAGCTTGTAAAAACAGTTTTTACAAAACTGACGGACGTAGAAGCTGAAAATACTTTAGTTGGAACGCGAAGATAGCGAACATAGTCCGAGTGAACAGCAGTGGAGAACTTTTACATTGGCGCACCAAACAACCATTATTATCATTATGGCTGTTAATATTTATCGACTAGAATCATCCAACATTATTAACATGAATGAGATGTCGAACTGAGAAGTCATGCGCCAGGGTCATATTTAATGCAGGGTTAAGGTACAACAATGGAGCTTCGATAGACAACGTATTTCAGAATACTGACGTAGTGTACGTTACACCTTGTACATTTTCGTCAGTTTACGAACACTAATAGAAGAACGATCAGCTATAGAAATAATTCATTCACCACCTACATGAATATTTCTATAAAGTAATTACTCAACGATGATGCTGATATATATTTGCGACGGAGAATGAAGATCCTTCAAAAGAAGATAGTCAATATGCCAGGGAATCCCGGTAAGCCAGAAGAATATGCCAGAAGGATGTCTTTCGATTCCAGACGGAGGTTGGTGATTACCGGAGAGGGAATGTTTTCTCATATCCGGAGTCGCTGGTCCGATGTTTCGAATGGAGGTCCATCTCAGTATATTGGACTGAGGAAATACCTAAGTATTTTGCAAATACTTACCCAGATCTTCAAGATATCGTCTAATAAGGTAGCAGTGTTATTTATTTGTAGTACAGAGCTTGATACCACTAGGTATCATTGATATCTGGTGGCGAAAGTTGGAACTACTTGAAATTGAACGGAACTTGTAGCTCTCCCTTTAGGGTGTCCGCTGAAAGCAGCTACAGACTCAGGCGAGCCGATTATGTCCTCGGACACTCCCGGCACTAAAAGCCATACGATAAATAGATAAATAAATAAATAAATAAATAGTGACATTCTGAGCCGACGTCCTTACTCCATATTTCATGCATTTCAGTGTTTCGATGTAAACTTAAACTTCATATGTGTATCAAGATTTTTATGCTTCAAGATCATTTGAGATGATAGTCTTTCATCTATTTTTTCAATTTTTATTCTACGGATGAGTTGTTGAACTGACATTCAGATTTCGTTTGAGGAATCAGATTTCCTTATGTAAGACTAGTCATTTTGACTATCGAATTTTGATTTTTATTTGAACTAAGGATTCAGACTTGGTGCCATGGATGAAAATTAAAATCTTTTCAATATTTTAATTTGGGCACTTTATTGTATCAACTTCAAGACCAGAAGAAACGTCGAATGGTATCGTTATATCATTATTGTATATAAACTTTACGATGATGTAGCAAGAACTAGTCGTTTGATAAGACTGAAGTCATAAACTCATAGACATTCTTCTCTTTAGAAGAAACTGACAATCCTTACTTTATTTGAAAAAGCTGAAAGCTTTAGTCAATTAATTGTTTTAGGAAATATCTCTTTATAGAAGGTAATTTATATCTTTGACTAGGAATTCAAAGCTAGTTTATCCCGGTCAAGGTTGAATTCAATTAGACATTATAAATAACATGTGTGGTTATTTATACACTATATGTGTAATACCACATCATAATGTAGACCTGATATTGCAATGACGTGCAATTTAAAGCTTGACAAGTATGATGAAACAGAATTAGTATTTTTATTACATGTATATGTGACAGATGAGTTAACAATTAATTATCTTTTTGTGAATTAAACTCTAGGAGGTCATTCACGACAGTCTAAAGTCGTCTTTTATTTATGGAAGTTTTCTTTGAAGAACTGAAGAATGTACTTTTGTAGATCAGTAGTCGAGTATGACGACGCTGATGATTATGCCATTAATTGAAGGAGGTTCCTACAAAATAAATGTTAATAACCGATAATCTGCATTTGGTTATTGTTTAACAAATTAGAAGATATTTGTTTATACCATATACAGTGTTATATGAGGTGATGTAGAGCTATATCTGAGCTCGTGCGATGGTGTTCGGCATTTTAAGGGAAGTTTACGAAGGATTTTTTTTATGAGAACGTGGCATAGATCATAAAGGAGTCGTTGTATGTAAGAACTCCAGTACATTTGAAGTAACGTTTTAGCTGTGATGACACGAGGGTATGAGTGGAAAACAATTGGAGAAAGGTTGTCTACTTATGCCATTTATACCTTTATTAAATCTTTATTAAAACACGGAGTTGTATAGAAACGTGCAGTTGACCTTTGCTGGTTGAATGTATTTGTCCGATATTATATAAAAACCTATCTAAGACATTGTGTGTGCAGTATATTGAACACTGAAGAGAGTTAGCGAAACTTTATGTTGAGAAAACATTGTGTATATATAACTATACGTTGTATTTTGAGAGAGAACTAAGATTATCGCAGATAACGTGTTGATAGCGTTAGATATCGTTTGTCATAACGATCAGATTACCTGTAAATATTTTTCGTAATTATTTAATTAGTTAAATAATTTTATAACGATTAATTAGAAGGGTGTTTTTGTATTATAGTGTATTTTTCGAGTGAATGTTTTTAGAATGGATGATTGCCAGTTGTTATGTATGATTGAACAACCAGGTTGGTTCTAGAACAACTCGGGAGTGTAAAAGGATGATGGTATTAACTTTTTAGAAAGATTGTTTAAGAATTGTATGAGTTACAAGCACTTTTATAAAGCCAGAATGTAGATATTTTAAACGAGGCTACTATACGCACGCCAGACAGCGTGTATACAAGCGAATGTGAGCGAAGATGTGTACAGTTAGAACTCAAGGCCAGTCTATTATATAACGTGCAGCTTGGTGACAAGCCACAGCCTCGTGAAGGGAAATAGTTTCACGACGCGACATTTGGTTGTCATTTTATCAATGAAACAAAGTAAGCAGGTGCATTACAAGACGCGTGGCAGCAGTAGTAACCTTCTGGAAGGAATGCTGTCGACGCAGGAGTTTTGTTAAATGTTTTTATCACTTACAGTAGGGGACCTTTCAACATTTTTTGTGATTTTAATTTACATTTCAGTAAACGCAGTAGTATGTGTGTAGTCGATGAGGAACGAGTATGAATGTATGGATTATTTTATTAATATTGTTTATTGTTATTTATTGTTTAATATTAGATATAGTTTACTCATGTTTAAATAAATTTACACAGCTCGTATTTCTTAGTGTACGAGTGATTAATTTTAAATATAAGGAACAAGGTCTTGTGGATCCCTTTTCAGGCGAAGCTGAGTCCCATACGAGAACCCCGAGAAAAGAAAGGTAGGTGATCAAGTGAGCCCCGTATATTTTTTGTTGTTATCAACAATATCCTTGCAGCATACTGTATGTAAATTCTTGAAGAACTTGTTGGAGCGATTTCTAATGAAATAATTGGCCGGTTCTATTAGAAATAGGCAATCCAGCTGGGCTATGGATACTCCGACAGGCAACTTCCCGAATTTACGGGTACAGTACCACCCCGGCATTTGCCCGGAGACCAAGTGGGAAACCACGGAAAACCACTTCGAGGATGGCTGAGGTGAGAATCGAATCCCCTCTACTCATTTGGGTCACCCGAGGCTGAGTAGACCCCGTTGCAGTCCTCGTACCACTTTTCAAATTTCATGGTAGAGCCGGGAATCGAACCCAGGACCTCCGGGGCGAAAGCTAACCACAGCTGACCGCTACTATACGGAGTCGACTTGCTCCAAAATATTAAAAATATTACTATAACTCACTAATTGAAAAAAGCAGATACAATATTATAATACTTCGCAGGGAAATTCGTTTCTTTTATCATCTTTTAAAATAACTTTTATTCATTCATCAATCAGTGACATTTCATCCTCATGTGTTTTAACACGCGTGACCATCACCAACAAGGTGAATATTTTAGACTGTACATTTTACTGAAATGTTACTGAACCAAAGCTGAAGATGGACTGCTTGGAAGTTTGAATCATGTCCCCGAAGAGGATTTAATACCTCAAAACAAAGTAAGTTGTGTTGTACATTGGAAAAAATAAGTATAGTAAATATATAATGTCAACACGGAAAATGATTATAAAAGACATTCAATGATGATGGATTTATTGGTTCCCGGTTGACTTATAATTAATTGATGAATTTATTCAAGAACGAACAAAACGTGAAATACTCCAGCCTATTCAATACTAATGTATAGGTAGATGTTTCGAACATCAAACGTAGTCCTCATCTCCTAAAACTAATAATGTGTGAACGTAAAAAAATAATATGCAAAAGAAAAGAAACACGTACCTGAAGAAACAATATCCACTCTAAAAATTTCTTGTGTGAGCTAATTTTTTAGGCTAGATTTGGTTAACGCTCTATTAGTTCCAATGTTCGACGCCAGGTGCTGGTCACGGTGGCATCTAGTACCCAAATTCGCGGCTAGGTGTTGTTGACGGTAGTATTTGGTAGCAACATACTTGAAATTGATCGTCTGCAGTCCGTACCTGAATTGCAAATAACACACACTAATACAGCCATCACAATTGACACTGATTATCAGACAGATTCTAATAGTTATTAACAAGTGCCTGAATCAATACTATACAGATAAAATTAATTATTTAACCTGTTTACAGTACATGTTTCGGGGATTAATTATATTGTATCCCCTTCATCAGCTGTTGAAAAAACAAAAAACAAAGCCTAGCACAGTAATAAGATACGTATTTAAAACCTAATATGGTGCACCATAAAATTTAGGGTATAAGAATAGAATAAAATGAAGAGATACAGATGGTGACGGTGATCAGCTGCTCATGATAAATAGTAGTTCCTTGAAATGGTAGATATGTAACACCAATACTTCACCAATCCGTGTAGCTCTATAACCAACGAAGAGCCTGTATGCTTAAAGATCCAAATATAGCCTTTTCAAAACAAAGCGGCTTTAAGAAACCCGACGTGATGGAAAGTGATCATAGGTTAGTTTAAAGCATATGGTGACTGAAAGAAAGCAATGTAAAAACAGATAAAATTAAACCAGTGACAAAGATGAAAAATATATAAAAATCATTATGCAAATCTAATTTAAACGACATTGAAGGAATATAAATCAAATACATATGATAAACTTACATGTGGTTAGGACAATGTTACATTTAGAAAGTGATTTGTGTATTGTTTCAAATTTTATGGGCGTAGCATAGTCCAAAGCTCAAATAGAAGGTAGTAGGAAATGAAATAACGTCAGTGCTAGTTCTGGAAAAGGACGTAGATACGAATGGAGAGTTACTGTGAAAAGATGAACTTATGGGGAGAAGAAAACGTACAAAGTGGAAGAATTAAAACTAGAAAAAGTAATGAAAAAACAATTATTAGGGGACTGTACTAGCGGTAATAGTGATTAATAAACGTATGTATTGATGTATAAAATATTTATAATAGAAAAACATTATATTAAAACATTTAAGGTGGTTTAATATTGGATTTAACAGTTAAGTTATCTGTGAGAGTGTCAAATAAGATATTTGATTCAAAAATGATTTCATTAAGATTCACTGGGTCTGGAATTTTGTGTGCTGTGTTGATTTTCATAAATTCGAGAACGTTCATCATAGTACCTTTGTTAGTGTAATGTAATATCTGTAAATCATTATCTATGTTAGTGAATTTATGACCTAAATCTTCCATGTGTGCGGCCATGGCTGAATATTTTCTGTATTTAGTGGCATTTAAGTGATCATTATATCTTGTGGTGAAAGCTCTTCCGGTTTGACCTACATAATTTGCGTTACCATTCATTACAATGTAACCTGTAGACACCGGATATGCTGAATTTATTCTTCAAGTTGATAGTATTAGAATTAAAGAAAATGTTCTGATTAGTATTGTTTGTTTTATAAGCTATTTTCATGTTCAGTTTTTTGAATTTGTTGGTGATGTTGTAAGTATGATGATTAAAGTAAGTAAAAACTGCGTATGAAGGATTGTCTTGACGCTCAGGTTGAAGTTGCGTGAAGGTTTATTTTTCAGTTTGTTAATTATTAATGTATTGACGGTTATAACCATTAATTCTGGCAATTTGATGAATAATTGCAATTTTTTGTCAAAATCTTGTTTAGAAAGGGGTAAACTCATGGCTCTGTTCACAAGACTAATGAAAGTGGCTTTTTTTATGACAGCCAGGATGGTTTGAATCTTGTCTTATAGCAGAATGGGTTTGCGTGGGTTTCCTGAAAATTTGGTAATGTAGTCTGTTGTCTTTTTTAATGACGTTGGTGTCTAGGAAATTAATCTTATTATTTGTGGCGGATTCCATAGTAAATTTAATATTATTATCAATATTGTTAAGTTGGTCTAAAACTTCATCTGCCTCTTGAATATTATCGTCAATTATGATGAAAACATCATCTACGTATCTACCCCAAAACTTAATTCCTTTTATTTTGCTTTCTATTTTAGTTTCTAAATGGTCGAGGTAAATATTAGTGAGTATTCCTGATAATGGAGAACCCATGGCTGAGCCATCATTTTGTTTGTAAATTTTACTATTGAAAGTAAAGTAATTATTATTTAGAATAAAATTCAAAATGCTAATGAATTCATCTATTTCTACTTTGGAAAGATTGCTATTGTTTGTTAAATTCTTCTTGATGATGTTAATTGTAGGAACAATAGGGATATTGGTGTACATATCTTTGATGTCAGCACTATGTAAAGAATGCTCTTGTTTTACCTCTAAAACTGATGTTTTCTCACAAAAATGTTAAGTGTTTTTGAATGATTTGTTTGCTTCAAAACGAAAATGTTTTTTTAGAAACTTTAGAGCAAACTGGGAAGTTTTATATAAAGGGCTGTTTCTGAAATTAACAATAGGTCTTATAGGAATGTTATTTTTATGTATTTTGGGTAGGGACCGTAATGTAGGAACACTGGGGTTCATGTGGACAAGTTGAGTCACTTGTTTATCATCTAAAATAAAAACTATGTTTTTTAGAATGCTTTTAAGTTTTCTTTGTGAGGACGCTGTGGGATCTTTCTTTGTTTCTTTAAAATTGTCATTAGAAATGAAATCTATAGTTTTAGTGATATACTCATCTCTGTCAATGATTACTATAGTGTTTCCTTTGTCTGCTTTAGTTACAATTACATTATTATTTATAAACTTCTTTTTTAAGAGTTCAATGCGTTGTCCTAACCACATGTAAGTTTATCATATGTAGGCCTATTTGATTTATATTCCTTCAATGTCGTTTAAATTAGATTTGCATAATGATTTTTATATATTTTTCATCTTTGTCACTGGCTTAATTTTATCTGTTTTTCCATTGCTTTCTTTCAGACACCATATGCTCTAAACTAACCTATGATCACTTTCCATCACGTCGGGTTTCTTAAAGCCGCTTTGTTTTGAAAAGGCTATATTTGGATCTTTAAGCATACAGGCTCTTCATTGGTTATAGAGCTACACGGATTGGTGAAGTATTGGTGTTACATATCTACCATTTCAAGGAACTACTATTTGTCATGAGCAGCTGATCACCGTCACCATCTGTTTCTCTTCATTTTATTCTATTCTTATACCCTAAATTTTATGGTGCACCATATTAGGTTTTAAATACGTATCTTATTACTGTGCTACGCTTTGTTTTTTGTTTTTTCAACAGCTGATGAAGGGGATAAAATATAATTAATCCCCGAAACTTGTACTGTAAACAAGTTAAATAATTAATTTTATCTGTATAGTATTGTACAGGCCCGGGGGCTGAATCCCCTGAGAGCCACCCCCCCCCCCCATCTTCTACTAAAACCCACCCCAACTGGCAAAAATCATAAGACCAGAACATCACTTTTATACGGCAAGAGGCGGCCACCCAACTCGGGAGGTTAGCCAACCACTTGAAACACACTCATAAACATTAACACTACAACTAACTGGGGCAGCTACGTCAATGGAATGCTGACTGAGCAACGGCAGGACCTATAAGAAGAGAGGCCTTTTGGGAGCATTATCTGTCATACAGTGTGTGTCGCCGAAGGCCCTGCTCCAGCTACCATCATCAGGTGAGACTCAGCAAGTGTTCAGATATCCTTTACTCTGTAAACACCCATCCACAATCTTGTATGATGAAGATGATGATGATGATCTGTCATACAGTGTGTGTCGCCGAAGGCCCTGCTCCAGCTACCATCATCAGGTGAGACTCAGCAAGTGTTCAGATATCCTTTACTCTGTAAACACCCATCCACAATCTTGTACACTCAACTTGTACCATTATTTACATTCCCCTAAAAGGGACTTACAATTTCACACTCACTGACCAATAAACACATGGTCAGTAAACTACACTTGTCTTGATAATTACACGCCTCTTTACATCCTCATACCCTTCCTGACTCTCGTCACGATTGACCGTGACCATAGTAGCCAATAGTTGCTTGCTCAGGTTTCATTGTGCTTCCCGCACGCGACCGCATAGCAGCGAGCCGCTGACATAAGCACGGCTGTTATATCACTCACTCCGTCCAGCTGGCAGGCCGGCATATTAGCCTGCACTCAGAGGTTCATCCCCTAGTAGGCTCTTGCATCTTAGCAGGAACACCCCCTAGCATTTGAACATCAAACAACACGCTACACTGGTAAGCTCTCCCAGCTACGGGAAGCTGCCATCATTTAGAAACAACCTACCAAATTAGCACAGTGACACTAATGTTTTATCCCTAAACTACCCCCCAACTAAGGGATCTAAAACATATTGGTGGAGGCGCTGCTGCCACGCACAATAAGGATAGGACTCATACAACGAGCCCTCGTGGCAGAAACGACCCCTACCGCACGCAGCCAAGCGGAAAAGTCATTTTTTTTGGCAGAAGGCATTGTTTTTTCCTTCACCCTAGCTACACAAGGGACATTTTTGTCAAACCAACCCCCCACCCACTGGAAAGAATCAGAAATCTCACACACATTTCTTTTTATACCCACCCTTAACTCAGAATGGCACCACAGGCAGAAGCAATAGAATTCTTAAGCCATAGAGCCAATAGGGGTACACCAATACTATTTACAGTATTACTAAGGTGCCAGGGGCATATACAAGGGCGACAGGCACAAATACGGGCACTCCAAACAAAGGTTGGGGCAATACAGGGCAAACAGCCATGCACTCCGTCAGAGGGTATGACAGCGCGATTGAGACGCGCACACAAGCACTTAAGGCACATACATGAACACCTCAATAGGATCCATGTCCAAAGGAATAGAATATACGACCAATTAATCACCACACATGGCCCGGTAACAGATAACACAACCCTAGATAGGATGAGGATTCACTACACAATTTTATACGCCCAATACAGGGAGCTTATTCGCGAACAGGCGTTTCTCCAAATGGCGGCCACAGAGCTATATAGAACGCAAACACGCCAACACAGTGATCTGCAAATAGGCCATATGCCTCAATAGGCAGTACACCCAAATTCGGGATGACTATCGCGAGCTCCAGGCTAACAAGGCAATTTTTGAGTTCATGGCAGGGCCACAAGCCCAGCCTAGAGAGGAGATAAGCGTAGATACGCTAACGCAGCAATTTACGAGGATGTCCCTCTCAGACACTTACACAACACAGGGGAAGGAGTTCGCCGTGGCCACAGTTCGGAAAACGGCCAGGTTAGACTCCAATTCATTACAGGGCCAAGATCACATGGACATACGTCCCTCAGCTCCTGTTCGGAAGGCAATTTTGCCAAACCGAGGAGCAGAACCTAGGCCAACCCCCTCAAAACGGACGAACGAGAGGGAGTTGACGCCAGGACTCTCGGGCACACATAATAACACAGGGGGAAAACGGGAGGTAACCATGTCATGGGCTGAGGACGTAGAGCCCGCCCCACAGCACATTAAGCCCACACAAGCCTACTCACATAGGCAAACACAAGGACAGGAGTCTACCGTGGCCATAGGCCAGAAATCGGTTAGACTACACTCCAAAACATCGCTAGGGCAATCACAGGCAATTAAACGGCCTTTGCCGCTAGTTCAAAGGGCAATTTTGCCAGGACGAAAGCGGGCACTAGCATGTGTACCCCAGGTGCGAAGGCATGAGAGGGTGTTGCCTTCAGGCCCTCAGGGGGCACAACACACACCCGCGCACTCTGACCAGGCGCAGACACACAGTACACGGGGTATAAGAAAGGTCTTATTACCTACCCCACGAGACCGGGCAGTCAGGAATACACACACCCCTATAAACACTGATAAGGTAGCGTGGAGCGCAATCAGCCCCTCAGACACAAACCCACTCAGACCAACATCCAGGCACTACGGTGAAAGTAGGCCCAGGCTTACTTTGCAACAAATTCCTCCAGAAAATAGCAAAGAAGCACCTCAATGGGTTTCGGGGGCCTATGCCCTAGTGACAGGGCGACAGTATCCACCTTCCCGAGCAATGACGCTCGAACGAGGATAACGACTTTCACCATGAGTATAACACACACTGTCACCTGAATCACAAATATATATACGGGCAGGTTCTTTTACACGTGAGAAACACGATAATGGATACACAAAGGGCAGATTCCACCCATGTAAACGGTAGATTTCACACGTATATACAGCAGAACGTGGCCAACTCAAAATTATGTAGTTTGAAATTTTTCCTAATTTTTTCATGGCCCCTAGCATTTTTTTTAAGCCATCAAGGGTTTATAATCATAGTTAGTTCAAATTATAGCTTGGATAATTTAAGTTTTTAAGATGCAAAGCCAAGCGGAAGCCAATCAGTCGGGCCACGCGGCTCAGGGTCGGAAAGAACTATTCCGAGTACAGCCTAAGCAACAAACCACAGCATAGAGCTTAGGCGGGTCTTTCCAAGTAGAAATGACTATCTTGTTATATTTTCCATTCCTACAGTTTGATAGATTCTTTTGGGATGTCTGAGAGACTTAATCGTAAGAAACAGTTAAGAATCTCAAACTATTTTTCAAAAATGGTAGATTTCCCTGAGACGTAACTAGATTACTGTTTTACTAACGTCGCCAAATAGGCGAATAGTACACTCAGGTCCTACCTTTCATTTTGAAACTTTTGAAATTATTTACGATACAAACTTTACAAGGTACCGCCGTCTGGCAACCTGCTATAATAAACATAAAGCATTATGTAAATGTCATACAATATATTTTCTCTACTTTTTTTCCCCAAAGAACATTCTCAATTTGAATTTTTGGATAGCTCATTTTTTTTCTCCTCTTTCACTCATCCCGTGAAAGGCGAATTATCCAAGTTGAACTGTATATATCTGATCCTAAGGTACACGTTATATATTACACTGCCTATAACATGAATTTTTCTCGTCCCCCATAACAGCGCGCAAACTAAACATAAACACCACAGGGTGAAAATCCCAGACTTCGGGAAAACCCACATATTTCTGGAAGGCACACAGTCAACTCACATTGCCACATAACAGTTAATACACTAGCAAAACGTCCCGGAGACACAAGCCTAAAAGGCACCAGGAATAATTACCCTGGACAAAGACGGTCTCGAACCCGCAACCTTCTGGATACCAGGAGTGCAAGGTCGGGTAACTATCCAATGAGAGGATAGAATGATAAAGGACAGTTACACCAACAGGTATTCATACGCACAAAACAATAAAATCACCTCCGACACCTAGTCACCAAACACGCGACTAGCGGCCCGGAGACACGCGTACATAAACACGGTTAACTACCAATAACAAGAATATATTGAACCCTTGCAAAGAAGCATATGAGACTCAGATTCGGGGCGTAACGGGTCATATTCGTAAGTTGCTGTCAGGGCGCTTCATTAACTTGCAGGGTAACATATAACAAAATGACATGCAGGAAAGAGTGAAGCCAGGGTTAAAAACAACTGAATTTAATAACAAATCACCATATTTACACATAAACAATTAACAACAAAATCTCCCAACTGACTCCCATTTAATAAAAATGCCAAAAACTAGGCGGTATCTCTGGAGAGATTAATTACCTGGACCAAGTGTCCTTAAATGAAAGATACAAAAGTGACCATCTAAGTGCGTATGCAGTTCTACATGCATCACGATGTGTACTTTGAATGCGTGATTCGTTATCATCCGGGATGACCCTTCAAACACCGAATCCGCATTTCCTAGAGCTAGACCGACACGGGGGAACACAACTACACTACTTAAATTAAACCGACACTTCCTAAATCTACTATAAACAAACACAAAATTTCCGTGTGAAATTGGACTTAGATTGCCGTAGCAACATTTACTGCCTAAAAACTTAGGACTTCACACACAAATCAACACAAGTACATTAACACGTGACCAATAGAAAAATACTCAAATGACCGCTGTCAAAATTTACAAATACTCTACAACTACACCACACGGGTGTGACACACAAAATTACATGAATTGAGTCATCAACAAAGCAATAGGCAAACAGCCAACATTTACGTTAATCACAATATTTTATCCATACAAGGTACAACAATCCGTTACAAACATGGCGAACTCCCCAATTAATTATGGCTTAAAATTAACCATCACAATGAACAGGTTTGCTACATGAAAGCTTACAGGGTTCAGTCGGACAAAGGACTGCCTATCAAAATAAGTCACAGGCAAAACGGGCGGTTTGTGGAACTCTGCATGTCTGTCAACCCACGTGTCAAAATACCTCGAAGAAATGTGCCCCAAAGCACAATAATACATGTGTGTGTCAGAAGAACCATATGGACAAGAATCAGCAGTCTCCCAAGAGCACTCTGTCTTTCCATCAAAAAAAAATACAATAGCAGCAAAAATATATAAGGGCGGTAGGACAACTACCCCCTCCTCACGTAGAATCAACACACACTAGACACATCAACACACACTGAATCACACGTATGGGTTTTGACAGACCCTGAAATAAAATACACAAATAATATCCACATGCTGGCGCCATCGTTTTATGCCGTGACTAGTCACCTGAAAAGGACTCAAGAAAAGTCTATCAAAATTAGAACAAAGGTGTTCTACAATTACTTTTAAGTTGGTGCACTCGGCTACCCTAACATGAATAATAACCTGTTCAGCAAAATGTTTTACACTCATTTCCTCCCATTTCCTATTTCAAATATTAACGTTAATAAAGCACCATTTATCGAATGTAACGGGTTCCGCAATTGCAAGGATAAAATCACGCACGCACGCCGCGTACATTACTCATGACTCAAGAAAGAAAACAAAATATCAACAAACACTTTGGCCACGCGCCAACGGACATTTAAACATATAGTGTCGGTACAAGGAAAACTCTAAAACAACAAGAAAGAAAAACATGACTATATACAAAGTTCCCCGGCCAAATCTAACTACATAATTGAAATAAATCCAATTTTAGTACATCACCGCTTCTGCATGTAGACCAAGGACATCCTCCTCAACCCATTGCCCTATGGACAATTTAGCTCTCCATAGTAGTCGTCTGTGCTGATTTCTTGAAGCTCATCCCAACTTCAAACCACGTGCTGTTCATCTTGGTCTCGACTCCTTGGCAGAAAAGTTCAATATTAAATATTTGCCTATCTATAATCGCTTGCAGGCTACTCAGTTCACCCACAATTGTCCTATTGCGATTAATAGCGAAGACTGGCCCTAATTATATCAGACACACGCACTATAAAACATACATAAAATACACACAATTTATACAGAAAATATACATCTCGAGTCCGCGCCACTGGCTCGTTAACAAGTTCACAATCCTGGCTGCACTAGCAGTCGCTATCTCGTCCGGTATTTCCGTCTGTACTATGGACTTCGGTTCTGGTAAGCGCTAATTAGGGTGGTACGATACCTCCCTCTTAAAGTTGAACTCGTCGTCTTGAAAATGAATGTTACTGTTTCTCAAGCGCTAGCGTGAAATATTTAGATCACACGACAAAGTCGATATTATAATAAAATGTATTGTAGCTTTTAAAATTTGATACTGCGATCGCTGCGACTTTAGTTCCTCAAAGCTCACGAAATGAATTAGCTTTACTGATTTAAAGCGTAAAAATCATATTTTACACCAAATACTGACTTAGATAAATTCGAGCGTCAAAATCACAATCCAAACTGACGTGGAGTATGCCTCTCAAGGCTCCACAAGAATAGACTTTAAAATTCACACTTCGAACTGACGTGGAGTATGCCTCTGAAAGCTCCAAAAGAATAGACTTTAATTGGCGTCAGGCCAAGCTATTTATGAGAAACTGACAAGGGCGGTGGAGTGGGGCAAAGTCGGATAAAAACTTCCGGAGTTTTTGTCTCACAAAGATGTAGCTAGTGTCATTCTTCTCCAAATAAATCCAACGTCTCAAATTACTCGAGCGGAAATTAATCCGTTCGGCGGTTCCTTAGATACACACTTCCGCGGGCTTTTTACTACTGACGCCGTCCACCTCGTGGTCACGGCTTGGTCTCTTGCGATTGGCTGATTCAATCGTATGTTCGTTGAGAAGACCTCGTGATTCTTCCTTTATGTCTCCAATTTTGGTACTGTAGTTGCACAATTTAGCCTTGAACTCGACTAATTCTGGCCGTCCCCCAGGAATAGCTACTGGCTCAACTTCTGTTGCAATCGTTACGAAATGCTGGCCTCCCTAATATCCAAGTCGACTTCCTACGTGCTGCCTGGGCCGTAGTAATAATAATAATAAATATGAATACTTATTTATCGAAGATCAATAAGGGTTCATTTATCCTCAGCAAGGTTTTGAAATTCGAAACAATTTATTGGTTTGGATTTCAAAAACAAAATCCACTGTAGTAACAACACATCTCTTTAAATCTCACTCAGCTGCTCGAGTGTATGCTCCTCTGACTCAATTAGTGTGCTCCCTTCTCGCTGGAATGTCATTCATATTTTCCCTAGGTCTCCCCTTCTCCTCAAGTAGTTGCCACTCCCGTCGTCTCAGCTGCTCGTTGTTTACAAACAAAGTGCGTACTCAGGCGCTCCCCGTGAATTTGAGTGTTTGCTCTCAACAATATGAATTTTGCAATACAGATTCTGCACATGTCATCTTTCCTACTCATCAAATGGTTCCCTTCTGTGGTACGGTTTCAAATTGGCACTATTAAAAACAGATTTTGCACCAGTGCTCACTTCTTCTAATCTGTAGGCATTGTTACCCAGACTCTTAATTACCCGGAACGGACCAATGAACCTTGGACAGAACTTGGCGAAGACTTTGTTCTTAGGGTCGGAGATCGGTGGTCTACGAACCAGCACTAATTCTTGTTCTTGTAACTCTCGGTGAAACTTCTTTCCTCGGTATCGTCTCAGCCTTCGGTCCGCTTGGTTCCTCATGTGCTCTCTCGTTCGCTGGATTCGCAAATCATGCGCTAATAATGGATCCCTTGGGCAAGGAATGATCTTATCCCAAGTTCTTTCCGGCAATCTGTTGTGGTGTACAATCAGTGGGACTTGACCCGTCGACTCGTGCTTAGTAGTGTTCATGCACATCTCAATTTCCCCTATTTTGTCTACCCATTTATTGTGTTCGTTAGGAATCATTACTCTGTAGTATTTAGCGACACAGCGAATTGTTCTTTCGCTCGGATTTCCACAAGGATGACGAATACTTGAAAATATGTGTTTTATTCCTAGGCTCTCCAAACCTTGCCTAAAAACATTGCTTGTGAAATAGGTACCGTGATCTGATAGAATGGATTCCGGCTTCCCAAGCATCGGAATGACTTTGTTCTTAATTCTACTGAGGACTTGTCTTGATGTCGTCTTCTGAATAGGACATAGCACGACCATCTTCGAAAATACGTCGACACACACCAAGAGGTGTCGGCATCCACGCTTTCCTTTTACTAAAGGACCAAAGCAATCGATTGCGAGCATCTCGCATGGTTTCTGCGGTAATAGTGGTATTGGAGGTTGTTTCAGAATAAAGTTGTTCGGCTTTGTGCGCTGACAAGCGTCACACGTTCTAATTACTTCAACAATGGTGAATCTCATCTTGGGCCAAGTAAAGGTCTCCCCTATCGTAGCTTCAGTCTTATCCGTGCCGATATGTGCTAGGCTCTCGTGAACATGCCAAGTTAATCCCCTCTGTAGTGATGCTGGAACTAAGATCCGCAGTTTAGTATGATGCTCATCCACGTACTTATGTAACAAGTTATTCAAGTAGTGAAATCTCGCTTGTTTAGCACTGGCTTCCCGGTACTCTGGTGAATTTGGTTGTAACTCCTTCCTATAGAATTTTATCATCATCATCATCCATGGGTCAGCTTCTTGCTCCTTCCGAATATCCTTCAATCTTGCCAAAAACTCACGAGCCTTAGGTGTCAAGGTAATATTGTGAACTTCCGCTGTTACTTCGTTTCCGTCCTCAGGGTTTCTACTCAAGGCATCTGGTATGACGTTCAATTTCCCAGGACAATGCTCTATTGTGATGTCAAACTGTTGTATGTAGATGGACCAGCGCGTTACTCTCTCACTTGCTATTGTCGTCTTAAATAAAAATGTCAGTGCATGGTGGTCGGTTCTAACAATGATGGAATAACCATAGATCATCTTGCGCCACTGTTGGAGAGAATATAGAATTGCTAGTAGCTCAAGTTCCGTAACTGTGTAGTTTCTCTCATGTTTCCGTAATTTACGACTCGTAAATGCCAAATAGGATTTCTTCTTGGGTTCTTCAGCGTCCTCTTGGTACAGCATAGCACCAATCCCAATTAACGAAGCATCTGCTTGAATGATAAATTGTTTCTCAAAATCCGGATATCCAAGTTTCACACAGTTTTCCAATAAATCCTTCGTTGCTTTAAAAGACCTGTCGCACTCCTCATTCCACGACCATCGATTCGCTTTCTTCAACATCTCCTGCATAGGCGCTCCTGTTTCTGTGTAACCAGGGCAATTTTCTTTGAAGAAACCAGTCACTCCCAAAAATGCTCTAACATGTTTGACTTTGGTAGGTGTGGGAAATTTCTTAATAGCATCAATCTTGGCTGGATTAGGCCGCACGCCCTCGACATCAATTATATGTCCCAGATATAAAATTTCGCTCTGGCAAAAATGTGACTTTTTTAAGTTGATCTTGAAGTTCATGGTTCTCAGGTTGTCCAACAGTTTATTTAAATTTATCAAGTGTTCTTCCATTGTCTCAGAAGCGATTAATATGTCATCAACATATCTCGTGGTGAAGTTCTTGACCTCCTCAGTCAGATTTCTGTCGAGTGCTCTAATGAGTGCACATCCCGCAGTTTTCACGCCAAAGGGCATTCGACACCAGATATAACTTTGACTGTCGAACAAAAATCCCGTCAACAGTTGAGATTTTTCTTCAAGTTCAAGATGGTGGAAACTATTCGTCAAATCAACACTTGAGTATATCTTCTTCCCACGGAAGCCTTTCAAAACATCTTTGATCCTTGGTGCTTGGTCGTGCTCAACTAGCAGTTTACTATTTAAAACTCGCGCGTCTAGGCATAGCCTAATTGATCCGTTTGGCTTGGTCACAGCCAATATTGCGTTCAGATAAGGAGTTGCAGCTTTCCTTATCATGCCAGAATCTAATAAGTTAGTAATAATGTCCTTCACCTGAGAAAAATGCTTCTCTGGGATCGGGTACAATTTACTTTTAAATGGGGTCCAATCTGTCACCTGCATAGCATATTGAAAATTCAAAACTTTCCCAGGTACGGTGTCAAAAGCTTCTTTATGTAGTCTTAAAATTTCTTCCAATCTTCTTCTATCAGAATCCCCTACGATGGCTTCCTTAAGTCGCTCCTGAAGTAAAATTTCGAATTTGGTTCCGCCCATTTCTTCTTCCGCCAAATGCACCCAAAGTTCCTGCGAAATATCTCGGCTGTCCATTTCTAGCACTGCTGTCTGGTTGACTTGCTCTCCCCCCAAGATCTTATCTCCGGCCTCATTAGTGCATTCCTCAACAACCCAAGTATTGGCCTCTCTCTCCAGCGGATTCTCTTCCATATTTAAACCCACATGATCCAATCCTTCTACTTGTTTGAAGCTTACAGTGTTGTTATGTAAATCAATTACAGCATGAAAATCGCAGATGAAGTTGGCTCCTAAAATTATATTGTAGTTCATCTTTGGAATAACAATGAATGTTTGTGAAAAAGTATGGTTCAATATTTCCAGATCTAGGAATGCTTGCTGCTTACAATTCATAGTTTTGTCAGGAATGACACCTCTGACTTTCATTAGCGGTACCGGCATAATAGGAACAGTCTGTTTTCTTGCTATTTCTTTTATCAAAATTTCAGTGACCAAGCTCACCTGGCTACCTGTATCAATCAAACATCTCACCCTCATACCTCCAATATGCGCGTAAATAATTGGTAGCTGTCTGATAACGTTTTCACGGTTCTTCACCACTTCCTCCAGGCAGTCGTCTGGGAATGCTACCCACTCTTCTATGTTGGCCACTATCATCTCTTCTTGCTCCCTGGCGATCTCCGTTTCTAGCCTATCTCCTTTCAATTCATTTGGTTTTTTTTTTTATCCCGGGCCCCATTAGATGTGTTTCGCCGGTTATCATTCTGTCGCTCCTGTTGCCTCAGTAAACTCTCTGCCCCCTCTCCTTGATGATTGTCTGGGCTCTGTCTGTTCGCCATGGCACGCCCCCACTTTTCCTTCTCCGCTTCTTCATTACTTAATTGATCCAGGTATTTACGGGATTCAATATATCGCTCGTCCCAGTTATTCCTATATTCTCCTCTGTTTTCTTGGCGATAGTCCCTGCCGTTACTCCATCTACCATCTCCATTTCTTTGGTAGGGTCTACCTTGTCTCTGGTTTCCCCTCCAATTTGTGTACTCCCGCTGGTACGTCCACTGATTATTTTGATGTTGGTTATTCTGATGATATCTCCCGCGGTTATTCTGATAGTTATGATTGTTGTGATGGAACTGGTTTCGGCCGTCAAAATCTTGTCTTCTTGGCGTGAACTGTGTTCCCGTGGACTGTGTCTTACTTTGGTTTCCCTGGCCGTGGTTATTTTGGGGTCCCTGAACTACCTCTGCCGTGTTTACACATTCCAAATTCCTTCTTCCTGTCTGTGGGCTCACCATACTCGTCTCATCTAAGTGTCTGAGTAATTCTTCTGCTTGGACTGCGGTCTGAATGTTTCCTGCGACTAGCAATTGTTGGATATGCATTGGGAGTTGTTTTCCGATGGTTAGAACCATATTCGGCTCGCTAGGCGGGTCATCAAAATCCCTGAATTTTACCAATTGCTGACTAAAGAATTCTGAAAAACGGGTTGGATGGGTACTATGGTATTTGCGTGTGTACAGGTCCATTCTTAACCCCTGTTGTAACGAAGGACTCCAAAACTTCTTCAAAAACGCCTCGCGGAATTGATCCATGTCTGTAAATGTGTACTTGAAACTTAAGAACCAGGTCAGGCTAGGTCCTTCCAAAAATTTCTCCACCAGTCTTAATTGTTTCTCTGGGCCGATGTGTTGGTCATTAAAGTAATCCGTTAATTGCCGTAGAAATGCTTTGGGAGTGGTTCCTGAATTTTCTTTGAACTTATCGGGCTTAAAATCATTACCCCGAATGACTTGGATGACCTGGGCTGGTGCCAAGTTCGGTTGCGGAGTTGAAGTCTCCCCCCTGTACTGCTGGAATGCATTAGTCGTTAGTCTGGGACTTTGACCCCGACTCGTGTCCTCAGCCAACTTCGAACCTGCCGGACTTCCAATACTTGTTTGCTTTTCCTGTATATTTTCATTTGAAAATAATGTCGCATTCTCTAACGATCTAATCTCGTTTTTTATGATTAATTCTGAGTGTTCCTGTAACTTCGACTTCATACTTTCCTCCAGTGCCTGCATTCTTGAACTGTGTTCCCCCAAGCGTTTTAAAATTGTCAAGCGGTCTTCCTTATTCGCCTGAGCCTGCTGGTCCCAATCTCGCCGGATCCTACTTTTTAAGCTATTTATTTTCTCCTCGTTCCTCTCCTGATTTTTCTCTAGCTCTTCACGTATCCGTTCCTGCGTTTTCACTAGTTGTTCCCCCACCTCTTCTCTTATAACCTCTTGTGTGATTATTAGCTGGCCTTCCATCTCTTTTCTTATGATCTCTTGTGTTCTGCCTAATTGCTCCTCTAAATTTTCCCGCAAGTGTATCCGCTCAGTTTCAGCCTTAACTTCGACTTTATCTATTTCCTTTATTAATTCCAGCACGTTGTTATCTACCGAATTAATTTGCTGTTGTAGTTTCTCTTGGGTCTTCTTTACTCCCGCGGTGTTACTGACACATGCTGCCTCTATCTGCTTAAGTTTATCCGCCACCATCTCGTCAAATTGTATTAATTTGTTATCAAATTTTGCCTCCAATTTCTTCATTTCGCCTAACTGTCTGATGTTGTTTTCCGCAACCTCGCCTGCCAGTTTCTCGACTTTTTGAACGCTCTGATTGATATCATTTGTGATTTTTCCTAACTGTTCGGTTTGTGTTACCGCCTGTTGTGACAATTTGTGGTTTAATTCATTGAGTTGTTTGTCAGTGTCTAATTTCTGGACTTCTAACTGGACCGAAATGTTACCGCTCATATCAAGTAATTGTTTTTCACAGTCTATCTTCTGCGCTTGTAACTGGACCGAAATATTATCGCTCATATCAAGTAATTGTTTTTCACAGTCTATCTTCTGCGCTTGTAACTGGACCGAAATGTTATCGCTCATATCAAGTAATTGTTTTTCACTACGCTCCCGCTGAGCTTCTAATTGTTCTTTTAATTGTTCCTCCGTCTTTACGGACATTTGGATCGACATCTGTTCTAATTGTTCTTCCGTTTTCGCGGACATTTGGATCGACATCTGTTCTAATTGTTCTTCCGTTTTCGCGGACATTTGGATCGACATCTGTTCTAACAATGCCTTTATCTCATCAACAAGCGCCATATCACACACAAAAATATATTCAGAGAAAAACAGGGTTATGGGCTAAGGTTTCAGCCCTATACGCACATACATGTCACACATTTAAATATTACTGGCTCTAATTTAATGAAAATTTCAGTAACAAAATTTACTGAATACAATGACACCTATTCCCAAACAATAAAATAACCCCTGGTGATCTGCTTTTAAATTCCTAACCAATAGAATTTACGAAACACCAATTAACCGAAGTCAATTAAATGTCAAATATAAGGCAACATCTTCCTGCTTGACCGAGTTCATTAATAATGCAAATTTCTAATTTTAATGTGGGCGCCAGAACAAGTTTATAACAAATACCAAATCAAATTCTAACCTTGTTCAATATTTCTAACTTTAGGAACTCAGTGATTTTACTAATGCACATGGCGGTACAACATCGCCTCCATTTACTGAATTTACATGTCCGCTTGACCTGGCATCATTTCTCAACGAAATAAATATGAGATCAGCGAAGCAACAACAACAACAATCCCCACTTGGGCAGCCATTTTTGTTTTATGAACCCTTGCAAAGAAGCATATGAGACTCAGATTCGGGGCGTAACGGGTCATATTCGTAAGTTGCTGTCAGGGCGCTTCATTAACTTGCAGGGTAACATATAACAAAATGACATGCAGGAAAGAGTGAAGCCAGGGTTAAAAACAACTGAATTTAATAACAAATCACCATATTTACACATAAACAATTAACAACAAAATCTCCCAACTGACTCCCATTTAATAAAAATGCCAAAAACTAGGCGGTATCTCTGGAGAGATTAATTACCTGGACCAAGTGTCCTTAAATGAAAGATACAAAAGTGACCATCTAAGTGCGTATGCAGTTCTACATGCATCACGATGTGTACTTTGAATGCGTGATTCGTTATCATCCGGGATGACCCTTCAAACACCGAATCCGCATTTCCTAGAGCTAGACCGACACGGGGGAACACAACTACACTACTTAAATTAAACCGACACTTCCTAAATCTACTATAAACAAACACAAAATTTCCGTGTGAAATTGGACTTAGATTGCCGTAGCAACATTTACTGCCTAAAAACTTAGGACTTCACACACAAATCAACACAAGTACATTAACACGTGACCAATAGAAAAATACTCAAATGACCGCTGTCAAAATTTACAAATACTCTACAACTACACCACACGGGTGTGACACACAAAATTACATGAATTGAGTCATCAACAAAGCAATAGGCAAACAGCCAACATTTACGTTAATCACAATATTTTATCCATACAAGGTACAACAATCCGTTACAAACATGGCGAACTCCCCAATTAATTATGGCTTAAAATTAACCATCACAATGAACAGGTTTGCTACATGAAAGCTTACAGGGTTCAGTCGGACAAAGGACTGCCTATCAAAATAAGTCACAGGCAAAACGGGCGGTTTGTGGAACTCTGCATGTCTGTCAACCCACGTGTCAAAATACCTCGAAGAAATGTGCCCCAAAGCACAATAATACATGTGTGTGTCAGAAGAACCATATGGACAAGAATCAGCAGTCTCCCAAGAGCACTCTGTCTTTCCATCAAAAAAAATACAATAGCAGCAAAAATATATAAGGGCGGTAGGACAACTACCCCCTCCTCACGTAGAATCAACACACACTAGACACATCAACACACACTGAATCACACGTATGGGTTTTGACAGACCCTGAAATAAAATACACAAATAATATCCACATGCTGGCGCCATCGTTTTATGCCGTGACTAGTCACCTGAAAAGGACTCAAGAAAAGTCTATCAAAATTAGAACAAAGGTGTTCTACAATTACTTTTAAGTTGGTGCACTCGGCTACCCTAACATGAATAATAACCTGTTCAGCAAAATGTTTTACACTCATTTCCTCCCATTTCCTATTTCAAATATTAACGTTAATAAAGCACCATTTATCGAATGTAACGGGTTCCGCAATTGCAAGGATAAAATCACGCACGCACGCCGCGTACATTACTCATGACTCAAGAAAGAAAACAAAATATCAACAAACACTTTGGCCACGCGCCAACGGACATTTAAACATATAGTGTCGGTACAAGGAAAACTCTAAAACAACAAGAAAGAAAAACATGACTATATACAAAGTTCCCCGGCCAAATCTAACTACATAATTGAAATAAATCCAATTTTAGTACATCACCGCTTCTGCATGTAGACCAAGGACATCCTCCTCAACCCATTGCCCTATGGACAATTTAGCTCTCCATAGTAGTCGTCTGTGCTGATTTCTTGAAGCTCATCCCAACTTCAAACCACGTGCTGTTCATCTTGGTCTCGACTCCTTGGCAGAAAAGTTCAATATTAAATATTTGCCTATCTATAATCGCTTGCAGGCTACTCAGTTCACCCACAATTGTCCTATTGCGATTAATAGCGAAGACTGGCCCTAATTATATCAGACACACGCACTATAAAACATACATAAAATACACACAATTTATACAGAAAATATACATCTCGAGTCCGCGCCACTGGCTCGTTAACAAGTTCACAATCCTGGCTGCACTAGCAGTCGCTATCTCGTCCGGTATTTCCGTCTGTACTATGGACTTCGGTTCTGGTAAGCGCTAATTAGGGTGGTACGATACCTCCCTCTTAAAGTTGAACTCGTCGTCTTGAAAATGAATGTTACTGTTTCTCAAGCGCTAGCGTGAAATATTTAGATCACACGACAAAGTCGATATTATAATAAAATATATTGTAGCTTTTAAAATTTGATACTGCGATCGCTGCGACTTTAGTTCCTCAAAGCTCACGAAATGAATTAGCTTTACTGATTTAAAGCGTAAAAATCATATTTTACACCAAATACTGACTTAGATAAATTCGAGCGTCAAAATCACAATCCAAACTGACGTGGAGTATGCCTCTCAAGGCTCCACAAGAATAGACTTTAAAATTCACACTTCGAACTGACGTGGAGTATGCCTCTGAAAGCTCCAAAAGAATAGACTTTAATTGGCGTCAGGCCAAGCTATTTATGAGAAACTGACAAGGGCGGTGGAGTGGGGCAAAGTCGGATAAAAACTTCCGGAGTTTTTGTCTCACAAAGATGTAGCTAGTGTCATTCTTCTCCAAATAAATCCAACGTCTCAAATTACTCGAGCGGAAATTAATCCGTTCGGCGGTTCCTTAGATACACACTTCCGCGGGCTTTTTACTACTGACGCCGTCCACCTCGTGGTCACGGCTTGGTCTCTTGCGATTGGCTGATTCAATCGTATGTTCGTTGAGAAGACCTCGTGATTCTTCCTTTATGTCTCCAATTTTGGTACTGTAGTTGCACAATTTAGCCTTGAACTCGACTAATTCTGGCCGTCCCCCAGGAATAGCTACTGGCTCAACTTCTGTTGCAATCGTTACGAAATGCTGGCCTCCCTAATATCCAAGTCGACTTCCTACGTGCTGCCTGGGCCGTAGTAATAATAATAATAAATATGAATACTTATTTATCGAAGATCAATAAGGGTTCAATATTTTCCCCACGCTTACAACAACATAAAATTTGGGAACACAACATGTAGTTAAAGGAAGGTTCTTTTACGTTGCGAGGGACCCAAGACACGCTGTATATGCAGATAGTACGAAAACGTGCAGGCAAGCATACACACATTGGCCTGGCACTTGGGCCAGACAGCTAGCCGGCAAAACACTTCCTTGTAATACTGTAATTCAATACTATCGCCGGGTCAGCGATAACACATACATAGTCACGCGGCCTTCACCAGGCGCAAACCAACTACCAGCTCCCAGCTCTGGGTGTAGTACACACGATCATTTACGCTAGTTTCAAAACCCTATAACTCTCAAAATTAGAATACGAGGGGCATTCCAAAAGACCCAAATTTTTCACGCCAAAGCGTATTTTCATCTGCGTGTCGCAAACTCACGATACACGTGCCATGGGACATACAGTACAAAAATTCCAACACCAGGACCTTAAACCAAGGCGGGTGCGAACCCACGATCACACAACACAGTCGTGCCAAAAACAAACTAACCAACGGTATTTTTGGCGCGAAAAACACAATCAGAAACCACACTAGGAAGGCAAAAATCCCAACAGACAACGCAGACATGAAACACGGGGAATTACATGGGATCGCGGGTCCTTATGCCCAGTAAAAATCGGACGCCGTGGAGAACAAAAATCCAGAATCCCATTCGGACGGAAGTTGGCCCCATACAAGTACATAAACAGGTAATACCTCATTTTCTCCGGCCAAACACCATGCAAAATTTCGATAACACCAAACATAGGAAATAGATTTCCCTAACACAAGTATAGCAATTTCACAAGGCAAAGGTCTTACGGAATAAGTGTCCACACAACGTTGCTAGCAAAATCAGGACGGATTGACACATTGGCCCGCCCGGAATCCCAAACAGTGACAACACTCGGACATTGGCAAAAGTCACGTTCCGGCAGCCGATATACGTAACATCAGAGACTTCCCGCATACAAGCATATGAAAACATAAACACAGCAAAACACTGACTTGCGAATTCCAGAAGCATTGCAACACTGCTGTCGGCAGACACTATTGTTATAACGGACGTGACCATGAAATGCAGACATGACCACAAAAACAAACCAATAATAATGGTATACATTGACACGGAATTCAGCAATGTTACAATAGGCCTGGCATTTAGCAATATGCAGATACTGTGGGCCATATTATCTTAGGACCATAGGAGCATGTTTATAAAGATGTTGACAAGCCACACGCCCCACCTGACACTCAGCCACGCGACACACGATAGGACTTAGGCGATAACAGCCCACCCGCCCGCATGCTGTAGCGGAACATAGCCACACACACGCAGCTGCGCTAATCACAATTGCGACCACGTCCTTCCCACACGCGCTCACTAATCAGGGGCGAATACAGACAGGTGCTCGGAAGAAACAACCCCCCCCCCCAATAACTACTTCTATTTTTACTTTTTAATCCCAAAACCATCATAGGCGATCAGGACATGACCAGTTACATTACAAATTCACTTGCTACTTTAACATCATCAGATGAGAGACCAGATTAGGACGTCACAGCGTCACCGCATTTAACCATCCCAAAGAGCGGATACTGCCCAAGTGAGGATGACAGGAGCAGAGAGGGATGTTGCCAGCAAGATGGCCAAGGCACCACCTACGGGCTACCATTATACCACCCTTCCTCCTTCCATAACCTTGTCACTCACAACATTGGCCAACACAAACACATAAACACATAAAAACAGCTAAACTACATGCCAAAATATACATCGGGGTTGATAGACTTCATGCGTTTAAAGAGAGGGCTCACTACGCCCTGGCTCTCAATGCTAACACCCGAGTATTAGGGGTGTGTCAGAAAGAATAGCAAGCGTAATGCACATCTCAATATAAAGAGATGCGGCCAAACTTAAACTAACAAATATTTTCTTATTAAATAATCCCGCATGCAAGGCACATAGTACTATTATACCTCGACCTATACCTATCCTTAAATGAGAGCGGATACGCCTCATATCCATCCGCACGCATGAAATATCCTACCCACACACCTGGGTTATTATTATTGAACCTGCATGGCACTTTTCTGAAAATTTTTGCTCACTTGGGAAATACCTACCCCCGTCCACTCACTGTAAAGACATCCTGATAGCATCACCGTCTCCAGGCCACCATTAACATGGAGTCCAAAGATGCGCAACCCTCTCCTACCATGCTTTAAGCCTATTCAACAAATAAAACCCCTCCGATTCCAATAACAAGGTACCCAACGACATGGAAACCTACTAACGCCTCCAGGAAACTCCACAAGGCATCAACGCTAGACATCTGACATGGCGACTACAGACCTAAAGTAGTCCATGCATTTAGAAGATTCTACAACCCCAGAACACTTAAAAATTTTACAGTATTTACACAGTAAATTATTTACAGATCACACTATTTTTTTTATTAATTAACACAAAAAGGAATCTGAGACACGCTGAATGGTGATGACAGCGTAAGCAGAAGGGCAGAGGCGCCACACAGGAGCAGAGCTGGGGAAGGCGATGATGAGCCCTACCCCGGTTGGCTCAATGACCCAGACCAAAGAGACGAACTACGTAAGGTTGAAGCATTCATGGCCTGGCGCGGGCAAACGCCAGAACCAGGGGGCGTCTATCCTACCCCCCCCCGGCAGAGGAAAGTTACACCCACTATGCGCCACGGTCGTCGAAGCCAAGACCTGCTGGGGAGACTTTTGACGAACGAGGGGAGATATAGCCAACTCCGCACCGCACTCAGGAGAGGAACCAAGGGACGACCAAATTACGACTAGACTACTAGTTTAGCATGTAAGTAAGTAGAACTTCCATGGCGGGAAGATAGTCTCCTACTCGCAGGAGTGAAGCAGGGTCTCAGGATTCAGCGGGATCAATCCTAGATCAGACAAGTCCTTGCCCCGCGTAGCATAGGTGAAGACAACCAAAACAAATGAAGAATGAATTAACAAATAATCAATAATATATATGGAATGAAGGCGGTCATTCGATCCCGCGCCCACGTAAATGGCTGACAACGGGTCACCAGAGACATTAAATGGTGACGCAGCGGGCAGCCAGAGATACTAAATAGGCATGCGGCGAGCTGTCTAAAGGGGTTCACGTGGGCCAACCCAACAATGCCAATATAGGCGAAGAGGAGCCCGGACGCTAAAATTCCCGGATGTTATTATTACTGCCAATATAGGCGAAGAGGGTCCCGGACGCTAAAATTCCCGGATGACACTATTTTATCGGACGATTTTTCCCGAACAATGTCCAATGCCCACATAAATGGTGACGCAGCGGGCAGCCAGAGATCTTAAACGAGGAGCACAGCGAGTCCTCACAGGGATTTTAGTGGGCAGGCCCAACAATGATAACACAGGCAAGTATAACGGCGAGGCGTTTGCTTGTGGCACCGCAGTCGCCTGCGACTTCATTAATTACTAGTATTAATCATTAGCATAAATGTCGACAACTAATATTAAGGGAGCGGAATCCGGCGGTTCTAGAGACAACCGGTGTTTCTAGAATACGTGCGGGTGGTGATCTGAGGAAGTAAATTGCCTCAGGCGATCGCTCTGGTCAAAATTTTAGCATGTAAGACAGTTGGATTTGACACGCAACTTAGAATTAAGCAAATTTATTAACCGCTGTTGCTCAATAATAGCACAGCATATTTCGGCAATAGATTAAGGCAAAACCATTCGGCTTATGAATATCAAATATTTTTTTCCCTTATTTATAATAATTTAGACTAAATATTTCGGCACCTGGCGACTCAAATCCGTTGCCAGGGTAAGCCCGATAACACAATAGGATATAATACATTAAGATAAGTAAGATTAAGGCAAAATATTTCGGCACCTGGCGGCTAGACGTTGCCAGGATAAGTCCGATAAATCGATAAATCACCGATAAAAACATAACAGGGTGGAGGCACTGAAGCCGTCCGACCCACCAGCGAGGTAAACGGTACAGCCACTGGAGCTGACCGACCTCGATAATACACGAGACGCCGAAGAAGTCTCAGGGGCGGTAGCACCGCAACCCAACCCTTAAACGGCGCTGCGCGATAGGTGCGCAATATATATATATATTTGGCCAAGGGTATTGCTAACATATTTTATATTTCAGCAAAGAACTCCAACACTGCACCAAGGAGTGGAACCCAAAAATGATCATGGTATAAGGTAAGGTGGACCACCGAACAATACACACAAAGTCATAGCCGGCATAAGAAGGTATAGAGTAAGGTAAGATAAGAAGGCGCCAGACAAAGAACAAGACGGACGACACGCGTGTATTGACAGACTATAATACCTGTAATTTTGATTTCAGAAAGTATACACGCCGACACAAGAGGCGATATGGAGATTACGCTAATGATTACATGTTTTTATTTTTTTTACTTCTCCACTTTACAGACGGCGACACCAGATACATGACACTGGTGACGATGATTTCACTGCCATACAGCAGCAACATGTTTTTGTGCCATGCTATTATTATGCACCAGTTTTTCTCACTAATTTGTACACATTCTAACATAATGCAACACACTCACTACCATACTTTCACAGCCACACTCCAGAACACAGAAATCTGAACAGCAGGGTTGATACCTGTGGGGTATCAGGCCTACTGACAGATAAAGAAAATAGCGTCAAAGATGTGACGTAACATACGACACTAAGGGCGCAACCGATTTGTGGCGGCGACTCTTACTGTCAAGTGTGGAGGCATTCGCCCACAGAGAATGATCCACAGGATAGGGGTATATCAGCAGCACGACCACTAAACTGCACCGAAAACGGCCGGACAGGATTAGCCATGAGACGGCACATGAATACAAAGGGTAGCGTACACGCAAGGTACAGTAGACACGGCCGTCTAGGTATAAAATAATTAAGATAGATATAAGTGACTAATGTAAAAGAAAATAATGTAATACTGTTACGAGGCACCTCACACAAAATTTGTTACCAATGATGCCACACATTGTAAATACACATATTTTTATTTATCACACACATGTACACACTGACTTTCCTTTCTACCCTTCTAACTTAAACATTTGTGAAGGTGTCCGTTTCACCCCAACACAATAAACTATATTTTACGTATTCCTTTAACTTATACCCTGGGACACCTATTTTTTTCTATTTCTTCCATCTTTCACACTAAAACATTGCAGGGAGCAATTTTTTCCCCAATACAGCGCCGGACGGCACAACCACCCGTCCAGCCCTGGGTTTTTCCTCCCTGCACAATACCAACATATATATAATGTCAAAACCACGTATTTTGTTGTTGTTGTACTTTTTAATATTTCAAATGTCAGCTTTTTAATGAACTGTTTTAAAATTATCATATGTATATCCCAAAACCTACCCCTCTGAACACAAGCTGATCTCACATCAACACGACATCGCTACCCCTACACGACATCAACACAGAAGAAGTACAAGGAGGAATCAAAAACGGTCCACCACATCAACACCCCCACTCCACGTTCCGTTCCCGTTCGCGGGGACGCGAACTAATCGAAGAAGAAGACTTGTACAGGCCCGGAGGGCTGTACCCCCTGAGAGTCACCCCCCATCTTCTACTAAAACCCACCCCAACTGGCAAACATCATAAGACCAGAACATCACTTTTATACGGCAAGAGGCGGCCACCCAACTCGGGAGGTTAGCCAACCACTTGCAACACACTCATAAACATTAACACTACAACTAACTGGGGCAGCTACCTCAATGGAATGCTGACTGAGTAACGGCAGGACCTATAAGAAGAGAGGCCTTTTGGGAGCATTATCTGTCATACAGTGTGTGTCGCCGAAGGCCCTGCTCCAGCTACCATCATCAGGTGAGACTCAGCAAGTGTTCAGATATCCTTTACTCTGTAAACACCCATCCACAATCTTGTACACTCAACTTGTACCATTATTTACATTCCCCTAAAAGGGACTTACAATTTCACACTCACTGACCAATAAACACATGGTCAGTAAACTACACTTGTCTTGATAATTACACGCCTCTTTACATCCTCATACCCTTCCTGACTCTCGTCACGATTGACCGTGACCATAGTAGCCAATAGTTGCTTGCTCAGGTTTCATTGTGCTTCCCGCACGCGACCGCATAGCAACGAGCCGCTGACATAAGCACGGCTGTTATATCACTCACTCCGTCCAGCTGGCAGGCCGGCATATTAGCCTGCACTCAGAGGTTCATCCCCTAGTAGGCTCTTGCATCTTAGCAGGAACACCCCCTAGCATTTGAACATCAAACAACACGCTACACTGGTAAGCTCTCCCAGCTACGGGAAGCTGCCATCATTTAGAAACAACCTACCAAATTAGCACAGTGACACTAATGTTTTATCCCTAAACTACCCCCCCCCCCAACTAAGGGATCTAAAACAGTATTGATTCAGGCGGATATTCATTTCTTGTTAATAACTATTCTAACATATCAATACGGAACCACCATAAGTCATTTAAATAATGTAGACAGATTCTACACACACCCAAAGTACACGGGACTACATGACCACGTTGTTGCAGCCCCAAAACTGAGGAACCAACCAACATCTGAAAATTTCACAATACATTCACCTTAGCTTTGTGGTAGATTGCATTTATATTATTGTAGAACCAAATGTTGTGTGTCTGTGTGTGTGTGAGAGAGAGTGTGAGTGAGTGTGTGTATATCTGCCCCCCCCCCCTATCAATTGAAACACGACGAAACCGTATTGATCGAAATTTGATACAGAGGTAGCACTAGCAAAGGGCACCTCAGCGTCATGTTTTATATTGCCACCATCTTTACCAAACTCAATGGCGGCCACTCAAATGGTAAAAAAAAATACGAACACACTAATCATCGGATCTTTACCAACATTGGTAAAAGCATAACTTCGAATGGGACGCGTCCTGTGCCTAACCTACAAGGTCATCAGCCGTAGCATTTCGGGAATGATGGCCGTGAAAATTATGCAAACTTTATAATCCATAACTTAGGACCCACCAGTTCCGGATATCGAACCGATAATGGTTTTAACTATTCTAAAGGACGTGGCCCGTTCGAAGTTAAAAGTAATAAGATCATTGGACGTCTATTCGTATTATACGTATCGCGTAACCTCGCTTCAACGAGTAAGATAAGTGCACCTGCACTTGTTGCCATGGTAACTAGGTGTCGGAATTTTGCCCACGCTAATCCCAGATAGACCCCTAGCCCAGAAAAATATCAGTATTCAAAATGGTCCCCATCATTGAAGAACACTGCCATGTGAACACCCAATACGTACTAAATTACCCAGCTCACCAGTTCACCTCAAATTCATCACAGCCTGCTAAATCACGTAAGGTCTTGATTAATAGTAGAGACACGCACTTCGGCGGCATTCCCTGCGAAGTATTATAATATTGTATAAAGAAGTGTTCTGACAGAGATTAAGGCACTGAAAAGTCCCTAGCAGTTTGGTATCGATTTCAGATATGGAAAGAGATTCTTTCCTTATAGCTAAGTAGTGTTTACTTTCCGCGAAATTGTTTATAACAATTCACAATAACTGCTTGGCGTCACCCAATGGCATTGAAAGATTGTCATCATCGCAAAGTGAACTGCTAATGCCCGCATAAACATTTCAGATGGATTTCGTAATAGTACAAGAGCAAATGATAAGTGTTAAGCAAATTTTCACGTTAATTGCTCTAGCTTACTGGAATCTGGTTGTTTGGTTCCTTAGTGTAGGGGATGCGACAACGCGGTCATGTAGCCCCATGTACTTTGGGTGTGCGTAGAATTTGTCTGAAAACCGGTGTTAATTGTGATGGCTGTATTAGTGTGTGTTATCTGTGATTCAGGTAGAAAGACTGCAGACGATCAATTTTTCAAGTAGTTCCTACTTTTGCTACCAGACGCTACCGTCAACGACACCTAGCTGCGGACTTGGTCACTAGATGCCAACGCAACCAGCACCTGGCGACGAACGTTGGAACTAATATAGCGTTATCAAATAATTTAACCTACACATTTTGGCTTCACACAATTGTAGTTAGTGGAAGGTTCTTTTCCATGTAATAAATCGATGATGATGATGATGATGATGATGATAATTGTTGTTTTAAGGGGCCTAACATCGAGGTTATCGTCCCCTATAAATCTATGACATGGGCCCGCAGGATTTACTTCCCCTCCGAAGGGAGGCATACTGAGGTATTTTCATGCTCTTAAAAATCTGACTATTTCAGCCGGATTTGAACCCGTGACCTTGGGCATAGAAGCTCAGCATGCTACCAACTACGCCACCGAAGCCGCCTTACTGGAATCTAAAATACTTTTTGAGGAACTTTATAATGTTCTATCAAAGTGGATATTGTTTCTTCATGCGCTAGAACTTATGTGGTGTTTGCACATTAATTGCTGACATTCACACATTATTATAGTACATTATGCAACGAGCCTATAATGGCTATAATTAAGACACGAGTATTTTTATAAAACGAGCGTATGCGAGTTTTATAATTTCCATACGAGTGTCTTAATTACCATTATAGGCGAGTTGCATACGACTGTTTATGTTCGACGATAATTATAACTTGATTATATGTTTTAACATAAATATTCATAAATATCTGTTGAGAGTCAGCTACTTGAATTTTCTGATCGCAGAGCGAGCGTTGGGTGTTATATCTCTGTCTTTCATGATCTTTGAACGACCGACGCATGCGCTCTGTGTGCTTGCAATGCCATAAGGTGGCCGTATGTTTACTTCTGCCGCCCCTCAGTAATATTGTCACTGGAGTTGTTTGAAGACAATGAATGCGCTGTGTAGAAATTATATTAAGGTACAGTGCTATTTGTTGTCTCATATTCGCCAGTTTATTTACGCGGACATATGGACGGTGCGTATTCCATGTCGGTAATTTATTATAGTTCGATGTTGTGTTTATGTCCGACATGTTGGAATTTGAGCGCACGCGTGAAGGTATCGTTACCTAATTGGTCAATGAACGAGCTCTGATTGGCTGGAGAAACTGTATCATAATGAAAAAGAGTGTTATAATGACCATCATTATGATACAGTTTTCTGACCCATAATAGTGAGGGTCGAACATAAATTATTTTTGAGTGTTACGGATCACTTTGTTGCTCGCAACACATCCCTATAGTTGTGTTTTAACGATATTATGGTTAAATAGACGGGAGTATTTCATATTTCATTCAGTTATGAATAAAACTATCCGCTTACTTGGTCTACCGTCTACCACCCGTTAAATGTACCAGTCCAACGACCAAATAGTAAACGGTTCGCGAAAAGCGTTAATCACCAATGTTTTAAGACATATATGTGAATCATTGAAAAATCAGTTCTTTGATAAAATGGATACCGGTTTATCATCGGTTGACGATCCTGAACACTATTTACGAATAATTTATACATGTCAAATTCAAAGCATGGACTAAACATTAGAATTATCACTCAAACAATCCTTGCTTGTCAAAGAATGGAAGCAAACGTTTCATTGCTTTGACGTAAACCTCATTTGCGTACATCGCAGCGTTATTTCCATCCGTGTCGGCATCTTTACTCAAGGCCTCTTCAACATCTAATCCATGTTCTGGATCCGAAATTACAACGGGCATGATCGAAACTGAAACAATTAGCCCTAGGAAGGAAAAGTCTTCGAATATTTTCTCAAGTTCTTGAAGTGATATTACGTACTTGGTGCAGTCTAGGGTTTTCAGTGTTTCGGTTAATGTGTGGTGGTACTCCTTAAGTAAGCTGTCCATGTGTTTAATACGCACTTCCTCGCTGGGAGTCGTGTATAGGAAGTATTGCAGATCCGTCGCAGGCGAGCAGAAGTAGGAGAGCTGCACGTCCACGAATCTGAAGTCTTCAAGAGTATCACCGGAGTATTTGAACATCATGTTATTGCTCCAAGTATCTCCGTGACACAGGACATTGAACTCATCGTCTCTTCTTGTGTAGAAATATAACACGCGGTCATATATAGTATCTACTAGGTTCATCAACTTGGGGACGAATTTCTCATAGCCAGGCCACTTGGATGCTTCGTTCGCCACGGATCGAAGAGCGTTCTCGTAGAAGGGTGCTATCAGTTGTCTGCCTTCTTCGCGGATGGGACTCTTGAAGCAAGTGACTGCTTGAGGATCCTTGTCGAAGAGCGCGACAGAGGAAGCGTGGAATCTAGCAAGTGCTTTGATAGCCAAGGAACAGTGCTCAAGATCTAGTCCATACTGCCGCTTGGCGAGAGTGAAGCCCGCCTCTCGCAGGTCTTCCATCACTATGAACTGGAGAGGATCCGTGCCGTGGTACAAACACTTGGGAGTGAATGGTTGATATTCTCCAGGTCTGGCTCGCTCTAGGAGCTCGAACATTGCTGGCAAGGTTTCGGATAACATGAGCGTCTCCTTGGTGTACGCTTCAAGACTCTCTAGGAGCTCCTCGCGCTGGCCTCCAAGAGGCTTGCACTTGACGATGAGCCGCCGTTCCTGGGAGTCCTGGAGGTAGACCACCACCCGGTACATGTTGCTAAGGTAGCCGTCGCCCTGAGCGTTGGCCATGGAGATCTCATAGGATGTGACAGTGACGGAGGAATCTTCATCCCCTGACTGAAGGGCCCTCTGGAAGATGTTCTTGTCCAGCCAGGATGGTGCAGCTGGTCTACTGTCCCCTTCTGCATTCACCATTGTTTGCTAGGTGGTATTTCCTGCACAGAATGAAAGAACATTTTATTATAAATAAAGATAGTCTGAATTTCTATTGATTGTTTGCCTGGGGTTGGGTCAAGTAAGAACGATGAATTGAGACAGTGTCCATGTCAAATTTGATCGCAATCAGATGAATGGTATATGTACGCATAAGGGACGAACCAACCAACAAACAAACAAACATTCATTTATGTATTATATAATAGTATATTAAGAGTACCGTATAGACAAATTAAGGTTGAAATAGGTAAATCGTATGGGAATAAAAGATAACAAACGGGCGAAGGGAAGGACATTTAACAGAAGCCTGGCACAGGTACGTGCAGGTCCCCCTGACAATATCACATAACGAATTTAACTATTTTTGAATAGGAAATACATGACAATCGAGTTTCCTTACGATATCACAGTTCACTGCTCGCTGCAATTCAGTGTTATCAGATCAGCCAATTTCCCTTTCAGATGGATGCCATTTCCCTTATTTGTTCTATATCAACCTCCTTCAATAACGTTTGTAATGCTTCAAAAACAATCAACGAGGGTTTTGAGATCTAGGCTATATGTCATTGAAATTATACTAACAAGAAGAGTTTAATATACTGTACGAGAATACCCACGTTTCACCGCCGTGACGTTATATTGGATTGTAGATCACTGGAATTTCTTAGCGAAATATCATCTTTGCCAGTTACCAAATCAATTAATTTAAGTTATTTACTAAAACTTTGAATGAATCACGCAGAGTACATTGATCCCTTGTTGCTTAGTTCTTCGTCTCACTTCGTCTTAATATAGAAAAATATTTCATTCTTGATAATCAATTGAGGCGAATATCAAATAATAATATTAGTAAGTTTTCCATATTGCTGAACTGGAAATCTTCTCGCATATTTTTAGACTACTTTCGAGTTTTGCAAAAAGTGAAAGGAGACTTATGAGATCTACACAGAGCCAAAAATTGTGTGTCTGTCTGTGTGTAAGTGTGTATGTGGGATTTGGTATGTCTGCCCCCCCCCCCCTCCCCCTCCCTATCCGTTCAAACATGGTGAAACAGAATTGAACGAAATTTGGTACAGAGGTAGCAAAGGGCACCTCAGTGTCATGTTTTATATCGCCGCCATCTTGACGGAAACAGATTGGCGGCCACCCAAATGTTCAAAGCTTAAATCAAATTACGACTAACCTAATCATCAGATCTCTACCAAATTTTTCAACAACATACTTTCATGTGGGAAGCGTCTTTTGACCTAACTAAAAGGTCATCAGTCCAACAGTTTGTTTATGGTGCCCATGTGTGTGTGCAAATTGATCCCCCCAATCAATTCATACACAACGAAACCAAATCAAATCACCTTTCGTACAGAGGTAGCACTAGCAAGGGACGCCTCAGTGTCATGTCGTATATTGCCGTCATCATAACAAGAAAGAAATGGCGCCCACCCAAATGTTCTGAGCTGAAATTAAATTACGACTAATCTAATCATCCGATCTCTACCAAATGTTGCAACAATATACCTTTATATCCGAAGCGTATTTTGCCCACACTTCAAGGTCATTAGCCAAATAGTTTCAAGATGGCATATGAATGAATCATGCAAGTATTTTAGCCAAACACTAACTTACGATTCAACAAGGCCTGGACTTACCAGAAACGCTCATCGTATATGGGGAGGCTTAAAATGTCCTCAAGGAGGTGACCGGTAGGATATTAGCATTATAAAGATACAATATGTAACTGCAATAGTGACTAACAGTTCAGGCTGACCGTGCTCTATCGTGCTTGTCCGTGCCGTCCCGTTGGATCAAAACGGCCGCCATTGTTTGCTCCTAAATCCGTATATTTCCGTAACTTCGTAAGTTTATATCCATTTAGGAAAGCACGGAAGAAAATGATACATCCTTAGCATCAAATGATTCGTAGAAACAGTAGAAAACGTCAATGAAATCGTTGATTGCAAGACATTATATCATGGAGTTATACTAAACCAGTTGTTAACCAAGCCTTAGAGTACGGCATCTTGGGCTTAGTGGTAGTGACCTGAACTCAACGTCCGGAGGTGCGTGGATCAAATCCCAGCAGTTCCAATTTTTTTTACTTCGTTTCTTTGGTATTTATTGATTTTTAACTACTCACACTTTATAATGTTAAGCATATAGTGTGTATTTACAATCGAAAATATTACATATATACTTATAACACCACATATTTCAACACTCGACTACAGCGATTAAAATTCGTTTTCCTTGATCCGCGGTAGAGTCTATTGTTGATTGTGTTTTTGTTGTTGATTCTTTAGGGGCTTTGCGGCATCGTGGCCATATAGCCCCGTGTACTTGGGTGTGTGTGGAAGTTGTCTGATAAAGTGTGTCACTGTGATGTCTGTACTAGTGTTAGTAAGTTATTGTTATTTTAAGGGGTGGAACTACGAGGTCATATGTCCCTCTGTACTAGTGTGTGTACTTTTATACGAGGAAGGATTTGGGTAGGAAGCTGTTGTTGTTGTTTCATTTGAGATGCATGGATATCATGGCCATTTAGCCCCGTGAACTTGGGTGAGTGTTGAATTTTGCCTGATAACCTGTGTTATTGTGATGGCTGTATTAGTGTGTGTATACATAATTCAGGTTAGGATTCAATTAATCACAGTATAATATCCGTATAGCACGTTATATTTCAAGAAGCTACTACACACATCAAAAAAAGTTTTGCATCACCTCGGTTCCAAGAGTTCCGGAACCTTTAAATACAAAGGGAATAGAGATCAACACAAACAACATTTCAGCTCGTTTTATTGCTCATGAGACCCACACATTGCATGTTGTACCATCATACAGCTAGACTTTCAGCATTTGTGGTCCAGATTGCAGTACACACCACTACCTCTAATACCCAGTAGCACGTCCTCTTGCATTGATGCATGCCTGTATTCGTCGTGGCATACTATCCACAAGTTCATCAAGACACTGTTGGTCCAAATTGTCCCACTCCTCAACGACAATTCGGCGTAAATCTCTCAGAGTGGTTGGTGGGTCAAGACGTCCATAAACAGCCCTTTTCAACATATCCCAGGCATGTTCGATAGGGTTCATGTCTGGCGAACATGCTGGCCACTGTAGTCGAGCGATGTCGTTATCTTGAAGGAACGCATTCACAAGATGTGCACGATGAGGTCGAGAATTGTCGTCCATGAAGAAAAATGCCTCTCCAATATTCTGCCGATATGGTTGCACTATGGGTCGGAGGATGTCATTCAGGTATCGTAAAGCCGTTTCGGAGCCTTCCATGACCACCAGTGGCGTACGTCGGCCCCACATAATGCCACCCCAAAACATCAGGGAACCACCACCTTGCTGCACTCGCTGGACAGTGTGTCTAAGACGTTCAGCCTGACCTGGGTGCCTCCAAACACGTCTCCGACGATTGTCTGGTTGAAGGCATATGCGACACTCATCGGTGAAGAGAACGTGATGCCAATTCCGTGGGGTCCATTCAGCATGTTGTTGGGCCCATCTGTACCGCGCTGCATGGTGTCGGGGTTGCAAAGCTGGACCTCGCCATGGACGTCGGGAGTGAAGTTGCGCATCATGCAGCCTATTGCGCACAGTTTGAGTTGAAACACGACGTCCTGTGGCTGAACGAAACGCATTATTCAACATGGTGGCATTGCTGTCAGGGTTCCTCCGAGCGGCAATCCGTAAGTAGCGGTCATCCACTACAGTAGTAGCCCTTGGGCGGCCTGAGCGAGGCCTGTCATCGACAGTTCCTGTATCTCTGTACCTCCTCCATGTCCGAACAACATCGCTTTGGTTCACTCTGAGACGCCTGGAAACTTCCCTTGTTGAGAGCCCTTCTTGACACAAAGTAACAATGCGGACGCGATCGAACTGCGGTATTGACCTTCTAGGCATGGTAGAACTACAGACAACATGAGCAGCGTACCTTCGTCCTGGTGGAATGACTGGAACTGATCGGCTGTCGTACCCCCTCCGTCTAATAGGCCCTGCTCATGCATGGTTGTTTACATCTTTGAGCAGTTTTAGTGACATCTATGAACAGTCAAAGGGACTGTATCTTGGATACAATATACACAGTCAACGTCTATATGCCGGAGATCTGGGAACCGAGGTGATGCAAAACTTTTTTTGATGTGTGTATAATAACCAACATTCAATAATTATACTTACTCCTTGAAAAGGACAATGAGTTATAACTATACCCATGCATTTAGGAGAAAGTAGGCTATATGTTCTTTACTGAACATCTTGTTTCGAAGTGAAATGTTATGTCCTGTGGTTCGGATTCCACGTAAAAAGAGATCCCGTAGCTGATAATCGCGAGATTAAGTGGGGGTCACCCCACGTTCACTTCCCTAACCGGGGGTACAGTGTATATAGGGTGAGCCTCCTCGTTCCGTAACCATGCGCGTTATATTGCACCATTACTGTGATGAGAAGCTGCAGCAAGTCCGGAGATGGGTGGTTTGAACTCCGATAATGGACATTCTGGGTTGTGGATTCTCCCCAAAATGTCCCTCTCTCCAAACAAACGCCGAGATGGAAACTTAATTCAAGTCCAGGGCCACCTTTCCCAATCCTAGACAATAATAATTACCGATACACAGACTTCTACAATCACTACAGATTATCAGACAAAATCCAACGCACACCCTAGTACACGGAGTTGAATGACTGAACTTTAACTGGGAAAGTGCTAGTCACACCATTCATCACATAAGGAGCCATCTTCGTAATTTTGAAAGTTGATCTTCAATCCTGTGATAAGCAGTGAAAACAATTTGCAATGTGAACCTCTATCAATAAAATCGGAAGAACTTAATTTTTCTTAGAATATTTTAATGTTTGGTGAATTATTCTGCATAGACGAGACTGGGGCATACTTTCTAATTTACCTAGTTGTGTAAGAATATTTGAACCGCGAATCGCATGCATATCATAACAGAATTGTGATATAGGTAATGCATGGCCAGATGATTTCGTGACAGATTCCTACGGTTAATAAAAATATTTCCTTTTTCTGTTATCAAAGTAAGAGCAAAGAAGGGTCCACCTCGTCAATACCGTACATTAGAAGTAATAAAATAATTACATTATAATGCACATATTTCGAGTTCTTAATCTCAGATGATAGGTCAAAGCAGATCAGATATCACAAAAATGATATGGTAATATTGCTAAAATGACACATTAAAACATGTAATTAAACTAGCCAGTTTGCCATCTCTTGATGAATGCAGTACATTTGCATTTGTCAGTTGGCACAGGCTAGAGTAAAAGGTGGCTTTTCACCGATGTCTCAGTCTCACTCATGGCTGTGATTATATGGAAGCTACTGAGGTATGGGAGGGGCTTAGTAATGGCATTCAGGGCACAGTCAGTGCCTGTGGATGCTGTGAAAGGTTCTACTCATAGGGTTAGGACTACTGTTCTGACTCAGTGAGGAAAGCAATGGCAAACTACCTCACTCCTCTTCTTGCCTAGAATGCCTCAATATAGTGCTGCCTTGGGTTTTTGTGGGTATCTACTCACATAACGTAACGGCGGTGCTTTTTGAGGATCCAACCAGCCTTCGGGCTTACTACCTAACAGACAGACATAACAGTTCACTGATTATGAGACTGACGTTTCAATAAGTTTACTAGACGTGGTGTGGGGAGAGTCAACACATTTAATGACTAAAATGTATCTTAGTTACTCATGTTTTATTATCAACAGAAAGGGTTACTAAAATGAAATTTCCTGAGGCAAATGTACTTTCACAACAAGACCATATAGCCTATTTAAGTTTCACGTAATTTATGTCGTAACAGAAAATCAGTTATTCAAATCGGTGGCTGTGTACTCTCCTCAAATTTACCATTTTCATGATATATCAATATTTTAATGTATTTATCAGTGTTGTAACTAAAAGTCCTTGTAGAATAGCGACATTTTTCTAGTATTAATATTTTTTCCATCAATATATATTTTTTAATCACACACATTTATTTGAAATATCCATCAGAAATACAAAAGAAAATGATCTATAGGAAACAAAGCTTCTATTGTAATATGGGCTGTTCTACTCTATACATTGCAGAAAAATGAAAATTTGAGTATCTTAAAATCTACGGGGAACTATCAGGGAAATGGATAAGAAAAACAAATTTTACAGAAAACGAGTGACAAACTCAACGAAGTGTTGAAAAGATTTTCCACACGTTGTAGGTCACAACGTGGAAAGTAGGAAAGTACCCAAAACAGGACCCCCATTTTGTTTTCTATTAATAAAAAGTAGAAAATATTTAAAAAATATGTTTTAAGAGCATGTAATATTTACTTCATAAGGTTATGCACCGTTTACATTTTGCTTTTAGAAAATATAATTAAAAATAGGTATTTTAAAAAAATATTTCCTAAAACCTTACACTTTGGCAATTGAAAAAAAAAGTTGCCAAAATCGGACCCCTTGTAAAAAAACGAAATAACACTAAACAAAATTAGAAAAATTTATTAAATCAGAGAGAACATAGCCTAACCAATTTTCAAAGTGGGATATAACTATTACAGGTTACAGTAAAAAAATATATGCACAATATATTCCAAACCCAAGAACCCTGCTATAGGATGTTCCAGTAAGCTTCCTTTCTGACAGTTCGGTTTTGTGCGTTGAAGGAAAAGTCTAACCCACTTCTCCCCAGCAATTTTGTTTTTGAAAGGATGTTCAATGTTATTTCTCTCTGCCAATTGTACGGCCATTCTTCGCAGGTCATTACGTGTAAGCCCAAAAAAAGAAGCTTCCATAGCAAGACAATAGTGAACCAGCTCTTCTTCAAGATCTTCACCCAAAGCTGCAGGTCTGCCTCTTTTTGTTATGGTGCTTCCTCAGATGTACCGTACTTCGTATTGGACAACCTCATGAGTGTTGTTTTCGTAACATTAAACTGTTTACTGGCCTTCTTTCAAACCATCTTCTTTTTCCGAACAGCATCAATAGCTTTAGTCATTTTAGACGGGCTCCACTTTCTTTGATTAACCTTCCCCATTATCCTCTTGGACTCTGCAACAGAATTCCAAGAGAATAAGAGTGTTTGGAAATACAGGCAGACTTTATGCATGAAAAAATAAGGGGTCCGGTTTAGGCAACTGTGGGGCGTCCGGTTTGCGCAACTATAGCCAACATTTTGTTAACTCAATACATTTTTAACCATAAATCTATATGAAATGGTTTCATGATATACATTAACCTTAACCCTTACCTTTTAATAATAAATAGAGTTTGAGAGGCTTACCTGCCTATATCTGGGAGAAATAACGAATCATATAGCTCAATGTTAAAACTTTTATCACTGTCAAAACACGTAATGGCGAACTGATAAGCAACACGTGAAGCAGGTGGCGTGTGCGCTCCGCTACAGAGTGGTAGATGCCCAAACTACTATTTACACTCGGTCTCGCTAGAGTTCAGGAGAATGCAGAGCCGGGGAGACCGGGGGTCCACATTAGGGGAGGGGTCCGATTATGGGCACTTTCCTTATAGATACGGAAGATATTCCGAAACTAATTTAAAAAAGTATTATTTAATATTAAATGAAAACACTTAAATATGAAATGGTTTGATCTCCAGAGGTGTTCGTTCACATTAATTATCAAAAATCATAGCACAAATGGGTTGTTGAAATGAGGATATGATATGTTATAATAGTTGTTTATGCCTTCCCTCGTGAAATTCTTGTATTGATTTTAGATGCGTTGACGTATCTTCTGCGCTGAAGAAGAACTCTATGTAGTTCAAAAAATCTACATTATAATGTCAACGTTCTTATTACTTCTAAAGCAGGGCCTCTCAGTCACGCGTGCAAACCGAGGCGCAGAGGTTCTGTGCACCATACCTAGGACCAGCATTTTGGCTCGGGACGACTCGGCTAAGCTCGGCCCAACTTGGTTCTGATAGTGTTGCGCGCTACAGAGTGACGAAGTGTGCGTTGATAGACGTCATCTTTATCAGTGAAATAGATACATGCAAGACAACTATATAATAATGGTGCAACGCGTTCCGAAGAAAGTAAAGATTCCCGAAAGAATACTTAAATTTAACACTTTCTTTCTTTTTTTGTCAGTCGTGACGTTAAAGCCAAATGCTTATAATTATGTGCATAAGAAACATTTTGCAGTGAAGAAGAAACATCGAGGAAGGTGAGGAAGGGAGAGATAGGTGGAGCGAGCGAGACAAGCGTAAGGAAAGAGAGAGACAGCTCTATTGCTCAGAATCGAGGAGTGGTGATTTGCAATGTGGCCAACTAAGCGAAGTTGTATTTTGCACCGTGTGTCACGCAATGCACCCTGAGAGGTCCTGTTCTAAAGTTATGATGGGGCGGACCCTTCTTGGCCTTTCCTCTCATATTTTAAATATTTGTTCTTTCTTTCTTTCTTTAATTATTTATTTATTAATAGGTACTGTTTTGTAAGTCAGTGTGGGTCATAACTTGATCACCATGGTTAAATCCATGCCGTTCTTACTCATCTGAGTACATTCAGGCACACTCCAATAAAAGCAGAGGTGTAGTGGAGCCGCATCGGCCCTGCTCTCTGAGAAATTATGTTGTCCAACCATTACAACTGAAGCTCGGACCTGCATATTTCGTTGAATTTGGCAACATTACAATATTTTTGCAATACGTTTGCAAATTTATAATTTATATTCGTAAGGTTTGTATATTATTAGGGCTTAACAGCTAATTTTAATTATATATTTTTTTTACTGATTTGTATGAATTTTCAGGGCTTATCAGTATAGTTTATAATATTCCTTTGCCAACAAATATTTTAATTTATTTCATATTAATATGATACCAGCTGAAGTACCCGTTCTCCGAACGGCTTTTAGTACTTGCTGGCCTAAATCATTAATATAATCACACATTCGTAATGTAGTTATGTTATTTCCATGTTACCAACTATATGTGTAAACTACATGCATTTTTACTCACCAAATTATTAATCAGAGGTAGGAAAGTGAAAATCGACAGCCTGCTTTCAGTCGACCGACCGGGTCAGAGAATGGAATGAATGAAACCCCCATCTAGCAGCGAAGATATGAACTGTGCTGGCTGCCGAAGCCTGTCGCACTCCTCTGGGGCAATGATTAAATGAATGGCAGATGAAATGAAATGATAGTGGAGATTGTTGCTGGAATGAATTGTGACAGGGAAAACCGGAGTACCCGGAGGAAAACCTGTCTGCCTCTGCCTTGTAGGTAGGAAAGTGCGTTTATATAGCCTATTGGAAATAAATATCAGCTTCTATGTAGTAAAAGTTAAATAACATTTCTTAAATAGTGAACACCTATCGTTTAATGTCTTCATACTATAATTAAACATATGAACAGTATGCTAAAAATACATCAAACTTGGTAGCAATTGTCATATCCGCAAAAGTAATATTGCGGAAACTACGCATCATGTCATGATAATGAGTAACAGTAACAAAACAAACGTTAATCATCCCCAGTAATAATAACAAAATCAGTTTCAATCACAGCAAATTTTCAGTTTATGCTGTGTCTTGTGCGAGATTTCACCTAGTAACTCCGAGAAGGTTCATCAGCGAGCTTTTGTGACTCATTTGCGGACCACCAAAGGAGTAGCAAACTGCGCGATACCTCAATTCTTGTCTAGAACACTTCCGGTACTATACTGCGAGAGCTAAACGCTAAAACAGTCTTTCACCTGCCTATAAAGGCTTCCAAAATGATTGTATATTGAATTTCAGGGCCAAGCAATGAAAACTCAGCACTTTTTCTAGGTTTACGCCATGCTTCGTGTGGGGTTTCATTGGCCGTGAAAGGCAAAATACCAAATTTATTGAAATAAGTTTGCGCAGTTCTGCAGTAGGATTAATTATGAAAACTAAGTAAACTAATGTGACAGTCGGTAGACTTCGACACATTCGTCTGTGAATTTGGGTTTCTGATCCTGTTAAAAAAGCGACAAAAAGCAGATAAATATTGGCCAACAGAAATATTAAGTTAACAAAAAACAAATCTATAAAAAGTAAGAAAGCATACCGTGCAAAGTAGTACGCACTATAACAGTGTAAAGCAGCGTAAAGAACAAAATACTCACATACAATAACCGGCACCATGAGTATGAAATTAGACTCAAAATCACGCCTAGCTTCAGACCCCACAAACCACCTCTATAAATAAAACAGTTCATGCTGGGACTAACATAGACTAACAGCGCTCGGCGTTGACCGTGTTTTATAGCAGAAATTTAGGTTTTACTCGCTAACCGTTGGAGATACACGAAAAGTGATAAGGACCATTTGGATAGGAAATTGAATGTTGAAATATGACATTTTGAAACAAAAGGGTGCAGTGACGTCACTAAAATGGTCACCATTTTTTATAGTGCAAAGTTATGAAATGAAAAGTAGCCTGTATGTTAACCTGGTAAATCAGCTACATCCATGCAAAATTTCATTTAAATCGGACCAGTGGTCCTTGCGTGATTAACACACAGACACACTGACAGACACACACCATCTCATTTTTATATATTAGTATGGATAACGTAGATCTGTTTCTCAGATGTTTTTGGGAATATCTCCGAAATCGTTCATTTTAGGACCTTAAAAATGTGTTTCTGGGTCCCTAGGGGACCTCAGAGTTTTTTTTCTCGTATCTGGTGGCTTAAAATGAGCTAAATCCGGTCTTTGTACTTTTGTCCATGCTCAGTGCCAAAGGGCCGAAAAAATCACTTACAAATTGAATTTTCAAGAAAAGTCTCTTAGTGAGTCCCTACACATAAGATCAACCAACATGCAAAATTTCAGCTATCTTCGTCAAGTGGTTTGAGCGCTATAGACTAACATCGCTCGGCGTTGATTGTGTTTTATAGCACATATTTAGGTTTTACTCGCTAACCGTTGGAGATACACGAAAAGTGATAAAGACCTTCGGATACAAAATTGAATTTTAAACCTCGTATATGCCATCAAAAGTTTGCTATTTCTTAGCGTTATCTTTTTATTTGAAATGGAAATATGACATTTTGAAACAAAAGGGTGCAGTGACGTCACTAAAATGGTCACCATTTTTTATAGTGCAAAGTTATGAAATGAAAAGTAGCCTGTATGTTAACCTGATAAATCAACTACATCCATGTAAAATTTCATTTAAATCGGACCAGTGGTTCTTGCGTGATTGAGTAACACACAGACAGACAGACACTCAGACAGACAGACAGACAGACACACACCATCTCATTTTTATAAATTAGTATGGATTAAAGCGCACAATGTACATTAATACAGTGATACAGATTTTGTAATATACGAAGGCTCACATTATTCTAATTTTCTAATCCTAGCTTTGCTATGGACACTTTCCTTTCCTCGCAATCTTGGGCATGGTATCTTCCGCAATGTTCGTTGCACAATTCGCATATACAGTCTTCGTTTGCTTGGTGAAATAAATTGCTTCAGCAGAACTTGTGGTGGAGCCCATGAATGGCATAACATGTTATCACATGTCGAAGTTCGTAGTTTGTATCTTTCCAGTCGCCCGTCATCATGGCGTCGTTTGAGTAGAAATCGTTCTAGATTGAGTCGTTTTTCTCTATTAGAATCTGGCGCGTCCTCTCGCAGGCCTTCGTGCTCGGTAGGAGCATCTGCAGTCTGATGTCAATGAAAAAGTTTCTTTCGTTAATACATAATATTATGTTAGTCGCCACTTTCCCAATGCCCAGGACTCGCTTTATAGTGGGACTTAAAATATTTTCAAAAATATAAAATTTAATACCAGGGATGCAAAAGTTACGAGGAGGTATTCATTCTACGTACACTCCTGCTCCTGATAATAATACCTTCGTTACTCAACTATAGAACATTGTTAGTGCAAGATTGGTTGCTTAGATACGGCACTATACATCTCAGGTGTATGAAGACTGTCAAGACTAACATAACAACTTTCTTCGGCTTTTCCCAATTAATTGGGGTCGCCGGAACCAACCAGGCTCATTTTGGTTTTGGTCGGGGATTTGAGGCCGGATGCCATGCCTGACGCCACGTGATATTTCAGGTGCAAATCCCACCCCGCTGTCACCGGTATTCGAATTCCGGCTGTCCGAGTTAAAGACGAGTAGCTATGCCACTGCGCCAGCACGCTCCCCACTGTCAAGACTAACATATAGTCCAGTAATTAGGTGACGGAAAGTAGTCGATTCAGGAAAAGATTGCTGAAGAATTTTTCCCGACGGATCTATATATTATATTTTGGGGTGCTGAATCTCAAAATCCAGTTATCGCATAGATTCGGATATGGCTTCACCATAAAAATGACGAAAAACCATAAACGTTCATAAGTTGTTTTAGTTTTCCGCTTATAACTCCGAAATAACGCATCCTAGAGACAAATTACCTTTTATCAAAAAGAACGTTGGAGTTGTTTGTTTGGCCACTAGAACGCGCTAAAGAGTGACCGTAGTTTACAAGTCATCCAAAATCTTCGTATTTCGGACTTTCAAAGCCTAGTATACCACGCCAGGTATTATTACCAGGAGCAGTATTGTAAAGGAGCTAGGAGGTAGCCTACCATATCTCGTATTATCGTGATGACTAGAGCTCGTATCATTTGCATTTGTTTATTTTACAGGGTATAAGTAAATATTAAGGCACTGATGTAAGGGGTGCTATAGAATTGCAGGGGAGGTGCCTTTATATGTTACTAGCTGAAGTACCCGTGCTTCGCTACTGGTCTTAAATAAATTGAAATATGAAGGTGACAGTTAAAACATGGGATAGGCGAGGTGCAGCGCCGAGGGAGAGTTAGGATGGAACATTTTACCTAGCTACATCGCTTGGCGTTGACCGTGTTTTAGAGCAATTAGGTTTTACACGCTAACAGCTGGAGATACATGAAAAGTGATAAGGACCATTCGGATAGAAATTTAAATTTCAAACCAAGTATATGCCATCAAAAGTTTGCTATTTCTTAGCGTTCTCTTTTTATTTGAAATTGAAATATGAAAGTTTGAAACCAAAGGGTGTATTGACGTCACTAAAATGGTCGCCACATTTAAATAGTGCAAAGTATTGAAATCAAGAGTTGCCTATATATTAACCAGGTAAATCAGCTACTTCCATGTAAAATTGCATGGAAAACGGACCATTGGTTCATTTTTATATATTGGTATTTTTTCATGTACAAAAAACGTACGATATTATTTACTTAGTAATTTCAAAGTATCCATGTTTAAGTACAAAAGGAGCCTGGTCATGGCTTCTAATGATTATTATGAGACTTAGTGGTGACGTCAGTTACCTGTAGGTTAGCTACGGTACTGTATCTGTTGAGGGCAGTGAAGGAGGTAATGTTCTGTACAAACCATTTACTCTTATAGTCATCTCTTTGACGTATTGAGTGTACAGGGAGCTGCCGTAGTACCTCTAAACTGAAACCAACGTCTTACGTAGAAAATAGGACGTGTTCATGGCGTGGTTAATCATTTTAGGTTACTGTTTCATTTTGGTTGCTACAAAGAAGAATGAGAAATACTATCGAAAATTCATGTAGCCAGCGGTTTCTTCTGTGTCCTGAACTATGTGTATGCAAAATTTGGTTGAGATTGGTGGAACGGTATGGATTTGTATACAGAACAAATATACATACATACATACATACTGTGCCCATTTGGGTAATGGCACAAATTGAACCCCGGACCGTTCATAGGAAGATATTTTATAATTTTATGAAGACCACAAGAAGTATCGAAGATGAGCTCACTGGAAAGGCAGCCACAGAGACATTGCTGGAGACGCAGGTGGTCGTTTTAAGCATATACATTCCCATTAGCCGGACAGTTTAAGTAAAAATAGCCATTAAGGAAGCCATAAAAGAACTAGAGGGACGCAGAGTCAAGTGGCTATAAGTAACACTCAACATTCCAGTGAATAAGCAACTCAACGAAAAATATTACTTTTCGAGTGCGACAGTTATGGGAAGAACTACTTTCTCAAGAGGTACTTGAAACTAGGCCCCGGATATTGTCAAATCAGCGAGATTTTGAAGCATACAGAGGGGGGACTTACAACCATTAGACTTAACAAAATAAACTCCCGAAGTTATTAAATCTGAAGTCAGAAGAGAGTCAAGAACAACAAAAATCGAAAGGTTGGCAGTGCTGAAATAATACACTTCAGACAATGCAAGCTAAGGAATACGTCATTGGAATGTGAGCGGAAGGCTACCCGCGGACGGCAAGAAGAGTTAGGCTGGCCCCGTCGAGTGGATACTAACTATTTTAATTAATTAAAAATAAACACGTGAAAAATTCTCGTTCCGTCAGCAGACAATTGTAATATTATTACCAATTACACTTGGAATTAAATTATAGATAAGATTGAAGCCAGGACTCAGGAGTTGAATTCCCGGAGTTGTCAGGGACTAATTTCTATCCCAAAATGAATAAATAGGCTTTAAGCCCAAGCAAAATCATGAAGTTCGTCAGTCAGATTCAAGCCTCGATAGAGAGGGTACGCTACACGTCAGTACACGAAGTTCGTCAGTTACCAGAGAGCCATGGTAGAGGAGGGCACGTCATAGGAAGTCCGTCAGTCTGTAAGACACCCAGTAGAGGCACGTTATAGACAAAGTTCGTCAGTTGCGAAAAAGCCTTAGTGTAGGCATGTAATAGAAAGTTTACTAAGTACGATCATCTAGATCAAGCCTCGGTGAAAAGTTACGCTAGTTAGCGATATTATCGAAACCTAAATTGAAGAAACTGTATGCAAAGACATTAGAATTCGAACCTCAGAAGAGGCAAAGTACAATACAAGTTGCGATAGGCATATCAATAAGTTTCGAGTGAAGCTTAACGAAGTTACATGGTTCGAGACCAAGTCGCATTAATATACGTCAGAATACAAGACTTTTAAAACAGAGTGCGGAAGTAAAAAGACATTGAAGGAGTTGGTAAACTCAGATCCAAGAGAACGTAGGTTCAAGACCAAATAAATAGCTAGTGAGCGATAGGAAGCTACGCCACGCAGAGACAATATAACCAGGGGGAAACCTCAGAACAATTCATTACAGTCAACCAGTGAAACGTCTGAGGACGTAGGTTCGATAAAACGGAACATTTGAAAGGACAAAAATCCTAAAGTATACAGTCTTCGCGGAAGACTAAGATAGAATAAAAACTGTATGATTGCGATGGGAGCAACTCTAATATCAAAGTATAGAGTTATAGCAGATAGACAAACAAACATTAACAAGTGAAAAAGCTCTATAAGAAAGTATTCAAACGATAGACAGGCACGATATTAGGAAGAATAGGAAGAAAAGAGACTTACCTAGAAGGAGGAGGAGTAGGAGCGATCACACGTCGAAAGCAGTATAGAAAGAGACTATCTAGGATCACCAGCATAGTGATGTTACAACCACAGTACGCTGAGATTTGGGTCCGTGTGAAAGTGTAAAAATATAGATTAAGTGATTTTCTTTTTAGTGTTATAAATGTTATAGAAAGCAGTGTAAAATATATAGAAATATGTACGTGTGTCCACTTGAAGACCATAGATTGAAAAAAGGTATATTTTAGTGTAGTGATGAAGTGCTGAAGAAATTATGTATGGGTGAAGCCATCCAAAGGCCATGTCATGAGCGGAACAACAGGGTGAGTCCAAATGTTTATTATATTAAATGATTGGGTAACACTTCGGGAGCGATGAACTAAGTAGAAAACTAGTTAAATTAGCTGAAATACCTCGTGTAATGATGAATAATAATTGTAGGAGTGATGTGGTAATAGATGTTGTCTCCTCCGCTGTCTATAACCCACCCACCTTCCCCAATTAATAACACGACTTTTATAGTGAAATGTCAGTTGAGTCGTCCATTGTAGGCGTGGCTTATTTGACAAATAAGATATTGCCAACCCCACGTATACGGTAAACATGGCCGTGTGTTGATTGTTTTGAGCGGAGAGAGCGCACTCGCTTCTTTCTGTTTGTATAGGGTCATCCTAAACTAGCTCCAACAGATAGCGCACAGGTAGTAACTTATGTGAGATCATTTTGTTTTTATTTCAAATAGCATTTGCCAATAACACACAATTATTGACTGTTACAAACTCTTTAAAATGTAAATTTACTGTATTATCAACTCGTCATTCTTCAAATTTGATGGGTATACAATTCCAACGGAAAGCAAATCAATTGAGTCCCACATAGAACAGTTACGACATCTGGTGGAAAATTTTCGCATACGATATCCCTATCCTTTGATGTTGCGATTGTTGATACTCGTATTCGAAAGGCAAAACCCTAATTTTATGTTATAAATGTTTTACATACAAAAACAACCCTAACCTGGGGCTTACGCCCCAGACCCCCTTGCTTGTGGTACCAGCAGTAATTTTCGGCCAGGCAGTACCTAACATAGTAGCGGACATATTTTCTATCTTATTAACGTTTTACATACAAAAACAAACCTAACCTGGGGCTTGGGCTCCAGACACCCTTGCTTGTGGTCATCATCATCATCTTGAGCAGTTTCCAACCGCTGGTCGGGTCTGCTTGGAACATAAGCCTCTCCATCGTTTCCTGTCCATCCACCATCTCTCGTCATTTACTGTGTCCCAGCACACTCCTCTTTCCTCCACACTCTTCTTAACTCCTTTTGTCCATCTGTCCCTTGGTCTTCCCCTTGGCCTCCTTCCCGTCATTTCCATTCCAAACATCATCTTCGGTATCCTCTCCTCTTGCATCCTCCTCAAATGTCCATACCATTGTAGCCTAGATCGCTCTATTCTATTTTGCAATGGTTCCTCTCTTACCATCTCTCGGACTCTCTCATTCCTTACTCTGTCCATTCTTGTCACTCCTACCCTACTCCTCTGGAACTTCATCTCCACTGCTCGTATTTTATTCTTGTCCCTTTCCTTCATCACCCATGTTTCTGAACCATATGTCAAAATTGGCACAAAGTAGGTCTTGTAGATGATTCCTTTACATTTTTGTGGTACATCTTTATTCCATATCATCCCCCTAACACTCTTGAAAAATCCATCTGCGCACCTTCCCCTCTCATTTATTTCCATCCTATTGCCTCCCTTTTCTTCAATTATGCTTCCCAAGTACTTGAAGCATTCTACTTTCTGCAACTGCTGTCCTCCAAGTGTTATGCCCATATCCAGTCTGTTCTTCTTCCTCGTTGTGATGACCACTTCACTCTTTTGTGCTGAGAACTTCATCCCATATGATAACACTACCTTCTCCCACTCATCTAATTGCTCTTGTACTTCTTGCTCATCCTCTCCCCATACCAGAAGGTCATCAGCAAACAACATTGCCTTCATTTCCCTTTCCCCAATGCTATTTACCACTTTTCGTATGATTTCATCCATCACCACTATAAATAACAGGGGTGAGAGGGCACTTCCCTGTTTCAGACCACTCTCCAGTTGAAACCATTCCGTTCTCTCTCTTCCCACCTTTACACAGCTTTTGCTTCCCTCGTACATTGCTTTCACTCTTGCCACTGTCTCCTTGTTCACTGCTTTTGCTCTCATTGCTTCCCATACCTTGTTTCTATTAATACTATCATATGCTTTCTCAATATCCAAGAAGGTCATCACCAGATCTTTCCCATATTCATAATGGTGTTCTTGTAGCTGTCTCACTGCAAAGATGAGGTCAACTGTTGATCTTCCTGGCCTGAATCCATACTGTTCTTCCCTCAGCCCATCTTCAACTTCTGTCCGAATTCTTCTCTCCAGTACCTTCTCAAATATTTTGGCGCAGTGGCACATGAGTGTAATTCCCCTGTAGTTCTTGCATTCCTTCCTACTTCCCTTTTTAAATATGGGTATTATTATCCCTCTTTTCCAGTCCTCTGGTATTTTCTTCTCCCTCCATATCACTTTCATTACTCGAAAGAGCCACTGGGTTCCTATCACCCCTGCTGCTCTCACCATCTCCACACTCACTTCGTCTATTCCCGGTGCCTTTCCCCCTTTCATCTTCCTTAATGCTTCCTCCACTTCTTTCCATGTCAATTCCTTCTCTGAAATGTCTTGGTCACTGTCTGTTTCTTCCTCCACAATGTCCACTACGCTGGTTTTAGTTGGATTTAGGAGTTCCTTGAAGTATTCTCTCCAGATAACCTTTACTTCTTCCATATTTTCGACCTCCTTTCCATTCCTGTCCACCATTCTGACATTTTCCCCTGTATCTCTTCTCCTTGCCTTTATCATTCCATACAACACTTTCTTACTGCCATCACAGTCCTCCTCCATCATTTCTGTCCATTTCTCCAGCCATTTCTTTTTCTCTTCCTTCACTACTTCTCCTGCTTCTTTCTTCCGCTCTTGGTATTCTTCTCTTGTTCTGTCTGTCCTCTGTTGGAACCATTTCCTGAATGCTTCATTTTTCTTTTTCACTGCTTCCTTAGTTCTGGGGTTCCACCATGGTGTTTCCTTCCACCTTTTCTTTCCACTAGTTCTGCCACACACGACTTCCGCTGCTTCTACCAACACGTCCTTGAACCTATTCCATTCTTCTTCACCTGTTTTCGGATCATCCTTCGGTAATTTGTTCCTCACTAATATCTGGAACTTCTCCTTATTTCCATCCTCCTTCAGCTTCCATGTCCTTATTCTTCTTTCTTGGTTCTCAGTTCTCCTCTTTTCCTTCAGTCCTCTCACCTTGGCGACCAGCAGACGGTGGTCACTGTCCAGGGCTTCTGAAGGTATTACCCTTATATCCGTGATACTCTTCTTTGTCTCCTTCCCGCATAGAATATAGTCCACCACTGATTTCCTAGTCAAATCCCTGCTGTACCAAGTAATTTTATGGCTCTCTCTCTTCTTGTACCATGTGTTTCCAACCATTAGCCCATTTATCTTGCACAGTTCCAACAGTCTCTCTCCTTCCTTATTCCTGTTTCCCCATCCTTCACCACCAATCACTTCCTCAAAACCTCTTCTATCAGTTCCGACATGGGCATTTAGGTCTCCCATGACTATCAGGTCTCTCCCCGCTAACTGCTTCTGCAACTCCTCTTCAAACTCGTCCTTCTCGCCTTCTGTGCATCCCACCTGTGGTGCATAGACTTGCAGAATGTCCAGGTTTCTACCTTTCACTGTGATTCTGGCTCTAATTATTCTATCACTTACCCTCTTTACTTCCTCCCTCAGCCCTTCTCTCACCACCATTCCCACTCCATTTCTCTTCCCCTCCTCATTTCCTATCCAGTATAGCTGCAAGCCATTTCTCAGTTCTTTTCTTCCTTCCCCTCTCCATCTAGTCTCTGCCAGTCCGAGTACATCCAGTTTTCTCCTCTCCATCATATCCACAATCTCCTCCACTCTTCCCGTCAATGTTGTTATATTCAAAGTTCCGATTCGTAGTCCATTTCCATAGCCAGGTCTGCTTCCTTTAGATCTGTCCTTACCGAGGCCCGTTCCCGTTTTAAAAGCAGTTTCATATCCACTACTGGCTTGCTAGGCCTAACGTAGCTTCACCATAACCCTTGTGGTACTAGCAGTAATTTTCGGCCAGGCAGTACCTAACATAGTAGCGGACATGAATTATATGTTATTAATGTTTTACATACAAAAACAAACCTAACCTGGGGCTTACGCCCCAGACCCCCTTACTTGTGGTACTAGCAGTAATTTTCGGCCAGGCAGTACCAGCCAGCATAGTAGCGGATTTGAATTCTATGTTATTAATGTTTTACATACAAAAACAACCCTAACCTGGGGCTTACGCCCCAGACCCCCTTGCCTGTGGTACTAGCAGTAATTTTGGGCAAGACAGTGCCTAACTTAGTAGCGGACATAAAAGCCAGTAATATCTAACTCCGCTTCGTAAGCCAACAGTTCCTCGCTTCGCTCGATTAACTATCTACGCTCCCGCTTCGTAAGCCAATAGTTTCTCGCTTCGCCCAATTACTCTCTACGCTCTGTTAGCTCGCTACACATGACCTGTGTCGTGTATTTTGTGTACCATACATTGGCAACAGTGAAATGACGTCTCGTTGACAATTGAACATGCCCAATGCGTACCCTTCAGTAGCAGTTGAGCAACGACAAGCCATGACAATTGCCGTCGTTCACCGTCGTTCAATGAACAATAAATAACTACTTACGTTACATATTTACGTGATTTAGTACTTATTTCCTGAGCAGTAGTGATAATGGACAGTAATTTCAATTGATAATGACTCCCGGAATATCAAATAAGGTATGAAAAGCATACATTAGCTAAGTAACAATGTAGGATCTTGGTTCATCACTCCCGAAGAATTACCATGGTACCATGTGCTAGTAAGTGAATTTATAAAATGTATGAAAAGTGTGCACTAATGAATAACCAAGGACCATAATGTTAAAATGTAAAAGGAAAAACCACCAAGATGGTTTGTAAAAATGTGAAGGATAATTATCGAAGTGCAAAAAGTAATAATAATAATAATAATGAAAACCCGTAAAGTGATTAATTAATAATGAAATGAAATCTGAAAGGAGGAATCGAATATAATAATGCTATTGGCAAGTAAATTACGCCAGATAAAGGAAAAGTAAAGTAAATAAACAAGCACCATATTAATAATAATAATACGTTTTGAGTTTTTATACTCCAAGATAATGAATTTTGAGTTTTTATACTCCGAAATAATGAATATTGAGTTTTTACACTCCAAAATAATAAATGTTGAGTTCAGTGGTTTAGTTGGACCGGAACGGGCCGGAACGCAGTTCCGGAAAATATCTTCCCGCTTTAGAATGACGTAACAATTTTACATTCAGTAAGAAAATCGTTTATAATCTATACATAGCGCTGAAACGTCACGGGTGTACTCTAGCGGACTAATATCGAACCTTACGGTTTTATGTTCACAAAATACGGTCGCTTTTACACTCCTGGGCGTTTTTCTGGTTCTCTAAGGTTGGATACACTGCTATTGGATACGGAGAGCGGGAAGTGAGCACAACAACTTTCTTCCGCTCGTTATGTTTGTGTGAATCCAAGTTTTATTTCATGTTTTGCTCGATGTGTTGCTGTGAAGCAGATATTATGGAATCTCTCTGCAGTTAATGAACATCAGTAGCCCCATAGTACCTTTCAAGTTTTCCAGTGACTGTGAAAGTGAGTTGTGAGTCACAACTTGTGACAATGAGTTTACTTAAGTGGCTGGGTTAAAAAAAACGTGCTGGGGATGAAGATGAAGAATTAAAGAATACTAAAAAGGTGTGTGATGGCTCAAGTAAAAACGAAACTGAATGGAGTTCCGAGAACATTAGTTTCATTAAAGACGTGAGTATAGAGATAGACCCTGGGTTAAATGTTGCTGAAACGTGTGATGCAGATTCAAGGGAGAATCTAGGTTATGGTTCTACACCTTCTTCCATCGACTGTGAAATTCAAGGACCCACCTACCGAAAACAAGATTTTCCAGACTGTTGGAATGAGTCTCAGTACCGTTATTTTTTTTTGTCAGAGAACGAGTGGTTATTTGCAGGAAATAAAAATTTAGGCTGCAATATATGTAAAGAGGAAATTAAATTAGGATTAGGAGTTTCTAAAGGGGCAGGACTTAAGCTAATGAAAGTATGGGTAGAATGCAAGGTTCATCCCAACGGAAATAATATTAATCAACAACAAACAAGCCTTAGGAAAAAAATATTTGAGCACAACAATTCAGAATCTCACAAATAAGCTATGTTACAAAAATCAGAATCCAATAAAAAGATATTTGAAAGTTGCTTGGACACTATGAATGTCAAACACCTAGAAACCACCGTTCGAGTATTTCGAACAGCATACTCAATTGCGAAAAGAAATAGACCCTTCGTAGACCTACAGGCTTATGTTGAACTTCAACAATTAAATGGTTTAGATGTGGGACGAGTTCTTCATACAAATTTTAGTTGTGCTAATATTATTGAACACATTTCACAGGAAATGAGAAATAAAATAGCAAAATCTATAACAGAAAATCAGAGGAAAATCAGTATTATGATTGACGAATCAACAACAGTTAGTGTAAAATCTGTGTTAGTATTATGTTTGAGATGTGCTCTTTCAGATAACTCTGAAGTTGTTTCCTTTTTCTGGGACTTGATAGAACTAGAATCAACTACAGCAGATGTTATTACTCGAGAGATATTGAAGAATCTTTCTTCATATGGGATGAATGAAAACTTTCTGGCAGAACATTTAGTTGGTCTAGCATTTGATGGGGCCTCTGTAACGTTAGGTAGAAAAATGGAGTTGGAGCACAGTTTTTAAATTTATTTCCAGATATAGTAATCTGGCACTGTTTAAACCATCGCTTGGAATTGGCGGTTTCTGATACAAGGAATGAAGTTACAGGTGTTAACCATTTCCATTCTTTCTTTGACAAATTGTATTCTTTATACAGCATGTCTCCCAAAAATCAAAGGGAACTCAACATCTGTGCTGCTTCACTGGAACAAAGAGTTAAGAAGATTGGGAAAATATTTACAATAAGATGGGTAGTTTCAAGCCTGAGAACTGTAAAAGCTGTCTGGGAAAACTACAGTGCTCCAGTAATTTTTTTTAGTGAGGCCAAAAATGACCACCAGAGAGACTCCAATGAAAGGGCAAAATTCTAAGGTCTAGAAAATATGTTAACTTGTGTAGAATTTCTAGAAAATATTGCAATTATGAATGATGCTCTTGTTGAGTTAGCTGATTTGTCATTAGAGTTGCAGAAAAGAGAGACAAGTCTGACAGAGGCTCAAAATGCAATCAAGCGCACTATAAAAGTGTTTGAATCTATGTGTAACTCAGCTTCTGGAGAATACTACAGTTCTTAAAGCAGCAGAAAACAAAAAGTTTAGAAACATAGGATTACATGATTCTAAAAAAGTTGTAAAAATTGACAGAAAGCAGTTTTTCAGAAGTCTTGTGAACAATTTAAATAACAGGCTTATGGAAAATGTGTCCACATCATCTCATCTTGGTTCCAGCTCTAGTCAGCAGAGACATGAGAGAATGACAAAAGTTATCAGTGATTCAAAGGTACTATAAAAAAATAATTGGCCCTCCAATTCTACTTTGGATATCTGCTATGGTGATGAGAGTGTCGGCAACCTTTGTGCCATTTTCCACATGTCGGACAAGAGGAGGTACATTAATGCTTTTTGAAAGTATGTCGAGACCAAGGAAATTCCAGTGGAGCTGATACCTTTAATCAAGACTGTACAGACCATTCCCATCTCTTCAGCAGAAGCTGAAAGAGCTTTCAGTACCATGAATGAGATCCACACCGAAAAGAGAAATAGGCTGCTGGTTGAAAGATCAAGCGGACTTATTTTCATAAGCAGCGTAGGACCTCCTGTGCATTTATTTAACCCACAACCTTATGTCAAGTCATGGCTACGAAAGGGGAGACGTTCAGCTGATGAAACAACTTGTCGGAAACACGGGGCCGCTGATTTTGACACCCAATACGAGTCCATTTGGAAATTGCTGAATTAAAAAGGTGAGTTCCCGTAAATATTTTTTCCAACTAAATCACTGGTTGAGTTGAATAATTACATTCCAAAAGTTAATAATGAAGCGATAAATAGTAATAAAAATGATAATAATAAACTCGAGTTGAAATGATCAAATAATTGAAGTAATTGAAGTATTGAAATAATTGAAGGATCGTTGGGATACCTTAAAAATAATGAAATAAAAGCGCTATTCAGCCGATAAATGTAATGAGTGAAGGTAGTTGGTGGAAATCGAACACCGTGAAAATGTAATAGGAAGTTATAAGCCATAGGCTCTGTTGAAGTAAATGCTAATGAGAGCAAGTTGAGTTGTCAAAGATGCGATGATAGTCCAAGTTTTTATAAAAGTTGTGTTGCCGAAATAGGCCTATAAGAAATGAATAAAGTTTTTTTTTGTCTTGTAGCCTCCTGAGAGGCCGAGTGCAGGTCTTTCTAGTCGACGCCCGTGGGCGACCTGCGCGTCGGGAGGAGAGACGGAATAGATGAAGATGAATGAAACTGGGCAAGGATGTGGAAGGAAGCGGCCGTGGCCTGTCAGAAGGTACTGTCCCAGCATTTGCCTGGTGTTGAAAATGGGAAACCACGGAAAACCATTTCAAGGACAGCCGACGGTGGGGCTCGAACCCACGCGTCTACCGAGTCAGCAGAGAGCTTGGCCCCTTGACCTAACGCAGTGCTTTAGCCCGCGTCGGTATGAATAAAGTAATATTATGCTAGCAAATGAATATATCCTGTAACATGCGTAATTTGAGAGATCAAAAATGAAGGAATCAATTGTCGGAAATCGTCGGTATTATTGTTGTTTACGAGGATATGACCCATTCGGGGAATCAATGGATTTCGGCCGAGGTAATATATTGTGGTGTAAGACCTATAAGGCTTCGCTTAATGTGTGTGTTAATCTGGAAGGTGTAAGGTTTTTCTACGAAATATGGCAACAACTGGAGAGGCATAAGGAAGTCTCTGAGCCTAGTGTCATATAACCCCCCTTTTGTCAGCATCGTTGTGTTAAATCCGACCAAATGAAAATGTGTGGAATGAATAAATTGATAGGATAGGGATGAGGAGTGATTGTGATCCCTCATTACCTGCCTATAAAAGGGACAAAAGCAAGGAATGATGAGGATCTCTTGTTTTCTCCTAATAAATATATAATGCGTCGTGATCTCTAATTATGGCATTATTTATAAGGAAAGTGAATGAATAATGAGTCAAGTGAGGGATAGAGTTGTTGAAATAATGTGATAACTTGGATTTTCATGCGCCTGTTAAGAAAAAGTAAAACATTTGAGAGTTGCAAGGGGAATGAATGGGACGAGGACATAGTCGTAAATCACAGTTAAACGAGTGGGTGAGGGAAGTTTAGCCACCACGCAGATCAGCGAGGGGTGACGAGTACAATGAACGCTTTGTATACAGAAGTTGTAGGGCTGAATAGATACTAATAAAAGGTAGTGGAATATGCAAATTTGTTAATTAAAGGTGCAATGATATTATAAAATAAATAATTGAATTGGTGTTTTTTTGAAAATCATCCCCACACTAAATTTGTAAGATTTCGATAATATTTGACTATAGTAGTCAAAGAATAAGTTTGTTACTAAATATTCGATTCCTGCCTGAAGAAATGTGTGCAGTAAAACGGGTAAACTTATAATTGAATTTGTAAATGACTGAGTAATGGAATAATGATAGCACATGATACATCATTAATAAACCACCCTAATGCATGAAATAAATTGTGGAAGGACATGAGTTCGAGGACATGGCATGTAGTTATTTTGAAGTGTTGATTTGTTGTGTGAAACCTAAGGCTTACCGGAAGAATTAGTACAGTTAAAAGTGAATGATAATAAAGTAATTCAAAGGTGAAATAAGAATAAATAAAAGCCCAGAAGGGATATGGATAATACGGTTAAATGTCCGTAAAGCCTTCGAGTACAAATGTTATGAAATAATAGGCATGCTCTATGCCTTAGTAAAATGTTATGAAAAGGGAAATGTATATTGATATTTAAATGTAAATACTACCTAAGCAAGATAAAGCGACAATGTAGAGTTATGTGAATTTTTGAGAAGGGTTATGGATTTTTGATGATTTTATTTTGGATTTTCCAAAAATATTGATGTTTTATAGATTTTTGTATTTGTTCCTGGGAGTTTTTATGAATAAACTCATGTAATTTGTAACATGTCTGGTTTTCAATTTAGTCTTGCAGATCCTGGAAAGTTCTATCATATCTAAATGTAAGATCATGTTGTGGGTTGGACGTAACCTGCCCCGAACCGCAGCAGCAAGCCAGGTCATGATCGAGCATTATCCATATGATTGGGTACAATGCATACATACATACATACATACATACATACATACATACATACATACTTTCATTTTTATATATTAGATGTTTTAGCTCAGCGTGGCTGCATAGCCCAGTCAGTAGAGGCGTTGAACTTCTAACAGAAAGGGAGTGAGTTCGATTTCCACCCAGAGAGTGTATTTTAGAAACATAGCTACCACTTTCAGAAACGTAAATGGCCCTGGGTTCACTCAGCCTACAACATAAATGAGGACTAGGGTAATTCCTGGGAGCAAAGGAGGAGCTGACAACTCCATCCCGTCCAGTGCCGATATCACGGAGTGTAAAAGCCTCTACCTCTCATTGCTCTAAGGCCTTACATGGCCTGTACGGAGTTGGCTTTGTTTTGATTTTGTTGTATAGTTTAGCATTTTAAAGTATTTTGTGTACATACTGTAGCTGATATTTAAGCGGACTCTGCCATAGTGCGAAAATAACGCTAGGAAGAAGACTGTAGCTTATGTTTTGAACTGGTGAACAGGAGCACACATGCTGAATTACATGTGTATGTCATTAATCCTTTTCCTGTGTTGACGTAATAAATAAATAAATAAATAAATAAATAAATAAATAAAAGAAAGAAAGAATGAATATATAATTAAATAACAGGTAAAATTATATACTAGCGGCTTCGGTGGCGTTAGCATGTTGAGCTTCTATGCCCAAGATCGCGGGTTCAAACCCGGCCGAAGTCGACGGATTTTTTTAAGAACGTAAAAAATCCCTCAGTAGCCTATGCCTTCCTTCGGAGGAGAAGTAAAGCCGGCTGTCCCATATCAAAGATTTATGGCATGTTAAAGAACTTTCCACAAAGCTGTGTGAAGCTAAATATATATAGGTTAAACATTTGACTAACGTTCTTAGGTTCCTACGTTCGTTGTCAAGAGCCGACTGCGGTGGCATCTGGTAACTAAGTTCTGAACTAGTTGGTCGTTGACGTGGCGTTTGGCGGCAAAAGTAGGAACTACTTGGAAAAATTGAATGTCTGCAGTCCTTACTTGAATTAAATCAGATACACACACTAATACAGTCATCACAATTAACACCGGGTATCAGACAGATTCTACACACACCCAAAGTACACGGGGCTACATGACTGCGTTGTCGCAGCCCCTAAACTAGGAACCAACCAACCAAAATTATATACTGGTTCTAACCGTCATAATTAAACAAAACAAAAATCCCATCAAAATAATCAACATGCACATATAGGTAGACTACATGAATATAGACAGATTATCAGATGATGCAGAGTTGTCAGGTGTTCTTCCAGTGGTGTTTCTTTTTAATGTGTGGACATTGAACTCAAATAATGACTAGTTATCTGTTACATCCATTTCGTGTTTGTGTTCGCCATTCCAATTATTTTCTTTGAAGTTTAATTTTATTTGACCATTAGATACAGTAGCTTCTATAATGATATCTCTGCATATTATAGGATTTTTATTGACGGCGACCTTGCAGCGATAATAATAGTTCTAATCCAAATATTGGTTGAGCAAGGCTGCTTGCTAGCATAGTTATGTGAAGACAAAAGGAGTCAGTGCAGTTCAATGAGAGTGAGGAAGTCTACACTCATAGCCCTGCTGTATCAAGAACTAGGGTCGCTAATTAGAATTGGCGAACTGGATATGTAACGTCACATACTCCCCACACACCTACATCTGCTAGAGTGAACACATGATCACAATGTTGAAGTGCTTATTATGGTCAATCTTGAGATGTAATTCAAAATAAGAAAACTAAACTAACGTTAACTCAGGTAGTCCACTGGCCTGGTGCATGACTTCCACATTGGCGTGGCTGTGCTCATTAAATCGTGCACCATGGCCGCGAGAGTAGTTGCAGCAAGTCTGGAGATCGCATCCCGGCGCTGACAGCGGCTATCCTGAGTGTGTTTTACCACATTCCTCCGGGCAATTTCCGGGATAGTACGTTACTTCAAGTCCCGGGGCATCAACCCCGTCCCTGATATTTCTACAGTCATCACAGGAATAGATGTTATCACACAAGATCAACACACACCCAACTACACGGGTTTGATGACTAAGATGCCCGAAGCCCCTCAAATTAATTATTAATAACAACAACTCTTCGAAAGTCATTAGTTTGGTGACTTGCGTTTCAAAGACACCGTTCCAGTGCCTCAACCAGTTTGCCACGGTGGGTGAGTGGTTATCCTGTCGGACTACCAACCCCAAGCTTTCAGGTTCGCTCCTGTCCACGGTAAATGATTTTTTGAATGGCGACAAAAACACGACACGCATGTCATGCGTTGTTGGCATGTTAAAGAACCCATTTGAATTCTGTAGGCCATGTTTATAATAGCAAAATAATCTCGAGATTTTCCGCCAACACAAAAGTTCCTCCTTTCTCTACTAGAAAGCGCTATAGTGTCAAGACACTTAGATATCTAACCTCCTTGAATTTCATAGCTCTCCAAGGAACAACAAAATTTGACATGCAAGCTGCCCTCTGGACCACAAATAACAAAGTTTTCACCCAGCACCCGAGGCCATATGGTATTATTATTACAGTGCCTCAACCCAGAATTAGGCTACATTTCCTGGGAGAGCCGGGAACTGGATACCACATACTGCTAACCACTACACCACAATGGCATATGAGTCGTCCAGTTGCAAAACTCGTTTAATCCACTTGTGAAAAAGGATCACGTCATACAATTATTTATTTAATTAGTTTATTTTATTTTACTTTATATTGTTTTATTTTGTTTTGTTTAATTTAATGTTGTTTTGTTTTCTTTTGATTTTGTTTTGTTTGGTTTTATTTCGTTTTATTTATTTTAAATTGTTTTGATTATTTTTTGTTTGTTTTGGTTTTTAATATTTTGTTTTATTTTATTTTGTTTTGTTTTATTTTGATTTTGTTTTGTTTATTTTGTTTTAATTTATTTTGTTTTGTTTTATTTTGATTTTCCAAAAAAAAATAACACGAAGCAAAAAGCAAAATTCAAAAACAAAAGCAAAAGGAGAAAACAAGAAACACAAATCAAAAACAAAATTCAAAAAGAAAGCAGAAAACAAACACAAAACCAAAACCAAGAAAGAAAAGCAAAAAGTAAAATTCAAAAGCCAAAGCACAAAGCAAACACAAAACCAAAAACCAAAAACACAAAGCAAAAAGGAAAAAGTAGAAAACAACAAACACAAAAGATACGCGAGGCAAAGTCCAGAGAAACATTTCTCATAAAAATTATTCTTTTTCACAAGTGGATTAAACGAGTTTTACAATAGATGACTCATATACAGTATATGAAGTATAAGAAGTGAGATTTTGTTTTAGTAACTGATAAAATACATACCGCTGTTGTCAAAACTCTTAACGTTTAAGTCAGCCGACCAGATGTTGATAACTGAAACACTAGATCAGTTTCATTCCAGTTTTCTTCGAAGCCCCAATTAAAGAATTATGAGAAAAGCTTCAAGGTCACGAAGTGTAGCACATGCAGCGTAAGATATAACGGCTATCATTAGAGTTAACTTAATGACAGGCTTGCGCGTTAGTGGCAAAAAGAAGAAACAAAAGCTACAATATGTGCCCGCCAGGAACTGTTATGCAAGGAGGCTTAATTCAAGTTGTTTGCAGATAAGAGCCATCTCATATTGTTCTGGGACATTTCAAGGTTGATCTCGGAATACGCCAAGTCATCCCACTCATGGTTCAACTCACAGCCTTGTGCTTCACCGACAGTGGTTTGTTTTCTTATTTGAACCGTTGGCAAGAGTAGTGACATAACTCAGTTTGTAATTGAGGAGGCAGATTCCAGACTGCATTCTGTCTACTTTGTTAAATCTTGGACAAACGAGAAAAACTCATATCGGATAAGGGGAAGCTATGTTAATCTCTCGTTATCGAGTCCCATGCGTGCTTATGCTGCTAACTGGAATTTATCAAACCACTCTTAGTCACGACTTGGTGCAATTTGGAAAAATAGGATAATATAAATAGGGCTCGGATTTTTAGGTGCTAAAAATCGGGAAAATATGTATTTTTTATGTATTAAAAATACCTGAAATATGTGACAAAAAAGTAAAAAGTAAAAATATTTAATGTGAATATAAACAATATGCAGTACTCACGAATGCAATTTATTCTATGTCTCACTGACTGCTGAAGAATTACAATACACAACGAGATACATCTTCAGGTTGTCTTTCACAAATGACCGACGATTATCCCGAAACACTTATTCTGAAGGCGCGAAACTGCGGCAATATGTTTCTTGCCCTTGAGGTGCTGTGTAACTCAATATCGCTGTTCAGCCTTGATTCTTTTCCCAGATGGTTGGCAGAACAGAACGCCCCCATCAGAAGTAAAATTATCTTTAAATTCTGCAACAGACGATAAGTTGTATTTGTTTCTACTTTAGGCATCGTATAACTGCCTTACATTTCACAGTGCCAGAAATGAACTGCATGTGAGTGACACTGGTTCCAGGTAGCTGGGGGAGGGGGTGGTTTAGGATGTGGTGCAATATGGCTATGGACAAGGAAATCCCCAGCTTCCACAGTGAGTGGGACGGGGCGACAAGATAAGAAAAACACAGCTGCAAGTTAACATACGCTCTGCATGAAGATTAGATACCTCACAGGTTCTTCCCCGTTGAAGTATCAAAGAACAAAAATGCAATAAACTAGAAGTTCTAGCATACGGTACTGATTTTAAAAAAATGTTTGTCTCTTTATGTGCTAATAAATGAAAAGCAGGAATTTATGTATTTATAGAAAAAACGCTTAACATATGTATTTACATTTTAAAAAATATTTACCTAAAATCCGAGCTCTAATTATCAAGTGCCTAGGTATTTGTGAGATTAAGAAACAATGATTGAAAAAAAGTAGAGAGTTGAGCTACAATTTATTGTTTTGAGGAATCTTTAAAGGAAATGAATCGTATTCTATTCTATCACTCCCACAGTTTTGTAATACATCACAAAGTTGTGAAGCTACGCATTATGGATATTATAACAGCCGGAAAGAAAATATTTTCATCAATACTGTACATTTGACCTTGAAGACTTTGGACATTCCTACTTTTACGAATAGTTCATGTTTCTGACACGGGACGTATCAGGTAAGCAGGTCGAAACCTATCTTGAAACTTTGGGGACGCAATCGTTCATAAGAGGTCAACGAGTGGAAAATCATCTGCTAGATTGAACTGCAAGGCTCCGAAATCATGTGGCGAATATCTCATACAGGCCGGACGTTTGTTTTAGACGTCTGAAATATCCTATTGGAAGCCTGGAGGCGAGTTACTACGGTACCTGTGTTGTTGTCACCTGCCCCATGCGATCAGATGATTGACAAAACTATCTCACGCTACTGCTGACGTACACTTATTGACAAATATAATGGCGTTCTGTTCGTAACTATGTAACGTGTACTTCCGCGTCACACAATACTTCGACGTGGACAGTACTGTTCTGCACGGTGGTGTCGTCACGTGCTCAAGTCTGGAATTCCATTACATCAGACCGGTGGTGAAAAATGTAAAGCGAGAGGGTGATAGTGACTGTGTACAGGCTCACCCGCAAGCTTCAAGGTCAAGGGCAATCGTCTAAAACAAACTTCCGACTTGTATAAATCAATGGGAAGTAGAGAGTACCGTACATGTTGGATGGGACGCCCTGACGGCCAAAGCACTCAAGGTCAGTGGGAAGCGGTCGCACGCTCCAGTCAGCATATACGACTACTCCGAGTGCCACAGGGATGTCCATCTCCACCAGCCGTCATGCCTGCGTACCAGGATGTCAGGTACGATTTCGGAGACTTGCAGTTCAATCTGGCGGCTGATTTTCCACTCGTTGTCCTGCTATAGTACAAAGATTGTGACCACAAGTTTCAAGATAGGTTTCGACCTGCCTTACCTGATACTTCCCTTGTCAGATATACTAGGCGAAATACTGTAAATGATTATTTATGTCACAACAACCGATTGTTCGTTGCCCTTACCTCTGGGGCGGACCCTCTCCTCTTTTACTTTCCCATCTGACTTTCATGGCTCTCCTTCCTTCCAAGTCCCTCAATCCGCATTCTTCGAGGGTTGAGGGCATTTCTTTTCCTCCTATCCTTTGTTTGCCTTATTCTCCTCTTGTTTTCTATTTCTTTTTCTAGTATATAAGTTAGTAGTTAGTTTTAGTTATAGTTTACATTTCATTATCATCTTCACGATCACCCAAACCATTAGGGGCCGATAACCTAGATGTTAGGCCCCTTAGAACAACAATTATCATCATCATCATCATCATCATCATCATCATCATCATCATCATCTTTGTTACCCACATGCCTACAACATACATATGGCATATTCACTAGCTCAGAGTGTGTTTCATTAGTGAACAACTGTGTTTATGCTAATGTTATTGCTGTGTTTTATTGCCATAACCATTCTCTACATCAGCGTGATAACTCCAATTATATCGAAGTTTTGTGTGGAGGTAGCTTGCTTCCGAACTTCCGGCTTTTGCAGTTTTCTTTTTTGCCAAGTACTGTATATCTCAGATCCAATAACTATTTGTAAAAGGAGGAATGTCCAAAGTCTTCTAGGTCAAAATGTATTGATGAAAATGTTTTCTATCTGGCTGTTGTAATATCCATAATGTGTATCTTCAAAACATTGTGATGTACCGGTATTACAAATCTGTGCAAGTCATAAAATGCTATTTTTTTAAAGATTCCTCAAACCATTGTAGCTGAACTCTCTACCTTTTTTTTTCATTCACCAGCTTTTTCTTTTTTTGTCGTGTGGCCTCCTGAGAGGCCGAGTGCAGGTCTTTCTATTCGACGCCCGTGGGCGACCTGCGCGTCGGGATGAGAAACTGGGCAAGGATGTGGAAGGAAGCGGCCGTGGCCTGTCAGAAGGTACTGTCCCAGCATTTGCCTGGTGTTGAAAATGGGAAACCACGGAAAACCATTTCAAGGACAGCCGTTGGTGGGGCTCGAACCCACGCGTCTACCGAGTCAGCAGAGAGCTTGGCCCCATGGCCTAACGCAGCGCTTTAGCCTGCTAATGTATGCAATGGAATAAAACTGACATGGAATTTCAGCTTATAAAGCCTAAGAATCTTAGTCCGTATTGCCTTTTGATTTCAATTACCTACGTTGCATTAAAAGTAAATAACGACAAAAATTGCAATTATTAACGCAATATTCAAACATTAAACCCATTTTAGACAATAAGCATGGAAGTTAATAATAATTTACGGTAGCAGAATGGCGTATTCCAGTGCTAACTGAAGCTGCCATAGTTCCTAAGACGCCTTTCATCAAAACATCTCTAACACTGGGAAACAAATTGTGTCCAAAGTGACATGGTGAGACACAATCTACAATATTATGAATACAGAGTCAAAGAATTATATACCAGAATTTGTTATCATTTTCTTAACTTTCCAGTGACCGGTTCAATTGAACAATACGTTTCATCTTGAGGACCTACTGTAATATGGGAAAGGGTGAAAGTACCATTACTGTACATCGTTTTCCAGTAAAAGTCAATAATAGAGTTTCCTTGCTGGCTGGCACATTCACAATTCACTACGACAGAGACAAGGACTAATAAACGGCTTTCGAAGTGCAAGTATACTGCAACAAAGACGCTGTATATAAATGCATGACAATATATAGTTTCTAAGGTTTAAAACTCACCTGAGCACATTGACCTGTGCTGAAGTTCCTACCAACTGAAGTAATGACTCAAGACACATTTACCATTTTCCGCCATATGTTGTATGGCTAATTATTATTATTATTGGTATTCTGCCCGAAGGAAAGTCCGTGCCTCCAAAGAGGCTATGCTCAGCCAGAGTTTACGTGCGGTGGGGTGGTCAGGGCCTTTCCGCTCCTCCTTATGTTGGCCAATAGCACGCAGTCCCATTGAACCGGCATTCCAACCAAGGTCCAACCACGCCCAATGCTGCTTAACTGCGGAGTTCTCATGGAATCCGGTCTTTTAACATGGCCAGGCTGTTGGCTTATGGCTAATACGGTATATATCTTAATTAAAATACACTTTTTACTAATTTCGGCACTTTCACCCTTTTCCATCGCTGGTCCCCGATGATAACACTATAAAATGACCTTGATATTCTTCCCCTTTAAAGCAAAATTAACTCTCGATTAAATACTACCAGTTTCATATAGATCGCATCCATCTTTCTGGAGCGAATTACAATTATCATTTTAGGGAAAATCAAATACGCGACACTGTTAATTACAATGAAAAAGTAAGCTAGAGAATTCTCACCACCGTGGAAGTATATAACACAATGTTTTCAGCTACCTGATCAATTATACACGAAATGAAATATTATCCTTTCAGAAATACGCATGCGTGATACCTAAAACTCATGTGCAACATATAAAACAAGTAGTTTCGTGAAGAACTATACAGCCTATTGTCATATATCCTATTTATGTTAATTGCCTCTATCAACATACAACATTTCAGTTTGAATGCTTTAATAGATTCGTAGATATTGAAAACCGTCTAAATATTTCGGATGCTCGTCATATTTCATTTTTATATATGTAGGACTTAGAGTTAAGTACTATTACATGAAGATTATTGTGTAGGTGTAGTATTCAAACTTCAATCGCATGATTAGGACACAAGATATGAAAATCAGATTTTGAAATTTCGCACAGCTGCCATCTTGTGGTTATGAAAGCAATTGAAATAAATTACATTTCAGTGGATTAACATTTGTATAAACATTTACCGTACCAAGTTTTTCTGCGCTTTTAAAAAGTTTCAATTTCGCTTGGCAGCCATGTTCGTTTTGTATTTTACAGGTTTTTAGAAGTCTCATAGCTGAACTTCCAGTTGTACTCTCTATCACCGTACAAAATTTCAAGGTGATATCAGTAATAGTTTCGGAGATATAGAATGCCGGTGAAATATTTCGCACAGCCGACATCTTGATATTATGTAAACAATTGAACTAAATTCGATGCCAATGCGTTCCAATGTGCATAACAATTTGCTGTAGGCCTACCACGTTTCATTGCGTTTGGATGGTTAAATGGCGAGAATTGTCTATTTAAAAGTTTCAACTTCGCTTGACCACCATGTTCGTTTTGTAGTCAACTCGTTTTTGAAAGTGTCATAGATGAACTTCTAGTAGTGCCCTTTATCATCGTACAAAATTACAGGGTGACATCAGTAATAGTTTCTGAGATATAGAATGCCGGTGAATTACTTCGCACAGCCGCCAAGTTGGATTGGTGATACGTAAAAAAATTTGAAGGACACGGTCGGGGTAGGCTAAGATAGTACTATGACCTTACCTAGTTTCATTGAAATCCCTCCAGCCGTTTAGAAGTTATTGGGGACAAACACACTGACATACACACATACGCACTCACATACACACACACACGCACACAAAAGGTGATCTCATAGCCTTTTTTTTCTTTTCATACAATGCAAATAGGCTAAAAATACCAGCATATTTTGTTCATCCTACTAGTTCATTTAACAACTTGCATTGAGAGCAATACAGTCGAAGTAACACGAGTATCATCTATCTCGCAATAATTGAGAAGAACTACACTGGAATATTGTACGTCACATTATTTCATTCTTTGAATCGTTCCGTTGTAGGTAGTTTTACTGGGATCGGGTCATTCAATGACGAGTTACAGAAATTCGTACTGAAGAAAATTGACATGCTCACCACCTATACCAGAGAGTAATGTACCTGTAGGTTGAAATTATAGTAGCGGTTGACTCTACTAAGTTCCATTTCAATCGATCCAACAAATAACAAGAACAATAACTGTTTTAAACAATTCGCATAATAACCATCCTAAATAAAAGAGTGCTTTATTAAATAATCATTTTACAAAATACTTGATTAATCGTTTTATGTTTGGGGTAATAGAAACTGAATAACAGGCGTTCATCTTAACAAGTTATGATGAGTGTCATCTATCATTGAGTACAATCACGCTAGAATACTTCACTCATAGCAACTGTTCATCATACCATGTGTCACTGGCATTTAATAATTCCATGATGAGCTAGAGATATTATTTTCTGAGGAAATAACATGCACGCCATCTTAATAGGATTGTGTTGCAGCAGGTTTAATTTATATCAGTGGCTCACTTACTTATTTATTAATAAATACTGTAAATAGTGGCTCACTAATAAAAATAATAATATCGTATGGCCTCGGTTACCGGGTGCAAGCTTTGTAATTTGACACCCAGAGGGTAGTTTGCATGTCGAATTTCGTTGTTCCTTGAATCACTATGAAAGTCAAGGAGGTTAGATATCGAAGCTCCTTGACACTATAGCGCTTTCTAGTAGAGAAAGGAGGAACTTTGTGCTGGCGGAAACTCCCGAAATTAATTTTGCCATTATGAACATGGCCTACTGAATTCAAATGGGTTCTTTGACATGCCAACATCGTATGACATGCGTGTCGTATTTTTGCCGCCTTTCAAAAATCACGTACCACGGCCAGGAGCGAACCTGCAATCTTGGGGTTAGTAGACCGACACGCTATCCACTCACCCACCGTGGCAAGCTAGTGGCTCACTATGTTAGGTTTACAGAGATTGGATCATTCTTTGACGAATTAGAGGGTTAATATATCAGGAATTGAAATACACACCATCTGTAATTTATCAAACGTAAACGATAGATTTATGTATTTATAGGCTTAAATTATAACAGTGATTCACCAGGCCATATTGTACTTGATCGGATCATTCAGTGACGAGTTAGGTGAATTCATGTAGGCTATGTGCAATTGACATACACGCTATCTATGAAAACTGCCTGATAGGATTCAATATGTACCTGTAGATCTATATCATAGTAATGGTTCATCGTTAAAAATCCCTCAGTATGCCTTCCTTCGGAGGGGAAGTAAAGCCGGCGGTCCCATGTCATTTGGCATGTTAAAGAACTTTCCACTAATTACACCTGTGTGAAGCTAAATTGTATAGGTTAAGAATGTAAACAACGCTCTTAGTTTCTTAAGTTCTTTGCCAAGAGCCGACTGCGGTGGCGTCTGGTAGCTAAGTTCTGAACTAGTAGTCGTTGACGGCGGCGTTTGGTGGCAAAGTAGGAACTATTTGAAAAATTCAAAAATCTGCAGTCCTTACTTGAATTAAAAAACAGATAACACACACTAATAATACAGTCATCACAATTAACACCGGTTATCAGACAGATTCTACACACACCCAAAGTACACGGGGTTACATGCCCACGTTGTCGCAGCCCCTAACTTAAGAACCAACCAACCTAATGGTTCATCTTAATAGATTTCACAGTGATTGGTTCATTCAGTGACGAGTTAGGTGAGTTCACGTACATACGATAAATAAATACTTAAACGTACATGGAATTGACACACACGCTATCTATGAAAACTAAGATATACAACGTATTATCTACCTACTGGTACACGTCTACATTAAAACTGTGGTTCATCTTACCAGATTTCACAGTGATTGGTTTATTTGGTGACGAGTTGGATGAATTTATGTATGCGGAATTTACATGCACGCCATTTATAATTTGTGAAAAGCAACATTTATAGGTATGTACCATTAGATTTAGAGTACAATAGAGGTTCACTATACCAAGTTTCACAAGGATTGGATCAATGCGTTGCGAATTAGAGGAAACTAACTTGCGTGACATCTTGAACCGTTTTTCTTTTCCACCTGTAGTCTTACCCTTTTTCTTTTTCTTTCCTTCGGCGTGTCGATTATCGGAATTGTTCTCTTTCCTTCTGGGTTATTACTGGCCAGGGTTACCGAGCAGATCAGTGGACATTTCTATAATTGCTGATCAAGGTTCTTTATAGTGATTTCTTACTATACCGAATCGTGATCAGTGACACCTCTTTCCTTTTATTTTCTCTTTTCCGTCACCTGTAACAACCCTTTGTTACCCTCTCGACCAGTCTTCTGTTTTGTCTATCCTGGTAGGACCTTTGGTTTGTGCTCCCGCTCTCGTATTCGAGATGCCTGTCTTCATTTCGGTTTTCTCCCCCTTGTTATGGTTATTTATATAAAGGTGCGCGTAGATACGTGTATTTAGTTTGTTTTCGTACTATTTCGTGATGTCGGATAAGCTGAATCCATCAAGGTGAATCAAGGCGTAATATTCCTTGTGTGTGTGTGTGTGGATATGTGGCTTGTGTATGGAATACTAGGGCATTTAGCCTTTTCTAGTATGTCCATTGTGTGCCTGTATCGTTCCTGTATCTTCTATCTCGTTATCGTCGTTCCTTTTATGTTAGTTTTGGTTCGGTTTACTGGATGGTACGTACATCACAGTAAGACCAGTACCTTACCTTTTATCTTTATCGTGCGCAAATGCGAGGGAGCCGTGTCCGTAGATTTACTGGCACGTTAAAGATCCCCTTCGGGGCAAAATTCCGGCACCCCGGCGTCTCTAAAAGCCAGTGTAGTTAAATGGGACGTAAAACCAATAACATTATTATTATTTATCTTTATCGGTCTACTTTATCTTAGGATTGGGTTTTCATTCGCAAGTCCATGAGATTGACTTACCTTTTTACGGAACTTATCTTGATGGAAATCTTTGTAATGTGTAATGTTAACTTTCCTTTATATATTTCATTTCGGTTTCTTGCGCCTCATTTTTATGTTTGTTTTGTTCACGTCATGTCTGCGCATACTTTTATTTATTCTCCGACCTTTCTTATAATTCCTTACCTCTTGCTTTCTCCTGGGCTATCAGAGCTGCCGATCCCTCTTTGACGGCAGACTCACGTTTCCTGACTTCTTGTCTAGCCCTTATAATCTGTATCCCTTCACAATGTAATTTTACTCATTATGAGTACATCTTCCCCATTTACGTTCCCACCCTTACCTTTACCGCATATTCCCACATAACCTTAATGTTACGGTTCCTCGTTCGGTTAGTTTACCTCTTGTCTTATGTTAGACGATCATATTAACTTACCTTACCATGTATACGCTTCCTCGTCATTTCTCAAGACCTTTTCCTTTGAGAATATATTGAGCCCGTTAGAGGAGGTATTTCGGGTACCATCCGCCGAAAAGATGGTACTTCGAAAGACCCCGTCCTTCGAACCCAAACTCCTGAGGATCGGGCGTATTTCTTTGTAGGCTTGCTCAGCACGAGGGGCTTGATCCAGGGGCACGGAAACAGTCAAAGACGCCCAAAGAAATACCAAAGCTAACAATAAAAGAGATCCAGTCTTAAGTTAGATTCGTGAATAATGTATTCAAGTAAGACCCCTATCTATTTCCGACGGTCGAAATTGGCTAATCCGCTAATCTAAATACAATCACGAGTCGTCCCTAGTTTGACGATAATGACCCCCGTGAAATCCTAGTTACATGGAAAGAATAGCAAAGCAAACTAGGCGCGTGGTACATGAATAATTAACGAGTAGCAAATTTACAAATAAATGACTCGGCAGAATTTACATTTAACAGCTAGCAAGTACAATCCCTAGGTTAGGATGGTACCACGTCCACATTTAAATTACATTTAAATTTTATATATTGCCTATGTGAACGAAAGTATTGCGTCGAGATGCGTCGTAAACAAATGCCTATTACCAAAGCTAATGATAGTTTGACCACTAACTATAAAAAACATTGCATAAACACTCTTATGTCTAGTAAGGAAACAATGGGATGAATACACTTGGGAATAGAGTAAACACTCTTATGCTAGCCTACCTTCGCGAATTGACATACTGTTTGTAGTCAATCGTCAACTCAGGCATTTAAGTTACATTGGCAAAGCGCAATTACAATTGCGTCTTACAAGCTTTAGATCATGCGGGCCACAAGTTACTGACTATCGGTCCTGGAAATCCAATGTCGTCGATACAAGTAGTGTCAGGTCATTTAATGTCATCTCCCCATGCAAATGGATTGAAGTCACGGTGTCGCTAACAACAAGCAAATGGTTGCAAAATTAAATCTGTAAATTATTTATAATAATTAATTAATCCGTTGGTTTAAGATAATTAAGCTCTTGATTTAGGTTGTAGGTGCGCGCGGTGCATCGGTCGTCTTAGCATAGCTCAAGAACGCCGGAATAAACCAAGGATAAGGCGAGCATTCATTCCATCCTGCCAAATACCAAATAATGTGTTCATAGACACAACAATTACACTGGCTAGCCTAATTTATACAAAGCTGGGTCAATTAACAATATATTTTAAACCTTTCTACAACGCGCCAGGCGATACAAAGTCGTCGGCTAAAACATTTAAGGAATTCGCATAAGCGTGCGTTCCGTTTCATCATAATAATAACAGGTGTTGACAGCTCCCAAAGCTGCTCTCAAAGAAAAGTTATTAATACCTGTGACCTTCAAAATTCCTAGGCTTTTGACATAATGTAGCACACAAAAAGAAGTCAATAAAGTCGTCTCTCTTTTGTTTCTCGGTAAACCGGTTATCAGCTGTGTGCAAGCAAGTCTGGCCGCTTCGCATGCAGCTTGTAGCATGGCAAAGAATAGTGCTTTTGAAATGATCATTTTATAATCTTGTAGGAGCACGAATTAAAGTCCTGTATTGCTCAACAGATTATCTGACAATGTCTCATCACTCCCTAATAGTGTTTCCTGGGATTACATTCCCTTTAAAAATATATAATGTAGAATAATCTTCAAAGAGTAGAAATTTTAAGACATAACACTTGTGCATTCTGACTGCACTGATATCCGAAGATATGTCACTCGTTCAATGTACATGTAGGATTTGATAGGTGTGGTTTAGCATTCTCCACAACAAAATTAAACATCTCACCTCTGCTGTGACGTTTTAAAATGATACGAGATTAGTTAGCTCCTCAGCTTAACAGTATACGGGTTCGTTCCTCTCGAGCTTCATGTGGTCAAGTGTACTCACACAAAAATCACAAATAAACAGAACAAAAACGTTACTGCAACGGTCGGCCAAAAAATGATACGAGAATAAGCTCTCAAATTAAATAAGGTACCTAACTCTGGGATGTCCCCTAACGTTCACAGAAGTCTACATCTCCTGTAGCTGAAGATGTCATTTACCTTGACATAAAATACTCTGGAATTCATGAGAATCGCACCGGCCGTAAAACACACGGACTTGTGGTGTCTAACTGAAATATTGTCCCAGTACTAAAGAAGAAAAGTACACACACATCCTACCTCAGTGGTCAACTATCGTTACGTTTCGGCTCAAAAATATAATACAATAACTACTACCTCAGCTTGGACAAACTTCGTACAAGGTTTACATGATTCACGGTTACTTTATGTGGTAGATCACCTTCCAGAACTTCAATTGGAAGGGGTTAAGAGCTTCCAAGGTTCCAAGCATTTTTATGATGGATAAGGCTATGGATTTAAGCCTGTCCTCGTGGTCCTCTGTCAGCACACCGTACTTGGTTTGTACGTAGTAGTGTCGGCTGGACAATTCCATGGTGTTGGCGTATTTCGTTGGTGTTACCCTCACATAGTAGATTACTCCTTCATGACGGTCTCACAGTATAGTCGCAGAAATGTAAGCACGTGGTGCATAATGGTAATCATCGTGGTCAAAAAAATATTCACTGATTCTAAAATTAACGAGTAGGGTAAAATGCTCATTGGCTCTAATATTTGCAAGTTATTCAAATGCTCTGCTTTACCTGCCACAGATTCTACTTTACCAGCACGTGGTAAATCACTCACAGATTTTACAAAGTTGAAATCACTAAGAATCTGGACAATCACTGTCGCGTACAAGCAATAATTAGGTTTATCATAATTCAATTGTACGTTGGCACACACTGGGCTACACGACGATGTCGTCAAATTGATATTTCACTTTATAAGAAAATGTTTCCCTCGTCTGCCTTCAGACGGTCCTCGTGGCCAGTAAAAAATTGAAGTATTCACACAATCAAATTTATACTTTCACTATTACGTTGCACTGGCTTCACTAAGCCTAAAATAATACTGTGCGTTGCTTGAATTGTAGAAATCAGCTCGATGGCTGCAGATTAATGTCTTCCCAAATGTGGGGTCTTCGTACGCCTATAATGGCCTTCGTCTATTAGACGGACAATCGACACAAGCGTTCAGTCTCAACGGACTATCACAACGGTGTGGTTCGTGCATAGCACGGCTTCCTGATTCCAAGGAAGTAGTCTAGTCAAAACAGTGACTACTTTCATAAGCCCCCGCATGTCTGCGGTGAAAATACCTTTATCTAAAATAGATTTGCCATCTCCAAAAGGCATAGAAAATGGAAAATTAAGCAGAATTAAATGTTTCAAGCTCCTGAGATATGTGGCATAGAAATAGTGAGTAATATCTCTCTATGAGGAAAATAAGCTGTCCTCTCCGAAGTCAAAAGAGTGGATTATTCATGAGGAAGTTTGAGGGTGTGTTCTACAGAACTGAGCATGGAAAGTAGACATGCTCTCAAAGAAATATTTGATGCATGAGCCTAGGCGGGCTCAATATACATTATCGTTCCTCTATTTAAGTGTGGCGTTTGCGTACCTTATTTACTACTTTGTTTAGATCTTTATTTCTAAAGCAATTAGGCTAAGCTAAGCTAGGCCCAGGGTTCTTATGATTAGCGAAATTCGTATAGAACTTGCATTCACAACGATGCGGATGTACTGTACCCATTTGATGGGCACAGGAGGTCGAACCTATGACATTTTAGGTCATGTAAAGGAAGAATAGTCATAAGACTTTAGCGTTCTTACAAGCCAGCAGGGAAGTTGTATAGAGCAACTCATGCAGTGACTCAACGCAATTAATGCCCGCTATCATGATATATTGCCTGCAAGCCGTATTTGACACATTGGGAGCGATTGATAACGCAGTGAGGTCACACGACGGAAAGTTCTCAAGCCGGTAGAGAAAAGGGGAATCCACCTTATGAATGCAAGCTCATTATTAAAATGACAACCCTGGAGGGCGATACAACACCGCAGTCGAGCGAAATAATTGGTTTTCAAGGAAATTACGCAAAATTGTTACAATATTTTGGCACCAACCAGAACAATCCAGTGGATTAAAAATTAATCAAGATTAAAATTTAGTAATTTATGCACAGGAGAAAAGTGATTACGATGCAATACGCAACCTGGGCGGACCCATTGAGCAGTCCATGGTAGGAGAGAAAAAAAAGTATCACATCCACATGGTGTAAGGAGTGCTTTTGTTTTTATTTAATTAAAGTGAACGATCGATTTTCGAAAAATAAGATGAAGATGTAACGTTTGGGTTGTGAGGAACATAAGGGTTATTTTTTCGAAGACGTGCGACGTCTAGTTCAAAAGTTAATTCCGAGAGGGAGGCGAAATGATTTATTTGTGCCAGTTTTAAATAAATAGCGAGGCATTCAGCCAGAATTCACTCAGTCTTCAAGTGTACGATGAGGCGTTACACGCTGATTCGCCGAGTCATTCTACCGAGAGCGCAGAGGCGCTACGCGCTGTTCAAAGTACATCAAGTCATCATGCTACTCTTCGGAGGGCATGTTAGATCGCGCCGTCAAAGTATAAGCATACGCTGCTAGTTAAGGTCATGAAGTTCAGTCAGTCAGTCTAAACGGGACTCGACTTCATTTAGAAAGACAGTTATCGAACATGAGACCTCTGGGAGAGGGCCATGCAGTCGCAAATAAGAATTTAGTCTACAATTCAAAGTAAATCCGCCAGTTCGATATTACGCACCGTAACGGGCAGTAGAAATCTGCAAGTATAACGTTGTGAGTATACAGACATCGTGATACGAAAATCTAAAAGTTAGGTCCGGAAAAGTGTCGCACTTTAGCTAAACCAAGTTATTAGAGCTAGGTCGAAGTAGGAAGCTGATGGTCTTATTGTAAGCCATACAGGCTTAGGACCGTGGACCGAAGTAACAGTGAAACACGCGCTCAAAGTATAAAATACGCGCTGTAAAAGTGAAGATAGGGAACATTACCGATAGCCAAAGTCAGACTTTGCTACGAAAAAGGAACCGTTCGAGAACTATCTAAACTCAGAACCGGAATCGACAGAAACATTATAAACCCCGTTAAGTTATAAAACCAGTGTGTTTAAACGGTGGAGATCGAAAAACTTTGCAGTCGAGATCAAGGATCGAAGTTAGGAATTGTCGCAGATAGGACGTAGAATTTGAAGAGGAAATCGCTATCCAGAAACGTGTCGGAGGCCACCGCTCGTCAACTGAGATACGGTGATATTATTTGTAATCCATTGTAAAATAATAAGTGTTTAAAAAGGACTAAACCTCTATTGGTTTTTTAAACACGTGTGAAGTGTTTTAGTGATAAAGGTAAACGTGTGAAGAAATATTGTGAAATTTTTTAAGGGTGATATTAAATTTGTGTAAAAGTGCTCCCAAAAATTGGGATTTATTATGGGTAAAAATCAAAATATGTTGTGCCAAGTAGAAATCATGTGTGTTATGGAGGAAGAATTTCTGTGTCGCCATATTGTCAGTAATATGTGTTAGTTACGACAATGTGGGTGAACTCCTTCACATCAGGAGAACCATGGGTTCCAGACGGGGTGAGTACCAAATGAATTAAATATATTGAGCATTGTGTACCGTATTTGTGAAATGTACCAGTGTGAAATGATTATTTGTAAAGTGTTGACAGTGAATATGTCTATAATAATTTGCTTCTTGAAAAGAAAGGCCGTAAAAATGAGGCCACGTAACGAATTAAATGTTATAAGAATGTTATGAGAATTGTTACCCAACTGCGTGCCAGCGAGTACTATTAAATGAAAGGAAGGAACCAAATTATTGTTGTAAGAAATAAATAATGTGATTAGAGCAGTGACAAATGACAGGCAAAGTAAATACATTAAAAGTTGATCGCATCTCTAGCTATGAGCTATTCAATAATAGAGGTGAAAGATAATTTAATGAAAGTTAAAACTAATGCAAGCGAAAAACAAATTAAGTTATTAATGAACCTCGGACTGTTAAATCATATCAGTAGAAGTAAATGCAAATGACCTTAGCAAAAATTAAGTACAGGCATAAAGGCCTCAGTAAAGTAAAATGTAATATTAGACCACCGAAATAATGAAATGGAAATAATATAATAATGAAATAATGTGAAAGTAAATTCGTCACCCTAGCCAGGATATCCGAACCGAATTAATAAATGTTGAGCATCCAAATAATGTATTAATGTCGCCAAAATGGGCTAGACCAAAACATAAGCTTAGGGCTTGATAAAAAAGTGAATCTAACGTGCCAGGAGGACGATCAATAAATCAATGGGGAAATTCGTCGGTTGAACAAGGCATGTCTTATAATTTGTATCAGAGTGAAAGGGTAAATGCTCCCTCTTGAATTGTGTAATGCTCACGTAGCCAGGATGCGCGTGAATGAAAAAAGGTATCGTAAGACTGGATAGATGATTAATGTATTAGGCGGATAGCCGGGGCAGGGTGGAATTGATTCCCTCCCGTGCGCTATGCCGACCTCAGTAGCCAGACGGGACATGGCGTTCTTGGGCTGGTTAACTTTATGTATTGTGTTCCTATCACAGCAGAAATAATTGTACCAATACGGGCTGGAAAATACGTACATATTAATACCCTGAGAGTAAAGAATGATCCACCCCGTGAGTGCACGAATAAATATGAAATAAGACTGTGCGCAGTCCTTAATGAAAGAATAGAAAAGGGAATGTTTGGATCTTCAATAAAGGAAGTGGTCTCTGTAACAGTTTGAAACATATGGTACATTGAGTATTGAGCTAGGTCATGATGTAGAAGGGAGAAAGCTATGTTTGTTTATAAGAGGTTCGTGGCCCCACTCGAGACGAGGGGATGACTAATGACGGTCGCGCCACACGCCGACCAAGTCATAAAGATGTCATTTGAGTTAAAGAATAACGTAAGGGAGACCTTGTGGGCTTTATTTGAAGAAACAAAATACAGCGGACGTCGTGTCTGCTAGATGATTATTATTATGCGTGGATCGTCCATTCCGAATAATAATAATAATAATAATAATAATAATAATAATAAAAATAGATAATAGATAATAAAAATAATAACCCCACCAACCTGGGCCCAATGTTTGAGAAGCCAGGCTCTTCCTGTCACAAGTCAGGACTAAGGGCGAGTGATAGAGGAGTAACACCTCTTTAAAAAACCTTGGGCCAGCTGGCCCGGCTGGTAGTACCATGTGAGGGTCCCTTGCCAGGGTTACGGTGAAGACCTCAACGGCATAGACAGTGGAGTAGATGGACTATGGAACAGTGTCGATGGCGGAAGAGGCATCCCAGTGCTCGGGAGAATAAGAGTAAAAGGTATATGGCAACCATATATCAATTTAAGGGGACGACGGTTCCATATGTTAATGGCGGTACCCCGACAGCGTCTGTATCACATGTTAGTGGCGGCTGATTTTATAACACTCAGAAGTGGAACTCTGAGTTTATCCGACTGACTGGTCAGTCAAAATTTCAAAACCTCAATTAAATCAACATGGACAGTGCACCTTCTAAAGCATATAAGTACCCCATGGGTTTCAGTCCCCAAGTGGTCTATTCGGATTCTGGGGAGACCACTGATGAGTGCATGGAAGTAAGTCGGAGTACTTCAAATCCCCATAGAAACAAGGTTAAAGCAAGTTCTCGGATTTGGCTCATGACATTTAATGTCAATTCTCTTTTGAAAGTGGGAAAACTTAAACATATCCTGAATATATCTAAAGAACACAACATTAAAATAATTGCATTCCAAGAATCACGCTATACTGATGAATACCCTTTTGAATCTGAAAACTATAGGATATTCAAAGGAAAACCGGGTGAACGAGTTATGGATCACTGTCCGCAGTTTGGGACGGGCTTTATAGTGGATAAGTCAATACTTGGCTCAGTTGTGACATTCGAGTCTTATTCAGGACGTCTTTCAACCTTAACGATAAAATCGGGAAACAAAATGTATTCTCTAGTGAATGGTCATGCTCCAACTAACATTACGAATAAAGAAGCACCTGACAAAGCAGAGCAGTTCTGGAATCAGCTTGACAGTGTTTTACAAAGAATTCCAAGTCATCATGTCAAAATCCTTATGGGCGACTTTAATGCCCAAATAGGAAAGGAGAAGAAAGATCGATACTGGGTTAGGAAATGGTCCGGCCATGCACAAACCAATTAGAACGGCATACGACTCATTGAGTTATGCATCAGCCATGACTTGTTTTTTAAATCTACCTTTTTCAAGAAAAGCCCTTCTAAAACTTATACTTGGGTCGCACCTAATCCCTTAGGCGAATATCAACTGGATCATGTGCTGATTTCCCGCCTGCATACATCTGAAGTCATGAAACTCAAAGTTCTGAAAGGACTGGATTTAGACTCTGATCATTATCCAACAAAATTTTCCCTGGATATGATCCCTGAAAAGAGAAACTTTATGAAGCGAGCTCCACAACGAAAGTACGACACAGCAGGTATTAAAAGCAATGAATACTTTAAGAAAGGTACAGAACAGTTAGATCCACAAAATTGGACACAAATTAAAACAGGACTCTTACACACAGCCGAAACTACAGCACCACTCAGAAGAACAAGAAAACACCCTTGGTGGACAGATGAATGCGACGAGTTAATACAACTTCGACAAAAAACTTGGCATAATTGGTCATGAAATAAAACTCCAGCCACTTTTCAAGAACTTCAAAATGTTAGAAAGGTTGTTACTAAATCAATAAGGAAAATTCGTTATCTGAGTGAGGATATGAAATTACAGTCTATAGAAGATGACTTTAAACAACATAATTCAAGGAACTATTATAGAACTTTCAAACAAAAGTTAACCAAATATTCTCCTCCATCACTCCATTTTGTCAATCATAAAGGAGAAATGGCTTATACCACTGATGCTAACTGCAAAATCCTCGCAGCATACTTTTCTAAATTACTTAATAGTGAAAGCCCTCTGGAAAAGTTTCAGTTCACTTCTAACCAAATTAATCAAGATGCAGCCCCACCAACAGTTCAGGAAATTAGAGAAATAATTCAATCACTAAAAAATAACAAGGCCACAGGAGAAGATCAAATAACTGCAGAACTTTGGAAAAATGCAGGGGAAAATTTCATAAAAAAAACTTCACGACATTATGCTGGACATCTGGCAAACTGAAAAAATACCAAAGGATTGGAAGATGGCAATAATACACCCCATACATAAAAAAGGAAGCAGGTCTGATCCAAACAATTATAGAGGTGTTTCCCTTCTTCAAGTCACATATAAAATTCTCTCAAAAATTCTACTCAACCGTGCAGAGAGTCAATTTGACCAAAGAATTGGTGAATACCAAGGTGGATTCAGAAAGGGGAGATCCTGTGCTGAGCAAATTCTGAACCTGAAGAATACTATATCATATTTTCTGAACACAAGAAACAAAAATTATGTCATCACATTTGTCGATTTCAAAAAGGCCTATGATAGTATAGATCGCATGTCACTTGTTAATGTTTTAACAGAATTTGGACTTGATAACAAAACAAGAAATATTATTAAAGATACACTAACTGAAACGAACGCTTAAGTTAAATTTATGGGTGGTTGTAGTGATGAGTTTGAAATAAACACAGGTGTCCGTCAAGGGGATGGGCTCTCCCCTTTACTTTTCAATTGTGCTCTTGAGAAAGTTGTCAGAGAATGGAGGAAAGCAGGTGCACCATCTCACCGCCTGGGCCCAAAGATTAAGGGTATTGACTTAGATTGTCTAGCGTTTGCTGATGATTTAGCACTAATTGCCAAAAACGTCGCTGATGCACAGAAACAGCTTGTTATACTGGAGGAGCAAGCAGCCAAAAAAGGACTAAAAATCTTCTATGAAAAAACTAAATTTATGACAAATATTAAGAATGGTCCACCTGAAATTGTCATTGGTATCAATAAGATTGCAAGAGTGAAAGAATTTAACTACTTAGGTGAATGGATCACTGAAAATGGCAATGAAAATAAATCTGTAGCATCACGAATTCAGAAAATGGAAATTGCTTTTCAACACACAAGGAATGTTTATAACAAAAAAAGTTTGTCCTGGAACAACAAAATTCGTCATTACTGTACAGTGATTAAACCTGAAGCTCTATATGCTTCAGAAACGCTCAGTTTACATCGTAAGACCTTAAAAGGAAAAATTAGAGATTAAAGAAAGGAAAATCATGAGGAAAATCTTAGGGCCCAGAATTGTAAATGGCATACACTACCCCAAACCCAACTCTGAAATTTATAAAAGAGTTTCTAAATTAACTGATACAATGAGATTGCGACGAATTCAGTTTCTTAGCCATTTGGAAAGAATGAATCCTACCAGACTCACTTATCGGATCCACAAATTTCTGCAAATCAAACGCACAAGACCAAAATGGTATAAACAAGTAGAGAAAGACCTTAATGAATTGGGTTCACCAAATTTAAAAGATAGAAATATGATCCGGAAAATTGTTCACACAAGGGGATTTGAGGAAGATGACAAGAAACCACAGCGACGTACCTGGTCGGAGGAACAGAAATTACAGCAATCAGTGAAAATGAAGAACTATTGGGCAAGGAGGAAAGCTCAGAAAATGTTGATTCCGCGTGGTCCTAAGTGACCCATTCGCGAAGAAGAAGAAGAAGATAATGATGATGATAATAATAATAATAAACGTATTTTGGAAAATGCAGAATTTGGTTCCTCTCCATAAAGAAATGAATACGGGTAAATGAAAAGCATTATAATTGGACTTTGTGAAGTGCGGGCTTCATAAACATCCAGTTCTCCGGGACACAATGGCTACAATATAATAAAGATTGTTTGTAAAGAAGTGTTAGAAATGAATGGTACTCATTTGAAGTGTTATGTTATTGAAGGATAATTAGTGTTAAGAATATGTGGAACAGAGATTAATAAGATAAAGATAAATGTAAAGAATTATAAGCTACCGTTATAGCCAGGAGAAGGCATTGTTTTACTAACATATAAATGTCCTGAGTTCAAGCCTGACCAGGTAAAAACTCAGTGGAAGTGATTGAAATACCCCGTATTTAAGGGATGTAAGGTTTAAATGTTCAAGACTAAAAATGTAAATGAAATGACATGGATCGTGAAGGTATCCAGTAAAATGAAGCAAGATAATTAAGGGTCATTATTTAATTATGTTTGAGGGTAAATTTTACCATTTTTTGTGTGTTGTGACTTTATGTTTTAAGTGCATTAAAGTTATTAATTTAAAGTAGTTGGTGTTATAGTCTTTTATAGCTTGTCCTTCCTATTGTTCACATTCTGAATACATGGTCAGACAGTGGGAGGATGGTACACGCCCTGAGCTGAGCTAAAGTCGGATGATGACCGGTATTTACGTTTCCTAAACGGGTACAGCAGGGGTCTCTAAATTAGTACTGAATGTGAACATGGGTTGGCAAGAAGACGGTCGAAATTAAGGATAGGAAGTCACAACACAGTAAATAAATGACCGCATTAATTAAAACCTGCTCTACAATACATCAAAACCCCTGGATACAAGAAACACATTTTATGGCGCCCATCTTTGGGGAAGGTTTTCGGGAAAAACCATCGGAAAACTCAAGTTTTTCAATTTTTTTAAAATCCCAAATTTACCAAAAATTATAATTTTTGAAAATTTTTGAATTTGAATTTTTCTTTTGAAGAAATCTTGCTTCATGTTGAACTTAGAAATTAAGAAGTATTAAACGGGTACGAGTATAGCTTACCCATATTGAAATAGAATCTCTGGAGTAAAGACGCCCATATTCGGCATAGTTATCTGTCAATATATGCATGGATCCTATGTGTGAGGGAAAGTAGCACATAATCTCTCAGATAAAGAAATGTATTTGAGTGAGGAGATGCAAAAGCTCCTGGAAGCGATGGACGCTAAATTTCAGGATAGTAAAGAGTCAATGAACACTAAACTCGGTGAGTAGGATACTAGTTTTAACCCCAAGTTGAACAATAAATTTGAAGAGGTGAACAATAACTTTGACACTAAATTGAACATTAAGTTTGAAGAAATAAACACTAGATTTGACGATAAGTTGAACACTAAATTTCAGGAGAGTAAAGAGGACATGAACACTAACTTTGACGATAAGTTTAGTGGTGTCAACACTAGGTTAGAAAACATGAACACTCAATTCAATGAAGTTAACACTAAGCTTCAGGAAAGCAAGGAGGCTGCCAAGGCATCCCAGTTGGAGTGAAAAAAGAGATTTGAGGGTTTGGACAAAAAGGTCGAGGATAAATTCAATGCTATAAAAATTATTGTAAGCCACATCTCAGAAACGCAGAAGGGGGCAGCCGAAAGTTTCGGGAAAATAGAAACTAAGCTCGAGGCAATAATAACTGATAATAAAAAGCAATTAGATCTCAAATTTGATTCTATAGTAGGTCAATTTGAAAATAAACTGAGCGACCAAATAGAAAAAATAAACAGTAACGTTAATGAACATTTCGATGGAATAAAAGCAGAAGTAAATCAGATCTCGTCAAAACAGAAAAGGATAGGCGAACAATTAGCTCAGAATTTAGATAAATGCGAGGAGTCAACGCTTGACTTAGACAAGAAAATAGAGGGTTAATCGACAAAAATGAATAGCATAGAAGTTAAACGTCAAGAAGATGTTAAAGATTTAAAGGAGCAGATAGGAAATGTCATGGGTCAAGTAGATCAAAGGCTTATTGAGCATGATGGAGCATGAGAAGATAGGATAAGTAAGCGTAATGTCCCCGTATATTCTAGAGGCGGTCTGTTGGATATCCGAAGCATGGCTGGATTCGTAGACCCTGACAGCTCCGGCGCAAATACTAGTCAAGGATCCACTCCAACAAGACCCTCATGAATATACGTGGCGGAAATTACGACGAAACTGTGATTACATAAAATGCACTTAGCTCGAAGTGGAACACCTACCTTTCATTCTCGGGGATCTCGTGGTCAGCCTCTGGACCTATAATGGGTTTCACAGTTGCATCTCCTTATATCTAAAATAAATCAAAACGACGCGGCTTCTAATAAATTAAACAATTTAATAACAAAGGTGTAAATTAAATATAAACATTCATACAGTAAATAAAACACACACCCTTTCTTTCTTTCTTTCTTTCTTTCTTTCTTTCTTTCTTCTTCACATTTACGCCACTGATAATACTGCATTCCATGAACGCTCTGACAAATTTTGGGGTAGCTTGTGTCATTACAACAAGCTATACATCAATTAGAAACCCCTGTGTATTTACATTCCTCTGGCGCGCTTCACAATGAACATCTGGGCGCTAAGAGCACGCGACCTTCGCCACGTGTCTGATGACATAACAAACTCTGTTACATTCCCAGAGCTGGCTGGTTTAAAAGCTGCTTGCCTGTCGGTCCGCAAAAACTCTCCACATAGTGCGCGGCCGAGCAGTGGCCTTGGATGGAAACGAGTTTTAAACAAACCCTCGCTATTCCAACCTTGCCCACAAATACACCTCTCCATCGATTCACAAGCTATGTTAAAATTGAACAGATTCACGTCAGACAAATACGCGAATCATACACACATCCTACACGCTAATGAAACAAAACTTCTATACGCTCTTCCTTTCATACTCTCGCATTGTGACGTCCCAATGGAGTTCATTTCATTCACACTGAACAAGAAACAAACCACATCCAGTTACATCAACATTCATACGCTAACCACTATGCTAAACAATCTCTAAACTTCCTATACCTAACATATCATACACTCGATTGGCAAATAAAGAAAGTTAATACCGAATGAATTTACAATGACACTAATATCATAGGCTATAATCCTTTAAAACAAGTAGTGTCTATATACACATGAGCCTGAGCTCCGATCTCAGAGTTATGTCAAATACAATTAACTGGGATCCTCATAAGCTTCTACAGCTTCAGAAATACTACCACCATTCTCTCCTCTCTGATATGGTGTCATAATAGATTGAATACGTTTGACCACTCAAGGTGAAACATATGTTGTTACATACTTGGGTTTAATAATCTTAATAAGAGTATAACATAACAGATGTCAATATCCATTTCCCGTTTCAATTTCAATCGTGACCCTCCTGTCTTCTCTAAACCAAAGCCGTGTATAAAATAAGGAGTACTGTCAACTCACACCTTGATGACTTACCAAACCTAGTCATGCCCACGCAATGACTGTAATATAAAATGCGGAACCACCTTCGCAACATCCTCGTATGCCAACTACATACGGAATTACATACATATATAACCACTATCAAAGGGTTATCAGCTTCACTTCTTTCAACTGGCATTCCTCAAAAAGGGCATAATTCCTCAGCGTTGTCACACCAATCGCTGGTCTACTGAACGATAACATCAATGTTAAGCCATTAATCTATACATGTTAACGACCTTTGGACTAATCGATACAGACCTCCTCACTGTTACTTTTAAAACGTTACTCAGATAGATTTAAAATGTTGTGTATACATTTAATAAAAATACTGAATATTAACTGCACACTTCTGGGTTCAACTTATACCGATGAAGGAATATGATGTCTACAACGTGACATTATATTTCTCCTCGTAAATACTTAATCACAAAATTACATATGTGTGTCCAACAAGAATCGATCACGACGGGGATATCAAACAAGAACTTCCCTAACGTCGGATAATAATTCTTCCAAGAAGATTCTAACTTCAAATTAATTTAAATGACTGAAAGTTCATGGCTTTCTTCAATAAAACATACAATTAGTCATATGCGTGTTATCTCCATTCTGAACGAATGTCTATGAGTCCTGACGATAATAATCGTTTCCACGTTAAATGTTTCTCTTCCCAATGATGCCATGATATTTCACAATATATAACTACCAATATCTTTTCTCTTGACGTCTCTTCTCGACGGATAAAATGCCCAAATTAAACTAATAAAAATTAATTTAATCGGTAACATAGACGGAAATGTCTATCACCTGAATTCAAAATGAATTCATAAACGTCGAAAATGAATGACTATTCCTTAAAGGAAATGACAAAATGCTTGTTCCTCGAACAAGAAAATTCTCAGTTCAGAAACTAGATTTCAAACAAACAAAGCTAAAACCGTCGAAAGACGATCACTACAAATAATCTCGAAGAATAAAATGACTATGCATGAAGTACATAAATATTATGTCGAAATATGAATAAAGGATCTGCTCAAAAATGTCACTACAAAGCTCTAACTACTAGGTTAGTGAACACTGCTACCTGGTCTGGAAGTCTAGAAGCTCAAGATAGAGTATTACAAAATACTCAGTTGTTACATCTCCCAAAGATCCGAGTTGGATCCTAGCTCGTCTCCAAGAACTTGTGACCTCAGGAAAGGGACGAATTCTCCTGCTGGAAAACAGCAAGCTCCGACCGGGATCGAACTGCGGGCCTCCAATCATCATCTTCATTGTGACCGGGTTTACCCTGGACCTCTTGATAATCTTCATGGCTCTTCTTACTCCGTCACAGTACAGTTTCATCAAAACAACAAGCAGTGTCAAAAGTTCAGCTCCCCATTTCGAAAGACATTCGAAAAGAAAGTCGTGGACCTCACTCGCATCACGAACATTCATATAGATGGAATATGAACATAGTTCTGTAGTCGCTGGTGTTAATGTCGAGCTCCTGTCTGACAATAATGCCCTAGAATTCAGTTGTACATCAAGTCTCATGTTCGCTCATCAAGAAGACATTCATGAACAAAACTCCTTTAACGAAGCTCCATCGCTGACTATATCGCTTCTATTGGCTTATATCTCTGGCGCTCATACTAATTTAGTCCATAATTAAACTCATATTAGCAGACTTAATAATGTTCTTCAACATAGAATACATCTTCATCTTATTGGTGTTGTTATACAGTTCCACAAAAGCAATGCTAACATTCACTCTTACTCACTTGTGTAGTCGCTCGAACAAAAGTGTCTTATCCCGCTGGAAACAAACACTTTGCTCACGCTTCACAAAAACATTTATATCTTCTGAAATATTCTTCTCAATTTTCTCAGAGTTCCTAATATACTAAATACGATAGTAAGCTACAATCTGTAGTCGAAATAAAGTCTCTGAAGCGGATCAGACCGAAGTAATTGCGGCATATAAATTCATCGCAACTTCACTTAGTTTCAAGGCGCGGTAATCTCCTAACCCTCGCCTCGCTTCTACCTTGTCTCCACGAGTCAACCTTCTACAAGCTCGGTGAAACACTCGGAACTCTTCTCTCTTCCGGTAACACACGTCTGACCTCTCTAACATTCAGATAATAAAGAGCCTCGATGCTTGGCGTCTCCCCTCCAAGTCCATCGATTCTGGCCGCCTTTTTGCGTTCCCTCTCAAATTCGCGCGGGCTCTATCAAATCGCTTATTCCTTCCACTAGCGACCTGCTATCGACTTATAAAATATTTCCAATATTTTATTATCATATTCTTCTCTTTACCATTATAGAAATTCACTCTCAAGGGGCTTAAATGTGTTAAATATCCATAAAAATTTAGTTGCTGGAACTCCCGTCTTCTCTAAAACTTCTTCTTATTGGCTGTAAGCTCATATCCAATCGGATAATTTATAACAATGTTTAAACAATTCTTGGGATTATTCGCTGTTGCTAGGTCGATTCTAAGCTTCTGGAAACTTCCATTACGCAATACAATCACGTGACGGAATTTCCCTCCTGCTCAACGTCGCCTCTAGACTGGTTTCTGCCAACATCCAGCCTCAATATTGCTTGGTTAAATTTTATCATGGGCTTCGAAAAAATATTCCCATTTTCATCCCAAATAATTCATCTTACGGGGGCATTCCTCTCCCATCTCAAATTAAAAACAGTTGCAAAATTGTTTTTAATAACTTCAAATCAGGACATTAGACATGTCACTGAACTCGAAAATGAATTATATTTTTAGCCTACTTTCTTAAAACATTTTTTTAGTTCTTTGCGTTGTATTTTCCCAAAATGACATTGTTCTCTTCATCATACAGCTCATAACAATTATTTCCATAGACAGTTTCTATTCGGAACGGACCAATAAATATAACTCCGAACTTCGGGTATATTTGTTTGCCTACGTCCGCTTTGACAGGTCGGCGCAATAATACCATGTCTCCTACTTCTAAGGGCTTACTAAATCTCTTCCCTTCCACTCTCTTCATGCACTTATCGGCCGCCTTCTGGAGCTTTTCCTTCGCTCTGTCTATCCACTCCTGTCTTCCTACATCTGGATCTTGGGGAATAAAATTAAATGTGTTGTCCCATTGTCTTTCTGGCTTCCTTCCTAAATGTAAGACCATTGGAACTTCTGCCGTGCTCTCTTGAACTGTGGAGTTCAAACATTCTTCAATGATAGGCACATACTTAACCCAACTGGGGTGATCATTAGGGCAGAAAATGCGACAGAATTTACTGAATTCAGCCATATATCTTTCACTGGAATTTGATTCAGGATAATGCACGCATAAAATATGTGTCTTATCCCTAATCTTTCCATATCTGCTTCAAATTCCGCTGAGGTGAACTGGGCTCCGTGATCAGATAACAAATATTCTGGTCTTCCAGCCTTCCGAAAAACAGAATTTTCCAACCTGCTCACTACATTTCTTGAGTTTGGTTTCTGCATTGGGTCCGTCGTAACAAATTTGGAGAAGACAGCCACTGTTACTAACAAGAACTGGTTCCCTTGGTAACCCTTAGGACAGGGGCCAAAATATCCGCCGCCATCAACTCATGTGGTTTAGAAGGTATCATAGGCCTTGGTTTACCCTTAACAACTCAGATGTGAATTTCCCTCCTTGACATTCATCGCATGATCTTATTATCCTCGCAATAGCGGATCTCATGTTGGTCCAGGTGAATCTCTCTTTGAGTATACTGAGAGTCTTACCTAAACCACCGTGTCCTATTGAGTGGTGTGCTAACCACACTAATTTCGAGACCAAATTAGGGGGCACAACTATGCGTAGTTTTGTATGCTCGGCGTCAATATACTTGCATACTAGATCTCCGCTCAAAACAAAGTGGCACGATTGTCTTTGGGTTGCGCTATAATCATCATCTGCTATGTCCATGAAACCTTTTATGAACCTGTACATTTTCCTTATTGGAGCGTATCTCTTCTGTGATACACCGATTCGGGCTAATCTCCTAACGGTTTCTAGTTCTTCTTGCTCCAATTGTACATGATTAATCTGCACATTTTTAATTGGGTTTCTCGATAATGCATCGGCCAGTAAGTTATCTTTCCCTGGCTGGTGGACAATAGTGGCGTTAAACTGTTGAGTGAAAAGGGCCCATCGTGTTAACCTATCACTCGACATTTCAGTTTGAAGCATAAACTGCAACGCCTTGTGGTCGATCACGATAATGATCTGATGACCGATCAAGATCTCCTTCCAAGCATGGAGAGCTGTAACAAAGGATAACGCCTCCAGTTCCGTTGTAAAGTACTTCTCCTCATGTCGTTTCAACTTTCTACCAGTGAAAGCGATATAGTGCCTTCTTCCATCCTCATCCTTCTGGTAATAGATCCTCATCCATCACTTCGTATACTTCATTTATTAGAATCTGGCGCGGTGTAGTAGTATTTCTTTCTCCATCTAGTTCCGTTTCGAAAATGAAGTTTTTTTTTGTTCCTGAGCGTCATTCTCACGGATTCCTTGCTGTCTAGTACCGGGTTTAGGATCCACGCTCAAGCTTGAATGACTTCCGTTTCCACCTTCCTTTTCCCTTAATTCCTTCAAGAATTTCCTTCCTTCTTGATGGCGTTCGTCATAATTCTCTTTAGTCATAACCTCATTTCTTTGTGGTCTATCGTGGTTCTGGTTCTGGTTATTGCGATTGTTTCGACCATTATAATTATTATTGTTCCTATGATTATTAGAGTTATGGAAGAAACCGCTCCTACGATTCTCCTGATAGTTTCCACGTCCTTGTTGTTGTTGATAGGGACGGCCACCACGGAATCTCCTATACCTTGGTTCGGGTCGCCTATCTCTGAAATAAGTATTTCTTTCTGGACCTAAGTTTCCCTTCTCCTGTTCTTTAGGGCTTTCTGTCTGCTGTGTCTGATCTATAAACACAGTATTTATTTCTTTATAGTCCTGACGTTGGTTCCTAGCTTCGACATTGGGCGCTGGACTAGTGTAATCCAATTTCCGAAGAAGTTCGTCCATGCCGGCCAAATCACTGATTCCTGACGAAATTATCAGTCTTCTCACTACAACTGGCAACATTCTGGCAATAGCATCTATCAGTTGTGCCGTAGATAGTGGGGGTTGCAAAAAACGTAACCGGGCGAGTTGTGTCGTAAAGAAGTCGGCATAACGCGTCGGTAAAGTACCCGAATACTTCCTGGAGTATACTTCTGCGCGTCAACTGTTCTGCGCTTCTATAGACCAATAACGCTTCATTAGGGCTTCAGCAAACTCTTCGATGTCCACAAATGTGTACCTGAAGGCGCAAAACCACTCAAGGTGCCCTCTCCCGTATAGCGTTCCACTATCTTCATCTCCTGTTCTCGAGGAATGTGAGCCTCCGCAAAGTATTCACGGATATTCCTGATATATTCAATTGGGGTGTAAGAATCGAGATTAGTGAACTTACGAGGTTTGTCCTCAAAGTTACGAATTACCGTCACGCTTCTCTGTTGAGAATCTTGGAAACTGGGACGATATTCCCTCCTTTCTCTTTCGGGCTCTCTACTTCTATCTTCGAGTCCTTCATTGTATCTTAATACCCTTTCTTCTGGCCTCACATCTCTATCTCCTGTCTCCATGCTGAATTTTCTATGACGATTTTCATAGTCCTCAATTTCTATCTTCTCCTTATCTTCTATCTCCGTAATCAACTCTTTCACTTGCTTCTCTATTTCTTTCTTCAGATCCTCCTTATAGACTTCAAGATCAGCAACGTCTCCTAAGCTCAGACTTTGCAATTTCCTGCTAATGTATTCTTCAATATTAGTGGAGTTTCCTTCTTTAATCTCATTCACAACTGTGACTACTGTATCTATTCGTTCGTCTAAACGTTTACTACGAATTTCTAAAGTTTCTTTTAAAGTTTGGTTTTCCTCGACCGATTGATTCTTATCGTCGACCTGTCTTTGTAACAGTTGATCAATACGCTTCCCTAGATCTGACCTAACAGACATTACATCACGATTTATTTGTAATTGCGTACTGGCAAGCTTACTCTCAACTTTACCTTGTATTAACTTAATATGTTCCGTGCTCGACTTATCCCATTCGTCTTTCCAAATAACTACGTTCGCCTTTAACATTTCGACTATATCAATTTCAATTTCCTCCTTCAAGATCTTATTGTGGTCTATCACCTGATTACGCAGAGCATCAACGTTAGTTTTCAACTCAGCTAATGAAACAATTGTCTTTAGAGAATCGTCAACAAATTGCGATCTCAAAGCACCTATACCCTCAGAACATTGTGTCTTAGATTCTTCTACTTCCTTTCTTATTTTATCTATGTCCCCTTGGACGTTATTATCATCGACAAACATAGAATTAACTTCTGACTGTACTTTACCAATATCATTCTGTACACTAGTTATATCTGTCTGGACATTGTTAACATCTATCTGCATGATGTTAACGTTCTCCTGAACATTATCTACCTTTGTTTGGACATGGGACACATCTGACCTTACATTGGCAACCTCTGATTGTACATTGGCAACATTGGATTTCACAAGAGTAACATCATCTTTAACCAGGGCCACATCAGAATGCACACCGTCTACTTTAGTTTGTACACTGGCAACATCGTCTTTCAATTCAGCGGAGCTGGTCTGCAATCCCTGTAAAGAAATTTGCATACCTTGAATATCTCCCTTGAAACTTTCCTCCACACCGCTGACCTTACCAATAACAGTATCAAGATCTGCCTGGCGATCTCTTTTCAGCTGCTCTCGATCCTTCATCGCCTCGTAAAATTTTCTCTGTAAATCAATGACATTTACCTTCAGATTCTCTTTAATCTGATTTTCAACACTGTCTAATTTCTCCTTCATGTTACTGTCCATTTTCTCCAACAAACTCTCCTTCATCTCGTTCATCATCTTCCGGACATCCTCCGTCGCCATTGTTGCCATTACAACAATCTCAATAATAAAAAGTGCTATAGGAATATAATCAAATAGAGCAATACACAACACTTTAGAGTATCCTTTCAATCCATGTATTTGGGTATCTTATCGTCTCGCCTTAACATTAACTTAATGTTAGAATACCATACATTCTATTTCTAAAATACCAGTTCCTAAAACGTTCGCGTGTGATTTATTTTAAATATACTACTATAAAGAACATTTACATTCATCGTCATTAAACAAGTTAGCTTTATATTAACATGGCTATCAATAACCATGAGCAGTAAAATGAAAATAGATTCATATCATAGGTCATTTCGAAAATTATTACCTATTACTCCTTTCTCAGGCTATCCATGAGATCTGATCCTTCGTTTGAGTGCAATTTTGTTAAAAAATAAGCAAATTACCTACATAATTACACTCTAGCTCATCGCAGATGATATGGTTAATTAATCCCACAAACTTAAACGTTAAGTTGTAATCTGGATAGCTTCTAAATGGCCTCACGAAGCTATTTTCGTGGCCCCAAAGTCTAGGGTGCCATCTTTCCACTGTCCCCATATATTCTAGAGGCGGTCTGTTGGATATCCGAAGCAAGGCTGGATTCGTAGACCCTGACAGCTCCGGCGCAAATACTAGTCAAGGATCCACTCCAAAAAGTCCCTCATGAATATACGTGGCGGAAATTACGACGAAACTGTGAATTACATAAAATGCACTTAGCTCGAAGTAGAACACATACCTTTCATTCTCGGGGATCTCGTGGTCAGCCTCTGGACCTATAATGGGTTTCACAGTTGTATCTCCTTATATCTAAAATAAATCAAAACGACGCGGCTTCTAATAAACTAAACAATTTAATAACAAAGGTGTAAATTAAATATAAACATTCTTACAATAAATAAAAACACACACCCTTTCTTTCTTTCTTTCTTCTTCACATTTACGCCACTGATAATACTGCATTCCTTGAACGCTCTGACAAATTTTGGGGTAGCTTGTGTCATTACAACAAGCTATACATCAATTAGAAACCCCTGTGTATTTACATTCCTCTGGCGCGCTTCACAATGAACATCTGGGCGCTAAGAGCACGCGACCTTCGCCACGTGTCTGATGACATAACAAACTCCGTTACATTCCCAGAGCTGGCTGGTTTAAAAGCTGCTTGCCTGTCGGTCCGCAAACACTCTCCACATAGTGCGCGGCCGAGCAGTGGCCTTGGATGGAAACGAGTTTTAAACAAACCCTCGCTATTCCAACCTTGCCCACAAATACACCTCTCCATCGATTCACAAGCTATGTTAAAATTGAACAGATTCACGTCAGACAAATACGCGAATCATACACACATCCTACACGCTAATGAAACAAAACTTCTATACGCTATTCCTTTCATACTCTCGCATTGTGACGTCCCAATGGAGTTCATTTCTTTCACACTGAACAAGAAACAAACCACATCCAGTCACATCAATATTCATACGCTAACCACTATGCTAAACAATCACTAAACTTCCTATACCTAACATATCATACACTCGATTGGCAAATAAAGAAAGTTAATACCGAATGAATTTATAATGACACTAATAGCATAGGCTATAATCCTTTAAAACAAGTAGTGTCTATATACACATGAGCCTGAGCTCCGATCTCACAGTTATGTCAAATACAATTAACTGGGATCCTCATAAGCTTCTACAGCTTCAGAAATACTACCACCATTCTCTCCTCTCTGATCTGGTGTCATGAAAATGAAAATCCACAGCCTGCTTCCAGTCTCCGACCGGGTCAGGAATGGAATGAATGAAGCCCCCATCTAGCGGCGAGGATATGAACTGTGCCGGCTGCCGAGGCCTGACGCACTCCTCTGGGGCAATGATTAAATGAATGACAGATGAAATGAAATGATAGTGGAGAGTGTTGCTGGAATGAAATTTTGACAGGGAAAACCGGAGTACCCGGAGAAAAACCTGTCTGCCTCCGCTTTGTCCAGCACAGATCTCACATGGAGTGACCGGGATTTGAACCACGGACCCAGCGGTGAGAGGCCGGCGTGCTGCCGCCTAAGCCACGGAGGCTTCATCTGGTGTCATAATAGATTGAATACGTTTGACCACTCAAGGTGAAACATATGTCGCTACATACTTGGGTTTTATAATCTTAATAAGAGTATAACATAACAGATGTCAATATCCATTTCCCGTTTCAATTTCAATCGTGACCCTCCTGTCTTCTCTAAACCAAAGCCGTGTATAGAATAAGGAGTACTGTCAACTCACACCTTTATGCCTTACCAATCCTAGTCATGCCCACGCAATGACTGTAATATAAAATGCGGAACCACCTTCGCAACATCCTCGTATGCCAACTACATACGGAATTACATACATATATAACCACTATCAAAGGGTTATCAGCTTCACTTCTTTCAACTGGCATTCCTCAAAAAGGGCATAATTCCTCAGCGTTGTCACACCAATCGCTGGTCTACTGAACGATAACATCATTGTTAAACCATTAATCTATACATGTTAACGACCTTTGGACTAATTGATACAGACCTCCTCACTATTACTTTTAAAACGTTACTCAGATAGATTTAAACTGTTGTGTATACATTTAATAACAAGTCGTTCCGTGAAGAACTATGCAGCCTATTTTCATATATCCTACTAATGCTAATTGCCTCTATCAACATACTGGATTTCTGTTTGATTGCTGTAATAGATTCATAGATATTGAGAACCGTCTAAATATTTCGGAATGGTCGCCATGTTGGACTTTTATATATGTAGGGCTTAGAGTTATGTACTGTTACGTGAATATTATTGTGTACGTGTAGTACTCAAATTTCAATCACATGATTAGGACACAAGAAGTAAAAACGAGATTTTAAAATTTCGCACAGCCGCTATCTTGTGGTTATGGAAACAATTGAAATAAATTAGATGCCAGTGGATTAACATATGGTTAAGGATTTACTGTACCAAGTTTCACTGCACTTGGATGATTAAATTGCAAGAAACGACCAAGTGAATATTTATACTTCGCGTCGCCACCATGTTGGATTTGTGATCACCAGGTTATTGAAAGTCCTATAGGAGAACATATGTTCATAACCCCTATGAATATAAAAAAATAGTTTGATTGCTTTAGTTGATTCGTAGATATAGAGAACAGTCTAAATATTCCGGATGGTCGCCATGTTGGATTGTTATATGTATAGGCCATAGAGTCATGTACCTTTAAGGGAAAATTATTGCGTAGGTTCATTATTCAAACTTTCACTTCGATCGCCTGATTTCGACACAAGGAATGAAAACTTAATTTAAAAATTCGCACAGCCGCCATTTTGAGGTTATGGAAAGAATTGAACTAAATTACATACCAGTGCATTACAATGTGTATAAACATTTGCTGTACCAAGTTTCATTGTGTTTGGATCATTAAATCGTGAGTAAAGTCTTTTTAAAACTTTCAACTTCGGTTGGCCGCCATGTTCGTTTTGTAGTTAACCGGTTTTTGAAGTCTCATGGATGGACTTCCAGTAGTGCCCTTTATCTCCGTGCAAAATTTCAGGGTAATACCGCTAATAGTTTCAGAGATATAGAATGCCGGTGGAATATTTCGCACCGCCGCCATGTTGAGGTAATGTAAACAATTGAACGAAGTTAGATGTCGGTGCATTACAATGTATATAAACATATAGTGTACCAAGTTTCATTGCGTTTGGTTGGTTAAATCACGAGAAACGTGTATTTAAAAGTCGCATCTTCGCTTGGCCGCCATGTTGGTTTTGTAGTTACCAGGTTTCAAAGGTCACATAAGAGAATTTCTAGTAGCTCCCTTTATCACCATTCAAAATTCCAGGGTGATATCGGTAAAAGATTGGGAGATATTGAATGCTGGTGAAATGTTTCGCACAGCCGCCATGTTGGATTGGTGAGACGTAACACCATTTGAAGGGCACGGTCGGGGTCGTCCGAAATAGTGCTATAAACTTACCGAGTTTCATTGAAATCGCTCCAGCAGTTTAGAACTTACTAGGGGGACACACACACACACACACTCCACACACACACACACACACGCACGCACACACACACACACACACGCACACACACACACACACACACACGGACAAAAGTTGATCTCATAATCCTATTTTTTCAAAATTGAAAACAGGCTAAAAATACTGAATCTTAACTTCACACTTCTGGGTTCAACTTTTACTGATGAAGGAATATGATGTCTACAACGTGACATTATATTACTCCTCGTAAATACTTAATCACAAAATTACATACGTGTGTCCAACAAGAATCGATCACGACGAGGATATCAAACAAGATCTTTCCTAACGTCGGATAATAATAAATCTTCCAAGAAGATTCTAACTTCAAATTATTTTAAATGACTGAACGTTCATGGCTTTCTTCAACAAAACAAACAATTAGTCATATTCGTGTTATCTCCATTCTGAACGAATGTCTATGAGTTCTGACGATAATAATCGTTTCCACGTTAAATGTTTCTCTTCCCAATGATGCCATGATATTTCACAATATATCACTACCAATATCTTCTCTCTTGATGTCTCTTCTCGACGGAAAAAATGCCCAAATTAAACTAATAAAAATTAATTTAATCGGTAACATAGACGAAAATGTCTATCACCTAAATTCAAAATGAATTCATAAACGTCGAAAATGAATTATTATTCCTTAAAGGAAATGACAAAATGCTTGTTCATCGAACAAGAAAAATCTCAGTTCAGAAACTGGATTTCAAACAAACAAAGCTAAAACCGTCGAAAGACGATCACTACAAATAATCTCGAAGAATAAAATGACTATGCATGGAGTACATAAATATTGTGTCGAAATATGGATAAAGGATCTGCTCAAAAATGTCACTACAAAGCTCTAGCTACTAGGTTAGTGAACACTGCTACCTGGTCTGGAAGTCTAGAAGCTCAAGATAGAGTATTACAAAATACTCAGTTGTTACATCTTCCAAAGATCCGGGTTGGATCCTAGCTCGTCTCCAAGAACTCGTGACCTCAGGAAAGGAACGAATTCCCCTACTGGAAAACAGCAAGCTCCGACCGGGATCGAACTGCGGGCCTCCAATCATCATCTTCATTGTGACCGGGTTTACCCTGGACCTCTTGATAATCTTCATGTCTCTTCTTACTCCGTCACAGTACAGTTTCATCAAAACAACGAGCAGTGTCAAAAGTTCAGCTTCCCATTTCGAAAGACATTCGAAAAGAAAGTCGTGGACCTCACTCGCATCACGAACATTCATGTAGATGGAATATGAACATAGTTCTGTAGTCGCTGGTGTTAATGTCGAGCTCATGTCTGACAATAATGCCCTAGAATACAGTTGTACATCAAGTCTCATGTTCGCTCATCAAGAAGACATTCATGAACAATACTCATTTTACGAAGCTCCATCGCTGACTATAGCACTTCTATCTGCTTATATCCCTGGCGCACATACTAATTTAGTTCATAATTAAACTCATATTAGCAGACTTAATAATGTTCTTCAACATAGAATACATCTTCATCTTATTGGTGTTGTTATACAGTTCCACAAAAGCAATGCTAACATTCACTCTTACTCACTTGTGTAGTCGCTCGAACAAAAGTGTCTTATAGCGCTGGACTTTGCTCACGCTTCACAAAAACATTTATATCTTCTGAAATATTCTTCTCAATTTTCTCAGAGTTCGTAATATACTAAATACGATAGTAAGCTACAATCTGTAGTCGAAATAAAGTCTCTGAAGCGGATCAGACCGAAGTAATTGCGGCATATAAGTTCATCGCAACTTCACTTAGTTTCAAGGCGCGGTAATCTCCTAACCCTCGCCTCGCTTCTACCTTGTCTCCACGAAGTCAACCTTCTACAAGCTCGGTGAAACACTCGGAACTCCTCTCTCTTCCGGTAACACACGTCTGACTTCTCTAACATTCAGATAATAAAGAGCCTCGATGCTTGGCGTCTCCCCTCCAAGTCCATCGATTCTGGCCGCCTTTTTGCGTTCCCTCTCAAATTCGCGCGGGCTCTAGCAAATCGCTTATTCCTTCACTAGCGACCTGCTATCGACTTATAAAATATTTCCAATATTTTATTATCATATTCTTCTCTTTACCATTATAGAAATTCACTCTCAAGGGGCTTAAATGTGTTAAATATCCATAAAAATTTAGTTGCTGGAACTCCCGTCTTCTCTAAAACTTCTTCTTATTGGCTGTAAGCTCATATCCAATCGAATATTTTATAACTATGTTTAAACAATTCTTGGGATTACTCGCTGTTGCTAGGTCGATTCTAAGCTTCTGGAAACTTCCATTGCGCAATACAATCACGTGACGGAATTTCCCTCTGCCAACATCCAGCCTCAATATTGCTTGGTTAATTTTTATCATGGGCGTCGAAAAAATATTCCCATTTTCATCCCAAGTAATTCATTTTACGGGGGCAGTACTAAAGAAGTGGATCGACGAATTAATGAACAGGATATATGTATATCTAATCAAGGGGAAGTAACCATGAAACACGGGTCAGAAATAAAAGAAATACAGGAAAGTATAGGTCCATTAAGAGCAAGCATAGCGGAAATAAGGAAACACTTAGATCACACTCAGGGGGACCTCGCTCGATTGAACAAGAACCAGGAGAAGATCCAAAAGAAAGTAGAAGCGGGTCAAAGAGACCTTGAAGATGTCAGGAAAGACTTCAAACAAGGATTAGGTATCATGCAGGTAAATTGTGAGTCCGAAATACAAGTTAAGATTGAGGAGAAGGATCAAACGATCCTAGAATTCAAAGAGGAAATATCCCACATGAAGGAAGGCATTAGAGAAAACAAGAAAGAAATATATAGAATTACAGAGGATAGCATTAACAAAAAAGGATAAGTTTCAACAGGAAACATTCACCCGCTTAGAAAGACTAGAAGGGAGAACGAACCAGAACGACACTAGGATGATTGCTTTAGAGGAAGCCACTCTAAGGAATAATAACAGTAATGTAGGTTGGAAGGAAGACTCATAACGAAGTAAGTGGGAGTAATCGGAGCACCCACACACATATGGGAACCTAAATGGAGGTGAAAGTCAATATAGGACGCCAGGGAAACCATTAGCCGCATCAACCCCGCATGATAACTCTAACCAAAACCAGGTAATAAGAATAATAAGGCCAGACGCTGATAAGCCTAAGAAATACTCAGGAAATAATGCTTCCATGACACCAAAGTATTGGTTGAAGGAAGTTTTCGAGTGTTTAAAAGATATGAGGGTTCCTCAAGAAAGACAATTACGCTCCAACGAGAAACTTCTGGATGGTGACTGTTCATCATGGTTCCGTAGTTTCCGGTATACATTCGATTCCGTTGATGAATTTAAGGAAGCATTTCTCAAAAGATACTGGGCGGCGGACATCCAACAAAATTTGAGGTTGGATTTATACTCTAAAAAGTATAGTACTAATACCCCGACCCGTTACGCAGAGTACTTTATGGCACAGTTATGTCGATTCTGTGAGCTAGATTGCGCTCCTAGTGAAAATGACTTATATTTAGCCATAATCAAGCAGCTCCCGTATGAAATCCAACGACTGTTGATTTCATCTAATGCAAAGACAGCTATAGAAGTCGAAAGTGTCTGAAGACAATTAGATATGACCACGTCACACTTGCAACAAAGGCAAGTGCGAACGGTGGAACATACACACATGACTGACACAAAATCAGAGGTTGTTCGGGAGTCCAGTAGAAACCAGTCGACCAACACAGAGAGGTATGACAGGGGAGGAAATTATCCAAGAAATGATTCAAGAGGATGGCAAACGCCCCATAGAGGAAACAATAATAAAGGAAGAGGTGCGAAGCCACCTTGGAACCAAAGGAAGTCTGAAGAAAGGGGACAACCTTACAGAATGCCATACCAATGAAGAGGCTCAAACCATTGGAACCAAAGAAATGGACGACCTGAATATCAAGATCAGGACTATCAAGCGGAAATAGAAGAAGGACACAGAATAGCACAGAGATGGTATGACGAACGTAGAGAGGAACAAAATGTAAAACCACAAGTCAGATGGGGGATGCGATGAGAAATCGGACATCACCTGACATCCATGACAAAAGAGGCGCGCAAAATTTGGAACTGCAAGCACAAAACATGAATGGCGTTGGATATGAAATGGAAGATCCGGATAAAAAAAAGTCAAAATTTGAAGGGCTAAAAGGGAAACAGACTGGAGGATGGAATGCTGTACAGGTGGCAAATTGGGTCGCTAGGCCGGAAGAACTAATAGAAGAAATTAAGGAAGGGCCAGCAGCAATAAGACGAGAATTGCCTATTATTATGACAAGAATTGACGGAATTCTAGTCCGTAGTCTGTTAGATACTGGGTCAACCATAAGTCTTGTTACACAAGCATTGGTAAACGAACTTGAAATAAGGGGAAGAGTAATAAAAATTCCCATATCCGCAGTAAACATTAAGGGCATCAGTCCTGAGAAGACATTAGCATGTAAATATCAAGTATATTTGTTCCTGCAAATAGGGGATCTTGTGTTGTCACAAAGTTTTTATTGGTTCGCAGACTACCATATAATATTATTTTGGGTAGTGATTTCATCATCGAACACAGAGTGGTTATAGATCTTTCCCAAAATTGCGTTCGATTTCGAGAGGAGAATGATACTCAAGGAGTCGACATTACATTACATAAAGCTGAACAAAGAAATGGGGAACAGATATGGCACCTGGAGAAGGAACAAAGTCAAGATATGACAGGGGAAGAAATGTTAACCCTAGAAAAAGAATTAAGCACAATTGCCGTAGATATTGAAAAGGAAATGGAACCAGAATTTGAAGCTTGTTTGTTAGAAAAACTTGGAGAAGCCAAAATCTCAGAAGGATATAGAGAAAATTTGCAAGACATCTTAATGAAGAAAAAAGATGTATTTGATTCTAAACCCGGCAAGATAAAACATTTTCAATACGCGTTCCAGGTGAACGATTGGACTCCATTTCGACAGAAGCCATATCCAGAAGCTGAAAACACTTTAGGCAAACGAAAGAAGCTTTGCAATGATGGAAGCAGGGGTCATTGAGAAGGTAGCTACACCGTATGTCAGCCCTTTGGTTGTAGTAAACAAACCTGACGGTTTGTCGTGACCTACCTGGCCTGTGAGACGTTCTGGCAGGTTGACAGCTCCTCCGTCGATTTTCTCTACTAGCCGAGCGGTTTTCTAGATAAGGGAACTTGAGGTTTCACAGACTCGTCCCGGAACTACCGGAATAAAAGATGAAATTCCCTTGGACTACTGCCGATTTATTAAGCCCTTGGCAGTCGAAATATATATACACTATATACAATTTATGTGAAGTTACTGCTGGAAGTGCACGCAGGTCTGTAATAGCGCTACTAAGTCTTACTGATACTTGACATCTAGTGTGTCTCCGCGAGGCTGAATTCTGCTCGCGCGCGTTACGACGTTACTCTGGCAAGAACTGAGGCGTGAGAACTACTGCTACTCTGCCGCTCCACTACTCTGTAACAACTCTGCAATCACTCTGTGACAACTACTGCTACTACTCTGACAACTCTGTCGCTCGCCATTTTGGATACCATTATATTCAACTAGAGATGACCCCGAGTCCATCTCTCCCTTCCACTGAGACCTGTGGTCCATCTACTCCCAGTGTCTAGCAAGTGCTGCTCTCTAAGCTAGCGGCGAAATGCCCATGCTCGCGTCTACGTGACATCCAAGGTTCAATTTCTGGCCTGGCTTGTGACAATGAATCACTCTCTCTACAGTACAGAGTACCGGACCAACGTACTGTTGTACTATCAATATTTACAGACCTTGGTACACATCCTGGCTCCAGCAATCTTATTTTCCTCCAGAAATACATCTCTGGCTTACAAATGCTCACATCCAACTTAGTAATAATAATAATAACTCTATTGCCCTTATGTATAATGTTCCTTCGAACCGCAGTCCTGGGTTCTGAATCATGGAGGTTCACAGTCACGACACCTCCCTCCCCAGGGAAGAAATGGGTGCAATCTTCCTTGCATTCATTTCTGTCCCAATATTACACTCTGTTACTGTCGAGTCGTAATGATCTGCGACTTTGCGTTGAGGGTGAAGGCTGTAATGCGACCTGACTCGCACTCATATCTGAATCTACAATAGCCCTAGTAGGCGTACCGAAGCGTCCTTCAGCAGGCCTAGAGTCTAATTCCAGGATTTCCTCAGACATCTCCGGGCGTCCCCGAAGTTGCCTGGGACGTTGGAATATCGTAATATCCTCATCTGAAGGCTTAGCCTTACCTTCCCTCGTAATTACTGTTTACCTTATGCAAATATTTGGGCAATGTGACCTTGCATCATCAAACCATTTTTGGCTGGAAACCCTAATTTAGGGCAATCACAACAACAATTGCAACAATAGCACCATAAAATTATCCCAATTGTACCTGCTATAGTTAGTACAATATACTTATATACATTGAAATGTTTGTACATCATCTGACTTTGTATGTCTTCTTCTTGTTTTCTTACCAAGTCCTCCACCTCTTCTGTTTTGTGCGTGGCCCATTTTAGATCATTCACATGATTTAACAAATTATTCAGTGGCAGTTTATTAACATCCGGTACCTGCTCTAACTTAATCTCACTACCAATCTGCTCGCAGCAGTCATAATTAAGTATCAAATCTGGCACTAAGTCCTTACCTCGAGTAGTGTTTATTTTACCTACCCCTTGTACCTTACTATGTGGGCTGTACAACGTACACCCTGGTCTTAACACAACAATACCTGTGCCAGTTAATCCCATATCACTTGTAGTGTCCTTACACATGCAGGTGACCCTTGTCTCACCTGGAGACACATAAATATACCTGTTTTCCCTTATAGGTATCCACAGCAATCGCTGTACTGGTAGTACTCTCTTATCACAATTCTCCGATACCTGGTTAACTCCACTGAGTATCTTCACTGCGCAACTGTCTTGCGAGTGAACCATATTAACAGGGAACTGAGCATGACACAACCTCCACGTGGCAGACACTACCTTACACTGCCTCACCTGTTCCCTATCTAATTGCGCAAAAGTCTGCTTTTCCTTGTCCATCAATATATAGTCCTTGGCCTCTTGAATGTACACAAAATGGTGGGGATTACTCTTCATGTAGGTGGGGAATGGGATCATATGATACACACTATAAACCACTCTGTCTGTAAGATAGTTTTCACTTGTAAACACTTCCACTGTGGCCACCTTGTAGACTAGGTAACCGTAAGCTGACCTTCATTCAAATGGCAAGGATAACCCTTTTGGAAAATCCTCCTGGGCTTTCTTATAACTTTCTATGATGTCATCCGGTAATATTATCTGTACCTGGATGACTCCTACCTGTGCATTCATGATGCCTGACAGTACCACACTGTACTGCTCATACAGCTGTACAAGTAAGCCTTCTATCTCAATTAAATGTCTGTTTAATGAGATCTCCAACTCGGCTTGCTCAAATGCTTCTGTAATCCGAAGCGTACTATTGGACAAATATGTCCTGATTTCATTTAAACCCTGAGTCAACCTCTGCTCGTTTGCAGTTACATCGTAGATGGTGCTGTTCATTGTTTGTAACGTGGACTTAACCACTAACATCTGTTCTTTAGTGACCTTAATCATTGAGAGTTGCTCTCTCTCTAACTCACTTATTTGTGACTCATACTTATCTGCATCATCCTGACTTAATGTTCCAAATAACGCTTTGGCTATTGAACCTACCTTACTGACATTTCACCAACATTTTTTTTTCTACTTCAAAATCCAAAGTCTCAGTCTCAAAAGACTTTGCTTCGCATCCTGGCTTAGGCATGCGGCTATACAACTATCAGCATTGTCATACCCTAAGTTCAAAAACTTGCTCGCTTGACTTCGAGTTCTGTTACATAGAGACTCGGCTTCACATCCCACCTCGGGGATGGCTACACCAATGCCGTTTGCATTTTACTGAATGCTCTCAAAATGTGCCCTTCATGACTCGGTTTCTGTTTCATTTCATCTAAGCTAATTTCCGGTTTTCCCTACCCCTGTCCTAACGGGTGCGTATCCGCGACTACCCTAGGGGTGACGAGTCACATATAGGCTACACGCTCGCCTTCGTGCAACCCTTTACTTACGAGCACCTCAGTGCCACCCGTCGAACCTCTGTTCGTCTGACTGTTAAAATTTCTAATACGACCCGATTTTGTTTCCGTAGCTTGGCGGGGTATTAAAGAACCCTACCAGCAGCTGTCGCTATGACCTAGTTGCCATTGAGACGAAGGGGTGTGTAACTTCGTCGTGGCCGAAATTTGAGGTTCCGACTCTTCGCTTTTCTCAAATGTGCCTCTTAGAGCACTTCTTCTCTACTTGCTATACACACGTATGTGTCCCTAAATAATTTGTACCTTTAACACAGGTGTCTCTAATTCACCCTTATGCCATTGATTGGTTTCCATATACTATGAAAGGCAGGCCTTCGCATACCTGGGGCTGCCATTCATAACATATGGCTCAATTACACAGAGCTACTCACCGGGATTCGCGCCTGCCTGACCAGTAGGTCATCGAGGTCATCAGGCGACGCCTCTTTTCTGTCGCCTCTTACGACACAGCAGGCTCACTGTTGGGGGTATTCTAACACCAATGATCACGTGTCTAAACGTTCCAATGGTCCCCGCCCACCACACGGGGGCTTAACTTCTTCAGGATGGCCGCTCCGGGGCCACTATGGACATCCCTGTATTTCGCCTTACATAACTCATGTCTCCCGGTGCATTATCTAGGCTGCTCGCCTCTGTTGTCCGCTGTTCAAATATTATTGTGTGCCTACTGATAAACTATATTGACTCCATTCGCACACAATCTCTTACAGCTGTGTTAACCCTTAGCTGTCATTGTAGTCTACTAACCGTATATATACGTCCTTACTCCTTAATCCGTTCTGTGCTGCTTCTGCACCCACCCGGGTTCTAAACCCGTTGGAGTCCTTTTACAAGTACATTTTCAACCGATTCTTATGCACCTTGACTCTTCTGCCTTTCTTACTAAGCAATAGGGTGCAATTTACCCCTGAAACGTCAACGACCTCATAAGGCCCTACAAATGGCGGACTCAGCTTTTTAGATCGTCCTCTTCGCAATGCATCATTACGCAAGAGTACCTTGTCACCGATTCGAAATGTGACTTCGTTCTGCTTTTTATCGTAATTAGCCTTTTCCAGTTCTTTACGCTCAACTAGCGTCCTCCTAGCGGCTTCATGATTCCTCCTGAGCTGTGACGTCAGCTCCTCTACCACGTTCTGATGTTCATTATAATCCACCTCAGGTGGCTTTTGCAATACACCTGGTATATTCGCCTTCTTTCCAAAAATAAGCTCGAAGGGTGTGAACCCTGTGCTAGTACTCTTGGTGGTATTATATACAAAGCTCGCTGTGGGCAGATACTTGTCCCAGTCATTTTGCCCGCCTGAGCAGACATAATGCCTCAGGTACTCTGCTAGTACCTTGTGAGATCTCTCTACGCTACCGTTGGACTGTGGTCTGAAAGCGCTTGTGTTTGTTTTCCTAATTCGCAGTTTCTTGCAAAGTGCCTTGAAAACTTCGCTCATGAAGTTACTACCCTGGTCAGTGAGAATCTGCCCCGGTATCCCGTAAATGCTTATAACATTATTAATGAGCGTCCGTGCCACTGTTTCAGCCTCCTGATTCGGCATGGCACTAGCTACCAAATACTTCGACAGTTGGTCCTGGCATGTCAAAATATACTTATTGCCAAGCTCTGTCACCGGAAGTGGACCCACCACATCCAGAGATACCTTCTCAAAGACCGTGCTAGGGGTGTCCGTAATTACCATTGGCGCTCTGACGTCTGGTCTAGTCCCCTTATTCTTTTGGCATGAAGGACACGAGCGTATATAACGCTCAATGTCACTTTTCATTCCCTTCCACTGTAATCGTTCGCGTACCCTGGCGTACGTGCGGGCTATTCCCTGGTGTCCTCCAACCAAGGAATCATGACACTCCTTCAGGATGGCCAATTTCTCAGCCTCCTGCAACTCGGTTACCTCGGGTAAGCTGTCTTCGGGCGTGGACTCCTCTGCGTTAGCGTCCTCGGAGACCTCACTACCGTCTGCTTCAATTCCCTCTACCGTAGCGTCCTCGGGTTTTGAAGTCGTTGCTACCCTCCTACGAGTTTCCATATGAGTGGCCACGGCCGCCCCCTGCCGTAACTCGTGCCCAGCCGAGTTGATCACTCGCGCTTGACACTGTGCATCAGTGGGATTCCTGCTAAGGGCATCAGCATTGCAGTTCTGCTTGCCCTGCTTGTAAATGATTTCAAAATCATACTCTGCCAATTTCAATCGGAACTTAAGCAGGCGTGACGACGGGTCCTGGACATTGAATACCCACTTCAGCGGCTTGTGATCTGTCACCACTGTGAAATGCCGTCCGAACAAATACGGCCTGAAATACTTTACACCCCAAACAATGCCTAATAATTCTTTTTCTGTGACACTATAATTTCTTTCTGCCTTATTAAGCGTCCTGCTTGCGTATGCTACGGGGAGATCTCTACCCACGGGCCCTTGTGACAATACGGCCCCCACTGCTTCGTTGCTAGCATCTGTGGTAAGAACGAATGGTTTTTCAAAATCTGGGTACTGCAAAATAGGCTCTTCAATGAGTTTTTGCTTTAGCGTTTCGAACGCTTGTTCCTGTGCATCTCCCCACACGAAGGGAACTTCCTTCTTCACTAATTCATATAGTGGCTTCGCGATCTTACTATAATTGGGTATAAATTTCCTATAATACCCACTGAGTCCACAGAATTGTTTAATCTGGCGGCTCGTGGTAGGCCTCGGAAAATCCTTCACGGCCTGCACCATTCGTGAGTCTGGTAAGACTCCCCCTTCAGTAATTACATGCCCTAAGAACGTCACTTCAGTCCTCAGGAACTCACACTTATCTGGCTGGAGCTTCAACGTATTTTCTCTCAGCCATTGATAAACATCCCTTAACTTAGCATTGTGCTCCTCTATTGAGCTACCATACACTATTATATCATCTAGATAGCACAGACACTGAATACCTGTCAATCCGGTAAGCACTGTATTCATCAGCCTTGTGAATGTGGCTGGCGCATCCTTCAACCCCATGGGCATCTTTGCAAATTCGTACTTGCGCCCTAATGCTGAAAAAGCTGTCTTGGGCCTGTCTTCAGGTTTTAATAACACCTGATAATAACCGCTGCAAAGGTCAAGTGTACTGAAATACCTGGCCTTACCTAGAGCATCTAATAGCTCTGAGATGAGTGGGAGGGGATAACTAACCCCTATCGTTACTTCGTTCAATTTTCGGAAGTCAATCACAACTCTCCACTTTTGCTTACCTGACGCATCCATTTTCTTCGGTACTAACAACAATGGTGCATTCCAAGGGGATATTCTAGGTACAATAATTTCATCACCTAGCATCTTATCTATCTGCGCTTGTATTTCTCCCTTTTGTGCCTCCGGCAACCTATACGGCCGCACATTAATCGGGAGTTGATCCCGGGGCGTTGGGATCTCGTGACGTATAACTTCCGAGCATGTGAGCTTATCTCCCTCAAGGTGGAAGATGTGATTGTATTCCGCACAGATGGCGTATATACCTTCCTTATCTACCTGCGTGAGATGGTCTACCCGCAGGCAGTCTATCACTCGGCGTGATCTGGGCTTCCGAGTAGCCGGTTCTCCGGTTACCGCCTTACTGCCTTGCTGTACCTTGCGTACTTCTGCCAGGCAGGTGTCATCCACCTCCTGCATTCGCACTCGAGGGCTGTACAGAGTCACTTCTTCCTCAGTAGTATTCATCATGCTGACTACTGCCTCGTTGTGCTCTGACCTAGTTAGACACTCTGCGAGGTAAACCCCTGGTGCTACCTCGGTCCTCTCAATAATTCCCACTGGTAGATTCTTATCGACTTCAATAACTACTACCTTCTGGGTTCGAGGCTCGAGGCTGATTATCTTCGCCTCCCTCGCTCCCAGCGGGTATCTCTTACCGTGGATCGTAACATGACCCTCCCGGCAGTCGATCACGCTGTCAGCTAGGATGTCTCTCCCTATTATACCATCCTGGCTTAGTTGGAAATCACTGCCCACCACATGCACTGTGTGTTTAGTACCTCCTATAACAAACTGAACGGTCCCTTTGGGTGTAAATCGTTCCCTCGCTTACACCCGTTAATTCGTTCGTGGTGCCTCTACTGATTGTAACTGTTTTAGGCACTGATTGCCTCTTCACTAGGCTGACATCGGAACCAGTGTCAATTAAAAACCTCAGAGGCCCCCCACAATGCATTAATATAGTGCCCTCCATGTCACGTGCCTTGGGACTCCTTAAATTACGGGATTCCATAGCTGTCCCTGTGTTATGGACCCGTTCCAGTTTGTCGCCCCTGTTTGAGTGATATTTCTCTTATTACCTTTCCCACTCTTGAACCAACAGTCCTTGGTCCCATGTGACCACCGGTCACAAACATCGCACTGGCGTCGGCCTTTCATGGCCTTGCCTCCCGTGCGGCTACTCTGGCCCTGGCCTTTCTTGGCCTCCTGACAATTTCGTTTTATGTGGCCCTGCCGGCCACAGGCATAGCACGTCCGCCGGTCCACTTCTGCTTGTGGTACCTGGGCTGTCTGTCGGCAATTTTTTTGTACGTGCCCTTTCTTCCCACAACGGTAACAGGTCCTACTCCTGTCCGCTTCCATGTGAGACTTCCCCCTTACCATGCGCACGGCTTCCGGCGCCACGGCTTCCTTATCTCTCTGCTTCTTTCGGCAATCGCGCTCTATGTGTCCCGGTTTTTTGCAATATCTACATATGATCTTACTTGGGGTGCCCCCTGTCTGTACATTAGGTGTATTACCTAACGCGGTGCGTGCGCCTCGGGTTCGTGCCTCCTTGCACTCCCGTGCGATGTGGCCTTCCCTGTTACAATTGTAACAGACCACCCTAACACTCGCTTGTGTTGGCTTAGTATGCCACCTTAGTGGTGCCTTCCTTTCCTGATCGGGTTTACCTGCTCTTACCCCTGAGCTATGTTTCGTATGCAACCCTTGTCGTGCCTTCTTTGACAGAATTACCGCCTCTTCTTGCCTTGCAGTGGCTACAGCTTTCTCGAAAGTAATGGCCCCGTGGCCCTGGACTCTAGCTTGGATTCGTGGGTTACTTAACCCCTGTATGAAGCTAGCTACGCATATTTTTCTTGTGATTCTTAACTGAGCTTCCCTGTCCTCCCAGCTTTCTCCATCGAGGACTGCTTCCCTGAACGCAGCTGACAGAGTCTCTATCTTATGCGCCCATGTCGCCACTGTTTCCCTCGGATCCTGCGCTGTTTGAAACATCTGGCAAATATATAAGTCTAATGTGCCCTGAAATCCGTAGTATTCTTGTAATGCCTGTTTGGCAGCCTCCCAATGATTTATATCTCTTCTGACTAACAACTTATCTCGGGCCTTGCCCGTGATTTGGTCAGGATATACTTAAAGAACAGCTCTTGATCATCGTCTTTTACCATGCGAACAGCAGCGTCTACATTGCCCACAAACTCACGTAATCTGTCGGGCTGTGTTCCATCGAACTCCCGACCTATCAGGCGATGTCCTTCGGTTACTGATACAAAAGGCTCACTTGTACTTACCGTATCTACTTCTGCTAACCTCTCCTCTACTTGGACACCGGTAGCAGCACTTGTCTGTCTTGCCATTGTAATAAGGTTAGCTTACCTGGCGGCTACTTCTTCTTCTTTGTTGTCACTGCTAACTGGATACTGCGGCTGATCGGTTCTCCCCTCTGCTGGCGGCACGGCTCGCTACTGCACGGGTCCTTCTGCTTAGTAGGCTTCTTCTTCTCTCTTCTGCGTTGCGCGGCACTCGGTACGATTTACGCGGATGCGCGGACGGACAATCTTCTGCGTTGTCGCGGTCTTTATCGGACAATCTTCTGCGATGTCGCGATCTCTCTCTTTATTCCGTAGTTGCTCTGTTCAGTGCGTCGAACTCGGGACCCTACACACCTGACACCAAAAGTTAGGTCTGTCGTGACCTACCTGGCCTTTGAGACGTTCTGGCAGGTTGACAGCTCCTCCGTCGATTTTCCCTACTAGCCGAGCGGTTTTCTAGGTAAGGGAACTTGAGGTTTCACAGACTCGTCCCGGAACTACCGGAATAAAAGATGAAATTCCCTTGGACTACTGCCGATTTATTAAGCCCTTGGCAGTCGAAATATATATACACTATATACAATTTATGTGAAGTTACTGCTGGAAGTGCACGCAGGTCTGTAATAGCGCTACTAAGTCTTACTGATACTTGACATCTAGTGTGTCTCCGCGAGGCTGAATTCTGCTCGCGCGCGTTACGACGTTACTCTGGCAAGAACTGAGGCGTGAGAACTACTGCTACTCTGCCGCTCCACTACTCTGTAACAACTCTGCAATCACTCTGTGACAACTACTGCTACTACTCTGACAACTCTGTCGCTCGCCATTTTGGATACCATTATATTCAACTAGAGATGACCCCGAGTCCATCTCTCCCTTCCACTGAGACCTGTGGTCCATCTACTCCCAGTGTCTAGCAAGTGCTGCTCTCTAAGCTAGCGGCAAAATGCCCATGCTCGCGTCTACGTGACATCCAAGGTTCAATTTCTGGCCTGGCTTGTGACAATGAATCACTCTCTCTACAGTACAGAGTACCGGACTAACGTACTGTTGTACTATCAATATTTACAGACCTTGGTACACATCCTGGCTCCAGCAATCTTATTTTCCTCCAGAAATACATCTCTGGCTTACAAATGCTCACATCCAACTTAGTAATAATAATAATAACTCTATTGCCCTTATGTATAATGTTCCTTCGAACCGCAGTCCTGGGTTCTGAATCATGGAGGTTCACAGTCACGACAGGTTCAGTACGAGTGTGTCTGGACGCCAGAAACTTGAATCAGAGAATTATCCCCGAAAATGATTCAGTACCCCTATAAAAGAAATTTTATGAAAGTTTGAGGGAAAGAAGATTTTCACAACTGTCGACTTGACAAATTCATATCACCACCTAGAATTGGAAGAAAGAACAAGTCTCTTAACCGGATTCCAGTTTGAGCAGCAGACACTATGTTTCCGTAGGTTGCCATTCGGTTTAAAGACAGCTGGGTCAGCCCTTATCAGAGCCTTAGATAGAAATTTATCAGAAGAAGTAAAAGCATGTACCATTAGGTATGTCGATGACATCCTATTGGCATCAGAGTCGGTACAAGAACATCTAGAAAATTTAGAAAGATTATTGAAGGATTTGCGTCAGGCCAACTTTAAGATAAACCTTAAAAAGTCAAATTTCTGTCAACGATAGGTAACGTTTCTAGGTCATGTTATAGACCAGCATGAAGTCAAGCCAATCCCTTGTAAGCTTCAAGCTATTAAAGAGTTCCCGAGGCCAACCAAAGTCAAAAATATAAGGCAATTTTTGGGACTTATTGGATTTTTAGCAGCCATTGCCCTGCATATACTAGCACCGTCTCACCCTTACAGGATTTATTAAAGAAAGGGGGGGGGGGGGAATGGAAGTGGACGGAGGAATGCGAAGAAGCATTCAAGAAAGCAAAAGAGATGCTACTTAATTTTGTTATATTGGGATATCCAAATTTTGAAGAAAAGTTAATTATTCAGACAGATGCGTCACAAATTGGCATAGGAGCCATGTTATTTCAGGAAAATAAGGATCAACCAGGGGGAATAAATTATATTGCATTTACATCAAGAAGGCTGAAGCCACATGAGAAAAATAGACGATAAGTGAAATTGAACTTCTAGCGATATTGCACGCCTTGCAATATTGGCGAAAGATCGTATATGACTTTCAGATAATCTTAGGAACCGACCATAAGGCATTAACGTTTCTTATGAAGACAGATTTGTCTAGCCAACGGTTAATGAGATGGGCACTGTACATTCAACAATATGATGTAGAAATTGAGTACTGCCCACCGCCTCTGATACCTTCTTTACTTTAGTCCGGTTTCATGGGCCCAGCGCCAGCCTAATAAGAACACACGTTTCCACTGCGTCAACAACAGCGAGCAAGGCCAGACGGCACAAAATGGTAGCCAGGGCTTGTGGTTACTATTCGAATGCATCGCTCTACATGTAACTACACCTAGTTTCATTCCCCAAAATGACATAAGAGCACCGCTTAGCCCGCAAATACATCCACCTATATGTGCAAGTTGGCAATATGCTACTTATCGTTTGTTTATTGTTTTTCATGTCGAGACTAACAGATGGCTGGAGTTTGTTGTGAATAAAGGATAAAAACTAGCTGTCCACAAGAATAATTCTTCAAGAATTACGTATCTCTATTAAAATATTGTGCAGATTGACATCTCTTTCGTAAACTCACTTTCGTTATTTGCGACGCCCTATCCCAAGTTACTTAAGTCTGATCGCTCCCTTTTATAAGCTTTATCATCCTGGAAAAAGTGGCTTCGGTGGCGTAGTTGGTAGCATGTTGAGCTTCTATGCCCAAGGTCGCGGGTTCAAACCCGGGCGAAGTTGTCGGATTTTCTAAGAGCATTAATAATCCCTCAGTATGCCTTCTTTCGGAGGGAAAGTAAAGCCGGCGGTCCCATGTCATAGATTTATGGCATGTTAAAGAACCTTCCACTAATTACACCTGTATAAAGCTAAATTATATAAAGGTTAAGAATGTAAACAACGCTCTTAGGTTCCTACGTTCGTTGCCAGGAGCCAACTGTGGAGGCGTCTGGTAGCTAAGTTCTGAACTAGTAGTCGTTGACAGTGGCGTTTGGCGGCAAAAGTAGGAACTGTTCGAAAAATTCAAAATCTGCAGTCCTTACTTGAATTAAAAAACAGATAACACACACTAATACAGTCATCACAATTAACACCGGTTATCAGAGAGATTCTACACACACCCAAAGTACACGGGGCTACATGACCGCGTTGTCGCAGCCCCTAAACTGAGGAACTAACCACAAACCAACCATCCTGAAAATACGAATATAGTCATTGAATGTTTAGTTACATAATCTGACTCCACACCCTGTCCCCAGGTACTTAATTTCACTTATAAAATATGGAGTACTTACATTTTACTGACAAAAGATTGCTACCGCGAGATATTCTTGCAGCCTGCATCCCTGAGAACCATCGCACAATATAGGCCTACTTACGTAATGCTCTTTGGCTAGTTAATTATAGGTGCGACTTGGTCTGCTGAACACAAATATTACAAGCCGATAGATGAATATTGTGCTAAAACTTGTTGAGGCAAATTCAGATATCCAGAAAATATTCCAAAATATATAAAAATTGATTTATCGAGATTCGAACTGCAGTTCTCACACTGATAAGCCTTCTAAAGCTAGTATGAATATGAATGAGAATTGTATGCTACAAGAAGATATTTCACGGAAGTTCTGCATACTTAATAATTTGAATTTTATGAATCACTTTCCTTTACTGATTGCATGGATTAATTTTTCAGACACCGTATCAAACTGGAGGATGGTTTTAATTTTCTTATGTTTTACAGACTGTACTGGAGGGGTAGACCAAGGCTAGGATATGTTTAACAAATTGCCTTGGATGCAGGGTTTGATAGCTATGTAGAGATGAAACGATTAGCTCAGGACTGCACCAAACCAGTCTCACTGAAGACCAAAACAATTACAACCCAGCATCAACATATCATTCAATTTGTCGAAAAATATCTAGCAGTTCACATTATATAAGAGTTTGAATAAATACAATTGACTGTATTTCGCTCTGAGGTTTCATTAGGCTAATTATAAATCGTATTTGTCCATTTATGGATGGCAAATATTCACACAATTTAGTGTGGATAACAAGTAATGGCTACTCACTGGGATGTGTGCATGTATACCAGTTTTCTTGCCGTACAGTCTGCACGTCCATATCTGGCTTTGTAACGTAATGTCCACCCTAAGGCACGTATAATGGGTTATATTTTGTCGTAATGCTACCAGCAAAGAAAGGTTTCTTTTGTTGCCAAGAGATTACAATCCTCCATCATGATTATTGCTACCCTCGCCCTGTGATGCATCTCCTGAGTGACTGGTCGACTACCTGGCGTATTCACTTGATACGAGTCTGTGAGATTATGATCTGTTCGCTATCCCTTCACGGCGAGCACCGTGTCTTAGGAGAATGTGGAAGGGTGGTCACATGTAGTCATTCTACTACCGTCTTCCGGGGGCAGTGCCTCACTCATCCGACACTTCTCTCTCAAACCGCACGTCCGGTCGCCATACATCACATAATAACAAAAATTATATTATTATGTAAGCATGATTTGGTGCTGAATGTTGCATTATTTCTGCGCAGGTCAAGATATGGCAGAGGAAGTACTACAGAGAATGTCCTGGGTCAACGAGGATTTCGTCCAGAGAGCAGTGCGCGCGGGAGAAGAGGATCCTACCATCACCGTGACGTCATTCTAGGTCAAGGTGACTACCAGTACAGGAGATGGCTACTCCAGTGATATGTTCCGGCTCACTGTCAAAGTGCAAGGCTTACAAGAACGACACGTGATCCTTAAATGCCACCCTCAAGGAGGTTTACGTGAGACGTTAATGATAAACATGAAAACATTCGATAAGGAGTCTTGGATGTTCACCTAAAATATACCGGCAATGGACAAACTTCGTCAGCAAGCTAGACCAGGGAAATATCAACCGTTGGCTGCCAAGTGCCTGTACCATGGCAACGATCCACTTAAGTTTTTGGTGCTGGAGGACTTGCGACCATTAGGATTCGTTATGGCGAAGAGACGACTGGGCCTTGATTTAGCCCATTGCACCTTGGTTATAAAGAACCTTGCCCACTTCCACGCAGCCTCCGTGGCTTTATACGAACAGGATCCCAAAGCGCTACAGTACTATAACGAGAGCGGCTTTCGAGAACAAAGCAGGACAGAAATACAATCGTTCATGGTCAATTCTCTGAGGTTGCTGGCACAAGAAGTATCCACTTGGCAGGGATACGAGAAGTACGCTCATAAGTTAGAGGATTTGGAAGAAACATTCCATGACCGCTTAATAGAGGTCTGCAAAGGGGGGGATAACGAATTCAATATTCTGATTCATGGCGATTTCTGGACAAACAATATGTTGTTTTGATACTCGGGGAATTCTCCCCAAGATATGACATTTGTGGACTTTCAATTGTCTCACTACACATCACCTGCCTTGGATCTGTTGTATTTCTTATACACGAGTCCTTCAGACAAAGTGCGGGTTGATCATATCGACAATCTTATTCAAGAGTATCACTCGACGCTGACAGAGACATTAAACATTTTGGGGTGTTTACTTCTTCCACAGCTTCAAAAAGCAATGAAGCAACACGAGTTCTATGCAGTCTTTGCTACAGTTGGCGTTTTGCCTATTGTCCTATCAGACCCAGAACACGGCTTCGATTTAGAAAAATCGTTGACTATAAGTGACAATGCAAAAGAAAATAAGAGTATGTTTGCAAATGATTATGTGAAGCCCATGAAACGTATGTTGCCGATACTTGAAGAGAAAGGTGTGCTTTGAGATTACCATTCCCCACTGTTGACAACAATGAGGCAATTTCAGGCGGTCATTGTTGAACGTCATGTGGGTTTCCTGGATAAACCCTCACGTACTGAGTGGTGTTAGTTGTAGTATCCAAGCGCACCTCCGCTCTAACTCAAATCTACCTTGTGCGTTGAATTTAGAATTCACCGCAAATATATTTTCTAAAAGTTCAATATTCTTGCCACACAAAATGCGCCATATGCTATATGTGATCAACTTACTGTTACCCATTACTATGCTAACGATCAAACTACAAAGACGGTAGGTAGAGTATGGCTCCCGCGCCTGTTTCATGACGCCAACAGTCATAGGAGCTTCGTAAAAGCATATGTCAGCAACTTCTCTGCTTTAAATATATAGCGAGAATATGGTCTACACTATAGGCGAAAGTTCCAAATTTAGATTCAATAACTCAGGGGATTAAACTACACAACTGCTTTTCTGGGGCTCCTATTACTATAGGCCACACAACCTACATCTGCTATACTCTGTATAGTATACGAATGAAATGCCAGTTTACTTGGCTCCACATCATTGAACACATATGTTACGATTCACTGTTTCTTTCATGTATCTCCTACCACAACTCATCATGAAATTAGTCGCGTTCTCTTTTGACGAGCAGCACCAAGGAGGATATATGGGTAGAGCTGCAACTTAATGCAAAATTTTGATCCCAACCTATTGCTCGACGCAAATAGTTCCAACTGACAATAAGAGATGGCGTGACGATGCACTTTCGAGCGCGATCCGTCCCCGACCTGGCCTACTCGCTCCTCTCCCCTCCCGGCCCGTGCCTACCACTCCTTTTCCCCTACTCTATCCCCCCACCTCTACTTTATATTCCTTTCTTTCTTTCATATTTTAGTAATTGGTCTAATAATAGGCGATTTCTTCCCCCTGTGACATCAGGTAGAGAAGAAAACATAGGCTCTATCAGAATAGTTGTGGATGTTTCCACAAAGCACATAGCATGACATAGGCCTACCCCACAGATATGTACAAATAGAAAGAGTAGGCTACTATACTACAATATTAAAAATGAATTGTAATACAAAATTACAGCTGCACTTATCACACACCAGTATTATTTAATTGTCCGTGCTGTACTTCCTATCAATCGAATTAAGAGATATCACGTTTGAATTACGGGAAGCGTTGGAACAACCAGCTCTTACTTTGAATTATATCGATAGTATCTGATATCGTTTTCGAGCGCAGTGTATCGACTAAAATCGATGTGTGATTCAATATAATTCAATTTTTTCGTATAATATTGTTCGAAACCGATTGTATTCCTTTCTAAGCACTGCAATATGTATTTACTATTGATATTCACTTATTAATTAAATATACAACATTAACAAGAATACTCACCAATTTTCCGATTTTGCTGCCATCTATAGAAGTACAACTCAAGTACATCGTCGTACGCGATGACAGCTAGCGTTTTTAACGTTGTCAGCAGGTACTACTACAAGGCAAGCAAGCGTTGGTACCAAAACATCCTATAAAGTTTCACCCGGTCGAGCAGCACGAAGGCTCAGGAGTCCTGCTATTAAAGCCCGGCACAAATACAAAATAATTCAATATTTATAAAATATAAACGCCCCGAATACTCGTAGATTCTTACAAAACTGCCTATTCATCCCAAAATACAGGTTCGAATTAAAATTTGATGCTCCGTTTTAATAATATGGCAGCACTAGCCATGCAAGCATTGTTCACTTTCCATCTTATTTATTGAAAAATGTATATTACCACCAAACTGGACTTTCCTTAAGTTATTCTTAAATGTATACAACGCCATAAACTCAAGAGTCGTTTTGTAGGTAAATGTGCAAGTGTTGAATTTTATAATTCATTGTAAAACTATTGTATATTAATGAATATTGTTCGTTCTACCTTAAGTATATACAATAAATAAACAATAGACGGCAGAATCTTGTTCCAAACATATGTTCTTCTTCTTCTTCTTCTTCTTCTTCTTCTTCTTCTTCTCCAGCATGATTCGTCCCACTTATGTGAAGACGCTGATGCGGATATTCCTCCTCCACGTTGTTCTATCCCGGACCATTTCTTCCACAAGCCCCCGCTGTTCCATGCTTTCTTGAATGCTGTCCATCCAACGCCTTCTGGGTCGTCCTCGACTCCGTTTACCTGGTGGAAGCATTACAATCATCCTATTCCCCACATAATCTTGATCTCTTTTCTTAACATTGCCATACCATTTGAGCCCAGCTTCTCTGACTTTCTCAGAAACTTGCACCACGCTAAGTCGTCTCCTAATCACTTCATTTCTCACTTTGTCCAACCTAGTACAGTATGTCCACTTGCCCATCTCAGCATTCGCATTTCTGCCACGTCCTTGTTATCTGCCAGGTTTCTGCCCCGAATATCATTGCTGGTCTCACCACGGCCTTGAGTACCTTCCCTTTCAATTTTTCTGGTACCTTCTTGTCGCACAGTACATTTGATGGTATATTGGCTTTCACGGCCGGTGAATTAAAACTCAGCAATTCTTCTAGGTTTGTGCCATGTCTTGTGTGGGGTTTCGCCTAGGACACCAAGCTAGGCTCATCGGCGGGCTCTTGGTGTCCCCGCCCGGACCCCCACAGGAGTGACGAACTGCGCGCCACCTCCCTTTATATAAGGTGCAACTGCACCACTTGACTACGAGAACTAAAAGCTCAAGCAGCCTTAACCTCCCTATGAAGGCTTCCAAAAAGATGGTATATTGGCTTTCACGGCCGGTGAATTAAAACTCAGCAATTCTTCTAGGTTTGTGCCATGTCTTGTGTGGGGTTTCGCCTAGGACACCAAGCTAGGCTCATCGGCGGGCTCTTGGTGTCCCCGCCCGGACCCCCACAGGAGTGACGAACTGCGCGCCACCTCCCTTTATATAAGGTGCAACTGCACCACTTGACTACGAGAACTAAAAGCTCAAGCAGCCTTAACCTCCCTATGAAGGCTTCCAAAAAGATGGTATATTGGCTTTCACGGCCGGTGAATTAAAACTCAGCAATTCTTCTAGGTTTGTGCCATGTCTTGTGTGGGGTTTCGCCTAGGACACCAAGCTAGGCTCATCGGCGGGCTCTTGGTGTCCCCGCCCGGACCCCCACAGGAGTGACGAACTGCGCGCCACCTCCCTTTATATAAGGTGCAACTGCACCACTTGACTACGAGAACTAAAAGCTCAAGCAGCCTTAACCTCCCTATGAAGGCTTCCAAAAAGATGGTATATTGGCTTTCACGGCCGGTGAATTAAAACTCAGCAATTCTTCTAGGTTTGTGCCATGTCTTGTGTGGGGTTTCGCCTAGGACACCAAGCTAGGCTCATCGGCGGGCTCTTGGTGTCCCCGCCCGGACCCCCACAGGAGTGACGAACTGCGCGCCACCTCCCTTTATATAAGGTGCAACTGCACCACTTGACTACGAGAACTAAAAGCTCAAGCAGCCTTAACCTCCCTATGAAGGCTTCCAAAAAGATGGTATATTGGCTTTCACGGCCGGTGAATTAAAACTCAGCAATTCTTCTAGGTTTGTGCCATGTCTTGTGTGGGGTTTCGCCTAGGACACCAAGCTAGGCTCATCGGCGGGCTCTTGGTGTCCCCGCCCGGACCCCCACAGGAGTGACGAACTGCGCGCCACCTCCCTTTATATAAGGTGCAACTGCACCACTTGACTACGAGAACTAAAAGCTCAAGCAGCCTTAACCTCCCTATGAAGGCTTCCAAAAAGATGGTATATTGGCTTTCACGGCCGGTGAATTAAAACTCAGCAATTCTTCTAGGTTTGTGCCATGTCTTGTGTGGGGTTTCGCCTAGGACACCAAGCTAGGCTCATCGGCGGGCTCTTGGTGTCCCCGCCCGGACCCCCACAGGAGTGACGAACTGCGCGCCATCTCCCTTTATATAAGGTGCAACTGCACCACTTGACTACGAGAACTAAAAGCTCAAGCAGCCTTAACCTCCCTATGAAGGCTTCCAAAAAGATGGTATATTGGCTTTCACGGCCGGTGAATTAAAACTCAGCAATTCTTCTAGGTTTGTGCCATGTCTTGTGTGGGGTTTCGCCTAGGACACCAAGCTAGGCTCATCGGCGGGCTCTTGGTGTCCCCGCCCGGACCCCCACAGGAGTGACGAACTGCGTGCCACCTCCCTTTATATAAGGTGCAACTGCACCACTTGACTACGAGAACTAAAAGCCATCTTTTTGGAAGCCTTCATAGGGAGGTTAAGGCTGCTTGAGCTTTTAGTTCTCGTAGTCAAGTGGTGCAGTTGCACCTTATATAAAGGGAGGTGGCGCGCAGTTCGTCACTCCTGTGGGGGTCCGGGCGGGGACACCAAGAGCCCGCCGATGAGCCTAGCTTGGTGTCCTAGGCGAAACCCCACACAAGACATGGCACAAACCTAGAAGAATTGCTGAGTTTTAATTCACCGGCCGTGAAAGCCAATATACCATCTTTTTGGAAGCCTTCATAGGGAGGTTAAGGCTGCTTGAGCTTTTAGTTCTCGTAGTCAAGTGGTGCAGTTGCACCTTATATAAAGGGAGGTGGCGCGCAGTTCGTCACTCCTGTGGGGGTCCGGGCGGGGACACCAAGAGCCCGCCGATGAGCCTAGCTTGGTGTCCTAGGCGAAACCCCACACAAGACATGGCACAAACCTAGAAGAATTGCTGAGTTTTAATTCACCGGCCGTGAAAGCCAATATACCATCTTTTTGGAAGCCTTCATAGGGAGGTTAAGGCTGCTTGAGCTTTTAGTTCTCGTAGTCAAGTGGTGCAGTTGCACCTTATTTAAAGGGAGGTGGCGCGCAGTTCGTCACTCCTGTGGGGGTCCGGGCGGGGACACCAAGAGCCCGCCGATGAGCCTAGCTTGGTGTCCTAGGCGAAACCCCACACAAGACATGGCACAAACCTAGAAGAATTGCTGAGTTTTAATTCACCGGCCGTGAAAGCCAATATACCATCTTTTTGGAAGCCTTCATAGGGAGGTTAAGGCTGCTTGAGCTTTTAGTTCTCGTAGTCAAGTGGTGCAGTTGCACCTTATATAAAGGGAGGTGGCGCGCAGTTCGTCACTCCTGTGGGGGTCCGGGCGGGGACACCAAGAGCCCGCCGATGAGCCTAGCTTGGTGTCCTAGGCGAAACCCCACACAAGACATGGCACAAACCTAGAAGAATTGCTGAGTTTTAATTCACCGGCCGTGAAAGCCAATATACCATCTTTTTGGAAGCCTTCATAGGGAGGTTAAGGCTGCTTGAGCTTTTAGTTCTCGTAGTCAAGTGGTGCAGTTGCACCTTATATAAAGGGAGGTGGCGCGCAGTTCGTCACTCCTGTAGGGGTCCGGGCGGGGACACCAAGAGCCCGCCGATGAGCCTAGCTTGGTGTCCTAGGCGAAACCCCACACAAGACATGGCACAAACCTAGAAGAATTGCTGAGTTTTAATTCACCGGCCGTGAAAGCCAATATACCATCTTTTTGGAAGCCTTCATAGGGAGGTTAAGGCTGCTTGAGCTTTTAGTTCTCGTAGTCAAGTGGTGCAGTTGCACCTTATATAAAGGGAGGTGGCGCGCAGTTCGTCACTCCTGTGGGGGTCCGGGCGGGGACACCAAGAGCCCGCCGATGAGCCTAGCTTGGTGTCCTAGGCGAAACCCCACACAAGACATGGCACAAACCTAGAAGAATTGCTGAGTTTTAATTCACCGGCCGTGAAAGCCAATATACCATCTTTTTGGAAGCCTTCATAGGGAGGTTAAGGCTGCTTGAGCTTTTAGTTCTCGTAGTCAAGTGGTGCAGTTGCACCTTATATAAAGGGAGGTGGCGCGCAGTTCGTCACTCCTGTGGGGGTCCGGGCGGGGACACCAAGAGCCCGCCGATGAGCCTAGCTTGGTGTCCTAGGCGAAACCCCACACAAGACATGGCACAAACCTAGAAGAATTGCTGAGTTTTAATTCACCGGCCGTGAAAGCCAATATACCATCTTTTTGGAAGCCTTCATAGGGAGGTTAAGGCTGCTTGAGCTTTTAGTTCTCGTAGTCAAGTGGTGCAGTTGCACCTTATATAAAGGGAGGTGGCGCGCAGTTCGTCACTCCTGTGGGGGTCCGGGCGGGGACACCAAGAGCCCGCCGATGAGCCTAGCTTGGTGTCCTAGGCGAAACCCCACACAAGACATGGCACAAACCTAGAAGAATTGCTGAGTTTTAATTCACCGGCCGTGAAAGCCAATATACCATCTTTTTGGAAGCCTTCATAGGGAGGTTAAGGCTGCTTGAGCATTTAGTTCTCGTAGTCAAGTGGTGCAGTTGCACCTTATATAAAGGGAGGTGGCGCGCAGTTCGTCACTCCTGTGGGGGTCCGGGTGGGGACACCAAGAGCCCGCCGATGAGCCTAGCTTGGTGTCCTAGGCGAAACCCCACACAAGACATGGCACAAACCTAGAAGAATTGCTGAGTTTTAATTCACCGGCCGTGAAAGCCAATATACCATCTTTTTGGAAGCCTTCATAGGGAGGTTAAGGCTGCTTGAGCTTTTAGTTCTCGTAGTCAAGTGGTGCAGTTGCACCTTATATAAAGGGAGGTGGCGCGCAGTTCGTCACTCCTGTGGGGGTCCGGGCGGGGACACCAAGAGCCCGCCGATGAGCCTAGCTTGGTGTCCTAGGCGAAACCCCACACAAGACATGGCACAAACCTAGAAGAATTGCTGAGTTTTAATTCACCGGCCGTGAAAGCCAATATACCATCTTTTTGGAAGCCTTCATAGGGAGGTTAAGGCTGCTTGAGCTTTTAGTTCTCGTAGTCAAGTGGTGCAGTTGCACCTTATATAAAGGGAGGTGGCGCGCAGTTCGTCACTCCTGTGGGGGTCCGGGCGGGGACACCAAGAGCCCGCCGATGAGCCTAGCTTGGTGTCCTAGGCGAAACCCCACACAAGACATGGCACAAACCTAGAAGAATTGCTGAGTTTTAATTCACCGGCCGTGAAAGCCAATATACCATCTTTTTGGAAGCCTTCATAGGGAGGTTAAGGCTGCTTGAGCTTTTAGTTCTCGTAGTCAAGTGGTGCAGTTGCACCTTATATAAAGGGAGGTGGCGCGCAGTTCGTCACTCCTGTGGGGGTCCGGGCGGGGACACCAAGAGCCCGCCGATGAGCCTAGCTTGGTGTCCTAGGCGAAACCCCACACAAGACATGGCACAAACCTAGAAGAATTGCTGAGTTTTAATTCACCGGCCGTGAAAGCCAATATACCATCTTTTTGGAAGCCTTCATAGGGAGGTTAAGGCTGCTTGAGCTTTTAGTTCTCGTAGTCAAGTGGTGCAGTTGCACCTTATATAAAGGGAGGTGGCGCGCAGTTCGTCACTCCTGTGGGGGTCCGGGCGGGGACACCAAGAGCCCGCCGATGAGCCTAGCTTGGTGTCCTAGGCGAAACCCCACACAAGACATGGCACAAACCTAGAAGAATTGCTGAGTTTTAATTCACCGGCCGTGAAAGCCAATATACCATCTTTTTGGAAGCCTTCATAGGGAGGTTAAGGCTGCTTGAGCTTTTAGTTCTCGTAGTCAAGTGGTGCAGTTGCACCTTATATAAAGGGAGGTGGCGCGCAGTTCGTCACTCCTGTAGGGGTCCGGGCGGGGACACCAAGAGCCCGCCGATGAGCCTAGCTTGGTGTCCTAGGCGAAACCCCACACAAGACATGGCACAAACCTAGAAGAATTGCTGAGTTTTAATTCACCGGCCGTGAAAGCCAATATACCATCTTTTTGGAAGCCTTCATAGGGAGGTTAAGGCTGCTTGAGCTTTTAGTTCTCGTAGTCAAGTGGTGCAGTTGCACCTTATATAAAGGGAGGTGGCGCGCAGTTCGTCACTCCTGTGGGGGTCCGGGCGGGGACACCAAGAGCCCGCCGATGAGCCTAGCTTGGTGTCCTAGGCGAAACCCCACACAAGACATGGCACAAACCTAGAAGAATTGCTGAGTTTTAATTCACCGGCCGTGAAAGCCAATATACCATCTTTTTGGAAGCCTTCATAGGGAGGTTAAGGCTGCTTGAGCTTTTAGTTCTCGTAGTCAAGTGGTGCAGTTGCACCTTATATAAAGGGAGGTGGCGCGCAGTTCGTCACTCCTGTGGGGGTCCGGGCGGGGACACCAAGAGCCCGCCGATGAGCCTAGCTTGGTGTCCTAGGCGAAACCCCACACAAGACATGGCACAAACCTAGAAGAATTGCTGAGTTTTAATTCACCGGCCGTGAAAGCCAATATACCATCTTTTTGGAAGCCTTCATAGGGAGGTTAAGGCTGCTTGAGCTTTTAGTTCTCGTAGTCAAGTGGTGCAGTTGCACCTTATATAAAGGGAGGTGGCGCGCAGTTCGTCACTCCTGTGGGGGTCCGGGCGGGGACACCAAGAGCCCGCCGATGAGCCTAGCTTGGTGTCCTAGGCGAAACCCCACACAAGACATGGCACAAACCTAGAAGAATTGCTGAGTTTTAATTCACCGGCCGTGAAAGCCAATATACCATCTTTTTGGAAGCCTTCATAGGGAGGTTAAGGCTGCTTGAGCTTTTAGTTCTCGTAGTCAAGTGGTGCAGTTGCACCTTATATAAAGGGAGGTGGCGCGCAGTTCGTCACTCCTGTGGGGGTCCGGGCGGGGACACCAAGAGCCCGCCGATGAGCCTAGCTTGGTGTCCTAGGCGAAACCCCACACAAGACATGGCACAAACCTAGAAGAATTGCTGAGTTTTAATTCACCGGCCGTGAAAGCCAATATACCATCTTTTTGGAAGCCTTCATAGGGAGGTTAAGGCTGCTTGAGCATTTAGTTCTCGTAGTCAAGTGGTGCAGTTGCACCTTATATAAAGGGAGGTGGCGCGCAGTTCGTCACTCCTGTGGGGGTCCGGGTGGGGACACCAAGAGCCCGCCGATGAGCCTAGCTTGGTGTCCTAGGCGAAACCCCACACAAGACATGGCACAAACCTAGAAGAATTGCTGAGTTTTAATTCACCGGCCGTGAAAGCCAATATACCATCTTTTTGGAAGCCTTCATAGGGAGGTTAAGGCTGCTTGAGCTTTTAGTTCTCGTAGTCAAGTGGTGCAGTTGCACCTTATATAAAGGGAGGTGGCGCGCAGTTCGTCACTCCTGTGGGGGTCCGGGCGGGGACACCAAGAGCCCGCCGATGAGCCTAGCTTGGTGTCCTAGGCGAAACCCCACACAAGACATGGCACAAACCTAGAAGAATTGCTGAGTTTTAATTCACCGGCCGTGAAAGCCAATATACCATCTTTTTGGAAGCCTTCATAGGGAGGTTAAGGCTGCTTGAGCTTTTAGTTCTCGTAGTCAAGTGGTGCAGTTGCACCTTATATAAAGGGAGGTGGCGCGCAGTTCGTCACTCCTGTGGGGGTCCGGGCGGGGACACCAAGAGCCCGCCGATGAGCCTAGCTTGGTGTCCTAGGCGAAACCCCACACAAGACATGGCACAAACCTAGAAGAATTGCTGAGTTTTAATTCACCGGCCGTGAAAGCCAATATACCATCTTTTTGGAAGCCTTCATAGGGAGGTTAAGGCTGCTTGAGCTTTTAGTTCTCGTAGTCAAGTGGTGCAGTTGCACCTTATATAAAGGGAGGTGGCGCGCAGTTCGTCACTCCTGTGGGGGTCCGGGCGGGGACACCAAGAGCCCGCCGATGAGCCTAGCTTGGTGTCCTAGGCGAAACCCCACACAAGACATGGCACAAACCTAGAAGAATTGCTGAGTTTTAATTCACCGGCCGTGAAAGCCAATATACCATCTTTTTGGAAGCCTTCATAGGGAGGTTAAGGCTGCTTGAGCTTTTAGTTCTCGTAGTCAAGTGGTGCAGTTGCACCTTATATAAAGGGAGGTGGCGCGCAGTTCGTCACTCCTGTGGGGGTCCGGGCGGGGACACCAAGAGCCCGCCGATGAGCCTAGCTTGGTGTCCTAGGCGAAACCCCACACAAGACATGGCACAAACCTAGAAGAATTGCTGAGTTTTAATTCACCGGCCGTGAAAGCCAATATACCATCTTTTTGGAAGCCTTCATAGGGAGGTTAAGGCTGCTTGAGCTTTTAGTTCTCGTAGTCAAGTGGTGCAGTTGCACCTTATATAAAGGGAGGTGGCGCGCAGTTCGTCACTCCTGTAGGGGTCCGGGCGGGGACACCAAGAGCCCGCCGATGAGCCTAGCTTGGTGTCCTAGGCGAAACCCCACACAAGACATGGCACAAACCTAGAAGAATTGCTGAGTTTTAATTCACCGGCCGTGAAAGCCAATATACCATCTTTTTGGAAGCCTTCATAGGGAGGTTAAGGCTGCTTGAGCTTTTAGTTCTCGTAGTCAAGTGGTGCAGTTGCACCTTATATAAAGGGAGGTGGCGCGCAGTTCGTCACTCCTGTGGGGGTCCGGGCGGGGACACCAAGAGCCCGCCGATGAGCCTAGCTTGGTGTCCTAGGCGAAACCCCACACAAGACATGGCACAAACCTAGAAGAATTGCTGAGTTTTAATTCACCGGCCGTGAAAGCCAATATACCATCTTTTTGGAAGCCTTCATAGGGAGGTTAAGGCTGCTTGAGCTTTTAGTTCTCGTAGTCAAGTGGTGCAGTTGCACCTTATATAAAGGGAGGTGGCGCGCAGTTCGTCACGCCTGTGGGGGTCCGGGCGGGGACACCAAGAGCCCGCCGATGAGCCTAGCTTGGTGTCCTAGGCGAAACCCCACACAAGACATGGCACAAACCTAGAAGAATTGCTGAGTTTTAATTCACCGGCCGTGAAAGCCAATATACCATCTTTTTGGAAGCCTTCATAGGGAGGTTAAGGCTGCTTGAGCTTTTAGTTCTCGTAGTCAAGTGGTGCAGTTGCACCTTATATAAAGGGAGGTGGCGCGCAGTTCGTCACTCCTGTGGGGGTCCGGGCGGGGACACCAAGAGCCCGCCGATGAGCCTAGCTTGGTGTCCTAGGCGAAACCCCACACAAGACATGGCACAAACCTAGAAGAATTGCTGAGTTTTAATTCACCGGCCGTGAAAGCCAATATACCATCTTTTTGGAAGCCTTCATAGGGAGGTTAAGGCTGCTTGAGCTTTTAGTTCTCGTAGTCAAGTGGTGCAGTTGCACCTTATATAAAGGGAGGTGGCGCGCAGTTCGTCACTCCTGTGGGGGTCCGGGCGGGGACACCAAGAGCCCGCCGATGAGCCTAGCTTGGTGTCCTAGGCGAAACCCCACACAAGACATGGCACAAACCTAGAAGAATTGCTGAGTTTTAATTCACCGGCCGTGAAAGCCAATATACCATCTTTTTGGAAGCCTTCATAGGGAGGTTAAGGCTGCTTGAGCTTTTAGTTCTCGTAGTCAAGTGGTGCAGTTGCACCTTATATAAAGGGAGGTGGCGCGCAGTTCGTCACTCCTGTGGGGGTCCGGGCGGGGACACCAAGAGCCCGCCGATGAGCCTAGCTTGGTGTCCTAGGCGAAACCCCACACAAGACATGGCACAAACCTAGAAGAATTGCTGAGTTTTAATTCACCGGCCGTGAAAGCCAATATACCATCTTTTTGGAAGCCTTCATAGGGAGGTTAAGGCTGCTTGAGCTTTTAGTTCTCGTAGTCAAGTGGTGCAGTTGCACCTTATATAAAGGGAGGTGGCGCGCAGTTCGTCACTCCTGTAGGGGTCCGGGCGGGGACACCAAGAGCCCGCCGATGAGCCTAGCTTGGTGTCCTAGGCGAAACCCCACACAAGACATGGCACAAACCTAGAAGAATTGCTGAGTTTTAATTCACCGGCCGTGAAAGCCAATATACCATCTTTTTGGAAGCCTTCATAGGGAGGTTAAGGCTGCTTGAGCTTTTAGTTCTCGTAGTCAAGTGGTGCAGTTGCACCTTATATAAAGGGAGGTGGCGCGCAGTTCGTCACTCCTGTGGGGGTCCGGGCGGGGACACCAAGAGCCCGCCGATGAGCCTAGCTTGGTGTCCTAGGCGAAACCCCACACAAGACATGGCACAAACCTAGAAGAATTGCTGAGTTTTAATTCACCGGCCGTGAAAGCCAATATACCATCTTTTTGGAAGCCTTCATAGGGAGGTTAAGGCTGCTTGAGCTTTTAGTTCTCGTAGTCAAGTGGTGCAGTTGCACCTTATATAAAGGGAGGTGGCGCGCAGTTCGTCACTCCTGTGGGGGTCCGGGCGGGGACACCAAGAGCCCGCCGATGAGCCTAGCTTGGTGTCCTAGGCGAAACCCCACACAAGACATGGCACAAACCTAGAAGAATTGCTGAGTTTTAATTCACCGGCCGTGAAAGCCAATATACCATCTTTTTGGAAGCCTTCATAGGGAGGTTAAGGCTGCTTGAGCTTTTAGTTCTCGTAGTCAAGTGGTGCAGTTGCACCTTATATAAAGGGAGGTGGCGCGCAGTTCGTCACTCCTGTGGGGGTCCGGGCGGGGACACCAAGAGCCCGCCGATGAGCCTAGCTTGGTGTCCTAGGCGAAACCCCACACAAGACATGGCACAAACCTAGAAGAATTGCTGAGTTTTAGTACATTTGATGTTTTCCACCAGTTGAACCATCCCGACTGTATCCTGCTCTTCATTTCCTCCTCCAGTCCACCTTCTTGTTGGATAACTCTACCAAGATATCTGCATGAACTTGCTGTTGGGATCTCTACTCTGTATAATAATACGTAGTAAATATAATATGGTCTAAAGTTGTTTCTTTTTAGGGGCTTGGACATCGCCTTAATCTCTATCTATCATATAAAACAAAGTGTCCTGACTGACTGACTAATTCATCATCGCCCAGCCAAAACTATTAAGGTTAGAAACATGAAATTTTGGGGATATGTTCGTTGTTAGTCGAAACGGCCCACTAAGGAAGGATTGTTGGATATTCAGGTTCTAAAGGGGTGTTAAGGGGGTACACCTGCATTTCATTGAATAACAATATCTCCGGCTTGGATTCACTAAGGGATGTGATACTCGGTATATAACCTCATCATTAAAATAAGAAGACACATGTCTGAGGGTTTTTCGATGTGGTGCATATTATGGGTTGAAAGGGATGAAAAGTGGGGGTTGAAGGATTACTATCGGAGCGTGTATCTCTTAAACGACATAGGTGAGGAGTTTGAAACTCAGCGGGAAAAATCAGCTTATTAATAAGTAAATAAGTATTTGACCGTCTTTTCATAAATCCAATTTAAGGGGCCCATGGGCAGGGGTGAAATTCTGGGGGAAAAAACAGGAAAGAAAATGTCCTAACTGATTGACTGACAGACTCACTCATCAAACTCAGGGGTAAACAACTGCTTAAAAATAAGTAAATAGGTGTTCGACAGTTTTTTTTTTCATAAACCCAATTTAAGGGGTTCATGGGGAGGGGTGAAATTCTGAAAAAAGAAAATTGAAAGAAAAAGTTCTGACACACTCACCATCGCCCAGCCAAAATTATTGAAGTTAGAAACATGACATTTTGAGGATATGATCACTGTATGTCAAAACCGTCCACTAAGGGAGGATTTTCGGATATTCAGGTTCTAAAGGAGTCTTAAGGGTGTTAAACCTGCATTTCATTGAATAACAATAACTCCCGATTGGTTTCATTGGGGAATATGATACTCGGCATATAAACTCATCATTAAAAATAAGAGGACACGTGCCTGAGGGTTTTTCGATGAGGTGTATATTACGAGGTGAAAGGGGTGAGAAGTGGGGGTTGAAGGATTCCTAACGGAGCGTGTATCTCATACGACATAGGCGAGGAAATTGAAACTCAGCGGAAAAAATCAGGTTATAAATAAGTAAATAGGTGTTTGACTGTTTTCTTCATAAATCCAATTTAAGGGGCCCATGGGGAGGGGTGAAATTCTGGGGGAAAAGAACCCGGAAAGAAAGTGTCCTAACTGATTGACTGAGACTCACTCATCAAACTCAGGGGGAAACAACTGCTTAAAAATAAGTAAATAGGCGTTCGACAGTTTTTTTTTCATAAACCCAATTTAAGGGGTTCATGGGGAGGGGTGAAATTCTGAAAAAAGAAAATTGAAAGAAAAAGTTCTGACACACTCACTATCGCCCAGCCAAAATTATTAGAGTTAGAAACATGTCATTTTGAGGATATGACCACTGTATGTCAAAACCGTCCACTAAGGGAGTATTTTCGGATATTCAGGATCTAAAAGAGTCTTAAGGGGGTTAAACCTGCATTTCATTGAATAACAATAACTCCCGATTGGTTTCATTGGGGCATATGATACTCGGCATATAAACTCATCACTAAAAACAAGAAGTTCCGTGACGAACTAAAGAGCCTACTTTTCATAAAATTAAGTTGGTAATATCGAAATTTTTAATTAGTTCGAAATACTAAATACCTGGCATAATGTAGCCTAATAGAGAACTACAGTTGGCAGCTATGGTGACTGAATATATTCTTAGTTCCATCTCTTAAGGTACAGAATACAAAATTTGGTTGAAGTTCAATGGATAGCATGAACGTTACATACAGTTAAACATTGGATCTAACAGCGCGCGTAAAATCATGTCGGCAACAATGACATACATGTATTGGTCAGAAATAATCTGAAATAATATGATCTATTGTTGTGTCAATATTGAATGAAATCCATTAGTTAGTATAGAAGTTACATGCATTTTAAAATTGGACCTATCAGCAGGCTTAGAATCATGTTGGCAGCACTGGCGTAGGTCTATATTAGTTACCCCAAATTAATCTAGAATGCTAGGCACTATACGTGTGCAAAGTTTAGAGCTATTGGCTTGCATACTCTCTGATATATTGATATTAGGGTAACATAAATAGAGACAGTATTTATTAACAGTTGGCAGCCCTGGTAACTCTTAAGAATCGGCATAGTCATATCTGTTATGGCGTACATAGCACACACGAAATTTGGTTGAAATCCAAATGATAGTATAGAAGTTACATGTATTTAAAGCTGGACCTCTCGGCAGGCTTAGAATCATGTTGGTAGCACTGACATATATAAGTTACTACAATTTAATATAGAATGTCAAGTACTATACGTATGCATTGTTTAAAGCTGTCGGCTTGCATACTTTCTGATATATGGGTATTTGGATTTAAAAAATTGAGAGCATTTATTAACAGTTGGCAGCACTGGGTGCTCTTAAGAACACGCACAAACATATCTGTTTATGTACACATAGCACATACGAAATTTGGTTGAAATCCAATTGATAGTGTAGAAGTTATATGCATTTAACACATGGACCTATCGGCAGGCTTAGAATCATTTTGGCACCACTGTCATGTATGGCCTCCTGGAAATTTAACTGCAATATTATTATCTATACGTGTGCCAATTTTGAAATAGCTCCCATTCATACCTTCCAAGATATCCAACATGGAGCTGACATTTCAATTGCGTTTTTTGAGCAGTTGGTAGCACTGACATCATTTTCAAATATGGCCGTGAGATATTTAGGTATAGATCTTTACTCCTACCAAATTTTGTTTCGATTGCTGCAGCCGTTTAGGAGTTGATAGGGGGGACACACACACAGCCAGACAGACAGACAGACAGAAGGACAGACAAACAGACAGACACACATTTGCCCGATCTCATAAGTCTACTTTTTCCTCATTTTTGCAAAATGTGAAAAGTAGGCTAATAAGAGGACACGTGTCTGAGGGTTTTTCGATGTTGTGTATATTATGAGGTTTATTTCATTTTATTTATCGTATGGCTTTTAGTGCCGGGAGTGTCCGAGGACATGTTCGGCTCGCCTGAGTCTGTAGCTGCTTCCAGCGGATACCCTAAAGGGTGAGCTACAAGTTCCGTTCAATTTCAAGTAGTTCCAACTTTCGCCACCAGATATCAATCATACCTAGTGGTGAACGTTGGAACTTTGATAGAGCGTTCTGACGAAATCTAACCTAACAAATTTTGCTTTACACAAGTTTAGTCTGCGAAAGGATCTTTTACATGCCATAAATCTATGACATGGGACCGCCGGGTATACTTCCCCTCCGAAGGAAGGCATACTGAAGGATTTTTAACGCTCTTAAAAAATCCGACGACTTCGGCCGGGTTTGAACCCGCTATCTTGGGCACAGCAGTTCAGCATGCTACCGACTACGCCACCGAAGCCGCTATTATGAGGTGAAAGGGGTGAAAAGTGGGGGTTCAAGGATTCCTAACGGAGCGTGTATCTCTTAAACGAAGTAGGCGAGGAGTTTGAAATTCAGCGGAAAAAATCAGCCTAAAAGATAAGTAAATAGGTGTTCGACCGTTTTTTTTTCATAAATCCAATTTAAGGGGCCCATGGGGAGGGGGTGAAATTCTGAAGGGGAAAAACAGAAAAGAAAATGTCCTAACTGATTGACTGACTCACTCAGTCTTCAAACTCAGGGAGAGAAAACTGCTTAAAAATAAGTAAATAAAAGTTCGTCAGTTTTCTTTTCATAAATCAAATTCAAGGGGTTCATGGGGAGGGGTGAAATTCTGAAAAAAAAAAAGAAAAAGAAAATTTGTTGACTCACTCACTCACTCACTCATCATCGCCCAGCCAAAATTATTGAAGTTAGAAACATGACATTTTGGGGATATGTTCGTTGTATATCAGAAATAATCTGAATTATTATGATATCTTGTTGTGCCAATTTTGGATAAAATCCATTTGTTAGTATAGAAGTTACATGTATTTTAAAATTGGACATATCAGCAGGCATAGAATCATGTTGGCAGCACTGCCTTGTATTAATTACTCCAAATTAATCTAGAATGTCAGGTGCTATACATGTGCAAAGTATAGAGCTGTTGGCTTGCATACTTTCTGATATATTGATATTTTCGTTAGTAGAATTTTGGTATTTAATTGTTAGTACGGTAGAAGGTTAGTATTTTTGTTTAGTAGAATTGCTCTTTACTTATTCTGAAAGGGAGTAGCAGCCTTTCAGAATAAATCAATTCTTTACTAGTCTTATAGACGGTTAAGATATTGATAATATAAGCCAAATAATGGCTACACTCCGTCCTGCTGCACGGCTGAAAGCAACGGGAAACTACAGCCGTATGCTATTCCCGAGGATATGCACCTCTCTATGCATAATTACATGTGATGATGGCCTCCTCCCTTGTAAAATTTCAATCCGGAGGTAAATTAGTCCCCCGTTCGGATCTCCGGCTGGGGACTACTCGAGAGGGGGTTAACATCACAGAAGTGACAAAGAGGAAATCTGACATTCTACGGATCGGAGCGTGGAATGTTAGAAGTCTGCTAGGAAGTGGAAGGTTAGAAAACTTAGAAAGGGAAATGGATAGGTTGAGGTTGGATTTGGTTGGGATTAGTGAAATGCGCTGGCAGGAAGAACAGGACTTTTGGTCAGGAGACTATAGGGTCATTAGCACTAAATCAAACAATGGCCAAGCAGGGGTTGGTCTCATATTGAGTAGGAAACTTGGACAGCGGGTGGAATATTATGAACAATATAGTGAACGGATTATTGTAGCAAAAACCTACCTGCACCACAGTGGTACAAGTCTATATGCCTACCAGTCAAGCTGATGATGAGGATGTTGAAAAGGTCTACGAAGAAATAGACGAAATTCTGAGGTATATCAAGGGTGATGAAAATGTTATAGTAATGGGAGATTGGAATGCTGTGGTAGGAAAAGGGAGAGAAGGGAAAATAGTAGGAAATTTCGGATTAGGTGAAAGGAATGATCGAGGAAGCAGGCTGGTAGAATTCTGCACCGAGCATGAGTTGGTCATAGCTAACACCTTATTCAATAACCACAATAGAAGAATATACACATGGATGAGACCAGGAGATACAGGGCGTTACCAAATCGACTTCATTATGGTCAAGCAGAGGTTTCGAAACCAGATTTTGGATTGTAAAGCATATCCTGGTGCTGACATAAACTCTGACCACAATCTGGTCGTAATGAAATGCAGATTAAAGTTGAAGAAACTGAAGAAAAGTCAAAAGCCAAAAAGGTGGGCAATAGACAGACTGAAAGAGAAGGATGTAAACGAAAGATTCAAGAAGAGTATAAAGGAAGGACTAATGAAAAACCCCAAACAAACTTCAATTGCAGACGAATGGTCACTTTTGAAGAATGAAATAACAAAATCCGCAGAAGAAAACATTGGTAGGAAAAAAGAATAGGTAGAAAACCGTGGATCACTCAGGATATACTAGAATTGATGGATGAAAGGCGGAAACACAAGAATGTAAGAGATGAGAAGGGGAAAGCAGAATACAGACGCCTGAGAAATGAGGTTAACAAGAAGTGCAAGGAAGCGAAAGAAGAATGGTTGAAAGAGAAATGTGCAGGTATAGAAAATTGTCTGAAATTAGGTAAAGTAGACACAGCTTATCGAAGGATTAAGAATACTTTTGGGGAAAAGAAGACTAAGTGCTGTAATATTAAGGACACAAATGGAAAGCCTCTAACAGATAGGGAAGAAAAGGTTGAGAGATGGAAAGCTTACATAGAGAGTTTGTATAAGGGAAAGGAGATTGAGAATCATGTAATGGAAAGGGAGGGGGAAATTGATGAGGATGCGAAAGGAGATTTAATATTGAGATCAGAATTTGATAGAGCTTTGGAAGACTTAAGCAGGAACAAAGCACCAGGCATAGATGATATACCGATTGAGTTGCTACGCTGCATAGGAGATGAAGGTCTGATCAGGTTATTTCACTTGGTGTGTAGGATTTATGAGACAGGTGAGGTACCCCCTGATTTCAAGAAGAATGTAATCATCCCTATACCAAAGAAAGTGGGAGCTGTCAGATGTGAAGATTACCGTACAATCAGCTTGATTACTCATGCTTCAAAGATCCTGTCTAGGATAATTTACAAGAGGATTGAAAGCCAGATAGAAACGGAGTTGGGTGAAGACCAGTTTGGTTTCAGGAGAAATGTAGGAACAAGGGAAGCTGTACTAAGTCTTAGGCTGATTTTGGAAGGTAGAATAAGGAAAGATAAGAGAACGTTCATGGCTTTTGTAGACTTAGAAAGGGCTTTTGATAACGTTGATTGGACTAAATTGTTTGACATTTTGAAATCGATTGGAATAAAGTACAGAGATAGGAGGGTGATATACAATCTATACAGAAACCAGACAGCAGTCATTCGAGTTGAAGGACATGAGAGAGAAGCTGGTATTCAGAAAGGTGTAAGACAAGGCTGCAACTTATCACCCATACTTTTCAATCTTTACATTGAACAAGCAATGAAGGAAATTGGTGAAAAATTTAAAGTGGGAGTGAAGATTCAAGGAGAAAAAATTTCAACTCTGAGATTTGCTGATGACATCGTCATCTTGGCCGACAAGCCTGAGGATTTGAATGAGTTTTTGAATGGTATGGACTCCGTCTTACAGAAAGAATTCATGATGAAAATTAATAAATGTAAAACAAAAATACTGGAATGCAGCCGAAATAAATCAGAAACCTCTATGGAGATCAAATTGACAGGTGAAAAGCTGAAGGAAGTAGAAGACTTCTGTTACTTAGGAAGTAGAATAACCAGTGATGGACGAAGCAAAGAGGATATAAAAAGTAGGTTGGCTTAGGCAAAGAAAGCTTTTCTACAAAAAAGGAATCTGCTGACATCGAATATAGATTTAGGTATTAGGAAGTCATTTTTGAAAGCCTTTGTCTGGAGCGTGGCGCTCTATGGAAGTGAAACTTGGACTATTGGTGCAGCAGAAAAGAGGAGAATAGAAGCATTTGAAATGTGGTGTTACAGGAGAATGATGAAGATCAGATGGGTAGATAGGGTTACAAACATAGAGGTATTAAGACGAGTGGGAGAGGAGAGATGTTTCTGGCGACCGCTAATGAAGAGAAGAGATAGGTTGGTAGGACACATACTAAGACACCCAGGAATAGCAAGCTTAGTTATGGAAGGAAGGGTCGAGGACAAGAACTGCAGGGGTAGACCAAGGTTAGAATATGTTAAACAGATTGCCTCAGATGTAGGGTGTGTTAGTTATGTAGAGATGAAACGATTAGCTCAGGACACGGAGGCATGGAGATCTGCATCAAACCAGTCAAAAGACTGAAGGCTCAAACAACAACACTAAGGGAGGATTTCGGATATTCAGGTTCTAAAGGGGTCTTAAGGGGGTTAAACCTGCATTTTATTGAATAACAATATCTCACGAGTGGTTTCATTTCTGGATGTGATACTCGGCATATAAACTAATCATTAAAAACAAGAAGTTCTGTGACGAACTAAAGAGCCTACTTTTCTTAAAATTTAAGATGCATGCCAATGATTGATCTATATGGATCTATCTAGAATAATGACGAAATTAAGTTGGTAATATTGAAATTTCTAATTAGTTCGAAATACTGTATACCTGGTATAATATAGCCTAATAGAGAACTACAGTTGGCAGCCCTGGTGACTGAATATATTCTTAGTTCCGTCTCTTAAGGTACAGAATACAAAACTAGGTTGAGTCCAATGGATAGCATGGACGTTACATGTAGTTAAACATTGGATCTAACAGCGCTCGTAAAATCATGTTGACAACAATGACATAGATGAATTGGTCGGATATAATCTGAAATAATATGATCTATTGTTGTGTCAATTTTGAATGAAATCCATTAGTTAGTATAGAAGTTACATGTATTTTAAAATTTGACCTATCAGCAGGCTTAGAATCATGTTGGCAGCACTGACGTTTATTAGTTACTCCAAATTAATCTAGAATGCCAGGTACTATACGTGTGCAAAGTATAGAGCTATTGGCTTGCATACTTTCTGATATATTGTTATTAGGGTAACAAAAATAGAGACAGTATTTATTAACAGTTGGTAGCCCTGGTTACTCTTAAGTATCAGCATAGTCATAACTGTTATGGTATACATAGCACACACGAAATTTGGTTGAAATCCAAATGATAGTTTAGAAGTTACATGTATTTAAAGTTGTACCTCTCAGCAGGCCTAAAATCATGTTGGTAGCACTGACGTATATAAGTTACTCCAAATTAATATAGAATGTCAGGTACTATACGTGTGCATAATTTAAGGCTGTCGGCTTGCATACTTTCTGATATATTGTGCCCAACTCTAGGAATGGGTATTCCAAGATTCAGACACCTAGATATCAAGGGAAAGGCTACAGCCGCTTTTGAAAGTTGAGATATTTGAATATCTCGCTACATTGCTTCTAGAAGCAATTGGAAAGAATATACCGCTAAGAGCATGTCAAGTGACGTAGCGAGTAATAGCAGAGGTCGAGGCTATTTATTGATTAAATAGTTAACCATGGAGTAGAGACTTGAGACTTGGATCAGATTACTGGCACGGCCAAATGAAAGAGAATGCACTTAGTATCAAGTAAATCGGACCAGGGATACCAGAGATATGAGGATTTTCAGATTTCAGCTGATGCAGCGTGACCCTGACCGTTTTGAATAAAAGCCGGCCGGCACAGGCATCATTAGCTCACTTCGAAACAAGCACTTGCCTAGCAAGGTGCCGCTACGCTGAGCCAAGGCACATGGTTGCCGGATCTACGCAGAAGTTATTTTCAAAATTGTGATAGTCACAAAAGTGCTGCGCTACGAGTGGAACTTAGTAAGTTTCCGGCAGGGAGAATCACTAAGGTGATAGTTATTTTTCTACAGACACTGGTGAAATATTTTTATTTCTACATGGACATATGCTAGACTTTGTCTAGAATAGTACTTTGTCACAGTCCAGTAATAACCTAATACTAGGATATTTTAGTCCAATTTAGTCAGTTTCATATTTGTGACCTGATAACCACTTCGATCTTTCAGTATATTGAAGGCCAGTCTATCACGGTGTTGTTCATTAGCCAACGCAGGGAAACTACATGTTGCTTCGCGCATGGTAGATGGTGTGAAGCCATGCCCGGGGAACGATCTTCAGAACAGCCGTTGATTGGTTAGACTGTCAGTGCTTTCTTGTACTGATACGATTACCGTGAGTTATGTTACAACTGACATATCTGAGAATAGATCACTTAGATCTGACCCCATTTAAGCAAACTGTTATGGAGTTAACAGAAGCCAATATTAAAATGGATCAACAGTTACTTCAAACGTCAAGAGATATTACCACTATGTCTTGTTAGACAGATTGTGGGTATATAATGGCGGCCGATACAAGGATTATACGTGCTTGTCCGATAGGGCATGTCTATGGATAAATCTGGTACAAACCAGGTTCGCTACGCTTCAAGACCATCAAGAAATGTAAGCCACATTTTGACTTTATACTATGCCTAGCTAATTGGAACAAACTATTTTTCTGCAGATGACCAACACATTTATTTTTCTTCGTATTTAAATCTTGCAATGATTTACGCAAGACATATTAGAGTTATTCTGAGTATTTTCAGCACTCAGAACAGTTTAGGATCGATGACCGAGCATATCGAGCATTTATTTGAATATTTCATATTTTTGGGAAGTCACGGAAAACCGTCGATGTAACTGTAAAAGTTAAATTATTTTTTGTTGAGGAATGGATATTTTTTTCCATATTCGAAGGTTCGAACATGTGGATTCTCACATAATGAGATAATAATTAAATATATTTAAAATAATATAACTAATAATAATAATAATAATAATCCACTAATAATAATAATAATAATTTTCATAATTTTTCTAAATAATTCTTGGATATTATATTTTCTAATAATCATATGTATTGAGAGAGAGAGCCTATGAAGTAGTTTAATCATTTCTAGTTTGGAACAGGAGATTTTCCGAAGGAGAGTGGTTAGCGCAAGCCCGCATTCAACCAACATTTCAGTTCTGGTTGAACAGTTAATATTTGCAATGAGCAAAGTATATTTTTCAGATAACACGGAGAGGCATGAAACGGGAAGCAACTGATATTTGTATCAATTAGGATATTTTTGTATTTATATAAAATCATGACGTAAACACACATTCGAAAGTGAAATAAAGATTTTCATAAGTATGGTAAATTCACGGGTTGAACTGAATGGTAAAATAAAATAAACTTGTAAGTTTATTAATCTTCCAGTGTTGATAACAAGCAGAGGCTTGATTTATTGTATAAATTTTGGGAAGAAAATTTATGTGTGGAGTAGTTGAAATGCCATTCCCAGGTGCGCATGTTTAAGTCGCAGGAATGAGGAGGTTGTTTCGAGCATCAATCAAATAGCAGGTTCTATGGCTCAGGTTTATAGGAGTATTGGAACTACACATTTCGTCGTATGAATGACCCGAAGGTTATTTCTTAGAAACCATCAGTTCTTATTTCAACCTTGTTTACGGATTCCATTTAGACTTTGATTTTGCTAGAACCCGGATTTGTCATGATAGTAGTTTATTCTTCTTCAGAGGAAGACCTTTGCCGTTGTTGTTGTAATATTGTGTTCTTATGAAAATAATAGAATGGGCCACTGCCAATTAAAAATATTTCTATAACCACGAATAATTTGAAGGATGTTTTCAATCCTAGTGCCATGAACTAAATGAATTTATTATGAAGCTACAATTCTTATTTCCGCATTCTGTCGAAGAATTGCAAGTTGTGAAAATTGCTAAAATGGCCATGAATATAAATATTTTTCTTAATAATGTTCTCAAGTGGAAAATCAAATAGTTGAATGATTCAACAATTCATTGATCAAGTTGATGATTCAGAAATCATATATTTTGTTAGGAACTTGAAGTTTATAATCGAGTCACTTCTCGAAATGTTTAATGTCAAAAGAACAATTAATTTGGTTGTGCTTCGCACAGTTCTTCGATGCTATGCTCAAGGTCAAATACTTTTCAGATGTTATTAATATGTGTAAATAATTTGTGTTGATTCAGAAATAATAATATATTTTGACAATATTTTTTTGAAACTGGAAAAATAAGTGAAAGTTAAAAATTCTATGAACATTTATTCTACGAGTGTTAATATTATGTAAAAATTCAAACAGTGAACTACAGTATTTCCAGCAGAGACAATTAAATTTGAACTGGATTTAATCACAAATAATGAATATAATTTTGGAACACAGTCTACAGGACTGATAATCAGACTTGTGTTTCCAAAAAATAATTGTCCAATGTGTTTGGAAAATTTCTGTACATTGTGTAAATAGGATGTGGGTCGCCACACGTGAATGATGCTGCTTTGAGCATTTTTGCAGTCAATTTTAAATTCAAAATAAAATGAGATAATTTTACATGATGTGTTATGCCCAGTTGAATCTCCTTCTATCCTTATTGTTGCATTAAGCCAAAAATCAGTAAAGCATTTTTTCACTTGATGTCGTTTTTGCGATTAGCTTTAACCCATCTGGCGCCCCGGGATATTTTTATTCTCGTGCTGACTGATTATTGGTAAAATGCATATGTGGTCGTGCGGACTCCGGTCTAAACGGGCACAATATGGGTATTTGGATTTATAAGATAAGAGCATTTATTAACAGTTGGCAGCCCTGGTGGCTCTTAAGAATACGCTCAGTCATATCTGTTTAAGTACGCATAGCACATACGAAATTTGGTTGAAATCCAATTGATAGTGTAGAAGTTATATGCATTTAAAATTTGGACCTATCAGCAGGCTCATAATCATTTTGGCACCACTGCCATGTATGTCCTCCTGGAAATTAAACTGCAATATTATTATCTATACGTGTGCCAATTTTGAAATAGCTCCCATTCATAGCTTCCAAGATATCCATCATGGAGGTCAAATTTCAATTACGATTTTTCAGCAGTTGGTAGCACTGACATAATTTTCAAATATGGACGTGAGATATTCAGGGATAGATCTTTACTCCTACCAAATTTTGTTTCGATTGCTGCAGCCGTTTAGGAGTTGATTGGGGGGGGGGGGGGGCAAACACAGCCAGACAGACAGAAGGACAGACAGACACACATTTGCCAGATCTCATAAGTCTACTTTTTCCTCATTCTTGCAAAATGTGAAAAGTAGGCTAATAAGCAGACATGTGTCTAAGAGTTCTTCGATGTGGTGTATATTATAAGGTGAATGGGGTAAAAGTGGGGGTTGAAAGATTCCTAACCGAGTGTGTATCTCTTAAGCGACATAGGCGAGATGTTTGAAACTCAGCGAAAAAAAATCAGCTTAAAAATTAAGTAAATCGGTATTCGACCGTTTTTTCATAAATTCAATTTAAGGGGCCAATGGGGTGGGGTGAAATTGTGGAGAAAAAAAGGAGAGAAAGTTTCCTAGCTGACTGACTAACTCACTCACTCATCAAACTCAGGATAAGAAGAACAGCTTAAAAATATGTAAATAGGTGTTCGTCCGTTTCTCTTTTCATAAATCCAATTTAAGGGGTTCTTAAGAGGGGTGAAATTCTGAAAAATAAATGAAAGAAAATGTCCTGACTTACTCACTCACTCATCATCGCCCAGCCAAAATTATTGAAGTTAGAAGCTTGAAATTTGGGGGTTATGTTCGCTGCATATGGAAAACGTCCACTAAGGAAGGATTTTTGGATATGAAGGCTCTAAAGGGGTGTTAAGGGGGTAGACCTGCATTTAATTGAATAACAATATCTCCCGAATGGTTTACATAGGGGATGCGATACTCGGCATATAAACTCATCATTGAGAATAAGAAGGCACATGTCTGATGGTTTTTCAATGTAGTGTATATTATGAGGTGTATGTGTGAAAATTGGGGGTTGAAGGCTTCCTAACGGAGCAAGTATCTCTTAAAAGACAGAGGCATAAAGTATGAAACTCTGCGGGAAAAATCAGCTTGAAAAATAAGTAAATATTTGGTCGACCGTTTTTTCATAAATCCAATTTAAGGGGCCCATGGGGAGGGGTGAAATTCAGGAAGAAAAACTTCCACTAATGAAGGATTTTTGGATATTCACTCTCATCGACCAACCAAAACTATTAAAGTTAGAAGAATGACATTTTGGGGATATATTCGTTGTATGTCAAACCCGTACACTAAGGGAGGATTTTCGGATAGTCAGGTTCTAAAGGGGTCTTAACGGGGTTAAACCTGCATTTCATTGAATAACAATATGACACGACTATGATGCGAGCGAAGCCGCGGGTACCTGCTGGTATAGTATAAAACAATGTCCCAGATTCTTGGAAGTAACGGGTAATCTCGAGAACCACAGGATGGATTTTGATGAGGATTTCTCCATTATGTAACGAATTTCTCGTGAAGGTTTCTGTAGAAAAAGGAAGCCGAGCAGTAACGATTTCAGTGAATCGAGTCGAAGAAAAACCTGTCGTCAGTGTGCCTTTTAAGCTTACGCTGGGTAAACCGTTAAAAGTATATAGGCCTATATACTATGGGTGTAAGAATTGTTCAGCATGAAGAGTTCTACAAAAATATCCGCGACAGCATATCTCTATCTTCATTACTTGAATAAACGCATAGTTACACCATGAATAAACTTACAGTCTTCTGCAATATTCTGTTCATCTATATTATACCATCTAGGGTAGGCGTTCTCAACATTTTGGAAACTGTGAACACCACCTTAACCGAATATACATATATATATACGAGGGACTGTGGAAAATCTTCAAAAGACACTTGTGAAGGGTCCGCACTCCACAGTAGTGTGGGATTATTACCCAATAAAAACCACATCCCTTTTCCCACGATGCGTTCATCACCCCGGAACCGCTCTCGCATTACTTCAGGGTGATGTGCTTACTTAGCCTTTCAGACTTCTTCTTTCTTCATTTCTTCTTAAGGACGTTCGTACGCTTCCAGATCCCACTTTTTCTGCGAAGGACATCCTCCACATACACTGATATATGATCCCACGATTGCTGGTTCCGTAACATCACAGAAATAATATTATCTGGTGTCAGTTCTCCCAATTCAGTTTCCACATATTCTCTCTTTATCATCCAATGGCCGCACACGAAGAAGGTGTGAAGTACATCACCGAATATAATAATAATAATAATAATAATAATAATAATAATAATAATAATAATAATAATAATAATAAAAAGGGGTGTAAGAGAGGCGGCCAAGGCTGCAAGGAACAGCTCACCATTGACAGTGTGATTATACACCAAGCGCAGAAGCAACAACGTAACCTCTTCTAGGCTTATATCGACTATAGAAAAGCATTCGATACGGTGCCCCACAGCTGGCTCATCCATATCCCTGAGATATACTGAGTAAACAAGACACTCATCAACTTCCTTGCTATCATTATGCAATTTTGGCGTACCAAAATCATCTTGAAATCTAACATCACTACCACTGAAACAGGGGTCATACCCATCAAACGTGGTATATTTCAAGGTGATGCCTTAAATGTACTGTGGTTTTGTTTATGTCTCAACCCTTTATCTGAGATTCTAAAGATGAACAACTACGGATACCAAATAAAAGAAAATAAACAAAATCTCCTGAAAGTAAATCACCTCTTTTATATGGATGACATAAAATTGTATGCAGCAAATAGGATCCAACTGACATCACTCATCAATACAACAGGAAACATTTCGAAGGACATTTGCATGGAGTTTGTCACTGGCAAATGCAAAATCAACATCATCAACAAAGGACAGTGGTGTAGAACGGAGGGAATAAGCATAACAGCTGATGAGCGAATAGACAGCATGGGGAAAGATGAAACATATAAATATCTAGGATTTGAGCAAGTAGTTGGAATCGACAGTAAATCCGAGAAGGAGAACCTCTACCAGAAATTTAATCATAGACTTCGACTTCTGCTGAAAACCAAGCTTAGTGCTCATAACCTAACAAAAACTATCAATTCATATGCTATATATTTGCTGATGTATTCGTTTGGTGTTTTAAAATGGTCTCAAACAGACCTAGAGAACATTAATCGCACAATAAGAACTATGCTTACGAAACACAGAATGTTGCATCCCAATGCTTGTACAGAGAGAGTAACAACACCCAGAAATGAAGGAGGCAGAGGTATTCTTGATGCTATAGCTCTGCACAATCAACAAGTTATACATCTAAGAAATTACTTTCATTCTCGGGAAGATACCAGTGTTTTACATCGAGCGGTAGCACAAGATGACTTCAACCACACTCCTTTGAATCTCCATGAAGGAAATTTCGTCATGAAAGACAAGAACACACTGAACAGAGGGAAGGTGCAGAGATGGGCGGAAAAAGAACTTCATGGCAGATTCTACAACCAGTGCAATGACAAGAATATTGACAAACAGCTTTCGAACACATGGTTGTCAAGGGAAGAGCTGTTTCCAGAAACTGAGGGATTTAACCAGGCGATACAAGACAAAGTTATCACCACAAGAAGTTATAGGAAACACATCCTGAAAATCAGACTGTTATAGATGACGAATGCAGGAAGTGCAATGCCGGCCCAGAAACCATAGAACATATTACCAGCAGCTGCAGAATTCTAGCGCCAACATCTTACAATGAGAGGCATAACGATGTTGCCAAAGTCATTCATCAAGAACTCGCCCTAACCCGATCTCTCATACACGACAGGACGCCTTATTACAAATACTCTCCAGAAAGTGTGCTGGAAAACGAAGATTACAAGCTGTATTGGGATCGCACTATTCAAACAGACAAAACAACTCCTCATAATAGACCAGACATAACTTTAACTGATAAGAAGAACCATCACACGTACTTGATTGACATATCTGTTCCGAATGACCATAATATCCACCATAAATACAGAGAGAAGACCAATAAATATACTCCTCTTGCTATGGAGGTTGCTAGAATCTGGAGACAAAAAAAAGTGACGATTCTTCCTTTCCTCCTTTCTCCCACTGGCCTGACACCTAAATCCTTTTCAGTAAATCTAGCCACACTAAATCTTCCCATATATACCCACACTATTGCACAAAAAGGCTGCAATTCTGAAAACCTGCAGCATCGTTAGAGGGTTTTTGAATACACATTAGGATTCTTCTTTGGACCCTCTTGTGAAAAAGAGACGTGGAAGATAAGAAGGGAAAGGAAAATTAACTGTCAAACGTCTATGTTATACCGTATAGTTCGAAAATGTATGCTATAGGCATAAGTGTTACTTTACTCATTTTCTTGTACGTAATGTACCGATATGAGTCATGTTACCGACTGTAAGTTGAGTAAATAAAGATAATAATAATAAAGCAACAAGCATGCACCTCTATTTCCTTTTCCTCTCTCTCTCTCTGAAGTGCTGAAATAGCTGGGGATTCACCGCTCACCAGGCATACTGCAACTGCTTGCATGAATCATGCAGATAAGATACATTTACGTGTGGACAGTTGAGTCAAATCGGCGTCTTTTCTGTTACTCATAAAACAGGGATGTTACATTATTTTTGCTGTAATGAAAACGCTATTATTCCGGTTCAACAAAACACAATTTGAATTGAAGAATGGATCTCAGAGGAGCTGGCGCTCGCGAGCACTAGGTTGAAATCGCCTGGTCTTTGTGAGATCTAAGGTTGCCACTGTCTACCATTTCTCTCATTTCAGACTTGTCTTCTTCTATGAAGGCGGTAAGGGAAACATGTAAAATGATACCCAACATTTCATTCAACATCTACTGTATATAAAATAACATTCTATCCTAAAAGAAAGCGAGGGCACATTTATGGTTGTGCATATCCGATTGCCATATGCCTTCGAACTAAGTTTTTCAAGTGATTTGCAGATTGAGCATTCATGCAGTATTAAAACACAATACAACTCAAGAACCACACACACAACGAACAAATATTAGAAGAACATTTACATTTGATTTTAACGTATAAAAGTTCCTTTTAGTTATAAACATTTACAAATTCTTTTTGATTTTAAATTTTGACTGCAACACAGCACGTTTATACGTTGTTTAGATGTAATTTATATTTTTGGTTATATTTTTGGTTAAATTACTTTGTAACAGATCTGATTTTGATAGTTTTGAAATATTTTAAGAGAATCTCAAAATTACCGCATAGTTTTAAGCGATATTATGTGTACTCTACTCTTGTTTACGGTGCTGAGAGATGGACTCTGACAGAGTCGTTATGTAAACAGTTAGAGGCCATTGAAATGTGGCTGTACAGAAGGATATTGTGGATACCCTGGACAGACCATGTCACAAATGTTGAGCTTCTCCAAAAAATGAGAAAAATGAAGGAAGTATTAACCACCGTGAAAATAAGGAGACTCCAATACCTAGGACACATCATGAGGAATACCAACAAGTATCATCTCCTGGAGTCTATTCTTCAAAGCAAAATAGCAGGGAAGAGAAGTGTTGCAAAAAAAAAAAAACAAGTGCCAACCAAGGTCAAAGGAGGTAGCTGGCTGGATGACGTCACGCTCACCGGAGCACGCGGGGAATGGAGGAAGCTCAAACAGTACTATGACGTCACACACCTCAGTGCATTCTCGGTACATTTCGTCCCGTCACCGTAACGTAACGCCAGACCACAGCGAAGTCAACATAATCATTTTAAATGATAAAAATCTCACAGATGATCACCACTAGTCCTGTTATATTAAACAACTAATAATAATATATTTATTGACTATTGGTGGTTTTATTCAATACCATTTAGATCTCAATTGCATGTTGTCAATAAGGACCAATTTGTTTCAGATATGGTTAATCTCACGTTTATAGTCAACATATTTTAACTTCGCTTTGCCACCATGTTGGTTTTTCAGCATCACATAGGTAAACTTAGTATTCTCTATCTCCATACCAAATTTCAGAGTGAAATCGGTACCAGTTTCGGAGATATAGAATGCTGGTTAAATATTTTGCGCGGCCGCCATGTTGGATTGGTGAAACGTAGACTTTTAAAATTTGAAAGGCACAGTCGAGATTTGACAAGGTAGTAGTATGTCCTTCGGGAGGTTTCATTTAAACCGCTCGAGCTGTTTAGATTTTATTAGGGAGGACAACACACGAACAAAATGTGATCTCACAAGCCTATATTCCATACGATGAAAGTAGGCTAAAAAAAGCTGTCAACAATCTATGCCTATCGAATGTTATACACCAATGAATAGAGTATTTACAAATACAATTTTCAGAACCAATTCGGTAATGTAACAGAAGAGGAAGAAGAAGAAGAAGAAGAAGTATTTCAACATTTAATAAAGCTATACGTTTAAAAATCACAATTGTAAAGGAAAAAGAAAAATATTGGTGTAAATAGATTGCCTTATGTTTTATAACAGCAAAAATACACTTTATTTGCCAAATTTCGATTGTATAAATAGCTACGGTGTTTCTATATTGAGGGGCGGGGGTGCTCCTTTTTTCGTATATTGATAAAACGTTAAATGAATAGTAATTTATCCTAATTAGTTTGTAATCGTGGCGATGGTTGTTTCATGAGATTCTAAATCATAGGTCCTAAATTAGCTAATTTATTTAACAAACAAGGGTATTTTAAGGATTTTTCAAGTCAAAAGTTCCCTTAAATGGAGGTCCCTCTTCTGTAGTTCAATCTCCTCGTTTATAGAGCAAGAATGAACATAAGCTACTCTTCACAGATGTATCGTCTCGTAGCTTACTATTTTAATGATATTTCATGAAATTTCACATCACTTCCCATCAGCTTAGTAGTTAATAATAAAATATTTATTTGATCCCAAATGAATAGGCCTACTTGTTAGAAAAGAAAATAGTTGTTTCATTATGTTACTTCAAAGTGATTTATTTAACTGGTATTTCGGGTTTCTTTTTTGTTATGTCATTGATATTGTTATTTCTCATGAAGCAGGCATTTCATTCTTGATTAAAATTAATGAAATTTATTGATACTGCATTTGGTTGGGAAGATTATAGTTGTTCGATGATTAAATTGGTTCTCCCTCGTCTGTTTCAATGTCACTAAACGCTATCAAATTACTACCATTCAGTCATCTTAATAACATTTATTTTGGTACTGGTAGTTAAGAATGTAATTAACAAACTAGACCCTGGGTACAAAGTCCCGTTGCCCATATACATTTCAGGAAATACGTTGATTTCTTTTTTACCAAGAACAGGGAAAACGTTGGAACAGGTGCGTACTGACTTTGAGCAGCGATTCAGACGACAGTCTCCTCAAAAGACAACACTTTTACGTTGGGAAAAGAAACTGTTCGCTACAGGCAGCGTGAAGGACAAACCAAGAAGTGGTCGACCATCAAGAAGAGAGGAACAATGCCGAGAAGTCGCGGAGTCAGTGGAAAGATCACCAACGAAGTCAACTCGTAAACGATCCGCGGAACTGCGTATACCCCGGTCAACTCTGCGCAAACACATGAAACATGACTTAAAGTTGCACCGATATCGACCAAAGAGTTGTCTTTTGAGGAGGCTGTCATCCGAATCGCTGCTCAAAGTCAGTACGCACCTGTTCCAACGTTCTCCCTGTTCTTGGTCTCTCATGAACCCAAGTGCTTGTGACAACGCGTTCTTCAATGCTATAGTCGCTAGTATCAGCCATTGATTATATCTGAAACAGAAAATGTTTAAAAAAATCAATGTATTTCCTGAAATGTATAGGGGTAACGGGACTTTGTGCCCACCCTACATTAATAATACGTGAGTATGAAGAGCGTTTCGCCGATAAATACTAAAAGTCGTTCGAATGACGGGTACGTTTGCTTATTGAATTTCGAACTTCCGTCTTTTTGTTTTTATTGGTTCCTTGTCGTCAGGCAGGGCATCCGGCCGTAGAAACCATCAGACACGTGGAATTTCATCGCATCTCATCCCCGACCCCGCTGGAAACGGGATTAATAAGGGGTGGACATAAATAGATAGTCTTTTTTGTTTCCTTAACATTGTTCCCTTTCTGAATTGCTATTTAGATATTTGGCAGTGACATGATGCAGTTACTTTAAAATGTTGATGAACAGCAATTTTCCAGCCATACCCTGCACATTACTCTCATAGTTTTACAACGGTAGCACGCTCTCCAATAATGTCTAGGTAGTCATCTGGATTTGCCATTTCAAATGCCTTTTTCAATAAGTCCGAACTCTCTATTAGGTGGCTTCTGTGGTGTAGTTGGTAGCAAGCTGAGCTTCTATGCCCAAGGTCACGGGTTCAAACCCGGCCGAAGTCGTTGGAGTTTTTAAGAGCGTTAAAATCCTTCAGTATGCCTTCCTTCGGAAGGGAAGTAAAGCTGGCGGTCCCATGGCATAGATTTATGGCATGAAAAAGAACCTTACACTAACTACACTTGTGTGAGCCAAAATGAGTAGGTTAGAATTGATAACGCAGAATTAGTTCAACGTTCGCCGCCAGGTGCTGACTGCGATGGCATTTAGTAGCCACGTCCGCTGCTAGGTGTCGTGGGTGATAACATTTGGTAACAAAAGTAGAAACTACTTAAAATTACTGACTGCAGTCCTTACTTGAATAAAAGAAAACCAGATAACACACACTTATACAGTCATCACAATCAACACCGGTTATCAGACAGATTCTACACACACCTAAAGTACACGGGGCTACATGACCGCGTTGTCGCAGCCCCTAAACTGAGGAACCATCTCTCTCTCTCTCTAATGGGATGATTGAAATTGTCCTGTTTGCTCTTAATCTCTAAGGTCCTGGATTTGTAAAATAAGGAGTAAACCAAGTATGTTATGAGACGTTCAAGGACAGGGAAGACAATGCTTTGAACTATTATTATACACAGTCAGCTTAATTTTCTCATGAAATGTGGATTGCCTGGTTGCCATTGAACCGCACCCGCAAACCAAAAACAACACAAGTAAAAAAAAAAAAAAAGTCCTCTCGGCACGCCGGAAGGCGGAGGTAGATTTCACCGGTTAAGCCTGGGGATAGGCGAAAATAGGCAGAATATGCAGGTTTTCGTAGAAGGATCAGACCTCATTTATTGCGAGAAAGTATTTTATAATCGGAGCTTAATTAACTTTGTTTTTCGTCATTTTATGCTTATATTAAACATTTTATTGTCTTAAGGGGACGGTAACATTCTTGTCATTTGGGGTCCATTTTTATACTTGTGGTCACACTGTCCTTATGCAAGGTTTCGACACTGATGTGTAACTATCTAACGGTCTGTTAGTTGTTCACGCAAAATTTTATCTCCCGCAGATATTTTGGTTGGTTTCTCAGTTTAGGGGCTGCGAAAACGCGGTCATGTAACTCCGTGTACTTAGGGTGAGTGTAGAATCTGTCTGATAAACGGTGTGAATTGTGATGGCTGTATTAGTAATTGAGGTAAGGACTGCAGACGGTCAATTTCAAGCAGTAGTTCCTTCTGTTGCTAACAAATACTACCGTCAACGACACCTAGCTGTGAACTGGGCTACTAGATGCCACCGCAACCAACCACTCGCAACCAACGTTGGATCTTTCCCTGCAAAGGAAAGCATACTGAGGGATTTTTAGCGCTCTTAGAAAATCCGACGACTTCGGCCGACTTTGAACCCGCGACCTTGGGCATAGAAGTTCAGCATGCTACCAGTTAAGTCACCGAAGCCGCTTCACACTTCGGCAGATAGAAAACTGAATGTGATCTCGTGCAAGTGCGTTGTCATGGCAACGTATGATGGCTCATCCCTTATCAATTTAGTAGTGTTGTCATGGCAACCTCTGATAGCTCTTGGCATTTTCTTATAATTCCGAAATCATTTTTCTCTTCCCTTGACGTAATGGTGGGTCATATAAAAATTATTTCAGACAAAAGTTTTAGGTAATTATTAGGGAAATATTGTCCATTTTGTACGGTTTTGATATTGTGCCTATTAAGAGAGATATGATTAATGTTTCCCGAAAAACCCACCTTTTCCCACCCCTCTGGTCAATGGTTGGTGCTATCAAAAAACTTTTCAAACATAAATTTTTGAGCCTTATCCGACACATAGTATGAACTTTGAATGGATTCGATATTTCAAATATTAAGAGAGTTATAGCGATATATCACTTTTTCGAAAAAAGCCCCCCATTTTCACCCTTGTCGACCGATTTTGCCCGTTAACGAACTCGACCGAGATTTTATAGGGATACATATTATGTAAAAATTTCAAAGTGATTGGTGCAAAATTGCGGTATTTATCGTGTCCACAAGAAAGTGATATATATAGATACATATATACATAAATTATATATAAGCTTTTGAACTGACGGTGGTTTTGGGGTCTAGGGGATGTGAAACGCGAAGATATGTCAAAATTTTCCGGAAGTCGAAACTTGGTACCCATTGCAATAGTTAGCTTTCTAAGGAAATCTACCTAAAACAAGATGTTCAGTAAAGAACATATAGCCTACTTTCTCCTAAATGCATGGGTATTGTTATAACTCTTTGTCCTTTTCAAGGAGTATGATTGAATGTTGGTTGTAGTAGCTTGTTGAAATACAACGTGCTATAGGGATATTAAACATGAATATGAGGTGCCCTTTGCTAGTGCTACCTCTGTACCAAATTTCGTTCAATTCGGTTTCGCCGTGTTTGAATTGATAGGGGGAATCGATTTGCACACATACTTGGCCACCATCTGCAAACTATTGGGCTGATGTTCTTGCAGTTTGGTCAGAATATGTTTCCCACATAAAGATATGGTGTTGCAAAATTTGGTAGAGACTAGATTATTAGGTTGGTCGTAATTACATTTTAGCTTTTAACATTTGGGTGGCCGCGATTACGTTTCCGTCAAGATAGCGGTGATATAAAACATGACACTGAGGTGCCTCTTGCTAGTGCTACCTCTGTACCAAATTTCGTTCATTCGGTTCCACCGTGTTCGAATTAATAGGGGGAATGAATTTTGACATAAAGATGGCCGCCATCCGCAAACTATTAGGCTAATGACCTATTAGATTGGTCAAAGGATGCTCCCTCCATAAAGGTATGTTGTTGCAAAGTTTGGTAGAGATCGAATGGTTATGTTAGTCGTAATTTGATTTAAGCTTTAAACATTTGTGTGGCCGCTATTACGTTTCTGTCAATATGGCGGCGATATTAATCATGACACTGAGATGCCCTTTGCTAGTGCTATCTCTGTACCAAATTTCGTTCCATTCGGTTTCACCGTGTTTGAATTAATAGGGGGAATCGATTCTGACACAAAGATGGCCGCCATCCGCAAACTATTAGGCGAATGACCTATTAGATTGGTCAAAGGATGCTCCGTCCATAAAGGTATGTAGTTGCAAAATTTGGTTGAGATCGGATGATTAGGTTAATCGTAATTTGATTTAAGCTTTGAACATTCGTGTGGCCGCCATTACGTTTCAGTCAAGACGGCGGCGATATAAAACATGACACTGAGGTGCCCTTTGCTAGTGCTACCTCTGTACCAAATTTCGTTCCATTAGGTTCCTCCGTGTTCGAATTAATAGGGGGAATCAATTTTGACATAAAGATGGCCGCCATCCGCAAACTATTAGGCTAATAACCTATTAGATTGGTCAAAGGATGCTCCCTCCAAAAAGGTATGTTGTTGCAAAGTTTGGTAGAGATCGGATGGTTATGTTAGTCGTAATTTAACTTAAGCTTTGAACATTTGTGTGGCCGCCATTACGTTTCTGTCAATATGGCGGCGATATAGAACATGACACTGAGATGCCCTTTGCTAGTGCTACCTCTGTACCAAATTTCGTTCCATTCGGTTTCACCGTGTTTGAATTAATAGGGGGAATTGATTTTCACACAAAGATGGCCGCCATTCGCAAACTATTAGGCTAATGACCTATTCATTTGGTCAAAGGATGCTTCCTCTATAAGGGTATGTTGTTGCAAAATTTGGTAGAGATCGGATGATTAGGTTAATCGTAATTTGATTTAAGCTTTGAACATTTGTGTGGCCGCCATTACGTTTCCGTCAAGATGGCGGCGATATAAAACATGACACTGAGGTGCCTTTTGTTAGTACTACCTCTGTACCAAATTTCGTTCCATTCGGTTGCACCGTGTTCGAATTAATAGGGGGAATCGATTTTCATACAAAGATGGCCGCCATCCGCAAACTATTACTCTGATGACCTATTAGTTTGGTCAAAGGATGCTCCCCCCATAAAGGTATGTTGTTGCAAAATTTGGTAGAGATCGGATGATTAGGTTAGTCGTAATTTGATTTAAGCTTTGAACATTTGTGAGGCCGCCATTACGTTTCCGTCAAGATGGCGGCGATATAAAACATGACACTGAGGTGTCCTTTGCTAGTGCTACCTTTGTACCAAATTTCGTTCAATTCGCATTCACCGTGTTCGAATTGATAGGGGGGGACAGACATTCAGAGTACACACACTCACACACACACAGACACACACACACACAGACACACACACAGAATCACACACACACATACACACACACAGACAGACACACTTTTTTCGCCCTGTGTTGATCTCATAAGTCTACTTTCATTTTTTGCAAAAATCGAAAGTAGGCTAAAAATACATTAAAAAGTGTGAACCCATTGCAACAATGTGTCCGTTTCTGCAATACTTTCCATCAAATGCCATCGTAGCTCTCCGTTATGCATCATTCTATAACAAAATCTACCACTTATAAGTGTTTCATGTCTCTCTATAAGTCTTAATGTTCGTGAGCGTTAATTAGTTATTGTTGTTTTAAGGGGCGGAACTACGAGGTCATCTGCCCCTAATCGTAAACGTTCCACAACTGGATTTCTTGATTTACTGTATCATTTTACAAATTGTAGTGTATTCTATACAATAAGTGAATAGTTACGATATTTCAGTAAAGGATTACGGCTGAGAACAATATTAATAATAATAATAATAATAATAATGTTATTGGTTTTACGTCCGTATAACTACTCTGGCGTTTAGAGACGCCGGGGTGCCGGGTTTTTGCCTTGAAGGGATCTTTAACGTGCCAGTATCTCTACTGACACGGCCCGCTCGCATTTGCGCACGCCCAAACGCTAGCTGACTGCGCCATGATTCGATCCTGCAACCTTGAACACAGCTAACGAGAATGTTACCGCTGAGCCACCCAACCAGTCGAACAAGATTCTGCAATATCACTGCAATATCACCGGGTGAATTAGTCATGGTCGTTACGGCGTGGCTGTAGGCAGTCGCTTACATCCGGGAGCCGAGGAGGTTCTAATTCCCCCACCGGCAACCTTGAAGATGATCTTCTGTGGTTTCCCATCTTCCTTCCAGGCAAATGCCGGGGTTGGTCCCTAACTGCCACAGCCGCTACCTTCCAATTCCTCGTCCTTACTTCTTCTTCTGCGCGAATGGGTCTCCTAGGACCACGCGGAATCAACACTTATTGGCCTTGATGTTTGCCCAATAACTCTTCATGCGCAACGATTGAGCGAGTCTTCGTTGATGAGACCAGACGTGTCTGGTAAGTCTTCTCTCTTCTCCCTCAAAACCCCGTGTGTGAGTAATTTTCCTAATTTCCTCTCGATCCTTGAGATTGGGAAAACCTAATTCAGCCAAGTCCTTTTCCGCCTGCTTGTACCAATTGGACCTGGTTGCCTCTTTCTGCAAAAACGTATAGATTTTATTTGTTAACCTAGTTGAGTCCATTCTGTCCAAATGTGCCATGAATTGGATCCTTCTCATACGGATTGTATCTGTGATTTTAGTAATTTTTAAATAGACGTCAGCATTAGGTTTCGGAAGGTGAATTCCATCTTTGGTTCTTGGTGCCAACATTTTTCGCATGATTTTGCGTTCCTTAATCTCCAATTGATTTCTCAGTGTTTCATGTAGTAGATTAAGTGTCTCGGCTGCATCAAGGGCTGCAGGAAAGACTACTGTTACATTAAAAAAACTAACAAACAAACTGCAATATCAATATTCAGCTATATCTGCTGTGTTAACGCTGTCTCATGGACTAAGCGTTTGAGTTCAAACTCCAGGCATGATCAACATTACATTCAAATAATCTGTACATAGAACAAGCAATGAAGGAAATTAGAGAAAAATCTAAAGTAGGAGTGAAGATGCAAGGAGAAATAATTTAAACTCTGAGATTTTCTGATGACATTGCCATGTAACCCGACACACCAGAGGATTTGAATGAGGTATAGACTCCATATTGGGTAGTGAATTCATGATGAAAATCAATAAATGTAAAAAAAAAATTAATTAAAGAATGGAGTGCAGCCAAAAGAAATCACTAACCCCTATTGACCTCAATTTGGCAGGTGAAAGTATCATGTAATTCTTGAGTGTGTCTTTATTTTAAATGATTAACATTTATTTTTGCTCCAAAATATTACAAAACATTACTATAACTCACTAATATAGAAAGGCGGATACAAGATTAAAATACGTCGCTCTATTTCAGGAGCAGCAGGCTGTGACGCAGGAAAATTCGCTTTTTTTAATCATCTTTTAAAATAACTTTTATTCATGCACCAATCAGTGACATTTCATCCTCATGTATTTTAACACGCGTGGCCATCCATCACCAACAAGGTGAATATTTTTGACTGTACATTTTACTGAAATTTTACTGAACCAAGGCTGAAGATGGAATGCTTGGAAGTCTTAAACATGTTCCTGAGGAGGATTAAGTACCTCAAAACAAAGTAAGTTGTGTTGTACAGAGGACAAAATAAGTATAGTAAATATACAATGTCAACACGGAAAATGATCATAAAAGACATTCAATGATAATCGAATTATTGGTTCCACGTTGACTTGTAATTAATTGATGAATTTATTCAAGAACGAACAAAACATGAACTCCAGCCTATTCAATACTAATGTATAGGTACATTTTTCGAACATCAACTGTAGTCCTCATTTCCCAAAACTAATAATGTGTGAGCGTCAAAAATTTATATGCAAAAGAAAAGAAACACGTACATGAAGAAACAAAATCCACTCTGAAAATTTCTTGTGTGAGCTAAATTTTTAGGTTAGATTTGGTTAACGCTCTATTAGTTCCAACGTTCAACACCAAGTGCCAGTCACGGTAGCATCTAGTAGCCAAATTCGCGGCTAGATGTCGTTGACGGTAGCATTTGGTAGCAAAATACTTGAAATTGATCGTCTGCAGTCCTTGTCTGAATTACAGATAACACACACTAATACAGCCATCACAATTATTGACACTGATTATCAGACAGATTCAACACACACCCAATGTTCACGGGACTACTACATGACCACGTTGTTGCAACCCCAAAACTGAGGAACCAACCAACTTCTGAAACTTTCACAATACATTCACCTTAGCTTTGTGAAAGACTGCATTTATATTATTGTAGAACCAAAGGTTGTGTGTCTGTGTGTGAGAGAGAGAGTGTGAGTGAGTGTGTGAGTACAGTATATCTGCACCTCCCCCCTATCATTTGAAACACGACGAAACCGTATTGAACGACATTTGGTAATGAGGTAGCAAGAAAAGGGCATCTCAGTGTCATGTTTTATATTGCCGCCATCTTTACCAAACCTTAATGGCGGCCACTCAAATGGTAAAAAATTTAAAATTAAATTATGAACAAACAAATTATCGAATCTTTACCAACTTTGGTAAAAGCATTCCTTCGTTAGGGACGCGTCCTGCGCCCAAACTACAAGGTCATCAGCCGTACCATTTAAGGATGCTGGCCGTGCGAATTATGAAAGCTTTATAATCCATAACTTAGGACCCACCAGTTCCGATTATCGAATCAAGATTGGTTTAAACTGTTCTAAAGGACGTGGCCCGTTCGAAATTAAAAGTAATAAGATAATTGAACGTGCTTTCGATCCTCTATTCGTGTTATAAGTATCGCGTAACCTCGCTTCAAAGAGTGAGATAAGTGAACCTGCGCTTGTTGCCATGGCAACTAGGTATCGTAATTTTGTCCACGCTAATCCCAGAGTGACCCCTAGCCCAGAAAATATCCGTATTGAAAACGGTCCTCCTCGTTCTAAAGGACGTGGCCCGCAAGTACACTGCCATGTGAACACCCACTACGTACTAGATTACACAGTTCACCCGTTCACCTCAAATTTATCACAGCCTGCTAGATCACATAAGGTCTTGATTAATAGTAGAGACAAACACTTCAGCGGCATTCCTTATTGTATAAAGAAGTGTTCTGAGAGAGATTAAGGGACTGAAAAGTCCCTAGCAGTTTGGTATCGATTTCAGATATGGAAAGAGATTTTTGCTTTATAGCTTAGTGTTTACTTTCCGCGAATTTGTTTTTAACAATTCACAACAACTGATAGACGTCCCCCAATGACATTGAAAGATTCTCATCATCGCAAAGTGAACTGCTAATGCCCGCATAAACATTTCACATGCATTTCGTAAAAGTACAAGAGCAAATGATAAGTGGTGAGCAAATTTAGCGTTAATTGCTCTAGCTTACTGGAATGTGGTTGGTTCCTTAGTTTAGGGGCTGTAGCCCCGTGTACTTTGGGTGAGTGTAGAATCTGTCTTATAACCAGTGTTAATTGTGATGGCTGTATTAGTGTGTGTTATCTGTAATTCAGGTAACGACTGCAGACGATCAATTTTTCAAGTAGTTCCTACTTTTGATACCAAATGCTACCGTCAATGACACCTATCTGCGGACTTGGTTACTAGATGCCATCGCAACTAGCACCTGGCGACGAACGTTGGAACTAATATAGCGTTATCAAATAGTCTAACCTACAAATTTAGACTTCACATAATGGAAAGTTCTTTTTCGTGCCATAAATCTATGACATGGGCCCGCTGGTTTTACTTCCCCTCCAAAGGAAGGCATACTGAGGAATTTTAACGCTCTTAAAATATCCGACGACTTCAGCCGGATTTGAACCCGCGACCTTGGGCATTGAAGCTCAGCATGCTACCAACTATACCACCGAAGCCGCCTTACTGGAATCTAAAATACTTTTTGAGAAACTTTATAATGTTCTATCAAAGTGGATATTGTTTCTTCATGCACTAGAACTTATGTGGTGTTTGCATATTAATTGCTGACATTCACACATTATTAATTATTTTTGAGTGTTGCGGACAACTTATGAATAAAACTATCCGCTTACTAGGTGAACGTGACTATGAATCCGTCTACGACCCGTTAAATGTACCAGTCCAACGACCAAATTATAAATGGTTCATGAAAAGCGTTTATCACCAATGTAAGACATATGTGAATCATTGAAAAATCAGTTCTTTGATAAAATGGATACCGGTTTATCATCGCTTGACGATCCTGAAAACTATTTACGAATACTTTATACATGTCAAATTCAAAGCATGAACTAAACATTAGTAATGGGCTATCACTCAAACAATCCTTGCTTGTCAAAGAATGGAAGCAAACGTTTCATTGCTTTGACGTAAACCTCATTTGCGTACATCGCAGCGTTATTTCCATCCGTGTCGGCATCTTTACTCAAGGACTCTTCAACATCTAATCCATGTTCTGGATCCGAAATTACAACGGGCATGGTCGAAACTGAAATAATTAGCCCTAGGAAGGAAAAGTCTTCAAATATTTTCTCGAGTTCTTGAAGTGATATTACGTACTTGGTGCAGTCTAGGGTTTTCAGTGTTTCGGTTAATGTATGGTGGTACTCCTTAAGTAAGTTGCCCATGTGCTTAATACGCACTTCCTCGCTGGGAGTCGTGTATAGGAAGTATTGCAGATCCGTCGCAGGCGAGCAGAAGTAGGAGAGCTGCACGTCCACGAATCTGATGTCTTCAAGAGTATCACCGGAATATTTGAACATCATGTTATTGCTCCAAGTATCTCCGTGACACAGGACATTGAACTCATCGTCTCTTCTTGTGTAGAAATGTAACAGGCGGTCATATATAATATCTGCTAGGTTCATCAACTTGGGGACGTATTTCTCATAGCCAGGCCACTTGGTTACTTCGTTCGCTACGGATCGAAAAGCGTTCTCGTAGAAGGGTGCTATCAGTTGTCTGCCTTCTTCGCCGATGGGACACTTGAAGCAAGTGACTGAATTAGGATCCTTGTCGAAGAGCGCGACAGAGGAAGCGTGGAATCTAGCAAGTGTTTTGATGGCCAAGGAACAGTGCTCAAGATCTAGTCCATGCTGCCGCTTGGCGAGAGTGAAGCCCGCCTCTCGCAGGTCTTCCATCACTATGAACCGGAGAGGATCCGTGCCGTGGTACTGTACCCATGTGAGTAATTTCCATGGAAAACATGCTTCTGCCTCCAGCTAGCATCAGTTCACAGGCGTGTACCGTCCACCCACTGAGCAGTTGCATATTTTGATCTGAGACTAAAAGGTATCAACTCTACAATGATAAAGCACAACTCTATTCTAAAGACTTTAATTCAGCTCTAAATCATGGCTTCAACACACAAAAACACAATCCCAACAATATCATACAAAACAAAGCAAAATTACTCCTACAATCCACTAATATTCACACTTTATCCTTGCAAATCCATATGATTATACATTCATTTACCCTGAGATTGACATCAAAGTTCATTCTCAAGTGCTCTGATGCACATGTAAATTACACAAAAACTGTAATTATAATCTTATGTCACCTGTTGTGACCTCTTTCATTTCACAAGCTTATTGTTTACTCTCAACACATCCTAATTTACATTATGTGTACCTTTGTGTTTTGTATCTCTTTTCCCACCAAAATGCTTTACCATGCATTAGCCAATTTCTGGGTTGCACATCAAATTCACTTGCAACTCCACAATTATACGTAAACATACCCGTTCTGCAGTTCTGCAGCCCCTTTCCTACAGTTCCACTGTATGCCGTTGTGATTTCAACTTCAAAAATTCCGTTACCGCTGTGTCGGATGGTATATTATGCTACCCTTGCGTGGGTATAGCCTATGGCATCTGGTGCCGACCTTCAGAGCTAAGTCACACCGTCAGTAAAATGTAACTTCCAACAACTCATAAGTTTGCCAAGTATTACGTTATAAGAACGATCCTTAATTAACAATGTGTTTCAAACCACTCAAATTCATTATACATTACAACAATGACTCTTTCGTTACAAACAGGGTTTCAAAGTCTGTCCTTTCTAAATGTCAACCTTCAATGGTCGTTTAAAAATCTCCCCCTCGGAGCGACTTGTATAAAATGGGACTTGAGTCAGGCGGTCACAACACGGGCGCTGTCCCTTCCTCTCCTCCTACTTTCTGTTTACCTCCAAGCAGTAACAAGATTTTAAATACAATAGTGCAGTCTCAATGACCCACATATCCCATATGATTTCAACTAAATTGTATGCAAGACAGGTTATGGTCGTGTTTAAATATTTATTCCTAACCTTTGGATATTAATAACTGGCCTCAATAGGTCCATTATATTATATGAAGGAACGAGATTCATCAACCACTGGTCGAACTGGCTAGCTGGCATCTTATTAAATGCTACGGTCAGGCACAACCAGCCGCCAATTAAATTCGCTTCCCATGAGCTGAATTATTTTAATAACTAGTTCTCGGTCGACATCAGGTATCATGCAGAGGTTTCCATTGTTATCCTCTCATACACCACAGGATTCGAACCCGGAACATTCCATATCCATCCTCAGAGTTAGGGTACATCACTAAATACACTCTGGCAAATAATAAATATCTCTGTATGCCCTAGGCTATACGAGATTTCACACGTCGAATAGATTACCTGGCTTCCCTGACCCTCGTGCTATGATCTCGTCCTTTAATTAGTAAGATAAATCTATCAATTATTCTACAAGCTTATTCACAAGCTGCAAATTCAATTCACTATTAAACTCTTCCATTTCCTAGATTCTTGCATATTTATATCACAATATACTCTGATATTAAATTGCTTTTCTTAGCCCTTCATGTATCATATTACTGCTTGGATAGATAACTATTCCAATTAGCATATATATTTTGATTACAACCATTTTTCCCTGATGTGTATTCATTTATTCCTTATTATTATTATTATTATTATTATTATTATTACTGACATGAATTACAATAACCCGACACAACGTAACCATTTTAATAACCGAACATCCGTGTTAGTTACGTTAAGTTTTTATATAACCGAATTGCCATTTTACAATAGTGGTAATGATTTATCCACTCAATGATGTACAAAAACATCTCAACTCTACTAAAAACAACACAACATTAATACCTTGAGGTTCTCCCTCCTAAAATTGACTCGTATTGGCATATTTTATAATTTTGAAATCACACAACACACAGTGGACTACAACTGCTACAAAATCATGGTTTTGGGTACTTACATCGGCTAGTCTGGTGGCTCCAACCACGCATTTCTTCCAGTAATGCCTGCCATAATTGCAAAATTAGCAAGGCATTCTGATACTTATAACACACATTTTCCACAACTTTTGCCTTACAAGACACACGGCACTTTTCCTTTCCATATTGAAGCTATTGCTTCCTTTTCGCACAACACTTTATAGCATTTGTTATAATATTAAATTTTACAGATATTTAACAGATCATCACTACACTCACACGTTCACTATTTACATTTCTTACTGGTTGACTTTTCCTGGCAAGATATCAGAAATGCAGACGTTGAAGCTATCCTGCTCGCTGCTATCCGCATCCTGATTGAAAGTCTCGATTATCTGCCTAAGGATTCCTATCGATTCACCCAACTGTCTATCAGTCTCTATCCTTCGATAAACTTCCTGCTATCGCATAAATATGCTTGCATATCGTCCTGGGCGTTAATTATATTGGTATTTTTATGAAATTTCACCAATTGCATAATAAAGTTTATCTCTGCGCAGTCCGGCATCCTAAGATATGTATAATCAATAGTTTACATACTGCGCTCTACCATTGTACATTTTACTTATACAAATTATCACTCTCAATTGTCCTACCTTGTATATCACACGGTACCTTTCCTAAGTGCACAATAACAATCGCTTGTAATGCCGACTATAAAAATATGGCACGACTGTCCTTAATAAATGGTACTAATAATGTCTTACTGCACGGCTCTTCATGTTGAAGTCTGAGCATCCCTTCTTGACTTCGGTAACGCGCACTTTGCACTAGACTGCGGTTCAACTGATTACATTACTCGTTAGTAACTCCTGACTTAATGCATGATTATATGTTGCTGCACTTAGAATGTTACAGTCCGCGCCTTTCTTCTCTGAGCTAGGGTGACGTGCTCCTCGTTCTCAAGTATGTTTCGACTGACGACTGAGTAAGTCCCTCTGTCCTGGGTCCACCCCCTTATATCCGTTTGGAGAGAAAAAGTAGACCGAGAATTCCCCTGCGGTGCCATCTTTTCTCCCAGTATGATTCTGGTCTTGAATTAACGTTTATATGGTTCCTTTTCCCTCGCTGGTCACAGATCTGTATCCGTGCTCGAGGACCGATCGGCCAATTAATTAATATTAATTGCCTTTGCCATGGCGTGCCCAAGCTGCGTCACCTAAAAACCCCCGAAAGCATGGTTATATCTCTACGCTAACCTCCAATTACTGTGTCACTGCGCGTTCCATTAAATATGCCTCGATTTCAATGTTTAATGGCTTGATAATTAGCCTGCCGGCTAAACATTCACATAGGTGTAAACCTCATGTCACTGCGTTGCTCCAATCACGAGTAATCACTAAATTGCGCTGGTATCTCCTCACTCCACCAGCCTTTCCATTCTGAAACGGGGAATAACTTGACAATAAATTAGCCTCCTGACCTGCTCCAGACGACTTAAGTAGGTCACATAGAGTGACACAGCTCCAAGAATCTCCGCCCCTTTTCCAGAGTCATTAGACAAACGTCAAGCGCTCCAACTTCTGTGCTCAAGTCCAGAATAGTATGCCTCATACAGCCCAATAATGCCGTATTCTACTAATATTCCCTGCATTATATTAATAAATAATGTCAGCATTAGTTCATATCACAACAGTGATTTAATATATATTTTCTCTAGGGGTTTTTATAACTTAAACTCCCTCAAAAGATCTCGTGTTCGTTCCTTGCTGGAACCTTTATTCTGAGCTCAACTATCTCTGAGATCCACGTTCGACACCAGTCAGCCTAACCCCGTTGGGTTCAGTATGATGGTTGATATCCTCCAGGTCTGGCTCGCTCCAGGAGATCGAACATTGCTGGCAAGGTTTCGGATAACATGAGCGTCTCCTTGGTGTACGCATCAAGACTCTCTATGAGCTCCTCGCGCTGGCCACCAAGAGGCTTGCACTTGACGATGAGCCGCCGTTCCTGGGAGTCCTGGAGGTAGACCACCACCCGGTACATGTTGCTAAGGTAGCCGTCGCCCTGAGCGTTGGCCATGGAGATCTCATAGGATGTGACAGTGATGGAGGAATCTTCATCCCCTGACTGAAGGGCCCTCTGGAAGATGGTCTTGTCCAGCCAGGATGGTGCGGCTGGTCTACTGGCCTCTTCTGCGTTCACCATTGTTTGCTAGGTGGTATTTTGCACAGAATGAAAGAACATTTTATTATAAATAAAGATAGTCTGAAATTCTATTGATTGTTTGCTTGGAGTTAGGTTCAAGTAAGAACGATGTATTGAGACAGTGTCCACGTCAAAATTGATCGCAATCGGATGAATGGTATATGTACCCGTAAGGGACGAACAAATAAATAAATAAACAAACAAACAAACAAACATTCATTTATATGATAGGCGTAGTAGATTAAGAGTACCGTATAGAAGAAAGAAGGAAGAAATAGGCAAATCGTAAGGGAATAAAAGATAACCAACGGGCGAAGGGAAGGACATTTAACAGAAGCCGGGCACAGGTACGTGCGGTTCCCCCTGACAATATCACATATGAATTTAACTATTTTTGAATAGGAAATACATGACAATCGAGTTTCCTTACGATATCACATTCAACTGCTCGCTGCAATTTAGTGTTATCAGATCAGCAAATTTCCCTATCAGATGGATGCCATTTCCCTTATTTGTTCTATATCAACCTACTTCAATAACGTTTGTAATGCTTCAAAAACAATCAACGAGGATTTTGAGATCTATATTTCATTGAAATTATACTAACATGAAGATTATAATATACTGTACGAGAATACCCACGTTTCACCGCCGTGACATTATATTGGATTGTAGATCGCTGGAATTTCTTAGTGAAATATCATCTTTGCCATTTACCAAATCAATTAATTTAAGCTATTTACTAAACATTTGAACGAATCAAGCAGAGTACATTCATCCCTAGTTACTTAGTTCTTCGTCTCACTTCGTCTTAATATAGAAAAATATGTGGTAGGTTGGTTCCTCAGTTTAGGGGCTGCGACAACGCAGTCATGTAGCCCCGTGTACTTTGGGTGTGTGCAGAATCTGTCTGATAACCGGTGTTAATTGTGATGGCTGTATTAGTGTGTGTATCTGTTTTTTAATTCAAGTAAGAACTGCATCGTTGAATTTTTCAAATAGTTCCTACTTATGCCACCAAACGCCACCGTCAACGACTATTAGGCCTAGTTCAGAACTAAGCTACTAGACGCCACCGCAGTCAGCTCTTAGCAACGAACGTAGGAACCTAAGAGCGTTGTTTACATTCTTAACCTATACAATTTAGCTTCACACAGGTGTAGGGTAAAGTTAAGTAACTCCGTGATACTAAGCTTTTTTTTGTTACCATTTCAGAAATTTTAGGTTTTAGTTATTTCCATTCGTTTCATGTTAAATAGGGATACCCTATGGCACATTTCTGACATATATCTTACAAATATACGTAAGTTATTAAATGGTATTAACTAACAAATTTCGGTAGTAGAAGTAAGTAACGCCGTGATATTCAAGTTACTCCCTGATAGTGTTCAAGTTACTCCCTGATAGCATGGTTTTTACTATTCAGTGCACTTTTTAAGCGTAAAGACTAATGTTTCATGTAATGAAAGTGTTCAAGTCGTATGTATAAGTATTGTTACAGATCTAAGGGCGCATAGCATCCTTAAGACGTGTACACACCCATACCTACTATCCTACAAGCTACATCCACATCTACGGACATCTACAGCTACTCCCTTAACATCTACATCAATTACAACCATCTGCCCAGGACCCTACAATGATTTCACCATTTAAACACCCCCAAGCTGGAATCAACAACAGCAACTACACATTTCTTAACACACAAGCTAGCAGAGTTGACCCCACGGCTCTTGCGTCAAAGCTTGCCACACTTCGTAAACACATACACAGGAACTGGCTGGTAATGCAGCAACGTGCATACCACAACAGTCAGCATTCCGAAAACACATAAACGGACTGCCATCCAAGAAGAGATTATCTGTTACCGTCGGAGACTCTGCCCGTCCTCACGCTGACATCGTACCTGGAGGTGAGAGTGTCTCTCAGTATTTCCACACATAATTATACATCCATCCCACTTACCACACTTGTACAGTTATTTGTTTGAGCTATCCCTACAGTTGAGGGAAGCGCTTTACAACATTACATTATACTAGTAAACTAGTACACTTTATAAACGCTCAGTTATTATTATTGTTGCCCACAACCAGTTATACTGCCGACTTCCCAGCACGCCCATCCTCAAACACCGTCCTACCAACATTTCGCTGTGCCAGCGTTATTAGCTTGCCTGCAACTCAAACGGCCTTGTCCTTCAGAGAGAGCGCGCGCCTGCGGCTCATACAGACGCACCATCAGCGACACTGGCTTCGCTCATTCATAATTAGCTTGCCAGGTATTGCCTTCCGCCCGAGGGTGAATCCATTAATTATAATCCTCTGTCCGGAGAGCTTACCCATGAATCACAACACTCTCCAGCACCCGTCCGGAGATCCCACACATCCTTTAAACTTCCCCTGTTTACACACCACCATCTTCTCACACTTACCCCCTAGTTCAGTCAACCCCACAAAAAGGGACTAAACGAAGTGGCGGACGGCGCCGGGCACTCCGTTTTAGAAGGAACCCAGAAAACGGGCCCTGCAGTGCGAACGGTACATCCCGTGCAGCCAAGCAAATCCCCAGAGTAGCGATTTTTTTACAAAGACAAACTAGGGATTTTTTCTCCCTAGCTCCCCAGTAATTTTATCAGCACCCCCTCCCCCCCCCCCCCCAGCCCACCCTATAGGAAATTAACTCGAAACAAACCTCTAGTAAAGGAAAGCGAGCACCCCAGAAGTAAGGGTTTTTAGCCTACTTTCGATTTTTGCAAAAAATGAAAGTAGACTTATGAGATCACTACAGGGCCAAAAATTGAGTGTCTGTCTGTGTGTGTGTGCGTGTGTGTGAGTGTGTGTACTCTGAATATCTGTCCCTCCCCCTATCAATTCGAACACGGTGAATCCGAACTGAACGACATTTGGTACAGAGTTAGCACTGGCAAAGGGCACCTCAGTGTCATGTTTTATATCGCCGCCATCTTGACGTAAACGTAATGGCGGCCACTCAAATGTTCAAAGCTTAAATCAAATTACGACCAACCTATTCATCTGATCTCTACCAAATTTTGTAACGTTACACCTTTAAGTATGAAGAATCCTTTGACCAAACTACGAGGTCATCTGCATAATAATTTGCGGATGGTGGCCATATTTGTGTGCAAATCGATTCCCCCTATCTTTTCAAACACGGTGAAACCAAATTGAACGAAATTTGGTACAGAGGTAGCACTAGCAAAGGGCACCTCAGTGTCATGTTTTATATCACTGCCATCTTGACGGAAACGTAATGGCGGCCATCCAAATATTCAAAGCTTAAATCAAATTACGACCAACCTATTTATCTGATTTCTACCAAATTTTGTAACATTATACCTTTATGTATGAGGAATATTTTGACCAACCTGCGAGGTCATCTGCCCAATAATTTGCGGATGGCGGCCATGTTTGTGTGCAAATTGATTCCCCTATCTTTTCAAACACGGTGAATCCGAATTGAACGAAATATGGTACAGAGGTGACACTAGCAAAGGGCATCTCAGTGCCATGTTTTATATCGCCGCCATCTTGACGAAAATGTAATGGCGGTCACCCAAATGTTAAAATCTTAAATAATATTACGACCAATCTAATCATCTGATGTCTACCAAATTTTGCAACGTTATACCTTTATGTATGAAGAATCGTTTGACAAAACTACTAGGTCACCTGCCCAATAATTTGCGGCTGGCGGCCATGTATGTGTGCTAATCGATTCCCCCATCTATTCAAACACGGTGAAACCGAATTGAACGAAATTTGGTACAGAGGTAGCACTAGCAAAGGGAACCTCATATTCATGTTTAATATTTGTATGACACATATTTCAACAAGCTACTACAACCAACATTCAATTATACTCCTTGGAAAGGACAAAGAGTTATAACAATACCCATGCATTTAGGAGAAAGTAGGCTATATGTTCTTTACTGAACATCTTGTTTTTCCTTCTATCAGCCATATAGCCTACTGACTAATATATCCACTCAAATGCCCTACATTCATAAAACAACATTTATAAGCTGTCCCGGGCAACCCATTTCCTTCGTAAAACAACATGACAACACTCGCACGCCAAGCCATGCCGAAAAACATGGCCATATACCAGGGTCTTATAGCATGGCAAAACAGGACTACCTGCGGAGAACGCAAGAGCTCCTGCAAGGTCAATACAACAGAATCCTGAAGGCACTCACGCATCCACAGGGTACAGACAGGCGGGCATACAAAATCAAAGCAAATATAGGGACAATTCGCGTACAGCTAAACAGAACGCACTGGCGCCTGCATAATCAGCACGACGCATGGGGAATACTATAGGCTCAGGGACGAACACATCAGGGTAGATACAAATAACACGCGAGTGGCCAATGAGGCCAGGGAGCTCACTAGGGAATACGCTAAGCTATGGGATGAATACGTAAAACTCCAAGCTAGCAACATGCTGTTCGAATTGACAGCGGGCAAACCTGTAGACCTGCCAGGGGAGATTGAAGAATTAGAAATCACCCAGAAATTCGCAAATATGACCATAGGAATACCCGACACCCCGAGGAAGGAGGTTACAGTGGCCCCAAGGTATAGAGACGCGGTCCCATTCAGACAGGAGGCAACCACGAACACAGTTACACGGCCCACACCGCCAGCGTGGCGACAAATGGTTAAGGAACCCATACACTCATCAGCCTCCATCCATACGGCGCGAACAACGCGACACATCCCACTAGTCACCCCCACGGACACGAGATACACATCGCCAGTACATCAACACATCACACTAAAACCAAGGCGTACATTGCTACCTACACCCTCGAGTCAGCCACCTAGAAGGGTAGGAGTGTCCATACCCATAACCGTAAATCAGACTAGGCGAACGCTTTACACCCCCAGGGAGGAAAGCACAAGGGCAAGGCCCAGAATCACCCTGTTACATACACCGGAAGAAGGGCGCGAAGACCCACCTAAATGGATACCGGAGGCGTATCGTAGGATAACCCGGATAAATCAGGCACAGCGCCAGATAATACATACAGTACAGGTAGATGATATACGTAAGTGATATCCAACCCCTAGATAGAAAACTTTTCCCTGAATACATTATCGCAAAAGCGAACAAGCAAGCGAATTCAAATGCAATAATTAACTCACCACCCACCCACCCTTAGATATGCAAAAGGGTCAGAGCCACCATTTAGGGCAAAACCCTCAGATAATTAATAAATACTTGCCTCAAGACGCAGTCACACTGCGATAAGGTCAAGGGACTACGAGTACATTTCCCTTATATAGACAGGGAAAATCATAGCCACCCCACAAATACACATTTAAATACAATTACACCAATTTTACACAATATGGGACCCCACGTAGAATCAACAGGGCTGATATGCCACAGGATCATTTGCATAGGAGGGTGAAAAAGAGATACATAACAAGCAAGGATTTATGAAATAATATTGCATGTGCCTAATGAACATGTATTTTATGTGTTGAGATAAACATAATATTAATAATACACCACACAATAGTATATAGGAGGATAATCCTTTACAGGAAAAACTAAAATAGCCAGAGACGCATTAGCGAAGCTCACCCTAAATTCTTGCGCAAAATTTTACTACACATTCAGAAATACCATGCACATATTGATGGCAGGGACAGCAAAGGGGAGGCACACAAAAATAATTTCCAAGTATTGGAGCTATCATACAGAAACACATGGATATTATTTCTGCACATAGTTAAAACAGAAATACCATTAATATAATGACTTGTGCGTAGGCACGAACATGCATCGTCAGCCTGATTCGGAGGTATACAAAGCTAAGGCAGAACAGAGCTTTGCCGCATGGCGAATGCCAAACTTCACAACACGCATGTGACATTCGTCAGGTTATTTTAGTTCAGTTATTGTTGTTTTAAGGGGCGGAATTACGAGGTCATCTGCCCCTCTTAACACAGATAAAAGAATACAAATTCGGAATTGAATTTAAAATTTTGAGGTGGACGCCTACATTTAAAAAGACCAAAAACTAATAAAACAAAAACAAAAACATTAAATAAAAAATTAATAATTATAAAAATAAACAAAAATTACGGAAAAACAAAACATTATCATTCAAAAACGAACAAGTCGTTGAGTCAATTTATACTGGAAAATTTAGATTGCTGGCCCTAACCCACTCTCACTTATAAAGCGAATAACGCGATCAGCAGCCACCGCGTCATCGGCTAATATAAGTTTGAGTGTCGTCTGCAAACCAAGGTTTCTTCGTAAGTCAGCAAGATCCACACACTCGGTGAAAATGTGGGCCACGGTGAAAACGGCTCCACAGGTACAAAGTGGGGGGTCTTCCCTTCTCATCAGATACGAGTGAGTGGATCTTGTATGACCTATCCTTAGCCTACACAAAATGACGGACTCCCTCCGTGACCGGAAAGAGCTCCGCCACACGCGAGTAGTTCCCTTGATCGCTCTCAGTTTACTGTACAGTGGGTCAGCGAGCCACTGACTCTCCCAAAATGCCAGAACTTGTAGGCGTAACTGAGAGCGAATATCTCTAGCGGGTACCTCCATTGGTCGAGGTGGTAGTGATACCGCCTCTTCTGCAGCTTGATCCGTTAACTCATTTCCCGCAATTCCCATGTGGCTTGGAAGCCACAGAAAGGTGATTCGAGTGTCAGCGTGGCACAGCCCGGCTAGTAGGTCGTGGATTCGCTGCACTAGGGGGTGATGAGGGAAAAATGCAGCAATTGACTGCAACGAACTCAAAGAGTCGGTACACACGAGAAAGTGGATTCGTGCATCCTGTGGTGCAAACTGCAGAGTTCATAGATGGCAACGAGCTCCGCAGTAAACACACTACAGGCCTCAGGCAAAGAGATCTTGGTATTTGCACCATCAATAACGTAAGCACAACCCACTTTCTCGTCCAACCTCGAACTATCCGTGTAGAGAATGCCAGCGTCCGGAAATGGGTGAACTATGCTGTGGAACAGCCTCCGGTAAACGGAGGCATCCGTGTTCACCTTAGGACCTCGGTGCAGATCTAACCGAATTTCCGGACGCGGGACTTGCCACGGAGGCACCTCGCTAGATGTTAGGATCATACAGGGGCCCACAGCCACTCCTATTTCAGTACACGAGCTATCAAGTCTACTACCAACTGGCCGAGTGGCACGAGGTCGGTTGGCGTACCCCTGGTGGTTTTGGGTACCGAAGAGAGCTTGATAGGTCGGGTGTTGCGGCATTTGACGCACATTGGCAGCATATGCTAAAAGCATATGTTGGCGTCTATAATTTAAAGGTGGAACACCCGATTCGGCGAGTAGGCTGGGTATCGGGCTGGTCCGGAAGGCACCGGTAGCCAGCCTAACGCCACTATGGTGGATACTGTCCAGCATTTTCAAGGTTGCCGGCCTTGCTGAACCGTATGCCGCAGAAGCATAGTCTAGCCGGGACAGGACTAGGGCTTGGTAGAACCGTAGCAGCACCGCACGGTCGGCCCCTCACGTAGTGCCACTAAGAAACTTGAGCATGTTCAGTTTCCTGAGACACGTCATTTTCAATTTCCGTATATGGGGCTGCCACGTTAATTTGCTGTCAAAATGGAGCCCCAGGAAGCGATAAGTGTCAACCAACGGCAACGCAGCATCCCTGAGATGTAGTTCAGGGTGTAAATGTAGCCACCGGAGCCGACAAAAATGGACGATGGAGGTTTTCGCTGCTGAGAAACGAAAACCCCGGTCGTGAGCCCACCTGTCGACCTGGTTGATAGCTAGCTGCAATTGCCGTTCCACGACTGCCATACTTCCAGGGAGCTGTAATGCAGAGCTAAATCGTCTACATACAGCGATGGAATTACCGCGGACCCGGCGGCGGCAACAATGCCATTTATGGCAATCGCGAACAAGGTGACACTCAGCACAGAACCCTGAGGAACTCCATTTTCCTGAGTATAGTATTGCAATAATATCCTACCGACCCTTACACGGAAGAGTCGGACGGACATGAAATTCGCAATGAAAGTCGGTAGATTACCACGGAGTCCCCACTTGTGAAGGGTGGAAAGGATCCCGTAGCGCCATGTGGTGTCGTAGGCTTTCTCGAGGTCAAAAAAACCGTGACTAGGTGCTGCTTTCGGAGAAATGCCCCCTGTATGGCGCTCCCAATTCGCACCAAATGATCAGTGCTGGACATTTGTCTGGGTACAGACACAATTCCTGTATTTGAACATACGCGCCACGGGATCACATATAGGGACGCAGGGTGCCCAAATCATTAAAACAGGGCATATTAATACACCACTGGGACTATACGTAACATACGAGCTTGAGATGCCTCGTTAGGCCAAGACGCTAAAATGTCGCGTACAGCCCACATAGATGTAACGCCATAGACCCGTTCAAGTCCGAAAACTGAGGACACAAGATAATAATAATTAACAACTCAAACACACACAATAGATTAACATATGACTGACATTTCTAAAATGTCGCCAAGCCACTCAAACGATCGCCACATCCACTCAAAGTACAGGACGCAAACCCACAACCCTCACGTTACACTAAAGTAGGCCCTACGATATTAACCTCGAACCGACGACCTTCCGTAAACAAGGAAGACAAATCCCAAACCCCATTAACCCTGCCGCACCCGATATTTGTATTGTGATCACATTGGTATTAGATATATGCCAGAACGGTCATACAAATTAGTGATTTCATAAGCTATGTTGTAATATGTGAGGAAGACGCAAACATGCTTTTAGCAGGCGAACGCGGCAGTGACGTGGCATTACTATAATGGCACGAGCCACAAGCTGTAATATAATGTCTCAGCAAGCGTCAGCGAAAAGCCGGGGCAGTGTTGCGACAAGCACACAGGCCTCTGCGTAAAGTAGCTACTTCCCTTTCATTCACACTCCACCGTTCTACAAACAAGTAAACAATCCCACTCACCTGGGAAGGGCGGAACTTACTACCCTAGGAATAGTCATCATTTTTACACTTTAGTAAAAAGATTTCGGCATTTGCTCTCTGGCCATATATACTTAACACCTCCGTCCAGTTGGTTTACAACACGAGGACCACTCATCACCCCCTACATAACGCCGATTAAGAGCTAAAAACCGACCCTCAGGAATAACGAACACTATCACATATAATTAACATGTAGCGTACACAGGAAGTGAGAGACCGGACACAAACGGTGACACGCGGCATCATTCCAAAACAGGTGACCGACTGAAAACAAAGCGGCCCTGAAACACAAAAACATAGACCTGGATATGTCTATAAACTATGTACAATTAGCAGTATAGTAATAATTAACACTCCACACACACAAAATAGATTAACACATGACCGACATTTCTAAAATGTCGCGTACAGCCCACATAGATGTAACGCCATAGACACGGGTAAGGCTTAAAACTACGTACGCCAATAACACAAGTCCACAAACACTCAGAACAATAGACACTACAATAACACAAGCCTACAGACGATCAAAATCATAGACACCACAATAACACAAGCCTACAGACGACAAAAATCACAGACACCACAATAACACAAGTTTACAGACATTCAGACAAATGGACACTACAATTACACGGGTTGGTGGAAAGGCGGGACCACAGACGCCACAATTCCACAGGTTGGTGGACAGTCAGGATCACGGACACTACAATTCCACAAATTAAGGGGACAATCAGGATCACGGACAGTACAATTCCACAAATTAAGGGGACAGGCAGGATCACGGACACTGCAATTACACAGGTTGGTGGACGATCAGAGTGGTGAACACCAGATAGCTCAGGTCAGAAAAACCTAGAGGGTAACAATCATAGGAAATAGATTATACGCGCAGGCATAGTTAATATGGGAACGGACATAATTCTCCCAAAAGAGATAGCCACAGGTCAAGTATACACATTTCGTAAGATATATACAAGACCGTGACACCACAGTTGCTTCACTTTATAAACAAGGGTAGCAATATCCCAGCCATACAATTGCAACGACAACATTGCCAACAGCGTATACGCAACATATAAACAAATTCTTAACATAGGAACACGTGCCGCGAAAAGGAAGCAGGGGAACTACATACACAAACATTGCGTAACACTGTCTCAAGTGACCATAGCGAAACAGCAAACACAGCAAAAACAATAGCAGATTGGGAATGCGTCACCAGCGGTCCGCAGCAGGAAGTACCACGCGCGAGACGATTAGCAATAGTAGCAGCGGCGCCTAGGCCACGGCCTACTCAAAAAGGAAAACTCTATTCCTACAACAGATTCCAAATTCTATACAATAGCAGATAATACTATCCCCCACTATGACGGTGAGAACGCTAATAATTTACAGGATTTTTTTTGGACGCACAATTTAAATAATATACGCAGTGGTACCAATTATAGGAGAGATAAATACAACGGTAGGATATTGCACTAAACAAACAGATAACAGCGATTAATAGCTATGAGATGCGACAATGTAAAAAGGGATATAGAACAGCGCTATGACCGCTAATATTATCATATAGTACCATATTAATAATAAGGGATAACAATAGAGCAAGCAGCAATGAGGAATGATCTTGAGTAATAATTTCGTCCATGATATGACAACATTGGACACAAGTGCCCAAAAAAGAGCCAATGCACATAGCAGCAGCGCGCAGCGCAGTAAAATACGACCAAGAGAGGTCAGACGTTTCGAGCATGGCACAAACAGCGGAAGATATTAACTCCCATAAGCCCCCACACATAAAAAAAGGCATATAATACACTTCCCATCACTCCCTACCACTAAATAATCCTTAACACAATCCAAAAGGGTATTTTATAAACAAACACAGGGTTAACTGCACCCCCAAAGCACATAGCTCCACACCTGAAGATAAGACACGTTCGGAAATGAACAAAGAAACGCTTGATATATATAATGGCCATAGAAACACTAACCAGATATTTTTCATTAATATACCAGCATGAGACGATCTTATTTTATACTACCGCATGAAAACACCCCCTCACCTCGAGCACTAAAAAATACGCTCAAACCATGTAAATCCCACCCTAAAATACCCAGAATTTTAATTAATATACCCACATGCAATATTTTATTTTTTACAGCAGCATGTATAAACCACCCTGGTACACCTCTATCCTACAAGCATGTAATCCAGAAAATAAGATATATCCTTAAGCATTATGGGCCAGGGCCAATATAAAAATGAAAAGCCCGATAATGCGCACCATCCTACCCAACGCCGTACCACCGAATATTAACATTAACATATATTCGCACCCCATTAATATACCTTGCATGGATCCACTAAATACCTATTAACAATCTCTGCAATATGTACAAAAATATCAGCGTGGACATCCGATTGAGCAAGAAGTGCTAAGCAGTCCATGCGACTTCACATAATGCCCTACAGTATCCCACACATCCCAAAAAAAAATTCACACCCTAAACTACTTGCACTTTCCCACACGATCCCACCCGGAACACAAAAAACTGAGAGCACACGGAGGTGACGTAATAAAGCAATAGAAGGACATACTTTCATAGGAGGACAGAGTTTCATAGGAGGGCAGAGTTTCATAGGAGAACAGAGTTTCATAGAAGGACTGAGGTTCTTACGATGGTGACGTAACGCGGGAAAACAAATTAGATCTCTATGGGACTAGCCACCCATCGTGTCGGAGGTTGTTAAACCCAACATACGTTACGGTCAACGAAACCAGACGAGTTAGGGGAAGATTGACTGTCCGATAGGAGACCAGCCACCTCAGTATCAGACATAAAGACCACCCTAACATAGGTAGCAGCAGCATTCCGAGTGATGACGCTCCAAGCTAGCCGAAAGGCCGATGATTACCTAAGACAACCCATTTATGACTAAGACTTCTTAGTTAGTCTATAAGTAAGTAATCACCCTTGGTGCGTAAGGGTAAGTTCTACACTCGCGTAGGTGAAGAACTAAGTTCTACATCCGGGTAGGTGAAGATATTAAGCATCAAGGAAGAAGAATTAAATAATGAAATATAATGAATGAATATAATAATGAATATATAGTGACTCGTGTAAGCAGAAGGACCGAGCTCATTTGCGATATAACCCAGATGAATGTCTCGAGACTACATTATCTAGCATAGGCCTAGAAATAATACACTTATTCGATCTGAGGTAACAACTTCTATTCACAAGGGTAATCTTTACACACATTACATAACAACAAATAATAGCATGACATGAAAAAGATATGGAAATATAATCATTCACGGTACTTGCCTTATATCTTTAACCAGTAGGTCAACATTCATAGTAATTCAACTCTCAACAACCAAGATGACAACATCATACAATTATCCACGTCTTCCCTTCACTTTGCGTCGACTCGTCTCTTTACCAACACTCCAAAATTACTGATAGATTCTACACTATGCTCATTCATGTCTAAACACATGTTAGTAGGTCTGAATACATTTATCTCTTCCAATAATCCAAGACTCTTCCAAAGCAAGCGTTACCAATCTGTCGGTTCTCTATCATAGCTCACAGTTCACTTCTTTAATCGTACCAATAGTTACTGCTCGATGTACGTGTACGTCCAGTACATGCTAAGATGTCAGAATTCATTCTATTCCACAAATAATTCATGACTATTCCCGAAGCGTAACTTTACAAACATCCACTCACTCTCATACATACACGTCGACTTCTTCAAAATACCAATATCTGCTGCTAGATACATATACATGTTTAACCACATGTCAAGATGACAGAATGCATATATCCTTCAAAATAATTCATGACTATCCCCGGCAGCAAATTTAATCAGACGTCTAATCACTGGCATGGCTACCAGAGCACTTCTCTTGTTCACCCTTCAGCTGACGGACGACTACTGTTATCGTTCGCCAACAGCAGATTAATAAAAACAAACATACACAAACCCAATACAACATCCGAGGTTAACGTTACAGAAGCAACCAATCACATATTCATAGGCCTATCTTTTCATTCCCGGCTAACATGATTCTTACCAGGCAAAATAATATTAACATCTCAATGTCAATGCTGTTTGTAGTACATTATAAGGTACAGACATTTCCTCTCAGTAATCAAAGATGAAACGAACAATGAACGTATCCCAGGCCACTTGGATACAAAACAGACCTTGCAGCAAACTCTTCTACTGCCTTCTCCCACGGAGATCCAAACCCAACCTTTTATTTTACAAGCTCCCAGCACACTTCATACTTGACTTTCAAAATAATAATTAAACAAATGACAACCATCTCGGCGTTCACTCTCTGGACCAGGACACCAGCTGCATTCAGTAGAAAAGACGAATACAAGTTCTTACTTCGGTGCAGCTCTCTAGCGGGAAAACAGATAACCGAAGTCATCACACCAGGCAGCAAATACGAAACATAGCCCAAGACTCTGTGAGGGTAAAATAGTGACGAATTATCGGCACATACAGTAAGACGATCCAGGGATGCACCACCGCCTTGGGCGTTGATAAAGGTGCTAGATCCCGCACCGCCTTGGGCGTTGAAAATCACAGCAATGAATAAATGATATAATGAAAATAATATAGCCTAATTTAAATGTCGAGCAGCGGCTCATGAGAGTAAATGTCGGTTTAAGGCGTACCGTGAGAATTTCATGTTCGGTAGCAACCGTTGAGGGGGTAGGCTCCCAATAATGATCATAAATGGTATTATGGGGACGCCCATCCAGGCGATTTAAAGGCGAAAAATAAGTAAATGACTAATCTATAGCGAATATGCCATTGTAAGACCAACCAGACGATTTAAAAACGCATATATGCGACACAGGCAATAAAAAAGGTTCACGGAGAAATGCGAAAGGCCAGTACGTACACCGTTAGTATTTAGTACACTAGTATAAGACGGCCACGTGATAGCGATAGGGCACCATCAGCTGGGTAAACCTACTGGAACTTCGGTAACAGTACGGCGAGGACCACGTGCCATAGTTAGTATTTAGTATGTAGGAGGGTAACGTGATAGCGATGGGGCACCATCAGCTGGGTAAACCTACTGGTTTCCGGTGCCAGTACGGCGGGGACCACGTAACGTCCGGGAGGGACGTCGCCCGGACAAGCCCTCAACCCAAAATTTTAGTATGTAAGACAACAGTTACCTATTTCAGGGGTAACTTAGATAATAAGAAAATTCAATAAGTTACTGTTCCAAAACAGTAACTTACAGGGGGTATTTGGCAAAACATATTTCTAGGAATAGATTAGCAATTAGATTATAAGGTACACTCAGAATATGCGAAAAACAGGAAATTACACCTGTTTATTTCCCACACGGCAACAACGGCTAGAACCACGGGAATACCCTGATGGAAACCCCACCTGAGAAAGGTACGCCGCACGCCACAACCAGGCGCAAATACGCGGAGACGCCCGCAGAAGACGCATACGTCACGGCCACAGCCGAAGCTGACCGACCCAGAAACAGCGCGATGCGAACGATCGCACCTATGGCCAGAGTGTATATAATAAACAATGTATATTCTATTACAGCATGAGCTACATCACGGCGACCAAATCATGATCATGGGATAACAGGAAAATTGGACCACTTATAACACAATGAAAAATACTTGTTACATTACACTACACAAAACATTTCAAACACATACACGAGTATGTATAAGTAGCATAATATTTCAGCTGGCATAGGTTAAGATAGTGGAAGAAGGCGCCAGAAGAAGCATTTGTGAATAACCGCACCCAGAGCTGACCATCCAGCAAACAGCGCCGTATCTATGACCGACTTAACGAATGACGATATGAATACGATGGCCCATAGCGGACATGCATAAGTCATGGGTAGGAAGCCCGGAGGAAAGGAGACGAACATACATATTGTGCCCTTGTGGGTTGCACAAGATTCGAATTCATGATCTTTGAGTTTGGAAAGCAAGTAAACTTTAGAAGACTTCAGTACAGTTTTAACTTAGCAAGAGGGATATGTGAAATCACCTCTATCTGACGCATGAACAATGCCGCAAGAGTTGAGTCAATGCACACAGCTGCATATGAGATCATCAGTCCGCTAGCTCGAAAAGTGTTTGCATCGAAGGATTCAATCGCCGAGAAAAGTTTCCATAGAGAAGAGCGAGAGGGAAGAACAACCGAGAAGTCCTTACTCAGCTAGTAAATGACAACACTGTTTGGTAGGCGGGACCAGAAGCAATAGCGAATTATTGAAATTAGCAAGAAATATGCAATAATCTTAAAGGATTTCACTGGCAATGTTAGTTATCCTGGAAATTAGGAATTGTAGCGTTATAAAAGTTTATTATTGAACAGTTTAAAATGCAAGGTCATCACGACGTCATTGGGGGTTCACCTAACCAGTAGCTTAGAGAAGGGGAAAAAGGAATTGTACGCCCACCTAATTCAGGAGCTATTTTTTTTATTCGAACTTCTCAAGATCAAATTTCGAAATTTTTAGTATCGTGGAGACGTTCAAGAAGATATTTTTTTCAAGAACGTGCGACGCTTAATTTGGAAGATTATTTTAGAGAGAACGAAACTAGTTTATTTGTAGCCAAATCAAATATAAACCCACTGAGCGCAAAGGAAATCATGCAGTCTACGAGTACTCCTTGAGAGGAGTTGCTGCGTCAATTATCAGTCAGCGGGAAGCGCTGCTTCATGAAGACGTAATCATACAGTCTACGTTGGACCAAGAGTGGCCATACAGTATCATCGTACAGCAAATCTTCGTAATTTTGTTAAGAGAAACTATTGTCGTGCGGCGAATAGTCAGATTCAATTTTGAACTTTGCCAAAGTACAGTGTTGTAGACCAAGAAATATCTGCAGCCGACGGAGGCGTGCAAAGCCTCAAGTTCAATATCAGTTATCGAAGAAACACCGAATTATCTCGACAGTGAATGAGTACTTTTAAAGAGTAGTGAAACTCGAACTTTATCCAGTGCGTTAAAGAACCATATTACGGTCTAACATAGGAAAATAGTCTAAATCTTCCTGTGCTTAGGAGATTAGCGCTTAAGTGACATAAGGTTAAAGACATCAAAAGCAGAACAGTAACTGACTAGGAAAAAGTGTAAAAACTTTATAAATAGTGCCACGAATAGAATACGGTAGTATTCATAAAATCAGGTCCAAACGTGGACAAGAGAGAAACATTGTTAGAGCGCATTGTACAATAGAAATAGCGACTCAAGGACCGAACCAAGTAAAGCCTTTATGCAAGATCTTAACTTGCAATCTGAACGAGTGTAGTATCGTGCCATAAACTGACCAAGTGCCGGTTAATATAGGCAAAATGGAGTAGGATAGGAGTATCCATACCAGTCAAGTGAGTGCAGAGAAAGAGACTTCCAATCGACCCAGTTAGGAGCCAGAACGAGGGAAACAGCTAGTATCTGCACCTTTTTGGAATAGGGAGAAAGGAAAGTGTCAAAAACGTGTGAAGAAATAAGTGTAACCACAGTGTTATAAAGTGCATTTTGTATATACTATTTTGCCAAGTGTTAAATATAATTTTTCAGTGTTTTGTCTTAGTGTTATAAAGTGTTAACAGATGATTTTTATACCTCTAGTAGAGGATATTAGTGCATTAAAAATGTTAAATGTTTGGAAAGAATTAGTGTATACCGCGAGTTTTGTGAAGTGTATTATGGAGGCTTAAAACCCAAAGATATGGGCTATGAGGCTAATTTATTGGGAGCCTGGAGCCAGCAGCTAGAGGAATAATCATGTAAGTAGAACAATTTGATTAAGTGTTGTTTTGGAGGGGAAGGATTCGTGCAAACTGATATGTGAGAAGATGTTCTAAAACACACAGGGATAATGAGAATCAAGTGTATAAAATGAAGCGTACGGTTTTTCTGAACGATAAACTAATTAAATGGTGTTCAATATAAATACTCAGTGGAGTTGTTCTCTTTTAAAAATCACGTCATATGGTGATGTAACATAAAAGTAACATACGTTTTTAAAGCAAGAAATAAAATATATAAAGTAATTGTTGAAATATAACAATAATTGTAATAATGTTCGAAGCCGTTGAGGTTCCATGAAATAAGAATAATGATAAATAATTGTTGAACAATAATGTTCTAGTGAATGTAATGTCAGAAGATGAATTGATATTTATGCCAGGCAAAATTTTCAGAGTGCTAATAATGTAAGGAGACGGGGCTTAATTGAAGTAGAAGCAATAAATGACTTACTCGAAATATCACACAAATATAATTGTAACTAAAGCTAGGATAGCTTATTCGAATTCTCACGCTAAATATTGCTGTGATTTCGTGCCAGGTTCTTAGTTGATCGCCAGGTGTAGTTGGGCGTGGTTCTATGGAAATGTATGTGTTTGCAGTGAAGCATATTTGAATACGGGTGCTATATATTTGTATAAGCGCAGAGGACATTGCTGTATAGTCGCTCAAAAAGTCGCTAATTTAAGGAGGTTTGGTGTATAATAGTCCAACTCCTGTGTCTTGCCAGTAAGACCTCCGAAAATGGAATAATACCTAGGGGGCAGACTCATTTTTTATGAACCCAGGTTCATCCACGCCGAAAGCCCCGTCATTATTGATATATGAATGTTAGACCCACCAAAGATAATACCTCGCAATCAATAAGTTCACATGTGCCAATACAAGAGGATGATTATGGCCGAGTTATGTTTATGATGAATGGATCTTGTGTGTGTGTTTTTTCGAGTTTAAGAAGTGATTCTTATAAGAGCCAGTTGGCGAGAGGGAAGGACAGCACGTCTTCCTGAAGCTTGGGGAGCACGCCTGATCCCTGCTCGTAAATAAGCGTGAATTACTTTTGACAAGCATGAAAGGAGACCACTAAATTACCTTGTGGTAGGTCTGGAACAACCCGCCCATGTGCGGTGGAAGTTAAATATTTTGAGATGGGCCGGTCATCAGTACCGTGATCTAAATGTCTTTATTTCTTGCCAAGAGTCGTTCAGAAACCGTATTAGCTTAAATAAATAGGCATGGACTACTGTAAAATCCCTTACTGTTAATAACAATATAAATGTTACTCCAGAGTAAAAATGGAAATTTTAATATTGTCTGGGGAGGCTTTCTTAATTTGAATTATTCAGTATTTTTCCTATACTCAAAGGAATGCACGAATTCTTTTCCCAACAACGCCAAGTTTGAAGAATTGTTTGAGGAGGGATGATGATTTTGAAACTCAAGTGAACCTTAAGAAAGGTAATTGTTATAAACAAATTAGCACAACTCAAAGTAAAAACTCCAAATGGGAGTTAAGAGTGCTTTATTTTTGATAATGAATAATTGGGTAAAAATAATCTTGGAGCCATGAGACGCTCATATTTGCAATTTAGAGAACTAGCTTTATGGAAGTGAAGATTTTATTGATTTTGTCAGGTTCGTTTGGAACCTTCATTATTGATTTTTGTGGTATAGTTTTATTAATTCCTTGTCTAGTTTTAGGCAAGTGAGAACATTTTATTGTAAATGTAATTGTTGTAGCGCCTAATTTGTGATATTCCGTTCATTAAATAATTTTTATATTTTGAATTTGATATTCATTTGAGTGTTAACCTGATGCTTTGATCCAAGGTATGTGAATCATAGAGTGGGAGGACGCACCATGCCTCGAGAAACCCAGTGAGCTAGCAGACTATGATCACATATCTATTGTTCAGATGGGTACAATATAAATATGACGAGGGCATATATGGACAGATGCTAATGATTATTTTTTTCATTACAGCAGGCGAACACGCCAACAGGAGCATCAGTATTGACATTTACACTAATACATGCATACTGTCTATTCATTTCACAGCTGGCGACACCAAGTATATAGCATTTGGAAATATGATTTCACTGCCATAAAGCAGAAACATGTCTTTTCTTCCACAGCTGCACACAACACTTTCACCCTTTCCTACTCGTGTCTTCTCTTTCAACACAACACCACAGAAAACTCATCGCCTTTCCTTGGCAAACAAACAAGAAGGAGACATATTCGCACAGCGATAGTTAATGTCCGTGGGACATTAGGTATCACCGGCGAATACATAACCAGCGCTAAATAAAGCGTAACATGCGATGGCTAAGGGCGGCACAATTTTGTAAGTGCCAAAACGTCGTTATCAAGGTGAATTTTCCCGCCTACGGAGCGAAATTCACAGGTTACAATAGAACCAGTTTTTAGCACTAGCAACTAAGCCTAGGATCTAGGATTTAACTATTGATACATAACAATATATATGATAGACGATAACCGGCATAAGAGTAATTATATGGCCAGGTAAGTGCTCCAACGGATGATTATATTTTTACTTCGCACAAAAGGTACCAGAATTATGTTTGTTACTATTATTATTATGATTATTATTATTAACATCATGAATACTACTATTTTTACCAAATGATCTATGTCATTGTGTTACTATATTATCACCATTGTTTATGGCACCATTATATTCGCAAATACTGTATCACATTGTCCACTTATACACTTACACATATAAAAAGATGCTATTCCTTTCATTCTTTTAACGACAAAATTGTAAAAATGCCCCGTTTTCATCCCACAACAAATACTCGTACATTTTGATGACACTCTTAAAACTAACACCCCAGGCCATTTATTTTTTTCTTTATTCTTCACTCTTGACACTTTAACAGACCTTATAGTTTAACCATTTACATTGTAAGCGCAGAAAGCAATTTTTTTACATCTCATAAATGTTTACCCACTTACCAGCTGTTTTTTTTTCCTTTATGTGTAAACGCAAGAATATTGTGAATTATGGTGTCTCGGATATTTATGTTTTGGATATGTATGGGTTAGAACCTATTTAATTTTTTCTATATTTCTGTATTCAGATCAATTTTATATATATGTACGATTAATGTTCCAACCCTAAACATCCACCCTATCTGAGAGCACACTACACTTCTACAAATACCGAGGTACACACACAACTACACTTCCCACATCATCTAAGCCATCAGGACCAGACGGAGGAGAGAAGAAAGAAGAGAAGAAATAAGACTGAAGAAGAGGGATGACGAAGAAGGGAACCACCCTTACGTCTAGTCCCGATTGCGTGGCCGCAAGCTAAATCGGGACAACGTGTAGTTTTACATCTAAGGGCGCATAGTACCCTTAAGACGTGTACACACCCATACCTACTATCCTACAAGCTACATCCACATCTACAGACATCTACAGCTACTCCCTTAACATCTACATCAATTACAACCATCTGCCCAGCACCCTGCAATGATTTCACCCTTTAAACACCCTGAAGCTGGAATCAACAACAGCAACTACACATTTCTTAACACACAAGCTACCAGAGTTGACACCACGGATCCTGCATCAATGCTTGCCACACTTCGTAAACAAATACACAGGAACTGGCTGGTAATGTAGCAACATGCATACCACAACAGTCAGCATTCCGAAAACACATAAACGGACCGCCTTCCAAGAAGAGATTATCTGTTACCGTCGGAGACTCTGCCCGTCCTCACGCTGACATCGTACCTGGAGGTGAGAGTGTCTCTCAGTATTTCCACACATAATTATACATCCATCCCATTTACCACACTTTCTGCTTGTCACACTTGTACACTTATTTGTTTGAGCTATCCCTACAGTTGAGGGAAGCGCTTTACAACATTACATTATACTAGTAAACTAGTAAACTTTATAAATGCTCAGTTGTTATTATTGTTGCCCATAACCAGTTATACTGCCGACTTCTCTGAGCGCCCATTCTCAAACACCATCCTACCCACATTTCGCTGTGCCCGCGTTATTAGCTTGCCTGCAACTCAAACGGCCTTGTCCTTCAGAGAGAGAGAGAGAGAGAGAGAGAGAGAGAGAGAGCGCCCGCAGCTCATACAGACGCACCGTCAGCAACACTGGCTTCGCTCATTCATAATGCTTGCCAGGTATTGTATTCCGCCCGAGGGTGAATCCATTAATAATAATCCTCGGTCTGAAGAGCTTACCCTTGAATCACAACACTCTCCAGCACCCGTCCGGAGATCCCACACATCCTTTAAACTTCCTCTATTTACACACCACCATCTTCTCACACTTACCCCCTAGTTCAGTCACCTCACGAAAAGGGACTAAACAGTATTATTACCCCATATTGCCCATATTGAAATATTTCACTACACAAAATATTTAAAAAGGAAAAACATTCCATTAAACATACATGTATTTTATGTCTACTTGGCTCTTCTTAGTCACTATCTGATTCCTCGCAACTATCAAACATAAAACAGACATTGTAGGTACCAGACATTGCAAAACTGGAACTCAATCCATTCGACTCCATTCTTCCTCTTGGCGCATCCACAAGGGGAGCCACTGCACGCACCACAACCATCATCGTCCTTGTTCAGGGGTCTGGAATTTGGCCTAGACCGATCTATTGTGTCTATCTTGACACACTAACTTCTCTTCAAGTTCAGGTGGCATAACGAATGGCTTTCCAATTTTCTCAAGGGTTGCACTTCCTGGATCGGCTAAACACTTTGTGCAATAATCCTTTAGTGTACTCCACGGGATACTAAAACGTCTACTAATCTTGTATACTGTCCATCCTTCTTCCTTCACCAACTGCAATTTTTATTTAAGTGTTTCAGCTGTGTAGGAACGAGCCTCTTGATTCAGTTTTGACGCCATCTCAGCGTCCAACCTAAGAAAAACGAACTAATTGCTAAGCTCACGCACCTTGCAAGCGTTCAATACATGCATGTAAGTTTTAAATGCGAAAGGTCTGTGTCTTATCTCTGATTGGTGTTAAAATGAAACATATCCAATCAAACAGCTGTTTATAAGAAATTAAAATCTTCACCACTGATTTCACTGGATATTGTTGGATCCCCAAGATCCTCATGGGGATCTTGCAGGGCTGCACACTCTAGAACACTATCTGCCCCCATACCTCTACATTTATCAGGCCATATTTCTAAAACACTACGATTTATTACCAAACCCGGGGAGTAATCAATTACAACAACTTAACACACTCATTGAACTCTCATGGCCCCACACTACACCTATTTGAACTGGCATGACCCCTACACCAGTGGCAGGCAGGCAGGAATGTGCTAATAATGCCCAGTCTGCACTGACCAGCCTTATAAAAGGCCTTGCTTCCAGACCCCCAGGGTTCTGGGTCTAGTGGAACCCTTGACGGACGAGACCTCGACGGAAGCCAGGACGGGTGAGTGTGCTCACGAAAATACATCCCTACACCTACACCCTACATTCTACCATTATACACTTGTAATTGTTGAACACTAGAGGCGTAAGCGCCAGCACAGATCTAGAAAGTCAGAAGTCTTCACCAGTAGTTATTAAAACTACTTGATTTACAGAACACTTGGTCTATTCATTTATTTAATTAAACACTAATCTTCACCCTTAAGCTATATGCTGATTTTATCCCTGACAGGTTATTTGATTGCGTGCCCGTAAGCACTCTGCCAGCACATTGTCTTATAGTTAGGCTGCTTCAATCAGCAGTCTCGCATTCACTCGCTACTCGCTGCATAAGCGTACACTCTGACAGGCAGGTAGTCCGCTCCTATTATAATTAATTAAGAGCACCCCCTCAACCCAGTTTCAATCACATCCTGAGCATTTAGAAGCTCATACCACATCACCTTTCACCTTGTAGACCGATCCTTCCAACACACCGATAAACACTATTCCTTACACTCCACATTTACACCCCATCACTCAATAGATCCCCCGCACCCCGTTATAGCCCCCACAAAAAGGCTACAACAATATGCATCACTTGTTGAAATGTCAACTCTCTGTGAATATTTTTGTAAGACGTCTTCGAGATGGCCAAAGATAGAGCGCATGGGCTTCCTTGATTCCTGTTGGTAAAATCTTAGAACCTTCGGAATTGAACCTACGTCGTGATAGAGGAAATACGCTTTATCACGGGTTACTTAATATCACGGAGTTACTTGACTCTACCCTAATTAGTGGAAGGTTCTTTAACATGCCATAAATCTATGGTGTGAGACCACCGGATTTACTTCCCCTCGGAAGGAAGACATACTGAGGGATTTTTAACGCTTGGTGTATTCTTTGGAATACACGGTCAGTCAGAGTTAGCTCTTGCTGCTCTTTGTTCAGTTTATTTCATTTAACTTCTTTCCTCTCCTTGTGCAGGCATTTATTTCCTCCTTGAGTCTGTTCTAGATATATATCTTCCATGGACAATCTGGCGGCATCTTGCAGCTAACCGCCGAAGTTCATCAATCCATCCACGGCCGACTGAATGCGAGCTGTGCATTCAGTCGGCCGTGATCCATCTGAGCTCAAGAGGACTTCCTCATCAATTCACCAGACGTCGTCATTGTCGCCAGCTAACATCTCCATGAACACCGCTCCATGAAGAAGAGTATTTTTATATAAGAATTTTTTTCTTTGTTATATTGTGCATTCTGTTGTATACTATTTTGTCTTATACCCCCTCTCCCTTGCTTCCCCTTCTCTTTCCCCTTGCCTACCTACCTCTGTCGTGTACGGGATCTATCTCCCTCACTTCTGCTTCAGTCGTCAAACGTACAGTTTGGAGCCCTCCCTCGGGCTAGTCTCCTGTCCTCGTGAGATATTTTAAACTAGACGCCATGACAATTTTTAAACCAACCGTCACCAGGAACCATCTCCTGCTCTACATGAAAAGAAAGCTAAGTACACAACTTCAATGTTTTAAATATATTTTAATGGTTTTTAAAGAGCTAAATGCTTTTTAATTTAAATTTATAGACAGTGTGGAATTGCTCACTATTGTGGAATAACCGTCTTCGTGGGATTTTCTTGGTTAGGCTTTAGCTATCCAGGCTAGCTTTTCAACATGAAATTTAGTACTTCTTGTACGAAATAAATGGGAATACCTTCCCACACCGAGGGATTCATGTTAATTCACCGCTGTCTATAAATTTAGCTTCTTTGCACCGTGGGAACTCTCTTGCCCATTTAACTGTCATCAGCTCTGGAACTTTCCACGCAAATCAACCTTTCTACTAATCAAGAAACATAGTATTTCTACACCAAATAAGGGAATACGTTTCCACTCTGAGGAATTACTACTGCATCAATTAACTGTTGCTACAATTCTGGAACTATTATGTGCATCCTAAAACTTGTACAACGCAAGTAACATGTCAAAATTCAACTAAGTGATCTCCATAACTGCAATAACTTTTCGCTTCATAAACTTTCTGTGCTGCAATAGTGAACTTTTCCAATCTATCAATAGACTTTAGTGCAAAACAGTGCCCATTCAACTATCAACCGCGTCGCGTTCGTGAGAGAAATAAATCTGGCCAGGACTTTTTCCTAAAGCTCCTATTTTAATTCTTCCAAATACCTTCAGTAACTCAATTAATTTAAACTTTAATTTTAAGTAAAAAAACTAGAGGCCTCGCTTGAAATCAAGTGCCCTCCCAAATTTGTTCCATTTCCCATAGAGTCATTCAGCGTAAACCTGTGACTAGTCCACATTTTAATTGTTCTTCCCTTCTAAAATTAGGGAATTGTACTCTTTCTACTCATAAAAGAGTTAACTAATCTTTTCTCTCCAGTCTTTGTTATTTCGACCTGTACATTTTGCATGTTTCATTTAGTAACTTCTGTTTAAAATAGCGGTAATTTCCGCTCGTAATTTTTTCCTCTTTTCCTGTTACAATCAGGAATCCAATATATTTGTTTATAGCCTTTTCGATTGCCATAAAGGCATTCTAAAAGTGCTTGTATCATACCCAATCAAACTATCAAAGTTATAACTGCTTTACAATTATTGTTACAAACTTTAAATTGCCTAATCGTAAGCACACATTTTAAAATCTTTGTAAGATTTTAGTGCTTTATCAGGTTCGAAACTTGTACTCCATTTAATATTGTTTTAAATTGTAAACCTCTTATTATTAGGTATGAGACCTTGGCATTTTATAACCAATTGTTATTCTTAACTCAAATTAAACCCCAACCTAAGTATTGTTAATCAGTTCAAAAATTTATAGTTTGTAAAATAAATTATTTCTACTTTTTGTTTTATCTCTTTCTCTGGAACTACAGTTAGGCAGGACCTTCTCTTCCCTGATTCTTCCCCCCATCTTAAGTTCCATTTACGAAAAAACAAAAATGTTCGTATCAGTAAAACTTTTACCACTTGTTGCATTGGAAACAAAATTTCAAATAACAACAGTTTTAAAGTTTCTCTTAGCTGTTACAGCCAATTCTAGATCATCATTTAAACAAATATAGCTCGCTCTGATTTGTAGAGATTTTCTCTCTGAATCATGTTATACTTTCAAAATCTCAATTTTGTTTAAGTTAGGTTTGAGATCTTTCTCTTTTCTAAACTTTTAGTCGGCAACCTGCTGGGTAAAACTTTAGCCTACCTTCAGATCAACAATTGGTATTCTTGTAGGATTTTCACAAAAAATAGTAAAAATATCGCTTAAAGCATTAAAGTTGACTGATCCCTTCCCATTCTGGAAGCATTCGACTATTGGCCAGAAATCCAACAGTTCCCAGAAATAATAAAAAATATTACGGCAAATTCAAATTATTTCAGCCTTTCAAAACGTTCAACAAAATCTAACCCTTTTGAAGGGAAAAACAGTACATCGTTTTCTTTAGCATACTTTGTCTTGCCAGACTACCACCCGTCCCCATAGTACTGTAATATCGGCTAGGGAGTGAAAGAGCACTTCCCAAGCACTTGCAGGCAACCTCAATTCATGCTGCGCTCTCCGCTTGCCTTGTGCGGGTCCCCTCTAAAGTTAGACATCTCATAAGTTTTGCACGGCTAAATTCCTTTTTGTATATACACTAGCAGAAGTACCCATTCTTCGAACGGTATTCGGTATTAATAACCAGATATTATCAATTGATCTACTGTTGCAATGTTTAGGGGCTTGGAACCTGTTTGTTGGCAAAGAAAATGATTAGCTAAAATGTGCTCTCAAACTAAATTTACTTAACGTGTTCTTCCTGGCGAGAAAATGAAATTGAAAACCTCGTAGACGAATCGCAATACACGTCACATACGAACTGACCCTAACAGTTGTGTCAAGTGCCCAACTACAGGAAGACCCCTTTTATAAATTATAAAGGCTTGTGGTGCATGAAAATTCAGTTTTCTTTAGCCTCCAATGGCCCAAATTCCTAAAATCAGCAAAAAACAGTCTACTATTTCAAATCAGGAATTTTTGAAAATAATGTTGCTGTTTGGAGATATAATAGACCTTCTGTACGACATATCGCAAGAGTAAGTCGTGTGAAAAAAATCTAGGGTACTCCTTGAACCCCTTAAGCGCATTGATGAATTTTACAGTTTTAGTTGGTTCCGTGATAACCTTATAGCCATTTGCAACCTTTCACAGAAATGTAATAAATGGAGTGGCATTACTTATTCCAGAAATAGATGGAAAGTTGGATGCCACCTCTTGAGATACTGTTGTCATGGCTAGTGGCTTGAATTCCTTGTTTAGTTGATTAAATGAAATTAGTTTTCTGGGAATATCTAAGAAACTGTTGGGTTTATAACCTTAAAATATAGTTTTTGGGGACCCTTTACGGCTCTTGAGGGGCCCCGAGTTTTGTTTCTGACACCAAGGGTTTGAAAATGAGTTTGTCTCGTCGTTGTACGCCATAATAATGATAATAATTAAAATAATAGTAATAATAATAATATAACAATATATGGATAGGGATATAATAGACCTTCCGTACCATACCCGCACGTGTAAATCGCGTTAAAAAATCTAGAGTACGCCTTGACCCCTTAAGCGCATTATATATATTGATGAATATTTCAGCTTAATTTGGTTCCGTTATAACCTTATTGTCGTTTGCAAACCTTCACAGTAATATAATAAATGGAATTGCATTGCGTCTTACAGAAATAGACGGACCTCTGAGATTCTGTTGCCATTGTTACCGGCATGCATTCCTTCATTAATTTAAGTGAAATTAGTTTTTTGGGAATATCTCGAAAATGTTGGTTTTAGGGCCTTAAAATGTGGTTTTCGGGGTTCTTTTAGGGCCCCCGAGTTTCGTTTCTCACATTGAAGGGCTGAAAATGAGCTTTATCTCTCCCTTCTACGCTTATTTCAGCATGTATTTTAAGGGGGTAGGCCCCCTGTTATGAGAGGTACGGAGAAGAGTTACATCAATGATTAGTGTCGTGCCTCTGATGGATATCTGCATCATATTTTACGTTAATCCACTCAGCCGTTCTCGAGTAATAAGGACACAAAATATTGTCCACAGACAGACAGAGAGACAAAAAAAATATTTTTGCGTGCATCCATCATAAAACAGTCTGAAACGCGCAAATATCGCAAATTTCCGTTGAAATTCAGAAAAAACAGACAAACATTCATTTTTATATAATAGAGAAGGGATATAATAGACCTTCCGTACCACACCCGCACGTGTAAATCGCGTGAAAAAATCTAGAGTACCCCTTGACCCCTTAAGCGTATTGTATGTATTGATGAATATTTCAGCTTAATTTGGATCCGTTATAACCTTATAGCCGTTTGCAAACCTTCACAGTAATGTAATAAATGGAACTGCATTGCGTCTTACAGAAATAGATGGACTTCTGAGATTCAGTTGGCATGGTTACCGGCATGCATTCTTTCATTAATTTATTAAGTGAAATTAGGGCCCCCGAGTTTCGTTTCTCAAATTGAGGGGCTGAAAATGAGCTTTGTTTCACCCTTCTACGCCTATTTCAGCATGTATTTTAAGGGGGTAGGGCCCCTTTTATGAGAGGTACGGAGAAGAGTTACATCAATGATTGGTGTCGTGCCTCTGAAGGATATCTGTATCAAATTTTACGTTGATCCACTCAGCCGTTCTCGAGTTATAAGGACACAAAAAATTGTCCACAGACAGACAAACAAACTAACAGACCAAAAAAAAAAAATTTGCGCGCATTCATCATAAAACAGTCTGAAACGCGCAAATTTCTCAAATTTCCGTGGATATTCAGAAAAAACAGACAAAATTTCATTCTTATATATATAGATTTACTTAAAGTTTTGTGCTGGATTCTCATCCTATCTGCCAATACTTGTCTCCGCCGAAACCCACCTCCTTTTCCCTCTTATCATCTTCCCTTAGGTAGTGTTAATCCTCAGCAAAAACCTACCAACGCTCTTAAAAAATCCGACGGCTTCGGCCGGGTTTGAACCCGCTAGAGGGGAAAAAAATCATTCTTGATAATCAAATGAGGCAAATATCAAATAATAATATTAGTAAGTTTTCCAATATTGGTGAACTGGAAATCTTCTCGCATATTTTTAGACTACTTTCGATTTTTGCAAAAAATGAAAGTAGACTTATGAGATCTACACAAGACCAAAAATTGTGTGTCTGTCTGTGTGTAAGTGCGTGTGTGTGGGATTTGGTTTGTCTGCCCCCATCCCTATCAGTTCAAACAGAATTGAACGAAATTTGGTACAGAGGTAGCAAAGGGCACCTCAGTGTCATGTTTTATATCGCCGCCATCTTGACGGAAACAGAATGGCGGCCACCCAAATGTTCAAAGCTTAAATCAAATTACGACTAACCTAATCATCGGATCTCTACCAAATTTTTCAACAACCTACTTTCATGTGGGAAGCGTCTTTTGACCTAACTAGAAGGTCATCAGTCCAGTAGTTTTTTTTATGGCAGCCATGTATGTGTGCAAATCAATCCCCCCTAACAATTCAAACACAACGAAACCAAATCAAACCACCTTTCGTCCAGACGTAGCACTAGCAAGGGACAACTCTGTGTCATGTCGTATATTGCCGTCATCATAACAAGAAAGAAATGGCGCCCACCCAAATGTTCTGAGCTTAAATTAAATTACAACTAATCTAATCATCCGATCTCTACCAAATTTTGCAACAATATACCTTTATATCCGAAGCATATTTTGCCCACACTACAAGGTCATTAGCCAAATAGTTTCAAGATGGCAGATGAATGAATCATGCAAGTACTTTAGCCAAACAGTAACTTACGATTCAACAAGGCCTGGGCTTACCAGAAACGTTCATCGTACATGGGGAGGCTTAAACTGTCCTCAAGGAGGTGACCGGTAGGATATTAGCATTTTAAAGATACAATATGTAACTGCAATAGTGACTAACAGTTCAGGCTGACCGTGCCCTATCGTGCTTGTCCGTGCCGTCCCGTTGGATCAAAACGGCCGCCATTGTTTGCTCCTAAATCCGTATATTTCCGTAACTTCGTAAGTTTATATCCTTTTAGGAAAGCACGGAAGAAAATGATACATCCTTAGCATCAAATGGTTCGTAGAAACAGTAGAAAACGTCAATGAAATCGTTGATTGCAAGACATAATATCATGGAGTTATACTAAACCAGTTGTTAACCAAGCCTTAGAGTACGGCATCTTTGGCTTAGTGGTAGCGACCTGAAATCATAGTCCGGAGGTTCGTGGATTAAATCCCAGCAGTTTCATTTTTATACTTCGTTCCTTTTGTATTTATTGATTTATAACTACTCACACTTTATAATGTTAAGCATAGCCTATATATAGTGTGTATTTACTACAAAATCGAAAATATTATTATAATAATAATATTTCAACACTTTACTACTGCGATTAAAATTCGTTGTCCTTGATCCGCGGTTGAGTAGATTGTTGTTGTTGATGATGTTGTTGTTGATTCTTTAGGGGTTTCGCGGCATCGTGGCCATACAGCCCTGTGTACTTGGGTGTGTGTGGAAGTTGTCTGATATTTATATTTCGCGCCGCCGCCATGTTGGATTTGTGCTCACCAAGTTATTGAAAGTCCCACAGGTAAACGTACGTTCATAGTCTCTAACAACATACAAAATTTCAGTTTGATTGCTATCATTGATTAGTAGAATTGAGAACCGTCTAAATATTTCGGTTGGTCGCCATGTTTGATTTTTACATGTGGGCTATAGAGTTATGTACTATTAGATGACGATTTTTGCGTAGGTTCATTATTCAAACGTTTACTTCGATCAATACACAAAAAATAAAAACTTAATTTTAAAATTGCGCACAGCCGCCATCTCGAGGTTATGTGAACAATTGAACTAAATTATATGCCAGTACATTACAATGTGTATAAACATATGCTGTGCCAAGTTATATTGCGTATGATGGTTAAATCGCGAGAAAAGTCTATTAAAAAGTTTCAATTTCTCTTGGCCGCCATGTTAGTTTTGTATTTTAAAGGATTTTAGAAGTCCCATAGCTGAACTTCTAGTTGTACTCTTTCTCACCGTACAAAATTTCCGGGTGATATCAGTAATAGTTTCGGAGATATAGACTGCCAGTGAAATATTTCGCACAGCCGCCATCTTGAGGTTATGTAAACAGTTGAACTAAATTAGATGCCAATGCGTTCCAATGTGCATAAAAATTTGCTGTGCCACGTTTCATTGCGTTTGGATGGTTAACTGGCGAGATTGTCTATTTAAATGTTTCAACTTCGCTTGACCACCATGTTCGTTTTGAAGTCAACTCGTTTTTGAAAGTCTCATAGATGAAATTCTAGTAGTATCCTTTATCACCTTACAAAATTACAGGGTGACATCAGTAATAGTTTCGAAGATATAGAATGCCGGTGAATTATTTCGCACAGCCGCCATGTTGGATTCGTGAGACGGAATAACATTTGAAAGGCACGGTCGGGGTAGGCTAAGATAGTACTATGACGTTACCGAGTTTCATTGAAATCCCTCCAGCCGTATAGAAGTTATTAGGGACACACACAGACATACACACATACGCACTCACATACATACACACACACACACACACACACACACACACACACACACACACACACACGGACAAACGGACAAACGGTGATCTCATAGCCTTTTTTTTCCATAAAATGAAAATAGGCTAAAAATACCAGCATATTTTGTTTATCCTACTAGTTCATTTAACAACTTTCGCTGCATCGAGAGCAATACACTCGAAGTAACACGAGTATCATCTATCTCACAATAATTGAGAAGAACTACACTGGAATATTGATTCCTCATTATTTCTTTCTTTGAATCGTTCCGTTGTAGATAGTTTTACTGGGAACGGATCATTCCATGACGAGTTACAGGAATTCGTACTGAAGAAAATTGACATTCTCACCACCTATACTAGAGAGTAATGTTCCTGTAGGTTGAAATTATAGTAGCGGTTCACTCTACTAAGTTCCATTTCAATCGATCCAACAAATAACAAGAACAAAAACGGTTTTAAACAATTCGCATGATAACCATCTTGAATAAAAGAGTGCTTTATTAAATAATCATTTTACAAAATACTTGATTAATCGTTTTGTGTTTGGGGTAATAGAAACTGAATAACAGGCGTTCATCTTCACAAGTTATGATGAATGTCATCTATCATTGAGTACAATCACGCTAGAATATTTCACTCATAGCAACTGTTCATCATACCATGTGTCACTGGCATTTAATAATTCCATGATGAGCTAGAGATATTAACTTCTGAGGAAATAACATGCACGCCATCTTAATACGATTGTGTTGCAGCAGGTTTAATTTATATCAGTGGCTCACTTACTTATTTATTAATAAATAAATAGTGGCTCACTATGTTAGGTTTAGAGAGATTGGATAATTCTTTGACGAATTAGAGGGCTAATATATCATGAATTGAAATACACACCATCTGTAATTTATCAAACGTAAGCGATAGATTTATGTATTTATGGACTTAAATTATAACAGTGGTTCACCTGGCCATATTTAACAATGATCGGATCATTCAGTGACGAGTTAGGCGAATTCACGTAGGCTATGTGGAATTGACATACACGCTATCTATGAAAACTGCCCGATAGGGTTGAATATGTACCCGTAGATCTATATCATAGTAATGGTTCATCTTACCAGATTTCACAGTGATTGGTTCATTCAGTGACGAGTTAGGTGAGTTCTCGTACATACGATAAATAAATACTTAAACGTACATGGAATTGACATACACGCTATCTATGAAAACTAAGATATACAACGTATTATATACCTACTGGTACACGTCTAGATTAAAACAGTGGTTTATCGCACCAGATTTCACAGTGATTGGTTCATTTGGTGACGAGTTGGGTGAATTTATGTATGCGGAATTTACATGCACGCCATTCATAGTTTGTGAAAAGCTACATTTATATGTATCTACCATTAGGTTTAGAGTACAGTAGAGGTTCACTATACCAAGTATCACAATGATTGGATCATTGCGTTACGAATTAGAGAAAACTAACTTGCGTGACATCTACAGTATATTTAAAAGGAATAATGCAATATTCTGTATGTATACGGTATACTGGCAGATAATGATAATTGTGGTAGAATATACAAAGTATCACTTTGATCACTTGAATAGGATACAATAAAAGATCTTTTGAATTTTGCACAGCTGCCATCTTGAAGTTTTTAAACCAATCATTAAACGCTAGTGCATTTAATAAATAAAGATTTGTTATGTCTAGTTTCACTGCGCACGCATAATTAAATCGCCAGGAAAGTCAACTTAAATATTTAAACTTTTCATGGCCACCATGCTGGGTTTTATCTACCAGATTTTGGAAATCACAAACGGAGGAACTTATTTTATAGTCATTTACAACAATGGCTCGGATTTTTGGGTGCTAAAAATCGGGAAAATAATATTTTTTATGAATTAAAAAGACGTGAAATATGTGACAAACAAGTAAAATATTTAATTATAATTAAGTTTATTAATGTGAATACCCATATAAACAATATGCAGTTCTCACGAATGCAATTTATGCTATGTCCCACTGACTGCTGAAGCATTACAATATACAATGAGATACATCTTCGGGTTGTTCATCACAAATGACCGACGATTATCGCGAAACACTTCTTCTGAAGGCGCGAAACTGCGGCAATATATTTCTTGCCCTTGAGGTGTTGTGTAACTTGAGATCGCTGTTCAGCCATGATTGCTTTTCCAAAGGGCTGGCAGAACAGAACGCCCCCATCAGAAGTAAATTTATCTTTAAATTCTGCAACATACTGCTGCAGACGATAAATTGTAGTTGTTTTTACTCTAGGCATCGTAGAACTGACTTACACTTCACAGTGCCAGAAATGAACTGCAACTGCATGTGAGTGACACTGGTTCCAGGTAGCTGGCGGAGAGGAGGAAGGCTTAGCACGTGGTGCAATATGGCTATGGACAAGGAAATCCCCGGCCACGGTCGACTCTAGAGAGGTTGGAAGGTTCAACCTGACAACACTGTAGCTACGGCTATTGTCAGTCATACTTCGTCACGAGCGCCTGAACAGCTGTTTGCTAGCAAGGGAGGCGACAAAAACTACGGAATTATATTGGACAAACATAATGTACCGTACATATTTAGCAAAACATCTGTTCATTTTTATTTACACATGACCAGTGTTACAATCGGAAATAAATTAATAACCTACATATAATCGTGTTGTTGTAAGAGCCAAGCAGCTGATATTAGGCATGAATGACACGGAAATAATTTACCAACATAAAAGTGTTTAGCAAAATAAAGAAAATTATTTTGGTTTCTTTTCGTATTTTACTACTCTGGTGTATGGTAATAAAACAATTGGTGGTGTTATTATAATAATATGGTGTAAGACGATGCAATTGAGGGTTATGTGATGCAAAAATGTAGGCTATCTCCCGTAACATCTTCACACTGTAGGCCTATAAACCCTCGATTCCCCAGCACATGTACGTAGATAATTTACTACCATTATAGAAATAGTATGTTGCTGCTGGTATTCCATAACTGTATCAGATTACTTCTGTTTCCCTCCTAAAGTGCTGCAACTTTCTCTTTCTGTCGCACCTCACCTCTTCCCAACCTTGATATGATCAAAATTAGCATAATTAAAAGAAGTAATTAGTTCGGTGACACTAAGGCAACCGGGAGGGAGCCCCACACACCCAGTGGCATTCGCCACGAAGGAGGAATGGGGGGGGGGGGGGGGGAGCGTTCTTATTTTCGTAGTCTTAGAAACGCCCTCAATAATTTAGATCAAGGCAGGAAATAGGCGATGCCAGGACAAGCCTGTTAATTGGAAGGGCTGGACTTACCCTGAGACCGAATGCGAACATTTCCCATCCAAAATGCCGAGGAAGGAACAAGGTAACCATTTCCGCTGAGCTTCATGCACAAATAATAATCGTAATCTTAAGATGACTGCTCATTGTATTAACATAAGTATTACAAACAACTAAACTAGGTAACATCTTAAATATAAATAAAATGCCACACCATAAACATATGGTCCCAGTAGGTTATGATTAGGGCGACGCGAAATTAAAACCCCGTGAATTTAAAACGCGTTTCAACCAACACATCCCTCGTCCAAGTGACGATTTGTATTCCCGCATTATAATTCACAACTAAAAATACTAAAGTAATTCCCCCAAACAGTATGAAAGGAAATAACGACATGAAGTAAGGCAAAAGCTACTCCAGAAAACAAAGTTGTTTGACACAACCAAACAAGTCGCTTATTGCGACCAGACCGTCTGAAGGATACCTGTCAACTCAGTTGGCGAGGAGCCGTTCTGACCAAGTTAAAGCCAACACCCACCCTTAAGAGCAAAACGGAAAACTAAACAATGAAGAAATCCCCACCCTGAAATAATGCAACGCAAAATGAGGAGGACCACATCCCCTTCCAAAATGCCTTAACCTAAAATATGTCTTAAATTTATATCTGAATTGCCACACGACACGTGGCTAGGAAATGCATTACGAGAGGCAAATTGAAAGTTTTTAGAGTTAACAGTCTTAGCAAATTCAAAGTTTTGTCAGATCCCTGTTAGATAAGGTTTTAGCAATACTATACTGTTTTATGCCTCTCCCCAGAGGAAAAGAAAATTTCCTCCGGGAAGGGGTCTTCGACACTCCCAAGTTCTGCGTGTGAGATTCAAGAAGGCCGGATACTGACTGGTTATTGTTCGCTGAGGGCTTGCTTTCCAGGGAGAATGTGACCATCCCCTCTCCACTGCACAGTTTGGTCGTGCCAACCTAACTTGGGGGCGCAGACCACCATAACAACCACATAGTCCAAGAGAAATGTTGGTACCACAACTGGTGCCATGACCCAAATCTTTAAGAGTGCTACGACGAAATGTTCCCAGGGTAGAAACTCAACCCACTAATTGGGCTTAAAGGGGTTTCTAGGAACCTGTGCGCAGCAGTTCACTCCACAACAGCAGCGTAGAAATGTCAATCTTCCAGGGTATTAACGTCAGTTCCTTTCTCAGGCAACAAATGTAGGTTCAAGAGTTTTGGGAACCAATTAGCTGGTAGCAGGAGTGCTTGCGAAATACACCAGCTCCAGGACGTTGCGAAATAGTAGCAGTCTTCATGTAACGATGTTAAAAGTCGTTACATCCTCGCCCTCCCAAAGAAGACGATGGGGTGAGAACAGCAGGAATGGTGGTGAGTCGCTGGGCATCTGGCAGATGAAAGGTTACCTCCGAACTCCGCCAGCAGATCTAGAAGTACAACCCCTCAGGAAGGAGGATGCCATCGAACTTGGTATGGTACTGTCAACCTGGGCCCAGGTTGAGAGTACACGTCCCACATGAAATTTCCCAACTGAAACACACCATTACTACAGCAGAATAAATTCAATTTAGGTTCCCTTAGCGGGAACGGGTGGCTCCAGACTAACATGCTAGCCTTAAGCAAGGTTATGTCATCTGAGGACAGATGAGGAAAGTCACACCACGTTTGTACGTCACTGAAACTCAGTAAGCAGTTGTTTAAGTTGTATCCGGGGTGCTTGAGGTCTTAATCAAAAGTTCCTCACAAGTGAGTGGGCCTTCAGGGCATCACAAAAATGTTCACTGAAGGGGGTGGGAGTATCACACGATAGGGCATCTGACCACACGAGAAGACTGATTTTGAGTTAAGAAAATTTAAAAAAATTAACCACCATTACCAAATAGTATAACTAAACTAAAATTATGAATACTCATAGAGGTTACCAGGAATACACAAGCTAAATTTTACAGAATTCTCAAAAATATCCTACCAAACCCCTTAAAATGAAAGAGAAAACCCCTCCTTGAGACGGGAAATCAAGGGGACCCCCCCCCACTGGTACCCTGCCAAAAGAGCGAAACAATATAAAAAGGAATTTATATTTACTCGGATTGGCTAACGCAGCACCGCACGAATACAGAACATTTTGAGTACAGAGAAAACATTTAAATATACACAACATACCAAAATCAAAACCAAGGATCGTCATAGGTTTGTGATACATAAAAGACATGATTAAATTTAAAGTCTCTGCCTCATTTCGCCAGTCACTGCCCCTAACCATCCACGGTGGCCATCCGACGAACGGCAGAAAACAGCAACTACTTTCCACGAGACTAGAAACTAATGGGGACCACGTTAAACAGCCTGACACACACATGGTCAACCGATTTGTATACCATCATTTAACCAAATCTCACAAAATGACCTCATCGCAAATTGCCAACGCACCCTACCAGTCCACAGTTCTTAATGAACTTCTGGAGGATGACCCGTCGAACTCAGAACACCAAGGTGATCACACCCATATTGAGAACGACCTCACATAACGTGACGCATGGATAACTCCAAATATATAAAAAAAATATCTTCCCAAAAATGAAGAACAGGTCGACCGACCGCCTCTTCTAGGCACGGAACCTAACTAATATTAAACCAACAACAACTACCAACCCTGCACACAGGCAACACTCCAATTCTACTCCCAAAGCACATAGCTCAGCAGAACCAGACACAAATATAAGTTGGTACCAACCAATTTTCAAAACACACCAAAATGAACGTGGCCCACCATTAAAAAAAAACACAACTCACGGACACCAAACGACTACCATAGTCCGATACAGGGTTTCGCATAATTACTACAAACACCGACATGTGTCATCTGACACATTTCAATAAGCACGAGGCAATTAATATCCTCAAAATTACAATTGCTTCAACCTTACGGTCCCTAACATGCCACAGCATTTCCAAAATACAGAACTACATGGTCACAGATGCGACAAGATGATAAATTCTCAAAAGCACGGGGCGATTACTGTCCCCAAAGGAAAGTGCACCTTGCACAGAACAAGAACGAGTTCGCCAAATGATAATTAGCTCAAAATTTCTCCAAAATAGGGACGACGACTTCAAGGTGACACAAATTCAAAGCAGAGAACAACTGACTGACGCCTCAGCTTGGCCATCAGCTCAAAACTGACGTTCCACAATTTTAAAATATTCACACCCGAGTACACGGGGAAGGCAAGAATTACATTTCCGAACTACAATCAGGTGCAAGTTGTAACAATATTAGCAAGTCAGCAGTCTAACAGATCAAGCTGCAGATTACGAATAACCCACTGACCAACCTGAACTAGGTACATTTTCAACCGACAAGAGATGGTAGCCCGAAGGTTTCCCAGATCACAAATACAATTTATATAGCCCTCACGTCAGCAACTGAACAATACACCGAAATGAGCATCACTCTGAAGCATCACACCTTATTTTCACATAAAATCAAAATTTCACTACCAACCTAACAAAATTATCACTAAATCATCCAAAAAAAATTTACTCAAAATATCAACCACGAATACGATGAACAAAACTCAGCTAACAGAAGCAGATCACAGCCTTTCTTGAGGATTACAAAGGATGACATAAGAGATTTGACTTCAGCGGAACAACTAGAGCATCTCCCATCGCCCTGAACTTCATACCATCGCACTCACAAGAAATAGAACATCATAATTTCACCTTTTACACACCTCGAGTTTCTCGTTCACTAGCAGGTTTACAATTCGATATATGAGTCCTAAAAACACGTTTCCTAGACAGATCCTCTAATAACACGGTTACTTCAGAAGGAAAGGACAGAATCTCATAGGGGCCCTCATATTTTGGCTGCAGTTTACCTGATACCTGACGACCTGGGGCCTTAGTCCAGAAGTTTTTTGCATACACAAAATCTCCGACAGAATATCCACCCTGTTTTCGGCCCAAATTATATCTCTTAGCCAGCTTATCATGCGAGATCTTTATAGCAGCTTTGGCCTCCTTCCAGCTTTCTCTGACACGATCAGGAGAGGGTTGGTCAGGAAGCAGATCATGAAGTGACCACAGATTCGTTAGAGGGGAATTTGGGACGAACGCATACATAAGTGAGAATGGCGTTTTCCCATGGGATTCATGCTCAGCAGTATTGAAGGCATAGGGTAACCAATGTAATGACGAATCCCACTTGGCATGATTATCACGATGATATGCGATAAGCGCAGCTCTCAAATTTCGGTTAACTCTCTCTGCCAAACTAGGGTTGGGGTAATAAGGTGTCGTGGTGACATGGGAAATAGAATAATCAAAACAAAATTTTCTGAACTGATGAGAAACAAAAGCCTTGGCATTATCTGACACCAGGTATTGACTAGGACCGAAGGAAGAGAAAACAGACTTTAAACATCTTATGACAGTAGCAGAGTCACAATTTCTAGTGGGAAAAATCCACGAAAAGCGAGAGAAACCATCAACACAGACAAAGGCAAAACGATTACCTAGTTTAGACCTCGGCAGGGGCCCAACGAAATCCACATACAAGCGTTCCATGGGCCTGGACGCAGATTCGGAAGCTAACTTACCAACCTTACCACTGACGGTAGGCTTACTCACCTTACAGTCATGACACCCCAGCACGAACTTTCTCACATCCTTATCGAGACCCTTCTAAACAAAAGACTGCCTTATTTTCTGTCGAGTTTTGAATATTCCTAGGTGGCCTCCAGCGGGTGACTCGTGAAAATACATTAGCATGCCATTTATCAGCTGACAAGGGAAGTCTCTGAACCGGGGAATCGCGGATCCTGCTGGAACTTAGCAGATGCGTTGCGTGAGCCCAACTATGCAGAACCGTGAAGAAAAATCTTTCGGAAATTAACTCATACCCGCCGCAGACGGCAGTAAGTACAACAATTTTGAACTGTGCGCGCTGGTCAAGCGGGAGTGTGCCTCACGCCTGATTGGTGGCTCAAAAGATCACGTTCCAAACGACTGCCCTCCCGTACTCGCGCTCACAAGCTGCGCTGCGGTATGGGACATTAATGTTGCATCTTCACAATATATTGCACGTCGTGCTTTATTATTAATCATGCAATGTAAGGCATCACCGATACATATAATTACAACACAGAGTAAACTGAACCAATGGTCACACAAGTGAGTAAGAGACCAAGCTATTTCGCATAATTCTGACAAGAGTGATGTTCGTGGTAATAATGTTGGAAAAACAAACTGCTTTTACACCATCCTCACCGTATAAGACACGGGCGAGTGCAAGTACTACATTTTATTGCACTGATATCGAAACAATATGGCACAGGGTGTTCAAACCGTTCGGGATTGTAGGACAGATACTGACTTCGGTACCATGCGTATTGTCACATTGAAGTTGTAACGTAATCTTGATTACGGTACAAATTATTATTATTATTATTATTATTTTTAATATCATTGTGTAATTATTATTATTATTATTATTATTATTATTGAAATATCAAAGTTATATCGTTTTATTCACCCATTAATATCAAGGGAGAGGCCATACCATATTCACGTCATTACCATAATCATATATAATATTGTCAAGTGCTTAGATTAAGAAACAGGGTTTTTATAGAGGTCTAGGGCTGTTTTATTAGTTAAATTGTAAAGACAGGACGGGCATGGTTGGAAGAAGTTATGGACGGTGAAGCAACATATTGCAAGAAAATGTATTTCTGGAACGAAGCCAAGCTGACAGGAGACAAGGGCTTGGAGAAAGATTTGGGTGGAAAATATACATGCGCAACGAGAGGAATAGCGGGTTCTGAGTGGAATATTTGAAGTACGCGGGCCTGTATTCCCGCTCGGAGAAGTTACAGCGTCGCTTGAAGACTGAGAAATGCTTTGCTATAATTGGTGTGATGGGTCGCGGGCAAATTTATGCCGCGAAACATCGGGACCATTCAGAGTGTATAAAAGCCCAGCGCGACTTCAGCACTGGCTATTCTATAGATTCTATTCTGTCATTCACTTATTCGATCACGCACTCACTCATTGACTTTGTGAGTCGTAGACTCCGTCAGTCGCTCAGTAAGATGGGACTTAGTGAATTCAATTAGCCTGGTTTGTTCAAATTTGCTTACCATGGTGATCAAACTCAGAAACAAGCAGCAACAACAACAAGAAGAAGAAGAAGAAGAAGAAGAAGAAGAAGAAGAAGAAGAAGAAGAAAACATATGTTTTCAAAGGTCAATAAACGTGTGTTGGCGTAAGATCTCAAATTAGACTGCAAGCAGACCAACGAGATGGACTTTGAACCACAAGGCACCAGGTATGTGGACCGAGTTATTATCAACACAGAAGATCAGCGCTAGCGAGAAGACAGTCAATATTGCCCCGCAATTAGGGAATATTAATGCACATATTGTACACAGCTCGAAACCTCAGATCAAATGTTATTAATAATTTTGTTGTAAATAAACCAGTATTAGTTAAAATGTCTTGTTCATTGGGAGTTGAATATATAGGATAGTTGGAATGCAAAGAGTATCTCATAGAGCAAGTTTATTGCCCTACGCTCCGATGATAGATCTTGGCTCAAGGAAGGGAGCGGCCGTGGCTAAATAAAATTTTAATGTGTTATCTTTACGATAACTGGCGCCCAGTAAATCTAAATTAATAAAGTGTATGTCGTCTGTCTAGACAGGCCAATGCTAAATAAGAACGATGAGGTGGTTTTAAGGAGTCTTGAGTGTAATATCTGTAGAAACGTTATAAATGATCGCCCAACTTGTAGAGCGATATCCAACGACAAAGGTAGCCGTTACAAATGGCCCCACGAAGGTAGCCGTTACAAATGGCACAACCAATGTGGGGCTACAAAATATCGTACTGAAGTGAATGGATATTATGTATAAATCCAGTTTATTTCAAGTATGTTAAAGTTTAAAGTTGTTTTCATGTACGATATAAACGAGTACTCTTTGCATTCATTCCGAGTTTTTCAATAAAGAGGCATATATCAAGTTAGGGAACTACGGTTATAAATTAGGAGTGTTCTTTTGATGAGTTGTTTTTTGGGTAATGAGTAACAGGGATAATTTGGGGAATATACATTTGAGAAACCGTAGTATTATAAGATCAGTTAAAATGTCGAAATTAGATGTGCAGGGTACCAATGATGAGATGTCAAAAGTAAGCGAAAATCAGGAAACTGAGGAAAATAAACAAGACGGGGCTACAAACATCCAGATTAATGAGGGGGAGAATCCTTCCTGGCTTCGAAACCTGACGATGCTGATAACGGAACAAAGTAAGAAATTTGACGTGCGTAGTGATCAATTAGAAAAAGCAATAGATCTTAAGTTCACTGAGCATAGTAAGAAGCTTGATGAACAACGTAAGAAGTTTGATGAAGCTACAGAGAATTTCAATAGACAAATTAAAGAAGTAGGCCGAGAATTTCACAATAAGTTAGAAAACAGGATTAGTGAGGTGGAGGAATCATGGTCACTTAAGGTTGATGCCAGAATGCAACAAGTGTCGGAGCGAGTTGACAAAATTGACGAGGAAGTGAAAATTAAATGTAGTAAAGTTAGGGTTTACTTAGAAGGCGAAGTCAACAGTATGAAGGTCAAGTGTGATAATAATATTGCTAAAATAGGTAATTTAGAAAATAAACTAGAGAGCGATAATCAAGAAATTAGGGAAGAGGTTAACAGTAAATTTAACAGTATCAGTGAAGAAGTAGCGAGTAAAACAGATAAAATGGAGGAGAAATTGCAGAGATGTCAGAAGCAAATAGCAACAAATAGCGGTAATGTACAAATAGGAAATTTAAGTAGATTTCTAACTAAAGAGGCAGATTTGCCAGTATTCACAGGCAAGGCATATAACCCAATGGAATTCTTAAAAACAGTAGAAAAGAAGTTCGCTAAAGATTTAGAAGAGGGGATCGTTCAATGGGAACAAGTACTTGAGATGCTAGATAAATCTTTTGTTAGGGATTCAAGGTCATGGTTCAGTGTGTATAAATACCAGATGACTAGTTTTAGAAAATTTAAAGAGAAGTTCATAGCCAAGTACTGGAATGAAAATGTGCAAGAAAGAGAAAGATGTAACATTATTTTTGGGAAGTACCAAAGGAGAGATGGTGTTTCGTACACAGAGTATTTCTTAGCGCATGTACTTATATGCCAGAATTTAGAAGGTTTAGAGACTGAATCACAGGTAATTAAAACATTATTAAGGCATTTTCCTGATATAATTAAAGAAGCATTCTTCATGCAGAATATTACTACTATTGACGGGTTCGAGAAGCTATTGGAAAACTTTGACTCTCTTGAAAATAGTAGGACCGAACGCAAGCCAATAAGTCGAGGAGATAATTTCGGGCAGGGTGAGAGAGAGAGGGGAAGAGAACAAGGCAGGAATGCGAATTACGAAAGACGACTTGACAATGGGGGACGCACAGCAAATACGAGGAACGAGAATTTGAACAGAGTAGGGGAAGGTACTAGGCCAGACAGACGTACAGGTCAACAACAACAATCTACACCAGGGGCAGGTAGGCCTAATTTAAACGAATAACGGGTTGCAGTGAGGTCAACAGACAGCCCGAAGTGATTGCAGTTCAATGTCCTAGGAATATTGAGTATTTAGGAGATTTTAATATAGATGTTAGAGAAGAACTGCTTTATGACCTAAATGGTGGAAATTTAGACAATGTTGAGAATGAGATTATGTCACCAGTAATTAAACTTAATGTGTGGGGTAAAGAAGTTGATGTTTTATTGGACAGTGGAAGCGAAAACTCTTGTATAAATTTAAGATTTTTGGAAGATGTAATGAGAGAAGGTATTCATGTTGATATAATTCCAGTTAAGTCCACTTTCATTGTCACAGCTGTAGGTAGTAGGTCTCAGAAAATATCTAAGCAAGTCGCAGTTCCAATTAACATTAGTGAGTTAGTTAAATTTCAGCCCTGTTTGGCAGTTCCAAATTTAGTATATCCGGTGATTCTCGGTGCGGAATGGTTATCATTATATCAAGTTAAATTAGATTTTCATTTTGGCAGGATATGTTTATTTTGGCAGGATAAAGAAGTTCAGGTTACGTATAAGGTGTCTAAGACTGACAAACAGATGAAAGTGTGTATGTTTGAGGAAGAAAGCAACGTGGTTGTGAGTGATGAGTTTCCTGAAGTAAATGAGGTAGACCGCGGAGATGCTAGTGAGAGCAAAGTTTTTAAGGTGTGTCAGGTTGCAATTGAGTCTGAACTTAAGAGTAAGATCCATGATGCATTGTCACAATGTAAGCTGGATGAGGTGCAAGGTCATCAGTTACATGAGGTATTAATAAAATATAAGGAAATTTTCAGCTCAAAACCCGGAGCAACACACTTATATGAGCATAGTTTTGTCGTTAAAGACACAAGTAGTTTCGTAGGGCCTAGGTATCCTGTCGCAACTAAATATATGAAAGCCGTCGAAGAACAGATAGAATTAATGTTGGAAAACGACATAATTGAGCCTTCAGCTAGCCATTGTTTAAATCCATTAGTTGTAGTAGCCAAGAAAGACAATTCAGTGAGACTGTGCATAGACGCCAGAATGTTAAATACTAGGGTCGAAAGCGACCAGCTGAGAACTGAAGCAGTGGAGGATTTAGTTCAACGTTTTCAGGGGCGGAAGTGGTTCTCAACAGTAGATTTTAGTAGTAGTTGCTCAACGTTAGTTAGGAAATTAGGTAGGACACTAGGTAGTTATTTCAGGTATGTATTGTTGACTCATGTGACGTTATTCAGGCTAGCCAGTGTTTTGTTGAGAGGTAGGAAGTACATGGAAGTTTGTAGCAACGATTGTTACGTAAGCCGTTGCCATCTTGTGCATTGGAAGGGAAAATGTCAAAGCTGTTTTTATTGTTTACTGGACCTTATGTCGTTTCGAAGAGGATAGGAAAGAATGCCTACTTATTGAAAGATCAGGAAAATTGTGTCATTGGTACATATAACATTTACAATCTGAGGAAATATCATAGAAAAGAGCAAGTGCTGCAAGAAGGGCAGACTGCCGTGTGTTTATAATTAGAGTCGTGTCGTGGCTCGAAGGAATTGGTGGAAGTGAGATAAATCACTTGTGTTGCGTGAAACAAGAAGCAATATATATTGTGTTCTGTTATTGTAAGGGACTACAAGAACAAATGTAGCATGTAAATCCTGTATGACTGCACAGGACAATCAGAATGTTTATGTAACATTGCAAGAAGAGTGCAGATCAATCAAGGAAAATGAAAAGGGTATAATCATTATGTATGTAATTTGAAGGGTCATATATGTATATTCAGTGTATTTCCTGTTAAGTTTTAAAGGGAAGATTTGTGATTTCATCATTCATTACATTCTTTATGAAACCATGGGGATGTTTTGTAACGTAATCTTGATTACGGTACAAATTATTATTATTATTATTATTTTTAATATCATTGTGTAATTATTATTATTATTATTATTATTGAAATATCAAAGTTATATCGTTTTATTCACCCATTAATATCAAGGGAGAGGCCATACCATATTCACGTCATTACCATAATCATATATAATATTGTCAAGTGCTTAGATTAAGAAACAGGGTTTTTATAGAGGTCTAGGGCTGTTTTATTAGTTAAATTGTAAAGACAGGACGGGCATGGTTGGAAGAAGTTATGGACGGTGAAGCAACATATTGCAAGAAAATGTATTTCTGGAACGAAGCCAAGCTGACAGGAGACAAGGGCTTGGAGAAAGATTTGGGTGGAAAATATACATGCGCAACGAGAGGAATAGCGGGTTCTGAGTGGAATATTTGAAGTACGCGGGCCTGTATTCCCGCTCGGAGAAGTTACAGCGTCGCTTGAAGACTGAGAAATGCTTTGCTATAATTGGTGTGATGGGTCGCGGGCAAATTTATGCCGCGAAACATCGGGACCATTCAGAGTGTATAAAAGCCCAGCGCGACTTCAGCACTGGCTATTCTATAGATTCTATTCTGTCATTCACTTATTCGATCACGCACTCACTCATTGACTTTGTGAGTCGTAGACTCCGTCAGTCGCTCAGTAAGATGGGACTTAGTGAATTCAATTAGCCTGGTTTGTTCAAATTTGCTTACCATGGTGATCAAACTCAGAAACAAGCAGCAACAACAACAACAACAACAACAAGAAGAAGAAGAAAACATATGTTTTCAAAGGTCAATAAACGTGTGTTGGCGTAAGATCTCAAATTAGACTGCAAGCAGACCAACGAGATGGACTTTGAACCACAAGGCACCAGGTATGTGGACCGAGTTATTATCAACACAGAAGATCAGCGCTAGCGAGAAGACAGTCAATATTGCCCCGCAATTAGGGAATATTAATGCACATATTGTACACAGCTCGAAACCTCAGATCAAATGTTATTAATAATTTTGTTGTAAATAAACCAGTATTAGTTAAAATGTCTTGTTCATTGGGAGTTGAATATATAGGATAGTTGGAATGCAAAGAGTATCTCATAGAGCAAGTTTATTGCCCTACGCTCCGATGATAGATCTTGGCTCAAGGAAGGGAGCGGCCGTGGCTAAATAAAATTTTAATGTGTTATCTTTACGATAACTGGCGCCCAGTAAATCTAAATTAATAAAGTGTATGTCGTCTGTCTAGACAGGCCAATGCTAAATAAGAACGATGAGGTGGTTTTAAGGAGTCTTGAGTGTAATATCTGTAGAAACGTTATAAATGATCGCCCAACTTGTAGAGCGATATCCAACGACAAAGGTAGCCGTTACAAAGTAATACTAAAGGACGACAATTGGTGGTCAGAGACTGCATTTTCAAGATTGTAATTCTCTGGGCCAAATTGATGTCAAAATTCAATAACCGAACGGTGTTCCAAAATCTACGGGGAAAGCTTTTCCAGACCCCAGTGGTTGACAATAGGCTGTGGCCCTAGGAGGGATGATCATCAGTCGTATGCGCTCTTCACTTTCTAACGATTTATGTCCTGAAAAGGAATACAAAAGGAGTGCCACATTGCCAGACGGTACATGCTGTTTGAAAACATTATGAAACCAATTCTCCAATTGTGCGGATCCCATTTAGCCAGATTTTGTGGGAACAACGTAATATTGTCATGTGCAAGCATAGTTTCTTTCGCCCTTTTACCAAACACACCTTTTGGTTCTTTCAAAGTTATAAAGAGAGGTCAAGCAGCTTGCCCGCTGCTGTTACTGTTGGCATTATTGTATAACTGTGCGTTGTGGCCCCCACTGATTGCACTTTGGAGTAAACCGTTTTCGACTCTTTTATAGCCAGTGTCCTACCCGAACACATTTCCAAATTGAACCCACTTTGATCACTATTACTGTACATACGTTTCCAGGGTCGAGAGAATCTAGAACCGATGTAACCTCTTCTACGAATATTTTTGCTGCCGACATAATATCCATTTCTCGATGGGCATTCTTTGATATCACCACAGTTGCTATTTTTCGCGAAATGATATAGTGATTCTTTATGTGCTGCACCCAGGTATGGCTGGCTTTAAACCTCGTACAATTTACGTCCTGCACAGCTAGCATAGCCCATTGCTGAATTGTCGCGTCATAGCCTATATTACGTCATTATTCTGATGGGCAAAATCAAATTGGGCTTTTAAGGTACATGTTATGCTCCTAAATTTGTCGCTGTGGGTGCCACCCCCTATCACTTGCTCTGCCCACAAATATAAATCTTTCTTACTTCTTACTTTCGTTTACCGACGAAAAGGAAAGCGGACGCCTCTTACCGCTTTTCCAATACACAACAGCATTTTGTTTGTATTTCATACCTAACACACTTGTTGCAAGAGACGAACGCCGGATAGGCACAAAAGCATCCAAACTGTCCAACAGGTCCTGTTCTTGAATGCCGAAAGGCCTTTCCATACATTTTCCATATTTTTCCTCCAGACAACATATAACTTTTCCAATGTTAACATTCATTATGCAATGCATGGGACACTCTCCGTATACGGAAATAAGCGTATGCCGGGTCTGTCGCCTCTCTTTCGGTGACTGTACACCGTAGGCTGGGAAGCACAGTACGGTTGGGAAGCAACCTCTGACGGAGCCAATCAAGCTCACGCCACTGGCGCGCCAATTTAAACGTGTAAATCTTAATTTTTCATCTACTACAAGGGGAAGTTAATTTCCGAAAGATTTTTCTTCACGGTTCTGCCTAGTTGGGCTCACGCAACGTATCTGCAAAGTTCCAGCAGGATCCGCGATTCCCCGGTTCAGAGACTTCCCTTGTGAGTAGGCAAAACAACTTTAGGCTTTCTATCACGCCTAGTTACACAACACAGTACACCAGACTTTAAAATATAAGGTTTTATCTCTTCTCCAGAAACTAATCGAGCAATTAAGTCACACAAGACGGGATCTTCCTTCTGATGGTCAGCAATGTCTCCAAACAATAACGGTGAATTTACTAACATGTGTTGAGCTGAATTAGCCCCAACAACAACAGGTTCCTCTAAAGAGGGAGTTTCACACCTGTCAGGAATTTCTCCATAGAGACGCTTAAGTGACACAGCACAAATATTTTCATGATTTTCCTCGGGAACGAGATTCTTACATTTATTAGGAACTTCTTCATACATGCGGCTAAGGGAGTCGGCTATGACATTTTCACAACCCTTTATATGACGAACGGTGAACTGAAATGATGAAATACGGGTTGCCCACCTGGCGATTCGCCCAGTGGTTCGAGGTCTAGCCAGGACCCTGCTCAGGGCCTGGTTATCGGTTTCAAGTTCGAAAGGAACATGTTCGACATACATTCGGAATTTCTCCAGCCCAAACATCACTGCGAGCCCTTCAAGCTCGTATACGGAATAATTTGCTTCAGCAGGGGACAGAGTTCGAGAAGCAAAACCAATAGGTCGTCTACCTAACTCACTTCTTGTAACAACACAGCAGCTACAGCACCGAGCGATGCATCAGTCTGGATTATAAACTTCTTACTGAAATCAGGGACAGCGAGGACAGGAGCCCTACACAGTGCCTCCTTCAAATCATCAAAAGCTGCTTGCTGTTCTGCACACTCGTGAATATCGACCAAAATCCTTAAGAAAATCACAATTTCTACCGCCGTGTCCATTCTTCGCCCAGACAGCCTAGACACAAAACTCACAATAGGGTGGTTGACCGCAAGGTTACTGAAATACTAAGGTTGGGCCAAGTCGGGGAGCGCGCGGCAATTGGCTGGCAGCTGTGACGTAGCTACTATGTCAAGCAGCAGTTGGGAGGTAGTGAGTGAAGGGAACAGTATATGGAATGAGAGATTTCCGTGAGGTTATTTTAATTATTTATATATCACATAACAATCACACAGTACAAGGAAATTCATATACAATATAATACAATATCACAAGTGCATGTCATCACCAACACAGGGATTCTACAAGGCTGATTTCGCCGATTTCAGGCGTTTGCTTGCTGACCTTCTTTCAGCCTCTCTGAGAGACTTAAGGGCATTGAGGAAGCGCATTCTAATAATGTCCTCGTTATTACATACAGCCGAATAGCATTCTCATTAGTGCACGGGAACTTCTGTTGCAATACTAATGCAAGCGTATGCATTATTCGTTGACCCCTTTTCAATTCATTTCCGCGAAAATATTGAAAAATTGTCTCAAAATGTTCATGGGTTGGCGACCACGGGACTCCTGCTGAGTCCGGCATTGCTTCCGTTTACTTGTGCCGGGCTCCTCTCCGTCTTCTTTCCTGTCGACCTCTCTTGGTCAACTCATGTACCCTTTCGACCCCGACGGTATTAGGGTATCCGAAACCTAGGGAGTCTTTCACTTTCCCGCCTTAATTGGCCCTTGTCTCATCTTTCCTGATAACCTCATTAATCGAGGGGTCAGCCTTCTTTTCATGTAACCTCCTGCCTACTGCTCAAGGCCCTCCAGGGGGCAGGGTGTATGTAGCCCCACCACTTCTGGTGCACCCTGGATAATGCTACACCCTCAAGGGCTCACAACTGGTGAGTTTGGGAGTTGGCGACCCCGAGGGATTCCTGAGCTGTGTCCGTTTTGTCCCCCTTTTCGTCTTACCTTGGGGCGGGCCCTCCCCTCTTTTCCTTTCATATCTGCCTTTCATGGCTCTCCTTTCTTCCAAGTCCCTCAATCCTCATTGTTCGAGGGTTGAGGGCATTTCTTTTCCTCCTGTCCTTTAATTTTCTTATCCTTTATTGTTTTATCATTATTCTTTCACAGTTATATCACATTTGGTATTTTAATAGATTACGACTCAGGTACTTTAAAAAATTAATGACCAGTAAAGTGAGAGATGTTGTTACACTTGTCTAACCTACCTAAAAAGCATTGATTGATTGTAAACTAAAGAATACCTCAAACATTTCCTACGATCCCTCCAATTGAAATAATTGCAGCTCATTTATATTTATTTTGTTGTTGGTCGTGGTGATTGTTTTAAAAAGTGGAACATCGAGGTCATCCACCCCTATATTTTGTTGCTATTGCCGAATTGGTCAATGAAACCAAAATTCTGGGTTCATATGACTGCTAATAATTCACTTTGTTGTTGTTGTTGTTGTTGTTGTTGGAAAAGCAGGTATTAATTTATATAATTTCAACCTACATGGGAACCCCTATTATTTTGAACCGTCTCTTCGCGAAATGGAGCACTCTTGGCTGTCACCGCGGAGGCCCGGGTTCGATTCCCGGCTCTGCCAAGAAATTAAATTCTGGTCTGGCGGCTGGAACGGGGTACACTGCGCCTCGTAAGGCAAAACTGAGAAGAGGAGGGTTCGATTTCCACCTCAGCCATCCCGGAAGTGGTCTTCCGTGGTTTCCCACTTCTACTCCAGGCGAATGCCAGGATGGTTCCCAAATTAATTAAGGCCACGGCCGCCTCCTTCCCAATCCTCATCTGAATTACGTAGTTTTGCTACGCCACTGATTTCAGAACTCGTAGAATAATATGTATATACTGACTTGAGAAATAACGACCTACACTACACGCTCAGGAGTTGAAAAGATTTGCATGCTAATCTTCATTTTTATTCTTATCTGAAAGAGCGGTGGAGACCCGTCATTCTAATTATCAGGGCTGTTCTTAATGTCCGAGTAGGGCTCTTGAACACTGGCGAAGGGAAGATGAAGAGATGGCACAGCATCCGTCGTGAGACGTCTTTTATTCCTTAGTGGCAGGCCCAATAATTCATACTCTAAATCACAATAGTAAACATCGCTCGTAAAATGGACGGAGCAAACTTTTGCTTTGACTAGGATATTTACTTTATCCCCTCGTTTACATTTTGCCAGCCAAGCTTTCACAAGAATTGTATCTTTTGGGAAGCAATTATACACAATATCAATGTTGTCTTTTGATTTCCTCTAATAGTTCCGGCATTTGGCAATAGCACATTCCATTGTAAGGGAACGTACATGAGTTTATTCTGCTTCAACTAGCGCACAGACGATTGTACATACTGAAGGGGAGTACATTCAATACACAATATACCACCTATAAAACATGTGAATGAAACTAGGAACAAGACAAAGGTCACACACAAGAAATAAAGCACTTGTTTCGCTACGGCTACTGACATTCACTGTGGCTAGCTTGTATCTACCACGACACTTGCCATACTAACTACGTCACGGCTTCACGTGACCCAAGAGCGGCTAGGCAGAGGACCACCCGCATTGGCACCCCCCTGGTTGACCGTACCAAAACTGGCCTTAGAAAATTAGAATCACCCTCGCTTGAAGCACCACGGCCTGACATCTCTACACACAAATCCTCTTGAACAGAACTACGATTTCTGGGACTAACAGTAGGAATGGTGTTACGCCCCGAGCTTGAATTACCTCTTAAACACCCCTGAGACTCGGCAATAAAATTTCCGGCACCTTCGAAGAAGGAATTTGGTTTCACTGTAGATGGCTGATGACCTGCATTACCCATAGCATTAACTGACCGAAAGGACCCAATACCTTTAGAAATTATTTCACTAGTGATTGTCCTATTAGAATTTTGGTTAGGCAAGGGAACATTCCCGACTGCGGTACCAGACACAGAATTGCACGTTACGCAGTTGCAAGTAGAATTTTCCCGCCCGGAACACCCTGAGACCAAGCCACCAGAATTGCTTCTGCTTAGATATGAACTCGGCTCTCCAGCGGCCAATACCACTCCAGTACTTACTGAGGAAAAAATAGGAAAATCAAAGGATACATGGTTATTATTTGGTGCAGAAACCATTACAGCATTCGGAATATTTGATTCTGGGTGCGAGGTACCAGTTTCTAATGCAACGACATTGGACCCGGTGTTACTTGTCATTATCTCAGAACTAACGGCATTGTGTTCGCGAGACGGATATAGACCCGACCCTTCGCGGCAAGGGGCTGGGTGGCCTAGCTCGTTCACAGCTGGCTCAACTGGGTTACCAACCTTGCAACACAAACTTTCAGACACACAGGCAGAACTATTTACAGGATTGCGATTGCTAATTTGGGTAGTATTAAGCAAATCACCATCTTTATCACAGGAATTGACACTATCCAAACACTGTGCGCACTCAACTAACTTGATCTCAGCATCTAATAAACCCTTCAATTCGGACATAGGTCGTGTTTCATCGGATTCCATTAGATCAACGCAGCGCAGGTAAAGATATTCAATTCGATCTCGTAACTTAGTAAAATTGACAGGACCGCATTCAACCTCTGAGAAACAAAATCTTACAACATTTGATATTTCTTGAACAAGACCACAAATCTTTGACTCACCCAGTTTGAATTCTGCCAATGTCATTTTAGGTGGCGTTGCTGGAAATTCCACAGCATACTCCAAACTCGTCCTCGCCAGTTCTGTTTCGGCAGGTACTTGGAGATTACGAATTAGCAGTTCATATGTTATCTCCTCCTCAGTGAGATATTTCACCTTCAAGTTGCGTCTAGCCATCTCACAGATGTTTCATGTAACAGAATCAAAATCAAGCATTACACAGAATACAATTAATATCCTAGCTGTGTGGAGAGAAAAAGAATTAATAGGGGATGGTACAATTACTTTATACATTTTTATGTTGGATTAATAAATTGCAATTAGTCAGCGGAAAGGATGGTTATCACCGGCACTGGAGAGAGAATCAACCATGCTCGGGATACCACTGTCGCACCTCACCTCTTCCCAACCTTGATATGATCAAAATTAGCATAATTAAAAGAAGTAATTAATTCGGTGACACTAAGGCAACCGGGAGGGAGCCCCACACACCCAGTGGCATTCGCCACGAAGGAGGAATGGGGGGGGGGGGGGAGCGTTCTTATTTTCGTAGTCTTAGAAACGCCCTCAATAATTTAGATCAAGGCAGGAAATAGGCGATGCCAGGACAAGCCTGTTAATTGGAAGGGCTGGACTTACCCTGAGACCGAATGCGAACATTTCCCATCCAAAATGCCGAGGAAGGAACAAGGTAACCATTTCCGCTGAGCTTCATTCACAAATAATAATCGTAATCTTAAGATGACTGCTCATTGTATTAACATAATTATTACAAACAACTAAACTAGGTAACATCTTAAATATAAATAAAATGCCACACCATAAACATATGGTCCCAGTAGGTTATGATTAGGGCGACGCGAAATTAAAACCCCGTGAATTTAAAACGCGTTTCAACCAACACATCCCTCGTCCAAGTGACGATTTGTATTCCCGCATTATAATTCACAACTAAAAATACTAAAGTAATTCCCCCAAATAGTATGAAAGGAAATAACGACGTGAAGTAAGGCAAAAGCTACTCCAGAAAACAAAGTTGTTTGACACAACCAAACAAGTCGCTTATTGCGACCAGACCATCTGAAGGACACCTGTCAACTCAGTTGGCGAGGAGCCGTTCTGACCAAGTTAAAGCCAACACCCACCCTTAAGAACAAAACGGAAAACTAAACAATGAAGAAATCCCCACCCTGAAATAATGCAACGCAAAATGAGGAGGACCACATCCCCTTCCAAAATGCCTTAACCTAAAACATGTCTTAAATTTATATCTGAATTGCCACACGACACGTGGCTAGGAAATGCACTACGAGAGTCAAATTGAAAGTTTTTAGAATTAACAGTCTTGGCAAATTCAAAGTTTTGTCAGATCCCTGTTAGATAAGGTTTTAGCAATACTATACTGTTTTATGCCTCTCCCCAGAGGAAAAGAAAATTTCCTCCGGGAAGGGGTCTTCGACACTCCCAAGTTCTGCGTGTGAGATTCAAGAAGGCTGGATACTGACTGGTTATTGTTCGCTGAGGGCTTGCTTTCCAGGGAGAATGTGACCACCCCCTCTCCACTGCACAGTTTGGTCGTGCCAACCTAACTTGGGGGCGCAGACCACCATAACAACCACATAGTCCAAGAGAAATGTTGGTACCACAACTGGTGCCATGACCCAAATCTTTAAGAGTTTACTCAGAAGTGCTACGACGAAATGTTCCCAGGGTAGAAACTCAACCCACTAATGGGGCATAAAGGGGTTTCTAGGAACCTGTGCGCAGCAGTTCACTCCACAACAGCAGCGTAGAAATGTCAATCTTCCAGGGTATTAACGTCAGCTCCTTTCTCAGGCAACAAATGTAGGTTCAAGAGTTTTGGGAACCAATTAGCTGGTAGCAGGAGTGCTTGCGAAATACACCAGCTCCAGGACGTTGCGAAATAGTAGCAGTCTTCATGTAACGATGTTAAAAGTCGTTACACTTTCCATAACCAAATTTGCTGACATCAACAGCATAATTTCTTGCCTGTGAATAAATTGTTTAGCAATACTGTGGCAATAACTGAAAGTAATTTTTCACTTAATAGACTAATTTCCACTCCACAAAGGCACACGTCATTTGGGATACCAGTATCACCAAACAGAATTGTTTTAGACACAACTACTAACACCCTCTTTTGATCTTGACAGTTTAAGAACATGTCATTAGCACAGCAATGTGGTACGGTACACTAGTTCTGATGGAACAGAGAGACTACCTCTGTTAAGGGTGTCAAAGCAAGTATCATTTGTGGAGGCTTCTTTACCTACTAAACAATCAACACAAAGTGAACATTCAAGCTTTAAGGTGACCTGGAATGGAGCATAACCTGATACACGCAGAAGACGGGAAGAGTCAACTTGAAATTCAAAAATATTTGTTTCCTGAACAATGCTTAAAAATGGGGCTACATTTGCAGAACATGTCCCTTCCGTATTTACATTTTGTAAGTCTTTGTAAGTGTCAAAGGACCATTGCAGAACTTCATACTTGGCAGATTTTGTTCCTAAGAGAGATTTCAATCTCAGTTTCTTTTCTGCCTCTAAAACTTGAAGAAATGAAACATTGTTATTTGTGGAATCTTTTGAAAATTGATGATGAGGATGATGATGATGATGATAATTGTTGTTTTAAGGGGCCTAACATCTAGGTTATCGGCCCCTAATGATCTGGGTGATTGCGAAAATGATAATGAAATGGAAACCAGAACAAAATTATCTGAGACGGAAAATACGTACAAAAAGGAACTCAGATGGAAACAACTCACAATATAGTCTTACAAAAGAGAATTTAGAACGGAAAGATGCACAAAAAGAATAGATTGAAAAAGACCCACAAAACGTAGGCCAGATTCAAAATACGTACAAAATGCAATGTAGCGTCGAAATACTTACAAAATGCAACTGAAATTCAAAATACTTACAAAATGCAAATGAGATTGAAAATACGTACAAAATGCAATTGAGGTTCAAAATACTTACAAAATGCAATTGAAATTGAAAATACACAATGCAATTAAGATTGAAATATCCCAGTTCCAATCCAAATTATTCACAAAGTGCAATTGAAATTCAAAATACTTACAAAATGCAATTGAAATTGAAAATGCTTACAAAAGGTAGGTAGATTCAAAGGACTCATGTGGATTGACAATACTTACAAAATGCAATTTAGATTGAAAATACTTGACAAAATGTAATTTAGATTCAAAATACCCACAAAATGCAATTGAGAATCAAAATGTGTGCAAAATGCCCACCAAACAAAATGCAATTTAGATTCAAAATACGTGCGAAATGCGGTTTTGGTTGAAAATACTTACAAAATGCAATTGAAATTCAAAATACTTAATAAAAGGCCCGTCTACCTGCATTGAAAGACTTACTAAAAAGCAATTTAGATTGTCAATCTTTACAAAATGCAATTGAGGTTGAAAACAATCGCGAGATGTAATTTAGATCGAAAAAACGTACAAAATGCAACGTAGATCAAAAATGCCTTAAAAAATCGCTAAAAGGGAATTTAGATACACGGTGAACCAAGTAACAAAAATAATGCGGGAATCTTAAAGAGAAAAGGAAATATAAGGAAAAGAGGAGAGGAGAGGAGAGGAGAGGGGGAGAGAGGAGAGGGTCCGCCCCAAAGGTAAGGGACACAAGTGAAAAACGGACCCAGCGCAGGAATCCCTCGGGGTCGCCAACTCCCGAACTCACCAGCCGTGAGCCCCTGAGGGTGTGGCATTATCTAGGGTGCACCAGAAGTGGTGGGGCTACATACACCCTGCCTCCTTAAGGGCCTTGAGCACAAGGCAGGAGGTAAAAGGAAAAGAAAAAGAAGGCTGACCCCTCACAGAAGGAGGGTATCAGGAAAGATGAGACAAGGGCCAATTAAGGCGGGTAAGTGAAAGACTCCCTAGGCCTCGGATAACCTAATACAGTCGGGGTCGGAAGAGAACAAGAGTTGACCAAGGGAGGTCGACAGGAAAGACGACGGAGAGGAGCCCGGCACAAGTAAGTGGAAGCAATGCCGGACTCAGCTGGGGTCCCGTGGTCGCCAACCCACGTCCCACTAGATGTGAGCCCCTGAGGGGTTTTGAAAATTGCACTGATGCATTACTACACTATCACAACTGTTATAAATACACTAATCCTTGAACAGCTGTGGTTTATTGTGAATGCTAGCAGCAAATGAAGGAAACTAATAGTGTGCTTCACCAAAAATGCTTGTGCTTTCAATTCAAGAACTTCACCCAGCTTGACTCTTCTGTCCTCAGGTTCCCTTCACTTCTTGGTTTCAGGAATAGACAAGTCAGACGGCAAATATAGAAAAAATATTGGCAGGGCTCCTGATGCCAATTTCAATCTATCCATCAGGCGCTCCTTCCATTCTCCAGATGAGTCCTTATATTTCTCTGCTTTAATAATATGACCTTTTTGAAAATGATTTATGCAATTTACAGACCATTTCGAAGGTTCCCTAATGCAGGCCTGGCGCTTATTTTCGTCACTTGGGAACCTAAACACTGGTGTGTAGCCTCCCTTACTTGGATAACGTGCGTTACAGTTGGGGACACAACATTTATCTGGCATTGTTACGGTGCCGAAACATTCCAGAAAAATCAAAGTTTAAAACATAAAGTACGATACCGGTATGTGTTAATTCCATGTACCGTATTTGCCATATACAAAGCACACTCGTCAGTGTGTTCTCCATTAGGGATTCCAGTTAACTCACCTGGAAGGGTATAAACGCTACTATAAAGCGTATAAACGTACAAAGCGTAAGAAACAAAATATAGAAGAGGCGCAGATGACCTCGTAGTTCTATCCATTAAAACAACAATAACTAACTAAAATATAGAAGGAAATACCCCTTTGAGATAAACAAGAACACCTGCTAGACTGAACGTTCCTTTCGTGTTCCCGCCTTACAAGGGTATGACTGATGAACATGTTGCAAAGTCTCAGCCTTCCGACCTGTCTATAGTGCGTCTCTACCTTAAAATACAGTATGGAATTAAATGTAGTATTTGCCTCTCACTCGCACTCCTATGTCCTGCAATTCGCTTCGTCCTCTTCTACTCCGGCGATGTTGCCATTTCCCAATAATTGAAAGTGGTAAATCTAAGAAAATGTTTGCGTGGTCTTATAGAGAATTTTCCGCTCTTTATGATGATGTAAAAATAAAAGTCATAAATAATTAACACATGGTCCAATTTTCACAATTACGATATTTTAGCGCGAATCTATATTTTTTGCATATATAAAACTTATCAGGCCATAGATAATGAACTAATGATCGCAACAGATCAAGAATTTATTTTTAGATTGCCTGATGTTGGTAGAAGATACCCTATTTCTCAGGGAAGTATTTATTTTCATAATAAGAAAGTTATGATTATTTTTTTAAATGTTACTTGAAAACGTGGAACGACAGACTGGCTGAAAATGGACTACACCTCAATATCCAGAAGACAGAATACCTGGAATGTGGCCCCCAAACTAGAGGTACCATCAGTATCAGCACAGAAAATCTGCAGAAGACCATGCATTTTAAGTACTTGGGGTCCACTGTCACTCCAAATTGTGACGCCACTCCTGATACTCGGATGAGGGTAAACGCAGCCTGGCTCAAGTGGAGACAATTCACTGGAGTTCTCTGTGATAAAAAGATGCCTCTGCATTTAAAGGCAAAAGTATATAAGTCTGTGGTACGCCCAGCAGCCATCTATGGGACTGAATGTCACCCTATGACCAAACGACATGAGCAAATTTTGAATACAATGGAAATGAAGATGCTCCGATGGTCGATGGGGCTGACCCGATTTGACCACGCAAGGAACACAGACGTCCGGCGAAGATTTGGTCAATGATTTGCCACGATGTATACTGCACTCAAATAGTCTTTTATATGCTGATGACTTCAAAATTTTTAAATCAATTTCTTCCACTAATGACTGCACTCTGCTACAAAATGACCTAAATAATATACACAAATGGAGTATAGAAAACAAATTATACTTAACGTACCGAAGTGTGTTGTTATAACCTTTACACGTAAGAAGAACCCAATCACATTTGTTTATGGAATTGGACCCAAGTCATTGAAAACAGTAAGCGAGAAGAAAGATCTAGGGATTCTGTTTGGCCGAGAGCTTGCTTTCACTTATCATGTGCAAAAGACGGTCGGGGATGATTACCGCATGTTAGGGTTTATAATAAGAAACACTAAGCCATTAATTAGGACCAGTACCTGCATAAACCTTTATACTGCCATGGTGAGATCCAAGCTCGAGTACGCCAGCCAAGTATGGAGTCCCTGGCAGAAACATGCATTAAGTCCATTGAGCAAGTTCAAAAGAAATTCCTCGGATATTTACACCTCAAAATAACGGGCAATTACCCACACATGTTACCCTACGGTGAACTTTTGTTGAATTTCGGCATGACTAGTTTGGAGTCTCGAAGGCAAGTGAATGATATGAAATTCCTTTATAAAGTCATTAACGGTCAAATTGATAACTCATTTTTCCTATCGCTCCTAAATTTCAACATCCCTCGCTTAACTACAAGATCAACCATAACATTCAAAAAAGATATAACCATAACAATTCACCTGTATGGAGGCTTTGCAGTATTTACAACGATGTGGTTCGTGTAAACTGGAAACTAGATTTCTGTCTCTCAATCAGACCGTTCTTGGAAATTATAACCCAGTCACTCTAATTCATACTTGAAATAAAATTATCACACATAACAGAATCAACAATGTATATATGTGGATAGGCCTGTTCCCTAGTTATTAATGTTACCTTTTAGTTTATTATGTAATAATTTCAAAACCTGTTTTTATATTTGGCATTAGATCAAATTTAGATTTAGTTTTTATATTATCTTTTCACTACTATGCATTTTGATCTGTGTGAACTTCCTAGTTTTAAGAATTACATTAAGATATTAATACTTAATGCAGACATATCAGGAAATGTATCTTACTGTGTAGGGGCACTATTATTGGGGCGCACACTGAGCACCATCAACAAATAAATAAATTGTCGAGAAGGTGAGGGAGGCTCGTCTACGATGGTACGGTCACGTCATGAGAAGACAACTCAGTTGCCAAAACAGCACTCCACATTAACCCAGGTGGAACAAGACCACGTGGAAGACCTGCAAAGCGGTGGACAGACAACATCAGGGCTGACATGCACGCTGTTGGTCTAACACCAGAAGATGTCAACGATCGAAAGAAGTGGAGGAGATATAGCCAAATAGCAGACCCCGAAAGGGATTAATGCTAGGAAGAAGAAGACTTGAAAAATCTGGGATTGTGTCACATAAAAGTTACGTACCGTACCTATAGCGATACACATTTTTACTATTGACTTTACGTTGGTGACTAAGCGAGAAGAAATATTCATTAATGTCTGAAATAGTTTTTAAAACAAACCAGAGCTTGATATCAGATAGCATTCATAAGTTATCGCACTTCGCGTAGTCCTCCCGCCCAGCGCAGCGCTGACGCAGTGAACGTTTGTTTTCTCAGGTGACGCGTATATCCCCGACTGCGTTTGAAGGAGGGTAGATGATGGTGTGAATTTAAACTGTGAAATGAAGTGGAGCTTGTGTTCTTTATAAATTGTCCGCCTCGTTGCGTAGTGGTTAGCATTCTTGACTGTCACTGTGCTGTCACCGTGGAGGTCCGGGTTTGAATCCTGGCTCTGCCAAGAAATTTAATTCTGGTCTGAGGGCTGGAACGGGGTGTACTCAACTTCATGAGACAAAACTGAGAAGAGGCGGGTTCGAATCCTACCTCAGCCATCCTCGAAGTGGTTTCCGTAGTTTGCCTTTGTTCGTCCCGAGAATGAAGAAGGGCTCGTTAATGGTGCAGAGTTAACGTTTCTGTGCCAAAAGAATACGGCAGCCACCCACGACGAAATGACAGGTGAAGTGTATGAAAAGTGGTTCACCGAGCAATTGTTGCCCAATGTTCCCGAAGGATCTATCCTAGTAATAGACAATGTAGGCTAACACAGCAGAGAAATATGTTCCTTGCTTGCCACCATACCATACCACCATAACACAGTGAACTTAACCCCATCGAAATGGTATGGGCGCAAGTGACGAACTATATAGAATTGAACAATGTCTCATTCAAGAAACAAGAAATGAATTATTTAATTTCGGCTGCATACCACCACTTGACCACACAGCATTGGATGAATTACGTGGACCACAATATATTATTATTATTACGAGTATTATTATTATTATTATTATTATTATTATTATTATTATTATTATTATTATTATTATATGTCATATTATAATTTATTATAACCTATGATATTCGAGAAAATGTAATATTATAACATGTTATAATATTATCATATTCATGAATAATTGAAAATTATAAATTATTATAATGTGTGCATTAAAATCGCATTCTGAGCTTCGGTGTATCATATCTAAATAGTGTACCGTCGTTCGCTTCAAGGTATGAGGTACAGTTATATACAGCAAACAAAAAATTACGAGCCTTACAGTAGTCGCAAATGATGTGTAACAACTGACATAGAAGAAACCTCACGTGAAATTGTTGATACACCGGTATTTTGTAGTATTATTGGCACAAATATTAATCTATTGTAAAATGGAGTGTTTTACAGATATTGTAGTTTATAATACGGAACTCATTTTATTAGATGATTTGTAGCTTCCACCAGCACTAGCCTAAATAAAGAATACGATATGGATCAACTAGATTAATAGACGCGACACAGCTCATAACCTTAAATTCCTTATAAACAGGTCCTCTTGATTCACAGACCAACACGTAATTTCATATGGATTCTGTTAAAATGAGTCATATTGATATGATAAATATCGTTTAAAATGAAAATCTTGTAGCAAAAATATCTACCCCGGCCAGGATTCGAACCCAAGGTCTCTAGATTCACAGTCATACGCAATACTCCCACGGCTATATCGACTACGCCATTGTTGTGCACAAGATGGTGACTTATTTCCACGTTCCAATAATACTGCATTACGGAATTAAGTTTCATTTATATTTTGCCTGTTTCGATAATGTTCCTGAGTGACATTGAGTTTAAAATGCCTTATGCCAATGCAATGCCGACTACTTACAATGTTTGATATTAAGGGATTTTACCATTTAAAAATACTGATACACCAGAGTTTGCATGAGCGTTTTCCGTTCAGTATGTCATATACATTCCACATAGCCGAGAGTGCGTCATGGTATCAATTTTCGACACCGCGCGCTGATTGTTTCTCTTACCAGTGCCAGCTGGATCGATCGATCGAGTTGGCAGTGCGTCTTATACTTCCGTTCGATCCACCACTGCCAGCTAGGGCACACTTCCATTCGATCGAGCGAGCGGGCAGTGCATACTTCCGTTGTCCACCACTGCCAGCTAGTACACTTCCGTTTGATGGATCGAGCGGGCAGTGCATACTTCTGTTGTCCACCACTGCCAGCTAGTTCACTTCCGTTTGATCGATCGAGCGGGCAGTGCATACTTCCGTTTGATCCACCACTGCCAGCTCGATCGCTCCGATCCACTTCTGTCCCCAATTTTCAAAATCACTCCCACAAAATTATCCAGCAACCGAGCGGAAAGATGTTACACATCAAAAATTTTCGACATTTTCCGAGTTTTGCGTAAGAGCACGTCTGTATACGAGTTACAGTATGTTACATCATGTGCCCCGCCTTGCAGAACTATGTATATGCAGCAGATCTGGCATCAGCGCGCTCCATTTAAAGCGTGCTTTCTTTTAAGGTAGAGACGCACTATAGAATCGACCGTGCCCCGGCTTCCACAGTGAGTGGCACGTGGCGACAAGTAACACAGTTGCAATCTGACATACGCTCTGCATGAAGATTAGATAGCTCACAGATTCTTCTCCGTTGAAGTAACAAAAATGCAATAAATTGAAAGATCTAGCATAGTGATTTTTTTAATGTAAATATTATGTCTTTTTATGTGCTAATAAGTGAAAAGCAGGAATTCATGTAGCCTACAGTATTTATAGAAAAATGCTTAAAATGTGTATTTACATAAAATATATTTATTTACCTAAAAATCCGAGCCCTAATTACAACACATAATTACGAGTCGATTGCTGCTGTAGTTTTGGAGATGTTGAGAGCTGGTGTAATATTTAACACAACCAGCAAGTTCGGTTGATGGATATGACAATTTGAAAGGTTACGGAGTTGGAACTAACTTACTACCAATTGGACATCGGTGCAGCCAATCAAAAGTTATTTGGGAGGGGGGAATCAAACACATATTATACACATGGATAACAGTCGAGCTCATGGGTCTATATTTCATATAGTGAACATAAGCCAAAAGCAACAACACACCCATTTACAGTAACTTATATGGCAGATACGCGCGACTGCTATCACGCACGGTACTAGCCTGGCTAGGAGCTCCGTGCGAAGTGAAGGTCTCAACCATTTATAATGTTGACTGATGTGATGAGCCTGGCCTTGAAATGAACTCTTATCACTCCCTCAACAGGGGAGATGATGTGCTACGTGAATTAGGTCAGCACTTCACTCTAATCCAGCCTATTGCACAATGGAGTAGATGTATAACGGAACAAGTTAGAACTGAACCTTCCGATGCGCATGTGCGTCCAGTTGCATTACGTCATCTCCCCGCCTGGATTCTTTGTCAACTTGTGAGCCACGGCGTCTTAAGAACGCCGTGAGTGAGCACATACTTCCCAGAACCTTGGCAGGGTACAGATGCTGTCAAGGCATGCGAAGCAAGACTGAGCGGCTTTGTTCTTTGACAAGCACGACAACAAGCTTGCTGTCAGCAGTGTGAAGTGGGCGCGCTCTCAGTTCATTACCACCAATACCAATGCTATGTCACCAGTGCTGAATTAACCATAAGGCACAATAGGCAATTGCCTGCCCCCCCCCCCCCCCCCTAAATGAAAAAAAAACATTTTTTTGGATTTTTTCTTGTGTGTGTGTGGGGGGAGTCAAATAAATTCTTGAAACAGAAGGTCATACTGGCGAAAGTTTGAAAACTCAAACTGTGAACTTCGTCACTGAAGATTGCGGTTTGGATATTCAAGATTGTCGAGGACAGTCCTATGACAACGCACCAAATATGTCTGGAAAGTATCAGGGTCTGCAAGCCAAAATATTAGACTTGAATAAATATGTGATTTATGTTCCTTGAGGTACACATTCCCTCGATTTAGTTGGACAATCTGCTGTTAAAAGCCGTTTTTACGCAGTTTTTTTTTTCTTCGATAATGCAATCATTGTATAACTTCTTTTCTGCAAACCCTCACATTTGGGGCGTGTTGAAAACTTATATAAAAACGCTAAAACGTTGAAGTCATTGTCAGATACGCGCTGGGAAGCACATGCTAATGCAACGAACGCGGTTTATGATTCGTTTCGTAATATTGTCGAGGCTTTAGAAAGCATTGAAGATGACGAGTCGGAAAATAATGACACTCGGAATGAAGCGGGGTGCATCGCAAACAGAATGCAGAAATTCGAATTCCGGTTCATGTTAATTTTGTGGGATTCAATTTTGACTTCTATCAGAATTAGACATTTTAAGGAAAATCAACTTCGATGATGTTATTGAAACTTTCTGTGAAACAAAATGCAGAAAAAACGTTTTTCTGAAAATGTACATATGTATTTGTATGTGTATTGTATTCGTCATTCACTGTAAATTTGTAAATAAAATCTCTTTCAAAATTATGATTGACTTTTTATGAAGGGGGAAGGGGGAGGGGGGTTGAAAAAAAGGGGGAAAGGGGGCCTCAAATTAACAATTGCCTAGGGCCACTGTGAGTCTTAATCCGGCACCGTATGTCACTGAGAATGCTCCTATTCGATACTTTATGCTTGCATAATATAACCACGGCGAGCAGCGAGAAGCACCAAAGAGGAGAAATCGCATTTACGCCTAGTGGTCCCACCACTTCTCCTCCTAGACGAGACTCCGCCATGACAGGCCAGGTCTAACTTGCCACAACATTTTGTATTCGTCCAGTGAGGACAGAATAAAGATAGTGGCTTGGCAGGTGAATCTAATGGTGTCTGTCTCTTTGTCTGGACCACCTCAGGATGTAGCGGCAAGCGTTCTTGGCAAACGGCTTGGAGGTCTCGATTCGATTCCTGGCTCTACCAAGAAATTTAATTCTGGTCGGAGGGTCGGAATGGTATACTTAAAATATCGTGAGGTAATTCTGAGAACAGGTGGATTCGATTCCCACCTCAGCCATCTGCAAGTGGTTTTCCAAGCTTTCCCACCTACACTCCTGGAAAATGCTGGGATGGTTACTAACTTAAGGTCACGGCCGCCTCCTTCCCAATCCTCATCTGAATTATAAATACATACACTAATACATCCAGTGGCGTAACTAGTAGGCCTATCAATCTAGTCAATATTACATTGTAGGTGGGGGGTTTCGGGCAAAATGAGGCGTAACCAATGAATGCAAAGGTCTATCTGCACGTTTTCGTCTCCGTGTGTGATGAAAATCCACAGCCTGCTTCCAGTCGACCGACCGGGTCAGGGAATGGAATGAATGAAGCCCCCAACTAGCGACGAGGATATGAACTGTGCCGGCTGCCGAAGTCCGTTACACTCCCCTGGGACAATGATTAAATGAATGACAGATGAGATGAAATGATAGTGGAGAGTGTTGCTGGAATGAAATTTGTGACAGGGAAAACCGGAGTAGCCGGAGAAAAACCTGTCTGCCTCCGCTTTGTCCAGCACAAATCTCACATGGAGTGACCGGGATTCAAACCACGCATCCAGAAGTGAGATGCCGGCGCGGCGTGCTGCCGCCTAAGCCACGGAGGCTTAACTCTTCGTGTGTGATCTCGATATCATTTGGTACGTTTTGATGTGTAACATCTTCCCACTCGGTTGCTGGATATTTGTGGGAGTGATTTTGAAAAATGGGACGGAAGTGGATCGGACGATCCAGCTGGCAGAGGTGGATTGAACGGAAGTGTGTAAGATGCACTGCCAGATGGATCGCATTGCTGAACACTTTCATTCTGACGGTAAACGCTCATGCGAACTCTGGTGTCAGGTGATTGAAACAAAGCACATGGCACATGTTCGATGTCTTCGTGTCAGTATTTAAAACATAAAATGCTTTAATATCAAACATTGTAAGTAGTCGGCATTGCCGGTATTATGTTTCTGCACAATAGCTATTCAAATATTAACCCACATAACGGTAATGCAGTCATCAATATAGTATAATCGTTGTGTTTATACGAGAGCTGAGCAAGCCTTCATGAACTATTGCTGAATACATTCTCTTTATTCACAAGAGGGACTATTCATCAGGCATTTTAAACTTAATTTCACGCAGGAACATTATCGAAACAAGCAAAATATAAATGAAACTTAATTCCGTGATGCAGCATTATTGGTAGCCTACGTGAAAATAAGTCACCATAAGTTTACCATTTTCTTGTACCTAACACACGTGTGGTCGAAATAGCCGTGGGGTTAGAGTTATTGACTGTGAATCTATAGATCTCGGGTTTGAATCCCGGCCAGGTTAGATATTTTTGCTACCAGATTATCGTTTTAAACGATATTTAACATATAAATACGCCTCATTTTAACAGAATCCATATGAAATTACGTGTTGGTCTGTGAATCAAGAGGTCCGGGAACTGGGCAAGCCTTTCATGATCTACTACTGTGCACATTGCATTTACTCGCAAGTTGGCCTATTTATAGGGACTTTAAGGTTATGAGCGGTGTCGCGTCTATTAATGTAGTTGATCCATATCGTATTCTTTATTTAGGCTAGTACTGGTGAAAGCTACAAAACCTCTAATAAAATGAGTTCCGTATTATAAACTACAATATCTGTGAAACACTCCCTTTAACAATAGATTAATATTTGTGCCAAAAATATTATAAAATACCGGTGTATTAACAATTTGCCGTCCTTGAAATGGTTTTCCGTGGTTTCCCCATTTTCAACTCCAGGAAAATGCAGGGACGGTACCTTCTGACAGGCCACGGCCACTTCCTTCCACATCCTGACACAGTTTCATTCACCGTCATTCATTTCATCTCTCATTAACTCCTCTCATGAGGTTGGCGTCAGGAAGGGCATCCGGCAGTAAAAACCATCCGCCACAAATACTTCCATATCGCATCTCATCCCCGACCCCGTAGGAATACGGGAATAATAAGGGGTAGACATACAATACGGGTGTATCAACAATTTCATGTGAGGTTTCTTCTATGTCAGATGTTACACATCATATGCGAAAACTGTAAGGCTCATAAAGTTATTTATTATTAGCATCTATCAATGATCAGAAGCTCGAATATGAACAGTAAAGAGAATTCTCTAATTAGTAATTATAAACGTACTTAATCCAGTCGTTTGTCATCAAACCGAAAAATGGTTTTATTCAAAAGAAAAACTTCATCGAACTATACATTTTTATTATTTGGCTCTGGGGAGGGGAATTGGTCCCCATAATCTTCCCTTGTAGTTAAGCCACTGAGAACAGCCATCACGATAAAGATTATTATCGGACAAAAATTCCACACACACTCAGCATTTTTTAATGCTGTCGCATACTTTAGCTATGAATGTTACAACCTGTTAAGAATCTTTCTGCTATTGTCAGCAAAGCAGCTATTCAGCACATTCGGTTGAATCTACAATAAAAGAACAAGTAGTTCCGTGAAGAACTATATAGCTTATTTTCATATATCCTACTTATATTAATTGCCTCTATCAACATACACAATTTCAGTTTTATTGATGTAATAGATTCGTAGATATTGAGAACCGACAAAATATTGCGGATGGTCGACATGTAGGATTTTTATATATGTAGGTCTTAGAGTTATGTACTGTTACATGAAGATTATTGTGTGCGTGTAGTATTCAAACTTCAATCGCATGATTAGGAACACAAGAAGTAAAAACGATATTTTAAAATTTCGCACAGCTGCCATCTTGTGGTTATGGCAACAATTTAAAAAAATAGATGCCAGTGGATTAACATTTCTATAAGGATTTACATTACCAAGTGTCACTGCACTCGGATGGTTAAATTGCGAGAAAGGACCATGTGCATATATATAATTCGCGTCGCCGCCATGTTGGATTTGTGATCACCAGGTTATTGAAAGTCCTATAGGTGAACTTATGTTTATAGCCCCTATGATCATTAAAAAATTCATTTTGATTGCTGTAATAGATTCGTAGATATTGAGATCCATATAAATATTTCGGATGGTCGCCATGTTGGATTATTATATTTACAGGCCATAGAGCCATGTGCCATTAAAGGAATTGAACTAAATTAGATATCAGTGCATTACAATGTGAATAAACATTTACTGTACCAAGTTTTATTGCGTTTGGTTGGTTAAATCGCGAGAAACATCTATTTTACAAGTCGAAACTTCGCTTGGCTGCCAAGTTGGTTTTGTAGTTACCAGGTTTTCAAATTTCACATAGGTGAACTTCTAGTAGTTCCCTTTATCACCGTAAAATAATCCAGGGTGGTATCGGTAATAGTTTCGGAGATATTGAATGCTGGTGATATATTTTGCGCAGCCGCCATGTTGGATTGGTGAGACGTAACAAAATTTTAAGTGCATGGTCGGGGTAGACCAGAATATTGCTATGAACGTACCGAGTTTCATTGAAATCGCTCCAGCCGTTTAGAAGTTATTCGAGGGAGGGCACACAATATATCATACACACACGCACACACAGACAGACAAAAGGTATCTCATAAGCCTGTTTTTTTTTCATAAACGAAAATAGGCTATAAATAAGTTGTCCTCAGTTAGGGCTGGGAAGTTAACACTTTCTTCACATTGATTAACGAATCGTTCTGAAGAAAACGAGGAGTTGGGATTCCCAGACATTTAATTTGAACTACTACCGGCATCATCATCATTATCATCATCATCATCATCATCATCATCATCATCATCACATGCAGACACAATATAGTAGCAGATTATACATACAGTAGGCTACATGGAGAAAGTGGAAGTGGAGGAAGATGAATATGATCCTGATGAAATGTGGTTCTGGTGGAAATTGATTCAGTGTAAAATTGAAAGAATTAAATTTTGAATATTTACTCAACCACATAATTGAGAAAGTACCTATATACAGTTTTTTCTGTATGGATTTAATTATTAAATGTTACACTTTAAACGATTATTTTTACAAAAAAATACTTGTTCACAAAATTAATGAGAGACCGGCCGCGGTGACCGAGAGCGCTAACGCGCTACCTCGTGTCTCACTGGCATCGGGAGAGCGTGGGTTCGAATCCCACCTCGGCCGTCTTGAAAATGGTTTTCGTGGTTTCCCATTTTCACTACCAGGCAAATGCCGGGACGGTTCCTTTCAATAGGTCCACGGCCGATTTCCTTTCATAATCCCTTCCCTGACCCGTCCTGAAAAGAAAAACAAAAAGTTCCGTAACGAATTAAAGAGCCTACTTTTCTTAAAATTTAAGATTCATGCCAATGATTAATCTATATGGACCTATCTAGAATAATGACGAAATTAAGTTGGTAATATTGACATTTCTAGTTATTTGGAGATATACCTGGTATAATATAGCTCAATAGAGCACTGCAGTTTGCAGCCCTGGTGACTGAATATATTCTTAGTTCCATCATCTTAATGAACAGGATACAAAATTTGGTTGAAGTCCAATGGATAGCATGGACGTTACATCCAGTTAGACATTGGATCTATCAGCGCGCGTAAAACCATGTTGGCAACAATGTCATGCATGATTTGGTCAGAAATACTCCGAAATATTATGATCTCTTGTTGTGCCAATTTTGGATGAAATCCATTTGATAGTACAGAAGTCACATGTATTTTAAAATTGGACCTACTGTATCAGCAGGCTTACAATCATCTTGGCAGCACTGACGTATATTATTTACACCAAATTAATCTAGAATGCCAGGTACTATACGTGTGCATAGTTCAATGCTGTCGGCTTGCATACTTTATGATATATTGGTATTTGGATAAAGACATGGAGATATCATTTATTAACAGTTGGCAGCCCTGGTGGCTCTTAAGAATACGGTCAGTCTTATCTGTTTATGTACACATAGTACATACGAAATTTGGTTGAAATCCAATTGATAGTGTAGAAGTTATATGCATTTAAAAATTGGACTTATCAGCAGGCTTAGAATAGTTTTGGCAGCACTGCCATGTGAGGCCTCCTGGAAATTAAATTGAAATATTATTATCTATATGTGTGCCTATTTTGAAATAGCTCCCATGCATACCTTCCAGGATATCCAACATGGAGCTCAAATTTCAATTGCGGTTTTCTCAGCAGTTGGTGCCTATTTTGAAATAGCTCCCATGCAGACCTTCCAGGTTATCCAACATGGAGCTCAAATTTCAATTGTGGTTTTCTCTGCAGTTGGTATCACTGACATAATTTTCAAATATGGGCTTGAGATATTCAGGTATAGATCTTTACTCATACCAAATTTGGTTTTGATTGCTGAAGCCGTTTAGGAGATGATAGGGGGGACACGCACACAGACAGACAGACAGACAGACACATACTTTCCCGGATCGATTTCATAAGTCAACTTTTTCCTCGTTTTTGCAAAATGTGAAAAGTAGGCTAATACATGGCCGTTGGCTGCATTAATAAAATTAAAAATTAATGAGAGAAAAGATACTCGTACTTTATTAAGAAAGGTTTGTCTTTCTGCATGTTTAAATTCTACTATTTTTAAAAATTCTAACAATTTTGACTGTCGGAAATTTTGGGGGAAATGTTTCCAGGAAAATACCCGATGGCAAAGTTCCCGGGAATTTACCCATCACTACTTCTGAACGGCTATTCCAATCGCAGTGAGATTTTGTATTGCCTCCGGACACTGACTTCTGTTGATTGCAATATCATTACTATTGCCAACTGTTGGTTGGTATCAAGTTAACAATCACCTTCGAAGAACCCGCAAACAACTGACCCTAGTTTGACCACAGTTTGTTCCGATATGCAGTATTACGCACCACCAATATTAACTTGTTAAGTTTTAGGTCCCTTCAGTTTACATATCTCTTCCAGTAGTGTCCCTCATGGTTCTTCGGGAAGTTTTGATTTGTTTTCGATGTTGGTTGTATCAGCGTATCTGGTGCCAAGTGTTCACCTCCATGGATACCTGAAAGTGTCTCGTTAATTCATATCTTTTATCTGAATACTTCGGAGATTCATGTTAAAAATTCATTGGGATTTTTAAAAAACGTTCAAGGTTACGAAAACTACAGGTCATCACTTTGGAAAACAAAACTAACCTACTGTTAAATAACTGTTTGCTTACTTAATGCCAATTTTCTTCTGAACTCCAATTTCACACCTTCTAGTTCGGCTCCCTCAAATAATTTTTAGGATGTAAATGAAAAAAATATGGGGATTTTGGGGGTATGAACTTCCATGGCACCTAGTTTTAAGGTACTAGGATACGTGTAACTGTCTCATAATACATGTCTATTTTCGTTTTATTATTGTTAGTGTAGCTGCAGCGTAGCCATTGGAAGTGTTAGCAGTTGTTCGAGAACAGATCCCACTTCGCTCAGGCAATGAGCTAAGTTCATATTCATTTCCAACCTGACCATTCACTAACAATCACATATATCACAGTAAACAAGCAAACTTGAAGGTCAATTACCACTACCAATATCTTAACAAACATTCCCTATAACTAAAATATCTTGACAACTTGCGAAAGGTTATAATAATTGCTGTGCCGGTACCTAAGTAAATGTGAAAATGAAAATCCACAGCCTGCTTCCAGTCTCCGACCGGGTCAGGAATGGAATGAATGAAGCCCCCATCTAGCGGCGAGGATATGAACTGTGCCGGCTGCCGAGGCCTGACGCACTCCTCTGGGGCAATGATTAAATTAATGACAGATGGAATGAAATGATACTGGAGAATGTTGCTGGAATGACATTTTGACAGGGAAAACCGGAGTAACCGGAGAAAAACCTGCCTGCCTCCGTTTTGTCTAGCACAGATCTCACATGTAGTGACCGGGATTTGAACCACGGACCCAGCGGTGAGAGGCCGGCGTGCTGCCGGAGGCTTTTACCTAAGTAAATGTACATATTGTAAATACCATCACCCACATACTTGTAGATTTAGTATATTTGTAAAGGATCTGATGATGATCGCTTGACGATCGAAACTGGTCATCCAAGTAAATTTATTTATTAATCTCTTTTAAATTGTTTTCTGACTCCAAGTGAATAGCATCATCAGAACCATTGACCAAATAAAACACATTGCTCCATGTAACGTCTTCTTTTTATTAGGTAGATTTCATTAGAAAGCTAACTATTGCATTGGTTACCATGTTTCGACTTCCGGAAAATGTCGACATTTCTTCGCGTTTCACATCCCCTAGTCCCCAAAACCACCGTCAGTTCAAATGTTATATATATATATATATATATATATATATATATATATATATATATATATATATATATATCACTTTCTTTTGGACACGATAACTACCGCAATTTTGAGCCAATCACTTTGAAATTTTTACATATTATGTACCCCTATAAAATGTCGGTCGAGTTCGTAAATGGGCACAATCGGTTGACAGGGGTGAAAATGGGGGGGCTTTTTCCAAAAAGTGAAATATCGCTATAACTCTCTTAATATTTGAAATATCGAATCCATTCATAGTTCATACTATGTGTCGGGTAAGGCCCAAAAATTTATGTTTGAAAAGTTTTTTGACAGCACCAACCATTGACCAAAGGGGTGAGAAAAGTGGGTTTTTCGGGAAACATTAATCGTATCTCTCTTAATAGGCACAATATCAAAACCGTACAAAATGGACAATATTCCCCCAATAATTACCTAAAACTTTTGACTGAAAGAAATTTTGATATGACCCACCATTACGCCAAGGGATGAGAAAAATAATTTCGGAATTATAAGAAAATGCCAAGAGCCATCAGAGGTTGCCATGACAACACTACTAAATTGATGAGAGATGAGCCATCAGACGTTGCCATGACAACGCACTCGCATGAGATCAGATTCAGTATTTCCATCTGACTAAGTGTGAAGCGGCTTCGGTGAATTAACTGGTAGCATGCTGGACTTCTATGCCCAAGGTCGCGGGTTCAAAGCCGGCCGAAGTCATCGGATGTTCTAAGAGCGCTAAAAATCCCTCAGTATGCTTTCCTTTGGAAGGGAAGTTCCAACGTTCGTTGCGAGTTGCTGGTTGCGGTGGCATCTAGTAGCCAAGTTCACAGCTAGGTGTCGTTGACGGTAGTATTTGGTAGCAACATTAGGAACTACTGCTTGAAATTGACCGTCTGCAGTCCTTACCTGAATTACAGACTAATACAGTCATCACAATTCACACCGTTTATCAGACAGATTCTACACTCACACGGGGTTACATGACCGCGTTGTCGCAGCCCCGAAACTGAGGAACCAACCAAAATCTCTGCGGGAGATAAAGTTTTGCGTGAAGAAGCAACAGACAGTTAGATAGTTACACATCAGTGTCGAAATCTTGCATCAGGACAGTGTGCCCACAAGTTTAAAAATGGACCCCAAATGACAAGAAGGTTACCGTCCCCATAAGACAATAAAATGTTTATAATATGCATAAAATGATGAAAAACAAAGTTAATTAAGCTCCAATTATAAAAAACTTTCTCGCAATAAATGAGGTCTGATCTTTCTACGAAAACCTGCATATTCTGCCTATTTTCAACTATCCCCAAGTTTGCCAGGTGAAATCTACCTCCGCCTTCCGGCGTGCCGAGAGGACTTTTTTTCATTCAATACGATCAGAGTTATATTACAATTTTATTTTTAACACACATAAAAATATCAATTTCTACTACAGTATTTTAAACTAACAGTGGTTACTGCAGTGCTAAAGTGAATTATAGCATTTTTAATTCACATGTGATTGATTCACTTATATACGTACAATAATATTTGCACGTAGAGGTACAGTATGTTAAGTAACTCATTCAAATTAATATAAAACTGGGTATAGACATTGCGCAAAGAATTGCGTTCTTAATACAAAATACCATCTAATGGTGTAGTGGCTGTTGCTGTAGTGGTTTGATTCCTCATTCTGCCAAGAAATATAATTCTGGTCTGAGGGTTGGAACGGGGCCAGCCTCGTGAGACAGAACTTAGAAGAGGTAGGTTCGATTCACATCACAGCCATATTAGAAGTGGTTTTCTACATTTACTCATGTCAAACGCCGGGATGGGTCCAAACTTAAGGCCACGGCCGCCTCCTTCCCAATCTTATTGTCAATAACAAACACCCATCACTACAGATACAGGTTGTTACACATATTCTACACACACCCAGGTCCCAAAATGAATTAGCAAAGAACAACAATATTAATACAACTGCGTACGGGGTGCCTCTCTTGTATTGTACTCAAGGTCTTACAGTTCCCTTGTTGGACGCAATGGCCAACCGTATATCATCAAACAACCAATGAACAATTCACATGGGAACTTCCTAATAACAGAGGGAAATTGCCACATTATTTGTCTTTCTGGGTTTCCGCGTGCACTCTATCGAATTACTAGTAACTTGAGCGTCCATTCCAAACTAAATCACAGCAAGACCCATTATACTACGAATAATGAGTTGATATAGGCTATGCCACGACTGCGATATTGGTAGGAGCAGTCCTGGGAATAGCAATTGTGTTGCCAGTCCAATCTTAAACAAGAGAGATGTTGTTCCTAAGCCAAGCATAAAGAGTACCTTCAGATTATTTGCATTACGTGTCGAGTGAGCCATATTCATCAAAAAGAGGCAACATATGCTTAAATGCTTTAATGTAAGTAGGGTTCGAATATAATTTCCTGATGGCTTTATCTGAATCATCACTTTGGCTCAGAGCCCCTTCGAGATCGAACTCATCTTCCGGTTTTGAAAGTACGATAGGAAGGACACTTACAGCAGCCATTAGACCAAAAGATGCGCAGTCCTCAAGAGACTTGTTGAGTTCTGCGAGCGATATCGTGTGCCCAGGAACACCAAGAACTTCCAAAGTTTCCAACAAAGTGCTGTGATACTCTCGAACAAGGCTGTCCATATGTCGGATACGTACTTCCTCATTCGGACAAGTGTGGAGGAAGTATTGGAGATCCAAAGCTACACAGGAATAATGGCACGTCTGGAAATCGACTAACCTCATTTGTTCAACAATATTACCATTGTATTTAAACATCATGTTACTGGTCCATGGATCACCATGCAGCAGAACGTTAAATTTGTTGTCTTTTCTTTTGCTGCATTCTATCACACGATCATAGAAGGTCTCCTTTAAGTTTTGTAACTTACTCCCATAGTTTTCAAATCCTGGCCACTGTGATACTTCCTCTGCTAGAACACACAACTGTTTCTCAAAAAAGACACAGATTTCTTCTTTATTATCATCATTATGGACACTCTTGTTGTAGCATTGTATGACTGTGGGATCCTGATCTAGGACAGCTAAGGACGCAGCATGGAAGTGTGCCAGTGTTCTGATGGCTAGTGAACAGTGCGTCAAATCTACACCCTGCTGTCTTCTCGCCAGAGTGAACCCCGACTGCCGCAAGTCCTCCAGTACTATGAACTGGACGGGATCGTTTCCATAATACAAGCACTTGGCTGAGAATGGTGAATATTTACCTGGTCTGGCTTCAGTTAGCAACTTGTACATTGCTGGAAGTGTCTTGGTTAACATACGAGTTTCTATGTCGAAAACTCCTGCTTTTGTAATCAATTCTTCACGCTTTCCTCCCTGTGGAGAACATTTGACGACTACACGGCGCTCCTGTGAGTCCTGTAGTTTAGCTATGACCCGATAGAAATCACTAGAATAACCATCTCCTACAGCATTAGCCATGGAAATCTCGTAAGAAATGACCACGAGTTCTGGATCGTCTTCTCCAGCCCTGAGAGCCTTCTGCACAAAATCTTTGTCCATCCAAGGAGGTGGAGGGGGCCTTGAGTCCAGATTTCCATCATCCATGGTAGAATGGGATGAAGTTTTCTGGAAATAAAAAAAAAGGAAATTAATCAAGCAATTAAGGACAATATGTCAGAAGCTGAAAATTGATGGAGAATGTTAAACTTCAATAACCAGGTTGGAAAAGCAGGTAACTGATTTAGAGTTACAATTATAGTTAGAATTAGGCGGCTTCGGTGGCATAGTAGGTAGCATGCTGAGCTTATATGCCCAAGATCGCGGGTTCAAACCCAGCCGAAGTCGTCGGACTTTTAAGAGCGTTAAATTTCCTCAGTATGCCTTCCTTGGAAGGTGAAGTATTCCGGCGGGCCCACGTCATAAATTTATGGCATGTAAAAGAGAACCTTCCACTAACTATTGTTTGAAGCTCAATTTGTAGATTAGATTTGATTAACGCTGTATTAAGTTCCAATGTTCGCCGCCAGTTGTCGGTTGTGGAGGCATCTGGTAGCCAAGTTCACAGTTAGGTGTCGTTTACGGTAGCAGTTGGTAGGAAATGTAGGAACTGCTTGAAATTGATTGTCTGTAGTCCTTGCCTAAATTACAGATAACACACACTAATACAGCCATCACAATTATTAACACCGGTTATCAGTCAGAATCTACACACGCGCAAAGTACACAGGGCTACATGACCGCGTTGTCGCAGCCCCTAAACTGGGGAGCCAACCATAGTTAGAATTATCCAAGTACCGAATTGTTCTGCGCGTTACTCTAATACAAACAAAGTTTATTCCATCACATACCAAATGGTATACAAAATTAATTCACTAAATCAATGAAATAAATTCCTAAATGGTATTGTTTATTGTACCAGTTTCGACCAATTGTGGTCTTCCTCAGCAAATATTTACAAGTGACTTTAAGAAACACGCAATTAGCAAAATTGCGAGTATATTATTAATGGATATTTATAATAAGTTGTTCCATATTTATGAGTGGAATTCATTCATATCTCATGTGAAAAATAAGGTCCTCTAAAAACTAGTAAACTTAAACATAGTAACTAACGTTGAAAATTAACGATTCTATCAGAAATCATTATTGGCTAATGTCCATGGACACCAAGAGCCCGCTGATGAGCCAGCTTGGTGTTCCTAGGTGAAACCGCACACAAGACACGGCATAAACCTAGAGAAATTGCTAAGTTTTAATTTCTTGGCCGTGAAAGCCAATATACCATCTTTATATTACACCCATAATTCTTCTGTACGTGTGTATGTGACTAAACTCTCCCTAAACGGCTGGACCGATTTTGATGACATTTCTTATGTATGTTTGAGTGGATCCCTGTATGGTTTAGATTCGCAATTGGACCCGGTAAGTGGCGTAGCGACCAAAATATAGTATGTACACACTTTTAGAGCCACAAGATACAGTCATCAAAACAAAAACTGTCGTCATGGAAACCGTTAGCCTTGGTGAAAACTCCAGTCAACAGGGTCTTCTTTCCTCATTAATTCCCTCAAGTCCGTTCCTTTGGCAGTGGTTTCGTCTGTTTGATATGAATAAAAGATATTGAGTATCTACTACAATTTCCCCTCCTTTTGGAGTATATACTTCACTTGTGCCACGATGTTACTCTCGTTTCGTCGACCCACTTTTAGTCAGTCAACTGTTTTACATGCTATTTGTTATTGAAAAACCAGTCGTCTGCTGTAGACTTGTCTTGTTGATTAATTGAAAGTTCCTGGTTAATTGAAATGTCTGATAGTGGGGATGAATATCACTCGTCCAGTTGCAAAACTCGTTTAATCCACTTGTGAATAAGGATCATGTCGTAAAATTATTTATTTAATTATTTTATTTTATTTTACTTTATTTTATTCTTATTTTCATTTTTTGATTTTGTTTTGTTTTATTTAATTCGTTTTATTTTGTTTTAAATGGTTATTTTTTGTTTTTTGTTTTCTTTTATTTATGTTTTTCTTTTCTTTTGTTTATTTTATTTTGTTTTGTTTATTAATTTGTTTTGTTTTATTTTGATTTTCCATGAAACAAAAACAAAAAACACGAAGCAAAAGGCAAAATCAAAAACAAAAACAAAAGAAGGAAATAAAAAACAAGAAACACAAAGCAAAAAGCAAAATTCAGAAACAAAAGCAAAAGCAGAAAACAAAAGACAAGAAACACAAAGCAAAAAGCAATATTCAAAAACAAAACGTCTCCGTGAGTTTAAACTTCAACTTTTTATTCATACCATTCTGAGTATTGAACCCTTCAGAATAGCAGTGTTTATATGTAAGAAATCTTAATCAAGGGGTCGCGCTCAGTTCCAATGTGATGTTTACGTTCGCCAAACAACATGCTCTACTGAGGTAAGGGTCATAGGATTAAAACTATAATTAAGAAAGAAAGGTGACAAGACGTAAAATAATAACATGATTTAATGACTAATAGTGCATAAAAAGAATATAAACAACAATAATAAAAAAATCCTCCCTGAATTTTCCCATGACAGGAATATCTATCAATGCTGAGGAGTCAGACGGATCTCCCCTTTATTAAAATGTGGATCCTGGTTCCACTAACTTGCAATTTGGATTTTATGTACGCGTAATGACTAACTACGAGGAATGAGTACTTTGGATGACTGTTCGTTTACAACGGGTTAACAGCCACGGTGCTCACGAACAATCATCTCGTAAATCAACGTTTACGGATATGGAACATGACACTAATAAAAACCCTTAAAAATGTAATGCTGACACACGCACTAAAATCTACTATTTACAGGTATCTCTCTCGAGACCCTCATTTAGCGCGATGACGCACTTGACAATGAGCTGCCAACTCCGGCCAATTGCTCAATACACAAGCAAGGAAATACAGCATAGCACGTGACTTCACGGGTCACTGAATGGAATATAAACATGGACTAAACCAACAACAACAAAAGCCTGACCAGCTGATATTACTTTATATGAACAAAACTGCATGTTAAGCTAACGCTTCGGAGATTATCGTGATTCGTAGGCAACTCCCATTTATTTAAACAATTTTTTATCATTGATCAGTTCTTAATTCTGTATTTCAAGTAATTACGGTGCCACAAGCACTCTCCACTAATGACCTCGCTAGCAACCTTCAGTCCGTCTTGTGAAACATCTGGTGGAAATATTTATTAATTGAAGAAATAAAACATCGAATCATTTATCCATCAGAGGGTAAAGGGTTCAGTATATACTACAAAATTGTTGAGCATGAGCATATATTCCATTTTATTCATATCACCCAATGTTATTGTTTTTCGTCCCTTTTAACTACTCTGACTTTTAGAGACGCCAGGGTGCCGTAATTTTGCCCCGAAGGGAATCTTTAACGTGCCAGTAAATTTACTGACACGGTTCCCTCGCATTTGCGCACCCTCAAATGCCAGCTCACTGTGCCAGGATACGAACCTTCAACATTGGGCCCAGCTTGCGAGAACGTTGCCGCTGAGCCACGCAGCCAGTCCGGAAATAAACAACATGTAAGTTTGTTTGAAAGGGTCTCTGTATTGGTTTAGATTCTCAATTGGACCCGGTATGTGGCTTTGCGATCAGGTTCTACAATTTTTTAAATTATCTTTTGTTAGGGTCTCCTTTTCCCACTAATTTTCCCAGGCCCGTTCCCTTGGCAGTGGTTTCTTCGGAGAAGTTCATGAATAATTGACTTTTGCAGTGAAGCTTGGCATGGTAATTGTTTATAAAAATTCTAATCAACCAGCATCCAATTTAGTTCAATTGTTTTCATAACGTCAACTTGGCTGCTGTGCGAAATTATAAAATTAATTTTTATTTCTTGTGTCCTAATTATGCGATCGAAGTGACTGTCAGAATAAGAAGCCTACATAATAATCTTCATCTAATGGTACATAACTCTATGGCGTAAATCATACATAAAAATCCATCATGGCGGCCGTGCGAAATATTTCTCCGGCATTCTATATCTCCGGAACTATTACTGATATCACCCTGAAGTTCCGTATGGTGATAGAGAATATTACTATTAGTTTACCTATTTAGCATTAGACATCTTGTTATTCACAAAACCAACATGGCAGCCAAGCGAAATTAAAATATTTAAATGGCATTTTCTCGCGATTTAATCATCCGAACACAGAGAAACTTGGTACGGCACATAATAATACATGATTGAAGCTACTGGCATCTAATTTTATCGAATTGCTTCAGAAACCTCAAGATGGCGGCTGTGCAAATATTAAAAATTACGTTTTAATATATTGTGTCCTAGTCAAGTGATCGAAGTGAAAGTTTTAATAATTAACATAAGCAATAATCTTCATCTCATGATACATAACTCTATGATCTAGATGTAGAACAATCTAACATGGTCGCCAAGTGATTTTCAGATATTCAAAATCATATTTCTACCGATCTAATCACCCAAGTGCAATGAAACTTGGCACAGTGAATCTTTATTCAAAGCTTACTATAAAGACATTTAATGATGTTTAATTGTTTTCAAAACTTCAAGAAGCCGTCTGTTCAAAAATCTTCTTTTTTATTTCTCGTATCGTATTCAAGCGATTGAAAAGATGATTCGTATGATGAGCTATGATAATAAAAATCATTACATAAGGGCAATAAATTCTGTAGCTTACCTTTTGTTATTCATAAAAGCCAAGTATTTGGGTTTCTAAAGATTAATATCATTAGTCACGGAAAGATGCCTCCTAGCAGGAGGTATCTAATCACCGGAATTGAAAACTAGCCTAACATACATTTTAGCATATAACGGTTCATTGCAATGGTGTTGATGAAGACATAGGTTGTGAACCAAATGCTATTTAGTATAGTGCTATCACATGGAATATCATTTTAATAGGCAGGAGGATTTTAATGGAAAAGATCAGTGACATATATGAAAATAGGCTATTTAGTTCTTTACGGAACTCCTTTTTTTAAATTTACATGGATGTGATTTGACAGAAGCTCAACCTGAACAAACATCTCAATACATCACCAGTGACAATCAACATTTTTGGCGCGTATTTTAGCCATGATGAGTACAGTGATACCAACGTAACTTTGCCGCAACAAACGTGTGTTTGTTTAGCGGATCGTTGAAACAGAATCATAAAAGCAGTTACGATGTTAGGTCACGCAACTCTCAGACAATACCGGCAATACTAGTGCAACAATATCGTAACATCACTTACGTTGTTGTTTCACTGACAACTGGCTGATTTTATAGTTACGATGTTTGGTCATCCGTTATTTTCATGCTGTTTCAATAATAGGAGCACATACGTTCTTATTGCATTGGATGAGCATGATGTTGGGCGGCAAAATGACATCGTAAGGTCATTTTCCTCGAAAATGTTAGTTGCGATAGTATTGCTCTGAGCCATCGAGATATTGAGAACTTAGAAAATGTTAGTGAATACAAGAGTGCAGCTATAGCGAATTGTAGCAAACGGCAGCAGAAGTTTCGTCCGTAGAAATAGTTAGAAATTGTCCTTGATATAAAGTGAACTTGAAGCATAATTGATAACGACAAGTTCCTGTGTATATATTGGTATTTGCAATTAATATAATTACGTCATAGTGGAAATAAGCCTCCGTGGCTTAGGCGGCAGCACGCCGGCCTCTCACCGCTGGGTCCGTGGTTCGAATCCCGGTTACTCTATGTGAGATCTGTGCTGGACAAAACGGAGGCAGACAGGTTTTTCTCCGGGTACTCCGGTTTTCCCTGTCAAAATTTCATTCCAGCAACACTCTCCACTATCATTTCATTTCATCTGTCATTCGTTTAATCATTGCCCCAGGGGAGTGCGTCAGGCCTCGGCAGCCGGCACAGTTCATATCCTCGCCGCTAGATGGGGGCTTCATTCATTCCATTTCCTGACCCGGTCGGAGACTGGAAGCAGGCTGTGGATTTTCATTTCACGTCATAGTGGAAATATATATTGAACGATTATAAGTTGAAAAAGTTGAACGGATATATTAAACATTGATACTGTATTTTATCTAAGGTTGATAATATTATTTACGGTGTACGAATATTGAACTGTAAAATTGTAACAAAGTGCTACCATAATAAATCTACGAGAGATATTCAAGAAAGTAAAATCGAATAACAGATGTATACAACGTGCAGATAATGAAAGAATATTGAATATTAATATCAATCATGAAATCTTCAAGAACATCTAGAGGAAGAAAGAAGAAGACCATTTTCGGAAGGCACCTATAAAGAAGCATATTAAGATCCAGAAGAAGAAGAAGAAGAAGAAGAAGAAGATCACCTTACATTCAAGAGACCGTATGAAGTGAGAGAACACTGGAGGACGAACAACTAACGGAGATCTACCGACACCTAGAACCTGATGGTGGCAGTTGGAGAATAAATTGGAGGAAAATTATAGAGAAACCTCAACAACAACGAGAAAGGCAAGTCAGAATGCAGTTCAGTAAGGTAGAGTCGCTCAATTCTGTTTTATTTGTAGTACAGTAGAATCCCCCTTGTTCGCCCTCGGCTACTCCGTCGCTCCGGTTAATCCGACCGTGCTCGAGCCGAACGCGCCTCGACTAGTAGAGGTGACTCATTGCCCGTCGCGCCGTTGTTGTTTACAGGTAGCCTACTTGTTATCGCTTATCCGTTTTAGTGCTCCGTCATTCTCTCCTATCGTTTCTGTCGGCCGTGTTTTGTACAGTACATACTGCTCAGTGAAGTTTTTAGTACTTACTGTTCGTTGGTTTTACGACCTTGTTCTTCTCTGTTCGTTACAGTACCGTACTGTACAGTAATTTGTTTTATGTACATTGTGTGTACTGTACAGTGTGTGTGTGTTTTTTCAACATGTCAGGAGTAAAACGTAAATACGTTAGTCTTTCATTAAAATAAATATTAGCAGTACTACGAAGACTGGACAAAGGGAAATCACTCCAAAAAATTGCCAATGAACTCAATGTAGGCGTTACGACAATTAAAGTTTGGAGAAGAAATCGGAAAGATATTGAATCATGTTCAGTGACGATAGATGGTGAAAACGCTCTTATGAATCACAATACATTGAAAAAGCCTGGACTTGAACTGCTTGACAACGCTTTGTGGATGTGGCTCTACCAAGAAAGAAGGAAAGGAACCCCGATATCTTGAGTTCAGAGATTCCTTATTTTAATGTCAATCTGTATTTGTCTGTACTTTGTGGCGTCTGACCTTTCGCAAGATGTAGTTCGCAGTGGAAGTGTGTAACGATTAGCCTGGCGCTGGGCCCATTAAACCGGACTAAGGTTATGAAGGTATCAGAGGCGATGGATTGAACGTACATTCACTGCCATGTGAATGCAAGTTCTATTCGAATGCGCTGTACATTATGGGCCTAGTTTAGCTTAGCCTAAATAAATAAAGACTAAATAAGGTACACATACTCAACACATAGGCAAAGAAGAGGTAATGTATTGACCAAAGAGATAACATCAAGGAATGACGAGGAAGCATTTCATGCTATGAATGAGGTTAAGTGGACGTCAAACATGTTATATTAGGTAAAATAACGGCCGAAAGGATCGAAACGTAAATGTCATGATCGGTAGGAGATAACGCTAAAGGGGGAACACATCTGTGAAAGTATACTCGTAAAGAGTAAAATTACATTGGGAAAAATAAAGATTAAAAGGGCTAGACAAAGAGTCGGAGATAATGAGTCTACCGTCAATGGAGCGAATGGTAGCTCAAATAGCCCTGAAGGAGATGAGGGAGTGCGAGAGGGACGGAGTATTAATAATTGCGCGCATAGATATGACGTAAAAAAATAAACACAAAAAGGGGCAAGTAACCGATATTAAAAATAATTACGAGAAAGGTATTGCAACTCAAAATAAAAGATACCCATCAAAATAAGTTACGTCAGAAAGGGATTAAGCCAAACTCATGGACTTGCATATGAAAACGCAATCCTAAGATAAGAAGCAAACAAAAAGATAAGAGATATGGCATAGGTCTTACTGTTGAACACACGTTACTCAGTAAACCGGACCAAATACCTACACAAAAAGATACGACGAAATGGGGACAAAGAATAACGGGAACGAAACAGATACTCCATGGACATATTAGAATAGGTGAAACGCCCTAGTATTCCATACAATGAGCAAAGACAAAAATACGTAACCTACCTTGATGGTATCAGCATTAATCCGGCATCACGGAATTACATTAAATGAACTAGATTTGCACCTCTACGCGCATCTTTATAAAAAACACAAACGAACGGGAAAAAACGGATAGAAAAGAAAGGCATCTCGAAAATGAGAGCGGGTGCATAAACAAAAAGGTCCTACCAGGATAGAAAAAACAGAAGACCACCATGAGAGTAACAAACGGTTGTCACAGGTGACGGAAAAAGGAAGTTAAAAAGGTAAGAGGTGTCACTGATCACGATTCGGCATAGTAAGAAATCACTATAACGAACCTTGATCAGCAATTATAGAAATGTCCACTGATCTGTTCGGCTACCCTGACCAGTAATAATTGAGAAGAAAAGAGAACAATTCCGATAATTGACACGCCGAAGAAAAGAAAAAAAAAGGAAGTCTACAGGAGGAAAAGAGAAACGGTTCAACTTCCTGATAATCCGATTTTTCTTTTGCGTTCCGACCATACCTCAGTCCTAGCGGCTTCGGTGGCGTAGTCGGTAGCATGCTGAATTGCTATGCCCGAGATAGCGGGTTCAAACCAGGCCGAAGTCGTCGGATTTTTTAAGAGCGTTAAAAATTCTTCAGTATTCCTTCCTTCGGAGGGGAAGTAAAGCCGGCGGTCCCATGTCATAGATGTATGGCATGTAAAAGATCCTTTCACAGACTAAACTTGTGTAAAGCAAAATTGTTAGGTAAGATTTCGTCAGAACTCTCTATCAAAGTTCCAACGTTCACCACTAGGTATCATTGATATATGGTGGCGAAAGTTGAAACTACTTGAAATTGAACGGAACTTGTAGCTCACCCTTTAGGGTGTCCGCTAGAAGCAGCTACAGACTCAGGCGAGCCGAACATGTCCTCGGTCACTCCCGGCACTAAAAGGTTGCAGGTTCGAAACCTGGCGCAGTCAGCTGGCATTTGAGGGTGCGCAAATGTGAGAGAGCCGTGTCAGTAGATTTACTGGCACGTTAAAGATCCCCTTCGGGGCAAAATTCCGGCACCCCGGCGTCTCTAAAAGCCAGTGTAGTTAAAAGGGACGTAAAACCAATAACATTATTATTAAAAGCCATACGATAAATAAATAAATAAATAAATAAATAAATAAATAACCTCAGTCCTAAAGGTGACGGATTACAGTGGTTGTACTGTAGTTTGAGAGTGTAGTACTTATGTTTGGCCATTGATGAACGTTAATTCGCTTTTTGAAATTCTTAAGATATTTTGAAAATATTATTCGATGATTTTACGATCTATTAGGATGTCTCATGAGTCATAAGTAATGTGGTTTTTAGCTTACTTTCGATTTTTGAAAAAATGAAAGTAGACTTATGAGATCTACACGGACCAAAAGTTGTCAGTCTGTCTGTGAGTGTGATTGTACGGCCTATCAATTCAAACATGACAAAACCAAATTGAACCAAATTTGGCAGAGGTAGCACTAGCAAAGGACACCTCAGTGTCATCTTTTATATCACCGCCATTTTGATGGAAACGGAATGGCGGCCACCCAAATGTTCAAAGCTTAAATCAAATTACGACTAACCTAATCAACCGATCTCTACCAAATTTTGCAACAATATACCTTCATGTGGGAAGCGTCATTTGCCCGAACGACAAGGTCATCAGGAAAATAGTTTTAAGATGAGGCCGTGTAAGTGTGCAAATGGATACCCCTTATCAATTCAAACAGGACGAAACCAAATCGAACCAACTTTGGTACAGAGTAGACTGTAGCGTAGACAAGATCGACCAATTGGAGGGGTTATAATAACTGCGCGATAACCGTAATTCGGGGAATTGCTGGATATCTGTAATATGAAGCAACTCGACTCTCACATTCAAGAAGTTAACAACGATCTCCTATTTTGTAGAGGCAGATGAGCTCACTGTTCCACCCCTTAAAATAACAGCAACAATCAATCATCCAAATTAGTGTCAATGGGTCCATAGAATTTTCGGTATTTATTGAAACATTTTATTTTTACTTAAAACTAGATTAACTTTAACGATTCCCCCCACTAAGGGAAGAGAAGATAATTATTTGGCGCTAGGTTCAGTTTGAAATAAGCTATACGATTGGCAACGCTGAGAGGACTGAGTTGTCATGAAGACGTGTGTAGCCTCAGATGCGGAACCGGACCGAAAAGCGACAACAGTACCGGTAGCCTACTTAGCAAGAGTTATAGACTCATCACCCTTCAGCAAGTATCAAATAATTATTTAATTTAAGAAATGTAATTTTAGTTATTGTTTTGTTATCAGTTCCTGTTTGATTTTTTGTAAAAATTCCAAAGGGGGGGGGGGGGGTTCTATCCACCAATAACACCCTCCTGGCTACGCCACTGGAGGTAGTACTAGCAAAGGACAACTCAGTCTCATGTTGTATATCGCCGCCATCATATCAGAAAAGAAATGGCGCCCACCCAAATGTTCTGTTCTTAAATCAAATTACGACTAACCGAATCATCCGATCTCTACCAAATTTTTCAACAATATACCATAATGTACGAAACGTATTTTGCCCAAACTACAAGGTCATCAGCCAAATAGTTTCAAGATGGAGGATGTATGAATCATGCAAATATTATAGTCTAACCGTAACTTACGATTCAACAAGGCCTGGCGTCAACAAATCAGCTTATCGTTCATAGGGAGCTTTAAACTGTCCTCAAGGAGGTGACCGGTAGATTTTAAGTAGATTAATTTAGAAAGCTAATTATTGCAATGGTACTGTCCCCGATAATCCGGATAGTAGGCTGTCAGAAATCCGCCCCCTCAATCGGATTGCCAATAACCGATCGCACCGGCACAGCTACATCAATGAAAATGGCACTGACAGATACTACCGAGATTAGAGCACAGTAGTTAACATGAAATTATTGTGGAACACACCAAAATATACGGGGGTTCATACTTAACTTTACTTACCTATTCAATTTAATCTCGGGTCTGGGTTTTCAACTGGATCACTTAATAGTATGCCCTCACAATAACCTCCACCACGATATTTAAAATGAACCAAGTCGGAAACAAGAAAATTTAAACTGCACAATAATTTATTTCACATAAAGAAAAATAATTTAACAAAATTTAACAACAAAATATACGTGGCAATCAGAAGCCATTGTCAATGCAATCATGTCCTCCTGTAGGACTTGTAGACTTCACATACAAAATTTCAGCTTTCTCTAGCTCAAAAGAACGTAATATTAACAACAATGCACATTGGAATGGATAAGGGAGCTGGGACGAGACATAAAGCATTTGTTTCCTTGTTCATGAACTTCACATTTTATTTATAACCGCAAGGCTGCTATGTAGATGACCTTGGCCTCTATTATTCAGTTATCTGGCCACCTGTAATACACCCTGCACCGTGTCGCATGCTTGCTTCGTCAAATGGACGCACCTGTCCAGCCAATGTTAGCATATGCTAGTTACCTCAGAGCCTAGCTCCTTTTCAAAACACTTTAAATGTTCACATCTCAACTCAAATATTATCACGCAATTCTTTTAAATGCTCCGTTCAAATATCAATGGATTACTCTAATAATCCCAAATCTTATTTAATTGTATATTCCAATTGTTGAACTAGCGTTGTTTAGAGTATAATAACGAAAACGCTTAATGTTTATAACAAAATGTTCATTAATTATTTATAACATATTAAATTGTTTATAACATTGTCAAACGACAATTGAAAAATTTATACACGCCTCTATTAATCCCGTTCGTTTCAAATTATTATTAAAGATATTTACATAGTTATTTACATTATTTATATTATTTATATTAGAAATAGATTAAACCACACGTTTATCCGGTTGATAATTACTTAAATCGTGGTGATATAATCGACCAATAAAGGTTAGTTATATTTAAATTTTAGATTCAGGTTTAATAAGATTTAATAATTATTATTATTTGTGACGGTAACCTCCATTCAAAATCGTTATCTCAAATTATTTAAACACTCTTGTTAATTTTAACAGTAACTTCACATGAATAGTTTTCAATGGACCTGAACAATACACTCAGCGGAAAAATACCTCGCTCAAAACGCACAAATTGCACCAAAATTGGCCCATAATTCATCATATATCTCATTATATATGGCATCAAAATCTTCCACAATACACACAAAAAACCTCCACTTATAAATTCATCATCAATATTACTGTGGGAACCTCCTTCACTTATTACAGGGCATTATTCATCAGCGACTTTTACACGTCCACTGAACTAACGATTATACATCCATAGTTCCTCTTTAAAAATTCTTATATTCATCAATTGTATCGAAAACTGTTATTATATTTAACCTTCGTGGGTTTCATTCATGAAGTGATATGAAGTAAAAATTTGCCAGTCACAAATAAATTTAATAGCAAATACGATTAGACACGCCTCCCTGGTCTATCAAAATTGAGATTAATATCATCAAAGTATCGCAGTATAAAAATACTATCTTCAATCAAAGTTCATCTAAACTGCATAAATAGTCGAATAGAATACAATTAGACTGTGGACTGCAAACATTATTGTTCCAATCTACAATTGAGAAAAACTCCTATCAAATGTTCATTACGATAGTGTACTCAATAAATCGTACTCAAAGTTCATATTTCATAAAATTGTCTATAATGCAATGGTATTTCAGAATTGACGATAAATGTCTATGTTGCAATCATGTTCATAAAACGACTAGTATTTCCAAGATCGTCGATAAAGTAGTAGATTTTAACGCTCTAAAATCTTTTAATCATTCTTCTTTCTTGAGGATGACAGAAAATTGGTCAAAGTGATTTACTGAATAGAATTACTTTAATAAAATGACACGCTGTCTGAATTCAAACTTGCCATAGAAAATCGTTAACTTTACAGTCAAATCGTGACTACAAAAATATGCAAATTACTGAAAGAATACATAATATCAGTCTCAACTGATCCAAAATTATTTAAATATGCCAATGACATAATAATGTCTCAATAAATCGTAGAAAAAGGCATAAATCAGCAAAGTGTACAGAGTACAGAAATATCAAGCAAGAATATGGGGCAAAACATATGAGACAGAAAATATGGGAAAAATGGTTGCTCAGATATCGCTAAATGGCTCAAATAAATAAAGAAACATTCACGACTACCTTATCTGTTGATTGAAGTTCTAGAGGAAAATTTCCAAAGAAGACTGCTGTTGGATCCATTTCACCACCGTAAAGATGTGCTCCGACCTCGAACCTGGAACCTGCGCCCTCGGAGAATAGAACATCTTCCTCCGGAAATCGCACTGCTCCGTGTAGACGATAGACATCCTTCTGGCAAAACTCTTCTGTGTGAGCCGGGTCCACCCTGGCCTCTCTTGAAAGTTCCCTGAAGTTCTGGTAGAAATTCGCCATCAAGTTTATTGCAATTATTTCCGCAGAAATGTTCATAATTGTGGAGTATGAAGATATTTCCACTGCCATTTGATGTAATTCAGCGATGGATTACGATGCATGAGTGTAGTTGGATGTTCACTACATGCTCGCTTTTGTAGAATGACGATTAACGAAGCTCCATGCTGCTATTTCACTCCATTGATATATGTCCCAATTGCATTAAAGTTTTAGTCTTCCTTCTCCACTTCCGTTATAATAATAGTCGAAAGTACTGCCAGATTATATAGTTTCATTGTAGAATGTAGCTTTGTATCACCAAATGTAATCTTCAGTATCACGGTTGCAATACATGTGTCAGCCGTAGCGTAGAATGTGGTATTATAAAAGTGCTTCTCAGGTGTCGAGAAAATCACTTTTGTCTGCAGTATTAAAATGCGAATATCTTCCAAAGTATAATAGTGAAAATGTTCAACTTTCGCACACGCCTCAATATTGTAATGCACAAATGAATTAGCATAAATGCAGTAGCAAACTCTTGATAGATAATCTTGTAGACTCGTTTATGTGTGCGCTCCAACTTCGCCTAGTTTTAGTAACCGTAAAATTGCACTGCTGCACGCTCAGTGCATGTTCGATGCTGTGGGCTCTACCACACTTGCTAATGACGACTTGCTTCACTGAATAATATATACTTGTTCTATCTCGAAGTCTGACAATATGAGAATGAGAAATGAGCCATGAGCCCTGAGACATGAGACATGAGAACTTCCTCTCTGCTGTGCAAGGCCTTTTATCAACTTCTTAAGGGGCGTATCCATCCCTACCATAGCTTGTTCCTCCATCATTGCTAGAAGTTCTAACTTTGGCTATACTTGACGGATTTTCAAATTTCAAAAACTCATAATTAATTTCTTCAAAATTCCAAATCAATGCCATAACTGAAAATAGTTTTCCACAAATCTGCATGACAAAAGAAATTAAATATGGTAATTTCAGTAATCTCTGTCTCCCTCCAAACTATCATTCATTGGTTCGAGCCTCTCCTCCAATAGCGTAACTTCTTCCTCAGCACAATTCCTTGCTTCCCTGCGACTGCGTCGTAAATCTCAGATCCTTCTCGAACAAAATCATGACGTCACCAGGAATCTCAGCTCATCCAGCCTACTTGCATGAAGTCTGCGTCATCCGTGCCTACGTCATGAATATACACGTCACAACTATGACGGCCATAACTTTATTCACATATGCCAATACAGCCACCGTGGTCTCAGTATAATTCAGTTTACGGGGGCAGTACCATGTTTCGACTTCCAGAAAATTTTGACAAATCTTCGCGTTTCACATCTCCCGGCCCCTAAACCCCCGTTAGTTCAAAGGTTTATATATAACTAGCTGTTACCCGCGGCTTCGCCCGCAATAACATTTGGAATCCTGTTATAACATTAGTTAAGTAGATAGATAAGCATGGGTCCTAGTGGAAAATAATTCTATCACCTGAAACCAAAAATGCATGGGACGAAAAAAAACATCAAAATATCATGTTGGTTTCGGACCCTAAAAGACGTGAAAAATATAATAAAAGAATTTTTAAAAAACTATTTTTTGAAATTTCATTCGAATCAACTTTTATGTCATTCCTGGGACTTTGAAAATTCCGGCCAAAAAGTACAAAATCATTAATAACTCCCTGAGTTTTCGTCGTATGATGAAATAGCAAGAGACAAAAAAGATGTAATGTGTTATTGTCTACAACTTCGGCCATGTATAATTTTACACTCAGACATATTACGTTCCCTCCCCCATAATTTCACCCCTCCCCATGGGCCCCTTAAATTGGATTTATGAAAAAACGGTCACAGACCTATTTACTTATTTTTATGCTGATTTCTTCCGCTGAGTTCCAAACTCCTCGCCTATGTCGTTTAAGAGATACACGCTCCGTTAGGAATCCTTCAACCCCCACTTTTCACCCCTTTCACCTCATAATATACACCACATCGAAAAACCCTCAGACACGTGTCTTCTTATTTTTAATGATGAGTTTATATGCCGAGTATCACATCCCCCAATGAAACCAATCGGGAGATATTGCTATTCAATGAAACGCAGGTCTACCCCCTTAACACCCCTTTAGAACCTGAATATCCCAAAATCCTTTCTTAGTGGGCGTTTGCGGCCCTTGAGGAAGCTGGATACCAAATTTCATTCCAATCCATTCGGTGGTTTCTGAGATTTTGTGATGAATGAATGAGTCAGTCAATCAGTGGTATTTGAGCTTTATAGAGTAGATTTATGTATATATGTATGTGGGAGCCGGATGAGGATCAAGACGGACGAGTATGGGATCTACGGTGCACAGGAGTAAGCTCAGCGCCATTGTCTGAGAATAAAAGGAAGAGAAGCAATATTCCGAGTTCCGACGAGCCGCGAAACACATCCCCTTAATTCTCTACTGTATTTTAATCAGTTTCATTGTTTTAATAAATAATTCAGTTCTATATTCGATGCTTGTGAGTGTCATGATCTGGAAACCGTTTCCCACAAATGGGAGCTCGTCCGGGATGGACCGAAACAACGAGTTACGACGCAATCCGCGACACGAAGTACGACGCAAAATACGACGCTATTTTCGACGGCTAATCATATTTGTTGCTGTTGCCTACGACGCTGACGACGAGACGACGTGCAGTTTTGTGAGCCCACGACGTGCGAATCTACGACGAGGATTCATAGGCTAGCAAAATTTGTTCTTAAGTTTCAGTGACAAATGTGGTGCCGTGACGACGACGAGGGTCGGAATCTAAACGACGACAGAGGATTGTGGATGTGGTGGAAGAGGATAGCGACTCGTCAGAGAGAAACGACGGGAAGCGGTATTCAACGATATCACCTACAAATATCACCGGTTTGGTGAATGAGGTTAAACAGGTTTGATAGCGAGGTTTTGAGGAAGCGATATTGACGGAAATCTACTTGATAGGCGTGAATAAACAAATAAGATGACTACACTCGGTGCAATAGAGAAAAGAAATAAGAACATAAGTGATGCTCCGGTCAAAGCAATCTAAGTTTTATATAACCTCATTTTCGAGCATATACCAGACGACAGGAAGAATCGAAAGCGACTGCGAGAGTTTCCTGGATTCGATTTTGACGAAAATTCCATTGAAGAGGAAGCTAAGAAGACATTTATCGAAGATTCATTTTTCAAGGCTGATCTGTTGCGTGTTTCTGAGATTCTTAATACCGAGATCGGGACAAAGAAGGTAATGATTAACACCATTTGTTATTACTGGAGAAAATTGGATGAACTCGCAACTAATATAGACGATGATGACGAAGATGAAGAAGACGAAGAAGACGAAGAGAGCGAAGAGGAAGACCAGCACAGAAGGTATAGAGAACAACATACGTTTTCATTGTCGTTCCGCGACGTAGAGGGCGCTATGAAAACATTTGACGGTAAGGATGGTTACCCGGTGAAGAAATGGATCGCAGATTTTGAGGAGACGTCAATCTTGATGGGATGGAGTGAGCTGCAAAAGTTAATTTTCGCTAAGAAATCACTCGATGGTTTAGCTAAGCTTTTTATTCAAGGTGAGAAAGGACTGACGTCCTGGACTGCACTGAAGAAGGCCTTGAAAGAGGAGTTTGACGTGGCGGCAAGCAGTGCAGAAATCCACAAGTTGTTAACCCAGCGACGAAAAAAGCGCGACGAATCTCTACTTTATTGTTATGAAAGAAATCGCCAGTAGAGGTGATGTTGAGCAAGTTTCTCTGTGTCAGTACGTGATTGATGGGATCGAAGACGATTCAGGATCAAAACTTATTCTCTATGGAGCAAACAATTCCAAGGATTTCAAGGAGAAAATGAGAAGTTATGAGATGGCGGTGAAGTCTTTGCCAAAGAAAGCACAAAGTATAATAACAGTAATTTTCAAGGAAGTGCCAAGAGTGCCAACGAGAAGGACGGAAAGACCTGGGACAGTACAAAGAAGAAAGAAGCGAGTAGTGGAGATAGATGTTATAATTGCGGTGGATCTGGTCATAGTTCAAAGGAATGTGCGCACAAGGATAAAGGCAAGAGATGTTTCAACTGCAACGAGTTTGGCCACATTTCATCCGAGTGCAAAAAAGAGAGGAAGAACGATAAGGTATCAATCATATTGATGAAAATAAAAGCTGCCTCAAGTTCAAAGAGGTTAGTTTGGGTCAGCAGAAACTTCAGGCACTTATCGACTATGGCAGTCCTTATAACCTACTGCGACAAAACATCCATAAGACCATGGGTTCCCCAGGATTGAATAGCACGGATCTTGTTTTGAAAGGATTCGGTAATGGTTTTGTTGCTCCTCAAGGTTACTTCACAACAGTCGTTGAGGTAGACGAGCTGGAGTTCCAAACCAACGTTTATGTTGTTTCTGATGATACTATAGAATGGGACATGGTTATTGGTAACGACCTATTGGATCCGGGTGAGGTCATCCTAAGCAAGCAAGGAGTTACCATTAAGAAAGTAGAGGTCCCAATGATGTTGCAGGGTAGCCGACGAACAGGAATTGGATATCGAGAACTGCGTTGATGAGGAAAAAAAGGGAACAGATCCAGGATTTGGTAGCGAGATATGTACCAAAGAAGACGAAATCTACTGATGTCAAGATGAAGATCACACTGAAAGAAGAAAACCCTATATTTAGCAGGCCCAGACGAATGGCACCGCTTGAGAACGAATTTGTCGATGAGCAAGTCGAGGCGTGGCTGGAGGAAGATATCATAGAACCGAGTCAATCAGAATATACATACCAAGTGGTGGTAGTCAAAAAGAAAGATGAAAAAAAGCGACTTTGTGCTGATTTTCGTCCAGTGAACTCAATCGTGGTTAGAGATCTATTTCCCATGCCAGTTATAGAGGATCTTCTGGACAAGTTACAGGATGCTACGGTGTTCTGCACCTTGGATCTCAGGAACGGGTTCTTTCATGTGGAAGTCGAAGAAGGAAGTCGACGATATTTGTCGTTCGTAACGCGTTCAGGACAGTACCAGTACAAAAAAGTCCCATTTGGATTTACCAACTCACCTGCAGTAACGCTTTATTAAAGCTGTGCTCTGGGAGTTAATCCGAAAGAACATAGTGTTTACCTATATGGATGACTTAATCATCCCAGCGAAGGATGATGACGAGGCAATCCTACGATTGAGACGAGTGTTGGAATTAGCTGCAGAGTACGGGCTGGAAATCAACTTCGAGAAGTGCCAGTTTCTGAAGAGGAGGGTACAGTTCCTTGGATACACTATTCAACGTGGACAGATTCAACTCGCCACTGAGAAGGTCCTTGCTGTACATAACTTCCCGGAGCCAAAGACGATCGCTGCGTTGCAGAGCTTTCTCGGATTGGCTGGCTATTTTAGAAAATTTATCCCAAATTTCTCGATTGTAGCCAAACCACTGAGTGATCTGTTGAGAGTTAAGCCGGAGATCAAGTTTGGCGAGGAACAACGACGTGCATTTGTTGAGCTCAAACCTCTTCTCGCTTCAGAACCTGTGTTGAAGATATACAACCCGAAATACGAGACGGAGCTGCACACTGAAGCCAGCAAGAGTGGGTATGGCGCTGTGTTGTTGCAAAAGTACCTAGAGGACAACAAACTACATCCAGTCTCATACATGAGTAAAAAGACGACGATACAGGAAGAAAAATACAGCAGTTACGAGCTCGAGATCTTAGCTGTGGTGAATGCATTAAAAAAGTATAGGGTTTACTTGCTTGGAATTCCGTTCAAGATCGTGACTGACTGTATGGCATTCCAAAAGATAATGCACAAAAGGGACCTGGTGCCACGAGTAGCTAGATGGGCTATGGCCTTGGATGAGTTTGACTATACCATCGAACACCGAACTGCAACCAGGATGAAACATGTCGACGCCCTGAGCCGATGTCCAGCAGTGATGTTTGGATTCCCTGATGGCCTTGCAGCGAGGATCAAAATCGCCCAGAGAAAAGACGAAGGATTGACAGCGATAAAAGCGACACTGGAGAAAGGGCCTTACGAAAACTTCATCGTCAGAGATGGACTGCTATATAATTTTGTTGACGGGCGAGAGACGTTGGTGGTCCCGAGGGCAATGCACCATGAAATCATCAGAGATGCACATGAGAAGGGACACTACGCTGTTAAAAGGACTGAAGAAGACGTGAAGCAGGAATATTATATTCCAGACTTGGCCAACAAGGTGAAACGAGTCATAGCCAACTGTGTGAAGTGTCTGGTGGTTAACAGGAAGGCAGGCAAGAAAGAAGGTTGGTTACATCCGATGTTCAAGGAGAGTGTGCCATTGCACACCTACCACATGGATCACATTGGACTACTTAAGTCTACACACATGGGATATGAACACATCTTCTGTGTGATAGACGCCTTCACGAAGTTCACCTGGCTGTATCCTGTGAAAACTACCAAATCGGCCGAGACGATTGAAAAGATGGAGTTTCAGAGGACGAACTTAGGAAACCCAGTTCAAGTGATCACCGACAGGGGGCCATCGTTCACCTCCCATGAGTTCCAGGACTACTGTAAATCGCAGAGTATCAAGCACGTCTTGATCACAGCTGGACTGCCAAGAGCCAATGGTCAAATCGAGAGAGTCAACTCAACAGTGACCAAGATCATCGCTAAACTTAGCATTGACGATCCAACAAAATGGTACAAGGTTGTACCATCCGTCCAACGAGCTATCAACTCTACGTTCCAGAGGAGCATCGGAATGTCATCTTTCGAGCTGCTGACAGGAGTCAGAATACACAACCAAAATGATCTACGTATAGTGCAACTCATCGAAGAGGAGCTGATCGATTCGTTCAACGAAAAACGTGATCAGATGAGAGAAGATGCAGAAAAGCAGATAGAAAAAGTACAATCTGAAAATCGTGCTGAATTCAACCGACGACGTAAGGAGCCTAAGAAGTATCAGATCGACGACCTGGTTGCCATCAAACGCACTCAGATCGGTCCACATCTGAAACTAAAAACCAAAAGTCTAGGACCTTATCGAGTGACTCGAGTTAAACTCAACGACACATATGACGTCAGCAGAGAAGGAGACCATGCTGGACCAAGAATCACATCGTCCTGTGCGGAGTTCATGAGGCCCTGGCCGGGTGGATCTTCTTCATCCGGGTAGGATGAGGATCAGGACGGCCGAATGTGGGAGCCGGATGAGGATCAAGACGGCCGAGTATGGGATCTAGGGGGCGCAGGAGTAAGCTCAGCGCCATTGTCTGAGAATAAAAGGAAGAGAAGCGATATTCCGAGTTCCGACGAGCCGCGAAACACATCCCCTTAATTCTCTACTATATTTTAATCAGTTTCATTGTTTTAATAAATAATTCAGTTCTATATTCGGTGCTTGTGAGTGTCATAATCTGGAAACCGTTTCCCACATGTATACCTGATACATATATCACTTTCTTGTGGACACGATAACTACCGTAATTTTACACCAGTTGGGTAGATTATTGGCTGAGGAATAACCTAACCACCAAGGGAAGATGATAAATAAAAGGAGGTGGGTTTCGGACTGGAGAAAAAGGATAGAAAAATAGGATGAGAGTCCCACAAAAGTTATAAATTTAACTATAAATGCTCTTAGAGGCGGTTGCCACTGCAAATCAGCTCTCCGATACCTAAAGTGAGTAGGGACCTGGTCGAAGCTGACGGGAACCGCAGCTAAGACTTGGGCGGTTTGCCAGAGAAAGGCTTTAGTGTATTTCCTCCCAAGCATGCATAAGACTACTATGGGGAAGGGTGATAGTCTGGCAAGACAAATAGTAACAGATTTATTCTGTATTAACGATGGCATGAACTGAGGAAGAGTTAGGAAAGCCAGTATCTTGCCTAACTGTAGTATTTGCGAAATGATAAATCCAAAAACAAATATTTAATTTATTTAACAAGGCAAAAGAAGTTGATAACTTTAACAAATATATTTTCAATTTGGTTAACAATTTTGGGGTCACAGACCACAGAAAGCATTAAACGTTTGCGCCAGGCAATTAACAATTTATGAGGTTTCGAACCTTATATATTTTCTAAAATCTTTGCAAGAAAAAAACCAAATGAAGTGATTAAAATTTAACAATAAATAGAGTACAAGGTGTGTATTTTAAGAAATTCCTGAGAGAATATTTTAGAAAGAGTGACAACTTCGAAAATAACAATAAGAAAAACATGAAGAATAAGATAGAAGTTCCTACAACTTCTTATATTTAAGCTGAATTACTTTTGGTTATTAAACAAATAAGGGCAGGTCACATACTGTGAAACCTGAAGAGAAATTCAAAAGGAAGGTTCTCGACCTTCTATGTTTAAGTAGGAATCACGAGCCAAATGGCAGTTTCCATTTCGTGAGACCTAGAAATAACTCACTCAAGAGTTGAAAGAATTGTTTTCCCTGATTATAAGGTAGAAACAATATAAGCTTGAACCGTGTATGAAACACGTAGTTATACAGAAATTAATTAATGATAAACAAGCAAGATGGAAGGGCAATTCGTTAGAGTGACGCCTTATTGGAAGTGATTCAGATTTACAATTTTATTAATATGGTTTGTTAGTAGAAGGTTTAGGAAAGATCGATTGGGATTGAGGATAAATGTTCATGGCCTTATTTAATGTAAACGGACGATCGCGACGCGGTAGAAAAGTTGGACAAGCACTAGTTTTCACTATAGTCTGTTAAATAGATGAAAAGTTCACTGTAGAAACACGAAAGTTTATGGGAAAGAAAGTTATTGCAATGATGAAAATAACTGGTTGCACTAGGTAGGCGAGAGTCTATTTCTTGAGAAGGTTGTGAATTACAATTAAATGCGCCATAGAACATTCCAACGGTGGAAGAAAATTCGCTATTGAGCTTTAATTCAGAAGTGAGATTCTTCAATTTTAAATAGTATTCTCACAAGTGAGTGAAAAATACATGACGGCAGGACTTGTAGATAAAGTACAGGATCTGGAAGGTTCCGGAACGATCTTAATAGAAGAATGGGGCCAAAGTTAATCCAGCGGAGGAACTAGCTTGGTAATTTATAGACAGCGGGTATTAGGTAATATCCCACGTGGTGAGAAGATTTCTCATTTAACAAGCATAAGAAATGCTGCTTTTCACCAAGATTGGCTTAATTAGACAAAAGCCAAACATGGAAAATCCCGCGAAGGATGATTATTTCAACAAATAAGTAATTTCACACTGCCTATAAAAGATCGTTAAAAGCATGTAGAAGTTAAAACCATGAAGATGAGGTTAAAACTTGAAGTTTGTACTTAACTTTGCTGCATGGCGAAAGTGAGGTTCTCCTTGATGTTTAAAGTTACCACATGACGTGGAATCTAAAAAATGCCTCGTTAGGTCAGGAGGCTAGCTCTAGTTGAGCCTTAACTGAGTCGACGGCCGGCGCACAAGTGAGACCCACTCAGCGAAGCACAGAGAGTCAAAGGAAGGGAAAGGAGTGGGGGTAGGAGACAAAAGGAATACATATCAGAATAACCAACGTAAGAAATTAAATTCTCTTGAGGAGATGGTCTTCAAAGAGTTGATAGCAGGCGATACTAGCACAGCATGGTGAGTGAAAAAGTTTTTTTTTCAAAATTATTAGAAAATACCAAGAGCCATCAGAGGTTGCCATGACAACGCTACTAAATTGATGAGGGATGAGCCATCAGAGGTTGCTATGACAACGCCATTGCACGAGATCACATTCAGTTTTCCATCTTCTATGCTACCAACTACGCCACCGAAGCCGCTTAGGTTTCGACACTGATGTGTAACTATCTAACGGTCTGTTACTTCTTCACGCAAAATTTTATCTCCCACAGAGATGTTGGTTGGTTCCTCAGTTAGGGGCTGCGACAACGCGGTCATGTAGCCCCGTGTACTTTGGGTGTGTGTAGAATATGTCTACTAAACGGTGTTAATTGTGATGAATGTATTAGTGTGTGAAATCTGTTTTCAATTCAAGTGAGGACTGCAGACATTGATTTTTTTCAAGTTGTTCCTACTTTTGCCGCCAACGCCACCGTCCACGACTTCTAGTTCAGAACTTGATTACCGGATGCCACCGCAGTCGGCTCCTAGCGACGAACGTCGGAACCTAAGAGCGTTTGTCGAATGTTTAACCTATATATAATTTAGATTCACACAGGTGTAATTAGTGGAAGGTTCTTTAACATGCCATAAATCAATGACATGGGACCGCCGGCTTTACTTCCCCTTTACTTGCCCAAGATCGCGGGTTCAAACCCGGCCGAAGTCATCGGATTTTAAGAGCGTTAAAAATCCCTCAGTATGCCTTCCTTCGGAGGGGAAGTAAAGCCGGCGGTCCCATGTCATAGATTTATGGCATGTTAAAGAACACTCCAATAATTACACCTGTGTGAAGCTAAATTAGGTTAGGTTAAACATTTGACAAACGCTCTTATGTTCCGACGTTCGTCGCCGGGAGCCGACTGCAAAGGCGTCTGGTAACCAGGTTCTGAACTAGTAGTCGTTGACGGTGGCATTTGGCGGCAAAAGTAGGAACTACTTGAAAAAATTAAATGTCTGCAGTCCTTACTTGAATTGAAAACAGATACACACACTAATACAGTCATCACAATTAACACTGGTTATCAGATAGATTCTACACACACCCAAAGTACACGGGGCTACATGACCGCGTTGTCGCAGCCCCTAAACTGAGGAACCAACCTACCAGTGTCGAAACCTTGCAAAAGGACAGTGTGACCACAAATATAAAAATGGACCCCAAATGACGACAAGGTTACCGTCTCCATAAGACAGTAAAATGTGAAAAATATGCATAAAAAGACGAAAAACAAGGTTAATTAATCTCAAATTGTAAAATACTTTCTCGCAATAAATGAGGTCTGATCTTTCTACGAAAACTTGCATATTCTGCCCATTTTCGCCTATCCCCTAATTTGCCCAGTGAAATCTACCTCGCCTTCCAGCGTGCCGAGAGGATTATAACCGTAGTAGTGACTAACAGTTCAGCTTGACCGTGCCATATCGTGCTTGTTCATGCCGTCCCGTTGGGTCAAAATGGAGGCTAATTGTTTGCTCGCAAGTCCATATTTCCGTAACTTCGTAAGTTTATAACCTTTTAGCAATGTACTGAATCAAATAATATATATTTTGTATCAAATTGTTTATAAAAACGGCAGAAAATGCTAATGAAATCGTTGATTGCAAGACAAAATATTGCAAGCAGTTATGCTATAGCTAGAGGTGTTAGAAAGTGTTGTTATTTTTTTGAAGATTTGTTGATTTAAAATTCAAAAGGTGGTGTTTTGTGTTTTTATTATTTTTTCGGGGGATGACATGTTAAAATTTGGAAAGCGATAAGGTTTGTACAATAAGTGCATTTAAAAATATAACCAACTAGCAGGTACCCGCGGCTTCGCTCGCGTCATAGTCGTGTCATATTGTTATTCAATGAAATGCAGGTTTAACCCCGTTAACACCGCTTTAGATCCTGAATATCCAAAAATCCCTCCTTAGTAGACGTTTTCGAAAAAATATCATTCTTCTAACTTAAATATATTTGGTTGGTCGATGAGAGTGAATATCCAAAAATCCTTCCTTAGTGGACGTTTTTCCTCCAGAATTTCACCCCTCCCCATGGGCAACTTAAATTGGATTTATGAAAAAACGGTCGAACACCTATTTATTTATTTATTTATTTATTATTAAGCTGATGGTTTTCCTCTGAGTTTCAAACTCCTCGCCTATGTCGTTCAAGAGATGCACGCTCCGTTAGGAATCCTTCAACCCCCACTTTTCACCCCTTTCACTCATAATATACACCACTTCGAAAAACCATTAGACATGTGTCAGCTTATTTTTTAAAATTAGTATATATGAAAAGTATCACATCCCCAAAGGAAACCACTCGTGAGATATTGTTATTCAATGAAATGCAAGTTTACCCCCTTAACACCCCTTTAGAACCTGAATATCCAAAAATCTTTCCTTAGTGGACGTTTCCGACATACAACGAACATATTCCCAATATTTCATGTTTCTAACTTCAATAACTTTGGCTGGGCGATGATGAGTGAGTGAGTCAGTCAGGACATTTTCTTTCATTCATGTCTGATAATTTCACCCCTCCCCATGAATCCCTTAAATGGGATTTATGAAAAAAAAAAACCGGTCGAATACCTATTTACTTATTTTCAAGCTGATTTTTTTATCCGCTGAATTTCAAACTTCTTGCTCATGTCGTTTAAGAGATACACGCTCCGTTAAGAATCCTTCAACCCCCAATTTTCACCCCTTTCACCTCATAATATACACCATATCAATAAACCCTTAGATATATGTCTGATTATTTTTATTGATTAATTTAATGCCGAATATCACATCCCCAAATGAAACAACTCGTGAGATATTGTTAATCAATGAAATGCAAGTTTAACCCCCTTCAGAACATGAATATCCAAAAATCCATCCTTAGAAGACGTTTTCGACATACAACGAACATATCCCCAAAATTTCAAGTTTCTAACTGCAATAGGTTTGGCTGGGGGATGATGAGTGAATATCCAAAAATCCTTCCTCAGTGGACTTCTTTCCCCAGAATTTCACCCCTCCCCATGGGTCCGTTAAATTGGATTTATAAAAAAACGGTCGACCACCTATTTACTTATTTTTCAAGCTGATTTCTTCCCCTGAGTTTCATACTTTATGCCTCTGTCTTTTAAGAGATGCTTGCTTCGTTAGGAATCCTTCAACCCCACTTTTCACACATACACCTCATAATATACACTAAATTGAAAAACCCTGACATGTGTCTTCTTATCCTTAATGATGAGTTTACATGCCGAGTATCGCATCCACCAAGGAAACCAATCGGGAGATATTGTTATTCAATTAAATGCAGGTCTACCCTCTTAACACCCATTTAGAACCTGAATATACAAAAATCCTTCCTCAGTGGACGTTTTCGACACACAACGAACATAAACCCAAACATTCATGTTTCTAACTTCAATAATTTTGGCTGGGCGATGATGAGGGAGTGAGTAAGTCAGGACATTTTCTTTCATTTATTTTTCAGAATTTCACCCCTCTCATGAAACCCTTAAATTGGATTTAAGAAAATAAACCGGTCGAACACCTATTTACTTATTTTTAAGCTGTTCTTCCCCCCTGAGTTTGATGAGTGAGTGAGTTAATCTGTTAGAACACTTTCTTTCCTGGGTTTTTTTTCCAGAATTTCACCCTTCCCCAAGGCCCCTTAAATTGGATTTATGAAAAAAACGGTCGAACACCTATTTACTTGTATTTTAAGCTGTTTTTTCCCGCCGAATTTCAAACTTCTCGCCTATGTCGTTTAAGAGATACACGCTCCGTTAAAAATCCTTCAACCCCCAGTTTTCACCCCTTTCGCCTCATAATATACACCACATCGATAAACCCTTAGACATATGTCTGTTTATTTTTAATGATTTGTTTATATGCCGAATATCACATCCCCAAAGAAACAACTCATGAGATATCGTTATTCAATGAAATGCACGTTTACCCCCTTAACACCTCTCTAGAACCCGAATAAACAAAAATCCTTCCTTAGTTGACGTTTTCGACATACAGCGAACATATTCCCAAATTTTAATGTTTCCTACTTCAATAGTTTTCGCTGGAAGTGATGAGTGAGTGAGTGAGTCAATCAGGTCATTTTCTTTCAATTATTTTGACCAGAATTTTACCCCTCCCCATGGGCCCCTTAAATTGAATTTATGAAGAAACGCTCGAACACCTATTAACTTATTTTTTAAGCTGTCTTTTTCCCTTCAGTTTGATGAGTGAGTGAGTTAGTCAGTCAGTTAGTACACTTTCTCTCCTTTTTCCCACAGAATGTCACCCCACCCTATTGGCCCCTTAAGTTGAATTTATGAAAAAAAAACGTTCGAACACCGATTTACGAATTTTTTAAGCTGATTTTTTTCCGCTGAGTTTCAAATTTCTCGCCTATGTCGTTTAAGAGATACACGCTCCGTTAGGAATCCTTCAACCCCCATTTTTCACCCCTTTCACCTTATAATATACACCACATCGAAAAACCCTTAGACACATGTCTGCTTATTTTTAATGATTAGTTTATATGCCGAGTATCACATCCACAAATGAAACCACTCGTGAGATATTGTTATTCAATAAAATGCAGGTTTAACTCCCTTAAGACCCCTTTAGAACCTGAATATCCGAAAATCCTCCCTTAGTGAACGGTTTTGACATACAACGAACATATCCCCAAAATGTCATGTTTCTAACTTCAATAATTTTGGCTGGGCGATGAGGAGTGAGTGAGTGAGTCAGGACATTTTCTTTCATTTTTTTTCAGAATCGTACCCCTCCTCATGAACCCCTTAAATTTGATTGATGAAAAAAAAACCTGTCGGACACTTATTTTTAAGCAGTTTTCACTCCCTGAGATTGAAGGTGAGTGAGTCAGTCAGTCAATCAGATAGGACACTTTTTCCTGTCCCCCCCCAGAATTTCACCCCTCCCCATGGGCCCCTTAAATTGGATATATGAAAAAAATAACGGTCAACACCTATTTACTTATTTTTTAAACTGATGTTTTTCCGCTGAGTTCAAACTCCTCGCCTAAGTCGTTTAAGAGATACACGCTCCGTTAGGAATCCTTCAACCCCCACGTTTCACCCTTTTCACCTCATAATATACACCACATCGAAAAACCCTCAGACATGTGTCTTCTTATTTTTAATGATCAGTTTATATGCCGAGTATCACATCCCCCAATGAAACCAATCCGGAGTTATTGTTATTCAATGATATGCAGGTTTTACCCCCTTAACACCCCCTTTAGAACCTGAATATCCAAAAATCCTCCCTTAGTGGACGGTTTTGACATACAATGATCATATCCCCAAAATGTCTTGTTTGTAACTTCAATAATTTAGGCTGGGCGATGGTGAGTGAGTCAGGACTTTATTTTTCAATTTTCTTTTTTCAGAATTTCACCCCTCCCGAAGAACCCCATAAATTGGGTTTATGAAAAAACTGTGGAACACCTATTTACTTATTTTTTAAGCAGTTTATCCCCCTGAGTTTGATGAGTGAGTCTGTCAGCCAGTCAGTTAGGACACTTTCTTTCCTGTCTTTCGCCCCCAGAATTGCACCCCTCCCCATGGGCCCCTTATATTGGATTTATGAAAAAACGGTCAAACACCTATTTACTTATTTTTTAAGCTGATTTTTTTCCGCTGAGTTTCAAACTCAACGCCTATGTCGTTTAAGAGATACACGCTCCGTTAAGAATCCTTCCACCCCCACTTTTCACCCCTTTCACCTCATAATATACACCATATCGAAAAACCCTCAGACACGTGACTTCTTATTTTTAATGATAAGTTTATATGCCGAGTATCACATCCCTCAATGAAACCAATCCGGAGATATTGCTATTTAATGAAATGCGGGTGTACCCCCTTAAGACCCCTTTAGAACCAGAATATCCAAAAATCCTTTCTTAGTGGGCGGTTTTGACTTACAACGAACATATCCCCAAAATTTCATGTTTCTAACTTTAATAGTTTTGGCTGGGCGATGATGAGTCAGTCAGTCAGTCAGTCAGTCAGTCAGTCAGGACACTTAGTTTTATATAATAGATTAATAAAACAAAGTAAAAAACAAAACAGCAGGGTAAAACGTTAAACATGGCTATGGAAGAATGAGATAATACTTATATGGAAGTCACATTTTTAATTTACATTCACCAACTCGAAACACATTTCAGTGAATACCTTTTTCAGTGTTATCCAAATACTGCGGTGAAATCACTGGAAGTAGTTCATGGTTAAAGTCTCAGCATTTGCAGCTGTCAATTTTCGCCTCCTATCACTTACTATGAGACTGTATTTCGAAAATGACCTTTCAGAATCCACATTTGAACAAGGATACCACACACACTTTAATGCAGCTGTTGCATAGTCTCGGTGAGCAGGCCTTAATCCCATGAGGATCTCTGGAACATTCACATTATCTTCATGACGCAGTTGGTTCTTGATTGCAGTCAGGTAAATGCTGTGAGCCTCTAAAAACTGTTGAGACTCCGTCTTCGTAAGAAATGGGGCATTCTTCTTAAATTGGAGCAGTTCTGTGGGAGATACGTTCTTAGGTGCATGCCGAGGATCAAACAATGACCCGATGGCTTCTACAGTCTTCCTGGCTGGATCCGTGGTCCTTAAAGTCCTGACTTTCACTAGAGCTGACTGGGCAACACACGTAAGCTTGGACTTAACCTTTATCTGCATCTTTTGAGGAAGCTGTTCCAAGTTCTGGAGGATCGAATGATTGAACATTCCACCATCGCCTAATAGCTTGAGCTTTACCTCAAGGTCATCTAGCTTCCCAGCCAGTAAGTGAATTGTTGGGTACTTAGATCTCTCCAAGAAATTAAGCAAGTCCATAAGAGAGGCACCAACAACAGAAACATACAATGCTTGTAATTGTATAAATTGTATTGTTGAAGTCGATGCTTGTTGGAAAAATTTGACCCCAGAATTTGAATCTTCCAATGTTTTGAAAAATTCTACCAGATCTTCCACATGCGTGGCCATATACATTGCAGCCTTAAACCATGAATTCCATCTTGTACATACAGGCATTGGGAAAGCTAGAATTTCATTCTCTTTTTCTGTGTTTTCATATTTCTCCCTTAGAAATGCAACGTAGTTGCTTTTTCTTTTTCGCGTATTTAAAAAGGCATTCTTTGTCTTTACTATAGACATGTTCAATTCGTCCAGCTCGTTTTCAAATACGCAGCCGATAAGATTGACTTTATGAGCCCAGCACTGGACATGACTTAATTCTTCAATCAATCCTTGAAGAGTAGTTACACATTTTGTCATGTAGCGTGCTGAGTCCGTAACTACTGCCACTACACGCTCCCGTTCAATTTCATAGGAATTCAAGGTGTCTAATATCGCATTGGAGCAATTTACGCTATTGGCAGAATCTAGAACAACAGAGGCAGCCAGATGGGTGTTCATTTCAGTTGATGGTACTGATGGACGAAAAAGAATGTTGAAAACACACCTACCATTCTTGTCAGTTGTTTCGTCACATAGCAGAAACACGTCTTTGTTTTTTATATCTTCCCTAATTTCTTCCCTCCTTCTTTCGCCAATCATGGGGATGTATTCCTGACGAATCTGATTTGCTGATGGTAAATCTCCACTTCCGCAAACGTACTTATTAAACCAAGTACGGATAGCAGGATTGTCTAGTTTCTCTACTGGTATATTAGCTTTCACAAACGAAGTAGTAGTGTCCAAAATAAACTCTTCTTTCATATCCTTCACACGACTAGCATTTGATAATGTTTCTTTCAAGGTGGCCACTCTAGGAACACTAACTTCAAGACGCGAATTTTCTCGGCGTTTTGAATGCGTCTCCGATTTGCAATGTTTGTCTAATGCATCTTTCTTGCGATAATCTAACCGACAATCACAATATTTGCACATAAGGATGCCACAAGAAATTATAAATCCTTCATTCTTATATTCTTTAAGTCTGTCTGTGGCAGAAACAGCTACCTTCGGCATTTTTAAACTCAACTGAGCGATGCCCAGTAACAAACACTGTTATCACACGGTTGACTGTAGTCACACGCCAGTATAAATTCGTAACCACACGCAAAATTTATTTCTGAATTCGTGTCATAATATTTAAATTACGTCGCGTCTCATCTTCCTGTACTGCTAAGTTCGGAACTAATACGACGAACACGTGGTCGCCAACTGATTCACGCAAATAACACACTAGCTTCGATGATATCGCACAATTTGCGCACTTTTTTATTAAATTATATAGAATTCTCTACTATAATTTACACTCGCTACCGATGTAACAGGAGGCAAACGTAGTTTACATTATGAACAACTATCACATAACCTTTTGGAGGTGGTCGGCCAAGCTATTCACGCCGCGATATAACAGCTGTTTACCACAGCGCTAAAATCCAACGAGTAACGAGAATATCGACAGTATATCGTAATATGACGTATATCGTAGTATTACCCCTCGCGAAACTATACAATCGATCATTCTCTCGAATTGAACACCAACCAAATTCGATTATCGGCTTGTGGACAAAAATGTTCGGATTGGTGAGGGGAAAAAATATGGAAATATGTTTTTATTTCGCAGATTGCGGTATTTGTGGTGTTATTCACAAAATTCGCGTTATTTAGCGATTTAATTTCACTCCTGGGCGGCACGAAACATGTAAATACGTGAAAATAAAACATCCTAACCTCTAAATATGACTTTTCGTTTATCGCGAATTAACAAAAACTAACACCTCTAGCTATAGCTGTTGTTAACGCAGCGATACCATTTGGTGTGTGTAGCGTAGCAGTAGCGTCTCAGACTCATAGCATGAAAGTTCGTGGATCTAATCCAAGCAGGTTCAAATTTCTTTACTTGATTTATTTTTGTATTTATTGATTTATAACTACTCACACGTTATAATGTTAATCATATATAGTGTGAATTTGCAATCGAAAATATTATATATATATATTGAACCCATGTACCATTGGCTCAAAAGGGGTCGAATCCATGTATTTGTGATAGGAAGGAAAGAAACATACAGTTTCTAATGGAACATAGAGAGATTTCAAGCAAGGATTCTAGCCTAACGTTGCGCATGCCGCAGGATCAGGTGTTCAGGGGATGAGATCATGTCTCTTGACTCCTTGAGAGGAGCGGGTCATGGATATTAATAGAACGAGTGGAAAGTTTTCACTGTAAGACAGAGAAGCGTGACTCGGAAATCCAGCTTAGCTTGCAGTAAAATGGCAACAGCGCCGCTGTGCCAGAAGAAGAATAATTAAATTTAACCCATTTGCAGGAATAAAAATTAGTAAATAAATACAGTACTGTGAATCATTTCGGATTAGAGATTTTTGTGTAAAGAAATCGCTTGTAATAATTGCACAAGAAAGAACTGCAAACGCAGTATACGTCATTGGGGATTCACTGAGACCAGAGGAGTGGGGAATTTAAAAATGAACAGCAACACCCACGCAGCTGAAGACTACAAATTAATTAATATCTCCGAAATGCACGATCGATTCTTATGCGCAGTGAGATCATTTGACGTTTGGAAGACGAGCCTTCTGGAGATATAATTTTTATAATTGTGCGACAATTATTTCAAAAGTTGGTCACGAAAAGGACTAGAGTTTTATCTTTTTGTGACTAAATAGTATAAAAGTCCAGGCCAAGCCAGACCAATCATGCAGTTTCCGATAGCCCAGGGGGGCGTCACGCTGTATCAGTACATGCAGTTATCAAACGGCCTGAGGGTGCGTCACTGTGCTACATCAGACACCGAATTCCGACAGTCCGTGAGGGGGCGTCACGCTGTAACACACCGAAGACAGTATACAAGCTTTCCTTGAGGGGAAAAACGCTGCATCACATCGCATAGACAATATCCGACAGCCACGGGCGTCGCGGTATCAATAACTTACGTGATCCGTAAGGAGTTGCAACGAAGAAATATTACAGTATCGTCGTGTTGAAAAATTAGGAAAATCCTAGTTACAGGATTTAGGTCCGACAGTATAAAATTTACAGTGAAAAGTTCATAAAATACAGTCAGAGCAGGCTGTGAACTTAGGACTCAGGGCGATAGGTCTTTAAGTAAACGACCAAGAGTATTATAACGTACGGAAGTACCGGAACAGCGAGATAAACAGTTTATCAAATTTAAAGAGCCCGAGCAGGGAAAGACAGAGAAAATAAGGTTCGCAGAGTATTCTAGAAGATTAGAAATGCGAGAACCGAATAAGCGAAGAAGTGAAGGAAACTATAGACATTGTTTCAAGTAAGCAGACGAACTATTCAAAAGCACTAAGACTCGAGAAGTATTAGTTGCTAAAAATCCATAGGTCACCGATAGATTATCAAGGGGACCGTGAACAGAACAGACTTTCGCTAAGATCAATAAATAGGATCTAAAAGGGGAGCCATTCAAGTTAGAGAAATAGCAGATCGTCAGGAACGAGATTCGAAGAAGTACTATTGCAGGGAGGAAGTAGATGATTCGAGACTTTCATATTCAGAGAGGATAGGAAGCCGACATTACTAAATTTCACCCTTGGAGACGGGAGGTCAAGAGGTCACGTGTGATAGGCTTAAATAGCGACCTAGTGATCAAAATTTGTGAAGTGTAAATATATCAAGATTTTGTGTTAAAAGTAATATATTTTTAGTGTTTTTATTGTGTGTTCTAAACGGATACACCAGTGTATTTAAAATGTTGTCAGTGTTAAATGTATACGTGTTAAATATGTGTCAAGATATGTCTGTACATGCAATGAATTTGTACAAGATGGAGTAATTTAAAAGAGTGGGCCAAATGACGCATCGCACGAGGAGAAAGGTCAAGAAACGATCTTAAACATGTGAGTAAAGATTTTCATTATGTTTTGGTGTCGGGGAAATGATGTTGTACAAATCCACCGGAGTTATTGAGTAAAAGGGATGTTTCTAAATAACTAAATACAGAATAAGAACGCGGTCTGAACAAAAATAGAATTTGAGAAATTATAAAGAATTATGTGAAAGAATAAATCCTGTAGAGGAAATGTATGAATAAAATGTCAGTGTATTTGACGAATGTTATAAAAGCAAGCGTATTAATAATAATAATAATAATATAAATGAAATATAAATAAAGATTAATTTGAATGATATAAAAATAAGAGCGTTGGAGCCTTAATAAAGGTATAAGACATGATGTTAATGCATGTTCTTAAAAATAGAGCGATTATTGTCAAAGGAAAAGATTAATATAAAAATTGAAATATGTATCAATTGTTAATATGGAATTTATCAGTTCTTTGGAAGACCCTAGGCCGTAAAATAATGTATGGCGCAATGGAGCGCAATTAAAATAAAATGTTACGCTAGGAACGCGTAGAATTTAAATGTACTTGGTAAATTACTTATGAGGGGTAGTTGATTGCGATGAATTGAGATATGTTGTAAGTCCTCCAATAGTGACAGAGATCACGAGGCCATGAGTGTGTTATTTATGTTGTAAAAGGGAGCAAATGTATGGTATTATTGAGCGTAGGTCATGTAGGCCACGGCCGACCCTAAATCGCATTTTGTATAAGTCCTCCAATGTGGGAATGGTTCCCGAGGCATGTTCAGAGAGTCGAACCTAGACTCCTCTTGTTATTGAGGCCCCTAATTATTCGTCGTATAATGTGTATTACTCTTCCCAATCAATGAGGACCTTTCATAATTAATAAATGCCAAGGTTACGAAAGTGGTTTATGAGCCCAATAATATTGTTGAAAGTAAAAGAAGAAGTAAAATGCCAGGTCTCTCCATAGAACTGAAAAGAAAGGAAGATTTGTTTTAAAAGCATTGAAGAGAGCTCCAACCGCAGACTAAACTGGAAGTCACCCCCCCCCCCCCCCCCCCCAGTCATAAATCTCGTTCAAGTATGCGGTCTGACCCTAATAGCAGGAGGGTTGGTGAAGGCCGTCTGTAAGAAGGAATGAATACACCGTGAGTGTTTAAAGTTGTTAATGACCCGGGAATTGAACCGAGGTTCTTGTAGATGAAATTATCGCTTGCCAGTTCAGATCGTAGTTTTCTTATGTGATAATGGTCTTATGAGACAAATAAAATAAATAACAATCCCTATTGTAATGTTGTATGGAAGTAGGATTCCACGAGTTAAATGAAGGTAACTAAATTCCGGGAGTAATCATAGTTTTTGACTTTGTCAAGTAATTTTTATAACTCTGGAGTACACAGGTATTTTCCCGATCACTATGGTGAATTTGTAAAATTTGAGAGAGATGGTAAATGCTGAGAACATGTGAAGTGCCCAAATATTTAAGTAAGAGAATTAACATGTAGTTTAAATGTAATTATATATTTGTTTTGATGATAAGAAAATATAAAAATAGTTATTGATGTGTACAAAAGAATGACACCGTCATTATTGGAATGTATCGAGCCAAAGGAGCTCGTAGTTATATGGAACTTTAAGATAGATACTTTATGGAAGTAAAAATAATTATGAATTGTTGGTTTTAAAGGAAACCATGTGTTTTAATATAATATTGGTTTAATTCTTATATTATTCCTTGTTCACTTTGAACAAGTAGAAAGATATTGGTCAGTAGTTTAATTGTTTTATTGTTTGTAGCGCCATAATTTTGGTTAATTAAATGTTTCAAAATAGGAGTTGATTTTGTTGTTACTTTTGCAAGTGTATCCTCTATTTAATCCAAAATGTGTAAGTCACAGAGTGGGAGAACATACTACAACCCCGAAAATCCCGAATTGAGCAATGCTGGCATACTGTGATTTGCATATTTCTTGCTGAAAAGGCACAATATATACTTATAACACCACATATTTCAACACTCGGCTACAACGATTAAAATTCGTTGTCCGTGATCCGCGGTAGAGTCTACTGTTGTTGTTTTTGTTGTTGATTCTTTAGGGGCTTTGCGGCATCATGGTCTTGTAGTCCCATGTACTTGGGTGTGTGTAGAAGTTGTCTGATAACCTTCGTCACTGTGATGTCTGTAGATTTCCTATTGTGTGTGTTGTTATTGTTGTTGTTTCATTTGAGATGCATGGACATGAATGTCATTTAGCCCCATGTACTTGGGTGAGTGTTGAATTTTGTCTGGTAACCTGTGTTATTGTGATGGCTGTATTAGTGTGTGTATATATAATTCAGTTGAGGATTCAATCAATCAACGTATAATATCCATATAGCACGTTGTATTTCAACAAGCTACTACAACCAACATTCAATTACTACTTCTTGAAAAGGACAAAGAGTTACTTATAACTATACCCAAGCATTTAGGAGAAAGTAGGCTACATATTCTTTACTGAACATCTTGTTTCAGTTTGGTGTTTCGTAAGATAGAATTGGTTTCCTTTGGTTTGCCAATGCTGTTTACAGGAGGCCATGACTAGAATTGCGCATATTTCGAGAATGTATCATCGCCAGATTAAGAAACTTGGAAAATCAAACAAAGCTGTAGATCTGTACCTCATACATACAGACAGACACACGGACATTAGGCCCGTGTAGCTCTCATAAGTCTACTTTATTTTTGTACGAAATTTGAAATAGGATAAAAAACATGCCTGTGTATCTTCAAAAATTTTGATTGAACTGTCTATTCACTTTCAAAGAAGTGGTTCCTCGGATGTCTCATTAGGTAACTTGTATTCAGTTATGACGTTCCGGACAATTTAAAATGCCTTTCTCTGAAAATAGAACGAGATCACGAATATGTTTTGGTATTATACTGTAGTTTAGTATTCCTGCTGTTATCCATAATAATTAATGCTAAACTATCGCTGCGGAGAGCTTTGTGGACGCTCTATATTAAGGTAATTGCTATCAGGTTTCATAAAGATGTATTTTACCAGATATCAAAGTAACTGGGATAGATGACCTCGTTGTTACGCCCCTTAGAACAACAATAACTCAAAAGTATGTTCAGGGTGTAGGAGCGCGAGGAACAATATAACGGTTAATACTTTGCGATCAGTAGTTACAGAGAACTTGGTATATCCTTTAACATGGGTCCTGCCTTAATTCAGAGATTAACCCGAGTAATGCTGGGTATAAATGCTAGTAAATAAAGTGCAACCTACCTGCAAGAGCGATAGCACCCTGTTGGACGTGATATTCAACCACAGCGAATAGTTCCACTGATACCTATCATTAGAGATACCTTCATTTATCAAACTGACCTTCGTCGTTAAGATAAAATTAAATAGCAAATGAAACCTCTCATCTTTTATCTTTCAGCGTGACTAAGATGAAATCTTCCATCTCAGGGACACCAGGGGCAGTAGCGTAGCCAAGATAACCGAAATTCGGGGAATTACAGGACATGGTAATACAGTATGAAGCAACTCGGCTCTCTTACGCCCAAGAAGTTAACACCGATCTCCTAATTAGTGTTAATGTACTCAGGTCCTTATTGAAATGAATGAAAATCCACAGCCTGCTTCCAGTCTCCGACCGGGTCAGGAATGGAATGATGAAGCCCCCATCTAGCGGCGAGGATATGAACTGTGCCGGCTGCCGAGGCCTGACGCACTCCTCTGGGGCAATGATTAAATGAATGACAGATGAAATGAAATGATAGTGGAGAGTGTTGCTGGAATGAAATTTTTGACAGGGAAAACCAGAGTACCCGGAGAAAAACCTGTCTACCTCCGCTTTGTCCAGCACAGATCTCACATGGAGTGACCGGGATTTGAATCACGGACCCAGCGGTGAGAGGCCGGCGTGCTGCTGTCTAAGCCACGGAGGCTTGCCCTCAGGTCCTTATTAAAATATTTTATTTTAGTTAAAACTATGAGTAGAGTAATTTATATACAACTTGCCTCCCGACAAGAAAAGAAAAAAGCTAATATTGTCCTGTCAGGAGGGATTTAAAATTATCTGGGGCTATATTTAGCGGAGAAAATGTTATATTGGCAACCCTGGTAGTACTGAGTTATGCGTTGTCATGAAGACGTGTATAGCCTCAATGAGAAGCCAGACGGAAAGGTGACACAATACTGTTCATCATCGGTGGTGATGCAAACAAGCCGGCACCGTGATTTTGGGGTAGTGCACCTGCTTCTCGCCCTGGGGCCCCGGGTTCGTTTCCCGGCTCCGTCAGAGATTTTAGAAACTGGCTGGAACGGGATGCACTCAGCCTCGTGAGAACAATTTAGTTGATGTCTGACAGTGAGGCAGCACCCCGGGCCAAGAGATTAAAGGAAGGAAGCTTTAATTTTACGTGACCGTTAATCATGCGATCATGAGCCACGGGACCTCCTTTTTACGTGGAATCCGAACCACAGGGCATGGCATTTCACTTCGAAAATCTCACATGCATTGACCAGGAATCGAACCCAGTCCACTTTGTTGAGAGGCCAACAGCTTGACCGCTGTGCCACCACGCCCCCTAGACCAAGAGATTGACGGCCGAGGGAACCCGATGCACTGACCACGCGTCACCCCAATATCTGCGGTCTAAATGGTTGAGCAGCGGTCGCTTGGCTGTAGTGCAACGGTGTTTGCTGTTTTTTGTTTTTTAATTTGGTGATGCAGACACAAATCATAACCATACCGATTTCCCACAAAGCATGAGTTATTTAGTCATCAGCAAGTGTTATTATTTAATGTATTAATTTGTATCAATTCCTGTTTTATTTTGGAAATTTTCCAGAAAAGACGGGGTTCTAACCCCCAGTAACACCCCTTGGCTACACCACTGACCAGAGATATACGCAATAGTGGTTCACCCGGTTGACTCCTGGCCAGAATGGCACCAGAGAATTACTGTAGCAGCAAAATATTTAGTTACTAGCTGTACCCGGCATGCATTGCAATGTTAATCAAAGAAAGAAAGAAAGAAAGAAAGAAAGAAAGAAAGAAAGAAAGAAAGAAACCATATTTCGTTTATTGGTTTATTGAAGTGCTTTTGGATACACAATAGTTTTTGTTTCTCCATCTGGTGCGTACTGTACATGATTAAATCAGAAGTCTTTCCGACGCATGAGCAGGCCACAAACAGCTGTCCAAATTTAATCCAAACATTTGTACGGAAAAAGTCAAAAGTCAATGCGCAGCTTAGTTTCTTGAGAATTGTCCCTGTGCTTTGTTGATGGTCATCGAAAATGCGAGTCGCACCGGAAACTGTAAACGATTGGAACATAAACTGCCGCTAAACTCTATGAAATACGCTCGTTCTTGTAACGACATATAAACCACCTATTGTAAAATGGATTTACTAATTCAGAAACCTTCGCGAGCGTGCACAACAGCTGACCACAGTTCATTAGTTGATATGGCTCGCGAGCCGCCTATTATGAAATGGATTTCCTAATTAAGAAACTTTCGCGGGAGTGTGCACAACAACTCACCAAGTGTATTTGTTGAAGCGTAGCGTGCTATAAAGGTACAACAAACAAAAGAACCCTCGGCTACTTTGGTTCGCGCAGCTCACATCGGCTCGTCCCGATCTCCCCCGACAACCTCTACTTAGTATAAAACGGAGTCCCCGATTCTTGGATGTCACAGGTAATCTCGAGAACCACTGGATGGATTTTGATGCGGTTTTCACCATTCTGTAAAGTATTTCTCGAGGAAACTTTCTGTAGAAAATAACTTATTTATGATCAAAGGAAGCCAAGCAGTAACGATTTCAGTGAAAAGGTCGGGAAAAGAACTTTGCGTCCGTGCGCTTCTTAAGCTTACGCTGGGCAAACCGTTAAAAATATCAGTATACTATGAGCGTAAGAATTGTTCAGCATGAAAAGTTCTACAGAAAAGTCCGCGAGAGCATATCTCTATCTTCAATACATCGCCCACTATAAGTGTTTTTAGACTGGATAGAAGTGGTCTTTGTGTTCTATGCACCTCACCATTCTTAAATTACGTCTGACAAGAATCCGTTGCACATGCTATCTCCATGATAATATAATTAATAGCCCAGTCAGTGATTTTCACCCATCATGCCGAGACGTAAAACGGATATACAGTAGGTCGTAGTTCATTGACATCGAAATAAAAAAGCGCTTATCACGTAAAGCATTCGTAACTGTTCCCGGGCGCGGCTGGCTGTCAATCGCCATCACATACCATATCGTAAGTACCTGCAGCCAGCTGTTCGATTGAGGTTATTCCTTCATTAATGCTGCAAACGCAATGCAATTAAAAGAACGAGAGTAAATGTAAAGTGACCGAAAGTATTAAGCGCGGAGTTAAATGAAAATACAGTATTTATGATTTCCTAGTTGTAAACTATGTTTTAAAGAAATATACTGTTCCAAAAAGCGTACACACACAGAGGCTATAATATCAACAACACGAAATAATGCATCAGGTGTAGAAAACTGCAGACGACCCTTGGCCATAGACGTTTTCCCTTCCGCTATTATACGCTTCACGAATGACTTTGAAACACCCGTTGCTTTACTTGTTGAAGCCACAACATTATAATTGAGTTCATGAAGGGTTTTATGTTCTCGTAGGTGAGCAGTTGCGTTATATACTATTTCTCTACATTGTCCCCTTAATGGTCGTCCAGATTTGGTACCATACTTCGAAGTAGAAGCCATAACGAAACTCAAATGATACTATTACTAGAATAGCATGGTACACAACACTATATACATAAACACATTTACAAATAAAGTACACGCTATACGACAAGGGATTATAGGACTACAATAAAGAAAACGTATATAAAACTGTGAAAATAATAAGAGTGCGAAAATGGATTGGCCTCGAAGCTCATGTCAGCGTATCTCCGCAGTGTGTTCGGTAAGGCAGCCAGACAGCATGTGACCCCCTCTACCGCTCCTCTGTGACGTCGCACATCAACTCAGATTGAATGCGCGGGGAAGTGGGCTTTGCGCAGGTTCTTTTGATTGTTGCCACCTTATAACACTCATTTGTTGAAACGACTCATTAACCACCTATTGTGTGTGAAATGTTTTTACTAATTCAGAAACTACCGAGAGCTTGCACAACAGCTGGCCCAACTACAGTTGCTGAAACGGCTCGCACGCCATCTATTGTAAAACTGATATTCTATTTCAGAAACCTTCGCGGGAGTGCGCGTAAAAAACAACAAAAGGTAATTTGTTGAAACGATTTGCGCGCCAACACTCATTTGTTGAAAAGACTCGCATTCCACCTATTTTGGAATTAATCACCTAATTATGAAACGTTCGTGGACGTGCACACGGTAACTAACCAATGTTCATTTGTTGAAACGACTCTCGTGCCATCTATTGTAAAATTGATTTACTAATTCAGAAACATTTGCTTGAGTGTGAACAACAACTCACCAAAGTTTCATCACAATTGGATGAATGGTATATGAATCCATACGGGACTTTGTTAAAACGATTCACGCGTCGTCATTCATTTGTTGAAACTGTTCGTGTGCTACCTATTGTAAAATGGATTTAATTATTCGGAAATCTCGGCTGAAGTGTCCACAACAACTCACCAAAATTTCATCGCAATCGGATGAATGGTATATGAACGCGTACGGGACTTTGTTGAAACGATTCGCGCGTCGTCACTCATTTGTTGAAATATTTGAGCTCTACCCATTGTAAAATGGATCTACTAATTCAGAAACCATCACGGGAATGTACACAACATTTCACTAAAGTTCCATCGCAATCGGATGAATGGTATATGAACCCATACGGGACAGACAGCCAAACTACCAAGAAACATTCATTTTTATGTAGCCTATACTGTAGAGAAGAAGATTAGTCTCGGTCATGATTACAGAGTTCCAGTGCAAGGAACTGGGTATGTTACAGGTTAGTGTAATTATGAAGTACCAACACGGGAGGCATTTATAATAATGATTAACACTTCTTCTTCTTCTTCTTCTTCTCCACCTCCTCAACCGCGCTAGGTTGGTGGGTAACATGCATGTCTTCCAAAATTCCAAAACGTCTTCTTTATCTGGCCTGTAGTTTCAAATGACAATAAGAGAGGTTGCCTTTAATGCTGTCTATAAATTGAGTCCTTGGTCTTCCTCGACTCCTCTTTCCTTCTAGCTTCCCTTCCAAGAGTGTGGTGCACCAGTCAGAATGACGAATCAAATGGCCAACAAAACTATTCCTTCTTCTGTTTAAGGATTCAACCAAGGTACGTGTCTCCTTTGCTCTTTTGAGAACATTCTCATTCGTGACTTGATCAGTCCAAGGTATCTTTAGTAGTCGTCGCCAGCACCACATCTCGAATACCCTAAGTTTTGATACATCTGCTTGTCGCAGAGTCCATGTTTCAGAACCAAACTTTCAATACTCCATACAAAACTTTTCACGGTGCTTTCGCACTTCTAAGTTAACAGTCTTGGATGTTAGTAAAGACACTTATATAACGTAATTATGTCGAACCTTCAGCTCCATTGTCATATTTTCTTAACCTTTCCCTAAGATTCTGAGCTATACACGCCTAATCCATCGCTGGAAACTCAAATTAATGCTTTTGAAATGTAATTGCACAGAATAATTCTCCGAATATCCTGGGTATCCAGCGGATGGGTAAAAGTAAAGAGATTTTGGCGATCATCAAAGTGAGAAAGTGACTGTGTTGTTACCTGAGACACATCATGAGGGCCAAATGTTAAGAACATCTCCTATCTATCATTGAGGGCAAACTCAAAGTCAAAAGTCTGACTAGAAATGTAGCTATTCATGGCTCAGGGAGTTGCGCCGATGGTTGAACGAGCATTTGCTGATTTCTTCGGAGACACTGTTAACTACACAATCATAATCAATTGAATCGCCAAACTTCAGAAAGAGATAGCTCCTAATAAGTAGAGGAAGAAGCAGAAGAAGATGAATTAAGTACCTCACTATTTAGCTCCCCTAGTTAATTAACCCTTATAGTGCCAGGGACCGATATATCAGCCATGTTATTTATACAATTGTTATTATTATTATTATTCCCTGCCTCGTAGTGCTATCAGTGTTGTAAACAAGGAAACGCGGGAATCGTTCTCTTTCTGGATATATCGATGTTCCACGAATAATAATTGGATTCATAATAAGTATTCATTGAACATGCCGCAATCAGCTGACATCCCGCGCTTGTTATCTTGTGAAGGTGTGTTTATTTACGTTCTTGCTCTGAGATAATTGAGATAGGTCCTCTTTGAACGAAGAGGAAGTAAATACGATTTAAAAAAGGATAATATTTAGGTTTCGTAGACTGTCAAAATTATATGAAAATTCCAATTAAAATTTTATAAAATTTTAAGTGTTTTTAATTTAAAAAAAAGAGGGGGTCATAGTATTAATTATTTAGAGTCTAATACGTTTGAAATATATACACCTGCTACGGAAAAGAGTAGGCTACCATCATTCTAGGAGATAATTTGTATCAAATATGTTTAATTTCACTAAACATGGCTTGCGATTTTTAAAATAACCATTCATAAAAACTTGGCATCAAAAGGGTTAAGTAGAGAGCTTTTCAGCAATTAGTTTAGTAGGTCAGGAGAAGTAGAAGTATTTCACATGGAACGGCGTGCCATCTACGAATACCTCCCATAAGAAGGCAATTTTCAGTGTTGCCTGGTATAATCAATCACCAGAAGTGCTCTTCAGTCGGTCTATCCCCACCATTTAGAGAAGTGTGTTAATGTACAAATAATTCATGTAACATTTTTTTTTAGATAATAGAGTGATAACATAATCGTCACTTTCTGTCCAATCTATGTGGGCACTCCTGTGTTGACCGACTGCTGATTGAGAATATGTCCCAAAATACTAGTTCTTTCTACCATTTTAGCCTATTTTAACCATATTAAATTCAGTCTTAATAGATCGACTTTAATCCACGTGTGTGTGTCCGTTGGTCGTCCCCAAACAAATTTTGATGTTAATGAAATTTGGTTGTATTCTCCAACTCCGTGTACCTTAACCGTGCCTTTCAGATTTTCATTCCCATCGCCTATCGCAACAGGACGGCTACGCTGATTATTTCACCAGTACTGAATATATCCAAACGATTTGCAGCAATCATACTGACATTTGGTATGTTCGCAGGCGATTACTTAGTATGTTCATATTTGTAACTTTCAAAAATCTGATAAACACTAAAAGAGCATAGCGGCCACGCAAAGATCCAATATTTAACGATATGTTTCAATTTCAACTACGATACGGAAATACAATAAAATATGAAACCCTGATATCTACTGACTGAAATTTGAAACTTACACTGTGGACTACGAGTGGCTAGGTACATAGCTGATCATGGAGGAAAGAATAAGAGGAGATGCCCAGAGCTAGTATGAGTGAAGCCAAGCGCTGCAACCAAAGTGGGCGTAACCTGAACTCCTATTCGGTGTTCTGTGACTTGCATGAGGCATTGTGCATGCCTAACCTTATTTTGGCCCTGGTTTTTATCGCACTCCGGTTATGCAACGTAATAACAGTAGTAATAAGTTATTTAAAAAAAAATCTTCAATTCTAATCTCAGCATGTGTAGGCCTACCCCATATACTGTTACGTGCCACCCCCCTAGTGGCACATTTGTTAACTGGATTACGGTGGGTTGAAGCACAACACAGATTGTTCCTTTAAAGAAATAATTAACTTTATTGCGGCCAGAAAGATACACCACTCAACAGCTAATACAAGCAATTAGAACCTTACTCCAGTTTCCTCAAGTCTCTTCCTTGAGCGATCTTGCCCCTTTCACTTAGTATGCAGCTAATTCTCCACTAATGAGAGCCGTGGAATACCTGCACCTCTTCCATATGTACACAAACTACAGTTACTTACGATAACCTGCTACACACTGCTTCGCTGTCCACAAGAAGGGGAAACAATGTCACTGGATTTCGTAACTCGCACGGCACTTCGCCACGATACCTCTGTCGCTCAGTGAAATCACACTCGCTCAAAACACAGGCAGTCCCCTGTATGCTTCTCACTCCCTCGCTGTCAAGAGAATCGGCTTCACTAGGGGTTTCGTAAGTCACCACACTTCTGTCGCTCAGGATAAACGCTCGCGCTTGCTCGGAAAAACACAGTGTCCTCAGAAACTCGGTCCCCTCACGGTTGAGGCCGCTTATATAGCAGGCTGGTGACTCAATGAATTCTAGAATCGTCCAGGACACACGGCTTCTCGAGATTTCCTTCACTGGCTGGGTCACGAATATTCTGGACCATCCCTTTCACTTCGCAGCCCGTTGCGTAACGCGCACGTAATACACTGAGGCAGAGCACACACAGCCCGGGGCAGCTGTGACTCAACGCGGCGAGGCGACAAAACAAACTCACAGCCGTAAAACCACCCCCCTTCCTAAAAGGCTGATCATCCCGATCAATCATTGGTCCATCTGTGTCGCTCCGTAGGCTGCCAGGCGATCTCGATGCACGATCTTCATCTTCGCCCTCGGGCTCCGCTGGATCCTGTAGACGACATCATTGATCCGTTTCACGACTCGGTACGGGCCCTCCCAGGACTTCTGCAGTTTGGGTGACAGGCTTTTCTTCCGTAATGGGTTGAAAGGCCAGACCAGGTCGTCCTCGTGGAATCCGCCAGCATCCGTCTGTTGCTCGTATCGGGTCTTCATTCGGTCGGTCTCGATCCGCAGCTTCCTCCTCGCGAACGTGTGCACGGCCTCCAGTTGGTCGACCATTTCTTGACAATACTGGCTTACCGGGACCGGATCATTTCCAGGTCGGCCGAAGGCAAGATCGACAGGTGGACGGAGCTCCCTCCCAAACATGGCCCGGGCTGGTGTGCACCCGGTGGCTTCATGCACGGTGGCGCGGTAGGCCAGGAGAAATAGTGGAAGATGTTTGTCCCAATCCCTCTGGTGCTCGCTGACTACTATTCGGAGATGGTTCTCGATGGTGCGATTGAATCGCTCTACCATCCCGTCGGACTGGGGGTGTAGTGGCGTTGTCCTTGTCTTCCGGATTCCCAGCAGCTGGCATAGATTCTGGAACACCTGCGACTCGAAGTTCCTCCCTTGGTCGGAGTGCAGCTCCAGGGGTACTCCGTACCGGCTGACGAATTCCTTCACCAGGGTCTCTGCGATCGTCGCGGCTTCTTGGTTAGGGAGCGCATACGCCTCCGGCCATTTGGTGAAGTAGTCGCTGACGACCAATATGTGCCGGTTTCCTGCCTTGCTTAGCGGGAATGGCCCAGCGACATCGATGGCCACTCTCTCCATGGGGCCGCCCACGCTGTAGGTCTTCAGTGGACCCCGTCGTCTTCGTCCTGGGCCCTTGCTGGCTGCGCAATCGTGGCACCTCACGCAGTGGTTCTCCACGTCAGTTCGGCATCCGATCCAGTAGAACAGCTCTCTCAGCTTCTCCAGGGTCTTCTTTATCCCTAGGTGTCCACCAGATGATCCTCCATGGACTTCCTTCAGGACTTCCTCCGTCATAGCCTTTGGAACGACGACTTGCTCCCGAGATGTCTTCCCGCGGTGCTCTCCCAGGTACGGCAGATGAGTCCATCCCTTACAACCAGCGAGTCCCACTGCGCCCAGTAGGACTTAAACTTTGTGCTGCAGTCACTCACAATGTTCCACCCGGGTCTGGGGACACAGGCCCTCTTCCATTCGGCTATCAGTCCCAGGTCATCATCTTCCGCTTGCGCCCGCGTGAAAGATTCGCGGCTCCAGCTCCCTTGAAATTCCGCGGTAGTCCTTCGGCACTGTATCCCGGTGTTCTCCTCCCTTCTGGTACAGAAGGTGCAGTCTTCGGGGCACGGTCTTCGTGACATGGCGTCGGCGTTAGAATGCAGTTGGCCTTTCCTGCGCTGGATCTCAAAGTTGTACTGTTGAAGCCTCTCTAACCACCGCGCGAGTTGACCCTCGGGCTGTTTGAAGTTCAGGAGCCACCTCAGGGATGCATGGTCGGTCCTGATGAGAAATTCTTGTCCGTACAGGTACTTGTGGAAGTGTTCAATAGTCTTCACGGTGGCGAGCAGCTCCTTCCTGGTGACGCAGTAGTTCCTCTTTGGCTTTGACAAGGCTTTGCTGAAGTAGGCCACTACTCTCTCCTCGCCGTCCACTATTTGCGACAGGATTCCCCCTATGCCAAAGTCGCTGGCATCGGTATCGACGATTAACCTTGTTCCAGGTCTGGGGTAGGCCAGAATAGGCGCGGTGCACAGAGCCTGCTTGAGTTGTTCGAAAGCACTGTGGCATTCTGCTGTCCACGTGAAGAGTTGGTCCTTCTCAGTCAGTCGATGTAGTGGTTTGGCGATGTCGGCGAATCCTCTCACGAAGCGACGGTAATAAGTGCAGAGTCCCAGGAAGCTTCGTAGTTGAGACTTGTCCTTCGGAACTGGCCACTCCCTCACAGCTGCGGTCTTCTCTGGATCGGTGCGCACCCCTTCCTCGGAGACGATATGCCCAAGGTACTGGACCTGCTTCTGGAAGAGCTGACACTTCTTGGGGCTCAACTTTAGCTGGGCAGCCCGTAGCTTCATCATGATCTCCTTCAGGTTGCTGTAGTGCTCCTCGAAGCTTCTCCCTAGAACGATGACGTCGCGTCGTCTAGGTAGACCAGGCAGGTCTTCCAGTGTAGTCCCCTCAGAATGGACTCCATTAGCCTTTCGAAGGTCGCAGGGGCGTTGCACAGACCGAATGGCATGACGGTGAACTGCCAGAGCCCGCTGCCCACAGAGAACGCAGTTTTCTCGCGGTCCTTAGGGTGAACCTCCACCTGAAAGTAACCACTCTTCAAATCCAAGGTGGAGAACCATCTTGACCCTGATATTGTGTCCAGGGTGTCGTCGATCCGGGGTAGAGGGTAGCTGTCCCTTTTCGTGACGTCATTCACCCGCCTGTAGTCCACGTAGAACCTGGTGGAACCGTCCTTCTTCTTCACTAGCACGACCGGAGTACTCCTAGGACTATGTGATGGCTCGATCACTCCTTGCTCCTTCATCTCTTCTACCATCCGGTCGAATTCAGCTTGCTTGGCGAGCGGAACACGTCGGAATGGGCCCTAATCTGTGTGCTGCTCCCAACGTCGATTCTGTGCTGGACCAAGCTTGTCCTACCGAAGTCTTTGCTCCCCACGGAGAAGACATCCTGGAATTCGCGTAGCAGGTCCTGAAGTTGGCGTGATTGCTCCTCGTCTAAATGGTCCTGGGATCTTTGGTACAGCTTCTGTAGTTCTTCTGGCAGGGCGCGTCTTCTTCGGTTGTCCGTCTACAGGTGTCCGTCCGTCATGTCGTTGCTGGTGGTGCCGCGCCTATCGAAGAAACGGCTTAGCGCCTCCATTAAGTCGTTGGCCAGGGGCTTGGTCTCGTTTGTTTTTACTGGATCGTCGACGTCCACTTGACGCACCCGCGCGTGCATTCTGGATGCCTGTTTTGCCGTCTCGAACTCAAGTGCGTGGCTCAGCGCATCTGCCAGGGTCTTATTGCACGCGAGTCGCAGCACCTGTTGAGTGTCCGAGTCCCGTAGCCCGTCGGTGAAGGTCTGCATCGCTATCTGCTCCAGAAAGTCGGCCGGCGCTGTTGGGTAGGCGAGCCTTACGAGACGTGCGATGTCCATCTCGAACTCCTGCAGGGTTTCCGCGTTCCTTTGTACCCGGGTCTGGAGCTGCATCTGGTAGGCCTGCTGAAGATGGCTATCTTCATATCGGGACTCCATATGGGCGATTAGTGAAGCGTAGTCCTGGGATCCAGTCGGGATGGCCTGAAGGACGTTAAGGGCGTCCCCTCTCAGCGCTACAATGAGAGCTGTAGCCTTTTCCGTGCTGTTCCAGTTGTTTATGGAACAGGCTGCCTCGAACTGACGTAAATAGGTGGTCCACGGAACCTTTCCGTCGAAGGTTGGGGGCGTCACTCTACTCTGTCCCGTTCCTGATATTCCCGGTGTACCTGTGGGCGGGCGTCGGCGCAGCTCGGCAACTTCCTCTTGAAGAGCGTTGAATCTCGCTTCCATCCCCGTCGACGGGCGTTGGTTCAGCTCAGCAATTTCCTTTTGTAAAGCGTTGAATTTCTCTTCCACCCCCGTCAGTGGGCGTTGGCGCAGTTCGACAACTTCCTCTTGTAAGACGTCGAACTTCTTTTCTACTGCTGTGACTTCCTCAGGTAGGCCCTGGCAGACGGTGTTGACTTCCTGACGCAGACCCTGTTCCAATTTCTTTTGACCTTCCTGTAATTTCGTCAGCAGACACTCTTCCAGATTTTTCTGGCCATCCAGAAATTTGGCGGTTAGGTCCTCTGCTAGCTTATTCTGACCGTCTTCTAATTTGGAAGTTAGGTCCTCGGCTAAACTTTTCTGGCTGTCTTCCATCTTCTTCAGGTCCTCCGCTAACTTATTTTGACCGTCTTCCATCTTCTTCTGGCCGTCTTCTAATTTGGCAGTTAGGTCCTTGGTTAAATTCTTCTGGCCGTCCTCCATCTTCTTCTGGCCGTCTTCCATCTTCTTCTGGCCGGCCTCCATTTTGGTTTCCATGCCACTTAACTTTTCTAGCAATGCTGCCAATTGCGCCTCCATTTTAGTTGTTTGTCTTGTAAAGGGCATGCACTCACAGGAAAATTAGAGAAAATGACCGGCTCGAGTTTTGAAACCAGGACCGTCAGGTGTTGTGCTTGAGTTCGTAATCCGGCTTCTCACACCAGTTGTTACGTGCCACCCCCCTAGTGGCACTTTTGTTAACTGGATTACGGTGGGTTGAAGCACAACACAGATTGTTCGATAACCTGCTACACGCTGCTTCGCTGTCCACAAGCTGGGGAAACAATGTCACAAGATTTCGTAAATCGCACGGCACCTCGCCACAATACCTGTGTCGCTCAGTGAAATCACACTCGCTCCAAACGGTAGCCCCTGTATGCTTCTCACTCCCTCGCTCTCAAGAGAATCGGCTTCACTAGGGGTTTTGCAAGTCACCACACTTCTGTCGCTCAGGATAAACGCTCGCACTAGCTCGAAAAAACAGTCTGTCCTCAGAAACTCGGTCCCCTCACTGTTGAGGCCGCTTATATAGCAGGCTGGTGACTCAATGAATTCTAGAATCGTCCAGGACACACGGCTTCTCGAGATTTCCTTCACTGGCCGGTTCACGAATATTCTGGACCATCCCTTTCACTTCGCAGCCCGTTGCGTAACGCGCACGTAATACACTGAGGCAGAGCACACACAGCCCGTGGCAGCTGTGACTCAACACGGCGAGGCGACAAATCAAACTCACAGCCGTAACAATACCAAAAAAAAAAAAAGAAAAATCATTCCTCTGGAAATCCCAAATTATCAAGCGGCTGTCTGTCAATAATTACGGTAGGCGTACGTAATTAATCAATTCGAGGCTAATCGTCAAGTTTCTTCCCCTCACAAAGAAAATACCGTACGGTACCGAAACGTATAGGCTATACCGTACCGTATTTTTGTGCAAATATGCGTCCGTTTTTAATTGTTCTGATTATTAATTTTGAGGTTCGTATTCTTGAATATCAAAATGTGTACGACCAATGAGTGAAAGTGGCTGTGCTCGAAATTAGGCCTAAAAACTGATGAATGCCTCAACACCAATAAGAACATAAACCTCAATTTGGTGTAAATACCGTAATTAGTTCGGCATCATTAATTCCCAAGATGTCCCTTCTTTGGTATATCTCGCATCTTCAGACACCTGTATTCAATTTAATCAGTGTTTCAGCGTATTATTACGTTTTGCCGCGTCTTCCTTACAAAACTAGCCTCGCAAAGGTGCTCTCATATTTATATTTAAATTGGCTTTTAAAACGATAAAGCAGCTTATTTGTGCCAAGTACCGTGATGTACACAGTGTATTCTGCCTATCCAAGAAAAATCTTGACTTGTCATTGCAGTTTTATGTCACTAAAATCCATTACTAGTAGGAGTGGTTTACGGCTTTAAGCATAGGGACAGCCATTTTCTTGCAACCAAAGTGGGCGAGCCGTTTGGCTTCAGCAGCTAGCGCTAGGCAGCGCAGCGAAGGCATCTCCTCCCTTCTTTCCTCCATCGAGCTGATCCACTGTTTGATAAGCTAGGGGCTGCTAGGTTCTTATTGGTAGTTGGTGGAACATATCTATATTCCTTGGATTTTAAGCTGCTTCTTGCTTTTTGTTCCGAAGCGGTGCAGCGCTCGACCGCGCTTTATGCAGCCAGCAACCAGCAAGAAAGGCGCCTTGGATTATTGGTCAAAATGGCGTCGCATTCGCTTGCTTAGAAGCTGCGGGCGTGCCGTTTAAAATGCTAGGAAGGCAGATTTTTAGTTTGTGGCTGTAGTTGTATGTGTACATGTGATTTTATATTGATTGATAAAGTGATTACCTTTAGCCAGAACATTACATCTAGGAGATTTGTGTGTGAGAATGTTTTGGGGAGTTTTGATGAGGTTATGGCATTACGTGGGTAGATTTTTACTCGACATTTTTTACTTTTTTCTGTTGGATATAATATGTAACACGCGGATGTTGCCTTCATTTACAGAAGTAGTTGCTACCTTGTGTTATTGCATATTAAAATGCATAGTTCGTAATATCATTGGGTATATGGAAATGTGCTACCTTACCTCTAGCGGCCTACTGCATGCTTTAGATACCGTAATTATCATGTGAAATTCCGCAGTAGAAAACTTCAAAAACGTTCGTTGGTTTCTGTAGAAAATCATTCTTACTGGTCTAGGACTCTCTCCTATAATATTAAAACAAGTGGTATATCACAATTACTACGTTTACTTGGCGAACTGAAATCGATTTGAATACGATCCTGTTTTCAGTACGCTGCCCGTTTACATGAGCAGTTTCAGTTCGTATTTAAATCTATTTCAATACGGTATACAATTTATGGTGGCCAACCTGCAGTTATGTTGGCTAACTCGTATTAAACAGCAAAATAAAAGACCCGTACTGTAATTATATTACTAGTGCATGCGACAGGACCCTGACTTTCACAGTTTCACTGGACGTGTTAGGCTGTAACCATTGATCTGAACGCGTTAGGCTGTAACCTTTGGATTGGACAAAACGAAGGTTAGAATTGTCGAGTATAGGTGCAGCCTGTGGCCGCGGGAAGCTAGCGGGGCGCTCACAGTTTCACTGGACGCGTTAGGCTGTAACCATTGTCAAAACCATTCATCTGGACACGTTGGGCTGTAACCATTGGATTGGACAAAACGAAGGTTAGAATAGTGGGGGTAGGTGTGGGGAGCTAGCAGGGCATGATTGACAAAAAGAACATTGATCTGGTACTGAACGAAATACCACATATACAAAAGCACCGTATGTGTGGGGTTGGCAATACTGTACTGTTGTAACGCCGATAATGGCAGACACAGCTAAGTCATAAGTCATGTTATAATTGGGGATGGCGGGTGGGTTATAGACAGCTGAGGAGTGAACTACATCATTCCCAGATCAATTTTGAATCATTTGAAAAGATATTTATTGCAAATTTCGGAAGTTTTTTCCCCCTGGGTTCGTGTCTCCTGCACTGATACCATTGTCATCCGACGTTTCTTTGACGGGTTGTTTGTAAACATGAAAAATGGATGCGCCGAAGATTTTGATGTTGTTTGTTCTTACGAAGTTTATGGGTAACAGTCGTCCATTTTAATTACTGAAGCTTTTAGAGTCGCCGGGCTGCCAGAATGTTGCTCCGAATGGGATCTGTAACGTGCCAGTAAATCTACTGACACAGCTCCCTCTCATTTAGGCCTAAGCACCCTGACTGCGCCAGGATTCGATCCTGCTACCTTGGTAAAAGCAGGTGAGAAAGTTACCGCTGCGCCACTCAGCCAGTCTGTGTTCAATTTATTCAAATGGAAAAAGGAACGGATTAATCGGCAAGGAAATACGGTGTATTTTCACTTTTTCTGGTGACCACATTTTACCTATGGATACACCAGACATTGAAAGTAAAACAGACAAAAATACATTAACGCTAAAAACGCGTGCAAACAAACTACGCTTATCAACCACGAAAAGAACACAGACAGTAACGAAGAATATGGGCAGGACAGGAAGTAAAACAAGCGAGTCGAGTCGGGCGACAGACGAAAGTAGGCCTCAATTAGTTTATAATTGTAACTCAAGAGCGTGCAGAATCGCTTTCAGTACGATCCACGTTTACATGTTCCTAAATACCTGTTTGGATACGATCCGATCCCACAATTTTACCGTATCGAGCTTGAAAATCAATACGAACTGAGTCCCGTTTACATGACCGTATTCAATACGGTAAGTGTACTCAAATCGATTTGAGTTTGCTATGTAAACTCAGTAAATATCATGGTGTATACAATAATATAAAATATTCTCAGCGTTACAAGTAGCCTACCGGTAAATCTGAACAAAATGTATTGTAGGTTAGGTAGAGTATTTCGCCGAGGGTGGGGGTTGAGGGAAATGCATCACTCAAAACGTTCGAGCAATACATCATGTTAACAAGGCATGTTACGCAAACCGTAGGCTATAGTGAAATCCAGAAAGTTTGCCTACACATTTGTTAATGCATTAGGAAAATTGCCTTAACCTTCCTGATTAATGCAGTTATCAAAATTCTTTTAGGAGGGCTATGGGACTAGACGTGATGTTCTGCTATATAATTGAGTACCGTAATCAAGTCCATACTCATAATGCTCCTTGAGAATAAGGTTCATTGTAACCAAAATCTTTCCCCATGTCAAGACCCAGAATCAAACTCTGTAGAGGGTTTGTTTGAGTTTAAGTGGTTAGAAATAGGGCAAATACCAATCAAGGTGATTCTTGTTCATATTGTTGGATATTAGAGTTTTGAAATTGAACAGCTCATGGTAAATAAATGGAATCACATGCCACTATTAATACAGTGCTGCAACAATTGTGTGTATATGTTTGTTTGTTTGTTTAGTCGTTTACCCTCCAGGTTGGTGGAACCCACGGACTCAGCGAGGGAACTCACCACTAACGCCTCTACGGGCAGTGTCCTAGAGCTGGGAACATCGAATCGGAAGGGATACAACTGGTGAGGTGGGATTGGCACATCGCCCAGGCGGCCTCACCTGCAAAGCGAACAGGGGCCTCATGAGGGAAGGTAAGGGATGGCAAGGAAGAGGGAAGGAGGCGGCCGTGGCCTTGAAGAAGGTACCATCCCGGCATTTGCCCGAAGACGAAGTGGGAACCCACGGAAAACCACTTCGAGGATGGCTGAGGGGGAATCGAACCCCCTCTACTCATTTGGGCCACCCGAGGCTGAGTAGACCCCGTTCCAGTCCTCGTACCACTTTTCAAATTTCGTGGCAGAGCCGGGAATCGAACCCAGGACCTCCTGGGCGGCAGCTAACCATGCTGACCGCTACGCTACGGAGGCGACATCATGTGTATATATAGATATTAATATATGATTTACAATGATTAAAAAGGATGCCCCAATAAAGAAGAATTATGTTCCTAACATTGTCCAGATATCCTTCTGTTCCCTCTTTCCCGTTTTAGGCCGGTATAAATTACGTTCAAAAGGAATATTCATCTCATTTGGGTACAATCGTGTTGACAGACTGAAAAGCATCAAACTATTGCATTAAGAAACTGCTGTACTCTGGGGGATTGGTATTGAAATTCTGACTTTATTCTCTTTATTTGCTATCCTAAAAGGGAAAAACAAAAAACAAAAAAAATACTTTTGGACTTTTCACTTTTGCACTAAACCACTAATATTAAAGCACCACTTTGCTGTGGGAACTAGAGCTCCCTAGGTTTTATCTAAAAACCAAATAAATTGTAAATACAATTTTAGAACATACATACATTTTCATTTGAGACTGTTTCGAAACATGTACCTGTAATGTAACAAGTAGTTCTGTGAAGAACTATACAGCCTATTTTCATATATCCTACCCATGTTAATTGCCTCTATCTACATACACAATTTCAGTTTGAAGGCTGTGATAGATTCGTAGATATTGTGAACCGTCTAAATATTTCAGATGGTCACCAGGTTGGATTTTTATTTTTGTACTATTACATTAAGATTATTGTGTACATGTGGTATTCAAACTTCAATCGCATGATTAGAACGCAAGAAGTAAAAACGAGATTTTAAAATGTTGCACAGCTGCCATCCTGTGATTATGCAAACAATTGAAATAAATTAGATGCCAGTTGATTAACATTTGTATAAGCATTTAACGTGCAACGTTTTACTGCACTCGGATAGTTAATTAGCGAGAAACGTCCATTTAAATATTTATACTTCGCATCGCCGCCATGTAGGATTTGTGCTCACCAGGTTACTGAAAGTTCTATAGGTGAACATATGTTCATAGCCTCTATGAACATTAGAAAATTCAGTTTGATTGCTGTAAAAGATTCATAGATATTGAGAACGGTCTAAATATTTCGGATGCTCGCCATTTTGGATTGTTATATGTATAGGCCATAGAGTTATGTACCATTCAAGGACAATTATTGCCTAGGTTCATTATTCAAACTTTCACTTCGATCGCATGATTACGACACAAGAAATAAAAACTTAATTTTAATATTTCACACAGCCGCCATCTTGAGGTTATGTAAACAATTGAACTAAATTAGATGCCAGTGAATTACAATATGTAAAATCATTTACTGTACCACATTTCACTGCGCTCAGGGAGATAAATCACGAGAAAAGTCTATTAAAATGTTTTAAATTCGCTTGGCCGCCATGTTCGGTTTTTACTTTACAGGTTTATGAAGGTTACATAGATAAACTTAAACCATTACCCTTTATCACCGTACCAAATTTCAGGTTGATATCTACAATAGTTTCGGAGATATAGAATGTCAGTTAAATATTTCGCACAGCCGCCATTTTGAGGTTATCAAAACAATTGAACTAAATTAGTCTACAGTGCATTACAATGTGTATAAACATTTCCTGTATCAGATTTCATTGCGTTTGGAACATTAAATCGCGAGAAAAGTATATTAAAAATTTTCAAATTCGCTTGGTCGCCATGTTCGTTTTGTAGTTAATCGGTTTTTGAAAGTCTTATAGATGAACTTCCAGTAGTGCCCTTTATCTCCGTACAAAATTTCAGGGTGATACCGCTAACAGTTTCAGAGATATGGAACGCCGATGAAATATTTCGCACAACCGCCATCTTGTTGTTATGTAAACAATCAAACGAAGTTAGATGTCGGTGCATTACAATGTGCATAAACATATACTGTACCAAGTTTCATTGTGTTTGGTTGGTTAAATCGCGAGAAACGTCTATTTAAATGTCGCAAATTCGCGTGGCCGCCATGTTGGTTTTGTAGTTACCAGTTTTTCAAAAGTCACATAGGTTAACTTATAGTAGATCTCTTTATCACCGCAAAAAATTCCAGGGAGATATTGGGAATAGTTTCGGAAATATTGAATGTTGGTGAAATATTTCGCACAGCCGCCATCTTGGATTGGTGAGACGTAACAAAATTTTAAGGGCACGGTCGGGGTCGCCTGGAATAGTGCTATGAACTTACCGAGTTTCATTGAAATCGCTCCAGCCGTTTAGAATTTTTTAGGGACACACACACACACACACACACACACACGCGCGGAAAAAAGGTGATCTCATAAGCCTATTTTTTCAAAATTGAAAATATGGCTAGTAAAAATATGAAACGAAAGGTTTTGACTAGGCAGACTATTAAGTTAAAACCCTCATGATAAATGAATGTGCCTCGCTGGCATCGGGAGAGCATAGGTTCAAATCCCACCTCTGCCGTCCTGAAAATAGTTTTCGTGGTTTCCCATTTTCACCACCAGGCAAATGCCGGGACGGTTCCTTCCGATAGGTCCAAGGCCAATTTCCTTCCAATATCCCTTCTCTGACCCGTCCTGAAAAGAAAAGTTCATGGCCATTGGCGGCGTTAATAAAGAAATAATAAGGAAAGATAGTGACTTGTAGACTTAGAAAAGATTTTTGATAGTGTTGATTGGAGTAAATTGTACGACATTTTGAAAAGCATTGGAATAAAATACAGGGTTAGGAGGGTGATCTACAATCCATACAGAAACCAGACGGCAGCTATGCAAGTTGAAGGGCATGATAGAGTCAGTAATGCCAACTCAAGCGAATGAATTATTGTTAACGGTTATCACTGTTGCAAGCTGCCTAAACCTTTTACTAAACTCTGCGACTAGCATTTCAAGGCAGTATTCATAAAGATGTAAGGTAAGGCTGCAACTTATCACCCATACTTTTCAATGAAGGAATTGAGAGAAAAAAATTAAGTAGGAGTAAAGATTCGAGGAGAAAATTTCAACTTTGAGATTTGCTGATGACATTGTCATGTTAGCCGATTCACCAGAGGATTTGAATGAGATTTTAAATGGAATGCACTCCATCTTGAGGAAAGAATTCATGATGAAAATCAACAAATGTGATATATGATACACGAATAGCAGCCAATGGCCATAAGCTGGGCATGTTTGATTGAACGCCTGAGAGCTCCAAACAAGTTCAATTTCAAGTAGTTCCAACTTTCACTACCAGATGTCACTAACACTAGCGGCGAACGTTGGAACTTGATAGACAGTTTCCTAACCAGTCAAATATAGCCTACAAATTTTGCTACACACCACTAATTGCAGTGATAGGTTCTTTCAAATGGCAGGGGCCCGCCGGCTTTACTTCCCCTCCGAAGAAAGGCATAGTTCTAAAAGAACAATTTGTGTGTTCCTGGATTTAAGAAAGGCTTTTGACAACGTAGACCACAATATACTCATTAGAAAACTTGAAAAGGAAGGTGATGGAGCATTATTGGTAGCCTACGTGAAAATAAGTCACCATAAGTTTACCATTTTCTTGTACCTAACACACGTGTGGTCGAAAAGCCGTGGGGTTAGAGTTATTGACTGTGAATCTATAGATCTCGGGTTTGAATCCCGGCCAGGTTAGATATTTTTGCTACCAGATTATCGTTTTAAACGATATTTAACATATAAATACGCCTCATTTTAACAGAATCCATATGAAATTACGTGTTGGTCTGTGAATCAAGAGGTCCGGGAACTGGGCAAGCCTTTCATGATCTACTACTGTGCACATTGCATTTACTCGCAAGTTGGCCTATTTATAGGGACTTTAAGGTTATGAGCGGTGTCGCGTCTATTAATGTAGTTGATCCATATCGTATTCTTTATTTAGGCTAGTACTGGTGGAAGCTACAAAACCTCTAATAAAATGAGTTCCGTATTATAAACTACAATATCTGTGAAACACTCCCTTTAACAATAGATTAATAATTGTGCCAAAAAATATTATAAAATACCGGTGTATCAACAATTTGCCGCCCTTGAAATGGTTTTCCGTGGTTTCCCCATTTTCAACTACAGGAAAATGCAGGGACGGTACCTTCTGACAGGCCACGACCGCTTCCTTCCACGTCTTGACCCAGTTTCATTCATTCACCGTCATTCATTTCATCTCTCATTAACTCCTCTCGTGGGGTTGGCGTCAGGAAGGGCATCCGGCAGTAAAAACCATCCGCCACAAATAATTCCATCGCATCTCATCCCCGACCCCGTAGGAAAACGGGAATAATAAGGGGTAGACATACAATACGGGTGTATCAACAATTTCATGTGAGGTTTCTTCTATGTCAGATGTTACCCATCATATGCGAAAACTGTAAGGCTCATATATTTGTTATTATTAGCATCTATCAATGATCAGAAACTCGAATATGAACAGTAAAGAGAATTCTCTAATTAGTAATTATAAACCTACTTAATCCAGTCGTTTGTCATCAATCCGAAAAATGGTTTTATTCAAAAGAAAAACTTCATCGAATTATACATTTTTAGCCTACTTTCAATTTTTGCAAAAAATGAAAGTAGACTTATGAGATCAACACAGGGCGAAAAAAGTGTATCTGTCTGTGTGTGTGTATGTGTGTGTGTGAGTCTGTGTGTGTGTATGTGTGTGTGTGAGTCTGTGTGTGTGTGTGTGTGTGTCTGTGTGTGTGTGAGTGTGTGTACTCTGAATGTCTGCCCCCCCTATCAATTCGAACACGGTGAATGCGAATTGAACGAAATTTGGTACAAAGGTAGCACTAGCAAAGGACACCTCAGTGTCATGTTTTATATCGCCGCCATCTTTACTAAAACTGAATGGCGGCCACTCAAACGTTCAAAACGTAAAATCGAATAACGACTAACCAAATCATCCGATCTCTACCAAATTTGGTAACAACATACCTTCGTATAGGATGCGTCTTGTGACCAAACTACAAGGTCGTCCGCCATACCATTTCAGGATGGCGGCCGTGCGAATTATCCAAACTTTATAATCCATATCATGGGACCCACCAGTTCCGATTATCGAGCCGAGAATCGTTTTAACTGTTCTAAAGGAAGAGGCACGTTCGAAATTAAAAGTTTATTTTGTAATACTATAGTGCAGACGTGATTTTAAAAAGCTGAGCCGATTCAGAAATAAGACAAGATGGCAGCGGATATCTTGTGCCTGACTTATATTTCACTAATTTGAGTATCGCATGCAATATAGCGTACTGATACAAAATAAATAAACTTTCTATGAAATGCTTTATATATAAATAATATACTCCAGTGATGAAATCGTTTAGTATAAATCATTATTTGCTAACAAGTTCTATGTAAATCATTTTATATAGAACGATATTCGTTGACACAATTAGCTCAGTGGTAGAGCGTTAGCCTATCGCTCAAATGCTTATGGTTCAAACCCGATCAGAGCTAGTTTTTTTGCTTGAAATGTTATATGTTTATTGTTTTGTAATGACTCAGATGTTTTAAAATTAAGCGTTATATCGTGCATATTATGGTGTAAAATATATATTTAATTAAAACATAATTCGCCAGCAGATTTACTTGAGACATCTAGCTGCCAAAAAGGTAACTGCACACCGACCTACTTATTAACTTCCAGATTTTATTGAAAATTTTCTTCTTCTGGCCGCTAGAATGCACTCGCTCTGTTAGGATTATATTGTTCGATATTTCACCACTAGATGTCACGACTAGTCTACGTGGGGCTCCATTGATTACTATACCATTGCCATTCTATGCGCATCGAATTTGAAGAATGACAAGATGATACTACGATACATTTTTACTTTTTTATTTTAAAGGGTTTGTAACAGCCTATTGTGCGTTATTTGAAAATGTTAATTGAAGTAAAGAACAAAACGATTTCACATAGTATCTGAACTCTACCGTTGGTGCTAGTTCAGGATATTAATTAATACTTTTATTTCAGCCAAATAGCAATCGAAAATATCCACATAGTTGGTATACACACGTCTCTGTAGGGTCATGGAAAGATTTGTTAATTCAATTAGGGTTGTGAAAGTCATACGCAGCCAGACGTGTAAAGACATGCCTCAACTCAAAGTTGGATGTTGCCCGCGTCAGGCCGATTATGTAATAATAATAATAATAATAATGTTATTGGTTTTACGTCCCTTTTAACTACTGCTGCTTTTAGAGACGCCGGGGTGCCTGAATTTTGTCCCGAAGGGGATCTTTAACGTGCCAGTAAATCTACTAACACGGCTCCCTCGCATTTGTGCACCCTCAAATGCCAGCTGACTGCGCCAGGATACGAACCTGAAACATACGGTCCAGCAAGCGAGAACGTTACCGCTGAGCCACGCCGCCAGTCCGGTCGATTATGTCTCCAGATCCATAACATTCTTTAGATACTTCTTATCTTTCTTTCTTCAATGATGGTAGCAGTTTTTATCTAGGTTGTGGCGTTTGGTAGAGGTAAATCGTTTCTAAGGTCTTCAACAAAGAATAGTTCTATTATACTCTTTGATAATAACAACGAATTATAACTATACTCATACATTTAGGAGAAAGTAGGCTATATGTTCTTTACTGAACATCTTGTTATTATTTGGCTTTGGGGAGGGGAATTGGTCCCCATAATCATCCCTTATAGTTACGCCACTGAGAACAGCCATCACGATAAAGATTATTATCGGACAAAAATTCCACACACACTCAGCATTTTTTTAATGCTGTCGCATACTTTAGCTATGAATGTTACAACCTGTTAAGAATCTTTCTGGTATTGACAGCAAAGCAGCTATTCAGCACATTCGGTTGAATCTACAATAAAAGAACAAGTAGTTCCATGAAGAACTATAGAGCTTATTTTCATATATCCTACTTATATTAATTGCCTCTATCAACATACAAATTTTTCAGTTTTATTGATGTAATAGATTCGTAGATATTGAGAACCGACAAAATATTGCGGATGGTCGACATGTAGGATTTTTATATATGTAGGTCTTAGAGTTATGTACTGTTACATGAAGATTATTGTGTACGTGTAGTATTCAAACTTCATTCGCATGATTAGGTCACAAGAAGTAAAAACGAGATTTTAAAATTTCGCACAGCTGCCATCTTGTGGTTATGGCAACAATTTAAAAAAATTAGATGCCAGTGGATTAACATTTGTATAAGGATTTACAGTACCAAGTGTCACTGCACTCGGATGGTTAAATTGCGAGAAAGGACCATGTGCATATATATACTTCGCGTCGCCGCCATGTTGGATTTGTGATCACCAGGTTATTGAAAGTCCTATAGGTGAACTTATGTTTATAGCCCCTATGATCATTAAAAAATTCAGTTTGATTGCTGTAGTAGATTCGTAGATATTGAGATCCATATAAATATTTCGGATGGTCGCCATGTTGGATTATTATATGTACAGGCCATAGATCCATGTGCCATTAAAGGAATTGAACTAGATTAGATATCAGTGCATTACAATGTGAATAAACATATACTGTACCAAGTGCTGTGATACTCTCGAACAAGGCTGTCCATATGTCGGATACGTACTTCCTCATTCGGACAAGTGTGGAGGAAGTATTGGAGATTCAAAGCTACACAGGAATAATGGCAGGTCTGGAAATCGACTAACCTCAATTGTTCAACAATATTACCATTGTATTTAAACATCATGTTACTGGTCCATGGATCACCATGCAGCAGAACGTTAAATTTGTTGTCTTTTCTTTTGCTGCATTCTATCACACGATCATAGAAGGTCTCCTTTAAGTTTTGTAACTTACTCCCATAGTTTTCAAATCCTGGCCACTGTGATACTTCCTCTGCTAGAACACACAACTGTTTCTCAAAAAAGCCACAGATTTCTCCTTTATTATCATCATTATGGACACTCTTGTTGTAGCATTGTATGACTGTGGGATCCTGATCTTGGACAGCTAAGGACGCAGCATGGAAGTGTGCCAGTGTTTTGATGGCTAGTGAACAGTGCGTCAAATCTACACCCTGCTGTCTTCTCGCCAGAGTGAACCCCGACTGCCGCAAGTCTTCCAGTACTATGAACTGGACGGGATCGTTTCCATGATACAAGCACTTGGCTGAGAATGGTGAATATTTACCTGGTCTGGCTTCAGTTAGCAACTTGTACATTGCTGGAAGTGTCTTGGTTAACATACGAGTTTTTATGTCGAAAACTCCTGCTTTTGTAATCAATTCTTCACGCTTTCCTCCCTGTGGAGAACATTTGACGACTACACGGCGCTCCTGTGAGTCCTGTAGTTTAGCTATGACCCGATAGAAATCACTAGAATAACCATCTCCTACAGCATTAGCCATGGAAATCTCGTAAGAAATGACCACGAGTTCTGGATCGTCTTCTCCAGCCCTGAGAGCCTTCTGCACAAAATCTTTGTCCATCCAAGGAGGTGAAGGGGGCCTTGAGTCCAGATTTCCATCATCCATGGTAGAATGGGATGAAGTTTTCTGGAAATTAAAAAAAAAAAGGAATTTAATCAAGCAATTAAGGACAATATGTCAGCAGCTGAAAATTGATGGAGAATGTTAAACTTCAATAACCAGGTTGGAAAAGCAGGTAACTGATTTAGAGTTACTATTATAGTTAGAATTAGGCGGCTTCGGTGGCATAGTAGGTAGCATGCTGAGCTTATATGCCCAAGATCGCGGGTTCAAACCCAGCCGAAGTCGTCGGATCTTTTAAGAGCGTTAAATTCCCTCAGTATGCCTTTCTTCGGAGGTGAAGTAATCCGGCAGGCCCACGTCATAAATTTATGGCATGTAAATGAACCTTCCACAAACTATTGTTTGAAGCTCAATTTGTAGATTAGATTTGATTAACGCTGTATTAAGTTACAATGTTCGCCGCCAGTTGTCGGTTGTGGAGGCATCTGGTAGCCAAGTTCACAGTTAGGTGTCGTTTACGGTAGCATTTGGTATTAAAAGTAGGAACTGCTTGAAATTGATCGTCTGTAGTCCTTACCTAAATTACAGATAACACACACTAATACAGCCATCACAATTATTAACACCGGTTATCAGTCACATTCTACACACACGCAAAGTACACAGGGCTACATGACCGCGTTGTCGCAGTCCCTAAACTGGGGAACCAACCATATTTAGAATTATCCAAGTAACGAATTTTTCTTCGCGTTACTTTTATACAAAGTTTATTCCATCACATACCAAATGGTATACAAAATTAATTCACTAAATCAATAAAATAAATTTATAATTGTTATTATATATTGTACCAGTTTCGACCAATTGTGGTCATCCTCAGCAAATATTTACAATTGGCTTTAAGAAACACGCTAGTAGCAAAATTGCGAGTATGTTATTAATGGCTATTTATAATAAGTTGTTCAATATCTATGAGTGGATTTCAATCATAACTCATGGAAAAATAAGGTCCTCTAAAAACTAGTAAACTTAATCATAGTAACTAACATTGAAAATTAACGATTCTATAATAAATCATTATTGGCTAATGTCCTTGGACACCAAGAGCCCGCTGATGAGCCAGCCTGGTGTTCCTAAGTGAAACCGCACACTAGACACGGCATAAACCTAGAGAAATTGCTAAGTTTTAATTTCTTGGCCGTGAAAGCCAATATACCATCTTTATATACCCATAATTCTTCTGTACGTGTGTATGTGACTAAATTCTCCCTAAACGGCTGGGCCGATTTTGATGACATTTTTTATGTATGTTTGAGTGAATCCCTGTATGGTTTAGAATCACAATTGGACCCGGTAAGTGGCGTAGCGACCAAAATATAGTATGTACACACTTTTAGAGTCAAAAGATACAGTCATCAAAACAAAATCTGTCGTCATGGAAACCGCAAGCCTTAGTGAAAACTCCAGTCTCAGCTCAACAGGGTCTTCTTTCCTCACTAATTCTCTCAAGTCCGTTCCTTTGGCAGCGGTTACGTCTGAAATGTTCATGAATAATTGACTTTCTGCGAATAATTCTTAGTTTCTTTTTGTACCATAGGTGGCGGTGATGTCGACATTTTGGTATTTGACGTAGGCTTCAAAACATGCACAAATCACTTGCATCGTAGCTTGGCGTTGTTTTGACATTTCAATAACGGCTCATCGAAAATTAACATAATGTTATTGGTTTTTCGTCCCTTTTAACTACTCTGACTTTTAGAGACGCCAGGGTGCCGGAATTCTGCCCCGAAGGGGATCTTTAACGTGTCAGTAAATTTACTGACACGGTTCCCTCGCATTTGTGCACCCTCAAATGCCACCTCACTGTGCCAGGATACGAACCTTCAACATTGGGCCCAGTTTGCGAGAACGTTGCCGCTGAGCCACGCAGCCAGTCCGGAAATAAATAACATGTAAGTTTGTTTGAAAGGGTCCCTGTATTGGTTTAGATTCTCAATTGGACCCAGTATGTGGCGTTGCAGTCAGGTTCTACATTTTTTTAATTATCTTTTGTTAGGGTCTTCGGAGAAGTTCATGAATAATTGACTTTTGCAGTGAAGCTTGGCATGGTAATTGTTTATAAAAATTCTAATCAACCAGCATCCAATTTAGTTCAATTGTTTTCATAACGTCAACTTGGCGGCTGTGCGAAATTATAAAATTATTTTATATTTCTTGTATCCTAACTATGCGATCGAAGTGACTGTCAGAATAAGAAGCCTACATAATAATCTTCATCTAATGGTACATAACTCTATGGCGTAAATAATATATAAAAATCCAACATGGCGGCCGTGCGAAATATTTCTCCGGCATTCTGTATCTCCGGAACTATTACAGATATCACCCTGAAGTTTCGTATGGTGATAGAGAATATTACTATTAGTTTACCTATTTAGCATTAGCAATCTTGTTATTCACAAAACCAACATGGCAGCCAAGCGAAATTAAAATATTTAAATGGCATTTCCTCGCGATTTAATCATCCGAACACAGAGAAACTTGGTACGGCACATAATTACACATGATTGAAGCTACTGGCATCTAATTTTATCGAATTGCTTCAGAAACCTCAAGATGGCGGCTGTACAAATATTAAAAATTATGTTTTAATATATTTTGTCCTAATCAAGTGATCGAAGTGAACGTTTTAGTAGCTAACATAAGCAATAATCTTCATCTCATGATGCATAACTCTATGATCTACATGTAGAACAATCTATCATGGCGGCCAAGTGATTTTCAGATATTCAAAATAATATTTCTACCGATCTAATCACCCAAGTGCAATGAAACTTGGCACAGTGAATCTTTATTCAAAGCTTACTATAAAGACATTTAATGATGTTTAATTGTTTTCAAAACTTCAAGATGCCGTCTGTTCAAAAATCTTCGTTTTTATTTCTCGTATCGTATTCAAGCGATTAAAAAGATGATTCGTATGATGAGCTATGATAATAAAAATCATTACATAAGGGCAATACATTCTGTAGCTTACATTTTGTTATTCATAAAAGCCAAGTATTTGGGTTTCTAAAGATTAATATCATTTGTCACGGAAAGATGCCACCTAGCAGGAGGTATCTAATCACCGAAATTGAAAACTAGCCTATACATTTTAGCATATAACGGTTCATTGTAATTGTGTTGATGAAGACATAGGTTGTGAACCAAACGCTATTTAGTATAGTGCTATCACATGGATAATCGTTTTAATAGGCAGGAGGATTTTGATGGAAAAGATCAGTGACATATATGAAAATTTAGATCTTTACGGAACTGAATGAAAATCCACAGCCTGCTTCCAGTCTCCGACGGGGTCAGGAATGGAATGAATGAAGCCCCCATCTAGTGGCGAGGATATGAACTGTGCCGGCTGCCGAGGCCTGACGCACTCCTCTGGGGCAATGATTAAATGAATGACATATGAAATGAAATGATAGTGGAGAGTGTTGCTGGAATGAAATTTTGACAGGGAAAACTGGAGTACCCGGAGAAAAACCTGTCTGCCTCCGTTTTGTCCAGCACAGATCTCACATGGAGTGACCGGGATTTGAACCACGGACCCAGTGGTGAGAGGCCGGCCTGCTGCCGCCTAAGCCACGGAGGCTTCTTCTTTACGGAACTCCTTTTTTAAAATTTACATTTGGTACATGGATGTGATTTGATAGAAGCTCAACCTGAACAAACATCTCAATACATCACCTGTGACAATCAACAATTCTGGCGCGTATTTTAGCCATGATGAGTACAGTGATACCAACGTAACTTTGCCGCAACAAACGTGTGTTTTAGCGGATCGTTGAAACATAATCATAAAATCAGTTACGATGTTAGGTCACGCAAAATCGCGGACAATACCGGCAATACTACTGTAGTGCAACAATATCGTAACATCACTTACGTTGTTGTTTCACTGACAACTGGCTGATTTTGTAATAATAATGTTATTGGTTTTACGTCCCTTTTAACTACTCTGGCTTTTAGAGACGCCGGGGTGCCGGAATTTTGTCCCGAAGGGGAACTTTAACGTGCCAGTAAATCTACTGACACGGTTCCCTTGAGCTGATTTTGTAGTTACGATGTTTGGTCATCCGTTATTTTCATGCTGTTTCAGTAATAGGAGCACATACGTTCTTATTGCATTGGATGAACATGATGTTGGGCGGCAAAATGACATCGTAATATCATTTTCCTCGAAAATGTTAGTTGCGATAGTATTGCTATGAGCAGTCGAGATATTGAGAACTTAGAAAATGATAGTGATTACAAGAGTGCGGCTATAGCGAATTGTAGCAAACGGAAACTGAAGAAGTTTCGTTCGTCAAAAATAGTTAGAAATTGTCCTTGATATAAAGTGAACTTTAAGTATAATTGATGACAAGTTCCTGTGTATATATATTGGTACTTGCAATTAATATAATTACGTCATAGTGGAGAGCCTCCGTGGCTTAGGCGGCAGCACGCCGGCCTCTCACCGCTGGGTCCGTGGTTCAAATCCCGGTCACTCAATGTGAGATCTGTGCTGGACAAAACGAAGGCAGACAGGTTTTTCTCCGGGTACTCCGGTTTTCCCTGTCAAAATTTCATTCCAGCAACACTCTCCACTATCATTTCATTTCATATGTCATTCATTTAATCATTGCCCCAGAGGAGTGCGTCAGGCCTCGGCAGCCGGCACAGTTCATATCCTCGCCGCTCGATGGGGGCTTCATTCATTCCATTCCTGACCCGGTCGGAGACTGGAATCAGGCTGTGGATTTTCATTCACGTCATAGTGGAAATATATATATATTGAACGTTTATAAGTTGAATAAGTTGAACGAATATATTGAACATTGACACTGTATTTTATCTTAGGTTGATAAAATTATTTACGGTGTACGAATATTGAACTGTAAAATTGTAACAAAGTGCTACCATAATAAATCTACGAGAGATATTCAAGAAAGTAAAATCGAACAACAGATGTATACAACGTGCAGATAATGAAAGAATATTGAATATTAATATCAATTATGAAATCTTCAAGAACATCTAGAGGAAGAAAGAAGACCATTTTCGGAAGGCACCCATAAAGAAGCATATTAAGATCCAGAAGGAGAAGAAGATCAACTGACATTCAAGAGACCGTATGAAGTGAGAGAACACTGGAGGACGAACAACTAACGGAGATCTACCGACACCTAGAAGCTGATGGTGGCAGTTGGAGAAGAAATAAATATTGGAGGAAAATTATAGAGAAACCTCGACAACAACTAGAGAGGCAAGCCAGAATGTAGTTCAGTAAGGTAGAGTCGCTTAATTCTGTTATATTTGTAGTACAGTAGAATCCCTCTTGTTCGCCCTCGGTTACTCCGTCGCTCCGGTTGATCCGACCGTGCTCGAGCCGAACGCGCCCCGACTCGTGGCGGTGACTCATTGCCCGTCGCGCCGTTGTTGTTTACAGGTAGCCTACTTGTTATCGCTTATCCGTTTTAGTGCTCCATCATTCTCTCCTATCGTTTCTGTCGGCCGTGTTTTGTACAGTACGTCCTGCTGTTCGTTGGTTTTACGACCTTGTTCTTCTCTGTTCGTTACGGTATTGTACTGTACAGTAATTTGTTTTATGTACATTGTGTGTACTGTACAGTTTGTGTGTGTTTTTTCAACATGTCAGGAGTAAAACGTAAATACGTTAGTCTTTCATTAAAATAATAATTAGCAGTGCTACGAAGACTGGACAAAGGGAAATCACTCAAAAGAATTGCCAATGAACTCAATGTAGGCGTTACGACAATTAAAGTTTGGAGAAGAAATCGGAAAGATATTGAATCATGTTCAGTGCCGATAGATGGTGAAAACGCTCTTATGAATCACAATACATTGAAAAAGCCTGGACTTGAACTGCTTGACAACGCTTTGTGGATGTGGCTCTACCAAGAAAGAAGGAAAGGAACCCCGATATCTTGAGTTCTGAGATTCCTTATTTTAATGTAAATCCGTATTTTTCTGTACTTCCTGATAATCCGACTTTTTTTTTGCGTTCCGACCATACCTCAGTCCTAGCGGCTTCGGTGGCGTAGTCTGTAGCATGCTGAATTGCTATGCCCAAGATAGCGGGTTCAAACCCGGCCGAAGTCGTCGGATTTTTTAAGAACGTTAAAAATCATTCAGTATTCCTTCCTTCGGAGGGGAAGTAAAGCCGGCGGTCCCATGTCATAGATTTATGGCATGTAAAAGATCCTTTCACAGACTAAACTTGTGTAAAGCAAAGTTGTTGGGTTAGATTTCGTCAGAACGCTCTATCAAAGTTCCAACGTTCACCACTAGGTATCATTGATATACAGTATGGTGCAAAAGTTGGAACTACTTGAAATTGAACGGAATTTGTAGCTCACCCTTCAGGGTGTCCGCTGGAAGCAGCTACAGACTCAGGCGAGCCGAACATGTCCTCGGACACTCCCGGCACTAAAAACCATACGATAAATAAATAAATAAATAAATAACCTCAGTCCTAAAGGTGACGGATTACAGTGGTTGTACTGTAGTTTGAGAGTGTAGTACTTATGTTTGGCCATTGACGAAGGTTAATTTGCTTTTTGAAATTCTTAAGATATTTTGAAAATATTATTCGATGATTTTACGATCTATTAGGATGTCTCATGAGTCATAAGTAATGTGGTTTTTAGCTTACTTTCGATTTTTGAAAAAATGAAATTAAACTTATGAGATCTACTCGGGCCAAACGTTGACAGTCTGTCTGTGTGTGTGATTGTACGGCCTATCAATTCAAACATGTCGAAACCAAATTGAACCAAATTTGGCAGAGGTAGCACTAGCAAAGGACACCTCAGTGTCATCTTCTATATCACCGCCATTTTGACGGAAACGGAATGGCGGCCACCCAAATGTTCAAAACTTAAATCAAATTACGACTAACCTAATCAACCGATCTCTACCAAATTTTGCAACAATATACCTTCATGTGGGAAGCGTCTTTTGCCCGAACGACAAGGTCATCAGCAAAATAGTTTTAAGATGGCGGCCGTGTATGTGTGCAATTCAAAGAGGACGAAACCTAATCGAACCAACTTTGGTACAGAGGTAGTACTAGCAAAAGGCCAACTCAGTGTCATGTTGTATATCGCCGCCATCATAACAAAAATGAAATGGCGCTCATCCAAATGTTCTGTGCTTAAATCAAATTACGACTAACCGAATCATCCGATCTCGACCAAATTTTTCAACAATATAGCATAATTTTACGAAACGTCTTTTGCCAAAACTACAAGGTCATTAGCCAAATAGTTTCAAGATGGCGGATGTATGAATCATGCATGTATTATAGCCTAACCGTAACTTACGATTCAACAAGGCCTGGCGTCAACAAATCAGCTTATCGTACATAGGGAGTTTTAACTGTCCTCAAGGAGGTGACCGGTAGGATATTAGCATTTTAAGTAGATTATATTAGAAATCTAACTATTTCAATGGGTGCCATGTTTCGACATCCGGAAAATTTCGACAAATCTTCGCGTTTCACATCCCCCAGACCCCAAAACCACCGTCAGTTCAAAGGTTTATAAATTGAACCCTTGTAAAGAAGCGTAATGAGAACCTGTTTCGGGGAAGTGTTTCGGTCCATATGGTTGTTATTATCTAAGTTTGCTTCTTATAATTACAAGGTAGCATAGAGTAAAATAAAATATCAGAAAGAAAAGTAAAGCCAAATTTAACCAAAAACAATTTAATAACAGATCAAATAATCAAATAAACACAAATAAAACACATCTCCCTTAAATTTACAAAAGTTAAACCATGAATTAAAATCAAATATCTCTTTCAAGAGATTGCAATAAAATCAGGACGTGAATCTTTGTCCTGTCATTCCTTCAACCAAGTGCGTGGTATTGTGACGATGCGTACAGAAATGATTGAGTACAATGATACGTGAATCGCAACCATCAGGCAAGCCGTCAAGCCGCGAATACGTATTTATGTGAAGATAGACTGACACTTGGGAACATATCTACAACTAACAAAATGGCATAAATAATATCCAACACTCGCTAGCCTTAATTAATTACACTTAGATTCCCACTCGGAATCTTGACCACGTGCCAGAGCACAAACAAGCTGCCTTAAACAGGACTTCACAAAATAAACAAGGTATAGTGCGTGACCACTCTACACTGACAACAAGCACAGATAACCGAATGTCATCTTTAAATAGACACAAGAGGTGCCAATCCCAAATCACAATACTAAAAGAATAAACCATGAAATCAAAATGCCAAGCGGTGATTATTTATAACAACAAAATTTTAATTTTGACAAGATGGATGAATTTACAATCTAGGCGTGCAGAACAATTCCCTTTAACTCAAATTCAATAAACACGCAGTCTAAATTAAGCAACTGGGTCACGGCTGAGCCGGCCTCCCCTACCATCATTAGTGAGTCTTATCATAGATTTCTGCGCTACCGTGGAACGTCGCCTGTCAATCACCCAGAGTGTACAATAATATCTCGGGTCACTCCGCAGCAGTGACACAAGAACGCAGATCCAACACATGTTCTTCATCAAAACGAAAATGTGTGTGTCAACAAAATTATCAATATGTTCCCAATAATTCTCTCGGAACTATAAGACACGTTTGGATCGATCAAGGTCTTCACAAAGCACCACTTGTCGTCCATAATGCAGCAGTCGAGGATATGGTCACAATGCCATAAATCCCCCGCGCAAATAAACACACAATAAGACACACTACACACATGGCACACCATGGGTTTGACTTCACCTAGAAAAAAAATCACAAATATAATCCACTCACACGCGTATCAGACCTAAGACTCGACGGATAGATAAAAAGACTTTCTTCAAATAAAACAACTTCGTTAACAGAAGAACAGACGGTTCTTCTCAATTAAAATATTGCAACTAAGGAAATCCAAAAAATAATAAGAGTAGCCTGTTTATTTAAACAGCAACAACATAATTATAGGTTCTTTCCCCCCGAATTATATAATTACTTTATGATGTATCAGCTCCACTTGTCACCTAAGATGTAGCTCATGTCCTCGCAAAACCAATATATTACAATCACTCCACACACAGTACATGAATTACATTACACTTGAATAATTATACAATCAAATAGTAATCACGGCACAGTACACAATTCACATATGAGTGTCGGGTGCAAGAAAAATCCTACACACAAAATTAACTTTAAAAATCAAAACACAAGAAAATATTTACCTTGTTCCCAGCCAAAATCTATCTACAACTACTGTGCATTGATAAATCAATGTTTTTGTACTCATGACTTCTGGATCATCAATCAACGAATGTCACCCGCCATGACCCAACAGGTTCCTACACCATGGCGAACATCTCCGGCGTAGAACGTATGGACATCATCCCAAATATCGACCAAATTTCGACCATCTTGTTGCTTTCTTCAAATGATGAAAATACAAAGTTCAATTATTTAAATGTACAGATCACTATCTAACACCTACTAAAATTGCATATGAGTTACTTAATTCGCTCATGGTCTCCTGCGCAATTTATATCGCTGACAATTTCCCTCAATAAAAACATAAATTTTCTAGCGTCGCACGCAAACATTCACTCGTAGTATTCATATGCATAAAATATAAAGTAAAATGTTATATTTTCAAGACCGAAGTCTGATATCAAATTTATAAGTTCACTTGCAGAATCAAAGTCTCCTAATCAAACTGACATGACTTGTCTCCTCAGAGACCCAAAAAATAGAATTATGTACGTTATCTCTACACAGAGACACAAAATGTAAGAACACTTAGACCAGCCCAGTGGCCTAATTTTTACAGAACTGGAGCAAAAGACAGTGATGGGGACATTTTAAAATTAATTAATTGAAGAAATTGTATTAGAGACTTGCGACTAGTATCATTGATCATCAAATATCACACAGGTTACAGTTCTGTCGTGCGGAAGTCGATCCAATCGAGGATTAATTAAATATCACTTTCCCTCGCAAATCTGAGCCAAGCTAAGTTCGCGGGAAAATCAGGCGTCATCTCCCTGATTCGTCCATTCAATTTTCCATCGTTGCTACAAATTCATAGACTCCTCCCAGAAAACGTCACAACTCATTCTCTTTCTCCCTCGCCCCAAGTCTATCCTCTTCGTCTACCCCTCGCTGACAAAGGGAGCTCCATCCCCTATGTCACCACTGACGCCAAGCCTCATTGCTCGTTGACCTGCTGATACTCGGAACTCGCTAAGAATAACTTAGTTTCCTCTCTTGCAGTAAGCACCTGTCATGTTGCGAAATTGAGCAGTAACTTTCAACCTGGACTCCAATGATTTTTTGCTGAATAAATTAAATTATGAACCATTATTATGAAGCACTTATAAAAAGGGTTCAATATTGTTACGTGCCTCCCCTAGTGGCACTTTTGTTAACTGGATTACGGTGGGTAGAAAGCACAACACAGAATGTTCCTTTAAAGAAATAATTAATTTTATTGCGGCCAGAAAAACACACTACTCATCAGCAAATACAAGCAATTGGAACCTTACTCCAGTTTCCTCAAGTCTCTTGCTTATGGAGAGCTCTTGCCCTCTTTCACTTGTCAACAGTTAATCTTCTCGCTAATGAGTCTGGTGGCCTTGACAGAACTACATGCAACTCTCCCCTATGTACACAAATTACAGTTACTTACGAAAACCTGCTACACGCTGCTTCGCTGTTCACGAGCTGGGAAACAATGTCACTGGGTTTCGTAACTCGCGCGGCACCTCACCACAATATCTCTGACGCTCAGTGAAATCACACTCACTCAAAACACATGCAGTCCCCTGTATGCTTCTCACTTCCTCGCTGTCAAGAGAAACGGCTTCACTAGGGGTTTCGCAAGTCACCACACTTCTGTCGCTCAGGACAAACGCTCGCACTAGCTCGTAAAACACACATCAACACTGCTTGACAGGTCGCTCTTATATAGCAGGCTGGTGACTCAATAAATGCTTCTAGACCCATCCAGGGTTCACGGCTTCTCGAGGTTTCCTTCACAGGATGAGTCACGAATATTCTGGACCATCCCTTTGTCCTAGTAGTCCTGTTGCATAAGGCGTACGCAATACACTGAGGCAGGGCACAGCCCAGCCCTGGGGCAGTTGTGACTCATGCGGCGAGCGATGACACAAACTCACAGCCGTAACACCACCCCCTTCCTAAAAGGCTGATCGTCCCGATCAATCATTGGTCCATCTGTGTCCCTCCGTAGGCTGCCAGGCGATCTCGATGCACGATCTTCATCTTCGCCCTCGGGCTCCGCTGGATCCTGTAGACCACATCGTTGATCCGTTTCACGACTCGGTACGGGCCCTCCCAGGACTTCTGCAGTTTGGGTGACAGGCCTTTCTTCCGTAATGGGTTGAAGAGCCAGACCAGGTCGTCCTCGTGGAATCCGCCGGCATACGTCTGCTGGTCGTATCGGTCTTCATTCGGTCGGTCTCGATCCGCAGTTTCCTCCTCGCGAACGCGTGCACGTCCTCCAGTTGGTCGACCAGTTCTTAAAAATACTGGCTTACCGGGACCGGATCATTCCCAGGTCGGCCGAAGACAAGATCGACAGGTAGACGGAGCTCCCTCCCAAACATGGCCCGGGCTGGTGTGCACCCGGTGGCTTCATGCACGGCGGCGCGGTAGGCCAGGAGAAATAGTGGAAGATGTTTGTCCCAATCCCTCTGGTGCTCACTGACGACTATTCGGAGATGGTTCTCGATGGTGCGATTGAATCGCTCTACCATCCCGTCGGACAGAGGGTGTAGCGGCGTTGTCCTTGTCTTCCGGATTCCCAGCAGCTGGCATAGGTTCTGGAACACCTGCGACTCGAAGTTCCTCCCTTGGTCGGAGTGCAGCTCCAGGGGTACTCCTTACCGGCTGACGAATTCCTTCACCAGGGTCTCTGCAATCGTCGCGGCTTCCTGGTTAGGGAGCGCATACGCCTCCGGCCATTTGATAAAGTAGTCGCTGATGACCAATATGTAGCGTTTCCCTGCCTCGCTCAACGGGAATGGCCCAGCAACATCGATGGCCACTCTCTGCATGGGGCCGCCCACGTTGTAGGTCTTCAGTGGACCCCGTCGTCTTCATCCTGGGCCCTTGCTGGCTGCGCAATCGTGGCACGTCGCGCAGTGGTTCCCCACGTCGGTTCGGCATCCGATCCAGTAGAACCGCTCTCTCAGCTTCTCCAGGGTCTTCTTTATCCCTAGGTGTCCACCAGATGATCCTCCATGAACTTCCTTCAGGACTTCCTCCGTCATAGCCTTTGGAACGACGACTTGTTCCCGAGATGTCTTCCCGTCGGTGCTCTCCCAGGCGCAGCAGATGAGGCCATCCCTTACAATCAGCGAGTCCCACTGCGCCCAGTAGAACTTAAACTTTGGGCTGCAGTCACTCACAATGTTCCACCCGGGTCTGGGGACACAGGCCCTCTTCCATTCGGCTATCAGTCCCAGGTCATCATCTTCTGCTTGTGCCCGCGTGAAAGATTTGCGGCTCCAGTTCCCTTGAAGTTCCACAGTAGTCCGTCGGAACTGTATCCCGGTGTTCTCCTCCCTCCTAGTACAGAAGGTGCAGTTTTCGGGGCACGGTCTTCGTGACAGGGCGTCGGCATTAGAATGCAGTTGGCCTTTCCTGTGCTGGATCTCGAAGTTGTACTGTTGAAGCCTCTCTAACCACCGCGCGAGTTGACCCTCGGGCTGTTTGAAGTTCAGGAGCCACCGTAGGGATGCATGGTCGGTCCTGATGAGAAATTCTTGCCCGTACAGGTACTTGTGGAAGTGTTCGATGGTCTTCACGATGGCGAGCAGTTCCTTCCTGGTGACGCAGTAGCTCCTCTCTGGCTTTGACAAGGCTTTTCTGAAGTAGGCCACTACTCTCTCCTCGCCGTCCACAATTTGCGACAGGATTCCCCCTATACCAAAGTCGCTGGCATCGGTATTGACGATGAACCTTGTTCCAGGTCTGAGGTAGGCCAGAATAGCCGCGGTGCACAGAGCCTGCTTGAGTTGTTCGAAGGCACTGTGGCATTCTGCTGTCCATGTGAAGAGATGGTCCTCCTCAGTCAGTCGATGCAGTGGTTTGGCGATGTCGGCGAATCCTCTCACGAAGCGACGGTAATAAGTGCAGAGTCCCAGGAAGCTTCGTATTTGGGACTTGTCCTTCGGAACTGGCCACTCCCTCACAGCTGCGGTCTTTTCTTGGTCGGTGCGCTCCCCTTCCTCGGAGACAATATGCCCAAAGTACTGGACCTGCTTCTGGAAAAGCTGACACTTCTTGGGCTCAACTTCAGCTGGGCAGCCCGTAGCTTCATCAAGACCTCCTTCAGGTTGCTGTAGTGCTCCTCGAAGCTTTTTCCGAGAACGGTGACGTCGTCTAGGTAGACCAGGCAGTTCTTCCAGTGTAGTCCCCTCAGAATGGACTCCATTAGCCTTTCGAAGGTTGCAGGGGCGTTGCACAGACCGAATGGCATGACGGTGAACTGCCAGAGCCCGCTGCCCGCAGAGAACGCCGTTTTCTCGCGATCCTTAGGGTGGACCTCCACCTGCCAGTAGCCACTCTTCAAATCCAAGTTGGAGAACCATCTTGATCCTGATATGGTGTCCAGCGTGTCGTCGATCCGGGGTAGAGGGTAGCTGTCCTTCTTCGTGACGTCGTTCACCCGCCTGTAGTCCACGCAGGACCTGGTGGAACCGTCCTTCTTCTTCACTAGCACGACCGGAGAACTCCAAGGGCTATGTGATGGCTCGATCACCCCTTGCTCCTTCATCTCTTCTACCATCCGGTCGACTTCGGCTTGCTTGGCGAGCGGGACACGTCGGAATGGGGCCCTAATCTGTGTGCTGTCCCCAACGTCGATTCTGTGCTGGACCAAGCTTGTCCTACCGAAGTCTTTGCTCCCCGCGGAGAAGACATCCTGGAATTCACGTAGCAGGTCCTGAAGTTGGCGTGATTGCTCCTCGTCTAAATGGTCCTGGGATCCTTGGTACAGCTTCTGTAGTTCTTCTGGCAGGGCGCGTCTTCTTCGGTTGTCCGTCTGCAGGTGTCCGTCCGTCGTGTCTGTGATGCGGGCAATCCAGGTAACGGGCTCGCAGACTCCTAGGTTGGTGTCCCGGTGAACCGTAATATCGTAGTCGTCCAGGTTGGACAGGCGGACGTACGGCCGAGGCATCGTGTTAATGAGGGTCTTGGCAACTAGCAATCACTGGTCTGGATGTCCTCATATTTTGGCTCGATGAAAGCCGCCACTCCCTCAGCAGTTCCGTCGACAATTACGGCGGCGCTGACCTCCGTCCTGGCAGAAACGATGACGTCCTCTCTCAGCCTTACTCGTCGTGCGGTAACGGCCTCGTGTGCTGGTTGCAAAGCAAGTTCCTCACCTCCGAAGTGCAGCGTGTTGGTACTCTAGTCCAAGATGATGTTGTTCTGGTCCAGGAAGTCCAGTCCGATGATCACTTCGTTTGATACGTCAGCCACAAGCACTGGATGCTTCACCACCCGTCGACCAATGACGAGCTCCAGTGATGCTTCGCCATGTACCGGTGCGGTCTCTCCGGTCGCGGTTATTAGCTGGAGGTTCCTTTGTGTGGGCTGAACTCTCCACTTCGGGATCACGGTGGGATTGACGATGGTCCTCGACGCTCCCGTGTCGATCAGCATGGGCCAGCTCACTCCGTTGACGACTCCGTCGACGATCAGGCTGCTATTGTCCCTCCGTAACTTCGTCACACGCACTTGGACTGCCGGGGCATGACGAATGTCACAAGCCAACCTTTGCCCCCCAAGGCTGGCTAATACTCGTTTCCCTGGGCCGCGTGGTTTTCAGACGACTGATTTCCCGTCGGATACCCTCGGCGGCGGCGATCACCGCAGTCCTTGCTCAGGTGGCCTTTCTTACCACAGGCCCAGCAGGTCGGTAGTCCTCTTCCGGGCCGCCTCTCCGGTTGTCTTCCAGCTGTGTAGTTGCTGGGTGCCGCGACTATCGAAGAAACGGCTTAGCGCCTCCATCAATTCGTCGGCCAGGGGCTTGGTCTCGTTGTTTTTTGCTGGTTCGTCGACGTCCACTTGACGCACCCGCGCGTTTATTCTAGATGCCTGTTTTGCCAACTCGAACTCAAGTGCGTGGCTCAGCGCATCTGCCAGGGTCTTATTGCGCGCGAGTCGCAGCGCCTGTTGAGTGTCCGAGTCCCGTAGCCCGTCGGTGAAGGTCTGCGTCGCAATCTGTTCCAGAAAGTCGGCCGGCGCTTTTGGATAGGCGAGTATTACGAGGCGTGCGATGTCCATCTCGAACTCCTGCAGGGTTTCCGCGTTCTTCTGTACCCGGGTCCGGAGCTGCATCTGGTAGGCCTGCTGAAGATGGCTATCTCCATATCGGGACTCCATATGGGCGATCAGTGAAGCGTAGTCCTGGGATCCAGTCGGGATGGCCTGAAGGTCGTTAAGGGCGTCACCTCTCAGCGCTACAATGAGAGCTGTAGCCTTTTCTGTGTTGTTCCAGTTATTTATGGAACAGGCCGCCTCGAACTGACGTAAGTAGGTGCTCCACGGGAACTTTCCGTCGAAGGTTGGGGGCGTCACTCTGCTATGTCCCGTTCCTGATATTCCCGGTGTAACGGTGGGCGGGCGTTGGCGCTGCTCGACAACTTCCTCTTCTAGAGCGTTGAATCTCGCTTCCATCCCCGTCGGCGGGCGTTGGCTCAGCTTAGCAATTTCCTTTTGTAAAGCGTTGAATTTCTCTTCCACCCCCGTCAGTGGGCATTGGCGCAGCTCGGCAACTTCCTTTTGTAAGGCGTTGAATTTCTCCTCCACCCTCATCAGGGGGCGTTGGCGCAGCTCGGCAACTTCCACTTGTAAGGCGTCGATCTTCTTTTCCACTGCCGTGACTTCCTCACGCAGACCCAGTTCTAATTTCTTCAGGTCCTGTGTCAACTTATTCTGACCGTCTTCCATCTTCTTCTGGCCGTCCTCTATCCTCCTCAGGTCCTCCGCTAGCTTATTTTGACCGTCTTCCATCTTATTCTGGCCGTCTTCTAGTTTGGCAGTTAGGTCCTCGGCTAACTTCTTCTGGCCGTCCTCCATCTTCTTCTGGCCGTCCTCCATCTTCTTCAGGCCCTCCGCTAACTTATTTTGACCGTCTTCCATCTTCTTCTGGCCGTCTTCTAGTTTGGCAGTTAGGTCCTTGGCTAACTTCTTCTGGCCGTCCTCCATCTTCTTCTGGCCGTCCTCCATCTTCTTCAGGTCCTCCGCTAACTTATTTTGACCGTCTTCCATCTTCTTCTTGTCGTCTTCTAATTTGGCTGTTAGGTCCTTGGTTAAATTCTTCTGGCCGTCTTCCATCTTCTTCTGGCCGTCTTCCTTCTTCTTCTGGCCGTCTTCAATCTTGGTTTCCATGCCACTTATCTTTTCTAGCAATGCTGCCAATTGTACCTCCATTTTAGTTGTTAGTCTTGTAAAGGGCATGCACTCACAGGAAAATTAGAGAAAATGACCTGCTCGGGTTTTGAAACCAGGACCGTCAGGTGTTGTGCTTGTACTTGAGTTCGTAATCCGGCTTCTGACACCAGTTGTTACGTGCCACCCCCTAGTGGCACTTTTGTTAATTGGATTACGGTGGGTAGAAAGCACAACACAGGAAGTTCCTTTAAAGAAATAATTAATTTTATTTCGGCCAGAAAGATACACTACTCATCAGCAAATACTAGCAATTGGAACCTTACTCCAGTTTCCTCAAGTCTCTTGCTTATGGAGAGCTCTTGCCCTCTTTCACTTGTCAACAGTTAATCTTCTCGCTAATGAGTCTGGTGGCCTTGACAGAACTACATGCAACTCTCCCCTATGTACACAAATTACAGTTACTTACGAAAACCTGCTACACGCTGCTTCGCTGTTCACGAGCTGGGAAACAATGTCACTGGGTTTCGTAACTCGCGCGGCACCTCACCACAATATCTCTGACGCTCAGTGAAATCACACTCACTCAAAACACATGCAGTCCCCTGTATGCTTCTCACTTCCTCGCTGTCAAGAGAAACGGCTTCACTAGGGGTTTCGCAAGTCACCACACTTCTGTCGCTCAGGATAAACGCTCGCACTAGATCGTAAAACACACATCAACACTGCTTGACAGGTCGCTCTTATATAGCAGGCTGGTGACTCAATAAATGCTTCTAGACCCATCCAGGGTTCACGGCTTCTCGAGGTTTCCTTCACTGGTTGAGTCACGAATATTCTGGACCATCCCTTTGTCCTAGTAGTCCTGTTGCATAAGGCGTACGCAATACACTGAGGCAGGGCACAGCCCAGCCCTGGGGCAGTTGTGACTCTTGCGGCGAGCGATGACACAAACTCACAGCCGTAACAATATGTATAAATATGTATATATCTATATCACTTTCTTGTGGACACGATAACTACCGCAATTTTTCACCAGTCACGTTGATGTTTTTACATAATATGTATCCCTTTAAAATCTCGGTCGAGTTCGTTGATAGGCACAATCGGTCGAAGGGGGTGAAAATGGATTTTTTCTCTCGAAAAAGCGATATATCGCTATAACTGTCTTAATATGTGAAATAACGAATTCATTCAAAGTTCATACTATGTGTCGGATAAGGGCCAAAGATTTATGTTTGGAAAGTTTTTTGATAGCAGCAACCATTGACCGATGGGATGGGAAAAGTTGAGTTTTTCGGGAAGCATTAATCATATCTCTCTTAATAGGCACAATATCAAAACCGTACAAAATTGACAATATTCCCCTTACCTAAAACTTTTGTCTGAAAGAATTTTTGATATGACCCACCATTACGCCAAGGGATGAGAAAAATGATTTCCAAATTAAAAGAAAACTAGCAGAAGTACCCATTCTTCGAATGGTCTTCGGTATTAATAACCAGACGTAATCAATTGAGCTACTGTTGCAATGGTTAGAGGCTTGAAACCTGTTCGTCGACAAATATATATTGTGCCCAATCAGTCACGGCAGTCTGGCATCGAACTCAGGTCTCATCAGAGAAGACCAGGCACATGGTTATGCCTAGAGTCGAACCATTGATCTCTGAGGGGAAGCAATTACAGGGAACCCAAAGAGCAATGAGAGGTATACTGACATATAATAAGGTAGCGTGATTTCACGATCTATATGTGAATATCATAGCAATTTAAGATGAAGAACTGTAGCCAAATGCAAGGAAATATACATTTTTAGAGCATACGAGAATGAGAGGAGGCCAGTTTGAAGTTTTACAAATTACCCTTAGCAAGTGGGCGGAGATCCTAGGCGCCGACCGTACTATTTACGTCTGGAGCAGGAAGACAGCTCAAAATTAATGACCCGGGTATCCACCGCTTGACAACGGTGAAACTTAGAGTAGGGATGATGGCCCACGGAAATTAATTAATTACAGCCAAGTGGAGCATTGAAATGCATTGAAATATACACCCAGGTGAATGTATTCACGGAGGGGTAATTTAGGAGTGGTTTTTCACCTAAATTAAGGCCTATATCTCCAAATGAACGAATTACAACCTAGCCTACGCTCGAGAGCAGTGACTTTGTGACCAGTCAACGGGGAATTACCACGATGGCGTCCCCACGCGCTGAACTAAGGCAATTAATTGTAATTAATTGGCCGAAGCGATCGCCGGCACGCGAATGTTTTTGAAACCTCCACACCTAAATAAACAAGATGTAGATGTCATTTCGGCTGAAGAGGTATTATTTCAAGAAAGGAGTCGCTCGCATGTGTCCAGTGGACTATTTTGTACGAGAAACCTTTATATAGGGGGAGTAAGGCAAGCCAAGCCAGTTGTTCTCCAGTCTTCAGCAGTTCGCCTAGAGTTATTCTACAGTATACACGTAACTAAGACGCTGCCAGTAAGCACGCCAAATGTTAAAGTATCAACGCTCCGCCGTTGGAGAACAATAGAAGCAAGTTATAAGCTTCATAAGTAATCATGAAGTGCGTCGAAAGTAAATTAATACAGATATTTACCTATTATCTGACGCAAATATAAATTCGCCACAGCGAAAAAGGAACTTATAATGTTTTTGAACAGTTCTTATACCGGGAGGTATTGTCAGAATTATATATGACATCATCATCAGGATCACTACAATGATGGGAGCTTGGAAATCATTGCCACCTAATCTGGATAGTGAGCTGAACAAGATTGCAGGGAACGAGGATCGAACGTCCGTAAAACGCTGTTAGATTTTCACGGAGACCAGCGGTTGTCATAATTGCATCGCATCTCTGAGATCAGGCGTAGGAGAAGTCCGATTTAAGGATCAACATGTGAAGTAGTGGATAAATGTACATAAATTGTGTAATAGTGATTTAAAAGTGTTCATGTGTATAGTGATTAATATGCAGTGTGTAGCAGTGATAGAGGCCACTGATAAAAGTATGTGTATCATGTGGAAAGTGTGTGAATCTAAGTGTTGTGTAAAGGTTAACATGATGGCTTAAATCAAGCGTCATGGTAGCGCTAAAGCTGAAGCGCTGGCACTATCCAGCAAAAAGGAAAAAAGTGAGTACCCATTTTATAATGTCATTATAACTAAATAGTTCACCATGTAACGATGCATCACTTTGAGAATAAGATGTAATAGTCAATTACTGAACGAGTTTTCACCACTCGTCTTGAATAAAATATGGCTTGGAAGGTGATTTGCTTAAGGCCATTCAGGCAAAAATAGTGATGGATGTAACGGTAACATTAAATGAATGTAATAATAATAATATTATTGGGTCGGCAACAGTAAAGTAATAGGCATTTTTGGCCTAAATAATGTTCAAATAGTGTCATGTCTAATATAAAGATACTGTAGTGTGGTAAACAGTAAGAGTGTAACATGGAATATAGAGAAATACGAGAGCTTTTTCAGTGTCAGTGAAATGTGAATGAATGTTTGATATGGTCAATCCTTAGGATTATGTTTGAGGACCATTAAAGTAAAGAAAGCCAGTAAATTTATTACATTTTGTTAGGAGCTATGTAAAGCTTTGGCTTAAGTGGTATGACAGAGGGAACGCGGGTGCCTTAATAATTGAGTCATATATGTGAAGTATTGTTTGAAGCCGCATGTAAGCGTGCAGAATTAACGTAGAATCCAGTGATTTACGTAAATAAATATTTCGGGGACCAAACTAGTATAGCTTGTGCGTTAGGTGAGAAGTTGGCTAAATCTACGAGTAGTATCGCCCTTGAGCATACTGTATTTATTCGCAGCGAATTGGACAGAGCCTGTCTGTATCCAACGTTTGCATGAATTATGGCCACTATTGACGTCCGTCGAGACGCAGTGAGCATGTGTGTATAATGACCTACCCTGAGAGGTAAGGATCATATTCGTCGTTTAGGAACGCAGATTTCCTTATATTTTATTGACAGCTGCTGGTGAAAATCGTGGATTTTCACTATGATGCGCGTCTAAAGCCACTAGTAGTCACCATAGAACGGCAAGGCTATCACTAGAATTCCACCCCAGCCATGAATGTTAATTAAGGAGCCAGTTGAGCCCATGACACTATAAAGATAGATGTTAAATATTTAAATGACTCAATTACTTAGGAGCCACACTTAGCGTAACTCCAGTACTGCGATTGTAAACAAACTTGACCTTGACGGCAGAGAGAGGAGGGGTTGTACACCACTTCTGCGGCAGCCATCTTAGCTAGCCAGCTGGAACGAATTTTATTGCCTGCTGAGGGGGAGGAAGGTCGTTCGACCGGTCCCTTGGAAATTAGAGTCACAATAGGACACTGAGGAATCTCGATATTTCAATATGCAATTAAGATTTGAGTATTATGATGATGCCAATTGAATTGAACGGTGGGTTGCAACTCACATACGTTGTTGGGTCATAGAAATCAGATAATATTTGTCTCAGTTATTCTCTGAGGAGGAAAGCTGAACCAAAATAATGTAGGCATCTTCTTTAGAGTGCATTTTGCCAGTTCCTGCTAATTTATGCAGACGGGTATGTGTTTTTCCCAGAACATGACACATTTGTAACGATGATAAGCCCGACAAGACCCAGAAAATCGTTATATGGTGAAACTATAAAATATTCTATCCATGTTTATTTTGGAAGGGATAAGTACCACTTTTCTTAAAGCGTTCATATTGACGGAAAGAAGGAAGATGATTCACACGACACAACAAATATTTGTTAATGATTGCAGAAAATAATGAATTCATGCTAATCAAGGTAAATACCATAAGAAACAGAGTAATGTTTTATTAATATCAGTTTATGTGATATGTGATTTTTGTGTTATGATACTCCCATTAACTAAAATTGTGTCACATGATGAACACTATGGAAACCCATGGAAGTCTGAAAATATCATTGACAGGATGCTAGAATTAGATTTGAGTGCAGTGTAGCACTATTTTAAGAAGAAAGCTCACAGAATAACCCTATTTTTATTTGTGGGATTTAAATATAATTTGTCCTTTATTTGTATTTGTTGTATAGCCATGATTTTAGACCAGTAAATTGTTCACTTTAGGAAAATGTTGTGTATTTCCTGTAGAGTAGTTACCTGGTAGACTCAAATCCTGAGCATGTGGTCGTTTGGTGGGCAGGAACGTCCCATACCTCGAAAGACCGTGAGTTAGTTGGGATACGAACACATGGTCCACATGATGACAGTTGGGTACATGGAGGAGATGTCTCTGTACTAGGATTGAGTCACAGGTACTGCTAAAGTCGGCCAAGATATTAATGGTAGAAGCAAATACAGCATAGAAATTAGGACAGAATAGGAAAAGGCCGCGTCCCATTTGTTAATAAGCCATCGCGTAAAATAAATGTTGATAATCCTCCATAAAACATTCTTAAATGTAAATGTAACTTACACACAGAACCCCTTTAATTATCGTGGCCCAAGCAATGTGGGACGGTATTAATTCATTATGGAACCGCCTACATCTGTGCAATATGAGCGATCTTGGCATTGCGCAAACTGGCCAGGGCAACTACCACAAAGCATGGATACCCATAACATTATCATGACGGTCCATACGTGGGGCATTCGGCAATAAAAACCACTCCTTGGACAGTTTTATTAATAATTCAGAATATGGCCGATGTCTTACAATGAGGACCAGAAGAATGAGAATGTTATTTTAACATTATCATGGCGCCCAGTACGTGGATGGCTTATGGGATTCAGAAAACCCCATAATAATAGCATGGTTTTCATGGGGAAAACCATAAAAATAATATTTTTCCTCAAACTTTGTTTGAGCGATTGTGAGTCTTTCTGAATGATATTCAGACGTCAGACACTGTTGGCAGACGGGTACGAGGGTCTATACCCATTCCATAGTTAGTTTTGACATTTGGTAATATGTTGTTGTTGTCGTGGGATCGGAATCCTTTTCTTTCCAATAGAACGCGCCAGCATATTCAGCTGCGGCCTACCTGAATCTCAAATTAAGAAGTACAGGATGGCTGGAACTGAAGACGTACTCAGGTGTATTGCTGAGTTAAAGGAACATTTTGATAATTCTAATGCTAAGAGAAAGGAAGAAATTAGAGAATTTAAAGATGAAATAGCGGGTAGATTGGATGCCAATCAAACCGAAATAAATGCTAGACTAGAGGCTAATCAAGCTGAAATAAATACTAGACTAGAGGCTAGTCAAGCTAATGTAAACACGCAGTTAGAATTAAACCTAATAGAGGTTAATAAGAAAATGGATGACGTTAAAGAGTCTGTCCAGCGTGAAGTAACTAAGAATTTTGTTAGCGTGGTCTCAGAAATGCAAGATGATAACGATAAACGCTTTGAGTCTATAGAATTAAAACTAGAGAATAATCTGCAAGCATGCAGAGAGTCACAGCGTAAAATTAACGATAGTTTAAGCAGTATGTCCATAGAGCTTAAGGACATTCAGAGTCAGAATGAAGCTAATACTAAACGTCAATTAGAGCAATTTAATACGTTCACTCAGACCGTGGATCAAAGGTTCGAGGATAGCGATATAAAATGGAATACGCGAATGGCAGGTTACGCCAAGGCGGTAGACGAAGCCTTAAGAAAACAGGATCAGAATATCCTTGACCAATGCAAAGAAATTCAGGAAATAAAAACTTCTGATCAAGAGAATAAGGAGATAATGTCAAATATGAAGAGGCAAGTCGGGAAAGTGCAGAAAGAGTTGGAACAAACTCAGAGTGACTTAGCAGTTATCCATAAAAGACAGGACGAGGACCAGGGAGAAATCACGAAAATAAGGACTGAAATCTCTCATATACAAGGTTACATTCAAAAGGAAGTTACAGGCTTACGAGAAGAATTAGAACTTCGAGAAGGCTTAAAGACTGAAGCCAGCGATAAGACTCTTGCCGAAGTAAGAGAAAGTCTAGCAGGGGAAATTATCCACCTGAAGGAAAACCTTAAGGATGATAAGGAAAAGGTATTTTCTATGGCAGAAAGAAACCGAGATCGCCTAGAGAAAATAGAACGAGAGGTATTAGCTCGTTTGGAAAGGGCAGAAAACAGACACAGCCAAATCGAGACTAGAATGATCGCGCAGGAGGAATCTATGTTGCGGAATCCTAGGTCTAGCGAAGGAAGTATAGACGAGAATAGGAGAAACAAATGGGCAGAGATAGAAATACAGCCTACTCCAAAGAATGCAGCCATGCCAAGTGACAGTCCGTATACCACACCTGGTATGCCAATTGCCATGTCAACACCGCATGAAAATGCTGTTCAAAGTCAAATAGTCACAGTTATAAGGGCTAGTGATGAGAAACCAAAGAAATACTCTGGGAGTAATTCTAACATGACACCCAAGTACTGGCTTAAAGAAGTTTCCGAGTACTTGAATGACGCGAAAGTACCGCCAGAGCGCAGGTTGAGAGCGATTGAAAAACTAACCGAACGGGAGTGTGCCCTATGGTTTAGGAGTTTTCGGTACACGTTCGACACCGTTGACGAATTTCGCCAAGCATTTTTAAGCAGATACTGGAACGCGAGCGTACAACAGAACCTCAGATTGGACTTGTATTCCAGGCGTTACAGTACTAGTAATCCGACTAAGTACGGAGAATTCTTTGTGAATCAATTGTGCCGTTTTCGTGAGCTTGATGAAGGGCTTAGAGAGTCTGATTTGTGCATAGCGATAGCCAAGCAGCTACCGTATGAAGTACAACGTCTGCTAATCTCAGCAAACGCCAAAACTGCAATCGATATGGAGGAGGTGCTGAGACAACTCGATTTAACCACAGTGCAGCACACAAGACAAAGTCGAAATGTGGAACAAATCAACATGACGACTACACCGATTGAGCCAACCAAGGTGCAGACAAAAAGCAAATCTACAAGCACCGAAACAGAAAAATCCGACTGGCAACGCGAAGGACGCGAAAACCAAAATTGGAGGCCAGCATATCGAGGAGGATCGAACCGTGGTAACCGGGGAAGGAAAAACTGGAATCAGCGTGGTACCAGAGACCAGCAGCTTGATAACAGAAGGAATTACGGCCGAAATGGGAACAACCAAGGATGGAGATCCCAAGAGCAGAGTCGCGGGTTCGATGAAGAGGCGGAAGAACGTTATCACGCATCTTTAAGATACATGGAAGAGCGCGGAGATGATCCGAGACAATCGCGAGTTCATTGGGATGAAGCGATTAGGAATAGAAGGTCACCCGACATATATAAAAATGATGACGGTGCCAAGAGTCTGGAACTTCAACAGCATGAAGACAGACAGAAGAACTCCACAAAGAATGGAGCAATTGGAAAAAAAAATACCAAATTTAAATGACCAAAGAGAGATAAGTTCAGGATGGAATACAGTGAATGTTGTTAACTGGATTGCCAAACCTGAGGAGCTTATCGAAGACCTAGATGAAAGGACGGTCAATGTAAGAAGGGAACTACCCATTATTATTGTAAACATTGCGGGCATGAAGATAAGAAGTCTCATTGATACAGGGTCAACAGTGTGTTTGATAACCCAGGCATTATATAGTGAAATCCAGAGTAATATTCACGTATTGAAAATACCTATTTCAAGCGTGAAAATAAAAGGTGTCATACCAGATAAAGTTATGATATGCAAATACCAAGTATTTTTAGATTTGCATATAGGGAACTCTACATTCTCACAGAGCTTCCTACTTGTAAATAAGCTGCCTTTTAACCTCATTGTTGGGATGGATTTCATAAGAGAGTATAAAGTTATTATAGATCTCTCGCAAGACATTGTGATGTTTCGCGCAAGTGAGGGAAAGGAAGAGTTAGAACTTTCACTAAAGCATACTGAAACGAGACCAGAAGAATACGTATGGCATACATACGGAGATATGACTGGGGATGCAGTGTCGACAACAGAAGACATCGAGGAAGAGTTGGCAACACTGGCCGCAGACATTGAAAAGGATCTCGAACCAAAATTTGAAGAATGCCTGGAAGAGAAGATCGAGGAAGCTAAATTTGGTCCAGAACATAAGCAAATGCTAAGGGAACTGCTATTTGAGTATAAAGGAGTCTTCGATTCGAGACCTGGCCGGATCAAGAATTTCCAGTATGCGTTCCAAGTCAGCGATTGGACACCATTTAAACAGAAGCCGTATCCTGTAGCCGAGAAACATTATTTAAAGGTCAAAGAAGCAATACAGGAAATGCTAGAAGCAGGCGTCATTGTAAAGACAGCCACACCCTATGTCAGCCCACTGGTAGTTGTACCTAAACAGGACGGAAGTGTGAGGATATGCCTGGACCTACGAAATTTGAATTCCAAGGTCATACCGGAATTTGATAAAGTGCCGCCCATTACGGAGGTACTCAGGAGGTTCAAAGGAAAGACTGTGTTCTCAAATCTTGACCTGACGGCAAGTTTTCACCATCTTGCTCTGGAAGAGAAAACAAGTTTGTTAACTGGATTTTTATTTGACCAGCACACGTATTCATACGTGCGTCTTCCATTTGGATTAAAAACAGCAGGTTCAGCGTTGATACGAGCGCTAGATCGGAACCTGTCCGAAGAAGTAAACGCTACAACCATATGTTACGTAGATGATATACTACTGACCTCTGAAACTGTCGAAGAACATGTCAGAGATCTACGCAAGTTGTTATATGACCTAAGTCAGGCTAACTTTAAGGTCAATATAAAGAAGTCTAACTTTGCTCAGAGAGAAGTTAAATTTCTAGGCCACGTGATAGATGCACAAGGAGTCAGGCCTAATCCGGGAAATTGGAAGTCATTAAACATTTCCCGAGACCAACGAAGGTAAAGAACGTCAGGCAATATCTAGGCGTTATTGGATTCTTTTCAAACCATTCTCCGAAGTATACCGAGACCGTAGCACCACTCCAAGACTTACTCAAGAAGGGAGGAAGATGGCGCTGGACGGAACAATGCGAGGAAGCCTTCGTGAAATCTAAACAGATGCTGTTAGATTATGTAAAATTGGGATATCCTGACTACACTCAGAAATTTATTATCCAGACTGACGCATCATTTATAGGGATCGGAGCAATGTTATATCAGGAAAACGTGGACAGGCCAGAGGAGAAAACTTACATTGCATTTATCAGCAGAAGGTTGAAGCCTAATGAAAAGAATTACACGGTCACGGAGATCGAACTACTCGCGATACTGTATGCCCTACAGTATTGGCGAAAGCTAGTTTATGGTTTTAGAATTATATTGAGAACAGACCATAAAGCCCTAACGTTCCTGCTGAAAACTGACTTGTCAAGTCAAAGACTGACAAGGTGGTCCCTGTACATACAGCAATTTCAAGTGGAAATAGAGTATTGCCCGGGGAAGGACAATATCATACCTGACTTGCTGAGCAGATACCCTACAGCTGATGAAGAAGAAGTTCTAGCTATCGAGATAGAAGATAGAGATCAGAAGACCTTAGATGATCTGAGGAACATCACCGTTTTTCAACGTGAAGATCCCTGGATACGGTTGATGATTAATTACTTCGAGGGAAAGCTGGATAGAGGAACTCCGATGTATGTGGAAGCTGAAGCACTATCAACGGAATATCTATGGTTTAACCAGATGCTACATAAATGGAGCGACTCAGACCACACCAAACCCAGGATAGTCGTACCACCAGCATTACAGAGAAGGCTAGTATGGTTAGCACACCGAGCTTTTGGTCACTCCGGTGTAGATAAGACTGTTGCCCTGCTTAAAGGAGCATTTATTTGGCCAAAACTTAGAGAGACGGTCAGGAATACTATCAGGACATGTGATATGTGCCAACGAGTAAAGCCTAACTCGTACTTAATGAGGCAGAAACCTATACCACTCTTACCAGAGAAGCCATGTCAGCTTCTGGCACTGGACAACTTTGGGCCGCTTCCTAGAGCTAGAAGAGGAAATAGACACATCCTAGTTGCACTAGACGTGTTTTCCAAAATGGTAGTCCTGTGTCCAATTCAGAAAACCAGTACAAAACAGGTACTTAAGAGGCTGAAGGAAAGAATCATTCCTATGTTAGGACAGCCAGAGAACATCTTATCTGATCATGGGAGCTGTTTTACCAGCGTAGAATTTCGCAGGGAGTTGGAGAATCTGGGCATAAGACAGATTTTGTCCACAGTTCGACACCCGGAGTCGAATTCCCCCGAGAGAGTTATGAGGGAACTGCAAAAGTACATGAAGATATATTGCTCTACTGAGAACTGGAAATGGATTGACGTACTTGAGATTATTGAATATTGTATCAACAATACCGTGCACGAAGCGACAGGAGAGGTGCCAGTGAGCCTACAGCTCGATAGAAGACCAGAGAGGCCATGGAATAACGTCATTCGGACACCCATCGATGCACAACCTGGACGTGAGTTGAGGATCCAGAGAACGTTCGAGTATCTCAAGAAACAAGCAGATAGACGGCAGCGGAGAAACAGGAGGAAACGTTACCACAGACCGTTACTTGTAGAGGAACACGTCTTATTGAAGAAACCCGCCAGTTCAGATCCAGAGAGCAGGAAATATAAAAAAATTCAGCATGCTTATCACGGACCCTACCTGATTATAAGGGATCTGCAAAATAATGCATATCGGATCAAAGACGAAGCAACAGGTAGAGAAGTTGTTGTAAATGCAGCTAATTTGAAGTTATATAGTCCACCAGAAGACTATGATACAAGAGAGGAGCAAGCAATGTACACCCAAGTGGACGGGGAATCATTACGTATGCACGGAAAGAATCTTGAGAAAAGCTTGCAGTCTCAGGAAGGAACGGAGCGAAGCAACCAGCTCGCAGACCCAACGGATACGAGGGGAGAATGCAGCTGTCAACTTAAGGAACTTTATGACCAGTTGAGGGAGGCCGCTGCGGAGCTAGAGGGGATGAATGAACAATTGCGAAGGCAGAACGAGAGTCTACAAGACAGCAGACAGAGTGGAAGGGGGAACGAGAGATTCCATTGCCGAGAGCACTGACCGCTTAAAGTAAATACTGCATGGAGTCGATGCCATCTGAAAGGCCCGAAAAATTCACTTATGAAATGAATTTTCCGAGCTTAGCAAGGGAAAAATGTGCCCAATCAGTCACGGCAGTCTGGCATCGAACTCAGGTCTCATCAGAGAAGACCAGGCACATGGTTATGCCTAGAGTCGAACCATTGATCTCTGAGGGGAAGCAATTACAGGGAACCCAAAGAGCAATGAGAGGTATACTGACATATAATAAGGTAGCGTGATTTCACGATCTATATGTGAATATCATAGCAATTTAAGATGAAGAACTGTAGCCAAATGCAAGGAAATATACATTTTTAGAGCATACGAGAATGAGAGGAGGCCAGTTTGAAGTTTTACAAATTACCCTTAGCAAGTGGGCGGAGAGCCTAGGCGCCGACCGTACTATTTACGTCTGGAGCAGGAAGACAGCTCAAAATTAATGACCCGGGTATCCACCGCTTGACAACGGTGAAACTTAGAGTAGGGATGATGGCCCACGGAAATTAATTAATTACAGCCAAGTGGAGCATTGAAATGCATTGAAATATACACCCAGGTGAATGTATTCACGGAGGGGTAATTTAGGAGTGGTTTTTCACCTAAATTAAGGCCTATATCTCCAAATGAACGAATTACAACCTAGCCTACGCTCGAGAGCAGTGACTTTGTGACCAGTCAACGGGGAATTACCACGATGGCGTCCCCACGCGCTGAACTAAGGCAATTAATTGTAATTAATTGGCCGAAGCGATCGCCGGCACGCGAATGTTTTTGAAACCTCCACACCTAAATAAACAAGATGTAGATTTCATTTCGGCTGAAGAGGTATTATTTCAAGAAAGGAGTCGCTCTCATGTGTCCAGTGGACTATTTTGTACGAGAAACCTTTATATAGGGGGAGTAAGGCAAGCCAAGCCAGTTGTTCTCCAGTCTTCAGCAGTTCGCCTAGAGTTATTCTACAGTATACACGTAACTAAGACGCTGCCAGTAAGCACGCCAAATGTTAAAGTATCAACGCTCCGCCGTTGGAGAACAATAGAAGCAAGTTATAAGCTTCATAAGTAATCATGAAGTACGTCGAAAATAATTAATACAGATATTTACCTATTATCTGACGCAAATATAAATTCGCCACAGCGAAAAAGGAACTTATAATGTTTTTGAACAGTTCTTATACCGGGAGGTATTGTCAGAATTATATATGACATCATCATCAGGATCACTACAATGATGGGAGCTTGGAAATCATTGCCACCTAATCTGGATAGTGAGCTGAACAAGATTGCAGTGAACGAGGATCGAACGTCCGTAAAACGCTGTTAGATTTTCACGGAGACCAGCGGTTGTCATAATTGCATCGCATCTCTGAGATCAGGCGTAGGAGAAGTCCGATTTAAGGATCAACATGTGAAGTAGTGGATAAATGTACATAAATTGTGTAATAGTGATTTAAAAGTGTTCATGTGTATAGTGATTAATATGCAGTGTGTAGCAGTGATAGAGGCCACTGATAAAAGTATGTGTATCATGTGGAAAGTGTGTGAATCTAAGTGTTGTGTAAAGGATAACATGATGGCTTAAATCAAGCGTCATGGTAGCGCTAAAGCTGAAGCGCTGGCACTATCCAGCAAAAAGGAAAAAAGTGAGTACCCATTTTATAATGTCATTATAACTAAATAGTTCACCATGTAACGATGCATCACTTTGAGAATAAGATGTAATAGTCAATTACTGAACGAGTTTTCACCACTCGTCTTGAATAAAATATGGCTTGGAAGGTGATTTGCTTAAGGCCATTCAGGCAAAAATAGTGATGGATGTAACGGTAACGTTAAATGAATGATAATAATAATAATATTATTGGGTCGGCAACAGTAAAGTAATAGGCATTTTTGGCCTAAATAATGTTCAAATAGTGTCATGTCTAATATAAAGATACTGTAGTGTGGTAAACAGTAAGAGTGTAACATGGAATATAGAGAAATACGAGAGCTTTTTCAGTGTCAGTGAAATGTGAATGAATGTTTGATATGGTCATTCCTTAGGATTATGTTTGAGGACCATTAAAGTAAAGAAAGCCAGTAAATTTATTACATTTTGTTAGGAGCTATGTAAAGCTTTGGCTTAAGTGGTATGACAGAGGGAACGCGGGTGCCTTAATAATTGAGTCATATATGTGAAGTATTGTTTGAAGCCGCATGTAAGCGTGCAGAATTAACGTAGAATCCAGTGATTTACGTAAATAAATATTGCGGGGACCAAACTAGTATAGCTTGCGCGTTAGGTGAGAAGTTGGCTAAATCTACGAGTAGTATCGCCCTTGAGCATACTGTATTTATTCGCAGCGAATTGGACAGAGCCTGTCTGTATCCAACGTTTGCATGAATTATGGCCACTATTGACGTCCGTCGAGACGCAGTGAGCATGTGTGTATAATGACCTACCCTGAGAGGTAAGGATCATATTCGTCGTTTAGGAACGCAGAGTCCTTATATTTTATTGACAGCTGCTGGTGAAAATCGTGGATTTTCACTATGATGCGCGTCTAAAGCCACTAGTAGTCACCATAGAACGGCAAGGCCATCACTAGAATTCCACCCCAGCCATGAATGTTAATTAAGGAGCCAGTTGAGCCCAAAACACTATAAAGATAGATGTTAAATATTTAAATGACTCAATTACTTAGGAGCCACACTTAGCGTAACTCCAGTACTGCGATTGTAAACAAACTTGACCTTGACGGCAGAGAGAGGAGGGGTTGTACACCACTTCTGCGGCAGCCATCTTAGCTAGCCAGCTGGAACGAATTTTATTGCCTGCTGAGGGGGAGGAAGGTCGTTCGACCGGTCCCTTGGAAATTAGAGTCACAATAGGACACTGAGGAATCTCGATATTTCAATATGCAATTAAGATTTGAGTATTATGATGATGCCAATTGAATTGAACGGTGGGTTGCAACTCACATACGTTGTTGGGTCATAGAAATCAGATAATATTTGTCTCAGTTATTCTCTGAGGAGGAAAGCTGAACCAAAATAATGTAGGCATCTTCTTTAGAGTGCATTTTGCCAGTTCCTGCTAATTTATGCAGACGGGTATGTGTTTTTCCCAGAACATGACACATTTGTAACGATGATAAGCCCGACAAGACCCAGAAAATCGTTATATGGTGAAACTATAAAATATTCTATCCATGTTTATTTTGGAAGGGATAAGTACCACTTTTCTTAAAGCGTTCATATTGACGGAAAGAAGGAAGATGATTCACACGACACAACAAATATTTGTTAATGATTGCAGAAAATAATGAATTCATGCTAATCAAGGTAAATACCATAAGAAACAGAGTAATGTTTTATTAATATCAGTTTATGTGATATGTGATTTTTGTGTTATGATACTCCCATTAACTAAAATTGTGTCACATGATGAACACTATGGAAACCCATGGAAGTCTGAAAATATCATTGACAGGATGCTAGAATTAGATTTGAGTGCAGTGTAGCACTATTTTAAGAAGAAAGCTCACAGAATAACCCTATTTTTATTTGTGGGATTTAAATATAATTTGTCCTTTATTTGTATTTGTTGTATAGCCATGATTTTAGACCAGTAAATTGTTCACTTTAGGAAAATGTTGTGTATTTCCTGTAGAGTAGTTACCTGGTAGACTCAAATCCTGAGCATGTGGTCGTATGGTGGGCAGGAACGTTCCATACCTCGAAAGACCGTGAGTTAGTTGGGATACGAACACATGGTCCACATGATGACAGTTGGGTACAATATGATTAGTTGAAATATGCTCTGAAACTAAATTTACCTAACGTGTACTTCCTGACGTGAAAATAAAATTGAAAACCTTGTAGACGAAACGCAATACACGTCACATAAAAACTGACCCTCACTGATGGCATGAAAATTCAGGTTTTTTAGCCTCCAATGGCCCAAAATCCAAAAAAAAAAAACTATTTCAATTCAGGAATTTTTGAAAAAATTATGTTGCTGTTTGAAGACATCATAGACCTTCTGTACGACATATCGCACATTTAAATCTTGTGAAAAAATCTAGGGTACCCCTTGACCCCCTTAAGCGCACTGATGAAACCTGATGGCCATTTGCAAACTTTCACAGAAATGTAATAATTGGAGTGGCATTACTTCTTGCAAAAATAGATGGGAAGTTGGATGTAACTTTTTATGACACTGTTGTCATGGTTACTGGCTTGCATTCCTACATTAGTTTATTAAATGAAATTAGTTTTCAGGGGATATCTCAGAAACTCTTTGATTTAGAGCCTTAAAATGTAATTTTCGGTGACCCTTTACGGCTGTTTAGGGGCCCCGAGTTTTGTTTCTGACACCAAGGGGCTCAAAATAAGCTTTGTCTCATCGTTGTAGGCCGTTGTATAATAATAATAATAATAATAATATAACAATATAGGGATAGGAATATAATAGGCCTTCCGTACCACACCAGCACGTGTAAATCGCGTGAAAAAATTCTAGAGTACCCCTTGACCCCCTCAAGCGCATTCATTATATGCATTGATGAATTTTACAGATTAATTTGGTTCCGTTATAACCTTACTAGCAGAAGTACCCGTTCTTCGAACGGTGTTCGTTGTTAACACCAGACATTATCAATTGAGCTACTGTTGCAATGGTTAGCGGTTTGTCATTCCTTCAAGTTTATCAGAACGAAGTTAGTTTACTGGGAATATCACACACACTGTTAATTTAAGGCCCCTAAAATGTAGTTTTCGGAGACCCTTTATAGATTCCCGAATTTTGTGTCTCACATTGAGAAGCGCAACATATGCTTTGGTCGTCCTTCTAGGATAATTTTTATATATCGCCTATTTCAGCATATATTGAGAAGTTTTTCTCTCTATCCACCCTTCTACTGTATGAAAAGTACGGTGAAGAGTTTTAAAATGATTGGTGTATTGACTCTCATGGTTACCATACCTAATTTTACGATGCACCAAGCATCCGAACACGAGGTATAGGCGTACATGAAGATACACAGAAAGACAGACAGACAATTCTATTGTCTACAACATATTACCCAGATATCCAAATATGGGTAGATCTAGCACACAGTATCAAATAAAATCATCCTTACGATGAACCCGTATGTCGACAAAAAAAAAAGTTAAAATGTGCTCTCAGACTAAATTCACCTAACGTGTACTTCCTGACGTGAAATACAATTGAAAGCCTTGTAGACGAAACGCAATACACGTCACATAAAATCTGACCCTCTACGTTGTGCTAGGTGCCCATACACAGTAAGATCCCTGTCATAAATTATAAAGGCTTGTGCTGCATGAAAATTCAGGTTATTTAGCATCAAATTGCCCAAATTACTAAAAGCCGCAAAAAATGCTGGTTCAATTCAGGATTTTTTGAAAATAATGTTGCTGTTTGGAGATATAATAGACCTTCTGTACTATATGTCGAACGTGAAAATTGCATGAAAAAATTCTAGGTTACCCCTTCACCGCCTTAATTGCATTGATGAATTGTACGGTCTACGTTAGTTCCGGGATAACCTTATAGCCATTTGCAAACTTTCACAGAAATGTAATAAATGGAGTGACATTGCTTCTTACAGAAATAGATGGAAAGTTGTATGCCACCCCTTGAGATAATGTTCTCATGGTTACCGATTTGCATTCCTTCATTAGTTTGTTAAATTAAATTAAATTAGTTTTCTGGGAATATTTCAGAAACTGTTGGATTTAGAGCCTTATAATGTAGTTTTCGAGGACCCTTTAGGGCCCCCGAGTTTTGTTGCTGGCACCGAGGGGATTTGTCTCGTCGTTGTACGCCATAATATAATATTAATAATAATATAATATAGGGAGAAATTATAACACCTATTTATTTTTTATTTTTAATTTAGCCAATGGCCATGTACTTTTCTTTTCAGGACGGGTCAGGGAAGGGATATTATCAGAGAAAGAAGCATTCACATCACGCATGAGCAAAATGGAAATGGCCTACCATTTAACTAAGGGCATCTATAAGGAAAGGTCAATATCCTTCAACGCAAAACTAAAACATTACTCCAGTGTCATCCGTCCGCAGGCGCGGATTCAAGGGGGGGGGGGGGGGGGTCACGGGGGTCATGACCCCCCCCCCCAAACGGAGACCAATTTTTTTTTGCAAACTCAAAAAACGAAAACACAATTACCAGACAAATAAAACATAACGAATTTTAACTGAAAACCAGGTTTTTTTTTTCATTTAATCAATACTGAATTATATTTATTGGAATTATTATGTTCTGTTACAACTGTACATATTTACAACTTCTAACCTCTTGTATAAAAACTATTAGTTATACAACAAAATCAACTCGTTTATTTTGTTTAGCAAACCTTGTGATTACCGAATCGATGTTTATAGTGATGTCACGTTGAATGTGCAGTAATGCACGGATAGGAAACTGGGGCGTTTTTCGCACCAAAAATGTTTGCCGACGTCCAAACTGCAAGCTTGGTTGGCAATTTAAGCTGTGACTTTCTGCCTTTGTCGGTACCAACTCGACTTGCCGAAACTGTTACGTACCTTGATCCTTTTCTCGAAGCTCGATGTAAAAGTCGCAAAACACGCCGTTGCAATTTGTACGAATATTTTTGGTGCGCTAAACGCATCAAATTTCTATCCATGAAGCTTGCAAAAAAAATGGTCTGGTTTTGTACGTTTGGTTATTTGTGATTGCGTTTTTAGTGATACCATTTTTCTTAACAATTTCGACTCTCAACCCCCCCCCCCCCGCCCGCTAGCCCCCCCCCCCCAAGCCAAACTCTAGATCGATTCTCTGACCCCCCCCCCCAAAAAAAAACCAAACTCTAGATCCGCGCCTGTCCGTCCGGAGGTCTTGCATGCTTCTGAATGCCTCACGATGAACAAAAAAGGCTTGGTCGAGAAACTGGAGGCCAAAGAAAGGAAAATTTTGAGAAAGATATTGGGTTCCATCAAAGACAGTGGGGAATACAGAAGACGGCATAACCATGACCTATATACTCATGTGGAGAAGATAAGCAACGTCATCCGGAAGAGAAGGTTATCATTTTTTGGGCATGTGAAACGAATAAGCCCAGCGAGACTGACCAATCGCAACATAACTTACTTTGAGGAGAGGAAAACAAAATGGGCCTGGTTCATTGAACTGGATGGGGGTCTACGTTGCTTCACGTCCGTAGGTATAACCTTCAATTACCCTACACGTGTCCCCCGGGTGGTGCTAAGAAAGCAACAGCGATAAGATGAGACCGAACTGTCGGAAAAGACCTCTCGGTCAAAGAAAGAACACGAAGGAAATGTGCGGTCCTTTTCAGGACCCACAAGTTCGTAGAATTGGACCATCTCTGCGCATCTGTCAACTGAATATCGAAGGGATAAGTCGAGCGAAATGTGATTATCTTTCCAGGCTCTCGCAGAAATATGCAGTTGATGTCATCGTGCTCCAAGAAACACACACAGCAGACGAACTACAGTTACAGAGTAGAGGTAAAATACCAGGCTTTAAATTGATAGCCTATAACTGCCATCAAAATTACGGCCTTGCAACGTACGTCAAGAATTATATAACAAATTACCAGCCACTCTCAGTAAACTCTGAAAATGAAATTTTTACTACTGCAGTCAAAATTGAAAACTTGACGATAGTTAATGTTTACAAGCCACCAAATACTAATTGGCCTAATCCCCCTCTACCATCTCAACAACATCCTACTATATTCCTTGGCGACTTCAACAGTCATCATCATCTTTGGGGATACAACAAGAATGACCTTAATGGCAAAGCTCTTGTGGACTGGATGGAAACGGAAAACCTGAAATTGATTTATGATGCTAAAGACCTACCTACTTTTAATTCAGCTCGCTGGTCTCGTGGCTACACCCCAGATCTATGTTTCACAACTCAGCTTCACAATTCACTCACGCAAGTTCGACGAACGGTGCTCAACGATTTCCCACATAGTCAACACAGACCTGTTATCTTGGAGGTGGGGATGTCTATACCTGTTATACAATCACATCCTAAACCGAGATGGAACTTCAAGAAAGCCAACTGGACTGAATTTGCAAAGCAAACAGACTCCAATATCAGATGGATCAAACCAACATACAACAACTACAGCAGATTTGTTGGGGTCATTAAAGGTGCAGCCAGGCGATGCATTCCTAGGGGATACCGCAAAGAGTACATCCCTGGTTGGAGTGCAGAGAACGAGGAATTGCTAAGAGAATATGAAGAACATCCTACTTCTGACAATGCAGCAGGTCTCCTCCAATCCCTGGATGAGAGTCGAAGAAAGATCTGGCATGAAACAGTAGAATCCCTAGATTTCACCCACTCTAGCAGGAAAGCCTGGTCTATCATTAGGAAATTAGATTCATCAAACCCTGCAACTAAAAGATCGAAAACTGCCATCAACCTGAATGATTTTGCTAAACATCTAGTATCAGTTTCCAAGAACACAAAAGACAATCAAACCAAAAGGGATATCAAATTACAGTTGAACACCAAGAAAAGAGCAGCCATACAGTCTTCTGAATTCTCCATTGCATTCCAAGAAGAGGAAACTAAAGATGCAATGAAAAGTATGAAACTAGGGAAAGCAGCTGGATTTGACGGAATATACCCTGAATTTCTGGTTCACTGTGGACCAGCTACAGTAAAATGGCTAACCAACTTCCTTTCAAATATCCTGCAAACTGGAAACATCCCACCTCTGATGAAGAAAACAAAAATAATAGCCATACTGAAACCAAATAAATATCCCACAAAAGTGGAAAACTATCGTCCAATAGCACTTCTAAGTGTCACATACAAGCTTCTTGAGCGCCTGATCTATAATAGAATTTTTGAAACAATCAACAACCACATTCCTATAGAGCAAGCAGGATTCAGACCTGGGAGAAGTTGTAGCGATCAGGTACTTTCTCTCACTACGCACATAGAGAATGGGTATGAGAAGAAATCAATAAGTGTGGCTGCCTTTTTGGATCTGTCAGCGGCCTATGATACTGTTTGGCGAGAAGGACTCCTATTGAAATTTGTGAGTGTTATCCCATGTCGTAAACTTGTGGCCTTACTTAACAATATGCTAAGTAATAGGTACTTTCAGATCTACTCTGATAATGACAGAAGTAGAGTGTTTACATTAAACGATGGTTTACCTCAAGGATCTGTCCTGGCTCCCCTCCTTTTCAGTCTGTACATACACGACTTACCGGAAACATCTTCAAGAAAATTCATTTATGCTGATGACATTTGTTTGGTGACTCAGTGCTCCGAATTTTCTGACGCTGAAACTACTTTATCCGCTGATCTGGAAGCCTTGGGTGTATACTTCAAGAAATGGTGCCTCCACCTAAATCCTCAGAAAACAGTTGTATCTGCATTTCACCTACGCAACAGACAATCTAATTACAAACCAGAAGTCGAATTCAGAGGCCAAGTGTTACCGTACTGCAGTACACCAAAATACTTGGGAATAACACTAGACAGAACTCTGACTTTTAAGCAGCATCTATCAAATGTGGCTGCTAAAGTCAAAACTAGAAATAATATACTTCAGAAACTTGCTGGTACATCATGGGGAGCTAATACTCAAGTTCTAAGATCCACAGCTTTAGCCCTATCGTATTCTGTTGCTGAATACTGCTGTCCAACCTGGATCAATAGTGTTCACACTAAGAAGATAGATGTGCAACTCAATCAGGCAATGCGAATAATCACGGGATGTATTCGGAGCACGAACACGCTATGGCTGCCTGTTCTCAGCAACATTCCACCTCCAGCCCCAAGAAGATCAGATGCTCTCCTAAATTTATGGGAAAACATTCAGCAGAATCCCCAGCTACCCATTCATCACGATATTGCACAAGCAGAACATCAACGCTTGAAATCAAGGAAACCACCATGGCGCACAGCAGTCAACCTTGAAGGATCCTCTTTCAATGTTAACAATTCATGGAAAATACAGTGGGAGCAGTCTTCAGTAATCAACAAACATCTAGTTGAGAACCCTTCTAAGCGGATACAAGGATTCGACCTCCCCAGGCGACAGTGGAGGATCATCAACCGGATTCGAACTGGACAAGGCAGATGTGGTTACCTACTGCACAAATGGGGATGGGCTAGCTCTGCAAATTGTGACTGTGGTGCCTCCTTACAGACAATCCTTCACATTGTTGCTGACTGTCCTCTTCGAGCTTTCGAAGGAACGATAATAGACGTCCACCATACATCGAAGGGAGCAGTAGAATGGGTCAAACAACTAGACCTAGAATTATAAAATTGTACGAGCTTGTGACTGCACATTTGTCCATTCATTTTGTATATATATGTAAAATCCATCTACATGCATTCTTCATACGTTAAATAAAAAATTGAACTGGATAAAGATCTGAAAGAAGTGGGGATTACACCAACAGACATTCAGGAGCGCGCCCCACTCAAAGGGAAACTTCAAGCTTGTAAAGGTTTCCAAGAAAAACCGAAGCTGAAAACGGGAAAGATTTGGACCCAGGAACGGAAGGAAGTCCACCGAGAACGAATGCGGGCGTACAGGGCAAACATCAAAGCCAGTGGGAGACGGTTGGAATGACGCGGTCCATAGATGGCCTATACGAAATGAATGAATGAATGAATGAATAATATGGGTATAGGAATATAATAGACCTGCCGTACCACACCCGCAGGTGTAAATCGCGTGAAAAAAATCTAGAGTACTCCTTGATCCCCTTAAGCGCATTATACGTATTGATGAATTTTACGGCTTAATTTGGTTCCGTGATAACCTTCTAGCCGTTTGCAAACTTTCACACTAATGTAATTAATGGAATTGCATTGCGTCTTACAGCAATAGATGGACCTCTGAGAATCCGTTGGCATGGTTACTGGCTTGCATTCGTTCATTAGTTTATGAAATTAAATTAGTTTTCTGGGAATATCTAAAAAACAGTAGGTCTTCGGTCCTTAAAATGTGGTTTTCGGGGACCCGAGTTTTGTCTCTCACATTGAGGGGCTGAAAATGAGTTTTGTCTCGTCCTTCTACGCCTATTTCAGCATGTATTTTAAGGGGGTAGGCCCCCTTTTATGAGAGTTACGGAGAAGAGTTACATCAATGATTAGTGTCGTGCCTCTGATGGATATCTGTACCAAATTTTACGTTGATACACCCAGCCGTTCTCGAGTTATAAGGGAACAAATTTGTCCACAGACAAACAAACAAACAAACAAACAGACAGACAAACAAAAAAATTATTTTCGCGCGCATCCATCATAAAACAGTCTGAAACGTGTAAACATCTCAAATTTCCGTAGAAATTCAGAGATAAACACACAAATTTTCATTTTTATATATACAGTAGAGAGATATACTGCACCGCTCGGTGTTGACCGTGTTTTATTGCACAGATTCTGGTTTTACTCGCTAACCGTTGGAGATATACGAAAAGTGATAAGGGCCTTTCGGATAGAAAATTAAATGTTAAAGCTCATGTATACCATCAAAAGTTTGCTATTTCTTAGCGTTCTCTTTTTATTTGAAAAGGAAATATGAAATTTTGAAACCAAAGGGTGTAGTGACGTCACAAATGTCGGTTTTACTCGCTAACTGTTGGAGATACACGAAAAGTGATAAGGACCTTTCGGATAGGAAATTACATTTCAAAGCTCATATGTGCCATCAAAAGTTTGCTATTTCCTACCGTTCTCTTTTTATTTGATATGGAAATATGAAATTTTGAAACCAAAGGGTCTAATGACGTCACTAAAATAGTCGCCATTTTCAATAGTGCAAAATTTCGAAATTAAAAGTATCCTATATGTAAACCTGGTAAATCAGCTACATCCATGCAAAATTTCATTTAAATCGGACCAGTGGTTCTTGAGTTATTGAGCAACAGACAGACACACACACACCATCTCATTTTTATATATTAGTATGATAGCCGTTCGCAAACTATCTCAGTAATGTAATAAATGGAATTGTATTGCGTCTTACAGCAATAGATGGACCTGTGAGTTTCTGTTGCCATGGTTACCGGTTTGCTTTCTTTCATTATTGTATTAAATGAAATTAATTTACTGGGAATATCTCAAAAACTGATGGTTTAGGGCCTTAAAATGTGGTTTTGAGTTTCGTTTCTCACATTGAGGGGCTGAAAATGAGCTTTGTCTCGCCCTTCTATGCCTATTTCAGCAAGTATTTTAAAGGGGTAGGCCCCCTTTTATGACAGGCGGCTTCGGTGGCGTAGTCGGTAGCATGCTGAGCTTCTATGTCCAAGATAGCGGGTTCAAACCCGGCCGAAGCCGTCGGATTTTTAAGAGCGTTAAAAATCCCTCAGTATGCCTTCCTTCGGAGGGGAAGTACAGCCGGCGGTCCCATGTCATTGATTTATGGCATGTTAAAGAACCTTCCACTAATTACACCTGTGTGAAGCTATATTGTATAGGTTAAGAATGTAAACAACGCTCTTAGGTTCCTACGTTCGTTGCCAAGAGCCGACTGCGGTGGCGTCTAGTAGCTAAGTTCTGAACTAGGCCTAGTAGTCGTTGATGGTGGCGTTTGGCGGCAAAAGTAGGAACTATTTGAAAAATTCAAAGTTGCAGTCCTTACTTGAATTAAAAAACAGATACACACACTAATACAGTCATCACAATTAACACCGGTTATCAGACAGATTCTACACACACCCAAAGTACACGGGGCTACATGACCGCGTTGTCGCAGCCCCTAAACCGAGGAACCAACTGACCCCGTTTATGAGAGGTACAGAGAAGAGTTACATCAATGATTAGTGTCGTGCCTCTGAAGGATATCTGTACCAAATTTTACGTTGATCCACCAAGCCGTACTCGAGTTATAAGGGAACAAAATTGCCTACCGACAGATAAACAGAGAGACATACAGACATAATTTTTTTTCGCACGCATCCATCATCAAACAGTCTAAAACACGTAAATAACGCAAATTTCCGTAGCAATTCAGGAAAAAAAAACAGACAAACTTTCATTTTTATATACGCGCACTTGTTGTGCTTTGGCTAAATACATCTCCGAGAGTGTCAATATTATCTGGTTCGACAACCTGTTTCTTGAAAGCTTAAAACATCATTGGAAAAACATTGAAATAAAGAAACTGTCGGTTTTAGGGTCTTAAAATGTGGTTTTCGTAGTCCCGTTCGGAACTCCGAGTTTTGCTTCTCACATTCAGGAGCTGAAAATGAGATTTGCCTAGTCCTTCTACGCCTATTGCAGCATGTATTTTAAGGGGGTAGGCCCCCTTTTTGTTGCAGTTTGGAGATATGATAGACCCTCCGTACGTCATATTGCACCCCTTGACCCCCTTAAGCGCACTATACGTATTGATAAATTGTAAAGCCTAAGTTGGTTCCGTGATAATCTTATAGCCATTAGAAAACTTTCACAGAAATGTAAATGCAGTGGCATTGCCTTTTACAGAAATACTTGAGATACAGTCGCCATGGCAACGGGCTTGCATACCTTTGCTAGTTTATTAGATGCAATTAATTTTCTGGGAATATCTTAGAAACTACTGGTTTTAGGGATTTAAAATGTGGTTTTCGGGGCCATTTAGGGCCTCCGACTTTTGTTTCTGAATCGAGGGGTTGAAATTAAGCTTTGTCTCGTCCTTCTACGCCTATTTTTTCATGCCTTTTAAGGGGGTAGGCCCTCTTTTAAGAGAGGTACGGAGAAGAGTTACATCAATGATTGGTGTCGTACCTCGGATGGATATCTGTACTAAATTTTACGTTGATCCAACAGGCCATTCTCGAGTTATAAGGTAACATAGTTGTCCACAGACAGACAAACAAACATACAGACAGACTGACAGACAAAAAAATATTTTTGCGCGCATCCGTCATAAAACAGTCTGAAACGCGTTAATAACTCAAATTTCCGAAGAAATTCAGTAAAAACAAACTTTCATTCATATATAGATGCCAAGAGCCATCAGAGGTTGCCATGACAACGATACTAAATTGATGAGGGATGAGCCATGAAAACGCCATTGCACGAGATCACATTCAGTTTTCCATGTGACTATGTGGGAAGCGGCTTCGGTGACGTAACTGGTAGCATGCTGAACTTCTATGCCCAATGTCGCGGGTTCAAAGCCGGCCGAAGTCGTCGGATTTTTTAAGAGCGCTAAAAATCCCTCAGGGGAAGTTCCAACGTTCGTTGCGAGTTGCTGGTTGCAGTTGCATCTAGTAGCCAAGTTCAAAGCTAGGTATCGTTGTCGATAGTATTTGGTAGCAAAATTAGGGATTACTGCTTAAAATTGACCGTATGCAGTATTTACCTGAATTACAGACTAATACAGCCATCACAATTAACACCGTTTATCAGACAGATTCTACACACACCCAAAGTACACGGGGCTACATGACCGCGTTGTCACAGCCCCTAAACTGAGGAACCAACCAACATCTCTGCGGGAGATAAAATTTTGCGTGAAGAAGTAACAGACCGTTAGATAGTTATACATCAGCGTCGAAACCTTGCAGAAGGACAGTGTGACCACAAGTATAAAAATGGACCCCAAATGACGAGAAGGTTACCGTCCCCGTAAGACAATAAAATGTTAAAAATATGCATAAAAGGCGAAAAAAAGCTCAAATTCTAAATACTTTCTAGCAATAAATGAGGTCTGGTCCTTCTACGAAAACCTGTATATTCTGCCTATTTTCGCCTATCTCTTAGTTTGCCCGGTAAAATCTACCTCCGCCTTCTAGCGTGCCGAGAGGATATGTAACCGTAGTAGTGACTAACAGTTCAGCTTGACCGTGCCATATCGTGCTTGTCCATGCAGTTCCGTTGGGTCAAAATGGAGATTGTTTGCTCGCAAATCCATATTTCCATAACTTCGTAAGTTTATATCCTTTTAGCAATATACTGAATCAAATAATATATATATTGTGTATCAAATTGTTTATAAAAACGGCAGGAAATGCTAATGAAATCGTTGATTGCAAGACAAAATATTGCAGGCTGTTATACTAAAGCTGTTGTTAACGCAATATTACCATTTGGTGTGTGTAGCGTAGTGGTAGTGTTTCAGACTCATAGTATGAAAGTTCGTGGATCAAATCCAAGCAGGTTCAAATTTCTTTACTTGATTTATTTTTGTATTTATTGATTTATAACTACTCACACGTGATAATGTTAAGCATATATAGTGTGTATTTGCAATCGAAAATATTATATATATGCTGGCAGAAGTACCCTTTCTTCGGACGATCTTCGGTATTAATAACCAGACGTAATCAATTGAGCTACTGTTGCAATGGTTAGAGGCTTGGAACCTGTTTGTCGAAAAAGAAAAATGATTAGTTAAAATATGCTCTGAAACTAAATTTACCTAACGTGTACTTCCTGACGTGAAAATAAAATTGAAAACCTCGTAGGCGAATCGACGTCAATTAAAACTGACCTTCACTGTTGTGTCAAGTCCCCATCCAGAGTAAGACCCCTTTAATAAATTATAAAGCCTTGTGGTGCATGAAAATTCAGGTTTTTTAGCCTCCAATGACCCAAATTCCTCAGAGAAAAAGAAAGAAAAAGAGAAAAATATTTCAATTCAGGAATTTTTGAAAATAATGTTTCTGTTTGGAGATATAATAGACCTTCTGTACGACATATCGCACATTTAAGTCGTGTGAAAAAAATCTAGGGTACCCCTTGACCCCCTTAAGTGCATTGATAAATTTTACAGTTTTAGTTGATTCCGTAATAACCTTATAGCCATTTGCAAACATTCACAGAAATTTAATAAATGGAGTGGCTTTACTTCTTGCAGAAATAGATGGAAATTTGGATGTCACCTTTTCAGATATTGTTGTCATAGTTACTGGCTTGCATTCCTTCATAAGTTTATTAAATGAAATTAGTTTTCTGGGAATATCTCAGAAACTGTTGGTTTTAGAGCCTTAAAATGTAGTTTTCGGGGACCCTTTACGGCTATTTAGGGGCACCGAGTTTTGTTTCTGACACCAAGTGGCTGAAAATAAGCTTTGTCTCGTCGTTGTAGGCCGTAGTATAACAATAATAATTGAAATAATAATATAACACTATAGGGATAGGGATATAAAAGACCTTCCGTACCACACCCGCACGTGTACATCGCGTGAAAAAAATCTCGAGTACCCCTTGACCCCCTTAAGCACATTATATGACATTGAGGAATTGTACAGCTTAATTTGGTTCCGTTATAACCTTATAGCCGTTTGCAAAATATCTCAGTAATGTAATAAATGGAATTGTATTGCGTATTTCAGCAATAGTAGGACCTGTGCGATTCCGTTGCCATGGTTACCGGCTTGCATTATTTCGTTATTGAATTAAATGAAATTAGTTTTCTGGAAATATCTCAAAAACTGTTGGTTTTAGGGCCTTAAAACGTGGTTTTCCCTTTAGGGCTCCCGAGTTTCGTTTCTAACATTGAGGGGCTGAAAATGAGCTTTGTATCGCCCTTCTACGCCTATTTCAGCACATATTTTAAAGGGGTAGGCCCCCCTTTATGAGAGGTACAGAGAAGAGTTACATCAATGATTAGTGTTGTGCCTCTGAAGGATATCTGTACCAAATTTTACGTTGATCCACCCAGCCGTTCTCGAGTTATAAGGGAACAACTTTGTCCACAGACAAACAGACAGACAGAAAAAAAATCACGCGCATCCGTCATAAAACAGTCTGAAATGCGTAAATAACGCAAATTTCCGTAGAAATTAAAAAAAAGAGACAGCCTTTCATTTTTATATATATAGAGATACTTATAACACTCTTGCTCTTGTGATATGCAAGCGCTTCATTATGTGTTTTTTTTTTCATATTCAATTTCTTGTTTGTTTATTTTTTGGTACCTCTGACACGAATTTAAAAAAACACCACTTATTTCAACACTCGACAACAGGGATTAAAATTCGTTGTCCGTGATCCGCAGTAGAGTCTACTGTTGTTGTTGTTGTTGATTCTTTAGGGGCTTTGTGGCGTCATGGGCTTGTAGCCCCGTGTACTTGGGTGTGTGTAGAAGTTGTCTGATAACCTTTGTCACTGTGATGTCTGTAGGTTTACTATTGTGTGTACTTTTATGCGAGGAAGAATTTGGGTAGGAAGCTGTAGTTGTTGTTTCATTTGAGATGCGTGGACATGAATGTCATTTAGCCTCATGTACTTGGGTGAGTGTTGAATTTTGTCTGATAACCTGTGTTATTGTGATGGCTGTATTAGTGGGTGTGTATATATAATTCAGTTGAGGAATCAATCCATCAACGTATAATATCCATATAGCACGTTGTATTTCAACAAGCTACTACAACCAACATTCAATTCTACTCCTAGAAACCGACAAAGAGTTATAACTATACCCATACATTTAGGAGAAGTAGGCTACATATTCTTTACTGAACATCTTGTTTCAGTTTGGTGTTTTATAAGATAGAATTGGTTTCCTTTGGTTCGCCAATTCTGTTTACAGGAAGCCATCACTACAATTGCATATATTGCGAGAATGTATCATCAAAATATACCATACATACATCGCCAGATTAAGAAACTTGGAAAATCAAACAGAAGCTGTAGATCTGTACCTCATACACACAGACAGACACACGGACATTATGCCCGTGTAGCTCTTTATTTTTTTACGAAATTTGAAATAGGATAAAAACCATGCCTGTGTATCTTCAAAAAGTTTGATTGAACTGCCTATTCACTTTCAAAAAAGTGGTTCCTCGGATGTCTCATTAGTAGAGGTGTTAGAAAGTGTTGTTATTTTTTGAAGATTTGTTCATTTAAAATTCAAAAGGTGGTGTTTTGTGTTTTTTATTATTTTTTCGGGGAATAACATGTTAAAATTTGGAAAGCGATAAGGTTTGTACAATAAGTGCATTTAAAAATATAAACAATTAATAAAACAAAGTAAAAAACAAAACAGCAGGGTAAAACGTTAAACATGGCTATGGAAGAATGAGATAATACTTATATGGAAGTCACATTTTTATTTTACATTCACCATCTCGAAACACATTTCAGTGAATACCTTTTTCAGTTTTATCCAAATACTGCGGTGAAATCACTGGAAGTAGATCATGGTTAAAGTCTCAGCATTTGCAGCTGTCAATTTTCGCCTCCTATCACTTACTATGAGACTGTATTTCGAAAATGACCTTTCAGAATCCACATTTGAACAAGGATACCACACACACTTTAATGCAGCTGTTGCATAGTCTCGGTGAGCAGGCCTTAATCCCATGAGGATCTCTGGAACATTCACATTATCTTCATGACGCAGTTGGTTCTTGATTGCAGTCAGGTAAATGCTGTGAGCCTCTAAAAACTGTTGAGACTCCATCTTCGTAAGAAATGGGGCATTCTTCTTAAATTGGAGCAGTTCTGTGGGAGATACGTTCTTAGGTGCATGCCGAGGATCAAACAATGACCCGATGGCTTCTACAGTCTTCCTGGCTGGATCCGTGGTCCTTAAAATCCTGACTTTCACTAGAGCTGACTGGGCAACACACGTAAGCTTGGACTTAACCTTTATCTGCATCTTTTGAGGAAGCTGTTCCAAGTTCTGGAGGATCGTATGATTGATCATTCCACCATCGCCTAATAGCTTGAGCTTTACCTCAAGGTCATCTAGCTTCCCAGCCAGTAAGTGAATTGTTGGGTACTTAGATCCCTCCAAGAAATTAAGCAAGTCCATAAGAGAGGCACCAACAACAGAAACATACAATGCTTGCAATTGTATAAATTGTATTGTTGAAGTCGATGCTTGTTGGAAAAATTTGACCCCAGAATTTGAATCTTCCAATGTTTTGATAAATTCTACCAGATCTTCCACATGCGTGGCCATATACATTGCAGCCTTAAACCATGAATTCCATCTTGTACATACATGCATTGGGAAAACTAGAATGTCATTCTCTTTTTCTGTGTTTTCATATTTCTCCCTTAGAAATGCAACGTAATTGCTTTTTCTTTTTCGCGTATTTAAAAAGGCATTCTTTGTCTTTACTATAGACATGTTCAATTCGTCCAGCTCGTTTTCAAATACGCAGCCGATAAGATTGACTTTATGAGCCCAGCACTGGACATGACTTAATTCTTCAATCAATCCTTGAAGAGTAGTTACACATTTTGTCATGTAGCGTGCTGAGTCCGTAACTACTGCCACTACACGCTCCCGCTCAATTTCATAGGAATTCAAGGTGTCTAATATCGCATTGGAGCAATTTACGCTATTGGCAGAATCTAGAACAACAGAGGCAGCCGGATGGGTGTTCATTTCAGTTGATGGTACTGATGGACGAAAAAGAATGTTGAAAACACACCTACCATTCTTGTCAGTTGTTTCGTCACATAACAGAAACACGTCTTTGTTTTTTATATCTTCCCTAATTTCTTCCCTCCTTCTTTCGCCAATCATGGGATGTATTTCTGACGAATCTGATTTGCTGATGGTAAATCTCCACTTCCGCGAACGTACTTATTAAACCAAGTACGGATAGCAGGATTGTCTAGTTTCTCTACTGGTATATTAGCTTTCACAAACGCAGTAGTAGTGTCCAAAATAAACTCTTCTTTCATATCCTTCACACGACTAGCATTTGATAATGTTTCTTTCAAGGTGGCCACTCTAGGAACACTAACTTCAAGACGCGAATTTTCTTGGCGTTTTGAATGCTTCTCCGATTTGCAATGTTTGTCTAATGCATCTTTCCTGCGATAATCTAACCGACAATCACAATATTTGCACATAAGAATGCCACAAGAAATTATAAATCCTTCATTCTTATATTCTTTAAGTCTGTCTGTGGCAGAAACAGCTACCTTCGGCATTTTTAAACTCAACTGAGCGATGCCCAGTAACAAACACTGTTATCACACGGTTGACTGTAGTCACACGCCAGTATAAATTCGTAACCACACGCAAAATTTATTTCTGAATTCGTGTCATAATATTTAAATTACGTCGTGTCTCATCTTCCTGTACTGCTAAGTTCGGAACTAATACGACGAACACGTGGTCGCCAACTGATTCACGCAAATAACACACTAGCTTCGATGATAACGCACAATTTGCGCACTTTTTATTAAATTATATAGAATTCTCTACTATAATTTACACTCGCTACCGATGTAACAGGAGGCAAACGTAGTTTACATTATGAACAACTATCACATAACCTTTTGGAGGTAGTCGGCCAAACTATTCACGCCGCGATATAACAGCTGTTTACCACAGCGCTAAAATCCAACGAGTAACGAGAATATCGACAGTATATCGTAATATGACGTATATCGTAGTATTACCCCTCGTGAAACTATACAGTCGATCATTCTCTCGAATTGAACACCAACCAAATTCGATTATCGGCTTGTGGACAAAAATGTTCGGATTGGTGTGGGGAAAAAATATGAAAATTTGTTTTTATTTCGCAGATTGCGGTATTTGTGGTGTTATTCACAAAATTCGCGTTATTTCGCGATTTAATTTCACTCCTGGGCGGCACGAAACATGTAAATACGTGAAAATAAAACATCCTAACCTCTAAATATGACTTTTCGTTTTATCGCGAATTAACAAAAACTAACACCTCTACTCATTAGGTAACTTGTACTCAATTATGACGTACCGGAAAATAGAGATCACGAATATGTTTAGTATAATATATTTTAATATTCCTGGTATCCATCATAATAAATGCTAAAATAGCGGCTTCGGTGGCGTAGTTAGTAGCATGCTGAACTGCTGTGCCCAAGATAGCGGGTTCAAACCCGGCCGAAATCATGGGATTTTTTAAGAGCATTATAATCCTTCAGTATGCCTTCCTTCGGAGGCGAAGTTAAGCCGGCGGTCCCATGTCATAGATTTATGGCATGTAAAAATCCTTCCACAGACTAAACTTGTGTGAAGCTAAATATCTAGGTTAGATTTCGTTGGAACGCTCTATCAAAGTTCCAACGTTCGCCACTAGGTATCATTAACATCTTGTAGCGAAAGTTGGAACTACTTGAAATGGAACTGAACTTGTAGCTCACCCTATGGGTGTCCGCTTGAAACAGCTACAGCCTCTGGCGAGCCGAACATGTTCTCGGACACTCCCGGCACTAAAAGCCATACGATAAATAGATAAATGCTAAACTATCGCTGCGGAGAGCTCTGTGGACGCTCTGTATAAAGGTTATTGCTATCAGGTTTCATAATGATTTATTTTACCAGATATCAAAGTAACTGGGACAGATGAACTCGTTGTTCCGCCCCTTAGAACAACAATAACTCAAATGTATTTTCAGGGTGTGGGAGCGCGACGGACAATATAACGGTTAATACTTTGCGATCAGTAGTTACAGAGAACTGGGTATATTCTTTAACATGGGTCCTGTCTTTATTCAGAGATTAACCTTAGTAATGCTGGGTAGATATACCGGTAAATAAAGTGCAACCTACCTGCAAGAGCGATAGCACCTTATAGCGTGTGATGGGTTCAACCACAGAGAATGGTACCACTGATGATACCTATCATTAACTATACTAAGAGACAGCCCAGTGGGGCTAGCGAAGCGACCCGAATACTCACGACCGCAACCGATCATCAATCCCCCTCGAGACAGACCAGCGGGGCAGTCAGCTGTTCCAACACCACCTGTGGTTGGCTGTTCCTTGTTGAGACAGACCAGCGCAACGGGGCAATAGGAACGTACCCGAAACTTCACAACCTAGACCGATCATTAGGGCTAGGGTTTTTATGTAAATACATATTCGTTCCCTTTGCGTTGCTTCTATATAACTAAAACTGATAAATGCCCATGAATTAGAATCTTAGCTATCATATAACTAGAGTACATTTCATTGTTACATATCTGATCATAATGCCGTTTGTTTTACATATTTTTAATTTTTAGCCTATTTTCAATTTTGAAAAAAATAGGCTTATGAGATCACCTTTTGTCCGTGTGTGTGTGTGTGTGTGTGAGGTGTGTGTGTGTTCCCCCCTAATAAATTCTAAACGGCTGGAGCGATTTCAATGAAACTCGGTAAGTTCATAACAATATTCCGGATGACCCTGACCGTGCCCTTCAAATTTTGTTACGTCTCACCAATCCAACATGGCGGCTGTGCGAAATATTACTCCAGCATTGAATATCTCCGAAACTATTACCGATATCACCCTGGATTTTTTACGGTGATAAAGGGAACTACTAGGAGTTCACCTATGTGACTCTTGAAAAACTGGAATCTACAAAACCAACATGGCGGCCAATCAAATTTGCGACGTTTAAATAGACGTTTCTCGCGATTTAACCAAGCAAACGCAATAAAACTTGGTACAGAATATGTTTATACACATAGTAATAAACCGACATCTAACTTCGTTCAATTGTTTACATAACCACAAGATGGCGGCTGTGCGAAATATTTCACCGGCATTCTATAACTCTGAAACTATTAGCGGTATCACCCTGAAATTTTGTACGGAGATAAAGGGCACTACTGGAAGTTCATCTACATGATTTTAAAAAACCTGTTAACTACAAAACAAACATGGCGGCCAAGCGAATTTGAAAATTTAAATAGACCTTTCTCGCGATTTATTGTTCCAAACGCAACGAAATTTGGTTCAGGAAATGTTTATACACATTGTAATGCACTGGTATCTAATTTATTTCAATTATTTTCATAACCTCAAGATGGCGGCTGTGCGAATTTTAGAATTAAGTTTTTATTTCTTGTGTCGTAATCATGCGATCGAAGTGAACGTTTGAATAATGAACCTACGCAATAATTTTCCTTTAATGGTACATGACTCTATGGCCTATACATTTAACAATCCAACATGGCGACCATCCGAAATATTTAGACGGCTCTGAATATCTACGAATCTATTATAGCAATCAAACTGAATATTTTTATGTTCATAGGGTCTATGAACATAAGTTCACCTATAGGACTTTCAATAATCTGGTGATCACAAATCCAACATGGCGGCGACGCGAAATATAAATATTCACATGGACGTTCCTCGCAATTTAACCATCCGAGTGCAGTGAAACTTGGTACAGTAAATCCTTAAACGAATGTTAATCCACTGGCATCTAATTTATTTCAATTGTTTCCATAACCACAAGATGGCAGCTGTGCGAAATTTTAAAATCTCATTGTTACTTCTTGTGTCCTAATCATGCGATTGAAATTTGAATGCTACACGTACACAATAATCTTCATTTAACAGTACATAACTCTAGGACCTACATATATTAAGTCCAACATGGCGACCATCCGAAATATTTAGTCGGTTCTCAATATCTACGAATCTATTACAGCAATCAAACTGAAATTTTGTACGTTGATAGTGGCAATTAACATAAGTAGGATATATGAAAATAGGCTGTATAGTTCTTCACGGAACTACTTATTTTTAATGTAAAATTACATATTCTATGCTTTTATTTTACATATTTGATCAAAATAATATTTTTAGCCTACTTTTCACATTTTGCAAAAATGAGGAAAAAGTAGACTTATGAGATCGAATCGGGAAAATGTGTGTCTGTCTGTCTGGCTGGCTGTGTGTGTGTGTCCCCCCCCCCCCTATCAACTCCTAAACGGCTGCAGCAATCAAAACCAAATTTAGTATGAGTAAAGATGTGCAGCGGAATATCTCACGTCCATATTTGAAAATGATGTCAGTGCTACCAAATGCTGAAAAAAAAACACTAGAAATTTGAGCTCCATGTTGGATATCAAGCAAGGTATGCATGGGAGCTATTCCAAAATTGGCACACATGTAGATAATACTATTTCAGTTTAATTTCCAGGAGGCCAACCATGACAGTGTTGCCAAAATAATTTTAAGCCTTCTGATAGGTCCAATGTTTAAATGCATATAACTTTTACACTATCAATTGGATTTCAACCAAATTTTTTATGTAATATCTGTACATAAACAGATATGGCTGAGCGTATTCTTAAGAGCCACCAGGGCTGCCAACTGTTAATAATTGCTCTCTCTCTCTATTTTTTAAATCAAAATACCAATATATCAGAAAGTATGCAAGCCAACAGCTTTAAACTATGCACACGTATATTCTGACATTTTAGATTAATTTGGAGTAACTTATATACGTCAGTTCTACCAACATGATTATAAGCGTGCTGATAGTACCAATTTTTAAATACATGTAACTTCTATACTATCAGTTGGATTTCAACCAAATTTCGTATGTGCTATGTGTACCATAACAGATATGACTATAAGTATTGTTAAGAGCAATCAGGGCTGCCAACTGTTAATAAATGCTGCCTATATTTTTTTACCCTAATATCGATATATCAGAAAGTATGCAAGCCAACAGCTCTATACTTTGCAAACGCATAGCATCTGACAGTCTAGATTAATTTGGAGTAATTAATACAAGGCAGTGCTGCCAACATGATTCTATGCCTGCTGATATGTCCAATTTTAAAATACATGTAACTTCTATACTAACAAATGGATTTCATCCAAAATTGGCACAAGAAGATATCATAATATTTCAGATTATTTCTGACCAGCACACGCATGGTATTGTTGGCAACATGCTTTTACGCGTGCTGATAGATCCAGTGTCTAACTGCATGTAACGTCCATTGGACTTCAACCAAATTTTGTATTCTGTACCTTAAGAGATGGAACTAAGAATATATTCAGTCACCAGGACTGCCAACTGAAGTGCTCTATTAGGCTACATTTTACCAGGTATATTTTGAACTAATTAGATATTTCGATATTACCAACTTAATTTCGTAATTATTCTAGATAGGCTCATATGCTGTAGAATAATCATTGGCATGAAAAGTAGGCTGTATAGTTCTTCACGGAACTTCTTGTTTAAACATAATTTTACTTTATATATTTAAAATTACATATTCTGTATCTTACTGTTGTAACCTATATTTTATGAGTTCCCCATGACAGTTTTAATGTAGGCTCGTAGGTTTGTTATTTCTTTATATCATGTTATCGTGTTGGCAACGTGTTCAATTGCATTGGACACGTCTGCAGTAGACGCAGTGTCATTATTATTATTATTACTATTATCATATACGTATACTTTTTATTATTAATTATTCAATGTATTTTAGGTCACTATTGACGAGATTCTGAAGCTAGCTTTAATCATATGTTGTCTAAGAAAGTTTATTAATATTGTTCAGACCACTGAACCTGGAGTCAGGTTCATGTTCTGGTCACACGTGCAGGAGGCAGCACTTCATGGACATTATTGTCTCGAGCAGGTATGCTCGCTCACCCCGGGGAGAGTGATGAGGAAGCGGCCAAACGGCTTGCTACGAGTGGCCTGGACAAACAGACGGATGACAACGAGCGCTTCTGAGAAAGACTTCCTGGTAGGAGCTGTGGCATTGAGACTGAGTGCACTGCTGCAAGGTGATTGTCTCTCTGGGCATTGAAATGACTGTTTGGGCAGTGTGTCTCTCTTGAGCTTAGTGCTTCGTGTTTCGACGGAGTGTGATTGGGTTCTTGCTGTTATGCCACAATCACAGTAGGGCTGATGCCTATGCAAATAATTGTGCAACGTTGAAGAGGACCGTCAAATGTGAAGGCATGGCTGACCAGCTTCAAAGTGGTGTAGAGGTGAAATGGACATATGGGGCAGACGACGGCATTACCGGTAATGTGAAAACAAACTAAGAAATCTTTACAGGCCTAAATATTATTATTATTATATTATTATATTATATATTTTTAATTGCATTTCTTATGTGTCACTTTTTTATTACATTTATCCATTTCTTGCATGCAGCTTCAGAATATAAAGTAAATTTATATTGGATAGTTTCTTTTTAGTTAGATGCATGTAAACCTTCCTTCGTCTTTATTAATTTATAGGAGGTTTTGGTAAGGCCTACGTACGAGCCAGTCCTTTCAGAATATCTGCACACGCCCGGAGATAAGAAGAGTTTTAAAAAGTTGGATTTGTTCAATTACAGTACTAATTATGTTGTTGTTGTTGTTTGAGTCTTCAGTATTTTGACTGGTTTGATGCAGCTCTCCATGCCTCCCTGTCCTGAGCTAATCGTTTCATCTCTACATAGCTCCGACACCCTACATCCGAGGCAATCTGTTTAACATATTCTAACCTTGGTCTACCCCTACAGTTTTTGTCCTCGACCCTTCCTTCCATAACTAAGCTTGCTATTCCTGGGTGTCTTAGTATGTGTCCTACCAACCTATCTCTTCTCTTCATTAACAGTCGCCAGAAACATCTCTCCTCTCCCACTCGTCTTAATACCTCTTTGTTTGTAACCCTATCTACCCATCTGATCTTCATCATTCTCTTGTAACACCACATTTCAAGCGCTTCAATTCTCCTCTTTTCTGCTGCACCAATAGTCCAAGTTTCACTTCCATAGAGCGCCACGCTCCAGACAAAGGTTTTCAAAAATGACTTCCTAATACTTAAATCTATATTCCATGTCAGCAGATTCCTTTTTTGTAGAAATGCTTTCTTTGCCTGAGCCAACCTACTTTTTATATCCTCTTTGCTTCGTCCATCACTAGTTATTCTGCTTCCTACGTAACAGAAGTCTCCTACTTCCTTCAGCTTTCCACCTGCCAATTTGATCTCCATAGAGGTTTCTGATTTATTTCGGCTGCATTCCAGTATTTTTGTTTTACACTTATTAATTTTCATCATGAATTCTTTCCGTAAGACGGAGTCCATACCATTCAAAAACTCATTCAAATCCTCAGGCTTGTCGGCCAAGATGACGATGTCATCAGCAAATCTCAGAGTTGAAATTATTTCTCCTTGAGAATTCACTCCCACTTTAAATTTTTCTCTAATTTCCTTCATTGCTTGTTCAATGTAAAGATTGAAAAGTATGGGTGATAAGTTGCAGCCTTGCCTTACACCTTTCTGAATACCAGCTTCTCTCTCATGTCCTTCATCTCGAATGACTGCTGTCTGTACAGATTGTATATCACCCTCCTATCCCTGTACTTTATTCCAATCGATTTCAAAATGACAAACAATTTAGTCCAATCAACATTATCAAAAGCCTTTTCTAAGTCTACAAAAGCCATGAACGTTCTCTTATCTTTCCTTATTCTACCTTCCAAAATCAGCCTAAGACTTAGTACAGCTTCCCTTGTTCCTACATTTCTCCTGAAACCAAACTGGTCTTCACCCAACTCCGTTTCTATCTGGCTTTCAATCCTCTTGTAAATTATCCTAGACAGGATCTTTGAAGCATGAGTAATCAAGCTGATTATACGGTAATCTTCACATCTGTCAGCTCCCACTTTCTTTGGTATAGGGATGATTACATTCTTCTTGAAATCAGGGGGTACCTCACCTGTCTCATAAATCCTACACACCAAGTGAAATAACCTGATCAGACCTTCATCTCCTATGCAGCGTAGCAACTCAATCGGTATATCATCTATGCCTGGTGCTTTGTTCCTGCTTAAGTCTTCCAAAGCTCTATCAAATTCTGATCTCAATATTAAATCTCCTTTCGCATCCTCATCAATTTCCTCCTCCCTTTCCATTACATGATTCTCAATCTTCTTTCCCTTAAACAAACTCTCGATGTAATCTTTCCATCTCTCAACCTTTTCTTCCCTATCTGTTAGAGGCTTTCCATTTGTGTCCTTAATATTACAGCACTTAGTCTTCTTTTCCCCAAAAGTATTCTTAATCCTTCGATAAGCTGTATCTACTTTTCCTAATTTCAGACAATTTTCTATACCTGCACATTTCTCTTTCAACCATTCTTCTTTCGCTTCCTTGCTCTTCTTGTTAACCTCATTTCTCAGACGTCTGTATTCTGCTTTCCCCTTTTCATCTCTTACATTCTTGTGTTTCCGCCTTTCATCCATCAATTCTAGTATATCCTGAGTGATCCACGGTTTTCTCCCTATTCTTTCTTTCCTACCAATGTTTTCTTCTGCAGATTTTTTATTTCATTCTTCAAAAGTGCCCATTCGTCTGCAATTGAAGGTTGTTTAGGGTTTTTCATTAGTCCATCCTTTATACTCGATACTTATTCTTGAGTTCGTACACATTTTCTCAAACACAATGAAATTTATTTATGTTTGCTATAATATAGGCATGCTTAGTTAATTATTGTACACCACTTTTGTTGTATTGTTATTGTTTAAAAGGGACGAACAGCACGGTTATCTGCCCCGTGCCACACTTTATTATGCATAAAAATATAATGAATAGAACGAGGAATCTTCAAGCAATATCATGTGGAATACCGTATATCATTTATATAAAAATTAAATTAATATTACATATTTCACCTACGATTATTATATAAATAAGTACATATTTTGAATGTTGATATTATTATGAGTCTCAGGCACTCACTGGAAAACTGAACTGAGTCTCCGGCAGGGTGCTACGTGAATTCCCATGCCCTTATCTCCACTAATATATTTCTTGATATTCCTCCCTGGCCCTTTCTCAGCAGCTTATGAATTGCTTGGAAAATCCGTTTCACGTACCTACGTTTGTAGTGATCAAATATTGTCACACAGACTGTTTAGAATTACCGTATATTTCACTTGCGAAAAATTTTCTATTTTACAATAAGAGACAGATTTAATAAAATAAAGTAAAATTATGTTTAAAAAAAGTTTTTTGATGAATTATGTAAAATCACAGAATGTGCAATTTTACATTAAAAATTAAAAATATGTAAAACAAATGCCATTGTGATCAGATATGGGACAATAACATGTGCTGTAGTTATATGATAGCTAAGGTTCTAATTCATGGACATTTACCAATTTTAGATATATAGAAGCAAAGGGAAAGAATATATATTTACATAAAAATCCTAGCCCTAATGATCTGTCTAGGTTGAAGTTTCGGGTACGTTCTTATTGCCCCGCTGCGCTCAAAGAGGCTGCGCTGGTTTGTCTTAACGAGGAACAGCTGACTGCCCCGCTGGTCTGTCTCGAAGGGGATGGATGATCAGTTGCGGTCGTGAGTATTCGGGTCGCTTCGTTAGCCCCGCTGGGCTGTCTCTAAGCGCTAGTTATCATTATACCTTCATTTATCAAACTGACCTTCATCGTTAAGAACAAATTAAATAGCAAATGAGACCTTTCATCTCTTATCTTTCAGCGTGACTAAACTGGAATCTTCCATCTCAGGGTTTCAGGGACAGTAGCGTAGCAATGATCGACCAATCGGAGGGATTATAGTAACTGGATAACCGTAATTCGGGGAATTGCAGGACATGGTAATATGAAGCAACTCGGCTCTCTCACACTCAAAAGGTTAACAACGATCACTGTTAATGTACTCAGGTCCTTATTAAAATATTTTATTTTAATTAAAACTTGACTAATTTGGTTGTTTCCTCAGTCTAGGGGCTGCGACAACGTGGCCATGTAGCCCCATGTACTTTGGGTACGTGTAGAATCTGTCTGATAACCGGTGTAAATTGTGATGGCTCTATTAGTGTGTGTTATCTGTCTTAATTCAAGTAAGGACTGCAGACCACAGATTACCTACTACTAGCTGCAGACTTCAATTTCAAGTAGTTCCTACTTTTGCTACCAAATGCTACCGTCCACAACACCTAGCTTGCGGACTTGACTACTAGATGGCATCACAGTCAGCATCTAGCGGCGAACGTTGGAACTAATAGAGCGTTATCAATTCTAACCTACAAATTTTGGCTTCACACAAGTGTAGTTAGGGGAAGGTCTTTTTCATGCCATAAATCTATAACATGGGTCCGCCGCCGGCTTTACTTCCCCTCCGAAGGAAGGCATACTGAGGGATTTTTAACGCTCTTAGAAAATCCGACGACTTTGGCCAGGTTTGAA